>JAPTHN010000002.1:18168384-19424771 GCA_026936325.1 Platynereis dumerilii | reverse complement strand
TCCCAGAAAGTGCCGAGTTGCCGTTATGATTATGTGGCCATATGCAAGTGAGTGCAGTCAAATGCATTGAAACGTCTGCACTGAGCTTAAAGGAGAGCCCTGCATTGCTAGATTTGTAAACAAAACAGGACTTTTTCACGGCATAAAAAAATCTTTGTTTACAGATTTATCTTCTGATATAATAAATATCAGCTTAGAATTACAGTTATATAAATGGTGCATTGAGAATGGTTTAATATGACTGCAGTCTTGCTTTAGGACTTCATTTTTATCTGACGACATACTAGCTTTAAATTAAACTCCTCACATAGTGCATCTAAAATAAAATATAGTTATTTAATCTGAACACCAATATATTTGTCATTTTAAAGCACTGATGTATAATTTTTATTTTTTTTAAATCATTTTACTGATAACATTTGAACTAGATTTCATTGCAAAATTCGGGCTAATTCCTTATTTTCTAAATGAATCCATAGTTTCAATTAGTTTGTTGCCATAACAGATTGGTCAAGCCCATCACATAACTGTGACACTTTTTATTACAACTATGTTCTTGATTGGAAGTCCTGCTTACTTCAGAATTGCAATCATGTGTCAGCACATGCTCTGATCTTTCACAACAAAGACAACATTGAATTACCTGATTCATTAACTTGGCTACCCCTGACTAAAACCATTTGCTATGCTTGCTTATGTCTACATGTCTTATGTTACCCTCACCAACGTTTTTGGAGGTTACCCTCGCCCACCGGAAGTGACCCTCGCCCAAATCTTGCAGTACCCTCGCCACTTCCGGGCTGGTACCCTCGCCATTTAGGTTGGTACCCTCGCCATTTTATGTTGGTACCCTCGCCAAAATGCTGGTACCCTCGCCCTGCCATTTTTCGTTTTTTGTGGTACCCTCACCTCGAGTGAATTCGAATTTCATAAATATCTTACTTCATCTTGCATGTTTGAGTCTGGCACTTGGCACTGATTCATTCCACAAACCATTTAACTTATCTTAACAATTTGAAGACCTCACATCCCTTACAGTTTTTGCAATTTTACTTTGAAATCACGAAGTGAGAGGTGTAATGGCCACCCTGATGGCGAGGGTACCCGCTCGTTAGTGCACAGTGCAGGTGTAAATGGGAACTTGGCTACAGGCAGTGATGGCGGTTGTAGAGTGACTTAACATTGTGGCACCTTGTACGGCTGCCTGGCTGCATACTCTTTCGGGAGTTGAGAAAGGCTCATGCTTGAACAGGCCTGCCAAGGGTGTAATTGTACAGTCTGTTGAGATGGACTCTGTCTATGTAATGGACGCTAAAAAAATAAGCATTTACATTTACATTTGACATATAATAGTGCTACACTTATAGATAACATTTATGTTGATAAAAAACTTGATTCATAATAGTAAATCATACATAGTGACAAATGATATTTCTGATGACTATGCATGTATTGCACTGTTAAATTGTAGAATTGGAGGAACAAAAGAAAGACAATTATTCCAATGGAGAACCATAGATGATGATGTGCTAAGGAGGATGAATGCAAGTCTCAGTAATAGAGACTGGGACATATTACAAAACATGAACATTGATGAATGTAGTGAAGCTTTAATGAAAGAAATTACAACTGTGATGGACTTCTATGCACCAGAGAAAAATATACTACTTGGCAAAAGAAAGAATGCCCTTAGACAACCATGATTTACTGAGGGTATGAAATAGTCATCACTCAAGTGCACAGCATTATACAAAAAAGGTAGAGATAGCGAAGAATACTTAAATTATAAGCATTACCGCAATGCTTTTAATACACTGTAAAATAAGGAGAAGGGCTAAACATGCTTTTTATTATGAACTGGTTCAAGAAAATAGGAACAACTCAAGAAAAATCTGGAATATATTAAACAAATTAACTGGAAACCTAAAAAATAAAAGAGAAATATGTGATGAGATATTAGTTAATGGTGTCAAAGAACATTATTCAACAACTATTAGGAATGCTTTTGCAAAACACTATAGTGAAATTGGGCAGAAAATGGCTAACAAAATCAAAGAAAATGGAAATGTGAAGGACCCCATGACATATCTGAATCAGAGAATAGTGCACAACTGTTTTTTCTTTCCTACATCACCAACTGTGATCGAAAAGCTTATAAAAAATCTACAGACAATAGTGGAACAGATGAAATTTCTAATAGAATATTAAAACAACTATACCCGGGAGTTATTCAGGCAATAAATATAATATTCAATAAATCTATGCAGCAAGGTAAATTTCCAGAAAACATGAAATCAGCTATAGTTATTCCAATATACAAAAGCAAATCCAAGTCAGAAATTATTAACAAGCACATATAATGGCACAGCATCGCCATGCCCCGCATGTTTTATCCTATGTTTATCCTATCCGTTAGCCAGTTTATCCCGTTCGTTTATCCTATCCATTTATCCTGTCCATTTATCCTCTCAATTTATCATATCTGTTTGTCCTATCCGTTTATCCTATCCGTGTATCCTACCCGTTATCCTGTTTATTCCGTTTATCCTATCCATTTATCCTATCTATTTATCCTATCTGTTTATCCTATCCGTTTATCCTATCCGTTTATCCAGTACCCCATAAGCACTGGTTCATCCCATTTATCCTGTTTATCTTATCTATTTATCCTATTTGTTTATCCTATCTGTTTATCCTATCAGTTTATCCTATCAGTTTATCCTATCCGTTTATCCTATCCATTTATCCTATCCATTACCCTATCCGTTGACCCTATCCGTTTAACATATCCATTTATCCTATCGGTTATCCCGTTTATCCCGTTTATCCTATCCGTTTATCCTACCCATATATCCTATCCGTTTATCCTATCTGTTTATCCTATCCATGCATCCTATCCGTTTATCCTATCCGTTTATCCCATCCGTTTATCCTATCCATTTATCCCATCCGTTTATCCTATCGGTTTATCCTATCCGTTATCCTGTTTATCCCGTTTATCCTATCCATTAATCCTTTCCGTTATTCTATCCGTTTATCCTATCCGTTTATCCAGTACCCCATAAGCATTGGTTCATCCCATTTATCCTGTTTATCCTATCTGTTTATCCTATCTGTTTATCGTATCCGTTTATTCTATCTGTTTATCCTATCCGTTTATCCTATCTGTTATCCTATCCATTTATCCTATCCGTTTAACATATCCGTTTATCCTACCCGTTTATCCTACCTGTTATCCTATCCATTTATCCTATCCGTTTATCCTATCCGTTATCCCATTTATCCGTTTATCCTATCCGTTTATCCCAGCCGTTTATCAAATCCGTTTATCCTATCCGTTTATCCCATTTATCCTACCTGTTTATCCTACCTGTTTATCCTATCTGTTTATCCTATCTGTTTATCCTATCTGTTTATCCTATCCGTCTATCCTATCCGTCTGTCAACCCATCCATCCATTAAGCCATCCGTCAATCCATTCCTCCATCTATCTATCTATCTATCCTGTCTGTTTATCCTATCCATTATACTATCCATCTATCCTATCTGTTTATCCCAGCCATCTATCCTATCCATCTATCCTATCTGTCTGTCAATCTGTCTATCCATCCGTCTATCTATCATTCAATCCATCCGTCAATCCATTCATTCATCTATCTATCTAAGTTTCTATTTATCCTATCCGTTTATCCTATCCGTTTATCCCGTTCGTTTATCCCATCCGTTTATCCTATCCGTTTATCCTATCCGTATATCCTATCCGTTTATCCCGTTTATCCTACCTGTTTATCCCATCTGTTTATCCTATCCGTTTATCCTATCTGTTTATCCCATCCGTCTATCCTGTCCGTCTGTCAACCCATATATCCATCAATCCATCTGTCAATCCATTCCTCCATCTATCTATCTATCTATCCTGTCTGTTTATCCTATCCGTTTATACTATCCATGTATCCTATCCTACTGTATATCCCATCCATCTATCCTATCTGTCTGCCAATCCGTCTATCCATGCATCTATCTATCTATCTATCTATCTATCTATCTATCTATCTATCTATATGTCTATCTTTTGTTTACATGAGTGTATATTATAACCAGTATTTTATTTACATAAATATAAAACAGATTTATATAATATATAGTAAGTTGCCCGTAGATTGGAGGGAAGAGAATAGAATAATATGAAATAGATACAATATAAGCCTGTGCTACCTGTATAATTAGTTGGAAAGATGCATGAACTATACTGAGATGCAGGAATTGCTGAGTTTCCCAGAAATAGAATGTGGTGCAAAGGGAGGAACTGGCAAAGGACTTGCAGGTGCTGCCCTCTTGTGTAATGTATGTGAATGAGTTGCTGCTTGCAGTGGCCATTCTGTGTACTAAAACTCACCCTGTGGAAGGGAAAATGGCCACCACAATGCAGGCTTTCTGGACCTTGATAGCCTCTAAAACTGATAATAGTAAATTTTCTAATATTGAATTAAACTGAAAATACCAACCGTTGTGCACATCTACAATGGTATCAATGTGTTATGCATATGATAAGAACTTCCAGAGTGGGCTGGTTGAGGCCACAGCATTGGTTGTTTCACCCCTTCAGTAGATTTCAGCACTAAAGCATAATCGCCCTATGCATAGCATAGCATGGGCGATAATTATCGTCCAGTCCCACTTCTTCCAACATTTTCGAAAATACTAGAGAAAATAATGTATAACAGAGTTATGAAATTCCTCAACAAATACAAGATATTCTATGAAGGACAGTACGGGTTTAGACAAAACAGGAGCACCACAGCTGCTATTTCAGATCTAACAGGCAATATTATAGAAAATAATAATAAGGAAAACTTTATATTAGCGTTATTTCTTGATATGCCCAAAGCATTTGATACTGTAGATCAGCAGACTATAATAAAAAAGTTAGAATTTTATAGAATCCGCAGTATTGCACTTTCAAAGTTTATAAGCTATTTATCAAATCGTAAAATTAGAGTCAAATTTAAAAATGTGATATCTAATGCTTACGGCATGTCCTATGGGACACCACAAGGGTCTGTTTTAGGTCCGTTGATATTTATAATTCTAGTGAATGATCTGGTGAAAAGCCTAAAATTTTGTAATGCAGTGACTTTTGCCAATGACACCAATATATTTGCTTCTGGAAATAATCCAAAATTTTTGTATAAAAAAGTTAATTCAGATCTCGAAAAACTCAATCAATGGATTAAAAGTAATTCCCTTACTCTAAATGTTGACAAAACAAAGTATATATTATTTCACAGTAAACAAAAGAACTGTAATTATAATGGAACGCTAAGTATGAATCAAACATTAATTGAAAGAGTAAAAAACATATCTCGGGGTAACAATTGATGAATATTTGGAATGGGATTTACAGGTTTAAAAAATTTTTTAAATGATAGCCGGAAATTACAGCCTAGCAATGGTTAAAAATATGTTACCAGTTTAATCAAAACTACTGATATACTATGCAAATGTTAAAAGTCATGCTCACTAGACATACATATAATACAAGGAAAACTAATTTAAGAGCTTTACGTCATACTACCCTACAATACAATAAAAGCTTCCTTGGTGCATCAGCTCATTTATGGCTCCAATTGTCAAATAATTTAAAACAAAAACGGAAATTGAAAAACTTCATCAAATCCTACTCAAAACATGTCTATCAGGCTTACTAGTAACTTATATTATCTGTGTTATTTTAATCAATTTTTCAGTGAAATATAAATTAAGATCATTTCCATCTTCATTTTCATCACTTCATTTTATTTTTATTCTATTTTCATTTTCATTTTTATTTTTTCCTTGTTAAAATATTTTTTTTGTGTATATTTAAGGACCAGCAATAATAAAAGTTCTGACGAACTCTGCTGAGTCCCACTTAGTGTTATTTAATCTTCATTGTTGATTGTTTAATGATTGTAATATATATATATGTATGTACTTGTCATATTGCACTAAGTAAAATAAAATAATTCTAATTTTAATTTTTTGAGGCTTCCACTGGATTTCTGTCAATTATTTATATGAAGAACATTTGATGAAAAACAATTACACCAATTCTGTCATAATTTTATTATACCAGTTCAGTTTCAATGTCATGATCTTATATATATATATATATATATAGATCTTATTGACAACTCAATATCAAACAGTGATACATGTGTCATTCAAATACATATATGAAACAGTATATGATAATATATAATAAACTAGGCAAAACACATGTTTTGATTCCTTGCATTTATGGAAATGAATCTAGTCGAATGAAAAATAAGTCAAAAGTCAAGTTTAAAAATCTTCTGTGTCACTTCTTATTCAGTGACAATTTCAACAGTTGTAGTTCAATATGTAATTTGGTTGTCACTAGTTTTGCACACATATTTTTCTGCCGATATTTCAATATAAAATGCAGGATAGTTAGTTATCCAATAGTTACATTGCTTCGGCAGCTAAAAGATAAAATTTTGTTTGAATATTTCCCACTGGAGTTCCCAAGATAATGCATCTAAAACAACTACTGCGGTGGCAAAGACAGCAACTAAAATTATAGAAATTTGGCCGATTGCTTTCGAACCGAATGCTTCCTTGGCTGGCACTGGTTCCTTCTCCACTGGAATGACTGAAAAAAAGAGAAGGAATTATTGCTTTGTTAATGATTAAGATGCATTTCTGCTAAAAGAACAAAATACACAAAAAGTGATGTATCAGCCATTTACTCGAAGACAACCTTTTACAATCCCCTGTACTGTTGATGAATGCCAGCACTAAGAGCAAATCAATGTAATTGCACGACGATGAATTATTAAAATGGACTTTTCAGCACTTGTTAAAAGTAGAAGATCTATGTGTTGGCAACTTGGCATTGCTCTAACAATGCTGATGACACGTCATCCCTGTCATAACTCACTGAGTGAGAATTTATAAGAGCAAAACTCAGTGATGATCGGAGAACTTGGGAAGATTTTCCCAGCTATACAGCCCCCGCAATGAGTAGTGATGAAAATACAATTTCCTGTTCACTTTCTCAGCCCTCCAGCTACCACGAGTAAATATTACACTCTTTTGGCAATAACGTTTTCCCTTTTAAATATTTGTCAAGTGTGATGTGCAATTTTTATTGGCACTCAAAAATAGCCAGTATTTCCAGGGATATCTTGTGTGCCAAAAATCTGCTGGATATGCCTTCTTCAATGCTAATACCATTCACGATATCTAATTCAATATGCATGCACGTTATTTTGTCGACTTTTGGTACATTTTAATCCAGTTATTTGACTTATAATTAGGAAAAATCTTTCTGCATAATTGCTTCACTGGTGAATGACATCATATGGATCCTCAAAAAGGGGATTCCACAAGCAGGGACTGTGCAGCCTGGGTTGGCCTTGCTTGTCTCTGTCTGATTATGGATTTTCCTGTCAAATATTGTCGGGTCAGTCCACGTCTCATCATCGACTGTCTGTTTTGGTACTTTCTTATATCTGATCAACACTTCAAAGTTAGCTATAAAATGTCAAATTAGATATATTTCAGGGGGAATCATGCACAAAATAGCACATACACATGTAGATGGCAAATTTCCTCAGTTTTCCCATCAAACAACACATAAACTGATGATGTCATGCCCATCTTATGCAAATGAGCATTGAGCAGTGCCCATCCTGTAGGTTAGTGTATACAATAATTTAAGTTTGCAGCAAAGAAAATGTACTACTATAGGCAGATAGTTCTGCTCTGGATCTGACATGCGAACTACAAAATTACCGTGAAAGAACATTAAGCGGCACGGAGAGTGGTGCCAACACAGACAAGCCGGCAGTGGCGTCCCTATGGGGGGGGGCACAGGGGGGCACAGGCCCCCCCCCATATTGGACCTGTGCCCCCCCAGGTGCCCCCCCATATGAACTTTCCAACTCTGGTTGATAGATAGTGGGATAGATAATGAGATTAATGTATTGTAAGATAGGTCTGCAGGCATTGATAGTGAGATAGATTAGTGAAAGATGAAAACAAACAGAGCAACTGGGCAGTTTAAAGTGCCTTGTGCATGCTATTTTTTACCTTGGCATGGTACGATTGCAGGTATCCACTTGGCGTCCGAAGTGCAATGTGAACTCAACCAGGAGGCATTATTGGCAACGGCAGAACTTTCAAAAGCAAAACCAGCACTACAAGAATAATTGACAATTGTCGTAAAAGTTCGCAGAGAGGAATTGCTGATCATTGAGCCATCAAATATTGGAAGAGCCTTGCACTGAACAGCTGCAAATTAAAACAGAATACATAATATCAGTCGTACACGTAGCTGTTAAGTAATAATGATGATTTTTATTGTGCCAAATTCAATTTTTTTTTCGAGGCTTACATCGTATATTCCATGTGAGTAGCTTGATATATTTCAAATTTTGAAAAGTATTACCAAGTCATACAGGAAAACAACTAGGTCATAGCTCATAAATAGGACAAAGTAGTTCACTTTTTGTACACAGAGGAAAATATTATTAATTGTGCAACCAAACATCGATCTGGCCAATGATGCTTTGGCACATGTCAGGTAGTCATTTAGAAACAACTGTTTACTTACCCCTGCATGGACGGACGTTGCCTGACCATCGGCCCGTCTCGGTACAAGTTGAATTCTTGTTACGAAGCCCAGACCCAAAATGCCATCCTTTGGGACACACATACTTAACAACTGATCCATATGATAATGAACTGATAAAAATGTGGGTGTTGTTTAAAATGTCTGGAGAGGGACACAGAATAGCTGAAGAAAATGATAGGCACTGCTTTAGAAAGACATTTGAAATCATCCGAGGGAAAAAAAGAAGAGAAAAATAATGTACATGCAGGTATATACTCTATAGGCCGGGGGATGAGTTCATCCCTTGTAAACATTGGAATTGTGTAGGCAGAGTTCAGATCAATCGTGTCAATATATTTAGTACACACAGGTATTGTTCATGGGAAATTAGACGAATGTAAGAAATATAACATGGGAGTATGAATTTTGTGAAGTTTGATAATTTTGTACAAAGAAATTTGTATTGATTGAGGGGCTGTGAGGGAATATTTTTAATGAATAATGATGCTGATGAGCTGACCTTGACAAGATAACTGATCTTGGGGCATGGTCCAGTGCGTAGATGCAGTGCAAGACACCACTCTCAAAGAGCCACCGTCTTGGAATTTGTGACCCTTTAAGCATGTCACGTTCACAAAAGTCCCGAATGTCACAGACGTAGTGTTGAAGACAGAGTTGCTGATGTTCATCAAAGATGGACACTGAATGGCTGCAAATTGAAAATGTGAATATATAAGATATACAACTTCCCAATTGTTCTGACTTGGCTATGTTGTTTGATTTGTGAGTGCATGTTGGAACTTCAAAACAGATTGCAAATTTTAGCACACAGTGCAAAATAAGGGCTCAGCTCGCTTCGGGCTAAATAATTTCGTTGTACAATGGGAAGCGCTGAGATGAAACACTTTCTGCTTCTTTTGTTGCAGCAATATGAAAGAATTTAGTGTTTTTAGGCTTTTTTGAAGTAAATTGGAGAAAAAAATTTAAGAACTAAATGACGGAAATTGAAAACCACTGCATGCAGTGTCCACTTTAATTTCCAAAGCAAAAGGGCAGACTGTCGACATTTTGCGCAGCATGGCAAAATAAGTCGCTGGGCCAACACATACCAGTTTTTGCCTTTACTTTATTTATGCCAAGGTCCAACCTACTTGCTACGGTAGAATGCATATGATTATGAATAGGATACTTCTTGCCATCCTGTACTCACATTATGAACTCTGTCTGTAGGTGAAAGTATATTTATCAATGACACTTGGGTTCTACCTCACAAGAGATTTCAACTTGTTGCACTGATTTTTTTTTCAGTTTTATAAGTAAAGGCTGCCTTTAGGCATTCAAGCTGCTTTTGTTAAAGACATATTAATGGGACTTCCAGATGTAGGCCAAATGCATTCATCAAGGTCAAAGATGAGGCTGTGATCAACAAACCAGACAGGATCTTTTTATCGGACTGTAAATAATCATTTGCCAAATTTTGTCAACACAATGGTGACACTTACGGTTACATGGCTGAACATTTAAGACCCATGTGAGATCAAGCGAACAAAATGTAGAATTCATTGAGCTGTTCTCTCTGGAGTAACCAGGCAGACATCGATGGTATACCACAATTCCTGATGTTGCATTTGAGGTAGAAACGACAGCATTCTGCACTTTCATCACTGGTTCACAACGGTTCACTGAAACACAGAATGAAGCTTTTATGTAATAAGAAAACGATGCGTCAATATCCTCATATGAACTCCATTTCTTTTCTCTCATGACTGTGTATAACAATTCAGTGATCTTTTAGGGTTGATCGACAGAAAGACCATCTTTCTCATTTAGAATCATATAATACTGGATTCCCTATAATAATGATGAAGTAAGTGGACCTTACCACATGATTAATGATTTTTCAAATGATCAACAAAGATGTCCATCAAGATTTCAACACAGAAATTTGACACAAACTAGATAATTGTCAAGGCTGATGAAGCTAAAGTGTGGAAAAGGATGGGTCAAACAAATGTGAAAAACATCAGCTTGCTACAAAACGACAAAAAAACACAAAAACTGCAGGGGAAATGATGGAGACCATCTTCATCATTTTTACACTCAAAACATTGTGCTGTGACGGACTCGATGTGAAATTGTTTATTACAATGCAAGTGCAAAATTCATTGCCACTTCGGCTGCGATTTTGATTTTTGAAAAAGGTGCACTAAAAACGGCATGTTCCAGTCATTTCACACATTTCTTCATGAAAGTAGGGGAGAGCGGGGCACAGTGAGACAGCAGGCACAGTGAGACAGTGCCCCTAGCGTCAAAGTGGTAGTGTTTACGGAACTACCATCTCTTATGTTGAACAAAAATTATGTAAGTGAAAGGTAAACATAAATCTGGAAGAGTTTTGAAGCATTGGGCGAGTGAAATTTCAATTTTTTGGTTTTTAGCATCGATAAGTAAATAATTTTGCCTAATGACTTTTTGTTCTGATGCCTAAGCATTAGGAGTTTAATGAAAATCAATCTCCAGGGATTGAAGCTATGGCTTTTTGACTTATTTTAATATGCTGGCGATCCCCAATTTTGGCATGTGTCTCCACAGAATTTTCAAATATGATAAAGAATGCTGCACGGGGCACAGTGAGACGGGGCACAGTGAGACACCACTGAATAGAGTAGAAACACCTTGAATTCAGGGTATAACTCATAATTCATAATCTTCAAAGAGATGAATGTCATTGACCTCTTGTTTTAGAGAGTTATACCAAAAGGGAAGCTTCAGGGAAGAATTTTGATTAGTAAGGCATAAGAAAGTAATAGGTGCGGCTGGTTAAATATGTTATGCACATGTCCACCGACATGAATTTGTCATACTTGCACAAAAAAGGAACTATATAGAAACTCTCCCCACCAACTTTTCATTATGAAATATATAGGTTTTCATAATATCCATTGACAAAGTTATTCTGCATGCCTAGAGGGTTTGCAATTGTGGTAGCAGACTTCCCTGTCCCACTGTGCCCCGCCTGCTGTCTCACTGTGCCCCGCCTATGGGGCACAGTGAGACACTTTTCCGGCATGGACTTAACATGATGTATCTCCAAACCTGTAATAGTTGGGAACCTAAAACTACCGGACAATATACCCACTTCATCATCTACAATGTGGGTCTAAATTGGTTTTACTGTTGACTGCCAACATTTTGCTAGACTTGAAAATAAAAAAAGTGTCTCACTGTGCCCCGCTCTCCCCTATATCTGGACTAGATATAATGAACTTTTGAACAACTAAGAGACTATCGATGAAAAACAGACAATGACTAAAATGTATATACATACATACATACGTTGTTAATAATTCTGAGTTCACAATAGTTTAAAGATGAATGAAAAAGACATGTACCTTGACAGGTGCTGGTCATTGAAGTCCACTGTTCATTTTCTTTGCAGGTGACCTTCACACTTGTCTTGCCATCAATGAACCTGGTCCCCTCGTTGCAAGTGTAAGTTGCATGGCCCCCAAGCAGACTGACAGGAGATGAATCCACTGAGGCCCAGGACACATTTGCAGGTGGAGCACATATTATCTCTGAAACAACAAATTCAGGCTTAGTCAAAATATCTGACAAATTCGGGCTTAGTCAAAATATCTGACAATTTCTCATGTAGTGACAGCCATCGTGGCATAATGTTGTAAGTATCGTTTTGCCAATTTGTTAATTTTTTTTTTTAATCTGATGAGTCAGAAAGTTTCAAAAACTTACAACATTGAGGAAAACTACATGTATAGGCCTATCCCAATGGGAAATTCCGCGTTGCAACGTCATAATATGACATTAGCATGTACAACATTGAGGCAATGTTTCCTCAATGTTGTGAAAAGATCCAAACATTATGTTCATGTGGTGGCAATGTAATTTCTGCCATTCATTTCTACTTTACAACAGGCATGCCAACCAATTAACAATGTTGTGTTTAAATTGGGATAATGATTCATATTTGGTCATTTTTTATTCTTGGATACAATATACGTTTACATCATTTGCCACGGCTGGGCTTGCTGTGGCAAATACACAGTAGTTATGTCATATTTACCCTGGCAGTTAGGTATCGAGTTGTTCCATTGCTCAGTTTCCAAACATTTGGCAGCTTTGACGGAGGAATAATCAGGAAAGCGGAATCCTTTGTTGCATCGGAATTGCACAACAGTGCCAAAAAGAGCAACATCGGTGCTTGCGGTGCCATTCTTAATCACCTGAACAGGCGGGCATGTTACAGCTGCAAGATTTCAATAGTAAAGTTAGATTGTTTCATTTATTGAATTTGAGTGATAACAATAATATTATTTAAGCTTTGCACCAAGGAGGAACTTAATAACCCAATACATATTTATTGACTTTGCATGGGCAGTCATGTTGTCTGACGGAGACAAAGTTCTGGTTAGACCAATAAACATTTCATCAGACAACGTAATAAATTTAATCTATAATTGGTGGAATGTTTGAAAGACGTTTTAATGGAATATTGTTCTTTAATATTTAAAGATTGTTCTGCGACCTTGCAATTAAGTTTTTTGAGGTCTTGCAATACAATTCAATTTCAGACAGGATTAGCATTCAATTAGGCTATTTCCAGATACAATTTTTTGCCAGTAAATTTGTCTGATCTGAAATTGAGGCTGGTCAGAGTCAGACATTTGCAAAAAGCACCAGTAATGCCTGACGTAGTCGACCATTTTTGTGTGCACTGACCCAATAATTATGTAAAATTACTGAATTTATTGCACATATTTCATCGAATTTGAACTCAAAATACAACAAAAATTGTCATTGCCTTTTGCTTGCAAGGATGTATCTGGATCATGTGTGATTGTTTTCAGATTAGGCCCTAAAGCAAATTGAAAATGTGAACACAAGTCAAATTGAATGCACACGTGTGCAATTAAGACAAAGAGCCAAGTTATACAGAAATTAAATGTAGATTTTGTGTATTGCAATGTAACACTTACGAAAACAGTTGCCAATTTTCCCTTCCCATTTTCCGTTTCTGCAGGTGATACCTTTCGTCACAAACCCATCATAAAAGCGGTGTCCAAATACACAGTGATATCTGGCAACCGAAGCCTCGTCTGCTGAGTAAGGCAACTGCAGGATGGTTTGGGAACGGTACGGAGGCAGTGGACAGCGTTTGCCTATGGATTCCAAGGAAAAATAATAAGGGTGAGTGGATGCTGAGGAATCAGGCTGAACATCAGTTGGCATTTGGGACAGGACAAGATATATGCATATAATATGTCACGTGACAATAAAATAACAACAATGCTACTTTTTAATCACAAAATCATTTTTGAAGTGAAAGGACCTGTCAGACTGCCACCTTTAACTAACCCCGGTCTCCCCTACTTCTTTAGAGTAAACCTAAAACTTGTAACAGCCGAAGTAATTTGAATTAATCCAAAATTCTTATCGTATTCTTCTACTTGTCATCTTCTGCAGACAAGAATATTGAATAGATTGATACACACTTGTGAATCATATCCTGTTCTTGTCAGACTAATCACCAAGTTTTTTTAAAACCCATTTCAATACAAGATAGATAGTAGATATGGCAAGTGCAGCCCTCTAAACCCATTTTTGGGTGCTCACCAGGGTTGATTTTAAAAAGAGATTGGGAGAGACGGACAGTCAACAGGCTACAAATATACCCCATATGCGTTATTTTTCAATTGCCCAGCACAGACAGTGAAATAATTTAAAAGGGCCTGCCAATTTAACGTCTCATCCAAACAACATCCAGCAGCTCCCAGCTGGGATTTTGCTCATAAAGGTCCACTGAAAATTTCAATGCAAGCAAGGACTTCAGGGGAGCAGGCAGGAACCACAACCACTCAATGTGCAAAAAACAAAACTTAAGTTCAAAGATGTCCCTAAGCAGCCTATTAGAATCAGCGGGATTTTTGAATGTCTACCTATTTTTAATTCTGGGTAAAGGTAAAAATTCTTATTGATTATTAAATGCAATTACCTCCACAAGATGAGGTGACCTCTCGATAACGAACTGGACAATGCTCAGTTACGTCATTATAGCCGACAATATTGACGCCTCTCACACATTTGGTCTGTGATGCTAATGAATAATTAATGACACTATGAGATGTCATATCGCAATCCTTTGCTGAAAAAAGTATGTATGTCATAATTGATGAGGAAGAAAAAACAGCTTGTTTCAACATAAAAGATATTTGCTTATTGGATATCCCAGTTGGAGGGTTGGATTTTATAATGATAATATTTGCCTGGCTTTGATGAAGTAAATAAATTCTTAAGGTTAGGTCAACATACTCAACAAGAATAGATTCCTGCCTCGCAATGACGACAACAGGCGGGCCGTCAGATGATCTTTATCTTGTCCAATCAATTTTGGTGATCAGTGGTCTAATGATTATGATTAGGGATGTAATGATATTAGGCATTCGGTGAAACCAGGCCCAAAGTATCATTAAAGGGCATCTTTTATGCATGGCTGGCAAATATGATATCTAAAATGTCCTGACTTGGCATCTGGGAAGCCAAACTGGGATAAACAATTGCTTACTCAGCAGTTAATGCGGTGTCAGGAATAATCAATGAATCCTTTAGTAGGAATACATAACCAAAAAATGGAAATATACAGTGGGTTGCCGAAGTGTGTACCACCTCTTTTTTTGCCACACGCCATATCGCAGTAAATTGTCAAAAGGAAAATAAGAATGCCACGAAGAGATTCATCTCACAATATTAAAGCTTTCATTTGCATACAAACACGATTATATTTCATATATTTTCAATGGAAACACAATTTTAAGATAATATGTTGGTGAAATTACAGATTTTTAAAAACCTTGAACAGAATGTCTTTGACCATATTGGCATATTTTAGTTTTGGGGACACCGGCCAGCTTGATTAGATAATATTTTCACGAAGTGGGGGAGATGATGCTTCCTACTTTGCAGTCTGAAACCTGCCACATCTGTCTAGAAGGCTCAACAGTTGCAATCTTTCTAGGATGAGGAACCAAAAATTACAGTAATTCTAATGATATTCATTTCTTTGAGATAAAAAGTACAGTGTCGCAGATGATGCAGTCAGTATGAAGTGTACTGAGATGTCATACTCAGGTTGAGTCCTTTTAACTTTCCTTGAAAAAATAATCAGTCTTGGGTCTGAAGACACAAAATTGGCAAAAAGGATAGTTACTTTGACTCAGCATTGTATGAGAGAAAATACCAACCAAGTCATGTGATAATTTATAGATACGTGCCATGATAAAATCTGTATTATTCACCAAGGGAGAGGGAATATGTGATTTATCACACGAGGGCTTTAGCCCGAGGTGTGATAAACACATATTCCTGATCCCATGGTGAATAACCGGCTTATACCATGAGACAAACACTGAAACAGTCAAACTTGAGAGGATAACTGGACAACAAAGAATATGTGAA
This sequence comes from Platynereis dumerilii, assembly GCA_026936325.1. NCBI lineage: Eukaryota > Metazoa > Annelida > Polychaeta > Phyllodocida > Nereididae > Platynereis > Platynereis dumerilii. The sequence continues at coordinate 19,408,678 of JAPTHN010000002.1, read as the reverse complement.
TTATTTCCCTGCAATACTGGCATGTGATTGGCTGACAGAGGTGTCGAATTGTATAAAAGATGTCATCATATACCTTTACAGTCTTCAATGGTAGGATTCCACCTGTCAAGACATTCAAAAGAACGTATGGTGCTGCCGTCTTCGAAGGAATGACCCACATGACATGATAATGTCACAATGGTCCCATATGCCACTGACGCTGTATCTGCACTTGAATGTAGCAAGGAAGGTACTGAGGAGCAATTTGTAACTGAAAGAAAATAAGGAATTAGGGTCATGGATCATGGGTTCAAATCACACTCCTGGAATTAACTCAATTTTGAACAAGCTCGTATATATATGACATTACCTGGAGCGGGTTATAGATCTAGACTAAGTATTCTATTAATGGAGCAACTGAAGACCATGGCCATTCCTGAATGAATGGGTTATGTGCCAGACTCCCAGTTTTCTCATCACTCAATGACACTCATCATATAACTGTCATCAAACCGGAGAATGCCACGATACGAGAACCATGAATAATGTTCCCACTTGTCGGTGCTTATAGACTGGCAGCCCTGAGCCGTGTCATTGGAAAGAGTCTCCACATTTTTCATGGCCACATTGGACTGCATAGCAATAAGTATGCATAGTCTATTCAGAGCCACACATTAATCTTTCCGGTATGTGCACAACATGTAACCCATTTACACTCAATGTTGCATGAATGCTATTGATTTTTTCTCTGGGTTTGAGCACTGTTGACATTGAAACAATGGATTAATTATCATTTTTAAAATAACTCATCAGAACCACAGGCCAGTTGGAGACAGTCAAGACTGACATTTAAATAGTTAGGGGAGACCTGGGCAGGTTGTGCCTTTCCTTTGCTTCAGGGTGATTTGCCCAAAAAGACAAAAGTCCTCGGTATATAAAGATTGTAACAACAACATAACATTTATGAGTGTAGATTTTTACATCATTATATTTGGTATTTCTTTTCATTATGCTTAATGATGTTGACACAGTGTGTAGGTCCCTATCAGCATGCCTCGGCGGTCCAACGTCGGACCGAAGCTGGTCCGATGCTACTTACCTCGGACTGACGCTGGGCCGACGTTGGACCGCCGAGGCATGCTGACAGGGGTACTTGTAGGTGGTATCGCCTTCTTTACTCAGTTCTTCATTTCGACCGAACAGTGGGCAGCACAACTTACCCCGATCTCCTCTATCTTCTGACCCATGCAAAAAGTCAGCTCTGCAAAACTTAAAAGTCAGCATCGCATAAGGTATTATTTATTAAGACTATTATTGACTGTTTACAACATTTTTATTCTTTTCGACTAGCGTTCATTGATTTCCACATGTAGAGAGTTCAATATCCTTAACCATCATTGATCTTTGACATTCAACAAATATTTAAGCTGCTTTGGTGCATTTGTTCAACTGTTCACTGTCCTTGTCATATAGTTGGAATTCAAATTGTTTTCCATCAATTCCATGCTGTTGAAGTGTTGATGTCATGTGAGAGCTGGCATCCCTATTCTCTAGCATGACATCACAATTCAACAGTTTGGAAAATAACTTGAATTCCACGTAAATATAACAAGTATAGTAATATCAGTCGATGTCATATGACCCCCAATATTTCTATGATGAAGTGCTGTGATAGATAATTATGTAAATCAGCAGCGATAAAATGGGGGGAGCTTGGGGGAGCTGAGCTATATATATATTTACTCTGGTGGCAGGATTTTTTCACTTTTGATAATTTTGATTGGCGCGTCGCTGCCGCACTTGCCAGGAGCTCCCCCTATAAAAATTTTCCATTTCCATTACTGTAGATCAAAACGTAAAAATCATAATTAAAGCGTTTTCATATATTGCAGTAATAAGGATGAAATACAAAATTATTGTTGGGTCAATTCCGATATTTTTAATTTTTTCAGGCAATTTTTAGCAAAAAAGTCAAATTCTGATTCCCAACATTTACCCAGAAATGGCTTCATCTTAAATACAAGCAACCTGTTTGTGGTGTTTCATATCCAAAATGGCCTTCAAAGAAGATTTAAGTATGCCATTGAGCCTCCTGAAACCAAGGAAGCTGACTCAGCATGCGAAATGACTAAAAATATGCATTTTCATAAAAGCCAGAGTGGCCCGGCACAAGTCGCATGCCACAAAATTTTTTTGCACCAATTTTCATTTTTTGGCCTTAACCAACTTTCTATACCACTGGCATACTGAAATTCCAAAAAAAAGTTTTCTCGGCCCACCCTAATGCAGAGGGACAGGTGCAGTCTGATTTTATATGTAAATTAGTCTAGTTAGGCCTTTCCTTTTACATACCCCGGTACGCAGGCGGCCAGAAGGCAGAGCATAGGGTATATTACAGGCTAACTCTCGGCCAGGATAGCATTATATACTTATATGCAATTTGGTACACATATATCACTTCTACCTTAGACAATAGGGTGTCTCAAAAAAAGTGAAAGTCTGAAATTCATAGGGGCTAACCTCTAAATGTGTTCTATAGCCCCTCTCTGACTCCCATGTAAAATTTCAGCTCATTTGAAGTTGTTTTAGATGTTGCTCAAGAGCACCAAAGATAGATGGGGGTTTAACATTGAATTATCATGCGAAAATGGCTATTTTAGCTAATAGCTCATAAATTATCAGTTTCAGTCCTCCAAAACACATGAATAGTTGATACAAATATGAATAAATTATTCTGCACACTGTGGTACCAATTTCATATTTGTAGCTTGCTTGGATATCGAGAAAATCTACATGTATGGGATATACTTATTTATGCGATTTTCTGTGATTTAAACAAAACTTCTAAGATTGTTTCAATAGTCTCAAATTGATTGTAAGACATTGGTTGATGGTCTTGTGTCTCTGTCACACTATGGAGCCAATTTTTGATTGTCTCATGTTTAAAACTCAAAATTAGACTGCAATTAATCTTCATTAAGAAAGGTTCTTTGCCTTGGCATCAATTTTTCAAGTAAAATGGTATACATTTGCCAATTACAGAAGAACCAAGTAAGGTACAGATATGAAATTGGTACCACAGTGTGCAGAATAATTTATACATCTTTGTATCAACTATCCATGTGCTTGATTGATAGATAGATAGATAGATATTTCTTTTATTCGACCACATAACTATACAGATAAAAAAATAAGCATATATGTATCAAATATATATATATATATATGTAGGTATGATAGAGAACAGATTGTAATGACAAATAAATAAAGTTACAGGCCAGGAGGGCCTCATTAAGCCTAAACAAAGGCGCTAACATGAGGACCCACCCTACATTCCATAGCATTAGAAAATAAATCATATGTACAGTTCATATAAGGCACATTTAGGGTTTGAACAAAAACAGTGGGGGAAAGAAAGAAAATCTCATCTTTTCAACTGAGTGCAATGAGCAAAATGAGTGAATGATGAGATGAAGGGGGGGGGGTTGGGGATGGGGATATGTGATTGAATGAAGGGGACATGGTGAATGCAGACAAATATAAAGCCAAGTATCAAAATATATAAGCTTATGTTAAAAAAAAAAATAGAAATAATAAAAATTGTTTTTTCAAAACTATCGCCGATTACAGACATAGCAATGAATTAGGGGGCAGATTTCTTGGTAGTTATTGATTAGGAATTTTTTCACATATAGTTTGAAACTAAGTTCACTATGAGTATATATTTTTTCTAATATATTGTCCGGAGTATCATTTAGCAGTCTAGATAGTTGGTATCTTATGCAGTGTTAGGCAAAGTTGTGATTTACTCTTAAAGTTAAAAAAGCGTTATTTCTGGTGAGTCTATGATGAGTGTCACGCTGTCTGATTATTTGGAAAGATGTGAAATATTGTGGGAGTCTTTCATGGGCTAATCTGAAGTAGAACCTGAGTAGCTTTGATTTGTATAGGTCACTTATCAGGATGTTCTGTTTTTTAAATAATGGTTGGGTATGCGCATTAAATTTTGAGTTTGTAATTATTCGAATTGCTTTCTTTTGTAACTTAGTGATTCTTTTGGCCTTGGTGCCCCAGCATAAAATACCATATTGAAGATGAGGATTGATTAAGGAGTTGTAAATCATTTTCAGAATTTCAAGAGGGAGGATTTTTCGTAAGTGGCAGAGAACTCCAGTAACTTTTGATATTTTTGAAGATATTTTCTCTGTGTGTCCTGACCATTTCAAGTTTTTGTCTATTGTAATGCCTAAGAAATCAAATTTGGAAACATATTGAATGGGTTTACTATTTATTGTTAAGAGTGGAGGATTAGTTGCTTTATTTAGGGTCGTGAAGAGCATGCATTTGGTCTTTTGTTCATTAAGAGAAAGAGCATTTAGTAGAAGCCAGTCTATATATTTCTTCAGTTCGGAATTTATTGTTTCTGTAGAGGGATTAGATGAAGCATTAGCCATTGAGAAGGAAACAAAGAGGGTGGTGTCATCAGCATAAGTAATTGTCTTAAAAAGATCACTAGCTAAAGATATATCATTAATATAGATAATGAATAATAATGGTCCCAGAATGGAACCCTGTGGGACGCCTATTTTAATGTTTGCAAAAGCGCATTTAGTACCATCTAATTCAACATATTGTTTGCGATTCTGATAATTTATTAGCTATTAGCTAAAATAGCCATTTTTGCATGAAAATTCAATGTTAAACCCCAATCTATCTTTGGGGCTCTTGAGCAACATCTAAAACAACTTCAAATGAGCTGAAATTTTACATGGGAGTCAGAGAGGGGCTATAGAACACATTTAGAGGTTAGCCCCAATGAATTTCAGACTTTCAATTTTTTTGGGACACCCTATTAGACAACTATGGTTTTTCGGGATATTATTTGTTACACATAAATGTATGATGACATTAAATTGCTTACCCATACAATGTTGGACAGAAGGGTCCCACTGACCAAGCCCAATGCAGATGTATTTCTTTGAAGTCGTCCCATCAGGGTATATGTATCCTCTGTCACAATTGACAGTGACCTCTATGCCTCTTAAAGTGTCCTTATAGTAGATAGAGGCAAAGTTGACTTTTGGAGGAAAAGGACAGGGGGATCCTGTTAATATACAGAAATGTTTCAAAATTAAATGGATGGAAATGAGAAAAGAAGGAAATGAATTGACTGGGAATACCATAAATCTGCACTGTAAACCCAGCTGCATTAATTTTATGGCAGTCACCGTTAAAACGGTGATACCTGCCATAAAAAACAAAACTTTTTTTTGCATGGAAGATCCCCCAATGGCAAATGGATTGATGGATGATTGGGAATTTACATTCTGTATTTATGCACTTAGTAAGCTGATTAGGGACATGAGGAGGACATGATAATGAGACAAAGAATGATTGAAACTGTCTTCCAACATAAGCCCAGGTGACCCAGCAAGAGCTGGATTCCAACCCTTGACCCAGCGATTGGCAGTACGAGCTACCAGTGAGCTGACCCTCCCCCATCCCCATTAGAGCATGATAGAAATTATATACATTTATCAATCTATTAGTTGACAATTCAAGTTATTTCATAATATTTTGATTAACGCAGGTCATATCTTAAATTCTATTTCACACACTGTCAGATATAGGCAATCAAGACTGGAATTACTCAAAACTAAATCAAAAATTAATCCTGGGCTGATATACGCATGACAACATTATATAAATGTGTGCCCATGTGGCAAACTTATGCTGAAGTAACAAGCTCACATGTCAATTTTTTTTAAACAAAACAAGATTTAAGAAAACAATTATTTTCCCAACTTTTTTTCAAATTTCAACTTTTTATTTTCTTTAAATTTTTTCCCCAAATGTTTTTCCCCCCGAGATCTTACTAGGCCTATAGGCAGCTATCTGGTTGCAGGCTGCTTCAGTCCCTGCAACTAAGCATCTGGTACTTACACTACACTGTTGGCCTGAGGGACTGGTCCACCTTTTTTTCCAACAGCTCACTTACATTGCCACAATGGGTATTTCTAGTACCACTAATAGACTTGAGACAGAAGTTTTTCCAAGCTTGGTCATGTTGTTTGAGTTTTAAAAGACAGATAAGGGGTTGCTTTGTTGACATCTGCGGGCACCAGGAGTGTGATAAAAGTGTCACAACCACACATTGACAGCAACCCCCCTAAACTGAGAAAACTTGACAAAGTTCCTGGTCTGAGATTGAGCTTTTAAAACAAATGCACTTTGTATTTATTGTGGTGGCAGCACTTTTCAGGATGACTGGCCCATGCTGCCACCTGGATAGCCTGACAGAAAGTTCTGCACATTGATCAAAAATTGAAGCAAAAGGTATCAAATGAAGATGCGTTTTAAAGAAGGTATGAATAGTTTTAAGTACAGGTACTATTGCAAAACAACAGTAGCGTGGCTACAGGGGGGGCAGGGGGGGCGGTCGCCCCCCCCTGGCTCCATCCTGACCAAGAAAAAAATGATTACATTGTCATCAAACGTTGCATTTTGCTGATGGCGCGCCTCTGCTGTGACAGCGATAATAGCTCCCGCGACAAAAATGTTCCAATTCCATCGCTGAGTTGAATATTTTGCCCCCCCTGGAAAATTTCCTAGCTACGCCACTGCAAAACAAAGTGAATGTCAGTGATGTGGCACATGCAGCATTTGGTGAGTGTGATGAGAATAGGGACAGAGTTATGCTTGAGACATGGACCAAAGAGAGATGGCACTTTATGTTTGGATGGTTATTTCCATAAAGTAATGCAGTAGGTTTTACAATATTTGTTATTGAAAAATGTGTCTTCTTCAAGTTAGCCCACCTTCAATAATTGCAAAAGAGGAATTCTCGACCACAACAGCATATTTTGGCACAGCAATATTTCCCGGTGTTGTTGAGATCACAGACTGTGTGGGGAGCCAAGTTTCCTCTGTTGTTTCTGTGAGGATGGTTAAAACTGAATTAGCATCAATTACGTCAAAATTAGCTTGTACAAAAACGCATATATGTCTTTATTATAACTGCATGACTATCGTGAAGCCCACAGGTGTAGTTAGTTACCTTGCAGGCCATTTTTTAAACATCATGCAAAGTTATGGGGAATTGGCCCCACATCACTTACCAAGACTGCATCATATTGTGGCATTGTGTGCCATGGCCATTGGCCAAGCATAGTGCCAAAGCAATGTGATGTCACAACCCCATTTTCCAAGTTCTTACATGTTCTACAAGTGTATACTTTTTCAAAGGATCATGAAAAATGTGAATTTTTGCAGACTCGGTCAGATGTTTCAGCCCATAACACAATACATGGCTATTTTTGTCCAACATGTTACTTTTTAAAAACAAGCTAATAAATTGTTAATAGACTTTTTTTCAAACACACTCTGATTGGAAAGAACAGTGTTCAATGAAATTCTGGGTTATTCTGAAAAAATGCAGATGTTGCTTACCAAACCAAAGGTCAGTTTCGTGTGTCCCAGGATCCGTGGTGGTTTTTAGATTTCTGGGGGAAGTTTTGGAATCATCTGCCATTGTCGCAGCAGTTGAAGTTGCAGTTGTGTTTTTGGTTTCTTCACTTGTAGTTACTGTTGGTGCTTCACTTGTAAGTGTGGTTTCTGCATTTTCAGTTTTGGAAGTAGCAGTGGTGATTGATGCAGCACTTGTAGTTGCAGGTGAAGCAGTTGTGGTTGCGGGTGCAACAGTTGTAGTTGCGGACACAGCAGTTGTAGTTGCGGGTGCAGCAGTTGTAGTGGTGGGTGCAGCAGTTGTAGTTGTGGGTGCAGCAGTTGTAGTTGTTGGTGCACCACTTGTAGCGGTGGGTGCAGCAGTTGTAGTTGTGGGTGCAGCAGTTGTAGTGGTGGGTGCAACAGTTGTAGTTGTGGGTGCAGCAGTTGTAGTTGTTGGTGCACCACTTGTAGCGGTGGGTGCAGCAGTTGTAGTGGTGTGTGCAGCAGTTGTAGTTGTGGGTGCAACACTTGTAGTTTTGGGTGCAGCAGTTGTAGTCGTGGGTGCAGCAGTTGTAGTTGTGGGTGCAGCAGTTGTAGTTGTGGGTGCAGCAGTTGTAGTTGTGGGTGCAGCAGTTGTAGTTGAGGGTGCAGCAGTTGTTGTTTTGGGTGCAGCAGTTGTAGTTGTGGGTGCAGCAGTTGTAGTTGTGGGTGCAGCAGTTGTAGTCGTGGGTGCAGCAGTTGTAGTTGTGGGTGCAGCAGTTGTAGTTGTGGGTGCAGCAGTTGTAGTTGTGGGTGCAGCAGTTGTAGTTGTGGGTGCAGCAGTTGTAGTGGTGTGTGCAGCAGTTGTAGTTGTGGGTGCAACACTTGTAGTTTTGGGTGCAGCAGTTGTAGTTGTGGGTGCAGCAGTTGTAGTGGTGGGTGAAGCAGTTGCAGTTTTGGGTGCAGCAGTTGTAGTTGTGGGTGCAGCAGTTGTAGTTGTGGGTGCAGCAGTTGTAGTGGTGGGTGCAGCAGTTGTAGTTGTGGGTGCAGCAGTTGTAGTTGTGGGTGCAGCAGTTGTAGTTGTGGGTGCAGCAGTTGTAGTGGTGTGTGCAGCAGTTGTAGTTGTGGGTGCAACACTTGTAGTTTTGGGTGCAGTAGTTGTAGTCGTGGGTGCAGCAGTTGTAGTTGTGGGTGCAGCAGTAACAGGAGCTGGCGTAATCGCACTGAAGTCGATAATTGCATTTGGGTCACTGGTTGGACCTGAAAGGAATGACAATGAAAACATAATGATTTCCATGGATTGCTATTGCATGCATTTATAAAGCTTTTTATGCATTTCAGGGACCAGACAAGGAGTACATAAAAATATTTTTCTTCTGCAGTTATACAGCAATTCTGCAGTTATTCAATTCTGCAGTTTTGCACAAATTCTGCAGGTAGGTGACTAGATCTACATAAAACCTCCCTCACTGCATAATTCCTACAGAAGAACAGATTTTGGCACAGAAACTTTCATAAATGCTGAAATAACAGAAGATAACAATTCTACAGCTTGAATTTAATGGTACTGGACCAGACTAATTGTGACATTATGCTAATTTTAACTTTTAAACACATGTGTAATCATTTATGAATCATAAGGGAAAAGAGACAGAACAAATTTGATAGATGTGTGATAAGAAAAGTTATGTCATGTTCTCAACTAAATGGCAAGAGATATCATCAATGCAATTTTCAGGACACGTGCCCAGCTAATAACTTGGTATTGAGGAGTTTGAAGCGATGTGAATTACTGGCATGTACTCACTTCCACAGATTGGCACTCCAGCATCCAACTTTTCACATAGGAAGCCTGCAACATGATTTTGACTATCCGCATTTTTCCATTTGTGTGTAGTGCCATCTAAGTAGCCATACCACCTATCCCCAGGGGCGTAGATTTTTCATTTTGGTAGGGGGGATGATTTCGGCGAACGCAACTTCGCGCGAGGTCCAACGGGCCGAACGTCGCGCGTCGGGGACTTGGGGGCACACGAAACCAATATATTTGACATTATCTAAGATAAGTTCTGAGACACAGATCTGTTACTTGTATATTCCATATGACATCCAACTGGTATGATGGAAAAAACAACTAATATAACTAATAATTGTCAATACTAATTTGTTATATGTGGGATTCTAGGGGGGGATAATCATATGATCATCCCCCCCAGGCTCATCCTAGGGGGGATACATCCCCCCCATCCCCCCCCAGGATCTACGCCCCTGCCTATCCCTGCCATTTCCATTGCCGTTGCTGAGAGAAGAGGAGACTGCAGCTGCTTTCACATCACTAGCAATCTCTCCACAACCTTTCGTCCAAGAAAAAATCTTTGACCCGTGGTTTTTGCCGTTGAGGTCAATCCAGTATGTTGGACTAGGATCCCTAGAAGCAAAATGATTTCTGTTTTTAGTCTTAAATGTTCCTCACATTGTACCTCAAACAGTGTGCAGTAATTTTAGGCTGCAGTTATATGTTTCGAGAAATAATCTTAATAATGTTTTTTTCATAGAACTATCCAAGTGGGCATTTGACATCACCTTAAATGTTAATAAATCTGACGTCAAGATTATGTCAGGGACAAAAACTTCTTTTCTCCTGACGTCAAATTGAGTCAAAATGCCCGGAGGGATATTGTAGCCTATTGCGTTTTACAATCAGGATTTGCAGATATTTGAAAATAAATAATCGCTTTGGGAAAGTCAGGTTTAAAGGAGTCACAATGCCCAAAGGCCCTATATTTTCCGAATGCCCTATACTTATTCAAAAGGCCCTATAATTTTAATAAAGACCTAATATTCATACCAAATGGGCCTATTTTAATGATATTTGATTTCAAATTGGCAGTATAGGCAAAATCAGTAAAAATTGTAAATCAAATTGAAGTATCAACAATGAAACACTGTCAAAAACAACAAAAAGTATCAGATAGACCAGCACCCCACTAACCTTCAAGTTTCTGAATAGTATATTAATAAAGATGCAGAATAGGTGGATGCACCAATTCTTACATTAAAACATAGGGGAGAGCGGGGCACAGTGAGACATTTTTTTATATTTTCAAGTGTTCCAAAATGTTGGCAGTAACGAGTTAAATGAGATCAGGTCCACATTATAGACAATGACGTTGGGTATATTGTCCAGTACCTACTTAATGCTATAGAATTGTGGTTGGCCGAGTCGGATAATGACTTCCCCTTATATTTTGGGATGGGTACCATTGTTCCTAATAATATATAGAGGTGGGGGCTGCGCCATGCACAGATGATGATGCACTAACATTGCAGTATAAATTAAACTCAAAAGAGTATACAACATTTCACAACCTTGAATGATATGGTCTGAATATAAACCTTCAGAACCATCATCTTTACCTAATTCAATCTTTTTGACAGCTTTAATAACATCATCTGTTCTTATAACATACAATAATGAGACTCTTTATATAGCAAATTGTTGAAATCAGTTTTTAAGCAGTCAATTTCATTATGACCATACGGCACAGCTGTTTTAGATCTTATTGATATTATATTTACCAGCAAACACATTACAAATACCATCATCTTCAGACAAATTATCTATACAGGAAGGTAAATAGTTATTTCTATCCTTTTTTAAATTTGTCTTACTTCGTTACATAAAGTATTTTTGAACCTCCCTTATGGAAATACATACAAATATAGCAGTGGTGTCTATATAGTTCCTTATTATTCAGGACTATAAGATAAAGTAAATTTGACATTCTGGTTTATCGGGTGAGCTATTTCTGCATAATACTACATTAAGTGACAAAAAATGCACTTTTTCACCTCGTCCAATAGCTTTACTCTGTCCAATTATACTCTAGATAATGGACTATATTGGACTCCTTACCATCAAATATGTGTGTGTTATCATATTATCACTTCTATTGATATATGATGCAAACATACCTACACAATTTGGGCTCGGTGTGAGCAACAACTGGCCAAATTTCACCATCTTGACATTTGAAATACCAATTCAAATGAAATTGATGGAAAACCATTGATTTTCAATGATGGTTATTTTATATCATCTGCCCAAATTTGTTAGCCTTTTTGCCCGAATCTTAGTGTTTCCCAAATTTTGGGAGGCGAACGGCTACTCCCACCCCCCCCCCTCCAGTACACCTATGCCTCTCTAAAATGTCATTTTCTTACCTTTTATTACTTTATTTATTTGTATTGTTTTATTCATTTGATTCTGTACACCTCTTTCTTTCCAAATGTACTCTACTGATGTTGTTGAATGAATCATATCAAATGAATATAATATATTAGAAAATGTCTCACCAGATGGTCAGGTAACTCAAAACATTGTACTCATTCATGTTGTCCAAGATTGCTAGGCCATCATAGGACAGACTGGTGCAAGTATCAGCACTGAATGTTGATTGGGCTTCCACATAGCAATATGTAGTCCTCAGTTCAGGAACGTACTGCACACCAGAACATGAGCAGCTCACTGAATACATGAAAAGAACAAAAAAGATGAGATGTCAGATTATTTTCTCTATGATGATAATGAAAGTTATAAGGAACAGGACGGTCCAATGTCAAATATACGGAAAACACATTCAGAATATATCAATGAAGATGTGATGGTACAACCCAAGGCAAAGGTACCAGTGTTTTAATTGTAACTCCTATAAAAGTTGTGAGAGCTGGGTTTACAGTGTTGACAAGAACAAAAATTATGGATCTTTAAAAGAAAAACCTTTTAGATTTATAACAAAAAGAGCCAAGAGGACTGATTAAAGCAAATATCAAGTGGGTGAGGAGCCTGAAGTAGTCACAGTTTCAAGCCATTACATTTGATTGGATTATAACAGCCATATGGTCCAAGACTCAGTCACTATATATTGCATGTAGGCCTAAAAGGATGAAATTTTGCACACGTATGGCCTATAAGAAATAACTTTCAAGCTGAATGTGCTCGCAAAAAAAGATGCCTTTTGATGGTGGTCACATGTCGTGATGTCGTACAATTTGAGAAATTTTACATTTATGTGATGATTACAAGCACATATCTTGTATGTACCATCACTTATTATATATCACTGGAATGCCTAGCATCTGTAGTTTCATATTGACCCCCAAAAAATAATCTTCCTTACAGAATAAGGCTCTTAGCCACCAAAAACCTCGAGAAAACAGGTGATTTTTTTGTGTCCCCCGTTACATCAGATTTGAAAAAATCATCTTGAAAGTGACATTGCATGCCAATGACAAAAGATATCTTGTTCTGGTTTTCTCTGCAGCAATACCCAATTCCTGGTCAAGCCTCAAAAGCTTACATCGTCTATCTAACTATCATCATGTCTTTTGTAGAGCCTTTAATGCAAAGCAATGTCAACCTGTCCCGCTTGCCCAAAAAAATCAACATGTTTTTCAAAATTCAGTCTGAAACTCTTAATTTTGAAGCTAGGAACTTCAAACATGTATCAAATAAATGCTCATGAGTTCTACTTTCAAATGCATATCTTAGATTTTGTGTGCAGGTAAACCACTTGCTGTGTAGCTTGTCTAGTTAACCCTGAAACTTTTGCAACACCTGTAAAAAACTGTCAAATTGGAGAGGGGTTATAGGTTTCAAACCATCAGAGCTTCAACAAGTAAAATTGTACAATGTGGAAAGTGCTATTTTCCAAATGCTCATAAGTCAGGGTTAACTGTGGTATAAAATATGGTTAAGTTTGCAACGATTTTGTGACTTCTGTGATGCTCTGAAAAACCCTGAAAAAAATGTAACACATACACGCATGATTGGTACAGATTTTTATGCTGGCTTCACAGCAATGCACTGACTTCAAAAATGACCAAAAGGTGATCAAAGTAATAAATAACAAGTCATAATTTACTATTATGCCCTCATATCATGAAAAACGGCAGGAATTTCTGTTAAAATATAAGGGTTGCTCTTAAATTACATACTCACTTGAGATATTGATTTTTTATCACCACACAAAAATTGAGACTGGAAATATATGTGAGATGTGACATGAATTTTTGATAATTATTGAAGTAAGATGTTTGAACCAGTTCTTATGTATATTGGTAACGTTTTGAAACCTTTTACTTGAGATTTTAATATGAACTCAGCCTTCTAGCTTAGTTATACACATGATGCTTGAAAACGTTTTTTATGGGTTGCTGTATCATGACTTTGTGGATCTATGTATTAGGTTTTGGAGAAGAGATATTTCTTTTTACTGCTCAAATCAGTAAGATCATTATCTTGGCCAACTTCAGTGACAATTTCATGGTGATACATGGAGAACTTTGTATTTTACAGCAGCTTTAGTGGAATGAAGAAGTTTTCGAGAAAAATGCATTTTAAATCTGGATTTTAAATCGATTTGTGTGGTGAAACAATTTGTTTATGCCATATACAGACCTAATTATTGCATAATCGTGGTTAATTCTTGTTTTAATTGGTTGTCCTTAGTCTATTTTAGTCATTCTTGAAGAAAAAAAAATTTGGTCCAAAATGGCCATGTAACGCAAATTGTACAACCTTGTGACATGCGACCACCTATCATATCTTGTGATTTTTTGAAGTTTTGCAACATATTAACTGTCACAAAGAATTTTCTATCAATATTGGAACATTAGGGTGTTGATTACACTTATTATAGAAGAATCACATAACAGAGGTCAAGTTAACTATCAAGAATTTCAATTGACTGCCTAAATCACAATTAAAGAACCCTTTAATCCCGATCAGGTGGTATAATTGCTCAATCTAATTGCTTTAATCAGTGTTATACCATTTATTAATAATAAAAGTTATAAAAGTACTTTTAAAGACCATTTGAAGTGGGTGGACGGATTTACAATCACCCAGTCTAGTCAGTTTTAAAATAATGATGGTAAATCCGTCCACTTTTATTTTCATTGTATCTCCTTTCCATATTTTGGAATTGAGTTATCTAAGAAATCCTGTAAAAATAATAAAATTATTCGTCTCATGCATCAATTGTTTACCTTCAATAATTTTTTTTTCTTCATGGAAATAGGTCTACAAGACCAACTACCTCTTATCAACAAATGGCTGTGATGACGTCACAGGATTTCATTGTCTTTTGATTCAGCCTTTACAGCTCTCGCAATTGCTCTGAAGAAAACAATTTTTTTCATGGTGTGGACCTATGATGTCAAAGCTGAGACTCCATTGGAACCTATACAACTTTGGTGCTAGCTATGGTGTCATAGGTCAAACTGGCCAATAGCATGTCATGAAGACAACTTCATCATAGCCTTGCAATTATGTCATGGCCAGATGTGCCAATGATATCACTGCAAAAGCTCGGGTGTTAATTGGGAGGGGGGATTGTTTGTTATTTGGTGATACCAATAGTGGCTGAAATTCAACCAAGCGTGGTTAATAGGATAACTCGAAATTAATCACAGTTGTTCACCAACATGCTTCTGATCTAAATTGGATTTGTATGGAGCTGTCAAGTCAAGCATTTTGTTTACTGTTTGCAGTTTTGTTGGCCACTCCTATCAGTGTAAAACTACCACCAATTATAATCCTATATCGTTGTATTGCTTACCACAGTTCACAGGAGTTAATATGCAGACATCAGGATCAATTGACAGCTTTTGAGCAGAGTGCCCCCTCCCCAGGAGTAGTCCAAACTTGCACCTGAGTTGTTGTGACATTATTGGCCGCTCTGGCAATCACTGTGGCAAAACTGGACGAGGGTAACTGAGTTACCCTCGTCCCTAAAATAGCCTTAAATATTATGTAATCATGATTATGAGCTTATTAGTGATTTCCCAAGTTATTCAAGTGGTGTATGACCATTGTCAGGCATTCAAAATAACATTACAAGAAATAGCAAGTGCCGATTCAGGCTGTGTGACCCTAGAAATGGCTTAAAGCACGTCCGAAATGACGAGGGTAACTGCCTCTCGTGACGAGGGTAACTGTAACCATGCTTGTTGCTATGACGAGGGTAATTGCCCATTGTCAATCAGAGTAAATATCCTTAACCTCAATTTGAATAGACTACAGGAATTGTCCAGACATACCAATACCCTCACAAAAGCTACAAAAAGGGTTATTCAAGCATTTAGTACAGAATTCTTGCAGCATACTGAATAAACTAAAAAATATGGAGCATAAAGCTCTTGCTCTGACTTTAGTTAAAAATCAATATAAGTTAGATATAAAATGTTGACAAAAACATGTAAAAACTATAGATTTTTATTTTTGTCGTCTTTGTTTATATGGGGATATATACGGCATGCTGATTTGAATTTTACCCTGTACTCATGGTATCCCATCACTTTGCGATTCACTTTAAAATATCCTTAAGATTGAGTTTTTTACCACCTCGTTGTTTAAGAGGAATGTTGGCAAAGCTTGGTACAGTCGACGAAATACACAGGGAGGTTCCTTGTGAGTTCACATATCCCTATTCTTGCCATGTTATCCTATATGTACTTGCAATGCTATCATCACTAAGGTCACCAATTACCAAAAGACAGATAAGCAGTTCCTTTCAATTCGATGGATTGTGATGTCATTAATGTCTACAAAACAGCTTTACGTAACAATGTTACTTGTAATTCTTTGACTGTAACACTTTCGAGGTTGTGCTGATTCAACTCTCTCATTGTGATAGCCATAGTGAGTGTTTATAAATTCAAAAGCTTAAAATAACCAAAGACAGTGAGGGAACGTAGGAAGGTAAAAAAAATGAAGAAAGGAAAAAGGGCAAAGATAGGAATGAAGAAGGAAAGAAAGGAGAAGAGAATGAAGGAATGATGGAAAAATTGGGAAAGGAAGGAATTTGTTTTAAAGTCGAAACTAAAGGAACCCAGAAAAGCAAAAATGTTTAGCAGTGACCCTTTTACATAAAATTTGAAATACAAAAAAAATTAGAGAGAAATCAAGAATACGGAAGCTGATTTTCAATAAAGCGAGGCTTGGTCATTGTAATAGCCAGGCAGCAAATTGATGATGTTGGTGTGTTGCTGAAAGATCCTTAGATATGCTGGTAGATAGGAAGATTGATATCTAAGATAGATATGATGATCTATCTACAGCCACTTCTTAAAGTGTGTGCACTTTTTTCAATTTTGGGATCAGACAAGATAAACAACTATTCCAAGTCGTTTGTAACATGGCTATTGGAAAATTCAGCGCCTGAGACTCACCTGTAATGCATCACTTGATTACATGGAATTGATCTATGGTTCTCAACACAAAAAAAATATTGAGAATTTGAGAAATTACAAAATAAGGTGGTATTGGTCATAAGTAATTCTTCGTATAAAGCATTGCTCATATGGAGCAACTCTGGCTTTCATCTCGCATGAAAAATTATACTGTTCAACATTATAGTAATTCATGCAACATTGAGCAGGGTGTGTGTAGAAAATTACAAATTAATTTCCGAGATCATGTATCACACTTATTTTGATGTCTCTGTGTTCAACAACTTCCACAACAACCTTCACTTCTAAGTTCTAACATTCAGGTGGCTCCTGTATTTATGCACAGTTAAGAGTTCACCGCCTTTACTAATTTTAAAACTTTGTGTATGAAAATCTCCTTGTGCAACATTGTATCTTCCACAGGCTTTGCGAAGATCATCATGCCTCTGTCAGACATTCGGTCTGAAAAACAGGCACCTCTTGTCAGACCGAAAGGATTCTTGTCAGACCGAAAAATGTATGCGTCGTTACAAAGGGACAGAATTATTGATTGTCGAGCTTTCGAAAAAAAAAATTATTGATTGTCTGAATTAGGCTTAAATGCAAAAAAAAAATAAATAGGCCTAAATTGAATTCTTGTGACAAGTAATTTTCCTTTGCAAAATCACAGCTGTACAATTGTCATGTATATGGGACAACTGTCCCAGAGGTCCACAGACCAAGCATGGATCATGGGTGCAGAGCTGCTGTGAGGCATGGCATAAAACTTCATAGATTTCTAACTCCTCAAATGTTTATTATGGCTTGTAGTGTTGCATTATGTGCAGAAACAACTGCACAGAGAGCACAATTGTGTTCAACTCATCAAGAGCTTTAAATCGATACCAAATACACACATGCATGTATGAATCTTCATTGAGTCCCTCCCCTGCTTATCTGCATTTTACTTGCAAACCCTAGACTGCTGCCCGCATTTCACCGCGGCGGGCTACAACCTGGGCAAAGGTCCGTAAATGCTGCGCTCGTGATTTTTATGATGTTTTGAGGTGAATAAAGTCTTTTAAGATGACAATACCACCAAATTGAGTGTCGGACATTCGGTCTGACAATGAGGATGACGTTGTCGGACCTGCCTATTGAACAGTCGGACAGGTCCGACGGTCCGACGATCTTTGCAAAGCCTGCTTCCATAGGGTGGTCCACATTCCTATGGGAAAAATCAAATCTCCTAAACCCCCCAATTTGAAAGTAGAAATCGATGACCACACATAAGTAAAACAAACTCGCGCAAAATTTCATCCAAATCGGTCATTATTTAGAGGTAGCACAATGCCTTTGAAGTTTATCATTCGAGCAACTGAAAAAATGGTCAATTTCCAAGATCTTTTTCCGAAGTGAATTTTTATTTTACGTTTTTATGATAAAGTCGGCATGGCAAAGTAATATGTTGGGGTCATTTTTGTTTGATTTATTATTCACAGTTAGTGAAATATTTGCCTCTTTTTAATTAAAAAATGCTTGATAATTGACAAATGTAACACCTATGCTGACCTGCTACCAAACTTCCTATTAAAGTCA
Source organism: Platynereis dumerilii (assembly GCA_026936325.1). Lineage (NCBI taxonomy): Eukaryota > Metazoa > Annelida > Polychaeta > Phyllodocida > Nereididae > Platynereis > Platynereis dumerilii. The sequence continues at coordinate 19,390,462 of JAPTHN010000002.1, read as the reverse complement.
AAAAGAATATAGGGAGTAGATTGGGCATCCTTGACATACTGAAAAAAAAGGTCATTCGAACAGAATAATTGACCATTATTGCAAGATTTGCAAATATACCAATGATTTCAGCTGCAGGGGAATTGCATGTTTTAACTTCAACGGCTTTGTGCCACCTCTAAATATCAATTGATTTTGCTGAAATGTTTACTCAATGTCTTCTATCGATATAAGATCACAATGTAAGATTCAAATCAGGGAAAGTGTTTTTGGATCACCCTAATCTTCCATTTATACCAGGATCTGTTGAGCTATCCAATTCACCCACAGTAGTACAAATGTATTCTATGCCTTCTAAACATTAACTGGATGATACTTTATGGCTTATTATTTTTTAGGATATAATGTTTGGCTTCATTTGAATGTGGTATGGATATAATGTACACAAATACACCACTTTTTTCTGTTTCCACATTGGTTCAATGCACAATTTACAGGCAGTTACCCTCGTCACCAATCACAGTTACCTTAGTCATTCAATTTGGAGAAAAGCAGTTACCCTCGTCCTTCTTTAACATGGGATCCAATGGGATGACCTAGTTTTTTCAATTTATTTTGAGAATTTGAGACGAGGGTAACTCATTTACCCTCGTCTAGTTTTGCCACAGTGGCAATGATGTAACTGCAAGGCTATGATGAAATTGTCCACAACGGATGCTATTGGCCAGTTTGTCCTATGGCATCATTGATAGCACCAATTTTGCATATCCTCCAGTGCTTGGCCATGGAGTATCCACCTATGACATCATAGGTCCACTCTGGCACTGAGAAAAAAAAATTTGATTTCTTCAGAGCTGTAAATTGGCCTGAAATATCATTAAAAATTGTCTCAACACCGTAAAAACGGCAAAATTTGTTTAAAAACAAGTTTTTCTTGCTTTTAAAACTCACACAAATTCAACAATTGTGATTATATATTAGGAGGTGGACGGATTTACCCTCCTGGACGGATTTACCATACTTGACTCTAGATAAAATTTGCTTTGAATTTCATGAAAACTATTCTATGAACATTATTTCATCTTTTGTATTATATATTCATCATAACTCACATGCCAACATATATGGCACCATATGAAAGTTAATGGAATTATCTTTATTTCGACAACAATATTTCAGTATTTCAGGTAGAACTTTATAGTTAAAAGTTGAGAGGCTGTATAATGATAGTGTATATTATTCAGTAGTTATCAAGACTTGGCCATGTTCAAGACCTTTTAATTCAGATTGTTGGTCTATACTCTTTTGAAAGTTCCCTAATTGTGCCTTTAAAAAACTATTTTCCTAACTATTACCACTAAAAGTATATATTACAATGTCAAACATTCAGTGAATGTTTATGAAACATAAAGGACACCCTAGCAATGGATTTCACCAAAAATCATATAATTTCAGGGCCCTTCTTTGCTTCCTTTTTGTCCTTTTCATGACACGTCTGTGTAACAAATTATTCAAGCAAGCGACTGATCGCAGAATCTTTACAGTATTTCTCCTTTGTACTTTCCCTTTTCGAAATCACTAGCCAATATCATTACAAAATATTAGGTAAATCAAATACACCTTCTGCTTACCTGGGTTATTTCAGAACGAATTACCTGCAATATGCCATCTGCTGTCCTTAAAATTATTAGCTGCCTAACAGTCTTACACAAAGCTTGGATTTATTGATTTCAGAAATTTGTTTCGATGCACAGATTTTCAATATGAAAATAATTACTTACCGTAAATTGGCTGATTGAACCAATAGCAACCATATATGAACCAAATAATTGTGGGCCTCATCATACATATTAGTGCAAAACTAATCTCAAGCCAATAGATTTAATCCATAGCGACGAACGACTCTCCCTGAAGTGCATTTCATACGAGGATTTTTAACCATTCTGCTTGGTGGAAGGAATAAAATTCTTCAAAAGATATTCTGGTAGATATGCAACAGAAGCATAAGAGACACCTACTCAAGCCTCTCAAAACTACAGCATGCCAAAGCCAGTGACGATGTATATTGATTTTGGAATTACTTACACTCAGCAGTTAACGGTCGGAGTGACCTCATGTTGAAAACTTCTCATCATCCAAAAATACACTCAACCAGAAAGATATATGCGGAGGCAAATTCAGTTTCAATTATGGTTGACCAATGAAGTGTGCTAGTAAACTGCAAAATTGAAATCCTCTTTGATGAAAGTTTTAAACAATCTGACAAAGTACACAATTTTTCAATTGTGTCGGTTTACAGTCTGTAAACTTGTTATCGAAAAAGAGAAGACCGCTTCAATGTAAAAAATGCGCTTTGTGACTAATGATAGCTGATTCACATTACACAGTGTAGGGGAGACCGGGGTTAGTTGGCACACTCATTTTTATTTTTGCTCTGGAGAGCAAACGGTACAAGATATTCACACCAAATTTTAGCATGTGATAGTGAGCGTGTTTAACTCAACGATCAGCCCAAGAGATATTGTAAATGATCATTGAAATTTGTGTGACAAACACAAACTTCCAGAAAAAATTTTGATTCAACTAACCCCGACCCCGGGGTTAGTCGAAGCACCATAAAAATTTGGAGACAACTTCTTATATAAGGGGTTTCCTTTGCATAACTGATATCTCTATGATGACCACCAGCTTCAGTACAACACTCATTTGAAAAGAAATTGTATACTGTAATTTACTAAATTTTTTGTCTATTTTTGGCAAAAAAGCTGGTTTTTCTGTATTTCCCTTTCAGGAATGCAAGCATGCACTGTAGTAGTTCTAAACTACAGTAACTCCAACTAACAATGACTTGCAAGGCAATTTGAACACTTGAAATCTATGTTACGGCCAACCTGGAACGCAATATTGTCTTATTTTTCAGTCATATCAAAGTCGCACAACAAAAAGCTTCTGGGTGTAGATTAGGCATGGATTTACTTATTTAGAAATAAGGTTAGTTCACTTGGATTAAAATCATAGCTATACAATAACCCCCCTCGAAGATTGAGCAAACAAGTTACTAGAGCACCCAAAAAACAAACTTTCTAGCCTACAGAATTAGCATTTTGAAATTTTGAATGAATAAAGGTATGATAATATGTGCCAATAAACAGGGCATCTACCAAAAGTACCAGTTTGGCCAAAATTTTTAAATAAAGCTGATTTTAGGCCAAGTTTCAACTAACCCCGCGATTCAACTAACCCCGTTCTCCCCTAATTAACTGTTTTGCACAACAAATTTACAGACTGTAATATTCTATAATTGTCTATAACTCAGGAAACTTTCCTAACGCAAGCTATAAACACATCATCTCATATTTCGTCGCGAATAAAATATATATTTATATAATAAACATCTCAGCTATGCTCCATGTGGCACCATCTATAAAGTAATCAAGTCTGAAATGATATTTTTTGTGAAAGAAGAATAACATCCAAATGGAACCATATTGGAACATTTTTTATAGCGCACCATTTCACGTCGCTGACAAATTTACGTTTTAACTTTATGGCTCATAAGGTAGACACTACCTTAGAAACAAAAAGAGTTCTTGTGGCTTTTGTCACTTTTTCGTTTCTTCTAAATCTAAAACTGAACTTTATATTTATTTTTTGTTGCACTCCAAGAAAAAAATGTACAGGGGTAATACATACACAATTAAATAATTATTGATGCACTTTTTTAAAATCAAAAAGTGGACATAAATTTCAACATGGTCTCTGTTTCAGATCTGTAAATTTGTTAAGATTCACTGTTCTCATTTTGCAGGAAACCACTTCCCTCATGATATTTTCACAATATTTCTCTGCTGACGAAATTACAAAGTTCATGTCCATATGTCTTAAAATGCCATATTTACAGGGTGGTCAAAAAAAACTTTACACTTAGGAATAATTTTTCGGATGACGCTCATTGTAACAATTGCTTATTTTTCAATGCAAAAACAACTTGTATAGCAAAGAATAACTCTTCTAGAGATAATTTATTCATTCGGAGGTCCTTTTGGACGGATGACTTTTCTACAGCAGGCCTAAATGATGCAGAGGTGTCAAAAATGTAACTTTGTGTCCGTTTTTCCAATACAAACGTAATGGATGCCTAAATCGGGCAACTAAGGTCTTTGGTGTATTGCAGGGATCTGCCTCTAAGTTTGCCGGCCAAGAATAATCACATTGATTGAGATCTTGTGATAACAGGGGCCATGTTGTCCCGCCGAGAAACTTGACAGAGCGAACCTTGATCCAGTTCTGGGCTTTCCAAGGGAGTGTGGCTGATGCCCCGTCTTGTTTGAAGATCAAATTATCTGTAGCACCGTATGTCTTATCTATCCAGGGCTTTAGACGCTCTTTCAAGATGTTCATATGTACTTTTCATGTGAATTCAACACCCTGATCATCCACCTTCAGACAGCTTTGTTTTAAAATCTTATAATGGCCATAGTGAAGTCTGAACTTGCTCTAGCACCTTCTGGTTTGTGCTGAATTGTGCCTCTGTCTTCCCAATTTCATTTTATGTTGTATTGATTTTGTCCTGTGAAGCTCAGTAGGTTCAAAATTGCTGATGAGCCATGAACAACCCACAGTAGTAAAAACGCAGGAGCACTCCCGGCTTCCATTTTGTCTGCTATCAAAAAAGTAGTGAACCGTTTTAATTATTAACCAATTTTCCAAAGATCTAGCATTCTTGGCTCGTATACACAATAAGTACCCAGGCACTGACTCAATCATGGCAGCCTGGAAAATGAAATATCAACTGTAAAGTTTTTTTTTGACCACCCTGTACACCAATCAGGCCATTGTTTGCAAAACTTAAAATTATTATGAAACTAATGTCTTCATTGTCACTGCTGAGAGTAGAAGAACACAACAGTTGGCAACTTGACATCTTTGGTATATTTGCTGGACAGGCTTGCACTTACAAGTTCAGGGAGGAGAAACGATCTAGTGGTGAAGGGGAGATTACATAGCCGATGAACTTCCTCCATGTTAGAAAGAAAGCATTTACATTAGTTATTTTCCAATCCCCTCACAAGGACAGAAGTACAACACTGGGAATTGAACAATTTGGCGCACATGTCTCTTGGTACTGTCTTAAGGTTGGCAATAACAAATTACTTCGATAAAGTGGTTATTGATGGCATGGTTATTCGTTTAAGAGTTAATTGCTAATGGGACACTGTTCCTATATAATATTGCTAGGCTATAATGCAACCTTTTTTTTCTACTTCGCGTCTCTAAATTATTATTTTTTTACGAAAAAAAAGCCATATTTCAAACTCAGAAACTTATGATCAATTTCAAAAATTGTAGAAGCTTTTAAAGTTAATGCCATAATTTAAATATTGATTGGTTGCTCGACATTTATTTTATGATAGTCAATATAAGAAAGGTCAACAAAAGTTGGTCGAATCAATTTCTGCTGTACCATGAAAGGAGGAGACTTGGAACAGCCGGGTGACTTTGAACACTTTTCCGAAAAAGATTAATACTCTGTGAATGCAAATTTAAATGAGATACTGAAAGTATTTGACTTCTGCTTATATTCTACTAAGGTCTAGTTTCTTTGTACGTAAAGCCATTGTGACTGGACTTTTTTTTCTTGATTTTGATAAAATAAACCCACCATATGTTTTTTTGCAAGATACCATAGCCTGTAAACTTCTGTGCCAACAACAGTGCTGAATGACCCTTGCCTCATAACTACCTGCCTTATTACAGTGTCACTCAAGTACAGCCAAAATCCACCAAAAACTTGTTGGAGGCTAGTCGAAGAGACTGACAACACATAATATAAGTGGTTAATGTAGAATTATAATACTCTTTGGGGTGACTTTTAACATCACATTGTGACAGTGAGCACAGAGACCATCACATTTTCCGGCATACTATATATTGACCGTTGCATCATATTCGCGCAGTCACAAGTGGGACCAGCTTCTTATCAATGATTTAGTTTTGAATTTAACAAAACATGACATATTCATATTCAAAAGTCTCTTAAAAATTCAATTTTCTCCATTAATATTCTCTGTATCTATTATTTTTATGGAATAGTTAATTATAAGCCTTGACAAGCTAAATTAAATTATTAACACGTGACTCATTTCATTTCAAAACAGACAACAAGAAAACATAACAAAATTAAGTTACATAATCTTTGTCAACTGATGATTATGTAACAGTGAGCAATTGATCTACATGCAGATCAGGTTATTGTTTATGTTATCACTATTATGTAATTTCAACAATCTAGCATAGACTTAAATTTGGCAGCTTTCAGTCTTGTCTTCCTTTTTACTATTTAGCACCTTATTTATTTTTAATCCTATTTATTCATTTATTTGCTAGCCTATCTATCCATCCATCTATCTATCTGTCTATCTATCTATCTATTCTATTTTTGATCTATTTTGTCTTTCTAATAGTTTCTAGTCTAAATTTCTCTCTATTTTTCCATATATCCGTCTTTCAATTTCTTTGAAACAGTAACATAACTGCCTTTCATACATTGAATATGAAATGAAAAATTTTAAAATAAAAAACAAAATAAATTTAATGAAAGTTATGGTAAAACCATAAGTCCTAAAAAAACTTTTAAAGAGCTGGGCGAACTTCATGGCTGTGCAATTTACATATTATTTCATAATACTATGTAATATCAACAATCTAGCATAGACTTAAATTTGGCAGCTTTCAGCGTTGTCTTCCTTTTTATTATTTAGCACCTTATAAAAAAAGACAAAAAGGAAATTATCAATCAATTCTATTTATTCTTAATCCTATTTATTTGCTATCCTATCTATCTGTCTATCTATCTATCTATCTATTCTAGTTTTGATCTATTTTATCTTTCTAATAGATTCTAGTATAAACTTCTCTCTATTTTTCCATATATCCGTCTTTCAATTTCTTTGAAACAGTAATATAACTGCCTTTCATACATTGAATATGAAAAAATAATAATAATAATAAAAAATAAAAAAAATTAATGAAAGTTATGGTAAAACCACAAGTCCTGAAAAAACTTTTAAAGAGCTGCGCGAACTTCATGGCTGTGCAATTTACATATTATTTCATAATAATATATGCATATAATTCAATATGTGAACATTATATAACACTGATATAAGACAATCATGTAGCTCCATTGGCACAGAAGTAGATCCAGAACAAAAGCGTCGGAAAATGTAAAAAAACAGCTCTATACAAATTTTTAGGGAGCGGCAATCAATATCTACAAAATTCCTAAATGCAGATAAACATTTGTTTTTTGAGAATTGATGGTTTTCTTTCACTGGAAATCACTCTGTTCAAAGTCACATCGGAACTCTGGTTGACTTTGAACACCCATTTATCCGCTAACTTTGGCAAATATATGAGGAATACCTAAAAATTCCAATGCACAGTTTAACTTCATGCCAGTGGCGAACATCTTTTACGGGTTTTCACTTTTATTGCACAAACATTTTTCTTAAGGGGAGAATCATTAGACAGGAGTTTTTTAATGAATTATTTATTGCCAAGTTTTGTTGAATTACACTAATTCTTACCACGCTGTCTTAAAAATGTAAGTGCTGTTGGGTGGATTTTTTAACATTATAGAATCAAATATTTCAGGGCATTACATGCTCATGATAGATAATTCTGGTGTGTTTCTTGAAATAAATACGTCCGGGTCGCCTACCGGTAATCTGCTCGATATATTGGCTTCAAAAATCAAAATGTCCCTGTTTCTTGAAAACCGTGGCATAAATGTCTCATGCCCTGTCAATATTGACATTTTGTGGGTATAGAATTACATCTCCAATTAGGAAAGATGGCATTTTATGTGTTGACAATTTTTTTTCGTGTTTCGATCTTCTTATATTTTTCAACACAGTGGTGTCTGGCCCTCCTTTCTTATTAATTCACTTTTTTTTAATGTCATTTCGATTTATCTTTAGTTAACAAGTATGAAGGATTATCCAGCTGACTTGACACAAAACTGCTGACAAATTTATTAACTGGAAAGGGAAGAAGAAAAAGAAGCAATAAATGCTTCAGAAGTGAATTTATCTGATCAATAAAGTTGTAGGTAAGTTTGCTCAGGAAATTGATTCTGCACAACAACAAAATAAAACCATGAGGTCTCCTGAACTCACTTAAATGTGTTAAACAGACCATTTTAGCCAGTTTAGATAATGGTACGTTCAGGCTAAGAGACTTGCCAACTCTGTCATTAAGTACAACGGTAATTGGTGGCTAAATAAAGAGTACATGGTAATAAGGTCATTCATCTCGATTTGTCTCTTTTTCAGTGCTTGTGTAACGTTTAAAAGCAAGTGTAATGGGTTTGCAAAACATTTTGCTAAATAGCATAGATACCATAATATCATGTGCAGCAAATGTCCAAGAGGACAGTTAATGTATGACATTGTATGTTCATATAATCCGTAAGAAGGGATCCGTATATATATATTATAGGGGAGACCAGGGCAAGTTGTGGCATTTTTTTGCTGCAGGCTGATTTGGGGAAAAAAAACAGAGAACAAAAAACACACACAATTGTCAGGCAATCTGAGTATCTGATGTCAAAATGTAACATTTTGATCAGGGTAGGGTTCAAATACAGATAAAGGTATTTAAATACAGAATACAAATACTTCCAAACTTTCTAAATACAAATACAGTTGAGCTCAAAAGTATTTAAATGCTAATTCTTCCAATTCTATCAAACCAATTACAAATGCTCAAATGTTTAAAGTATTTAAATACAAATACACATATATTTGAAAATAGTTCAAAATAATTTCAATATTCCCCATCCTGGAACTTCAAACTTGTCTTTTGAAATGTTTCTATAAATATAACACACTGTTAGGTCCATCTGTCTGAAGGTTAAAAAAGTTTTCTTGACCATAATTGATGCAAATTCCTGCAAAATTTATTTGACTATTCTCTGTTTTCAAACTGTGTTCGATAACATTTTTGCCTTGGACCAAAACTTGAAATGACTATTTAGTCCTGCAGAAGCGCAAGACTAATGTTTGCTATCGCAGAACTGTCCGTCTGTCAAACTGCCTGTTTGTTAACAAGAAAGATGGATGGATGGATATATACGTCCCGTATATATGCACTTGCTAGGCTAATTAGGACAGGAGGAGGACACAGCAATGAGGCGAAGGATGATTGAAACAGCCGTCCAACATAGGCCCAGCTCAGGTGACCCGACAAGAGCTGGATTCGAACCCTGGACCCAGCCATTGGCAGCCCAGCACGTTACCAATAGACAGCCCTCCTCCCGTTAACAAGAAAGAGGAAACCCCACTGCACACTTTCTAATGAAACTTCAAACTCCGCAGGATTGTTCCAGTTACGTATTATGCATGACTGAACATTGAGCAACACAGCATCTTGGATCAGCTGTAACAACAGTTGGTAGTACCTGGTGTCTACGAGTTGGTTGTCTACTAGTTGGTTGTCTACCAGTTGGTTTGTCTACGAGTTGGCGTGTCTACGAAGTGTCTTGATACCGTAACAACCACACACAGCTGAGATGGAGCCACTGCATGCTGAATTATGCGTCCCACTGCAGAATAACCGGCTGGCTTGCACTTCGCACAGATTCGTCAATCGTCATGCATGAGTCATCCCTGCCCAATAAATTATAGTAGTAGTAGTAGTAGGATTTATTTGGCTAAATCAATTACATGAAAATCAAAATTCAAAAATTCATTTATACAAAATTCATTAGGTGAGTCTGTCATCATTTAGAATACATCTGCAATATTTGCAAATATTTCGAATTGGAACAATTTTAAACAGTTCTTCCAGTGATCTGGAATTTCATTTGACACTCTAGCTGGCATAGTCAGTTGGCAGTGGAGTAAAACATGTGCATCAGTCTGTGCAGAACCACATGCACATAGACGGTCTTGCGGAAGGATACGAGACCACCTTCCAGCTTCGAACTTCATATGGTGCGAGCTGAGCCTTATTCGAGTAAATGCAATCTGATCATGGAAAAAGCTGTGTACGCTTCGTGCAAATTCATCTCGGGGTTCAAAGTTTGGTATGATGCCCTCCTAGTGCTGATTGAAACTTCACATGCACATGAGGCAGATTCCTGGTTAGCTCTGGTTGTGGGACATGTGCAATGCTGTCACCTTGTTTGTCACTGTGACACGCATGATGTCTTTTCGTGCCCAGCAACTATTTTTTCACAGGTTTTGTTGCCTAAAAGCTGTAATAGTACTACAATTCATGCAAGTTCCTGCAAAATTTGACTATTCGATGTCTTTTATGTGGAGCGTTCAGAAATGTAGAATTATGAAATCTTCAAAAGAAAAATTCAGCTTTTATAGAATTTATTTCTAAAAGTTTGGACAATTTGAATTTTACGTCATTCTGTGGTTGCCATGGAAACCATAACTTCAGTCAGGTGGGGCAGGTAATTTTTAGACCAGGAAGGCCGATGGATTGCAGCTGAAAAACAACTTCTCTATGTCATCTGTATCAATGTAATTGACAATTTTTGACCCAGGATATATTATATGAGCTTCTCAAAGCATTCCCAATGCAATTATTCATTAGCCTGCCCTATCAAAGAACACATTGCATGAGTTCCTCCTCGGAAACTTTGAAAGCCCTTCGGTCACACAACGCCTTTTCTCCTGCAGTGCCTGGAACTTCAACCTCTCAGCTGACTTAATGTCAAAAGAAAAAACCTGAACTCACTTGGAACAAGGTCTGGGTATTGCTAGCATTCCTGTATGGGCAGGGCATATTCAGTGTGTTCGAGTATGTTTAGAAGCTGTAATTAAATTTCATTTTTTCAAATATGTCAATCTCATCAATGCGGGGTGTAAAGTGCATGAGTTTCCAGCAGTTTCCTAATTCATGGTGAAGACACTGCTCACTTTATGCTGAAGTGCAGAGCAAGTGCCTCGATAAGAGATAAGAAACTTGACTATATAAGGAAGCTGGGATTTGAGCCAAAAACGGTGGAGGAATTGCTTAATGGCCCGAAAAACTGTGACATTAAAGTCAACAGGGAGATCTCGGACTTGTGCCAGAGGCTACATAATTTTAGATGTAGTGGTGGTGTTTAAGGTAGCGTAGAAAATATAGCTGTAATCCATTTTTATTTAATGACTGTTATACCCTTTCAATAGGGGTCTTCCTGAAGAAAGAGGAAGAATTTCCACGAAGAAGAAGAAGAAGAAGAATCGGCTGTCTTGGTGTCACTATTTATGGCAGCACAGTGTATGCACAGAACACAAGGTGGCTGAAAAGTCTGTGGGATCCAACAGCCACCATCCGGCTACTGGACCTACTCTGGATATTGATTACTTCATACGTTGCAGCCTGTGTTCTATGTAATACCAATCTTGGTCTCAAGTAAGATGAAAGCGGCAACGGATTCGTGAGAGACTGGCATTCAAATCAGCTTCAAGTGACCTCGAGCACCTTTACATTGGTGAATAAGCTCTCTGAATGAACACTAAGTAAGGCCAAGAGATTTCTCCATGCCATTTCATTGCTCACACTTCCTTGATATAACAAGCACATATAATGGCACAGCATCGCCCATGCCCCGCATGTTTTATCCTATGTTTATCCTATCCGTTAGCCCGTTCGTTTATCCTATCCATTTATCCTATCCATTTATCCTCTCCGTTTATCATATCTGTTTATCCTATCCGTTTATCCTATCTGTGTATCCTACCCGTTATCCTGTTTATCCCGTTTATCCTATCCGTTTATCCTATCTATTTATCCTATCTGTTTATCCTATCCGTTTATCCTATCCGTTTATCCAGTACCCCATAAGCACTGGTTCATCCCATTTATCCTGTTTATCTTATCTATTTATCCTATCAGTTTATCCTATCTGTTTATCCTATCCGTTTATCCTATCAGTTTATCCTATCCATTTATCCTATCCATTTATCCTATCCGTTTATCCTATCTGTTTATCCTATCCATTCATCCTATCCGTTTATCCTATCCCTTTATCCCATCCGTTTATCCTATCCATTTATCCCATCCGTTTAGCCTATCGGTTTATCCTACCCGTTATCCTGTTTATCCCGTTTATCCTATCCATTAATCCTATCCGTTATTCTATCCGTTTATCCTATCCGTTTATCCTATCCGTTTATCCAGTACCCCATAAGCATTGGTTCATCCCATTTATCCTGTTTATCCTATCTGTTTATCTTATCTGTTTATCCTATCCGTTTATCCTATCTGTTTATCCTATCCCTTTATCCTATCTGTTATCCTATCCGTTTATCCTGTCCGTTTATCCTATCCGTTTATCCTACCCGTTATCCTATTCGTTTATCCTATCCGTTTATCCTATCCGTGTATCATATCCATTTATCCTATCCGTTTATCCCATTTGTTTATCCAATCCGTTTATCCCGTTTAGCCTACCTGTTTATCCTATCTGTTTATCCTATCTGTTTATCCTATCCGTTTATCCTATCTGTCTATCCTATCCGTCTGTCAACCCATCTATCCATTAAGCCATCTGTCAATCCATTCCTCCATGTATCTATCTATCTATCCTGTCTGTTTATCCTATCCGTTTATACTATCCATCTATCCTATCTGTTTATCCCAGCCATCTATCCTATCCATCTATCCTATCTGTCTGTCAATCTGTCAATCCATCCGTCTAGCTATCATTCAATCCATCCGTCAATCAATTCATTCATCTATCTATCTACGTTTCTATTTATCCTATCCGTTTATCCTATCCGTTTATCCCGTTCGTTTATCCCATCCGTTTATCCTATCCGTTTATCCCATCCGTATATCCTATCCGTTTATCCTACCTGTTTATCCCATCTGTTTATCCTAACTGTTTATCCTATCCGTTTATCCCATCCGTCTGTCCTGTCCGTCTGTCAACCCATATATCCATCAATCCATCTGTCAATCCATTCCTCCATCTATCTATCTATCTATCCTGTCTGTTTATCCTATCCGTTTGTACTATCCATCTATCCTATCCTACTGTATATCCCATCCATCTATCCTATCCATCTATCCTATCTGTCTGCCAATCCGTCTATCCATGCATCTATCCATGCATCTATCTATCTATCTATCTATCTATCTATCTATCTATCTATCTATCTATCTATCTATCTATCTATCTATGTCTATCTTCTGTTTACATGAGTGTATATTATAACCAGTATTTTATTTACATAAATATAAAACAGATCTATATAATATATAGTAAGTTGCCCGTAGATCGGAGGGAAGAGAATAGAATAATATGAAATAGATACAATATAAGCCCGTGCTACCTGTAAAACTAGAATTTTTGTCGCAAGCGGAACACATGCGAGTTCACCATGCGTATGTTGTTTTGCAATTTTGGTGCGTTGATTCTTGGGAGAATGGTGGGTGCCCCCCCCCCCTGAAATTCAGATACCTAGGGCTGATGGTTGCAAAAAGTGGAGAAATGGATGAACAGCTTAAAGAAGTGAAAAAAGAAAGTACACTTGAGTGGCTTACAACACAATTATGGCAATAGCAGGAAGCCCAGACCTAAAAGGTATTGAGATGAGAACGGTATGACAGATGATAAAGGCCTGTATAATACCAATTGCCACATATGCATGGGAAGCAGTAAACACTACGAAGAAGGATACCAAAGACCTAAAAAGGACCATCAACAGTGTCATAAAAAGAGTACTAATAGGCACACCCTGATCTACCCCATGGCCATAGGAACCGCTTAACATGGAGACAGGACTGTTGGAGTTAACAAGCTCATTGATCCCAGATTCTACTATTTTACTGTTTGGTTTAAGGAGTCGGCAACATTAGTGTTAAAAGTGCACACTGATTTACTCAAAGCTGTTTGTATAACATTGTTTGTTTGATTTTAAGCTATCCATACTACCAATGTCAAAATGCCAGTCTGCTCACAGACTCTAAACGAACAGCACAACTGGAGATTCTGCCAGAAATCGGATGACCTCCAGCTGACACATTTATCAATATTCAAGTAGGTCAGGTCACGTCCAGGTAGTGGGACCTCATCACTTGTGCTCATGTGCATCTGAGCTGCCAGCAAGATATGAACAAATCGTAATCAACAATGTTAAATGATCAATGAGTACATATGCACTGCCAATGAGCTCCATAAAATTCTGAAGTTTTCAAATCCTTTAACAGCTTTTTCCAGCATGATTTAAATGATATGGTTTTCTCCAAAGAAACTAATTGAAACAATAAACAGACAACAATGAAACATTCAATTGCTTTGAGAGACCTGAAACAGTTAATTATGTCTGTCACACCTGAGGAGAGTTAATCTTTTTGTTTCAATTTCACAAATAATGCATGTTGTGGTCAGGGCAAGCTTTGGCTGCCAAACAGGGACTACTCACAATTCCCTGGGTAGGAAAATAATGACCCACAAAAGTTCCACAACAAGTACCACTTTGTAGCAATAGCAGCATTCTAACAATAAACTGGCCGATTGAAAATTATTTAATTCTAGATCTAATTCAACAGACCAAGTCGTTACTGCACTTCACTTAAAAAAAGAGGTAGTTACCTCCAAGGTGCCTGCCTCCAAGGTGCCCGTCTCCAAGGTGCCCCCCTCCAAGGAGCCCGCCTTCAAGAGGGAAAAAACTAAAAAAAACTGATGCTGTGGTGATAGATAGATAGATAGATAGATAGATGGATAGATAGATAGATAGATAGATAGATAGATAGATAGATAGATAGATAGATAGATAGATAGATAGATAGATAGATAGATAGATAGATAGGAGAGACCGGGGCAAGTTGGGCCACGGGGTAAGTTGTGCCGCCCACTGTTGGGGTGAAATGAAGAACTGGGTAAAGAAGGCAATGCCAACCATATATTATACCCACTTAGTCAACATCAATAGGCACCAAGAAAAAAACAAACAAATATAATGGTATGAAAAGCTACACTCATAAATTCAATTTTGCTGGTGAAAATTTGAAGTCATTCGGCACAACTTACCCGGTACCGGTTGTGCCACTTGACCTACTTTTTTCAAACGCCTACCATGATCTTGCCAATGGTCGGACTGCCCTGAAACTTTGGTCAATTCTGGCCAACGTATTATATTTTCATGTTCAATCAGATTAAATGGTTAAGCTTTGGTTTTTCAGAAAATCAGCCTGACACAAAAAATGGCACAACTTCCCCCTACTTCCCTAGATAGATAGATAGATAGATAGATAGATAGATAGATAGATAGATAGATAGATAGATAGATAGACGGGCACCTTGAGATAGCAACACATTCTCCACACATAATGAACTACGTACTTTATGGACTTTTGTCACCTGAATATGAAGAATGTATTTAATAATAATCTTAATGCTTAATAAACCATTTTAATCGTCTTTTCAAGCCGATTGTGACGATACCAAACATGATGGGTTGCAAAAACGGTACCAAATGAATCCAAATTGTTAAAACCATAGAGCTCTAAATAATATTTCTATGTCAAAACATAACATGCACAAGGCACATTAAAGCGGCCCTCGTGGGGTATTCCCGGGGGGGGGTACTGTTGGGGTGGCCCCACCTACAAAGACTACTGTAAATAAAATGCTTCCTTTACATAATGATTAAATTTGGTTTCGGCCAGATTAGCTCCAGCTTTTCAATAATTACATATCAATTAACTAAAACTGCTGACTCATTGTTGATTTATCTTACGCCAGGATCCAAAAGATCCAAATTACATAAGAGTTGATAAGATTACGTAATACGATCTAACGTCCTTCAATACTTGGCTCTGTGCCAGCAAGGGTCACCGAGTGCACTTTTCGCGTCACTGCAATGTTAAAAAATAGGAGGTTACTCAAAATGTAATAGATAGAACAGATAGAGGTGATAAATCAATAGATAAATGCATCTTAAAAATTATTTGTCATGCAGACTAAATAGGGTGCAGCAAGAGCTATACAATGCACTTATTTTGATAGAGATATGTTTAAAATTAAAGTCGCAATTAATTATATGAGTCAGCAGTAGAGTTATGCTCGTTTAAGCTAGAAAAGTGGTTGATAGACAACTGGTGTGCGTCTTTTCTAAGCAAAATTATCTAATAAATGCTATTATACATGTATTATAATGGAAGGGGTGCAAGAAATGATAATGAGATAAGACTTCACCCCTATAATAATCTGATAATGACCTTAAGTTGGACCACCTCCTCCAGCATTACACAGACTGTAGGACCAGTGCTAATAATGAACTGAGAAATGATGCATTCAATGGATATCACTTATAAGGTTAGGTATCAGTATAGGGAAATTGAAACATTGTTACCGTGAGTTTATATCAAAAAGTTGTTTTTTTAAATGCACTATGTTCGAAAAAGTCATTGTTGTTTTTATAAAGATATTTTAAAAGGATGCCACTGCAATACAAGATATTATATTTCTAGCATTTTAAATATAACATCTATGGATGAGTTAACCCCTCCCCCATATCCCCACCTGGAAAAGCAGGTATGCAGTTTGGATGGATGGATTATTGGGCTTAACGTCCTGTATTTCTGCCATTGGTAGGCCAATTAGGACAGGAGGAGGACTTGGCAATGATAATTGATACAACCCCAACAAAGACCCAGGTGATCTGACAAGAGCTGCAAGCATGGGGGGGGGGGGCACACAACCCCCCCTCCCTCCTAATTATCGGTTTAAGTATTTACTGACTGACTAATTAAAACAACTGTGTCATCCAATTCAAGTATGAACTTCACAGCCAGGGTTTCTGTTGGGGTGCTCAAAAAGTGAGTCCTGGGAACTCAGTGAGGTCTGAAAAAGTGGGTCCCCAGCCAAATTTCTGGGTCCTAGTTTTTTTCATATCATGGCCAAGCGGCCATCACCCAATTACAATTCTTGAATATAAGGGAGGGGGCTAGCCCGGCTGGTAGAGCCTTGGGCTCCCAATTGTTGGGACCCAGGTTAGGAAGCTCTCCACAAAATAGTTTTCGCTTTGCTGAAACAATTTTTTGTCGCATCCCTCAATCTTCAGATATATATCAAAGCAGGAACTCCTAGTACAGGGTGAATTTTCTATTAATCTAAAATGGTAAGTTAAATGTATTTAGGAGTCGTCTGTAGGATTATATTTCTTTATGCATCTTCAAAAATGCCACAGTTTTGTGAAGCAATATTGGCAATAATTCAGTTACTCGATTGATTAAAACTGTTAACTGTAGAAGGCACCAAATGATCAATTATTGACTTATTGAATATGCAATGACATCACAGTAACACAAGCAGTTTGAAGTAATCACTTGTGGGACTTCTAAGAAGGTGTTAATTGAAATATACTAACTCAAGGTGTGAATGGCAAATTGGCTAATTGGTGAAGTCTTGATTGCTATTCTGAATTGCCTGACATGGTAAAGGGACTGCATCCGGGGAAAAATATATAGGCCTATGCATTTTCAACGAATTCTCAGCAAAGAATTGAGATATCTTCATGAAAAAACGAAATCATAAAGATTAAGACACCAGGATTCTAAAGAGCCTAAAATTCTAATTCTAGCCCTAATAGAAGTGTCCAAAACTATCGGGAAGACATCGAACCTGTTTCGGCCAATCAGAGGGCAGTAAAACAATAACAACAATATTTCTATTTCCTGTTTTGCCGTGATTTCGTTGAAACTAAACACTTAAATTGTAATTAAACAAGGCACAAAAGACACAAAAGGTGAGGACCACGCCTCAAGTTAGCCAATTCTTCATTAATTTCATGAAAAAGAACCTTTAAAAAGTGCTCCCTTGTCTCTCATGAACGATCCAAAATTTCTGACTACCCTTATTTAACCTGGTTGGCCCACAATGCGAGTGAACTCGCAATAATGTTGTTTTTTTTTCTACTAATTTCAATGTTGTTTTTAATATAGAATATGATACTTTGGCTAGAATAACATCATTATATCAGTAAAGAAATTTGACTGGGACCAGCCTATTAAGTAGTTATAAATATGATGACTTAAGATTTAAGAAATCCATGGATTTCTGAATATACAATAGTATGATTGTGCGAAACTTTTTGTACACCAACTTAAGTAAATTTGCCTCTGTAAAATTACAATTAATTAGCTTTTAGAATAGATGTAGTGATGTAGTCCTCTTGTTTGCATTGTGTTTTATTTTATATTTTGATGACATATGTATCTGCGATGATATGAGAATGTCAATAAAAGATTATATATATCTAATTACCCCTGACACGTTTTCTGTAATTAAGTAATGAATTGCTCAATTGAAACAACAGACACTGTGTCATCCAATTCAAGAAAAAAAATATGTATGCATTCATTGCATTGCATTTTCAACGAAATCTTGGCAATGAATAAAGATATCTCCATGAAAAAACGAAATTATATGGTTTAAGGATTCAGGATTCTAATGAGCCTAAAATTGTAATGTTAGCCCAATTAGAAGTATCCGAAAAACTATCGGGAAGACATCGCAATTCTTTCAGCCAATCACAGGGCAGTAAAACAATAACAAGAATATTTCTATTTCCTGTTTTGCCGTGATTTTGTTGAAACTAAAACCTCAAACTGTGAATAAACTATGCACAAGAGGCACCAAAGGTTTGAGGGCGCCTCAAGTTAGCCAATTCTTCATTCATTTCACGAAAAAGCAACTCTAAAAAGTGCTCCCTTGTCTCTCACAAACGATCCAAAAATTCTAACACTCCCATACCGATCCCATATGCGAGGTGAACTCGCAAATTAGTTGGAAAGATGCATGAACTGTACTGAGATGCAGGAATTGCTGAGTTTCCCAGAAATAGAATGTGGTGCAAAGGGAGGAAGTGGCAAAGGACTTGCAGGTGCTGCCCTCTTGTGTAATGTATCTGAATGCTGTGAATGAGCTGCTTGCAGTGGCCATTCTGTGTACTAAAACTCACCCTGTGGAAGGGAAAATGGCCACCACAATGCAGGCTTTAAGGATCTTGATAGCCTCTAAAACTGATAATAGTAAATTTTCTAATATTGAATTAAACAGAAAATACGAACCGTTGTGCACATCTACAATGGTATCAATGTGTTATGCATATGATAAGAACTTCCAGAGTGGGCTGGTTGAGGCCACAGCATTGGTTGTTTCACCCCTTCAGTAGATTTCAGCACTAAAGCATAATCGCCCAATGCATAGCATAGCATGGGCGATAATTAAGCCATGCCATATAGACTATGCATACCACTACATTTGCCTGAATTTCAAGAATCCCAGTTTGCATCATTTCCAAAGGTATATCCTGATGACCATTGATTTTCAGTAATACAATATTATTTTTTCAGTAACGTATATATTTGGTCATTTTTCAACTTTTTTTTTTTTTTTTAGCTTTCTTGCCCGAATTTTCAGTTTCACATCAGCTAGTACTAGAGCGAAAACTATAAGTGATGGCTACTGGTTTTATGGCGTTCCTCTTTCCTGTATATATAGGCCTATGATATAATTGGTAATTTTCAGAGACCTATATCATATACACAACACTGAGAATGCCAAATTTCCAGCAGGAAATGAGATAGACATTGAATTAACAGAGAGAAGATCACAGACAACTGAAAGAAGATCGCACAAAATAGCTAATGTCATATGAGGCACAAAATGGAAGCCACCTGAGACAAAACTCATTTCCCAGATAATAGGATTAACCAGAGACTAAACACTTTCCATGATTTATACCGTTCGACACCTCTGTCAGCAAAGCACAAGCCAGTTTTCAGTATAAGTTAGACACCGATTTTGAGGGTTCTGACATGCATTTTTTTCAGTTCGATCCCGACCCGACAAAGAGGTGTCTAACTGACTAAGACATCATACACTTCTTCTATTATGCATTTAACTTACAATTTTTGCAGAATAAACAATAATATGATTGTTTGTTTGTTGTTGTAAACAGAGTTAATCCCTAGATGGATGCTAACATGCAAAATTGTCAGTTAGATACCAGCTTTTCCATGGTATAAGTATCTTGGTGATGTCTACTGTAATAAATCCTACATTCTGTTTTCCAATTACTCTGCCATATTTTTTGTGTGGATGTTTTTTCAGCTTATAAATTTACCTTGTGATCGGGAATAAGTTCCCCCTATCTGGTTGAATAACCTAAAAAAATATTTGTATACAACAGTAATAAAATTTCCTGGAGTAATTATTCAAAAGTGCATGTCTCTGATGCCAGCTGTAACTGGTAAATTGAGCTGATATGATAGCATGGTTCTTGAATTGCCAATGTTAGTCTTTGGGTCTCATTGCCATTCCTTTGAAATAAAAAAGAAAATGAAGCAACTTATAACCTACATGCAGTTTAAACAATCTTTGTTGCACTTGCATCTTGAATCATACCAGGGAGTTGTCAGAAACTATATTTATTCTTCTCGATTTTGAGCAATTGATAATAAAATCAAAGAGACATGAGCTCCAATGATAAAAAGAACAAATTGTGCATAAAACATAAGAATTAGGCAAATCCTTACTCTCCTGGCAGTGAGTACTGTCTGTCACTTCAAAGTCCAATATACCATGAAAGGCCTGGTGGTGATGCTCACAAATGCACCACCATGCGCTATCACCCCATTATTCCTCTTGCGCAACAATAGATCTTTCGCAGGGGAAATTGAACCTCGTTGGTCTTCTGTTCTTCCTCATATAGACTGTATAAGAGCACTTAAGGAATCAATGATGCAACAGATGACCACATTTGTGAATAATACAGTAATGCCCTTGGTGATGCTCCTTTGAGCGATACAGATTGTATAGTGCATGCCACTTCTCTGAATAATGAATAGGCTTATATAGCGTACAATGAAACCAAGGAACATCGTTTTTGTTTTCTGATGTTTCAGTTTCACAACACTGTACACTGAAAATGGACGGCTGTTAATCTCATTCCAATCAAATGCAGCCAGCTATTGGTCTTATTATGGGTGTTACGGGAAACATAAACGAATTCCAGCACAAATCTCGAGGACCAGAGAATGTTACAAATGGCTTGCATTTTTCTTATTTCAGGTTGGTCAGTACACGGTGTTTCTCAATTCATCCCAAAAGTTGCCCGCCATGGCTTCGACTGAACCAATATTCTCATGTGTGGGTGGATTCATGCACGTTACAGTCCTCTTCATACGTGGAATCTCAAGTTGTTTTTTCTATGGTGTTGAACTGTGATGTCAGAGATGACTCTATTCTAGCATTGCAATATAATTACGTAAATTAACTGCAAGCTGTGATGTCATTTTAAGCTGGGTCAGATTCCTCAGCTTCTAGCCAATGTAGATCCACCAAAGCTAAGCGTCACAGTTTCAACACAGTGTCAGAGTGAAAATTGGGTCTGGGAAAAAGCAAGGCAAGTTTGACATCACAGCCTCTCAGCCAATGGGCTTCCAGCACAAAAAAGCATCACATAATCCATGTTTTTAACAAACACATTGTCGAAGCCTTTTGTTTATAGCAAGTTCCATCAAAGTTTAAAGTTGTAAATAAGCAAGTTTGTAGATTAATTAAACAACTCTGTGAGAATTATAACAGCTTTCTACTGTGAATGCTCACAAAGCAGCCATTTGGTAGGATTAGACTGGTGATAGATCAATGGAATCACAAATGTTATCTTCAATGTTTGCAGTTTACTGTCAGGCCATTGGCTATCAGCATAGGCGTACGGGACGCACGATTTTTGGGGGGGCGAGCGACATTTGCCCAAATGTCAAGGGCCGGATTTAATACCATTTCAAATGAAATTGCCTCGAAATCATTAATTTTAAATAGTTTTTTTTTAATCATCTGCCCAAATTGTTTAGCCTTTTTGCCCGAATCTTACTGTTTCCCAAACTTTTGGGGGGGCGACCGCCCCCCCTGCCCCCCCCTCCCATACGCCTATGGCTATCAGGCTGTGATGATGTGGTTGCAGGGGCTATCCCTGATAACACACTTACTGTGACACTTGGTTGAAACTGTGACACTCAGTTTTGGTGGATCTAAGCTGGGAACCTGACCCAGTTTAAAATGACATCACAGCTTGTAGTTAATTTACATATATTGCAATGCTAGAATACAGTCATCTCTGACATCACAGTTCAACAGCATAGAAAAGAACTTGAGATTCTGCGTAAATATGACGAGGACTGTAATATCACCTTGGTGTGGTTCAGCTTTCACTTTCACTAGACATAATCACAACACATTTCAACAGTGTCATCTTATTCAGCATCTCAGATCAAGAGCAGAATTATCTGCTTCTAAAGGTATACAACCAGAAAACTTCCATCTTTCCCCACTCCTAGGCACCGATGTGCCTGGCATCATCAGTTCATGAGTTGTTTGGTCGGAAGAATTCAGCTGAGAAAATTCCACGATATGTGCAATTTCGCTTGATTCCTCGGGAAATATAGCTAATTTGACATATCATAGCGAACACTGAAGTGATGATCAGACAAGGAAAGCAATGTAATCACAATAGATAACAAGACAAGAGATAGCAAGGTGAGATAAAACAAGTGATGACAAGACACAAAATAATCAGACAATAGATTATAAAGCAAGGAATGATCAGACAAGCAAAGACCAGACAAGAGACGACAAGAAAAGACACATAAGCAATGATCAGAAAAGGGAAGATCAGAAAAGGGAAGATCAGAAAAGGAAAGATTTGACAAGCAATAACCAGACAACAAACAAGCAGACTACCAATAATTAGACAAGGAAAGATCAGGCAAGCAATATTAAGATCAAACAAGGAAAGATCAGATTTGAGAAGACTAGACAAGCAATAATCAGATAAGGAAAATTCAGACAAGTAATAATCAGACCACATCGGTAATAATCAGACATTAGACAAGGAAAGATCGGGAATGAGAAGACCAAACAAGCAATGATAAGAAAATGAAATATTAGACAAGCAATAACTAGACATTAAATTTGTGACAAGGGCAGATAAATCAAGTATAATCAGAAAAGGAAATACCAAACAAGTTACAATATGACAAGGAAAGATCAGAAAACAGAAGGTCAGACAAGGAAATATCATCATATAAATGGAAGATCAGGCAAGAGAAGATCCGATAAGGAAAAATCATAAAAGATGTGATTAGACAAGGAGAGATAAGAGAAGAGAAGATCAGGGAAGAAATACTGAAACGAAGAAAAAGCAGACATGGAAATTTCAGACAAGCAATAATCAGACAAGAGAAGAATAGATGACAAACAATAATCAGACAAGGAAGAATCAGACAAGATATGATTAGACAAAGAAAGATCAGACAAGAGAAGATAAGACAAGAAATATTAAGACAAAAAGAAATAATAAGCTTGCAAGCAATAATCAGACATGGAAAGATTGGACAAGAACCATTGATGTGCTGCATTATTAATTATGGAGCACTGTAGCTTTATAATCACCTAGCTGTGGAACAGTGATTATCTTTACAGTCTTCCACTTTATAAAGAAAAAGAGTGAACTGTTGCACTGTGAAAATGGCACTTGGTGTGTCATCATGCTGATGATTTGTCATGATCGTACCCAATACTTTCAATTTTAAAATTGATTTAAGGAGACTAGTCCCGCTTGCTGGTGACAGCCAAACGAAAGGATTATGTATTTCATTTTCACACTGAAATCAGTTTTGACAAGTCAAATGGCCTTCTATTGATCATGACTAATCAAACAGCCTCTGTGTTTCCCATGTTGAAGTAGAGAAGATGACACTTCATCAGCCATCATTAGTCAAGAAATGCATTTTTCACAGTGAACTGATCCTCATTGTGTCTATATCAAAGTGGAAGGCTGTAATAAACTAAACACCTTGTTCAATTTTAATAATTTTTCCTTGTGTAATTCTGTTCTGGTATGGTTTAAGAATTTGGTTGAAAAACATTTTCCTTCCTTCATTACTTCTCATTATTGTTAAATGTTTACAGGAATATGTAATAAAATATACTGGAATCAGATGTAGTGACCTCTGCAACAAGGCATTGTTGAAGTAGAATTTGCAGGACAAGGCTGTGATTCTATTACCATGGAATCCATGCGCTGGATGATTCAATCGAGTGAGTGAACAATGATCAGCATTAGTCCGCAACTGGTAATAATGTTGCAGTTCTGATCTGACTATAGCAAGCAGATTGTCTCATACTATGTTCAGAATATCTGTAATTGGTAAAACAGTAAGCAAGTAGGGTTATCAAGTGAGTATCAAGTCTATATATTGCCTATAGGAGGCAATTGTCCCTTGCACAGCAATTTTGGCAGGACAACATGCTCCTTTACAAGGAGACTGGTTTTATAGGATGGACTTCCCAACCATCACCGATCAAGCAACCCACAATGCTTGTCACAAATAAAGTCTCGATTAAATCCTTATTGGCATTGATAGGACAACAGAATATCCAAACTGGAGAAGCAGAGCATTTTTTAATACCACACTCCTTTTACTTGAGAATGGCAAGTGATCTAGCAGTGGCCTCAACAGTTCAACTCTGTTTTAGAATCAAGCATGTATAGGCCTACAGCAAAATAACCTATACCATTCGAAACCTCTGTCAGCCAATCACATGCCAGTATTACAGGGAAATAATTCCTATATTCTTTGTTGTCCAGTTATCCTCTCATGTTTGAATGTTTGTCTCACGGTATAAGCCAGTTATTCACTATGGGATCAGGAATGCATAATATATATGTGTGGCCTAAGGGTTCCCACAGTTCCACCACATCCCTAAATTGATACTCAATTATGTTTATTAATTCTTTTTAAGGTCAATAATGTATATATAGCATTGGCAAACCACAAAGATTTCCCCAAGATACTACCAGTCAGCAATGATTCTATATGGTGACAAATATAGTATAGTGGGTTTGGTATAATAGGTTGCTCCTAAGCACTTGGCTTGGGGGCCGGCCCTTTCGGACCTTTAAGGGGAAAGTCTTATATGGTGCATCGGCCTGAGGCTACACAGAGGTAGCTGGTTCGAATCCCAGTCATGGTGGCAGGTGGCACTGAGGTGAGATTGTTTTAAAACTGGAATGTGTCAAAATCTCAGGGAAGATGGGGGATATAGTATAGTGGCTTATGTATAATAGCTAAGTAGCGGACCTTTAAGGGGAATTTGTTTGCTTGGGGACCCACACAATTCTGAAAGACAAAAACAAGAGAGAGCATAAAATTAATCTTTTTAGGCTTCGGGTGATAGGTAGTTCTGACTGGACATCGAGTATTTGAACAACTCGAAACTACTTAGCTATTTACTCAACACAATTTAGTTAAGTTAACCTTGGCCTGTGATGATTCACACTCTCTTCAGTCACCAGTTCTGTTGTTGCAATCTTTTTAAGTCTTGCACCCACGCAGATAAGCTTCCTTAATACCATCCGTTGGTTTTCTGCGTTTCAATCAACTGGTCCGGAATATCCCTTAAGGCCAGGAGTAATGTAAATGAATCCTTCCCACCTCCAGAGACACCATTCTATTCTAGCCTATTGCGCATGCGTGCTCAATGCCATTTGCCCAACTAAATGACAACAAGCACACGTGACAGCAGCAGTCTAGTGGTGGCTCCCTTGGCTACACCTTCTTGCAGCTGGATACATGGGGAATGACGTGCCTTTTTGGATTTTCTGATATTTGAATTGGAATGGCTTGTGGATACAATGAGGGTAAATACTGTCATTTCTTGATCATGTCATGTTCTTGTTTCTATCTCATGTACTTTTTTGATATTGTTTCTTTAAAAAAATCAGTTTTAATAATACTATCGAAACACTCAGTTGCACAATTTGAGACTCTTTTAAAGCTTCATAAAGAAACAGCGAGCTACTAAGTAATTTAACATACAAGCTATTAATCATATTATCAACAGCTCTCTTATATCTTTTAAAGTTTAAAACGCTGTAATGCAGTTAGGCCTACATTTTAAGTCAAGGAAAACAAATTGTAGAACAAGGTAACCTGTGAATGTTCCAGGGGTTTGTAATAACAGGAGCATTGAGATTGAATGCAATTCTTCATGAAGCTTGCACATTTTTTAAATCTGAGCACTGAACATTACAAAGACGCGAAACAATCAAAAACTAGTGTGACCATCACAAGATTAAAATAATGTGCAAAAGAAAGGTTAGAGTCATATCAAACATATACTACCCAGCAAATTGACTTAACTGTCATTCTAAGATAATATACGAAGAAAAAGTTCTTTAAAAATGTAAATAATTTTTCATTCCGCGAAAAACATATCAAGCAATGCATAACTCTTCAGTCTCTTCTTAACTAGGCCCCTCAATCTCTTCCCTGCAAGCCTGCCCCTTCCAATGCTCTTCATACATAATATATAGATAGTGGATGGTGAGGAGACCAATATTGAGTTTTATTGGCCGAAGCAGTAATATTGGTCGAGGCCAAAGGCCGAGACCAATATACCTGCTGAGGCCAATAAAACTCAATATTGGTCGACTCAACATCCACTATTTGTTATATTCTGTACCAAAATTTTCAGACTCACTTACACTTGTTTGTAAATAAAAGAGTTGCTGTACATGTGTATTTACATGATTCTGCAAAAGGAATTTGAACAAAATAACTGAGGTTTTCATTTTATTTTTTTCAAAAGTAAACTGAAAATTGTCCTATTACTTTTAGCAATCTATCTAGCTAGCCTATCTATCTTGCTACCAGTGCCTATCTAGCTACCTGTACCTATCTTGATATCTATCTAGCTACCTGTGTAGCTATCTATCTAGCTATCTATCTGGCAATCTCGCTATATCTAGCCATTAACGATCTTCTTCCTTCACAGAGGCAAACTATATTATCATGATTTTTATACAATTTTAACTGTAGTAAGCGCTTTTAGTAAAAAAAAAACTTTTTTAAATGAGTATATATTTTGTTTTTAAAGTCACTCAAGAAGTCGCACATGTTTCAATTAGAATTTGGTAAATTATCAGATTATCCTTGATAGCAATTAACACCTTGATACCAGAAGAGGTATTGTGTTCCCTTCAATGACAATTGAGAATTTGATTTGAAAGAAGTCAAAACGATCAAAGAATACATTGATAGCGGATTTTGTGTTGTTTTAACTTTAAGGGCATGTGCACTGAGGACGCCAATATAGCCTTAACACTCTCCACACGCCAATATCGTTATTTATTGGCGTGGCACGTCATTGATTTTGTGACGCTTGATTGGCTAACAAATTTTGGTGCAGAATATTATATATATATAACTTTCATTTTGAGATATCTATCACTTGAGTAAACTTGTCCAAATGCGCAAGCTTGCTGAATAATATAAATTTTGCTGTAGCTATACATTTATGGATAAATTTTGAAAATTTATTAGGCTGTGTCGTTTCAAAAAAAGTATTAATTTGTTAAAATATAGTTATTACAAGTGCGATTTAACAGTATGACCATTGCATTAATTCTCTCATCGCAATGAACTGCAAGTTCGAACACTTAGCTGGAAGTATATTTCAAGAATGAGAGATAGTCAGCTGTCAGCTCCTAGTTACCAATTTTCCTCCCTGCTGACCAAGTGGGAAATTGCCTTGATAATGATGAATGACCTTCACTGAAGATTTTGCTAAGCACTTCTACCAACAATGTCACTGCACACGCATACCAGAACACTTGAAATTTGGGTGGGGAGGCTACAAATATAGGCTGATGATCAAATTAACATTATTGAAAATCAATGGTTCCTATCTTAAGTTATATAATTTCATTGAATAGTTTCAATCCATGGATTTTATTCTGGTATTAACTAATACTAATAGGCCTGCAGGCTGACTTGTTCATGCCAGTAACAAGAAATTCTTTAAAAAAAGAATTGTAGGCTAGGGACCTGAGGTTTCTTCAAACACATATTTTATTTTCCAAATATTCAAATAATGTTTTATGTATGTTTAGTTACATCTACACCTCCAATGTACCACTGTGAGTGTGTGACCTAATACATGTTACCTCATGATTAGGCATGCCTAATTACAGGTGTTATTAACATAGACAGCAAACCAAGCAATGAGAAGCCCTTTTATATTCTTTGTCATGAACATGAAATTTCTATTTCCATTACAACAAACTAATTGTGGCTTGCATAATATTTGGATTATTACACTTTTAGACTGGCCAGTTTGTGAGAAGTTGAATATCTTATGTTCTCATACAGTGTTTTCTTTTATCGCTTGTCTTATATCATCTCAAATCTTTATACACTTAGACTATATAATTTTTTGAAGGAAATCTCTATGGGATAATATTTTGCTCCAGGTGTGCTTTGGGTATGGTCCCCAATCGCTAAACCACGACAGTCATGGTTGAGTGGCTCCCAAGGTCATGCAGTAATGGAGCTACTGAGCATAAAGAGGGGCAAATATATACTTGATTTGTAAATTGTAGTCACAGTTACCTTCGCTGTAGCATGAGTACCCTCCTAATATTGGAGGTAAATTTGGAGGGTACTCCTGCTATAGGGAAAGTATATCTGCAAGGCCAACTTCCTAGTGGCCCCCTCCAGAAACTCAAGAAGCTCCACCACTGCAGTACACATAAATTGATGACAAATAGCACTTGGCTGATTCTTTTTGCCCCTTTAGTTAGGGACCTCCACTGTAAAATCTTTCCTCATTTGGAGCTTCTAACACATATCTGAGATGGTCCCTACAAAAATGTTTATAAAGAGTATCATTAACTGGATCAACAATTTGGTATTTTGTTGTTTTTTTTCCTCCTTCACATATCACACCTGTAGTTGGCAGATTACAAACCTCTGTCGAAATCGATCGAAGAAAGTCTGCAGTATTTGTAGTCAATATTTGCATACTCAAACACAGAAACCTTGGTGGCACACAAGCCAATGTCACTTTGCTAAGGCTGTTACGCCAAACCTTTTAGCTGGAAAAAGATAGTGCCTATGGTAAATAATTAATCAAAAGCCAACATGAGAGGCTGAGAGAGAGGCTCAGGGAGCCAAATCAAATTCTTGTTGCAAATTGGATTTCAGTCTGGCACCCTGAACCAGCGAGACTTCATCATGTTGACCACAGGCAATATTGTATGATGGCTTAGCACTCAAAATCTATTTCTGCCTGAGTGGACGCTTTTCATCTTTCACTTTAGTGGCTGTAAAGAGTCAGCCAGTGGAAGGCAATCAATAACAGATAAGAAAAAAGGAAGAAAGGAAAGACGTAAAAAAAAGGAAATCAGGACAATTGGTTTTTTGAAACAAAGGTGTGGAAATTAGTATAGACTTTTGTGATGTGTACATTTGCTGTTTGCCACATCTTTGCTTTTATTTTCCTTCAACATTTTCTCCATCAATGACAAGATGCAACAAGATGTAATGTGAAAAGTGAAGAATTGCAGTCTACTAGTCAGTTTCATTGCAATGATGATATCGGAATATCTTTCGTATATTTTTTTTATCTAATCTTTCCGTATCTCATCGCTATGGGCTGTTTAGTGTTAACATAATTCAATCCTTTTTCGTGTCATATCCAAGAAAATATGTATGCAGGACACAAACTCTATGACAGCATTGCTTTCATCCAAATATTGCAGTTTGTCTTGCCATATACATGAGACTATAGTGAGCCTCCATTTTGACTGAGGATGGATGGTTAGGGCTTTGCATCAGTATTTATGCCTTCTGGTAAGGTAAATAGAACATCAGGAGGACAAAACAACGTAGGAAGACTGAAACTACTGTCCAAGATATTATGTCCAGTTGACCCAGTTGGAGCAAGTTTACTTGGGACCTGGAGTGCTACTGACTGAGCCAACTCCCCAATATTTAGACTGAGAGTAATAACATACAACGCCAATATCTAGTTAATTCACGTAGGCCTACCCTAAATCCATGCAATATGATGTTACTGTGCACAGTCAAGATACCCATTGTGGAAGTTCCATTCATATTGCTACCTGACTGATTGATGATGAGCGCAGGAAACCAATCTATCATCGCCCACACCTGTGACCACCTGCAGCCCAAGTAATAGATACAGGGCTACCAGATGAATGAGCATGGTTCATTGATATGACACCCTCACCCTGCCCTCAGCCTACATTGTAGTTCTGCCAATTCCTATCAGCTAACAAAGAATTTGTCAAAATTAAAAACATTCTTGGCCAAAATATATTTAAAAAAATAAAATTGACAAACTCTTCAACCACAAGCCAGTCCACAATAGGAATAAAGGATTGTGCGATTGCTAATCAGTGTTAACTCTGATACTTAAATAATTTGCAGTGCTCTCCCTACACTGAGTCATTATACAGCACGGCTTCAGCCCATTGTTGGATGCTGTTATTTTAAAATATGATTGTTTTTAGCAACTTTTCTCTTGACACACACTTGGGCTACAGCTTGACAATATGATGATTGAATTCTCAGTAATTCGACAAGTATCACTGCTTTATGTCGCGTGCATCTGTGATTGCAATTTAATTCAGTTTAATATGTTTACCAGCTATTTCGGGTGCACTCCAAAAGTAATAAAAGTAACGATGAGGTTACCATATGCAATTGTACATTTATCAATAATGTGGCGCTATGATTAAGCACAAAATAATCAAGACAATTATATACAGATGAATTATCAACAGACAAAGCCTTGGTATTCCAAAACTTGAGCAATTTGCAGTAAATTAAAATATCATGTTTATCCCAACATAAGGACAGTGGACTTGTATATTGCCGAACACATGCACGTAGGCGTGGCAAATTGATACCATTTGACGCAGTCCTGAGAATGAGGATTTAGCTTAAACTTTGGAGCAGTGATGCTATCTGGCTTAGGGCATTGGCTTGTGGTGTTGGTCAATTAACACTGTGACAGAGTGAGCCACCAAAGGTTCACCATAGGTAATGGAAGTCCTCTTTTATCGTCTCTATATATATGGTCTGACTCTAGATCTGATCTGATGAAACACAACGGTGGCCATGGTTTGTGTCATTTATAAATTTGAAATGTAGCACTTGTTTGATAGACCTACACTTGGCTTGGTGCTTCTCACTAGCATGTCATTGAAACAACATGACAAAATTGTGCAAGAGGTAAAGGAAATGGTCTGAAGTCAATATACCCTTTTATCTGCTGTTGTAAATTGAAATTATAGTTTGGCACTCAGCAAGACTTCATCACACTCAACCATGGTACTATTTTATGATGTCTGTAAGATCACAGAATGCAATGTAGCTTTCTTGATCATATATTTAGTGAACAGCATCATCCCGAGTCATACCATGACAAAATGGCCCATAACCTTTGCTAATTCATGAATACTTATTTAACTGACCAAGTTTTGGCTCAGCAAATCAGGGACTGCTGCATGTATCATAGTTTGAAATTGTTGCTTCTGTTTCACACAGTTACAATTGGAGAAATTGTGTATTGTTGAAAGGTGCTATCACAGTTCTGAAAATTCCATTGAATTATGTATTTTCACAGTTCTGAAATGAAACTGTTTGAAAGTTTGCTTGTTTTACACTGTTTTTCTTAGTTGCCAGTAATCCTCTAAGTGTCCATAATCAGACTAAATCTGCCTGCAAAATGTTTATGACCTAAATAAGCAGCCAATCACAGAAGAGGTTGGAAATAGCAGAAAGCCCTGTCCATTTTAGCAGGGCTTGCGTGGGGAGGATGGTGAACAGTAGTCTTCTAATTCCTTAGTGAGATTTTACAGTTTGAAGAGGTGAGAGTCAGAAGTCTTTAAAACTTATATTAAGACATAGCAGATCCAGCTTTGTCAAAAAATTGAAAATATTTCTGGCTTGGGGCAGCGCAACCAAAGTCTGGGTTCTGATATACAAAGCGACAGCTATGGATACGGGTGGCTAGCTTTGATATCTATGGCTAGGGATAGTAATTACTAGCTAAAGACAGATAAATTGAGCCACATTTGGAAATTTGTACTGTAAATACTCAGCCTACTGCACATCCTTTTCGGTACAATGTCCTATCATTATAACTCTTAGCCTATATCCCCTGCGAATGAGAATGACTCGGTTATCACTCCCTGGGTGCCCACAAAAAGTTATATAGATATGGACCATAAAGCTTGAGATCACATTTACCTCAGTACGGAAAGAATATTTCGCAGTCATTGCATGACTATGTGTCACTTAAATCTATTACTTTTATGGATGTTGAATAATATCAAGAGTAGCCTCAGTGGCGTATTTAGGGGGGGGGCATTGGGCCATGACCTCCCCTCTGGCCAAACATTGACATGGAAGAGATGGGAAAAGCCGCAGAGCGCCCCGTATTGACCCCATGTAATGGCCCCCCTTCAGGCCATTTCTAGATACGGCCCTGAGTAGCCAGTTGGTGTCGTAGTTTCAAAAGCACATTCATCTGTCCAAGCATCATTTATGTGATTTTAAAGGAGAAGCGAAACAAAGTCTCTTTGTTACAAAGGATTTAATCAACAGGGACAAAGGAAATTACTCCGAATGATAAGTTGCGAACATGTTTTTTATGGTGAAATCAGAGCAACAAAAGCAATTTAGACTCTCAAGCTTAATTGGAAATCTCTGAAATGCTCGAAATAACTGCTCAAAAATGACTGCAACAATTTAAATGACTATAATTTATGGCTTTCACTTTAGCGTTGAAGTGCTCATATACATCTCCACAGAATTGTGCCAATTAATTGAATAACACTTCAATGAGTGCATGATTTAGGCCTTACTACAATGTTTCAATATAGAATAGACAGTTAGATGGATAGATAATCAATTTTTCCAACAGCATAAGTACAAGAAATTTATGAACAAGAGCATGTACTGCCTCCATATCCCCCACGCCCCACATATCTAGGGGAGACCGGGGTAAGTTGTGCCATTTTTTGCGTCAGGCTGATTTTCCGAAAAACCAACAGCTTAATCATGTAATCTGAAAATCAGACATCAAAATATGATACGTTGGCCAGAATCGACCAAAGTTTCCGTTCAGTCCGACCAGTGAGAAGATCATGATAGGCGTTTGAAAAAAGTAGGTCAAGTGGCACAACTTGCCCCGGTGAACAAACTCTCTGAGTGTGTTATATATGATGCAATGATAACAACTCAGTAAGTTTTACATTAGCTCACATTTATTCGCATCAATGTTTTATCACTGGTGAATTTACAAGAACGAAGGAATAACCAAAATGAATACCTGGATCATATAAAGATTTAACCTAAAAATAGCATATATTTATCAAGGCAAATGTATGTTTGCATAAGTAAGATAATAAGTTGATTAATGTGAAATATTATAGAATGAAATTCTACTTACAGACATTTATGAGGTTACATCATATATAAAAGGTTGACATGATGTGACATGATATGACTTTATTCCATCTGATTTTAGTGACAACTTCTGAATGAGAATCTAATATGATTTATAGGAAGCATGTCAGCTACAAACCGTGAAATTGTGACAAACACATCATATAAAAGATAACATAAAACTTACAATCACCACATTGTACAGTCAGATGACACTGTGACAGTTTCTTGACATAGAAATAACAATAAAGAACTGTGACAAACTTGTCATTCTGTCTATCAGTGAATACAACAGAGTGAAATCAGGGAAAATTTTAACCAATTAGAGACTGGGAGTCCTTCAAAGAAAAAAGAAACACATTGAACCAGCGACTGAGCCAGCTTAAATCGGAAGATCTAAGAAACAAGATAAAAGATTCTAAAGGGAATGCAAAGACTTTGTTCAAGTTACTAAACTCTAGTCTCAACAGGAAACAAGAACTACCTCTACCAACTCACACAAATGAATGTGACCTGGCAAATGAGTTTAACAACTTCTTTGATGAGAAAATTAAGACAATTAGGTCGAAGTTGGACTGCACACAAAGTGAGACTATTAATGATAATGGACCTGCCTCTAACATGCTGCAGCTCTTTGAAAAATTATCTCAAAGTGATATCAAGAAACTGATCACTAACATGCCAGCTAAACACTGCCAACTAGATCCTATTCCCACATGGCTTTTGCTTGAATGCCTTGAGGAGTTTCTCCCAATTATGGTCAATATTGTGAATAAGTCACTCACAGAAGGAGAAATGCCTACTGAATTGAAACATGCATTAGTTAAACCTCTCTTGAAAAAATCTGGTTTGGCTTTAGTCAAAAAGAATTATCGGCCAGTGTCAAACTTGTCTTTCCTTGGCAAATTAATTGAAAGTGCCGTTATAAAACAATACACAGAGCACCTCACCAATAACAACCTTGATGATGACAAACAGTCTGCATACAGGAAATTCCACAGCACCGAAACCCTCCTGACAAAGATCCATAATGATATTATGTTGAATATGAGCAAAGGTGAGGTAACAATGATTGTACTGTTGGATCTTTCAGCGGCCTTTGACACGATTGATCACAATATTCTACTGAAACGTCTGAAAGGCAGATATGGTGTTCGTAACGCAGCACTAGACTGGTTCAAGTCCTACATTTCTGATAGGTCACAGTCCGTGATAATTAATGACAAAACATCAACCAAGCTGCCTCTCAAATTTGGTGTCCCTCAAGGTTCAAAACTAGGACCAATCCTGTTCAATTCATATATTGCTCCAATGAGTGAAGTGGCTGCAAAAAATCAAGTCAAAGACCAAAAATATGCTGATGATGAGCAACTTATACTCTCATTCAAACCAACCTTTTTGGATCAGAAAAATGCAACAGACAAAATGGAGAAGTGCATTGCTGAAATTAGGAACTTTCTCCATGAAAATAAGCTTTGTAACAATGGAGAAAAGACCGAACTATTGATCATTGGCAGTTCACATCAACTCAAAAAACTCCAAGTATCATCAATCAGTGTAGACAATGTCAAAATCAATGCAGCTGACCATGTTAGAAACCTGGGTGTAATCTTCGACAAAAACATGACTATGGAAAAGCAAGTCAACAAAATGTGCCGTAATGCTTATTTCAACTTGAGAAATATTGCTAAAATCAGGAAATCATTAGACAAAGAAGTTTGCAAAACAGTTGTTAATGCTCTTGTCACTCCTCACCTAGACTATGGAAATGGCCTTCTGTATGGTATATCAAGTCGTTTGATGAATAAACTGCAAGTAGCCCAAAACTCAGCAGTTCGTCTCATAGAGAAATTGAAAAAGCATGACAGTGTTAGCCAGTTTAGGAAACAGCTACATTGGCTGCCAATTCCAGCTAGAATCCAATTCAAACTAATGCTAACCACATGGAAATCAGTAAATGGACAAGCACCTCAATATATTCAAAGTCTGATCCAGCAAAAATCCAAACAGAACTGTAATCTAAGAAGCAATAACAAAGTGCTCTTAAATGAACCGACTTCTTGCAATAAAAACAAATTTGAGGACAGGGCCTTCTCACATGCTGCCCCAAAACTCTGGAACAAACTGCCAGACATTGTCAAGACCTCACTAACACTTGACTGCTTCAAGAGAAATCTTAAAACTCACCTGTTCAAGAGTTTCTATGAATAAGTCTATTCTACACAAGCGCTAGTGAGCAGTTTACTGGAATTAGCGCTATATAAATGTCTATTATTATTATTATTATTATTTTTGCCAATTTTTAGGTCAAGGTAGGCGATCGAGGAATCAATCTGGATAGTTTTTGGCTTATTCCCCTATACACCTGATATGCAAAAATAGCTCATAGCCTACAGACAGAACTTATAGTGAAATTAAAAAAATCCTTCTGGGAAGTCTGAAAATAAATAATATCAGTTTCCAAAATACAAAAAATGATGTAAAATCAAGTAAAAAGGCCAAAAAACAAAAGGTCAAATTTAGTGATCATTCTGTTTATGATTGTATGAAAATATCAAACACGTTTTGGCCATGTGGTCTGATATGGCACCAGTCCGCCTCTGAAAATACAAGTTAAACGCTTATTCAAAATCATTCATTGAAATGGCCAAGAGGTAGGTTTCAGGCTAG
Source organism: Platynereis dumerilii (assembly GCA_026936325.1). Lineage (NCBI taxonomy): Eukaryota > Metazoa > Annelida > Polychaeta > Phyllodocida > Nereididae > Platynereis > Platynereis dumerilii. Next base: position 19,354,468 of record JAPTHN010000002.1, on the reverse strand, counting down.
TGCATTTAGTGCACCTGCACTGACAGCGAAGCTACTTATTTGGAGTAGTTCTACAATGGTTCATTATCGAAATTGGTCGAAGAGCAACCTCAAAAGCAGGGAAAATCATTTCTTATTATCTCACCTTCATAGTCAAAGGTTTTCCAATTATCTCCCCCACTGCTACATTGACGCTTTTCACTTTCTGACTGTTCAGTCAGGAGATGCGAAGTATGAAAATTGCCCATCTTGGTGGAAATTGATTTTGAATGAAAAGCCATTAAACAATATCACCTTGGTGCAGTGACTGGGACAATGCAAAAAAAAACAGAAGAAGATCAAAATGCTTGCTTCGGCAGTGATGGTCGAAAATATAGTACAATGAATCAATGATCTATGTCTAATTGTAAGAACCATCACTGGGGCACAAATAACAGTTTCGACATTAAAGGACACATATAATATGATGATATCTAATAATGATCTTTATGGTATTACCCTTGCGGTGTAGGTCTGGTTGCAGAAACACTTAACAAGAAATAATAACTTACCACAAACGAAGGAAATTGTTGTCTTGAAGAAGTTCTGATGATTAGTTTCATGATTAATTAAAGCCCAGTGTTGTAATGTGGAGGAGACGGCAAATGTCCACTGACATGTGCACACATAATAATAACTGCTGAAACAGTTTCACTTTACAACTGTCTAAATTCAACATACAATAGAATTATCCTAATATACTGTGATACCACCGACGCAGCAATTTAAAACGACCATCAATGTCAGGTGACTAAAGTTGATTTTCAGATCATAGAGATTACAAATATTAATGCTTTTGGAAAAAAAGCCCTGTTAGAGACTAATCAAGAAGAATGGATTAACCCAAAGTGTATAGACTCCATGAATCTCATATGATTTGCATGTGTTGATGTCATGTCCGTTGGCATTACCACATGTAGCTACCATGTGTATCTTATACCCCTGTATCTATAATTGGGACTGCAGGTGGTCAGAAATGTAGGCAATGGTTGGTTAGTCAAGAATATCTATTCCATCAGTCAGTCAGATACCAAGGTACCTAGATCTGACTTTCAGGTGAGAAAGGATCTCAAAGGAATGCAAGCTTGCATCTTGGATTTTGGTATTGGAGTATTTTATTGACATTGTGTTGAATCATAAAGGTATTTGAATGGCTAGCATAATATTGTATGGTTGGCAGAATGCTGTATACTGCAACTAATTTGTGGTTTAGCATATGTGAAGATTTATGGCAAAAAGGATATAAAAATGTGGCAAACACCAAAATGCACTTCCAAAACTCCATACTATTTTTCACACTTTAATTGTTAAAAAGAATCGGTTTGTCCTGATTTTTTGAAATGTCATTCTTTTTCTAGTCTGTTATTGATTGGCTTCCACTGCCGATTCTTTACGGTCACTAAAGTGAAAGATGAAAAGTGTCCACTCAGGCAGAAATAGATTTTTGAGTGCTAAACCATCATACAATATTGGCTGGGATTAACATGATGAAGTCTGGCTTTGATCAATTGTTTAGCATTCGGTGCTAGTGTTACTAGCAGCCTGTATGTACTATAAAAATAGGAGGCAATGGTAGGACAATCTGGTTTAATGTCTTCTAACCCACCATGATAACGCAGACAGCCTTAAATCGGTACTGTACCTGATTTACGGTCATTTACCTTGACGATATACTTGATATTCTCCGGGCCATATTTTTCGTATTTCTAGAATTTGTATGTTTGCAAGGAAACACCAGCCCTGAATAAGTTCCCATTTATAGTCAATACATGAAATGGGATACATGTCATTTCTTTACGGGTAATAGGAATGACAAATAGGCACAAGGGTCATTCCATGTCAACTCAACCAGTTGTCCAAGCTCGACCATGTCAGATCTTCTTCAAACTCCAGTCAATTATTGACCTGATATCAAAATCAGGATTTCCAAAATAATAGCTTCCACCAACACATAGTTTTTGATTTGCAGGCCCTTAAGCGGAGGGAGTTGTCTAAAAGATTTAAGGTATTGTATGTTGTTATTATGACATGTTCAATTTGAGTCAATGCAGCACACACGCCCTTGTTTGGGGACATCCCATGCCTTCATAAAACTATTTCGGCTAATGAAACTATGTGTTCCCTTTTCACTTGGAATAGCAAAAGAGATACTGAATCAATGTTGAATGTAACTTAAAATCTCTAAACACAGTGAAACTCCAAAAATGGTCCTACCGCTTAATGGCCTGCAAATCAAAAACTATGTGTCAGTGGAAGCTATTATTTTGGAAATCCTCATTTGGATATCAGGTCAATAATTGACTGGAGTTTGAAGATCTGAGATGGTTGAGCTTGAACTGACAATTTGCCTGATTTGACATGGAATGACCCACAAGGCTGTTGACCCCTATCTGCAATCATCACTTCACATAATTTATATTATTGCTACTACGACTATGAAAGTTGGCAACCAACTGTGTAAAAGATTGTTCTTGTTTTTCTTAGAGTTCTTTGCAGATTGGCGATCCAATTAAATGGAAAAATAAGTTTTCTTCTTTTCAACTTGCAAACTGTCTTTGCCACGTCATTCACAGTTACCGGTTGGTTTCCTAATCTTTTTATTAGTTGAATACCTTTAGTCATTTAATTATTTTCTTGATTGACACCTATGCTGCAAGATATGATATGCACTGAATCAATTTATCAAATCATAAACTGACACAAAAAATTGTAAAAACATTTTTAAGCCGGTGACATCACAAGTCCAAGTTGAAAGTTAATTTTGAAACTGTTTGGACCGCTAATCCGCAAAGATCTATAATTGCTTTATTGTTTAGCATGCATCTCAATAATTTTATTGACTTTCAAAAGTTTCAAAGCATGACATAGCTGATCAACGGGTATCATTTCATTATCCCCGACTGCAGTTTACCTCAAGAAGACTCTTCAAGGATTAATGCTTTTTGGCTAGAATAGGATCTTCCTCTGTAAACAAGCAATACTAAATCTCTGATGTGTGGGACAGCATAGGAATAGCCTGATTAGAATATATTGACTTAATATGCTGCTTGCATCTAATGCTGTTTTTTATTGATACTGATTTACACCACAGTTCCTGACCAAAGACATAAACTGGCACGCCTTCCATTTTTTATTGTTTTCTTTTTTTTCTCTTAAAAGCGGGAGGCAGATATGAATGTTAAACCAGTGCCACTCACCGGACTTAATGCTCCTTTATTTGATTTGTGTGATCTTCATACTGTAAAACTAATTACACAATTATTCAAAAACATTTGCTAATCAAACTGATAATGATCAAACTGATGACGGTGATGATTAATGGAATCAATCAGTGTTCATTGTTTCCTGTTACTTGGCAAAAGTGACCGGTGTGGTGTTAAAGAGTGGTATCACAGTTTGCACAATTCCATTTTATTATTAATTTTGACAGTTGAAAGAAACTGTTTGAATGTTTGCTTGTTTTACACTGTTTTTCTTTGTGACCGGCAATCCTCTAAGTGTCCATAATTGGAATTTCAGGTGATTACGGAGCCCTCAAAATCGCTTCGGAAAAAATTATTACCCATGGCATTATTCAGCATCTCAGCATCTGGTACCTAGACAAGTGTAATAAGTGTTACTTCGACACAAAAAGCCACTACAAAGGTCAAGAGGAGGAAAGGTTGCAGCTATGAGACATCACATTGATTATTTTTACGGAGAAATCACCTTGATACTCTTTCGTCATTTCTCTCCATGAACACAGCAAATTGCAGCATCTCATAAATTTTGTAGACAGACAAGCATTTTACATGGAGTCGTTGTCATCCTCATTGAAATATCAGGCTGTCTTAAGACACCTTGAAAACACTTAGCACGTACTTACGAGGTGTTGATTAAGGCTCGTCCTTTTTCTTGTCAGTTGAGCAAAATTCACAATTTGAGATCAGTGACAATAATACAATGAATTTTGGATGTTGCTCTGTGTGCTGTCTGTTGTTTCAATGATTTTCGTCAGTGTAAAATCACAATCAGTTAAATTCTCTGCTTATCTTGCGGGAAAAGGATCAGAATATTTATTAAGTGCTTTTCTGAGCCAGTCTGCATAATTGGTCATTGACATATCTGGACTTTAATAACAATAGACTCTATGGATCGAAAACGTTTCTGAAGTTGTTCATAACAGGTGTTATGTGAGAAACCTCCAAAAATAGATTTGCTATTCCCCATTTCATTTTCAAATGGAGTAACCAAGCACACTCCGGTTACAGAATCGCATTAATCGCATCTGAATTATTTTTCATTTCAGGTCTCCCACTGGAAGAAAATGTTATCGAGGACTAATGACGAAACCACCAATGTCACTGGAGGAGTTCGTACCTGTGAATAATGTGGACCATTTATATAGAAAATCTTGGTGCCTTAATGAGAGACAGATGTTTTACTATCATTAAGATATCAAAGAATGTCACTGTATTTTTACAATGAACATCATCAAATATCTGAAAGGCATAACTAATATTTGGAATTTTTAAAAAATACTGTAATTAATTAAAAAAGGCTCTTTAAACAATACAAAGGATAAAAAGTCGATTAAACAATTGAAGGTTGTTTGACTTAAAATCCATATCTCAGGTATTTTACACAATCTATCATGTGTGAGAATGAACTGATTAATGCCTCTCGACCTCCGAAAAACATAACACACGAACAATCAGTTCTCGAAGGACTGCAGTATGCCACATACCAAGTTGTGTTGCCAATCATTTTCATCTTGGGCATTATTGGAAATATCCTGAACATAATGGTGTTTTTAAAAGGTCGATTCAGACACACTCTGGATGAAGTTGAAAAGTGCGCAGCTGCTGGGTTGGTGGCCCTGGCCATATCGGATTTGCTCTTCTGCACGATTGGACTCCCTGCACCTTTCCTGTCTCGGTATGCAGTCAACCGTCGCCCAGAGAGTGTCTTAGGAATAATGGCTCTGTACTACTCCACCTACAAGACTCCTCTTGTCAACATATTCCTCTTCAACAGCAGCTGGTTAATAGTTGTCATCAGTGTGGAGAGATACCTGGCTGTCTGCTTCCCATTTCGCGCTCGGTGGCGAACACGTGTTTGGAAAACTGTGGTGGTAGCCATTATAGTCTTTTTAATCTCTATCATTTTCAACATCCCTGGATTTTTAAGATACAAGATAGAAAGGATTCTTTGTCCCAATCATTATTATTTCTACTTTGTGATGTTCAGCAGCTTTTACCAGAAGAGAGTGTTCAGAGAAACGTACAGAATTATGTGGTTTATATTTGGAACGCTAGTCCCTCTTTTAATAATGTCTTTCTGCAACAGTCGCTTGTTAATGGAGATTTACAGAAGTCGAAAGTTGCAGACTGAAAGACAGAAGCAGCGATATTGCACATCTAAGATTACCTTGATACTCGTGTCCATTGTTATCCTCTATTTTTTATGCGTCTGCCCATCAACGACATTAGGTTTCTTGGTAGAGACCATCGGGCGAATGGGAGACACAAAGACATACTTTGGTTACCAGATCGCTCTGGTCATTTTCAACCTTACTCAGGCTGTATACTTTGCTGGAAACTTTGCACTGTACTGCTCAGTTAGTCGTCCCTTTCGAGATAGTGTCGGGTTGCAGCTGTTCTGCAAGAGGTCCACTCTACGCAGCACAAGCGAGCCAAAGAACCCGAAGGCTGATTACCGACTTGTCGTGATGCGATGACACAAGAGGGATGAGAACTGTCAGCCCAGTTACTCATCTTCAATGGATGCCACGACCACCACCAGCTGCACGTTCTCTTCTCATGATTGCTATAAACACCCCATACTTGAGCTTACCTGACTGGCCCAGTGCAGTCCCAGGAATACTGTGCAGTTCCTTGAAAACAATCCTGGATATTAATAAAATGTTTGTTCTTGTATAAACAGTCTGCAATGTTGTGTTTGGTTTATAAATCAGGATAAATCTTCCCATTTTGAGGCAAAATGAACTTTTGGATAAGTTGTACCCTTTTACCTGAAAAAAAAGTTGTTATTTGGTATTAAGTCTATTCAAGGAAATGCTGTGTCTCTTGCATTTGTGAAGTACTATGTTGCATATATCTATCGAAAGCTGAAAATTGTACAAGAAATGTAGAATGATACTCATACATACATTATTACAAAAGTATAAGCACTTGAACGAGAAAAAAAGCAGATTTGGGCTGTTTCTAAAACTTGATGGTGATACGTTTTCCATCCTGGGTGATAAATTACAATTGATCAAATGCAATTGAGAAGATCAGATTGCACTCATGTATTCTTTAATTTACAAGATGCAAGTATTTACGAATACCTGGTATAAGACCAAAATGAAGGTTTATCTTGAAAGATTATAATTAAATTCAAGTTAAAAATGTCAGGTGAATGTAAAGAATTCTAACTGCCTTATAAAACCATGTACTTTTAGTGCGAATTATGGCCATGTAATTGTAATATCATGAAATTCATTGCTGACTGTTGAATTTTGTCGTGAATTTATATGTTTTTCATGAATTTCGACCATTAAAACATTGTGATATTGGCATTTATTCACATTGTTCGAGTTTCTGTAAAAATTCCTTTATAACCTTGATCAATCAGGAGTGGTATGTTTCTAATCTCATGAAACCTTATTGCATATCACATTGAAAGAAGGAAAGGCGTGTCCGCAACATAATATAACCTTCTTCAGCATGAAACGTCACTAATCATATGGAATTTAATTTTCCTTGATAATAAATATTTGTCTTATTGAACCTTGAAGATGGACAATAGACATAAATTGGACTTTTTCAAATCAGAATGTAAGGCAGGGCAATGGACTAGTTTTTGTTTTGTATGGGGATTTAACTTCTATCTACCAGGATGAAGATTTTACCTTTATACAATTACTTTAGAAGCCTATATATGGAGGCTAAGAAAGTGGCAAGGAATCAGTGACATGAATACAAATGAGAGTGTTTGAGCGACAAATGTTTGAGTATCATAAAATATCATTAATTTTAACCATATTTTTAAATTGTTTGGTACCTTAGCCAGAATTCCAGTAATAAATGTAATTATGCGCTCTCCCTTTTTATGTAGGTTTATTTCTATGCGATAGCTTATATGATAGATCTTGTTCTCTAATGCATGCATTCACATTTTGCAAGTGCATTCGGTCTTTGCCAAAAGTGGAAAAAGCAGGACCTGCAGTGGTAGTAGGCAAGTTATTGCAACTCACAGGTAAAATACCTGAACTCAATCTAGAGATGAATCAGACAAAAGGAAACATAAGCTTGCCCACAATATCCTCGCCACAGTGTCGCTTAAAAAAGTTTAGGATTTTCGAAATGAAGCCCGAACTAAAAGTGCACGATTGTAGAGGAAGGTCAGGCCAACATTTTAATAGAAACAATTTTTAAAAATTATTGCACTTTTAGTTTTTGGACTTCATTTCGGAAAACCCTAAGCATTTTTAAGGGACACTGTGTTGCTCTTATACCAATCTGAAGCAGATCGATGCAAGAAACCATGCAGATGCAGCCTGAGCTGGGCTACCACCAAGGGAACCTGATACAGTGGGGTGCGAAAGTTTTGGCACCCTTGGAGAGGGGTCACATTTTTTCAAATTTCAGACAAACCATTTGCAGAATCTTTCCAACGTGAATTGTGTGAGTAAAGGATACCCGTGCACTCAATTTTACCCAGAAATAACCATGGAAATATTAAAATGCAAAAAAATATTGGTCTTTTTGTCGGATTTTACATGTGCAAAAGTTTGGGCACCCCTACAGATTTTGATCTTAATTTTTCTATAACTCTATATTAAAGCAATATAAAAGCTCTAAAATGCTTTGGATAATAATGTAAGCATCCCAGGACTTCATTTTGTGTGAATTTTTTATTTTAATCCCAAACAGAATGACTCCAAACTTGGCAGATTTGAGGTAATAATAATAATAATAATAATAATAATAATAATAATAACTTAATATAGCGCTAATTCCAGTAAACTGCTCAATAGCGCTGCTCAGAAGAGCTCAGGGGTAGAATTGTTTAAACAAGTGAGTTTTAAGGTTATTCTTGAAACTTTCCAAAGTGTTAATTGTTCTCAATTTTTCTGGCAAACTATTCCAGAGTTTTGGGGCTGCATATGAGAAAGCTCTGTCCTCAAACTTATTTTTGTTGCATGGGATAGGTTCTGCTAACAGGTGTCTATGATTGCTTCTCAGATTGTGGTCTTGCTGGGGTTTGGTTTGAATAAGTTCTTGAATGTACAACGGGGCTTGGGAATTCATTGCTTTCCATGTGATCATCAACAGTTTGAACTGGATTCTTGCTGGAATCGGTAGCCAATGTAGTTGCTTTCTACTAAGACTTACTCTGTCATGTCTTTTCAATCTCTCAATCAGTCGAACAGCTGAGTTTTGGGCAACTTGAAGCTTATTCATCAAACAGCTGGTTGTGCCATACAAGAGTCCATTTCCGTAGTCAAGGTGAGGGGTGACAAGAGCATTCACAGCTGTTTTAACCGTTTCTTTGTCTAGATTCTTTCGAAGTTTTGAAATGTTTCTCAAATTGAAGAAAGCATTACGGCACATCTTGTTGATTTGTCTTTCCATTGTCATATTTTTGTCGAATAGCACTCCAAGATTTCTGACATGATCAGCAGTTTTGATTTCAACATTGTCCACATTGATTGATGACACTTGCAGTTTCTTCAACTGACCAGGAGCACCAATTAGAAGAAGTTCAGTTTTGTCACCATTATTGCACAACTTGTTATTGTGCAAGAAGTCCCGGATTTCTGCAACGCATTTTTCCATTTTCCGTACAGCTTGCTCTTGATTTAAAAAGGTTGGCTTGAAAGAAAGAATAAGTTGTTCATCATCCGCATACTTTTGATCATTCACTTGGTTTCTTTGTGCAACCTCACTTACTGGAGCAATGTACGAATTGAACAAAATTGGACCAAGTTTTGAACCTTGTGGCACCCCATACTTGAGTGGAAGTTTGCTTGATGTTGTGTCATTTATCGTTACAGACTGTGATCGTTCCGAAATATATGACTTAAACCATTTCAATGCTGAGCTATGCACACCATATCTGTTTTTCAGCCTGTCCAGCAGAATGTCATGATCAATTGTATCAAATGCAGCTGACAGGTCCAGCAATACCAACATCATCACCTCTCCTTTGCTCAAATTAAGCATTATATCGTTGTGGATCCTTGTTAAGAGAGTTTCTGTACTATGAAACTGTTTGTAGGCTGATTGCTTTTCATCATCAAGTTTGTTTCGTGAGAGATGATCAACATACTGTTTGATTACGGCACTTTCAATTAGTTTGCCAAGAAATGAAAGGTTAGAGACAAACAAGTTTGACTCACCAAGTACGCGAGGTACATCAGATTATTTAATGAAATTTCAATTATTTTGAGTCCAGGATTGGAAGAAGTTGATTTATCATGTTTATTTTTCATCACCTAAACATGGCAGATCATTCTTTGATGACATTTTGGAGCTGCTCAGACCTATATCCAACTGAAATACCTAAAATTCCACAAAAGTTCAGCTTTCTGGGCATCTATGTCAGTGTACCTTGGCTTTTTTTGTAAAAGTATTTGCGAAACGTGCTGTTTTCTAGTTGTGTTGTTTAGAAATGACAATTTCGCAATTATTACAGATGTCATCCATAATTTTTTGCCTGCATATTCTTGCCCTTGGTGAGTCAAACTTGTTTGTCACATTTTGGTGTTTCGGAGTGATTCCATTTCAATGCTTTTTTTAACACCCTTTTCTCAAACACCACAATAACTGATCTAGAATGCTCCCAAATCGCTAGATGGGTCCTTTGGCATGACTCAGACAGTCAGATTAAGCAATGTAATTATGATACCTTGTATAGCTTGGCTTTTCACTTCTGCATGCTGACGGTGGAATGATGCACCTGTGGACTGCATTCAGTGTCATACCTGTGGGGGTCTCTGTGGTTGACTTATAAGATTTGATTGTTACAAAATAGCAAAATTGATTAAAGTTGCCCCGAACAATAAAATTACTGTCTTGATATGGCGATTTTATATGTATAATGGCATAAAGTTATGTTTGGGAATATTTTTTACTAGTTTATTTGCTGTTTTCTTTTGATTTATTAATTGGAAAAAAGTATTTAGTTATTTCATTTCCATTTATTGAGAGTTCCTCCCTGGATCAGTCACGTCATTGCTGATGACGTCACAATGACCATTGTTATAAATATATAGCTACAAGTTAACTAATTCTGACAATGGTGATGACGTCACAAAGTTGATTGAACTCAAGACTGGCTTTTTTCCGTGCGTATCCGAAATAAAATCTAGGGACCATTAAGTGCAGTTATTGATCATTTCAAAAGGAAAAAATGATCGTACACCAAAGAGACTTTACACACTTACCAACATAAGCAGGCTGGACAAGAAGATGCAAAAATTAGACAAACTTTTGGTCCAATCCCAACCTATCATTCAGGGTAACTTTAAATAGCAACAAAATAAACCACAAATTGAATTTTTTTCAGGAAAAATAGTCCTTGGCTGGCAAAACAAAGTTGAACTGCACATTAATATTTTTAATTTTGCTGGATAATAACCAAAATAAGTAATGGAAATCTTAAATATTTTTGGTCATTTTAGATAAAATGTTAATTGTAGGTAAAGCAGAGGCTAACCAGGTCTCCCGGTCCAGAAATCTTCAAAACTTTCAGTATAACTGAACATGTGCAATTGATGCTGTAGGCACCACAAAGATGCAACGGTTGGAGTCACTCTGTTGGGCAGAACAATAAAAAATGCACAAGAAATGAAGTCCTGACATGCTTACATTATTATCTAAGCAGTTTTAGAGCTTTTATATTGCTTTTTAAAATGTAGATTTATAGAAAAATCAAGATCAGAATCTGTAGGGGTGCCCAAACTTTTGCACACGTAAAATCCGATAAAACAACCAATATTTTTTTACATTTTAATATTTCCATTGTTCTTTTTGGGTAAAATTGAGTGCATGAGTATCCTTTACTCACACAATTCACGTTGGAAAGATTCTGCAAATGCTTTGCCTGGAATTTGAAAAAAATGTGACCCCTCTCCAAGGGTGCCCAAACTTTCGCACCCCACTGTATAATAAGATTAAGATACCATTAATTGTATTCAACACTGTAAGTGTCATGCCACTCGGCAGCTAATCAAATACTGCAAAATTTCTAGTTAACCTCCCTTTTCAGTATAAATGTGCAATAAGCATTTTACAACTGCACAAATCTAAGATGGACTTCCTGAGGCCAAGGAACTCCTTATGATGTCATATGTGCCCAACTGCCCATAACTTTTATACTGTTTTTTGATGCCTCATTTCCAGTTCGTTAGGTCATAATATCTTCGCTAAATTGCCATGAATGAGTAATACCAATCACAGTCAAGTCGCAACGATATGTCTCATAGAAAATTTACCACTGATTTCAATGCTAAAGATATGATATAATGATTTTCTCTAACAGCTAAGAGCAATTACTCAACCTTCTCCAGTTTCACAAATGTGATATATATTTCCTTCTTTTTTTTTCTTTGCATGGCAGACGTTTCTCTGGTTATCTTGCCTATTACTTTTCTGCTACATTACAAATCTTATGGAAGTGAGGCGTCTCATGTGACTATCCAAGGCAGCCACCTGCTTGCAGCTGACTTGTGTCAAGTCTTTTTGACAGCTTTATTAAATTGCCCCTCAAGCACTTCAGGCAATATCAGTTCTAGAGTGACAGCTGATATATATGAATTCTGGAAAATTGTCACTCCATGCAATTCTCAAAAAAGTGGTATTTGGACAGTAGGTCAGTAGATTTCAATCAATATTATCCCTCCAAAAGAAGGCAATTCATGTTGTGCTGTGGTTATTCCTTTTCATCAAATTGGTTGAACAACCCTACAAAGAAGATCATGATATATATGCAGCTCAGTATTCAGAGTTAGTTTCTAGCTGGATGAGCAATTTTTGTATTAAAAGGTCACCTTTACTCAAATGATTTAGAAAAGAGAAAGTGGAAAGCATTCAAACAGCAATCACTAGCAGAAAGGATGGTAATGAAAATTAATGTGGATTGAAAACAAATCGATATACATTGCATCTGACCCAGGATGCTGTTTCACTCAGAATGATCTGTGAAAGCAATCATTTCCTAGTACACCTTTCTTTTTGTAGAGTTAATGATATATCTGAATTAATCTTGTGGTTAGATAGCGCACATTCATCTGTCTAAACGTCATGAGATTTTAAGGGACAGACGAAACAACCCCGCTTTAGTTTGTCAAAACCAACAAGCAAAAAGGGAAATTCAGCTAACAGATTTTTTATATGGTGAAAATTAGAGGCAAAAATTAGAGGCAAAAAAACCTTACTTTGAAATCTCAGAAATACTCCGAATAGCTGTTCAAAATGGATTTCAATAATTTAATTTGGTTTGATGTGGTTTGATGTGCTCATAATTATTATATATCTCAACAGAGTTTCGTCAGTTAATTGAATATCACTTTCCTCAGTACACTTGCAGTAGTCCCAACATAACCGAGGAAGAAAAGGAAATGAACCCTGAAATGCGTATTTTGTGATTTGTAATAGCTTATAGATTATGTTCAATGTCATTCCATAAGTTTAACAGAACTTTAAGATACTCGAAATACTCATTTACACTAGAAGAAGGCAGTTACATAATGCAAGGATCATTGTATCATAAATTTGTATCCTTGCATGTCCTTGTTATCAATTATAACTTTCGATGATCCTTTTAATGTAAGTAATAATATCGTTTTAAAAAATCCAAATTAGGGACATGCAAGGACTGTTCTTTATCGAAATAGTTCACAGAGCAGCCTCAATAGCGACCCTATTATCTCCCTTAGAGCGGAATTGACTGCTTTTCACTTTCTGACTGTTCACTGTTCAGTCAGTAGGAGTGAACTATGAAAATTATCCATCCAGGTAGAAATACCTTTTGAAAGAAAAGCCATTAAACAATATATCCTTGGTGCAATGACTGGGACACTGCAGAAAAAAAACTGAAGATGATCAAATCACTATATTCTGACCTGTACAATTTAATTGTGACCATCACTGGGACACAGAAAATTGTTTACGGCGATAATAAATGACATTATATAATTATATCAAATATCAAATAAGGCCAAAGAGGCTATGAAGATGGATATGGCGCACTTCCCATTTCTCCATTCGAAGAATTGAAAAAATAATACAGTATCTGAAGGTTATCTTTGTGGTATGATCCTTGTGATGTAGGCCTGGATGCAGAAACACTTAAGTTTATCAATATAGGCATATTATAAATTTTAAAAAACACAAAAATCTCCTCACAGGGGAAGATAGTAACCATCCCGGCACAGCTCTGGTGATCAAATTTGTTAGAAGTAGAAAAAATACATTCTAAACCAGTCTAACCAAGAAGAATGAATATAGCAATGCTATCTCAGACAGCCTTAAATTACATCATAATTATGATATATATATGCAGACTTTGATGTTCTATCCAGTAACCTTACTATATGTACCTTAATGCCCTGTATCTATAATTGGAGTTGCAGGTGGTCTGAAGTGCACGTGATGATTGATTAGTTTCAAGACTATCTATATCATCAATCAGTCGTATACTAAGGTGCACAGAGCTGTGATTTTCTGGCCGAATAACTGCTCAAAGCTGCAAGTTGACGTCATGGAATGGCATGGATTATGGTATTGGTGTATTTTAAGGCCAATGTGTACAATCATATTACCCTTTCGAAAGACTAATATCAGTTATAATGTTGTAATCAAAAGCTTCTTTTGATTACCTGTAGATGTGGTTGACAGAAATGTTGTGCTGTAATAAAGAAATATATAATAAAGAAATATATGGTTGTCTGAGTGTTTGACAGTGACCGCAATTGAAGAGATACACAATTTTGTGGGTTTAAAATATACCTAAAAAATATGGAAACAATAATGTAAAAAGTGGCGAACAGGTGCACTTCACAAAAATCCATACTCATTTTCACACCTCTATTGTGGAAACTGTTTGTCCTTATTTCCTTTTAAAAGTATCATTCTTTATGTATTTTCTTATCTGTTATTGATTGCCTTCCACTGACTGACCCTTTACAGCCACTAAAGTGAAAGATGAAAAGAGTCCACTCAGCCAGAATAGAGTTTGAGTGCTGAGCTATCAAACAATGTTGCCTGTAGTCAACCTTATGAAGTGTCACAGGTTCAAAGTGTTAACAAATATCCTTTCATGACAGCTGGCTGAAGATGAAGAGGGAAAATATTTTTGAATTTTTTGTTACCTTGTGAGTCTGGTGTTGGCTTTGATCAATTGTTACTATTTGGTGCTAGCAAGAGGTTTGTTGTAACAACGGACCTATATGTATTGCTGAAAATAGGAGACGAGTGGAGGAAAATCTCATTTAAAGTTTGCTAAAAAAAATCATGAAAATGCAGAAACATCCTAAAATTTACACTGATTTACCTTAATTATATGACATCATTCAGCGCTGATGAACATTATTCTCATTATCAGAATTAGTGTGGAAATAGTTACCTATCTATGGAAGCCAACCCCAAATCATTTGGCAAATTGAAAGCAACATTCTTCCATGAAAGAGATCACAATCTCTTATTGAACAATAACTGTAAATTTGGAGAGAATCCTGGTCTTTCTCAAGCAACTATCAAATGTGATTAGAACTGCGATAGACAATATGTTTGCAAGGAAAGTGTGAAATGATAAATTTTCATCAACTGTGAAATAGGTTTGTCTTGCTGCCGTTTACTCTAATACTCAACTTGTTTGTAATGAATCTCAGTAATTTTTAAGTTGAAATTCACCACAATAAGATTCTAGGAGGATTAACCCTGCACTTAATGCTTTTTGGCTAGACAAGGATTTTCCTCAACAGGCAAGGATTTTTTGCCAAGCAATATTGAATCACTGAGGGACAGCATCGGAATAGCCTGATTAGAATACATTGACTTAATATGCTGAAGGCATCTAATTCTGTTCTTTATTGATACTGATTTATCTCACAGTTCCTGACCCAAGACATAAACTGGCACACACTCTTTTTTTCATGCTTTTTTTCTGAAAACTTAGGAGGGTATCAACAGTAAACTTATTGACAATGACAATGACACATATTTCATTTAGCTCTTACAAGTGCACGGTATGTAGTTTTACGAAAATGGATAGTTAACGAGCCAGGAGATCTCCAAAGTCAAAATGCTAGTCGCTATCGGAGGGCCACCTTGATTTGTGTGATTTTTCGTAAGTACTGTAAAACATGATTCATCAAACATAGTTCAACCGAAACCATAACCTAAGGAGCCACAGCAAACTTCTATTGACAGAACCATTTCAAACAATAACAATAAATTTGAAGATGGAGCTTTCTCCTTTGCAGCACCAGAACTCCTGAGCAAGTTATGGAGAAGTATCATGGCTGCATGCAAAGACTGAAATTCTTTTAAGAGGAAACTAAAAACCAATTGTTTAAGACATTTTACAAATGACAGCCAACTTGCATTTATAAGCGCTTTTGAGCAGTTTACTGGAAAAGGTACTATACAAATTACTATTATTATCATTATTATAAAACACATTTCATCAATGCCGATCCAGCTGATGATAATTATAAATGGAATCAATTCAATTCTATTCATAATTGCTAGACTTTATTAGAATTTGATTGGTTTTGATTACTTCATGAACGATTCAGACAAACATTTAAAAATCATGTAGTAAGTTGGAAAGCATCGCATACAGTAACTGTTGTTCATTTTCAATGTTTCATTCCAAGCATCCATGTGTTTTATTTATACCTTTTTGACAGATAATTATCAAAAGGGATGCAGCAAACTGCGATAGGTTCGATGATGTGAAATGGCCCAAATGGATTTCATGAGTGACAAATGTGTTTTATTAATGTAATTTACTTTCATTTGCAAACCATTTCCATTCAAATCTCCAGGCCACAGCGACAATTTAGAGCTAAATTTTCTCCAATTTGCAAGTTATTAAATGGATGAAGATTAATCAACTAGTTTTGCAGGCATTTTTTTATTTTGTAACAATGAAAATTGCTGTGTGTTGTCAGTGCACTGACTGGTCTTTCAAAAGAGCTTAAAAACAAGTGCAGCGGACTTTGATCAACCCTTGCCGCTAATCTGGGTTATTTTACAAGGAAGACAGAAAAAGAGGCTTCTACTTCTATAGTCAAACATGTCATTAACAAGAAATTCTTTTTAAAAAAAGAATTGTAGGAACCTTTGTATGAAATATGAGATTTTTTTCAAACACATATTTTATTTTTATAATATTCTGTTGATTTGTTATGCATGTGCAGTTACATATACCTGGGTCATTCCGCAATAACTAAGACAAAACTGTCACTGGTGTTACAGTGAAAGTTAAGAAACACAATTGACTAAAAGTAAAACCAGTGACCAATTAATAATTGTTCGAAATATTTCCCATTCAAATAAGAATTTAATTGGATTTTTGCCACCATTCACTACTGGTGTTACCATTGGACACCAATGTTAACCATTTTTGAGTAACACCAGTGACAATTTGCACTGAAATACCAATTGCTCCCGGAGTGATGCAATAATTTGAACAGGTGTTGCCAAAGATTGATCTCTGTAAACAGGACATATCCTATGACTGAGGCAGTTTTTGAAAATTCTAGAATTATAGACCATTTTTGAGGGTAACACCAGTGACACCGAAAAAGAATACTCTTAATTTCAACTCACTCTAGAGCCACCCTGCATGCTAAAAACATATGAATGCCAAAATATGCAGTTATCATGGATGCCTGTCCATCAGAAGAAGCCCTCTGGTACATTGACCAAAGATAGAAGGGAGCACTCCTTTTACAGCCATTCTTTATTTAATGAGTAACACCAGTGACATGTTTTCTGGTGACGAGGGCATTTGGTCTTCCACAGTATACACAGGAGAGGAAAAATTCAATCGGTCTTGGGATATAAGTATGTGGAGTAGTTGTCCTGAGATTTAGACCCACCACAAATATTTACATTGATTTGACATGGTTAAAAATGTATGATAATTGAAAGAAGAATTTTCTGTGACATCACTTTTTGGATATATTTCAGATATTGTTAAGGGTGCACAATATAAGCAGTAGCTGATAATTTTCATTTAACAATGAAAATAACTTCTTTAAAAGAGGGGAAAGGCATATGATTAGAAACAAAATCCTAATATTATGATCTTGCTGTAAACAGCTTGAGTGACACAAAAGACTCAGTTACTGTGGAATGACCCACCTCCAATTTCACATTTAGTTACCTCATTATTAGGCATGCCTAATTACAGGTGTTACAAACACAGAGAGCAAACCAGGCAATGAGAAGCCCTTTTATATTGTTTGTCATGGACATGAAATTTCTATTTCTATAACAACAAACTAATGCTGGGTTGCATATTTGGATTATTACACCTTTCATGTGCTTATGAAAATCACAGGAGTTGTGAGGAGTTGAATATATAACATTTTCATACAGTGTTGTTTGGCCACATCTACTATATCATCGCAAATCTTTATATACACTGAGCAAAAAAAGAAACGTCCCATTTTCAGCATACTGTTAACTTCTGGAATATAAGGATTACCCCTGCAAAACTGACATCAGAATTTGTATATTTGTCATGAGAGTCAAAAAAAATTTTGTTTGAATAAAATCATTCAAGCGGAACATGAGCAGTGATCACAATGCCTCAAGCACTAATTTGGTTATGGAGACCAAACAAGTTGTTTGAAAAATTTGAAAACTTGAGGCCTGTCTCTTTAAATGTTTTGAGGGAAGAAAAACAAGTTTAAATGATCAGAGCATCCCCATTTATTGAAGAAACACCATGCCGAGACTGCCATCTGAGCATCAAGAATGAGCCATAGGTGTCCTGCAAGTTTCATGACCAGTGAGCAAGTTGCAGGGCTCACTCTTGATGGCAAGCCGGATTGCTTAGGACCAGTACCACTACCCCTTCAGTATCGGACCACTTCCAGTCCCAAAAAAACGGTCCACAGGTTGTCTGTACCGGTACAGACAGGGTCACTAAATAGTGGTAAAAATTCAAAAAAGAAGAAGAAAAGAGAAAGTTTTTCATTTCTCACACCTTTTCTGATGATGTTTGGTGAAAATTGTGTGTGAATTGGAAACCAATAGGTAACAGTATACCGGACCGCTATACCCCTGGACTGGTCCAACTTACCCCTGGTTCTGGACTGGAGGTGGGCAGTTGGGTCCAGTCGGCAACACTAGCCCTCTCAGGGCGTTCTTCACACCCACAGGGTGGATGTTATGCCATTGTCAGCCATAAGTCCAAACATAAACCCCACACACGTCTCGGATGCCCTTGGCAGAAAAGCCAGGCATAGAGATCCCCCCTCCTGGAAATATCCAAGAAATGACGGATACTCTGGTGAAATAATGAACCAACATGCTCCATGGAAGTTCTGAAGCAGCTGGTGAAGTCCACATTCAGCCACTGTCAAGCTGTAGTGCATGCAAAGGGTGGCCACACTCAGCACTGACATGTTGTGATTTTTCAAATGCACCCCTTGTTGACTTTTACTGTTACTGTGAAATTACTGTGAAGTCCACATTAACTAAAGTCATTCATGTTGTTGCAATGATATTCCTCTATACTTTCATCAAGTTTTCAAAAATTAAAAAGCATAATTTGGACCTTTGTAATCCTGTTGATTTAGGGGGACATTTCTTTTTTGCTCAGTGTACATATACAGTACTTATATTTAACCTATTTTCTGAAGGAAATCTCTATGACCTTCTATGGGATAATTATGCTCCAGGTGTGCTTTGGATATGGTCCCCAATCACTCAACCATGAACACCAAGCAGCTGCTCACTCAACCATGACCTTGATGCTATGGGGGTGTAGCTACTTCCATATCAAGAGGGGGCAATATATACTTGATCTTAAAATTGTACTCACAGACACCTCCTCTGTGGTATTAATACCCTCCTAATATTGGAGGTCAATCAGGCAGGTATTCCTACCATAAGGAAACTATCTCTGCAAGTCCAACTTCCTATTGGCCCCCTCCAGAAACTCATGTAGCTACACCACTGTAGTACACATAAATTGATGACAAAGCACTTTGCTGGTGCTTTATGGCCAATAAGTTAGGGACTTCCCATGTAAAGTATTTCTTCATTTGGAGCTTTTAACACAGATCTGAGATGGTCCCTACAAAAATCAAAACATGATGAAGAGTTGTTGAACTTGTTATTTTTCAGATACAAACGGGAGTACTCTGATATAAAACTGTCCACATTTTTCTGTTACAATGAGACATTCAATATCACTTATTCTCAACCTATTTTAGCCACCACAGAAGTATTGCATCGGAGTTGCTTAGTCATACTTGAATTTGCATCATGGACAACGTTATTATGTCAATACGATTAATTTCTTTGGACAGAACTTCATTTTGCAACCCATTTAATTATTTTACAGAAATTTTATGCCACGCTGCAGGTACAGCTGGTTCAGCAATGACATCATAGCTAAGCTGTGATGCACGACATAGTTGGACTATGACATAATGGTTGTACCAATCACCATTATGCTTCAATGCTGGACAATGGAGATTTTAGCTATGTCATCATAGCTCCACATTACAGCGAAACACTTTGATATAGAATTAGAGTGACTGTGGCACTGTGAAAATGGCACTGCGTGTGTCATCATGCTGATGATTTGTCATGATCAAACCTAATACTTTCAATGTTAATTTGATTGAAGGAGACTTATCCCACTTGTTGGTGACAGCCAACAGCCGAAAGGATTATGTATCTGATTTTCACTCTAAAATCTGTTATGAGAAGTCAAATGGCTTTCTCTCGATCATGACTAATCAAACAGCCTCTATGTTTCCCATGTTTGAAAGTAGAGAAGATGACACATCATCGGCTATTATGAGTCAGAAGTGCCATTTTCACAGTGCCACAGACCACTCTAATTCTATATCAAAGTGTTTCGCTGTAAGGAAAAGGTGATTTCTTCAGAGCAATTGCGACATTTGTAAGTCATATAAATGGCATTGTTTTTATTCATGAGTTGCCAGTGGTAAATAAATCCATAAAAAATCCAGAAAGCAGAGTGTACCGTTCAGACTCGCCTTATTAGGTTAACTGCAACAAATATAAACATGCAAAAGAGTATGTAAACCAGAGAAAAGTCTTTAAGAGACATCTATAATAACAAAAGACATAAATGAATATAAGTACTTACAATTTAATGTTCTCTCCATCATGACAAATTCACATGCAATGTATGTACCACCTCAAGTCAAATGCACATTATTGTGGATTCAAAGCTACTGCTTACTGGTATTGCAGGACGGACAATAGATCGGAAAAAAACAATCAAGTGTGAAATATGTGAAGTGTGAAATACAGCTTTGAAGAGGAAACATATATATATACACAATCAACAACAAATCAATCATTGATAAAATCAAAGCAATCACACAGTTACCAACACATATAATAGGGCCTACAATGTATATAATTGTCATGTGATTTTTGCATCTATTTGTGATAATTCATGTAGTTTTTAAAAAGAATAATTTTCATAGTATACAAAGGCAAAATGTTGGTAATGAGAGCATTCGAGGTTGAGGGTGAGAACTGAAGGATTTGGAAGGGTGTGCAATGTGCATCTTCGTTAGCTTGCACTGTAGGGGAGAGTGGGGCACAGTGAGACACTTCTTTTATTTTCAAGTGTTCCAAAATTTTGGCAGTAACAAGTTGAATGAGATCAGTCCACAATATGGAGAATGACTTTGGGTATATTGTCCAGTAGTTTCAGGTTCCTACTTCTTACAGGTTTGGAGAAACTCTTAGTTACATCCATGCTCGTTAAGTGTCTCACTGTGCCCCCTTGGCGGGGCACAGTGAGACAGCAGGCAGGGCACAGTGAGACAGGGTGTCTGCTGCCAAAACCGGCGATTCTAAGGACTTTCGGAAATCTTCTATCAATTGTTGCTACAGAAACTACTGTACTCTAATAGAAGCAGCTGTCTAGGTGATTTTTTAGGTCCTTTTTTGAGCATGTTTTGAAACTTCATCGCACAGGACACATGCACGACTTATTTAACCTGCCGCACCTGTTACATACTAATCAAAATTCTTCTCGGATGCTTCCCTTTGGATATGACTCACTAAATTCAGTAGTTTGTAGCAGACATTTTGTTTTATAATAGTGAATTTTGAGCTATGCATTACATTCAGGTCGTTTCGAGTGTATTTTGTGATGTCTCACTGTGCCGCATACAGCTCTCTTTATAAAATGTTTAATACCTGAGGACCTGATGCCTGCATTGTGGTTCGTCATCTCACTAAACTAAGACAAATAACCAACGTTTGAATTCCTGGGAATTGATTTGCATTACTCGTTTACCATTTTTCTTGGAAATTATAAAAAAAAATCATTTAGCAATATTATTATTTTCTTTTACTGGCTAAAAACCAAAATATCGAAATTCCACTCTCGCTGCGCTGTGTAGGCATTCAGGATATAGGACAGCATCTTACTTACTTTTGTACTACACAAAAGAGGGTTGATCTGTCAACCGAACCAGTTAGACGCTACAGGTTTTGTCTCACTGTGCCCCGCTCTCCCCTATGTCATTATGTCTTCATATCTCAAGAAAGTTGAGACATACGTTCACGTAAGAGAGTTGTATAGCTGTGGAGAGGACATCTTAATGCGGATGTCGATTTTCGTTATGAAGCAGTACGAGAAAGGCGGTCACTGTGTAAACGGCGACTACTAAACACTCTGATACACATTTCTGTCCATAAGCAAATTGCAAAATCTTTATCAATTTTGAAGAGAGGCATATCAGATGGATTTATGTCAAAGATCACTTTCTAGAGCATAATATAGAAAGAAGAAAGCTTTTTTGTCCTGAATATTGTACACACTGTATCAGAGATGAGCCGTGTGCGGGAAGCATTCAGGTAATGATTTCATTTGTATGCGATTCTTAGGTTCTAGACACACCAAATACATGACATTTTTAGTTAATCTGATTGGTTTAGAAGCAACAGAACGTCACACATTTGATTTATCAAACGTATCAAGTGCTGGTTTAGCATTGATTCCTCACAGCCAAGTGTGAATGACAAGAATCGCATGGTAATGAAATCACCTGTAAGAGAAATTCCGCAAACTCGGAATAATGCCATCTAATGTATGTTTCTCTCTCTCTCAGAGGTAGCTAATTGATGTTACTGAGTAGATGGACTCATTACCGGGGATCCTGCGGGAGACACCTTAGCACTTGTCGCCACGAAACACCTACTCAAGAAATACCAGAGGCTCGACAGTTTAGATTCACTTATCCATTTAATACTCAATTTATAGACAGTTACATTAAGAGTCATTCAAAGAACAGACGGTATTCAACTTATCAATACATTAAACAACGATCTTAACGAATTACATATACTATTAACTAAATACCTTCTCAATCAACCATGACCTGAGGTTCCTTTAAGAGAAACCCTAATAATCATACCTCTCACAACGATACCCTACCTGACGATCCATCACTGCGCCAGGGAGACAGAGACCCAGCTGCCACCTTGGCAGAGGCTAGCTCTCTTCTGGCTGGGCAAACAAGCTTGCCCCCAGAGATTGACACTAGGGTGCTCTGCAGCTGCGCAGAGGCACCAGTGTAACCGTTGCCATGGAAACATGGGGTGAGTTCTACCCCGTTGCTAATCATTGTAGCTCATTACACAATAATATAATATATTACATTACTTTTATACAATAATAATATAAATGACATTACAGAATTAAGGTCTTGAGGTTCATGGTGATTTGAGGAAACTTCCTATAAGAGGAAAGAATGAAGACACCTCTGAAGCTAAAAGCTCAGCGGTGACATCCCGACCGATCGAGGATTTTTTATAAGATGGTTTTTCTCCGGTTTGAAGAAAACATCATTTAACTTACAATGGAATATGGATTACATTTGTTTAATACTAAATTAACATATACTATGCCTAATAATGTAACTTTCATTGAAAGGAATGCTTTTCACAATTGCTTTTAAAGATGGAAGCCTAAAATGCTTCATGCTGATTAACAAAACGATTGAAAGGATTATTAATCGATTTTGTGTAACGATTGAGAGGATTGTTAATCGACTTTGTACTTGATACCAATTTAGGTACGAACAGAGGAAACGCGTCTCATTGCACCTGAATTTTGTGAGTGCTTTAATGAAAGTTGTGGTGACATCAGGATGATGTAACCACTACCACCGGGCAGGCGGAAGGGGGGAAAAAATTTTAAGATAAAATCGGGCGTGTGCAATATGCCCATGAAAGACAATTCGGAAAAAGGGAAAAATTTTGAAAGGGAAGCAAGAATATGACTTGCATCCGTGACATAAAGGAGAGGAACTGAATGACAGTCCTTTAATGGTGTCAATGAGATGCTAGAGGGGAGCTCAGATAGAAAAGTGGAACCTAGATTTTAATGATTGACAAGAAAGGACAAGTTATTCTTATGACCTATTCGTCAAATTTTGCAATTTTTTTGTGAATCGTTGGGTTCCGCACCCAACGTTATTTTTGGAAGTAGAGCCGCTGATTACATGGCTCCTCAGCAAAAGAGACTCAAGCACCAGGCGAGTCAAGTAGCCGTTTTTATCAAGGGCAGTTACGGGTATCATCCCTTGCGTGTCATTGGATATGCATAGAGCTAAACCAAACGATAAGTGAAAAGCATTAATTGCATTAAGACAGGACAGCCTTATAAATTGAAATGGGCTGGTATGTCCGATACCCTAAACTACAAAAGTAAGTAAATGACATATAAGCGATAAGCAATTAAAGGCAACAATTAAAATCATGAACAGAACATAATCAAAAACGCAAATATCAGTAATAACAGAGATCTAAGCGACAATTAGCAAAATAATAAGTAAAATGATAAAACAATAGTCCAATATGGAGAACAATAAATCAATAGTGGACTATAGTTTCGTAAAACTTGTTACACACACACTAAACATTTGCAATGAACTGTAGGCATAGGGCGTACAGAGAATTAAAACAATGCTAAAATAAGTGAACAATACGTCGATAAAGTTAAGCAATACCAAAAGTAAAGTACACATTAATACACCTGAGAAAAAACTTGCATTGGAGGCTGGCAGAGATAATGCATAAACCAAAGAAATATTTAAGAGGATTAAGATACTAGAACGTTAGTTTAAAAGAAAACATTAGCTTAAACAAGATACAAATGTGTGAAGCGAGATCAGGTGTTTACAGAAATAGTTCAGTGCAAGAGTTGACCTGGGACAACAGTTCGTGAACATGTGGAGACATAGCTAATAATTAACAGTGCATATTGATTTTGTTGATGTATAAATGTCTAATTAGCGATGCATATTACACAATACGAGTGAGAGTCAGTGCATGATGTGAAAGATAACATTATTCACACATATGTGGACAATAAGGTTGGAGGAATCATTGATTCGAGGAGTCAATAATATAAGTCATTGATTTAGGGCGAAGGAAACGACAGGAGACGACCATTCCACTTCTGTAAATGTCAGTTCGGACGAACAGTGTCTCTGTGAGCGGAGGACAGGCGAGGGGCTGTGCCATGTGCATAACAACTATGGCGGAGACAGAGGAAAGTTCGGAGCGAGTAACTGGTATTTTGATGATCATACGGAAGACCCGAAGGACTGATATATCTGCAATACCGTGGAGACTTGCCAGATCGGCTTCGTTGCGTGACTGACCCAGGTTAGGGCCAGGCAGAAGAGGTGGTGACTCGTTTGTCACAACTTTTACGTGTGTATGCAGACGGTCCCGATATTGGGTGGACCGTGGTGGGTCATGGAGAAGAAGACGTTGTCATGAGTCTTTTGTACATACTCTTTCGGAGATCACAGTGTCTTTGCGAGCACAACCTTGTGCGGGAACGCTAGAGAATGCGTGGTGATGAAACTCTTCTGAATTAGACACAATCCAGACTAGTGCCTGGCGATGGTAACCAATAGCAGGGGCAATCCATGTTAGCCTCCTGAATAAGCGAGTTACCCAGAGGAAAAGAGTTTCATTGAGAAGATGCATGCCAGAAGCGAGCTGGGACAATCCATATTAGTCACCAACTGAAAGTGAGGCAATGCTCTTCAAGCACGATTGTTCGCTGATACTGCTTAATAAACAGAGGCAGTCCATGTTAGCCATCTGTTGATAAATGAAACGTCAGTTAAGCAGGGGATGACATTAGCTATCCGCTGATGACGTGTCGTTGAGGATGCATGTCGAAGGATACTGGAGCAGTCCATGTTAGCTACCAGACAAGTGTATGACAATGCATCTGATAAGCAGTATTGCAGAGGCAATCCATGTTAGCCATCTGCAGATATCACCCATGAGTGACGACATGCGCGAAGGAGTGAAGCACAATGTCAATCACACACGGAAAGTTCAAACAATGATCTGCGTGCCTGGTTACGACAGAATGGAGTGAAACGGAATGTTCACACTAGTGGTCGCCCCTAAATGGTGCCCTCTTCATATTGCCATGAGATGATTACAGGAACATGGCCGACTCGGAGTGGTCGTACGTCCTGTTGGAACGTGGTCCCATGCGCAATCGTGGTGCCCAATTAGAGGTGGTGCCCAAATCAACTGACTCCCGGATGTCCACCATGTGTGTCTCTTGATAGGATGCCCATGGCAGTAGATGTGACAATGGAAGGCACAGGAACTGTAAAGACTCTCTCAGATCAAAGATTAGAGAACATATGCATCGAATGTCTCTGTGATCACAGGTTGCCACAAGCAATCTCGCACTGATGATGGCTGTCCAGTTGGACCAACGACTCATGATCAAAGAGACACTCCCGCAAATTATGTAACAACACAGCATTAAATGTAATTTGAACGCAATAAAATGGGCAAAGAGCTCTCAACTTATAAGTCTGGCAAACTGCGCGTGAGGAAAGGCACTCGATAAAGGAGAAATGAACTAGAGTGGAAAAAGGGAATGAGAGAAGGGTATAAATGAGTATAACGTGGGATTGATGTATCATCATGCTGATCAGCTCCCCAAGATCAAAATGAATCACATCAATTGCGAGACATAGATGCAACAGTTTTGGCATAATTAATGACTGCCATTAAAGAAATAATTTGATACTAAAAATGATTTGATACTAGAGAATTTGGGTCAGCTTTCCAACAACCCTTCCATGCTTCATTTAATAACATTGGATGACAGTAGAGTATACATTTGTCAGGGCCAATAGTTCATTAATATAAGAAAATATAGGTGTGGCACTAAAGTATATAAGTGACTAAAAGGTTGTAGAGTCATTAGGTAAATTAGGTAATACTATAACTATCAACTAATAAGGTGGTGAGAAAGACGTGATAAAAGAAATGTAGACATGCGCCTAAACAAAATATGAGAGGTAGGAGAACTTCATAAGCAAAGTTACATGGTGTTAATGATGTAGCACATATAGAGTGTAAAATTTTCAATCAGGTCGATATAGTCCATGCAAGACGAATATAATTATTATTACTCAAATAATTACCAATGGAAATAAGTATTCAGAACACCTAGGCAACACGAGTTTTCCAACCACTTTTCCTATCATATGAAAGAACAATATCCGTCAAAAATGTAAGTTAATTAAGCACTTTCCCGCAGATTACACGCGTGTAAGAAAAATTGGGAGTATCATTACTGTGAACTTTTCTCAACACAACACAACTCGGTACTTCATCAACAATACTCAATGCCTAAAGAAATTCCCAGTTTACTTAATTAGTAAACGTATATGCAGATTGGTGGTCCTAAATGACCGGTAAATGACTCGACTGAAAAAGGTAGTTACAAAATATTGTAAGCTGTATATAGGGCTGCCGCCTCTGTACAGGTGTAAAGATTAGAGCAGGTAAGGTAAGGTTTTACTGGCTCCGTAGAAGCTTGGCCCAGTGGGATGGGCGAAAGTTTTGCGGCAGGGGTTGCGCCATAATAGTTGCTGACAAACAACGAGAAACTACTTCCCACAGTAGCATCAATGAAGTTGGCAACAAGGTGAGGCGCCACCTGCCAGGCCATTGCGGTGTCATACCTATCTTTGGACATTAAGTGGTCGGCCGACCGGATTAAGGTAAAAAGGGAGTCATTTACAAAAAAAAAATTCTCTTTCCCCGAAATGCGAAGCGATGCTACAATCACTGGGTGAGCAAAATCCACAGAAACGCATTGAAAAATTTTGTGCTAAGTTTAAACTCACGACCACATCGCCGGAACACATGAAATAGCACAAGATATCCCCAAATTATGGTCGGGCTCCCAGTCCGACAGGCAGAGAACTTGCAACATATTGAGATACGTACTCAACATAATATGCTGCACAATGATTATAAGAAAAGATGCTCAAGGTAATACCTGATCAGAGCAGTATAATAATGCTCAATCAAAGCATTACCTACACGGCATGACGGAAAAGTGGTGGACGATTTGACGGCTAATATCTGCAATACACGACGCTCACGACATAAGCAGAAATGCAGAAAAAGAAACTAGTCAGTAATACTCAAGTAAAATGGAATATCTACAAAATGCAAAATGGAATATGTACAAAATGCTAATGATACGAACGCAGTAAATTTAACAAAATTAATTCAACAAGTGTTGCCCAGTGTCAGAATGACGTTATCCAAAGGAAAAATAATGTCACCATGAAACAATCCCATCATAAAATAGTCTCATTATAAAAACAGTCTCACCATTACATAGTCTCATCATAAAAATAGCTGCGTAATTGAAAAGTGATCAAGGATAACATGAAAGACGATTTTAATGCTTAAAAGACAATTGGATTTACTAAGGAAAGATCATGATGGAACTTTGTCGAGATACTTTCTCTCTGAAATATGCATACTAAATAATGGTGTTTGCTGACGATAAAATGATAAGTCATTAAAGTATTACATGAAGTAGGGAAACAAGTCCAACGAATTGCTGTCAGGCCGTTGAAGAAACCGGAATCAACAATCATTAAACTGGTGTCACAGGTATATGTATGGAGCTATGCAGTGGCACGTCTATTGTACGATGTTTTATTCATTTAAGTATTAGGTTTATATGAACTGAGCCAAAATTATGCAGCTGTCCAACAAGGCATTGTGGCACTAAATATTATTGCTGAAGCCAATGTGCTGTACACACATTTTCCATTTGGCGCAGGAACTACACAGGCTGGGCCCTTGGTCAACTCGGCCCAATGTGATTTGTTTAACTTTCAGTTACAAAGGTCATCGGGTTCAAAATGGGTCCTGGATTACCTAAATAGGTGCACGTTAGAGACTAGGATAAGGGAGCATTGGCTGGGTTGCAGCGATGAAAGTGCGACCCGTGCCAAAAGAAAGTAACATCTTTCATGTTATAAAAGCAGAATTCATAGTATTGCTGCAAAGATATAAGTACGACAATGGTAATTAGGAAAGATATACATTATCATATTGGATTAACAGAGTATATTATATGTAAATCCAAAGTTTTCGAAGTATATATATATATGTGTAGATCTCTATAATTTAAGAATGTTTAGGTCATCATATGAATAGAGTTTACTTTACGCTGTAAATACTTTGATTTTATGATGTGGCATTGAACTTAAGGATATGTATTCTTCATTGTGAAAAGGTGCTATGGTATGTGATATCCAATTTAATAGACTGTGGTTGATATGATGATGCTCTCTTGTATATATATGTAAAGATAATGTGATATTATTAAAAATAGTCATTATCAGTAGATATGGTAGTAGTGTGTTATAGTCCAAGAGCCTGGGGTCATTTAATTGCTCGGAGTGACCAAGTGTCTTGTTATAATTTTTGGATAGACCTAACCTTCAGGTGTCTGGAACCTAAAGTCTTAAGTTTCCCGAGTGGTGGATTGAGATTTTAGAGCCATTTTATGATCGGAATGTCGACGCGATTCACGTGGTTTGGAAAAATCAGAAAAATCCATCTTATACCACCTTCTAGTCGTCATAGATGGGCATATATGGTACCAAATTAAAGGTTATAATAAGCTCTATTCATTTATGGTCTTAATATGGTCATATGATGTGATTCATGGGTGAAATTAACAAAAATATGGCATTTTTAAGTAATTTTTTAGGGTAGGACGTAGCGTTATTATCCCTGAGAAACTAATAACATATATAGAGGTGTCTAAAAGATCATGAATACAGTCCCATATAATTACTTTCATCATTAGAGGTGATTTTGAAGGTGTTTCTGGAATACTTTTTTGTAATGAGCAACTGATATTCAATACCGCAGCGTCTGCTGAAAATTTGAAAAATTTCAAATATTGCCGTCTTCTCCGTGCAGTTGTGCCTTATATGTACATATTTGGTACTAAATTGTAGGTTTCTACAAGCCTAACTTGTTAATGAAGCCACAATGAGAGTAAGGTGTCAAAATAATGTCAATTTACCAAATTTATTACAATAATTTACAAGTTTATGCCAAGGTCGGACAGCCTCGAGAAAATATTTTGTCACTTCTCTGCTTTTCCACACTCATAATTTGAATATCCAAAAATAATTATTAAATTGAACGATATAAATTGAATTAATCAGCAAGTAATTTGTTTTTCAACATCAATATTTTATTTAAGTACATTGGACATAATAAATTCATAGTACATGAGATGCTGATGGGTGACATAGAAACTATGCAGTTTTTACTCGTCAGTTGGACACGCTTGAAATTGAAATGAGATTGATCATCCACTACATCAACCAACTAATGTCACTGCGGTCATTATGCCCAGATATCACCTATTTTGTTTACAATGGAATCGTTTATAAACAGAAGCACAGAACAGACATAGGCTCTTCAGTTTCACCAGTAATGGTTAACCTTAAACACGGAAGCGTTCGAGAAAAACTGTTTCATCCATGCGCATGAATACCAATAATACCTTATAAGACAATACAAGCATATGCAACTTGAATTTGGAGATTGCAGAAACTTTACCATTTTGCTAATAACATACAGATATAAGCACATGTAATAGCTGACGTTGGACATCTCACTTATTTTGATAATTTAGTGACATGCTAATCAATTTCGCTATTCCAGTATTTGCATATTAAGAAGAAATACATTTCTGGTGGGAGCCTATTCCAAAATCAAATGACAAATTTCAATTGTCTTATATCAATAGCAGTGATCACAAACTGTTATACATTTATTGTTTATTACAATTACAATGTGTGATTTCAGCAGTTGGACACAAGATGATAATAGAAAAGAATCCACAACTTCTAGAACCGACAACACCCAACAATAACTGAATTTTGAGAAAATGTTTTTCATAGTCAACTGTCAAATTTGATCAAATCTGTGACAAATACAACAATGCACACATGTCCAGGGCATTTCTTTGATTTGTCATATGCTAGTATATAGGTGCACTGAAGCCATTCGCTAGCCCTTACATTGTATTATATCATGTCTCTCAATGATTGGTAGGGCCGCACGTGGTTTCATCCCCTTCTTTGACACCGAAATTGTGATGAATGATGATGCCTCCATTCTGACCAGAGTGTACGAAGCCAACATGTTGAAGGCGCTTGTTTGGCTGTGAGGTTGTGGGTTCGACTCCCACTCTTGGAACTCAATTTGGTCCGAGCCCATGGGACATCAATGGAGGCAGGTTGGATCCAGTGTTCTGTGCCGGAGCAACTGAAAGACCTTGGACATCCCTGAATTAGTAGGGTATGTGCCAGACTCACAGTCTTCTTAATCACTAATCACCATATGGCGGTCACCAACACTGGTGAATGCTATGGCATGGGAACCTTGGGCAATGTTCCCCTCATCTCTGCCCATTGGCACTGTACTATGGCTGCCCTGAGCTGTATCATTGTGGAAGGCTCACCACAAATTTTGTGCCAGCATTGCAGTGCATGTCTGATGGTATATGCAATACAACATAATACAATGGGGCCTGACACTTTCAGCAGCTTACAATCAAGAAATAAATTGTATCACAAACCCTGGTTTGTCTCCCAGTGAATCCAAAAGATGTTATGCCCAAAGAGAACCAATGTAGTCTTGCTTGTCAAGTAAAATGTAAGAATTATCATCAAACATATGTTGGACAGACAGGTAAGAACAGGTTCAAAGAACATACCTCCCACAGAGGTACAAAACTCAGTGGCAAGGGAACATCTGAAAGCTACTTAACATTCATGCACTTTGGCCTGAGTTAATATTTTAGAGAGGGAGGAGGATTGGCATCGACTTAAGGGAAAATAAGCAATCATAATCAACCAACACCATCCATCCTCAACAAGGAGAGAGGTTTTCAACGTTATACCATTCGACACCTCTGTCATCCAATCACATGCCAGTATTGCAGGGGAATAATTCCCATATTCTTTGTTGTCCAGTTATCCTCTCATGTTTGACTGTTTGAGTGTTTGTCTCATGGTATAAGCCGGTTATTCACCATGGGATCAGGAATATGTGTTTATCGCACCTCGGCCTAAAGGCCTCGGGTGATAAATCACATATTCCCTCTCCCGTGGTGAATAACCTTTACTAATGCAGCCTATACCTTGCTCCTGTCACATGACTCTCATGAGTGACATAACACCTCAGTCCCCTCATAATTCCATGGACAAAGATGCCATTAAGACTTCGAAAATTCTGGCAGTATCTTTAGGGGTATATTTTAGCCGGTTGCAGTCAATGCAGTGTCAGCTGTAGCTGGTCACAGGACATGTGTGTCAGCTGTAGCTGGTCACCTGACCTGTGTTGTCACTGAGAATCTATAGACTCAGTAATGCTGCTCTTTGCAGCCTGAATCTAGTCTTTGGAGACAGTGGCTCCTGACTAAGGTTCATCTTACAGGACCTACCAAAAGTGGAGGGAGTTGTGTCCAGAGATCTAAACCGGGGGCAACTGGACCAAGAACTGAATGAATAGGTTATGTGTCAGCCTCACAGCCTAATCATCTCTCATCCATCATATGGTGCTCACCTTGCTTGTAGAGGGCATTAATTGACCCTCTAGAAACAAACTTTGTTGTCAGGTGATTAGCCTGTGGCTAATGTTTTCCCTTTGTAGTATTTTTCACCGACGTAAAAACTAAAATGGTTTGATTTGAAACAACAGTCAGTGCTACATCTACCAGATGGGAGCTTCCACCTGGAAAGAGCAAGCCTGGAAGTGGACAACTAGGAGGCTATATTGATGAACGCCTACAGTTCAAGCAACATGATAGCTGCTCCTATGTAAAAAAAAAAACTGACTGGATCCTTAAGTTATCATCAAGCACACCTTCTGAAATGAAGTCAGCGTCAGATTGCCACAGCCTCATCAAATCCATTTGGAAATTGGAGTGTGCTGGTTTATTCTGGAATAAGTCAAGCGGACGCAACACAGAGAAAGATTACAAAACCATTCCCAGGCAAATCAGCAGTTTCAAGCTCTTTCATTCGACATGTTATAAAATCTGTATCGTGAAATTCGGACAAATGTCGCTCCCCCCCAAAAAAAATCCAACCGCTGTGTACCTATGCCAGCTAGTGCTATTGCATCTGCTGTACTAATAAACCAACATCTGGAGCCCCGAAGATTACCAATTGCCACCATTGCAATAAAAACCCCAAAGAGAAGACCTCATACAAATCTTCAAGATCATGAATGGCTTTGACAGAATGACTCCATCATGTTCTACCAACATAACCACCACTCATCAATCAGCAACCAAAGTCAGAAATTGACCAATCTCCACATGTATTATGAAACAATAGCTGCTGGAAATCATTTCATTTGCCCAAAGTACAGGCCACAGGCATCAACATTT
Organism: Platynereis dumerilii; assembly: GCA_026936325.1. Lineage (NCBI taxonomy): Eukaryota > Metazoa > Annelida > Polychaeta > Phyllodocida > Nereididae > Platynereis > Platynereis dumerilii. The sequence continues at coordinate 19,321,426 of JAPTHN010000002.1, read as the reverse complement.
TCTAGAACTTCATGGATAAACATTCTAGATTTTTCAGTAGAAAATCAAGATATTAGGGTGTTGGAGTTTAAGAAAAAACCCGAAATTATGGTGCTGGACCTGCACATGATATCAGATGCAGATAGCTCCAGCCTTTAAACTCTAATTCTCATTCTCTCTGTGCTTTAAAATTTGAGGTCACTAAATTATGACATCTTCAAAATGAAAGGCAACCTGACATCCTAGGCAGGTCTCTCACTATAAGAGGGTGTATATATAGAGGCAGCTCTGAATTTGCCTGGGGGATTTATATGGGTTTTGGTATTTTAGCAAATATCTGATTAATTTGGTTACGGTTTTTACAATGCAACATGGTTGGTATTTCGAGAATCAGCTTGAAAAGACATTCTAATGATATCAAAATCATAAAGATTAAATTGGTTGCAGATATTTTACTCAAGGATTTGAGGTAAACTTGTGGTTTTGGCATTGATTTCCGGATTAAAATGGTTCTGGTTTTCAAAATTGCTGCGGCACATTTCTATGCAAAAGGCGGTTAAGTGCCCTCCCCCCTCTCGGGCTTTGACATCACATGGTAGGGTATTCAAGAAAGATTGTAAGTGATGGTTCAGCACAAGATCATGTTTTATAGGAATAAGAAATGATTTGTTGATTTGATTTCCACACCGCAAAAAATCATAATGATTTTGATAATCAGAACAATATTTTCAACAATCCGACGTCATTAGCTGGAAGATGCGCAACAGCAAATCTTCGGCATATAACCTGTGTGTTTTTAGGTAATCAGCTGATTTACTAAAATTTCAGTTACACAGTAAAAAAATGGCCGACTCTAAAAATTTAATAGCAAAAAAGCATCAGGAAAAGTACCCCGATACTGCCATGCTAATTTCTTTTCTATAACTGCTATTTATGTCAATATATGGCACAATTTATGTTATTTGACAAGCAAAATCTTGTAGAAGTACTCTCTTGTTATACTTTATATGGCTTCATGGGGGATATTGTTCACCAGTGTGTGCTTGTTATCCTAATTGGGATAATAAAACAGCCTAAGGCCTGTTTAAAAACCAGTCTGCTCTAGATATATGACTACAATAACCTCCCATTGGTCGAAAACACCGTATTGGGCAGTTTGGCCCAGCTCACGTGGTTGGCGGAATAGTGTGTTTTTTTTTACTGCTTTCAATGTTAATCAGTTACAAATACCTGAATTTAACCTTATTTCATATCAATATCACACCAAAACACCATAGTAGCATCATGAATCAATGAAAACTTGCTTGAACCTGAAATATAGTATGCGAGTTCCTGTAATTGCTAAAACAAAATACATGCGTTAGATTAGGAACACATTTTGTTTCATTAATTGATAGGATTGCAATATTTGAGACCTCCAGAATTCTTTATATTCTTGGAAACTCTCACAATATATGCAATACTTCAAAGATGTCCCTTTTATTCCTATAAATATATTTTATATCAAATTATGAGTGTGAAAAATCAGAGAATTGACAAAATATTTTCTCGAGGCTGTCCGACCTTGGCATAAACTTCTAAAATATTATAATAAATTTGGTAAATTGACATTATTTTGACACCTTACTCTCATTGTGGATTCATTAAAGAGTAAGGCTTGTAAAAACCTACAATTCAGTACCAAATATGTACATATAAGGTACAACTGCACAGAGAAGACGGCAATATTTGCAATTTTTCAAATTTTCAGCAGACGCTGCGGTATTGAATATCAGTTGCTCATTACAAAAAAGTATTCCAGAAACACCTTCAAAATCACCTCTAATGATGAAAGTAATTATATGGGACTGTATTCATGATCTTTTAGACACCTCTATATATGTTATTAGTTTCTCAGGGATAATAACGCTACGTCCTACCCTAAAAAATTACTTAAAAATGCCATATTTTTGTTAATTTCACCCATGAATCACATCATACTACCATGTTAAGACCATAAATGAATAGAGCTTATTATAACCTTTAATTTGGTACCATATATGCCCATCTATGATGACTAGAAGGTGGTATAAGATGGATTTTTCTGATTTTTCCAAACCGCGTGAATCGCGTCGACGTTCCGATCTTAAAATGGCTCTAAAATCTTAATCCACCACTCGGGAAACTTAAGACTTTAGGTTCCAGACACCTGAAGGTTAGGTCTATCCAAAAATTATAACAAGACACTTGGTCACTCCGAGCAATTAAATGACCCCAGGCTCTTGGACTATTAGTAGTAGGACTTGGTCCCGTTTTACCTGGACTATGGTCTCCATGAAGTAGGCTTTATATTTCACTAAACTTATTGAAATATCACCATTTCCAAGCAACGTTACCAATATCATTTCACATCGGAGTAATGAAAGGAAAATTAAATTAAGTGTTGTGTTTACCAATTTACTGACATGTCTCTGAAAACCCAAAAGTCTAATTGAACTATTGAAGGAATGCACGTGGATATACCATATGCAACTGGACATAATTGCCAAAGTGACAACTCATAGCCAGGTGGCATTTTCTGTCTATTTCCGTGTATCCTTATTATTCATAAGTGAATTTTTTGCTTTTATGGAACTGCTTTACTTTTTATTATGAAAGAAGCTTAATGCAAATATCCCTGTTGCATGAAAGAAAATGAGGGAAATGAAAGAAGGAAACCTTCTGTCGCATTCTCACAGAAATAAATAAGACAAGGCAAGAAATATAAAAGCCTGGTTCGGACTTTGGAGGATAGGAGGTGTTTTATCTTCAAGCGTAACTCACTGAGCCATTGCTTGTGTCAATGTGAATGTAATTTTCATGTCTGATATGCCAGGAGAGCTGTGGAAATTAGCAGTCCAGAGCCTCACTAAGTATCTGGAACGGATTTCTTTCCGTGTCTCAAGATGTGGCTAGCAGGGAAGTGTCCCCGATGGGATTCGAAGCGACGAACTTCAACTTCTTCTTGCGAGAGAGCTGGCAAGCCAGTTAAGACGCGAAGACGTTACCCCTAGACCAAGGCCGAACCGGCCAACAGCATATTTTTAAGACTTTTACTGACCGATGTATGCTGCTGAGCTGGCGGAGAGCCTCGTTTTGGTTTCAGACCGAAAAAGTGTTCTAAAAATAGACACTGAAGATAGCGAATAGTGATTCATGCATGTGGCCAAAATAAATGTGCTGTAAGAATATAATTACCGTTTTATATTAAAAGAAAGGGAAATTAATGCTGACAGGTTGGACGATGTGATATTAAAAGAGCTAAGAAGATGTAATAAGCGTCGTGCGTTTGTCGGCTTATGACAACACTGAATGTGAAAGCAGAAGTAAAGTAAATTTTGATCCAAGTATAAGAGCTACAAGTCAGTGGACTCGGTGGCGACATTGGTAGCGCGTCCGGACACTAATGTTAAGATTTTGATTTTGAAGGGAGAAAGGATATATGCGAGGTCGCGGGTTCGAATCGCAGGGATATTGCAATGAACTTCATATAGAGAATGACTTGTAAATGGAATTGTAATATAAGGTATTTATTGAATGGTAGGACATAAGATGTACTTCATGTACATTGGTAACACGATGGTCAGCATTGTAATGAAGAGGAAAGAATATTTGAATATCTTCTTGTATGCTGGTAACCATGAACATTTGTGAATGGTCAGCACGAAAGAGAATCTGTGATTTGTCAGGATAAAGGTTTACGTGGAGGAATAAAAGCACGTTGTCCCATCCATACATTCTAGAGTAAGACAGATAAGGCTAAGTCAACACTGCTATTTTACAGTTCCGTTATCATTTTTGTCGATATAGTATTTTCTATATATTGAGTGCCTTGTTTCAGTTCTTTTCTCCTGAGCCCAGAATATAGGATCTTAAACATGACTTTTAGTTATATCGGTGGAGAGTTCTTCACCTGTTTTATTGGGAAAGGTTGGAAGCATTCAATTTAAGAGGATAGTGAATCTGTATTCCAATCAGGACAAGGACAATACCGCAAAAGGTAGAAACGGTGTGATTTCCAGAGGACCCACCAGGCACTTCAATCACTGATTGGACAAAGTCGGATCCAGTCTCACTACTATTATCAAATTGACAGATGACAAAATGAAGGTACTGTAGGATGACTGCCGCCCTGTCTGGCAGATCCAAAAGGGAATCATTGTCAGAAATCACTGAATGGAGAACTATGCATTGTAATATAAGTTAGGTCAAAGAGGTTTATCAGGTAAAATCCTGAAATTACTAATAGATATGAATGCCAATGCAACATGTCATGTAAAATGGAAAGGTAAAGTAGGCAAAGAAAATAGAAAGTTACTATGGAGTTTTTACCAAGGGGTATAATTAATATGGATGGGTATTATCTGTATTTTATGTTGATGTTTTATCCCTGTGTGTTGAGTTTTCTTTAAAAGGTTATGAAGCTAGTCATTTTGTGATCAATTAAATAAAACTGTTGAGCTATGGCTTCTCGATGGATTCGTAGGTTATTTAAGTAAGAGACCTAAAATAGTGAAACTGCCAGACATTCAGGTGAAAGAAACAGGTGAGACAAAAATGTTGAGGGTTTGGTGGAAATAAACAGGTGGGACGAAAAATGTTAAGTGGTTGATGGAAAGGTGCATTAAGGTACAAAGAAAATAGTGTAAACTGGGAAGGTATGCCCCTCAGATTTTGCACAGAAAGCAGAAATGGAAGTGAAGGTGTGGTGGCTCACTCGGCTCGTGCCGTCTCAGGGTGTCGTTCACATAAGCATATGGCTAAACACTTAAGAAATGAAGGCACAGAAGAGTGGCTTTAGACTAAGAAACAGATCAAAAGGATAAACACGAGAAGGCTAAGGGAAGGGATCTCAAGTAGGGTTGATGAAAAGGAAGGTTCATAGTAGGATAAATATTATATTGAAAATAAGACTTAATTCTCAGAGGTTATCACATAATATTCTGCATCGATAAAATTACTAGCACAAAGGTTCTGGAGAAAATCACATCTGCCCACAGAGATTAGGTGAAAGTGAAGGGTGAAAATATTAATACACTGATTGCTCGGACATAGTAAGTGGCTAATAGGGTAGGCATCAGTTGAGACTGACTGCGATTGTACATCAGAAACAATAAACCACAAGGAGATTACTGCACACTGCCACAATGCAGAAGCAAACTAAATATTCACCTTGATTATCTATGCTCATTATGCAATTCATTTCACCAGTTATGCAGCATGCGCCATTTGACAAAACTAGTTATGTCATTAAAGGTTATGACAGTGTGCCAATTAAAAGCTGCTATAATAGAGTTTTACAGTATAAGGGTCAGGTTGGATATCATTATAATGATTCTTATTGGACACTAAAATGGATTATTTGTGTTGAGTTGTAATCACCACAACAAGGTTAGGTCTCGATTGGACAAACATATTAAAGGTGTTTAATTAAAATACATATGTTATTGTAATTAAGTAGCAGGTTGAGGGCAGGTTGGATAAGAGCGTATTACAATGTCGCACCTCCACAAGCCAAGAATAGAAAGCTTGAAATTTTCAATGAAGTTCTAGAAGACCATCAGCCTGGAATCAGTTTGCTGATGACATACAACCGATATAACTTCAATATAATACATATGTAACATATCTAAACTTTTTGTCAATAGGTGATAAAGTCATAGGTGATAAAGTCATTGAGAGCGGTAGTTAAATGGGCCTAAAAACCAGCTAGCCTGTTAACTAAAAATCTAAAATTGGTGAAGGAATATTTTGTGATCACGTTAACCTAAACTATTGTAAGTCAGTTCACCATTTTGTAATGTGAATGAAACTAGAAAACTAGAGAAGATTGCAGAAGGTGCTGTGAAATATGCTTATCATGATTTTAAGTGAAGTTATAAAGAATTACTTAGGGTCAGAAATATTATGGTAAATGTCTAAAGGATAGTAAGTAAAGCATGTGGAGCATGTTTATCCAGCAAGCAAGCAATAGGAGACACTCGTTTATAAAACGGAAGCAGTAGACTGGGTGTTGTCCTGAACCTGCACACAAGGATTTAGTTTGAAAAAGTTATTGTATGTAAAGTTTATAATCATGCTGTTACGACAGCCCATGTTCCTAACAACTGGAATTTGGCAAGTGTTAAGTATTGTAAATGTTCTCTTATACTAAACTGTTAGAAGATGTGCAAAACAACAAATATATGAACATTGGGTAATCTGACTGGCCAAACAGGTTTACATAGTATCACTGATGATTGGAGCGGCAACACATGACATGTAACCAGGAATAGCACTCTCAAGTATAGAGTTTGAATCCTTGTGTTTCTACTTGATGATGTAATCATTCCAGTTGTATTCTGCACAATTTAGTGATGTTGAATATGGTATTGTACATATGTATATTGTAATTGTACAAATTTTATGTTTCTCTAAAATGTCTCGTTTTTGATTATTAAAGTTATTTCTACATTGTCTTCCGTAATTCTAATGAAAAGAAATATGCAGATGCCTGTGGAAAATATTAAGGAGGTAACCCGTAAATATTGAAAACAGCCAGCATAGCTGTGTAGGACTGTTGAGAGTGGCTGTGATGAGAGAAGGAAAACAGTTTATCCTGCAGGGTGAAAGAAAGGGCAGGAACTACACAAACTGTAGAACTAAATAAACATTACAGAAGGGGAATAAGCACCAATAGAAAGGGCACTTGAAAAGCTATAGGATATTTAAGCATAGTTGGTTTGCTAAATATGTTAAATTCAGAAGTGATAGGAGTAATTATAAACTTAAATTAAAAGTAGTTTGCACTTTAGCATAGTATGTTGAAAAATATTAAAAGGTGATATCATGGAAAGGGAGTGAAGGATAAACATTCAGAAAAAATGGGTAAACACTGGATATTATCTGAAGTGGCCAGAATATTGGCACAGGATAGTGGCAGGCACATTCAAGTTGCAAAACTACGTAAAATACTGAGAAGGTAAATGCATATTAGTGAGACTCAACACCTTAGGCAAATTGCGTGGTGTGCAATATAGCCTATAGGCCCAAAATACACACTACACGAGAAGCAAATTATGGAGCAATATAAGCAATAGAGAAGGGTTCTTCAAAATAAATAAAATATTAGCAATTTATGCGTGGTATTCTGAATTATGTCTGATATACGAGAAGTTATAAGAAAAAATAGATAGATTATATGCAGACCAGCAAAAATATTTGCTATATTCTATAAAATGTTATGATTCTAATATCTGAGGTATAGCTTTGATGCTTTTGAATGCTTAAATGATTTAAATGATATCACTTGGGCTGGTGAGATGGTTACAAGCGATTTAAGTAACAGTCATGCCCGTCCAAAATATAAGATACTGAATAAAACCAGTGTAGCTTAAATTTATTTCAAATTAAGAAAAACAGTATTTAAAACACTACCTTCTTTTAATAATAAGGCAGAAAAATGGCAACCAAAATCTCAAAAAAGGCTAAAATCATCTATATACTTGTAGTTCATACAGTAGCCATAAAATGAATGCCGAAAGGCATGCAATTTTATGCACTATATAAATATGTTATAGTATTTTGTGTTATGTGACTGTTAATATAATGATGAGTATTGTAATAAGCTAAAAGGGCTAGTAGAATGATAGGGCATATAGCTGATCTATGGTATTGAAAGATAGTGTTGCTATGGCAACATATACAAAGTGTGAGTGGCCACCTGAAATGGAGGCAGTTCTGCACTTAGGAGAAATCATAGCAATATGTAAAGGAAAATCAAGAAAATGTTGGCATGTGGGGATAAAATATAGAGAGGAAGCTAACTAATAATTTTTAAGTTTTTAGGAAAAAGCAAGGCATTGTGAATGATTAATTAGCTAATATCCAATTTGACCTTTAGGTGATCTGAAATAATATGTGAAATAGGATGATTTGTATTTGAGCAATAATGTGAAATACAATCTGGATATTTTATATTTCCATAATTTACGATGTTAAAATATTACTCTTTTAAATGTTATATGTAATGGGAAGGGAGACCTTTCAAAGACTATTTGTTGCTGAAGTACATTTTGGCATATGCATGTGGGTGTGCTGTTTAGATAGCTGGGGGGGGGGGGTAGTGATTATGCTTACTACATATGAGGAAAACTGAGCACTATATTATTGCAAGTTGGAATAAACAATGTGAAAGGCTACATGATGGATTTCACTCCTGAAGTATGCCAAGAGGCCCTTGAAAATGGTCTGGAAAAATAGTAAGTTTGCATGTCATGCAGCGCAAATTTTAAGGAGAGTTATGTGCATGAGATGCACTGTGCAACTCACAATGGTATGTTATAGTTAGACTCTTTCTGTGACGACATTGGTAATACAGATTTACTTAATAGTGTTAGTGATATTTCTAATATTTAAAATGCCTGGAATATCCAGAAATCAGGATATCTTCAAATTTGTGTTAAACATGCTCCAATTAATCGAGATATTCAAAATAATTTTAAGTTTAAAATTGATAACAATGTTGTCCAAAATGGTTATGTCACAAACTATATACAGGGCCTTCATTGTATGGAATAGTCTGCCAGAGGTACTTAAAACTGTGATAGTCTTGATGTTTTGAAATACAGGACAAAGAATTATTTTAATTAAATTGTTTTTATGTACTATATCTGTTTATACCTGTTATGGGCCACATGAAAAACGGTTCTATTGAGTGTGTTTTCCCATGTAAAATATATTCTAAATGGAAATGAAATAAAACTATTAATTGAATCTAAACTATATGCTTTATCATTGTAAGAAAACAAACACCATCTCTGGCTGTTTTATACACCAGATGGTAGTCTGTTAAGGAGATGTCTACAAATTCAGAAAGATACTCATACTAACAGAGCTAATGAAACTACTTGGTTCAGATATATTTAATAAATATATCATTAATGTGACTAAAGATCTTGCTGAACCTGATGCTGTGTCAAACATGCCTGTTGTTGATGTTATTAAGCATTATACGAGTCATAATAGTGTTAAGCTTATAAAACAAAACATGTGTGATCAATCCACATTTGAATCCACTCCAGCCACACACGACCAAGTTGCACTCAAACCCAAGTCACACAAGACCAACAAGAGCTAGGACCATGACGTCATTCCAGCAAAAATTGGAAAAACAGGTGGTAAAGTCCTAGTTTTTAATTTAATGGGTGTAATTAACCATAGCATTGTTCAAAGTATAAATCCTCATGATCTAAATAGGACCGAAGTATCGCCATTGTTTTAAAAGAATGACTGTTATTATAAAGGCAATTAGTTGGTTTCAAGATAATTTTATGAAGGCTAATCCTTCAAAATTCCAATGTATGACACTAATTAGAAGGAACCAAAATATTGTATTTAAAATTGGTGACTCTTTAATCGAAAGTATAGCAATTCTATTTATCATTTTGTAGTCTAAGTGATTCTATACAACATGAAAAGTTGTTAAAGCGAGCTCTTCGATATGTATATAATAATTTCTCTTTTGAATATTTGTTAAGTCGTATGTCTTTGGATTATGTCTTATATGTCTTTGGATTATGTCTTATATATATATTTACTCATAATTTTCTTAATAAGCTGAAATGGCTATTTATCTGTGATCAGTGTAAGTGGTGTGTTTATTTCATTGACTGTTATCTATATGAATTGGCGTGTAACGTCAACTTCATTTTATAACTATTTGGATGGCTGGAACCTAAATTGCGTTTGTTTTAATCCTTTGCTGAGTGCTTTAATCCTAAAGTACCATTACTGGTATACGTTTGCAACAATATGCTCAACTGATTTTAGCTACTTATAACGTGTGTATAATCAATTTTATGTATATAGTTAGTGGTGTATATAATTAATACTATTTTTATATATGTTATTTAACTTTTTCCATTACAAATGACATATTTATCAATTGTAATAAAGCCAACACAATTAAGTTATAGCTCTTATATGAAGTGGATATAGTAACACCAACAGTTGCCCTCAGCCTGCGTAACAAAATCGATGGTACTTCAAAACTGCAGACTGGGTGGCGACATTGTTAGTAACCTGGTCTGTAAACGAAACATTGCCTGAAAATGAGGAGGCCAGTTCCAAGGTCACGGGGTCAGATCTCGACTAAAGAGCACCCCAATGTAACAAACCAATACTGGATATTATAGCAATATTACTTTTAACTGTTGATATTATGCCGAAAGTTGATATTATAAAATAGTACTTTCTTCCCTAACTAGCAGTTATCACTGGTCAATGCCAGTTCCTAAAATAAGAGCCAATGTTAATGCGAAAAAAACAACTCGTTGACATGTCCAGCACAAACAATCCAACGTTTAGATAAAGAAATCTGAGAATCCTAACACAGATCCATGGAGGTTCAAGCAAGCAATTTGGAAAGGAAATAGTGGCATTAGGAGATACAATATAGATAGGAAGCTAAAGCAAGACATTTTGAATGATTAATTTAGCTAAGGTTTGCAAAATACTTAACAGCTGTATATTTTGAGTCTAATAGTGAAAAAAGGTGTCCCTGCTCTGTGTTGTGATATTTAGCAGGCCAAGTAGAAATAGGAAGAAGACACTGTAATGAGACCAAGGGCAACTGAAAACAGCTGTCCCAAACAGTGTAACTGAAGTGTGCGCAGGGTGGGAATCAAACACAGGACCCAAGGGCTGGCAATAGGGTGCACCTCAACCAGGGTCTGGTTTATAAATCCGCTTACACTTTGCTTTCAATGATCCGCAAAAACGAATGGCTAGTGACTGGAGCAGTCTCGTGTTCCTATACAACTCAACCAAAAGGGGTGCTTGACAAAGATATAAATGCTGATATCAAGATTGTCAAGACCAGTAAAAGAAAAGCAGAAACAAAATGGAGACATACCTGGCTGCAAGCTAACTGTGAGATATTTAAGGAAAAAGAAAATGAGCTCACTAAGCAGATGCCGCAAATGATTCCAACAATTTCCTTGATGATAAAGTCAACAGATAAATGAACACTTTTCTTGAAGAGGAAAACGCATCGAAAAATTGGAAAAAAGCATCGCTAAAAATGCAATTTTCTTCACGAAAAGAAACTCTGTAACAATGGGAGAAAACAAAATGTAACCTCTCGAAATTGCGTAAGTCACTCGTCACTTAGATTACTGGAAAGGGTCTGATCACAGGCACTCGCCTGGAGTGACTGTACAGTGTGTTAGAAATAAATGATATTTATACTGAGTATCAATTGACTAATATAGGAGTGTGCCTGTGCTCTGATTGACAGCGTAATAGGCAAACAGATAGAATGACAACAAAGAGATAAATAGCATCTCTCTGAAGATATTGCCACAATGATTCCGAAATCACAATTCAGAAACTCATAATCAATTGAGCAAGAAATGGTTGGGTGTCATTAGCTGCTGCAAGCTTGGAATAAGGATAAAATAGAGAAAATAAGGAAATGCAAGGATGGGGGAGATGTATCTTCAATGTAGCTCGGTTAAGCCATTGCTTGATATATGTATCTATTTGTCTGTTATAATAACAATATACCGACTTTGAATGGCCCCAAGTCTAATGCAATGCTAGTTACAACACGACAAGAGAAAACGGTATTAACTGATGAAATTCAATTATGTCTTGGTGACCAATTACCGGATGTTAAAATTATGGGTACTATCGAGGTTAAGAGATGTTTTACCATTTGATCTATTGTTGAAAATCTACAAGAGTACTATCCACCCCAAGAGTGACTATAGAATGTCTGTTTGTGGTTTTACCAGTGATCTAAACATCGATAAAATCCAGAGACTGCAAAATAGAGGTGCCAGAGCGATGAATAATAATTATGATTATATAAATGTGAGAGGAATAGATTTTCTTGCTGATACGCATGTTATAAATGTTAGACAATGAAGAGATTATTTTGTATCCTTGTTAATGTTTAAAAGTATTCACAGTTTGGCACCAGACTGTTTAGTTAATGATATTGTTATGGCTTTAGAGGTGTTCAGAAAGATTAACAAGAAACGTTAAGGAAAATGATTTGCTTGTTCCAGTTACAAATATTAAAATTACAAAGCATGCTTCGTCTTACCAGGGTCCAGTTATATGAAATAAATTGCCAAAGGGTGTGAAGGAGTGTTTAAGCTTAGAAGTATTTAAATGCAAAGCCAGGGCTCACCCTTTATCCGTGTAATTATGGCTTTATTTATGGTTTTATAACCTTTTATTGCCTTATTTCTATTGTACTTGCTGCTTTTATTGCCTTATTTATATTGTACTTGCTGGGCCATGTTGAAAAAGACACATTGTGTGAACTTGTCACCCAGTGAAAATATGTCTTATAAATAAATAAGCAGGCTGTGTTATTTAACAAATATATCTTAAATCTAAACATTATAAATACCAGAGGTTATGGACTGGCCAAAATAGCTGTAACTATGGATTGAGGCTAAACTATTTGGTTTACTTAATAATAATGCGTTTCTATAATGACTAATATTTAAATGGCACTGCCATGAAACCCGCGCAGCATTGTCATAGAGCTAATCTACTGCATTATCTTTAACTTTCCATGCAGAGGGGCAACTTATCACCTAAAGGACAAGGTATGTCGGAAGATATTTGAGGTATTTTAATTATTTAACAAACTAAACACTGATGAAAGTACCAGCTCCAATTTGATGGCAACTACAGGCACTTCCTGTTCAGGCAGTCACTGTAGACAGGGGCATCACACAGAATGAGCTGTCCCTGTGCTAAGTGAGCTTCGCTCATGTAATAAGTCTGAAGAAAGAGCAGACAGGGTCTGAGAGAGCTGTCTAGACGTTTTAAGTGGGAAGAGAGTTGGAAGTCTAAATATTTTACGTGGGAGGACTAAACAGTCACAGAAGAAGTCGTCTTGCATTATCAAATAACAAAACTTTGAAACAGACCAAGAAAATGAAAGGGTGGATGACTGTGACTTCACAGGGTGGATCAACCTTTTAGGCTGACTTAGAAAAGTATTATATAAATTGTTAAGAATAAATCCATATTAGTAATAAGTAGTATTGGTAATGAATAATAATTCCACAATTGTAAATACATTACTTCAGATTCAACAACCAATAACGTGCAGCACCCGTCGCAAAAACGCAGCTAAAAACAATGACTTCCAAAGGTTCGATTATTTTGCGGAAGGCCTAGCTCTGCAGATTCCAGTGGAATTGAGAACTACTTTCAGCACCAAAACATTTTCAGAATTTTGAAAATATTATATTATCCATTGACATCTTTCATTGAAATCTTTCATTGAAATCTTTTCCATTGGCCTTCTCGGCTTCAGAGAACATTTGTAAGTTTTCATTCAAGAGCTGTCTACTGCGCTCTTAATGACAGGCGCTGTATTTTGATTACAACCAGTAAATATACGAAGCAACTTATTGAAGTAAACGTCATCATCCAGCAAAGGAATGAACACAAGTGAACCCAACACCAGTATTCATAAATGGAATAAATAAACTTCACACATTCTCCAAGCTAATGACTCTTAGTAACGAGTTAACGAAATCCAGAGCTACACCGAGGTGTATAACAGAGCAGCTGCATACATAAAATGCTGGCATTTATTTCTACGGAAGATATAGCGACATGAAAACGAAAAGTGGGTAAAGGACTATTACCATCTTTCACCAAAAAGAAGAGAAAACGAAATCAGAAAGACACAAAAATATACGAAACACAATGATATATTATTGACGTAACTATTGATATAGAGCTGGGAGTATGGATTACTAATATTGAGACCATGCTAGAAATATATATAGTCAGTTGATGGGAGAGTTATATCCGCGTCTAGTAGTGATGACACAGATTTCATTTCACTGGCAGACAAACACAATAGGAGCAACAGAAAACGAAATAACAAGTCAACATAAAAGAGAAACAGGGCCTAAATGAATAGCAGGTCAAGGAGGTGATAAATGCAGTGTGTGCAGATTTTAATTACCCAGGAAACAGAAGGATGGTCCCGTAAGGCTACAGTATGGAGTAGAAGGGGGGGGGGAAACAAGCAAAGTTGGCTGGCTATGATTGTCTTGGGCAGGCTAGCTACCCGGCCTAGCTGCCTGTGTCATGGCCCCCCATTCCCACTGTCAGAGTAACAACCAATGTACTTTTTACTGGATGTATTGGAAACCAAAGTTAAGAACATATATGAAGTTTAAAGAATATGTTTATATAAGAAATAGAAAACAAAGATCATTAATTACACAAATTAGATTAGGAATTCTCCCTATAAATATAGATTTTACACATATGACAGATATTGAAAAAAAAAAATGTATACGTATCATGATAAATGAACAATATAAAGTTACCATATTTATTATTAGCGCTTAGGAATCAAGAAATGACAGAATGACATTGGCACTTTATACAATACTTATTTTAATCATTACCTAAAACTCCTGTAGAACTTAGAAAATGTGACAAATGTGACACAGGTGATATAGAAGATGAACTGCACAGCCTCTTAATATGCAATTATAACACTGCCCCAAGAACAGAGCTCTTGTACAAAGTGATGAGACTAATACCCAACTTCAATAATTTCAATTAAACCCAAAAATTTAAAGTGATTATGTCAGATAAAAGACCGGAAATAATACAAGCCCTAGGTTCCTACCTAAACAAAATTATGGGATAAATAGAAAATAAAGAATAAAGCAAATGAATAAACAATAAAAATCCTTAGGCCAGAAATAGGAGCCACCCTATCTGTTGAGCTGATAAGCGTTCTGCTCAATTGATGATTGCTAAAACTGTAAATGTTTCTCTGCACTTGTCAGGACATCATGGCATGTACATTGAGCGGTTACCGCTAGTGCATGCCAGAAGCCATTGCTATACGACGACATGAACAGTAAAAACCTATTGACATTTGCAAATTTTTATGCTATGCCTCAGTGCCAAGCGTGACCATTAATAAAAAGACACACCTGTTCTTCCTGCACAGAGTCTGTGTACACAGCTCTGGAAAAGAAACTGTTATGCTGATGACAATGTTGCTTGTTTTACTAATCTCAATGGCTGTTATTTTATTTTTTATTTCAAGTAGCATATATATCATTTCAAGTATTACGCTATTACATATATTGCAAAATGTGACTGGGACCAGCCTGTGAAACATTTATATGCTATAATTTTGTAAAATATCACATAACAAAATTGATGTTAAACATTTCATGATATTGATATACTACGATATTGTGTAATCCGTTGTTAATCAACTATAGTTTTTATTTCTAATTCTTCCTGTTAAATTATAATAATTAGTATTTAGAATAGACTTAGCATTGTAGTTTGTTTTTGATTGTATTTCTATTTGATGAACATTGTATTTTCATTGATGACACACGTATCTGCTATGATATAAGGATGTCAATAAAGGTTTATATATATTATATATATATTTAATGTATCTACTTTATGAAATTATGTATTAAGAAAACCGTTCATGCCAGATCCTGACTAAAATAATTGAAGTTCCAGTTATATGATATTTGTAATTGTGTGTAATTTGTAATATCTGTACATTGAAAGTGCACTTGTGTATTTTGAAAGAAAGTTGTAATTGTTACATTTAATAATTCAAGGATAAAGAATAGTTAAACTATGCACTCAAAATAGCTCAACACTGAAGGAGTGTCATAAGGTATGTTTCTTTGAATTACCCACTTCTGGAAATTGGGTTAACTGCCAATTGCCCCTGGCCATTACTGCAATGGTCAGCACTAAAACACAAATAACTGATGTCACTGAGATCCAGGAAGGACAAGAGACGGTTAATCAACAGGTCAGACTTGAATGTCTGGAGCAGCAACAGCTAAACCCCAACATCACTGCCAATGAAACGATGCACATGGCACAGTGTACGTGTTGTGTATAAACATTTCAAATCAACTCCAGCCCTGCACTCTAGCATAACTTTGGCCTATGCTATTGAAAGCGAAAGAATGCAAAAATATAAAATTTTGCGAGAAACTGCAAAATTTGCTTTAGCAATATAGCACGTCAGATGTAGCAAGTGCTTATGGGAAAAAGGGAAAAGTAGAGTGCTCTATATAAATGTCATTACAAATAATGAATTCAACCAATACTTCATTAATGCTGGATATAACCCTGCATCAAAATGAATATTCCAAAAGGTGGATGTTTGAAAAGCTATCTCCAAAATCCAATCCAAAATTCCCCTGAATTTCAAATGGGTAATACTGATGGTAATATAAAAGTAATAGATGACCTTAAACCAAAATCAAGTCAGGGCCTTGATAATGTAAGTAACAAAGTGCTGAAGTACATAAAACCTGAAATTGCACTGCCTCTAACAAACTGTATGAATGCTATTTTAAAAGAAGATGCAACCCCGAAGTATTAGATAGGATACAGCCAATATACTTTAGACCATGATATACTGATCAAAAGCTGCACTTCCATGACGTGGTGTTGGCACTGTATAATTCTGTGGTACAACCACATCTGAATTATGGACTTATAATATATAGTCATAAGTCCCAGAGACTACTCCTGCTTCAAAATTGCCACACTACTTTTTTTTACATAATTTAAAACCGTACCACTGCACAAACAATTCATATACCACAAGACAATGAGATAAAATCAGAGCATCTCTGCTGAATCACGCCCTTGCAAAACACTGACTAACAAATAGATCACCCATCATCCATAACAATATGCCAGACAATTTTGAGAGTAAAACTGCTACACACAGTTTCAATGGCATCAAGAAATATATAAAATTATCACCATAAACACCTATGACCGTGAATGCGATATAAAAACTGCCACATCTGCCAATACCAATACCAATGTATATACATACGTAAAAATACAAATGTCATGATGCATATTAAAATGAGAAGGTAATAGAATAGCAGGAAAGGGGAGTTGAGGACATTTGAGCAATATGCGAGTTCCAATGAAATAGAAATATTTAGATGCAACAGATTCCATGCTATTGAAAGGCGGATAAAATTACTGGTCAGGCTGGGGTTAACCGCACCGAAATAGTGACCAATGTTGTAGTCAATCACAAAATAAACTACCCCTCAACATGATACTACAGCAGCAGCCATAAAATAGTAGCTGAGCAAAAATATGTCCAGATAAATGAAAGACATCCAAACATGAGAAACAAAGAATCTGGCCAATGTTAATATAGAAATCTCAAAATTTTTAAAAGTTAATTAATAAAGTTGCATCATAGTCACAAAGGAAAGTCAAACAATGTGGTCAGAAAAGGACCAGATTGCCGAACTTTAAATTAGTGCAAAGGAAAGGAAATGACAGGAATTACAAAAAAATTACATGAAAAGATCCTAGTAAGTAATTAAAATAATCGAATGCCTTTCTCACTATCAATCTGCCAATAAGAGAGCCCTTACCCGAAATGAAATTAGAGATGTGCTGTGCTGAAGTGAATGCCTGAAGATGCGAGAGATGCCCAGAGACTTGAGTGCGCCGTTGAGTCCAGGTCTGGATGAGTTGTGAGGTAAAGTTGTGAGAAGTGTGGAGGATGAGATACAGGTATATCGATACTTAAGAAAATAATTAATCGGACTATGTTTGTAGTTATCTACTAAGGAATTTTACTACAAATAGCAAAGAAAATTTCCGAAATCTGGTATCACTAAAATTTTGAATAAGAAATTTTGAATAAGCATAGTAAATCAAGAGACAGTGTGACACGACAGACAAGCGCCAAGAAGCCGCAGACCGGACTCTCCTCCATGCCATCTAATGTATGTTTCTCTCTCTCTCAGAGGTAGCTAATTGATGTTACTGAGTAGATGGACTCATTACCGGGGATCCTGCGGGAGACACCTTAGCACTTGTCGCCACGAAACACCTACTCAAGAAATACCAGAGGCTCGACAGTTTAGATTCACTTATCCATTTAATACTCAATTTATAGACAGTTACATTAAGAGTCATTCAAAGAACAGACGGTATTCAACTTATCAATACATTAAACAACGATCTTAACGAATTACATATACTATTAACTAAATACCTTCTCAATCAACCATGACCTGAGGTTCCTTTAAGAGAAACCCTAATAATCATACCTCTCACAACGATACCCTACCTGACGATCCATCACTGCGCCAGGGAGACAGAGACCCAGCTGCCACCTTGGCAGAGGCTAGCTCTCTTCTGGCTGGGCAAACAAGCTTGCCCCCAGAGATTGACACTAGGGTGCTCTGCAGCTGCGCAGAGGCACCAGGGTAACCGTTGCCATGGAAACATGGGGTGAGTTCTACCCCGTTGCTAATCATTGTAGCTCATTACACAATAATATAATATATTACATTACTTTTATACAATAATAATATAAATGACATTACAGAATTAAGGTCTTGAGGTTCATGGTGATTTGAGGAAACTTCCTATAAGAGGAAAGAATGAAGACACCTCTGAAGCTAAAAGCTCAGCGGTGACAATAATTGCCCATCATTCACCATCTGACTGATGCCTGTCTAGACAAGTGTAATAAATAGTACCTGGGACATGCAGTCTCAACAGAATAAAGCAAAAATCTAATGATGGTTACAAGCTGCATTTGTGAAGTTCAGAGATTATATGGGGAAACAAAAATATTTCGAGCCCTTATTATACACATTAGTATCCCACAAAGCAGTGTAAGAATGAACTGACCTTTATACCTGGGGAAGCCCCCAAAAAGCGAGAGAAGGGCTGGACAGGCAGGGACACATCCTCATGCAACCTATAAAAAGTTGCAACATCTTTATCAATTTTGAAGAGAAGCATATCAGATGGATATACCGTTAAATATCACTTTCAGAGCAGTTGTCGAATGTATAGATACATAATACATATATAAAAAAGAAGAAAGCTTTTTTTTTGTTTTACAAACTAAGTGGCATTAGCTGTTCATTTGAAACAGAAATTGCGCTCCTGAATATTGTACACGCCGTATAAGAGATGAGCAGTGTGTGGGAAGCATTCAGGTAATGCATTAAGAGAAATGCCGCAAAACTCAGAATAATTGCCCATCATTCGCCATCTGATACCTGTCTAGACCTGTGTAGTAAATGGTACCTGGAAAACACTGTCTCGACAGAAAGGTCTGGAGGCAGAAATAACTGTGGCTATTTAACATTTAGCGTTTCAAAAATATAATGTACATACTTTTTTTCAAACTGTGCCTAAGGTATAAATTACCTTATATTACCTTACATTATCAGTGTCATGAACTTTTCGCCTCATCACTATATCTGCTACATTGATCATCATCATTGAAATCAGGCAGTCTTGGGACACCCTGAAAATGCTTGCCACATGCTCTTTTTGTCTTTATCAAGGCTCATCTTTCTCCAGTGTGATGAGCAAAATTTAGTTTGAGATCAATCCCAGAAGTACAATTAATGTTGGATTTTGATCTGTTTGCTGCCTGTTGTTACAATGCTTTTATTCAGTAAAGAATAACAAACAACCATTTAAATCTTGCAGAAAAGGATCAGAATATTTGCTACACTGAAGTGTTTTATCAGGGCTAGTACACGTTGTTTGTTGATATATCCGGACTTTAGTATAGTGCGTTTCTGAAGTTGCTTATAGCAGGTGTCATGTGAGAAACTCGCGAAAATAGATTGGCTATTCCCCATTTCATTTTCAATTAGAGTTGCCTGGCATGCTCTGGTTACAGAGTCTCATTAATTGCATCTGAATTATTTTTCATTTCAGGTTTCCCACTGGTGGGAAATTTTATCGAGGACTATTAAAGGGGCCACCTATGTCACTGGAGAAGTTCGTACCTGTAAGAAACATCAAACTTTATATAGAAAATCTTCATGCTCTAATGGAAACAAATGTGCTGCTTCCATTATTATCATTCCCAGGACTAGCTATCCTTCAATTCTGGTTATTATTATCGTTTTCATAGATAAATATATATGTTTTTCCAGTTTGCACTTCGCTTTTCCTCAAAACTGTGATGTCACAGATTTAGTTGCATAACTTTATATATTACAAACCAGTGGCGGAGCTATGGGGAAGGGGGGCCTGGGAGGCCAAGGCCCCCTAAATGGATAAATGCCCCCCCCCCACTGGTCCCCATTTCAGATTTGAGCACGTGTGCCTTTGTGACCTGAGCCGGCGCTAACCAGAATGACAGTTGCCCTTTAAAAAGTTCTTAGGCATTTGACAATTTTTTATTTTCTTTGAAATTATCTGGTAATAGGAATACCTGCATCCAAACTTTTTATTGCGGCCTTGTGACATATGGCCTAATTTTCGAGATCCAGATTTAATACAATTTCAATAGAAATCTTGTGGATTAGTTTTTAAATATGTTTTCTTAATGATCTACCTGAATTTTTTGCCGTTTTGCCTAGAATCTTATAATTTCCCAAATTTTAACCTCCCCCCTCCCTCCATTATGCCTACGTATCTATTGCAGTTCCATGCAAATTCCAAAAATATGTGATTTGAGGAAATCTTTCCCTTGCCATTGTTGAGCCAAGAAAATATTGCGCCTTTGGAATATTTCTGGAGAGGACTGATTATATTATCCAGAGTGATTTTTCTACAACCTGCTCAATTTTTGTTGCTTGGAATTTCCCTATATTTTTGGAATTTGTGTCATTTCCAGCAATCGCTATCAGCTTTTTGTCCTATTTGAGCAGATAAAAAAATAATTAATTTCATGAGACCATTCAAGTCCGTGTTAAACTTGGGTCATGGCAATGATTGTAACATCACATTATTGTATGTCGGTTAGGGTGTCCCAAAAAAAAATAATGTAATGCAAATTGAAGGTCTTTTTGAGACTTTTCCAACCATGTCACTTAGAATGTTGTATGAAGCAAATTGGCAAAGTATTGCGAAAATCATCTAAAATAAGCAGAAACGACCAAGCTTCAAGGCTCTTGAAGCACCAGTTAATCATGTTGAAATGCTTTAAAATTTTGCATAGGTCCTTTTATAGGTTATGTCACACAAAATGAGGGGGTGTCCCATCAAAAATTAGGACATTTTTTTTTTTGGGACACCTAATGTCGGTGTAGGAAGAAGGTGCCCGCGCAGATCTCTAGTAGGTGGGGCTGGTCGGACATTTGCAGCACCACTTTTTGGCCAAAAAAAGGGTATTGTTTAAGGAAAATTTTGAATGTTCCCCGGGACCCACTTCCATGATGGCTTTGGCCCAATTTGCCCTACCACTTTTAAATGAAGTTGATCCCTCTGTCTCATTCATAACAAATTGAACAGCTGAAATCAACATTCTGCTCTTTGTCCAACTGGTTTTATGAAAAGTTATTTCTCTCTAAAAAGTAGGCCCTAATTGAAAAAGAATATTTAGTGGTCTTTGTACCATATCTAAATTTAATAATAAATGCAGTAAGTGTATGCCAGAAGAAAAGAGTGTCAATGTTCCTTTGTCACTTGTAAAGAGGGCTTGTGTCACGGCATTAATTTTTGCCCTTGTATTGCCCCAAAAATGCCGCGAAAGGTGGGCCCCCCAGCTCAGACCCTGGCCCCCCCTTGGCCCCCCCACTCCTGGATTTCTAGCTACGCCACTGTTACAAACAAATATTTCATGAAGCTGACGAAATGCATTCACACATGGATTATGTGTGTTTCGCTTGTTTTGGCTTTAATACCTACTGGTTGCTTCAATGAAATATAACTGAACCAAACACCACAATCCTCGAAGGAGAGTTACACTGCTGGACAAAATTTTGGAAGGATAAGCTGCTCACCACTGCCTTTGTGTTGTACAAAATGGTATCAGGTTGTTCGGAATCTTACTTGATCAAATCGAAAGATTTAGACCTAAAATAATTGAAATGGACCATAAAAGGTAAATTTGTGAAAATAGCAAAGGTTGCTCTCAAAAATTGGGATGTGTCAAAGTGGATAAGAATTGGCCATTACCATTTCATTGATATGCCTGTCCACTTGCTTGGGGCTATCACTATTTTTGAAAGCAACAAAGGAAGCCAAATGCCAGTGCATAAATACAGGACGTAAAGCCCCAATCTTCCATCCATCCTGATGATGTCACGGTTTAACTGCAAAACGAAGTTTTCAAAAAACACGTACATGTAGCTATGAAAACGATAATAACAGAGTAAACAACATGTTGTATACATTTAGCTTCACCATATCTCAAGAAATCAAGACATTCATGTGAAAGCCTATGAAACTGTACAGAGGACATCTAAATGTGGACATCGATTATTATTATGAAGCAATATGAGAAAGGCAGGGGCACTGTGTAAACACTTGGATACACATTCATCATTTCTGTCCATAAGCAAATTGCGGCATCTTTATCAATATTGTAGACAAGCATATCAGATGGATTTGTTGTCAAATATCACTTTCAGATTAATTGATGAACATATAGATAGATGTTGACCTATGAAGACAAATAGAAAAAATTAAAGACCGAAAGTCAGTAAGATGGAAGATGGACAGAAAGGTTCATATACGTGTACTTGCAGTGCCGCCTGTAAATAAGTGAAACACATGACATTGTGCCACTGCATCAATGCTAACCATTCTCAGCCAAACTGGTAGTGGAAACATGAATTCACATGCGATGAGAGGAAAACATATTGGGTCACAAAGGCCGATATGTGAGGCATGTGGGATAGCATAGGCATCCAATTTACTCCGCTGTAGTCGGAGTTAGGTATGGGTCAAAGTATTTGACAAGTAAGTGAAACAAAGGCCCAATGTTATTTCATAGGGAAGGCACAATATAATATCATGTGTTTCACTTATTTACAGGCGGCACTGTAAATGGAAAAAGAAGGTGGATTTTTCATGGAAACTAAGTGCATTAGCTGTTGCTTGGAAACAGAAATTACGTTCCTGAGTGTTGTGTAAGAGAGGAGCGTCATATGGGAGGCATTTTGGTTATGCACAGGCAGATATTTTGCATGACTTGGAATAATTACCCATCTTCCAGCACCTGATACCTGTCTAGACATGTGATAACTGGTACAAATTGTTCTCAAAGTCATTGTCTGGGGAATGAGGTGCGCCAGCTCCAGGTGAATTTATTGTTTGCCGTTAGATTCTATTGTCAATGGTCAAAATTGCCTTGTCAGTGTCATGAACTTGTGCCAATTCACCTCATCAGCACATGTTTGTTTTAAGAACAAAATTATTCATCGTGTTTTAAATGCACGCTTAATCTGATCTTAACTATAGATGTTTTTACAATAATTTATTTGTAATACATTTTATTGGATATTTTATTCAGTCTGTGCATCATTATCTCATATTTTCGTGCATGTGATATTACTATATATTTTTTATTGTCAGGGCTTCACTGAAAAACAGACTTTGTGTGCTGAGTGTTTAACCCTCCCCGAGTCCCCCACTAAGTTACTATCCTTCCAGAATGTATGTAGAAAGTGATTTTTTCTTGAAATTTGGAAGCGTGACTTCAAATGACAGTTCCCATAGGCTAGGATTAGAAATCAGGTGTTCCATGTGAGGTCACAGGTTATTCAGCCAATCATGGTTCACTCTGCATAGGATGTCATATCAAATCTGTGAGGTAGTATACCAGAATATGACTTCATGTCATGTGCGTAATTTAGCAGCGTAAAAATTGAACGCTGTAAGTTGTGGCTAGCAGGAGCATATCTAGAAATGGCCTGGGGGACATTAAATGTCGTGAAAATGCAGTTCTCTTTAATATTTTCTATCTCTTCCATGTCAATCTTGGCTATGAGGGGCGGGGCATGCGGCATGCCCCTCAACCCTAAACCAAAGGGACACAAAAAAGACTGTTCTTGATTTCAATATAGTGATCACAGAGTTGATCCTCCCTCCCTTCCCCAGAAGGGCTAATCCAGCCAACAAAATATGTTCAACTGTGTATCCCCTTCTTAATTGAGACATCCTGCCTGTGCCACTTGCAGCAAACAGCGACCAGCGTTCAGATTAGACAGTTTGTGAGTATTATGAGTAACAGATATTTATTGACTTACACAGCTTGTGATCTTCTTCTTTTACTTTTTATGCTTAATAAGTCTCCCATATTATGTCACATACATACCATATATGGCTATTTTCTACACTGTACGTCATATGGCAACACTGCATCAGACTCAATACCACAGCCAAACACTATGCCCCAGCAGTTATAGGCAACATAGGCCTACCAATTTTTCAAAATTTGTCAAATTTTACATTTTTTCTGGAATAATAGAAATGTTACATTGAATGAATATTCAAAGCATTATTACTAGTCAGGACTCAGAACATAGCATATTGCACTAAAAAACTGAAATATAAGTTCATTTTCTGCAAGTAACTCGAGTATTCATATTTGATTGATTATACTCTATACAGGACTCTGCAAACCTTGCAAATGGCCACTGACAGATCTGAAGTTTAATAAATCTAGACAGATAACCTTTCTGAAGCTGATTACAGGTTGTGCAGATTTGCCTGTAGAATTTCACAGAGCGTTACCACACACTGTGGTTATAGAATCTCATTAATTGCATCCAAAATATTCTTTATTTCGGGACTATGACGGGTAGAAAATGTTATCAACGGCTGATGAGGAAGCCAATGATGTCACTAGAAGAGCTCCTACCTGTTAATAAGGTAGAGCATTTATAGAACACCGTGATGCCTTACTTCCAGATGGATGTTAACTCATTAAAAGTTTGAAAGAACATCACTAAAATAATTATTTAGAATGAACGTCAAAGAAATCTGTGTCAGTGAGGTAAGTTGGCATTTCCACCATTACGAGGGTTAAAATAGGTCGCCATCTTTCCATTAATTGCCAACTTTACCCCGGTTTACAGTACATTTGACATCAAATATCTTTTGACAGTTAGTGACACCCTTTTCTCAACATGTTTTCAGAATATGTTAGTGAATGAGCCGTGTTTCTGTTGTCTCAAGTTGTTCTGTGGCAGATTTACATCCTTGGTAATATATAGCACCATTAGGACAGTCCTTGAGGTGAAATCATTCGTTCTCTCACAGCCGAATGTTTTATGCCTTGCGTGCAAGGGAAAAAATACAAATGAATAGAAACAAGCTGGGGATAAAAGATTATAGTCTGATAGTCAAAGTCTTTTCCTTTCGTATTCGGTTGAAGCTGCTGAAAGGCTGCTATACACTTTAGCAGAGTAAATGATGATCTTTGCACTCAAATGATGCGTGAGTGGGTAGATTTGAGTCAAAATTGTCACCCAAAATGAAGGCAATTCACTTTGTATGTAGTCTCATCATTTTTTCAAATAGGTTGAGGAACCATTAAAGGATGATATCATATTTTATGTCATATTTGACCAATTTGAACATTTTCTGATATTTCACCTTACTGCAATGGCTACAGAACTTGATCTGAAAGTTGGAAAGCAATTAGTGGCAGAATGGAAGATAATTGCAAATGATTTGATAATGAATGCATGGAAAATTGGAATGGATTTTTCTCGCCTCTGTGTTGCATCTGACGCCTTGTGCTGTTGGGTAGGCGTAAGTAGCATTGCAAAACTCAGTCATCGAAATAATTTGTATGCAATAATTTCATTTTCTTCCATGTAATTTCTTTTCAGTGATTTCAGTTAAAGCCTGAATTCAAAAGTGCCTCTATTATCTTTGCTACAACCACAAAAATTGTAAGCTATTTCCACTGTTCCCATTGATTAAAACCTTCTGTCGAAGTAAATCTAATCTTTGCATCTCTTGTCTTTAGCTTATTCAACTCCCAGTTGAACCTCAAAATTGTTGTCACACACATCAACAACCTATAAAACACCTGTTGTCATATTATATTATCTCTAATAAATATCCAGAACAAAAACCCTTTTGGTCTAAACAGATGTTCTTATTCTAAATTACATGCCATGATGGAAGATTGAGCCAAGTTCTCACGCGTATCACTTGATAAATTTCCTTATGGAAGCAAAGACTCCACCCCTTATACAGATTATGTAGGCAGGACCCTGCTCGTCTGTCACACTCATATAATAACAATAATGCAAAGCCAATCTAAAGTAGATGCTTGAAATGTACCAACATTTGCTAGGGTGGAGCGAAAGGCAGCTTGATAAGCTACCTTCAAATCAAAACCCACCTTTCAGTAGATTCGGCAAATGCGTCAACCGTTAGGGGTAGGCAGCTAATCAAATAACTCAATCAAGACACTACTCTTATCTGCTGTTGAGGCCGGCCCCGACCAGAGAAGATCTCTCTAAACTTTAATTACTGCTAAGCATGCCTAATATTTAATATCATTTCCTGTTGTATTGATTTGTATGAATATGCCAAGAAAAACAAGTATTTCTTCTTCTTCCAATAAAGTCCATCCCCCCTCTGGCGTATCTTTGGACATGTGCAGTGTGCTTGAAACGGTATATGTTAGTGAGACATGAAATCCATATAATGAGACAAGGTGTCATATTTACAGTCTCAAATCCATGATGTTTAAAATTTGGAAACATATGTTTTGAAGCCCTCGAAGCTGCTGCATTCCATTGCTTCCCTTGACCAGTTATTCCAGAGGCGAATGGCATCCAGGTAAAACGACGCTTTATATAATTGCGTCCTGGTGTCGGGGAGGATAAATTTTAAAGTGTGTCCCCTGGCAGACGATGCGCTTGGGACAAGATTATCCAAGATCTGCCCAAGTCATCTTAGTCAGGTCTCTTAGCAAAAAAAAGTTACAAACTGGAAAATCAAAATCATCATTTTGAACCCTTTTCAAATTGGATGCTTTTTGCATCCCCACCCTCACTCTCGTACCTTAAAATGGCAAAACCACAGCAAATTCATAGGAAAAGCGCGATTTTGATTGTGTTTGGTATTGAAAATGGATACTGAATATGAAAAATAATTGGAACATTTGCCAGTTATGCAAGTGATCAAAGAGTTTAGTATGAGGTGAATGAACTTTTGGGACACAGTGTACATCAACAAATTCGTAATACATGTATAATTGTATATTGAGATTACGTTATTTCATTGCACAGCTAATATTCCAGTGGCTGTCTTGCACATTTATAAGGTGCTGGATGAAACATCTCATATTACTATCCCAAGGCAGCCACCTGCTTGCAGCTGACTTGTGTCAAGTCTTTTTGACAGCTTTATTAAATTGCCCCTCAAACACTTCGGGCAATATCAGTTCTGGAGTGACAGTACTCATATATAATTTCCACAAAATGTCTTTCCATGCAATCAGATTCAATTATGGAAAAAGAGAAACTCAATCTGTAGGAGAATAATAATAATCTGTTAAGTTGGCCTCTGGAGACATCTGAAAGTGTTCAGTTTTGACGTTGCTTCCATTCAGGCAGGACTGTTTTTAAATGCGTTTCTTTTTGTTTCTTCTTGAGCCTTCTTCACTTACAGCCGATTTATTAAGTAGGCCTATGCGATTCTGGGCTTCATTACCAGCTTCCTGCATTGCATTTTTGCCCAATATGATAGGCTTAGAAACACCAGGGAAGTCATACAGTTGCAGGTTAAATGTAGCATTTTTGCATTGAATCCTCACCATGAAATAATAATTTATATACCATTCACCTCTGTCAGCCAGTCACCTCTTTCAGCCAATCACATGCCAGTATTCCAGGGCGATCAGTCCCATATTCTTTGTTGTTCACTTGTGGTCTCATGTTTGAGTGTTTGTCGCAAAGTATAAGCCAATTATTCAAAAAGGGATCAGGAGTATGTGACCTGCTCCACCAAAATGAGTTCAAAGTCGACCTCCTAAAGCCCTGAAAACAATCAGTGGTTAAACGGAAGATAATTGCAAATGATTTCATGATGAAGACATGGAAAATTAGAATGGATTTTTCTCGCTTCTGTTTTGCACTTGATACAGTGTGCTGTTGGATAGGTCTAAGTAGCATTGCCAAACTCAGTCATTGCAGTAATTTGTTTGCAATTGGGCAGTCTTATAGTATTTGCACTTGGCCAATTTTCATATTTAGATAAATATTACGAAAAAAGTATGATAGGTACAGAGAAATTTGTTTTTGGTGGCAGTCTTGTACTACATTGAAATATATGTGTGCCAAATTTTACCCTTCTAGAGCAGCGCGGGGCATGCAGCCCCCCTTAACTTCGAGGTGCGATTTGACCTACTTTTTGTGGTCGATTATTTGAATGCTCATGCTGTCATGAAGGGATCACTTGACTCTACTTATAACTAGTGAATCAAATGTCTACCAATTTTAATAAAGGAGTTACGGCCCTTTTTGTAAAAAATTTAAAATAGCCTTCTTACCCCACCCCCTATTATAATCCTATGGCAATTTTTTTTGCGAGCGCATTCAGCTTGAAAGTTATTTCTTGGGGTTCTTCTATCATTTTTAAGGCATTCTATTCACTTTTTCTGAATTTTTCTGTTCATACATTTATTTATTTTTGCCTAGTTTCAATTTCGGCCAAATTTTTTTTCATTTCAATTAGCTATTTGATCAAGATTTAAGGTGAAGTACACATTATTAAATGGTTCCTGGAGTAGCTTCGAGGCCTCAGTGAAGGGGGCCTCATGCCCCATGCCATGTGGGACCTCTCGCCCCAAACCCACATATTTTAATTTGACCTCTATATTTTGAGCTAAAATACAAAAAACATGATCCAAATCATATTTATGTGATGGTCATAAAGTAAAGCAATGCAGATATCCATTTTACTTTTAAAAATTTCGAAAGTTATTTCTGTCAACCACTTTCAAAGAATTAATCAAAGTTACATAAACCATGCACCTTTTTTGTTTATTTAATTACTACTATGGTTTGATGCTGTTTGCCTTGAAAATTGGTGACGTCACCTGAAATCCTCTAGCTTCAAACCAATCAATAAGAAAAAGCACCAAAAATGTTAGTTTAGATATAACCCTGGGGGGGCCTCTCACCTAACCCGGGCTTTTTGCCCCGACCCACTCTACGCTATTTAGTTTTGAAGCAGCAGGCGACTTAGGACCAATTTTTTGCTAATTTTTGTGTGTCACAGGCAGTTTTGCAAATTTTATGGTAACATACAGAAATAAATGCATGCAGTTGTGATTCATGTTGATGATGCATCTCTGGACCTATGTCTTAGGTGTAAATTACAATATGTTTGAAGCAAATAAGTTATATACAAAATGAGTTGTCTCCTAAAATGTAAAAATGGTATGTGTCAAATATTTTGACTTTGAGAGACCATTTGTTACTTTATATGCTATGACGAATAAGCATTTAAGGATGCGTCTAATGTTTGTGTCAATTTTGTAGCTTGATATATATCTAATGGCAAATCAACAACATTTATTTCAATAACTATACTTGGTTTTCAGAATTTGGGGCTTGAATATGATGTCAAAAAAACATGTCCTCTCCAACACATGGAAAAAACACTCAGGGGTTTGAAGGAAAAACAAGCAATTTGTGTTTTCATTGCTCAGCTGTGTGCCTCTACATGAATGTGACAAATTAAAGTTAAAGAAATATCCAGGCAATGTACATAGATTTTCTTAGAAATCAAAATCCTCAATGTCAAAAAAAGACCTCTCCAACCGAGCAAAATTTGTGGTATGATTCAAGTCTTTTAACAATGGATTCATCAAGGAAAAGGCCATGGTTGTGCAAAATAATTGATTCTGGATGTCAAAAAGGGTATTCATAATATTGAAAATTTCAATATATGTTTTTCAATCATCGAATTGCACTATTATGAGAAAAACCAAACTTGAGAGTATAAGTTAGTTATTTTGTGTAATATATCAATGTAACTGCAGTTTTTTTGCAAATAACTGAATAACTTTACAAGATAGTACACAAATATCTTGTTTGTTGAGCAATTAAAGTTGGGTTTTTTTTCTGAGCCTGTGATTTTGGGTGATTTTCGTAGATTTTCTCCCTAGAACGTTATCTTTGACACAAGGCAAACCTAATGAGTTTCAATTGTACAGCAACAAAACATGACACAGGGTTTGAAGGAAACCTAGGGATTATATACCTTGGCAATGATGGGTCTATTGGGACTAAAACCAGACTAAACAGTCTAAAACAGAAACTTTCAGGGTACGACAAGAGAATTTTCTTTATTTTCGTAATAAAAATTGGGAAAAAAATATTTTTGCCACATTTAATGAAAATTGTAGTTGTTTTATTGATTTTGATGGTTCAATACAATCAGATGGCTCTATTTCCATTTAAAAAATGGTTCAAATTGTATTCAAGTGGATAATTTTTCTCATAAACCTTTTTTTTCAAAAATTCCAACCTTGAATACTTTAAAGAGTGGAGATTTGGTGATAAAAACGAATCACTTCCGTTTTTGTTGATTTACTAATATGTTCATTTCATGATGGTAGAAAGGAAATTCTCTTCTACACAACTTTATTTTGACCCCTCATGAGACACTTTGAGTGCAAATACTGTAAAATTGCCTAATTATGTTATTGTTTTCAGTGATTTCCAATTAAGGCTGAACTCAAAAGTGTCTCTATTATCTACCACAAACTTTCGTAATTCAAACGTAATTTTCCAATGTTCTCAATGATTAAATCTTCTGTTGGCGCAAATCTAATCTTTATGTCCTTTGTCAAACTCATATTCAGCCCCACTGAATCTCATAAATCATGCTCACACACAACAATGACATAAACCATTGTAAATCGTTGTTTTATCTCTAATATAAATATTCTATATCGAGAGCAAAAACCCTTGTGGTCCAAATAGATTAGATATTGTTATTCTAAATTACATGGTAAGATGGAAGATTGAGCAAAGTTTTCATGCATTGCGCTCGATAAGTTTCCCAATAGAAGGGAAGACTCAACAGCAGGACCTTGCTCATCTGTCACACTCTTATAATAACAATAATGCCAAGCCAATCTGAAGCAGATGCGTGAAATGTAGCAAAATGTGCTAAGGTGGAGCCAAAGGCAGCTTGATAAGCTACCTTCAAATTAAAACCCAGGTTTCAGTAGATTTGGCAAACGCTTCAACCGTTAGCCGTTAGGCAGCCAATCAAATAACGAAATCAAGACACCGCGCTCTTATCTGCTTCTGCATGGGGATTGTGGGAATTTGAATGGTCTCGTGATTGGGGCAAATACTGACAGCTTACTTGATATTAAACCAACTTTTAAAAGCAAGCAAACTCCTTTCAATTTTCAGACCAACAGCCAGCTAATCAGATAGGGCAACATTTATTAAATGCCAGTTTGTTTCAAGAAGGTCAGGGGATTGCAGGATTTCAGAATGGTCACGTGATTCGAGCAATATGTGCAGCTTGCATGACAATAAACCAACCCTCGTGACAGCCATGAGATGGCATGAGTTATGGTGAAGATAAATGGTCCAGAGATGAAATGTGTTGTCTGGTGCAACACGATTTTCTCTTTGATTTGGATATTTTACTAGCTCATAAAGAGTGTGTTACTCACACGATTTCATAATGCTGCAGAGACCATTCATCACCACCATGTGCAGGTGTTGTCAATATCCTCATTCACAACCAGAAAACAAACATATCCCATTTCTTCTGTGGACCTTGCATGCTACTGCTTACATTCTGCTCATTCTCTCCGTTCTTGCTTTGGATGTCAGATATATTTGTCATCTACATCTTTGATAACATAAGGCAATGTCTTTGTGTCCGATGTCTTTATTTGACAACTCAGTAAGCAAATCTATTTTTTTTGTAAGCACTAACTTCATGTGCAGAGGGTGATACAAATTTGTAAAGTTGTGCGGAACACCATTTGGTTTGATGTTATGAAACTCATGTTTTTCAGATCGTTTGTATCTCCTGAAGAACACTGAATGTTTTGCCAATGGGCTGCACTTACCATATCTATCTATCTATCAATGATATCTGTATACTCTCGTAGCAATGGCAACTTCAGCATGCTCTCCTGTAATTCTGGTATGTGTAAGCTTTTAGATTGAAACACAAGTTTTGATTATTTTAAAATTACTTCCATTGCTTAAAAATCAGTTTTTTTAACTTGCCAGGTGCTTAAGACACCATGATATTTTGCCTTGTAGCTCAGTTCCTTTTGCACTTGGACCTTTGGTTGATAACTTGATTGATACATCTTGTGAAGTTTTTCGGGATAATGGAACTAAGGTGGCTGCTAAGACATGAAACACTCACTTATGAGTTACTTAGCTACTATAATTAGAATATAGCCCTTGCATGTGTACCAACAGCAGATTTTGCTTCTAGTGACAATTGAGAGGCACCATAGAATCCACCAAGAGGCCAACTTAGCAACTTACTAAGCCAGCTCCATCCCCTTACAGAACATTAAGTCTACTAAGGATGCCCCCTTAGAAGAACAGTCTATATTCGCATTCCACACTATATTAGTACATCAATAATTAATCTCATATATTGTTACTAAAAACAAAAAACTTAGCAAAAATTATATGATGTTAAACATAGTGAAACAGTTCTGTAATAACCTCCCTCATGCATAAGTGGCCATAGTTCTTAGTAGCCAGCTAAGTTCCCTTATCATGAAAAACTTCACTACCTGGCCTCTTTCCTGTTTAACAATGAAATAGCTAATGTGTAATGGTGGAGCTACACAATCTGCCAAAGTGTCTGATCTGTAATCGGACTTTACGGAATTGCCCTGCAATCGATACTCAATGCATTAAACTGACCCATAGAAAATAATTCATTTTGCAGTATCTTTTTTGTTAAAATTTTAGAAAGTTCAGCTAGAGATAGCAATAGTTGTGCAAATGGCCCAATCTTCTACAGAGAGAGTGAACAAAACAACTAGAAGGTTCATTGCATAATGCAATGACACGAGAGGGATGAGGACTGGCACCTCAGTTACATCTAAAGGGAATTTTTTTTTTGCCTCCCCCTTGCATGTTTGTGTATACGTAGTAGTGCACATGTGTTCCCAAAGTGATCAATACTGTTTTGTTATGATATAAGAGCTTAGAAAGTGTTTTAGACCACCCTGATGTGCAGCAAGCATAATTCAGTTGTGTTGTGTAATGTGTATATATCAAGTAAAACTGAAATATCCTTCCTTGTGCATGCTGAAAGTTATGGACGCAACTGCATGAGATCATTTAGACGTACATCATGTCATAATGAGGTGAACGGTTTGCCAAGACCACAAACCTATCCCCTTTAGAAGCAGGATTACTACCCGCAAAATCACAGTCCAAAGAAAAGGGGATGCTCTCCTCAACTAAATCCTTATCCTCTGGCCCACATAATAGTAAATATCTTAGAAGCTGTTTAATGCAGTTATTCAGAATGTGAAATGACGAGAACTTGTATTTATCCTCTTCTTGAAGTTCTCAACAACCAAGCTTTGCCATTTGGCATTCAGAGATGGCAAGAAGAAATGTAGGTCTGCACTCTAATTCTAAACCTTCTGTGCATGTTAATTCCCAAGCCCTAATTGTCAACGAGGTTTCTCGATTGGCAAAGAGGTTTCCTAGTCTACATTTGCTATTGCTCTGGAATATCTTTCAGGCATAACACTCACTCAGTAAAACTGCATGTTCTGTTTACCAAGAAGCCGGCCATTACAGTCATTTCTTTAATTAGTGTTGATTACAGAAAATCTGTGACAGCAATTCCTTCTCATCTATCATGGGATATTTCCCCTTATTTAAGTGGTCCTGAGGGATGTTTCTCGACTCTCTTTGAAGTCTCCACTCCAATTTGGTTGCAGGTGGTGAAATATATTTATTGAGAGTTGATGTATTTGTTTGTTGATTGTTTACAGGCAGCCAGATAACGATTGGATTTTAACTGCTCAGTGCTCAACGATATATTAGATAAGATTCATAGATAGTTACATACTCAAACAAATTATTAATACATATAGATAGATATATAGATGGATATCTAGACAGATAAAATGATAGGTAAATAGACAAGCAGAAAATATACATAAATTTGAAGCAGGATGCTACATTGATGTCGTAATTGTCGTATAACCTGTGGATACAACACCAATATCCATTCCAGTATATGACTCAGCTGGTTTTTCATATGAAATACCTTTGGGCAACTTTCTTTATATTGAGTTACAAAGCTTTGATGTCCATGCAGAGGAGATAGGAATATGAATGGTAAAAGCAGGTCATCCTTGTTAGGGTTCTGTTTCACACTATGCAATGTATTAAAAACAAATGATTTGAAGAAATCATTGCTAACATCACAGGATTTTTGTTTCTAGCATGGATTTCTCTGTGATTAAAAAAATCCTCAGTTTCAACCATGTAAGAAAAGGTCGAAACTCACTAGACTGTGTTCAAAATTATTTTGTTGCCTCCCATTAATGTGCATTTTCGGAAAGCGAATTTAATATTTCAGTACTTCCTGTGTGTATTACTGCTATAATTTTTTTTAAACATCTCTAGACAATGGAGGTGGGTTTTGAGTCTTAATTGAGAATGCTTGAAATGTCAGAAAAGATGTTTACAACCAGGGGAATTGGATTCAAATAGATAGACTGCTGACAACTCTTGACATATCAATGCCAAATCCTAAGTGTTAACAAGATTTCTTGATTGGCACAGAGGATGGCTATAGTCTACATTTGCCACTTCACTACATATTCTTCTGACATATATTCAATTCAGTGAACTCACTCAAACACTTCAACTGCATGTTGAAAATTTTTAATTCATTTATACTCCACCAAGACAGTTTTATATTGTCTTTTGCCGTGGTATAACCAACGGATTTGTTAGTTATACCACTGTTGGGGATTAAGTTAGCTTGTTGTACTGTTTTTTTCTGCAAACAACGTACCTAAAAGTGACAACAAAGCCGCAAAATTCAGTTTAAAATCTTTCAGGAGTCATATGGAGTATAAGTCGCTTATACAACGAATTTGAGGTGTATAACTAACATTTCAGGGGTTATTTACCTCGGGCTAAAGCCCTCGGTAAATAACCACCTGAAATGATAGTTATACACCTCAAATTCGTTGTATAACCTATACTTATTCAATTCCATCATTGTAACAACATTACAATAATACAATAATAAAGTTTTATACACTCCGGTCAAAAGTTTGGAAACAGTTTGTTGCTTGACATTTGATTAGTGATACACAAAATTGCTTCTAGGTGCTTGGATTCATATTTGACCATATTATAACAGACATAGATATGAGTGTGAAGTGAAATATAAGAGATAGATTTGTAAAAATAGTGCTACATTTCTTAAGTTGTTCTCAAAAATAGGGATGTGCCAAAGTGAGTAATGCTTTGCTAATGCTATTCCATTGAGATTGTTGCCCACATGTTTTGACCCATTTGTATTTTTGAAAGCAACCAACCAAATTAATGCCCTTTTTACAGAAACTACCAACAAGATCCCTCTTCCTAATATGATATAATTTTATTTGATCAGATAAGAATTCATGAATCGACGAGAAGCTTTGTGTAGCACTAATTCTATGGCGAGTAACATACTGTTTCCAAACTTTTGTCCGCCCTTTTAAACCAGCCATTGGTCAATGTTGGTGAAACCAGCCTTAAGTTGTATGTCACACAAAGACTTAGTCTGGGGAGAGAGTGGTAATTACCTTGCATTTACAAACTTGGTTTTCTCTCACAGCTGACATTTGACACTTCAGTCGCTGGAATCAACAAGACTTAGTCTCCATTTGCATGATGAATACTAACTAAGACCAGACTCAGCACTGAGTCAGCAGAGGGTTGGACAACTGATGTTCAACCTTCACATGC
Source organism: Platynereis dumerilii (assembly GCA_026936325.1). Classification (NCBI taxonomy): domain Eukaryota; kingdom Metazoa; phylum Annelida; class Polychaeta; order Phyllodocida; family Nereididae; genus Platynereis; species Platynereis dumerilii. The sequence goes on along the minus strand of JAPTHN010000002.1, from coordinate 19,285,679 downwards.
CTGCAAAGCTGGGGATCACTGACTGTTATATAAATATTCAAAGGCATTGACATGAACTCCTGGGAGGTTCTATTGGGATTTGTCACTTAAAGTTCCTTACCAGTTCAGTCTGGCAAACTGAAACAATCAATTATGTAACACAAGACAACTATGAACCAAGTTGGCATTGTTTAGCAAGCCATGTAGGATTATCAATGTATTAACTCATGTCTTTTGAAAATATCAACAATTATCTCAAACAGAATGTGTATTATAAAGTTATGTCTCTCTCAGTTTGAAGTCGTGTTTTAAGTTGTTATAGTTATTTTCCTCAGTGCCATGATACACAAGCAAGAGGATCATTAAATATCACACCTGTAATCAGTTGCAACCCATGTATTGCTGGACCTCATTGCTCTAAATTTTGCTGACAATCTGTCCACAGGAAGTGATACAACATCTTTATAGATTTATTTCTCAAGCTTTGAGCAGAAAATTTTGCCACAAAGAATTCAAGATGACTAATTTAGAGAACTAATGGTGAATTGTACCATGACATTTGAAGGATTTAAAGCATGTTTGAAACCAATTGAAATTAAGCACACAGGGAGGCAAGCCGAGTTTTGGAACAGCCAGCTGCAGTTAACAAGAAGCTAAGTAGGATTACTATTGCCTTAATAATGATATTTTAATATGTCATCCATGCTAGATAAGTCAAATAAGTCTAATACTATTTATGTATCAAGCAAGAAGTGGATGGAACTATGTTAAAATGTCAAAAAGTGATTTTTTTGTGGAACCCTCACACAAGCATACAGCCAAATTTTGCATGGACACTGTGCTTCAGTACCTTTTTATTGTCTGTTGAATCATACAAAATATTCTCAAGATTGCTTTGAAATAACACAACAAATTGTTTCAAACACTTCTGAAAAGGATATCAGATCTTTGATAAAGTACTTATCGAGTGATGCTTCAATACCGTCTGATTTTCACACCAAATTGACAAGGCGGACAGTTACCTATTTAACAGCATGTTTTATATATTTGATGATTAAACACTTGTTGTTACCTGATTGACAGTTGTATACAAAGCGAACAAAGAGCTTCTTTGAGTGCTCTGGTATTGGTTACAATTGAATCAGAAAATTAATCTTTGAACCTAATATATTGTAATTGTTTGGTTAAGGAATGATTTCATCCATAAAAGAATATTTGAATTAACACTCATACTTTTCTCCCTTTTGAATCAATACGTGAAGTTGAATTGTATAAAAGCAGAACTGAAATCAACATATATAAAGACAAACACATTTCCTGGATTTGTCTGTAAGTTCATAAATATAGTTCAGAAAAGTGAGAGTTGCATCTTCTACACCTCAACCTTCTTTGTATGCAAACTGAAATTCTGTTACAAATTTGAGACTTTAGAGTCTTCAGAACAACATGTTCAAATGATTTCATGATGATCGCAGTTAGCGCTTCTCGGTGAGGATCATTCATAATTGTTGGTAGGGGAATTTTTGGAACAGGGACCACAATTGAAGGAAGCTGGTCAGTTGGAATACGTTTATCAACAGATGTTTGAAAAATTCTTTAAATGACGAGGGTCAGTTGTTGACAGGGCTTTGGAGTCGGAGTCAGAGTCGGAGTCGGGAGTCGGAGGTTTTTGGGTGGAGTCGGAGTAGGAGTCGAACTTTGATTTTAGCAGGAGTCGGAGTCGGAGTCGAAAATTAATTTGATGACTCCTGACTCCTCAAAATAATTAAAATGATTTACAAAAACATTTTTACAACAATGTAAAATATGTTCACAATTTTACCCAAAACTTCCAAAACAAGTATTCAGGTACAAAATCCACTGGAAACTTCTGTAGAATAAGTCTTTCCCCCCTATTAACAATCTAATATCAGTGTAGAATAATGCCGATAAGTGGAGTCGGGAGTCGGAGTCGTAATTCTGGACTACTAAGGAGTCGGAGTCACTTTTCAGAAAGCCAGAGGAGTCGGGAGTTGGAGTCGGTTCACTTATTACCCAACTCCAAAGCCCTGGTTGTTGATTGCATTCCCTTAACAAATTTCCATTTGTAGGTCCCTTCCAGGCTGCTGTTGGATCATTTGATTCACTCTTTCTTTGAATCGTGTTGATAGTTGTAACTAAAGATTTTTATTTGACAGTGTTTCAGTCGCTCTATAAGAAGTCCACTCTGAGCAGCGTGAGCTAGCCATAGAACCAGAAAGTTCATTAGAGACCTGTCATACATGAAGACAAGAGGGATGAGAACTGTCAACCCAGTTACTCATCTTCAGTGGATGTCACGGCCACCGTCAGCTGCATGCTCTCTCCTCATGACATCTGTTAACACCCCATACTTCAGCTTACCTGCCTGAGCTTGTGAAGTTCCAGAATACTGTATACATATAACATATTTCATTAAATAGGATCTTGGGTAAAAGCTTTGCTTGGAGTACACTGTATCATGACCCTACGTTGAATTATATAGGCCTACATGGAATTAAACCACAGGATATCGTCGGTGCATACAAGATGCTGAAAATGTGTAGCATGTAACATATATACTGTTTCTGGCACCAGAGGTGGTTAAATTTTTTATACACAATATACACATATATTTTTAATCTAAGTTTAATCTTAATTCATTTACATCTAAACTGAACCAAATAAAAAACACAAAACTATTTCCAGGGCTGTATTTTTCTGTATATCATTCAAATGGGCTGTTGAGTTCATGCGTATGTATTACCAAGTGTCAAAGGGCTCCGTTCCTTAACATTTTTCAATTCTGACCTTAGCATCAACATTTGTCGCAAGTTTTATCACATTGGGGTATGGTCAGTGTACCGGGATATTAGGCACTTGATATTGCAAATCTAATGACTCAGTGTGGAAGCTTGAAGAAAATGATGAAAAAGGTCACACAATTTGCTTGGTGCCACTAAACTTGTTAAAATTTTGTTGTTTGAGAAGTCAGGTCAGAGTTTGTCACACACAATGATATTGCAGTGAAACACTTCAACTATAGGGGGGTTCACACCTTGGTGATTTGGAATTGTGACTGGTCTGCGTCAGGCATTTGGGCTTAACACCAACTGCACACTGCCTGACACAGACTGGACGTGGACCAGACACAATCAGCAACACAGCACAACGTGAGGTGGACGCTGCCTACTCAAGCGTGAAACATGATATCACATAGTGGACGCTGGGTCAGAAAAAAAAATTGGGCTGGTCGAAATTTTCAGTGTGACAGGGCCACGTCAAAATAATCACAGGCTGGACGCACATATATCCCAGATGTACCACTATTTATACGTATACTTGACGTGCGTATGCTTTGGGAGTTGTATGCGTTGCTATAGAAACATACAGCAAGTTGGCGTGAACTTCGTGTCCAGTCTGTGTCAAGTGCGCGCACTGCCCACGTGCAGTGTGTGTAAATTTTGCAGTTGCTCAGCAACACTGCGTCTTCTGTCCGTCTAGGTGGCGTCCAGGCAGTGTCCCCATGACGACAATGATTGTCACCTGTTGACAGAGAGGCTCAAGTGGAATCAGCTCTGATGTGACGTCATAGTCATTACACCAAGTATCGCTATGTTGACGCTACCTGGACGCCACTTGGACACTACCTGGACGCATGCAGCAGCCTGCTTGTCATGGTTGAATGCACAAAGAAGAGTTGCAAGCAGTGCTATTCAGTGACGTGGATTGGACGCAGCTCACAATCGCCAAGATGTGAACGGGCCTTATGCAAACAGGTCAAGGAACGGCCTAAACACATGCAAATGAGTGGAAAAGGCTTAGGGTCTATAAAAAAGACATCTAACAACCTGTTTAGCAGCTGTAGGACAAACAGCAGTACCATATGTGCCATCCTTGTGCTTTTCTTATGGTGGCAGATGTGTGGTTGTGAGAATAGCAAACGGACGGCACAAAAAGTGCTGATGATTAACCCTGCAGCTGATACACAGGTAGTGTGAAGCCTTTTTGTTTGACCGTAAGCCTTTTTCATCCGCAGCTATTGTCTGGGCTGTTTGAGGACTTGTTTCCGTAGTTGCATTGTTCCATTGGAATATCATTGTGTGTGGAAAACTTTCACCTGACGTCTCAAAAAACTTCTTTTTAACAAGTCATGTGGCAGTAAATTAAGTGAATTGTGTGGCCTTTTGCATCATTTTCTTCAAGCTCTACACCGCATCTGACGAAATTACGCAAGTGGGTTATTTTACATTGGTATGAAAACATTTGGGCCAAATGTTTTATCCTTTTCACATAATCATTGGCTTGCTATGAGACATCTTCCATGTAACTTTCATCCTATTCCGTTGGGGCAAAGTTGAGTTATGCCATATATTCAAATATTTTGGTGTCTTACGAAATTACGCAAAATTGACATACTAAGTGGAGGGGCCTTGATAATGTTAAATTTTCAAATTAATGCACTCCAGTCATTAGTGTCTAATCATTTAGCAACCATTCATATCGAAAAAATTTGCTTACTTGCTGCCTCTGCCAAGCTGTATGCATTAATTGTCTCCATTGGAATAACATTGGTTTTGCATACATTTTTTGAATTTATGCTCCCCATATTCTCGAAATGGTTCCGATTCTTTTGAAAACAGCTTTAAAAATAACCTTTTTTTATCCATTAGGTTCAATGAAACTGAGTGGTAGGTTATGCATTGGGAATTGACAAAATATTGAATAAGGAACTGCACATTCTGATCGCAATGCTATTCCAATGGCAGGTCATGGATGTGATTTTTGATTGCTAGCCAGTTTAAAGGGAGACAAGTTACTTCAGTGACCTTTGAACTGAGCTCAATAAATAGAATAAGGTAACTGGTAGTAACATTTTTTTAAAGATTGGAACCTCTTTGAGGTTTTTGGGAGTATTCATTCAAAAAATGTATGCAAAACCAATGTTATTCCAATGGAGACAATTAATGCATACAGCTTGACAGAGGCAGTAAGCATATTTTTTCGATATGAATAGTTGCTAAATGATTAGACACTAATGACTGAGGTGCAGTAATTTGAAAATTTAACTTTATCAAGGCCCCTCCTCCTGATGTTGATTTTGCATAATTTCATAAGACACCAAAATATTTGAATATATGGCATAACTCAACTTTGCCCCAACGGAATTGGATGAAAGTTACATGGAAGATGTCTCATAGCAAGCCAATGATTATGTGAAAAGGATAAAACATTTGGCCCAAACGTTTTCATACCAATGTAAAATAACCCACTTGCGTAATTTCGTCAGATGCGGTGTAATATGAAATCATTAGATTAGCCCTGTGGGGTGCCTAATAGGGGAGAGCGGGGCACAGTGAGACACATTTTTTATTTTCAAGTGTTTCAAAATGTTTAAAGCACTGAGTTAAATGAGATCAGGTCCACATTATAGATAATGACGTTGGGTATAGTCCAGTAGTTTCAGGTTCCTACCTTTTACTATAAAATTTTGAGTTATGTCCATGCTCGTTAAGTGAGACAGCAGGCGGGGCACAGTGAGACAGGGCATCTGCTGCCATAGCCGGCGATCCTCAGGACCTGCGGAATTGTTCGATCAATTGTTGCTAAACAAACTACTGTACTCTAATGAAAGCAAAATGGCTAGGTGATTCTTTAGGTCCTTTTTTGAGCATGTTTCGAAACTTCATCGCACAGGACACATGCACGACTTATTTAACCTGCCGCACCTGTTACACACTAATCAAAATTCTTCTCTGATGCTTCCCTTCGGATATGACTCACTAAAATCAGTGGTTTATAGCAGGCATTTTGTTTTTAATGGTCAATTGTGAGCTATGCATTACATTCAGGTCATTGGGAGCGTAATTTGTGATGTCTCACCGGGCCCCGTTTCAAACTGTCTCACTGTGCCCCATGCAGCTCTCTTTATAAAATGTTTTAATCCTGCGGACCGGATGTATGCATTGTGGATCATCATCTCACTAAACTAAGACAAATAATCAAGGTTTGAAACCCTGGCAATTGATTTGCATCAAACCATTTTTCTTGGGAATTATAACAAAAAGTCATTTAGTAAAATTCTTTACTTTTACTGATTAAAAACCAAAATATTGAAATTCCGCTGTCGATATGCTGTGTAGGTATTCAGGATATTTGACAGTCTCTCATTTACTTACTTTTTGTAAAGAGGGTTGATCTGTAAAGAGTACCAGTTAGACGCTACGGGTTTTGTCTCACTGTGCCCGCCGTCTCACTGTGCCTCGCTCTCCCCTACCCCTGTCCGATCAACGTACCCCAATGTGATAAACTTGGCCACAGACAAGCGAAAAATTGTCACACATGAGTTATTTCATGTAACTGAGTCTTTTAACACCTGATGAAACAGATGCATACACTCAACAGCCCATGCGAAGGATATCTAAAAAAATAAAGCCCTGGTAATAGTAGGGATGCCAAAACCTGCTAGGTGGAGCTGATCGCAGTGTTCTCTCTTGGTGAGAAATTTTGACACCAAAAATGTCAGTCCACAGTGGTCTCACTTTACAAGCTTTTTTGCATTGAAAACGGCACAGAATCTTTTGGATTTTGATGGAATTGGTATGTAAAATAAATGACCTTACTCTTTTTCACTATTCTATTCACATATTTGCCTTTCTTCAGTTAACAAAAATGAATTCAAAACTTTGGAGGTGGGCATCGATATGAAATGTTTGAAAAAGATGTATAATTTGGGTGCCTCAAGTGAGCCAATATTGTCAAGAAAAATTTTGTTGCCTATGTAGAATCTTAAGATCCCGGAGAATGCTAGCAGGGCCTGTTATTTGAGTGAACCCTAGGATTCCTAACTGCATTGTAGGCACTAGGTGGCGCTCATGGCAAATGAAAATATACTAAGAGTATCAATTTTTTAAATTTATTTACATTAAAATAGGGGAGGTTTGAATCCCCTCAACCCCCCTCTGGATCCATTACTGCTGCTAATTGTAGTTTTACTGTTGAGAATTCTTGACACCAAAAAAACCTGAGTCCATGGTACTAGTTGTCTGACTTTGCCTCATTTGGATTGAAAACAAGTAAGAATTTTTCACATTTGATGGAATCTGTTTCTAAGGTAAATGGCTTGGCTCTTTTTTCTATTTGGTTTACATCTGTCCAATTCTTGCATACAAATTTTAGACTTTTGAGGTGGGAATGGTAATTAATTTTTTTTGTTGAAAAATGATGAATTACTTTGGTATCTCAGATAAGCCATTATTTTCAAGAAACATTCTGTAGCCTTCACAAAATTTCTAGGGGCTGTAGAGTGCCAGCCCAGCCAGTTTTTGACTCGACCTCAGCTCTCTTTACTGCTACGATTGCACTTCCAGCTCAGGCGCCCAATCCGAGAATGAGTGAGATTCAGTAGCAAATCACTCTTTAGAGTGAGACAGGCAACATTCTTCCTTTCTTTACCTTGCTTATTTCAACATGCGATACCTCTTCCTTGCTATGACATCAGACATTCGTGGGCTTTAAAATTTAGACGGGCTTAGCTGAGACATGTTCAAAATACATGTTCACCCCATTCAATCTTGATTATGAGGGTAAGTTACCCCAACATATCAAAATTTTACTTGCGCTATTTATCCATGGTCACATACTAAATATGTACAAAATTATTAGAAAATTGTCCCTGTAAATCAAGGTTATAGCTATTTACCCTCTTTTGCGGTAAAAACCCCCAAAACTTTATTTCTGTTAATTAATATGATTCCAATTCATGCATGCTATTGCTCTATATACATACACATCAAATTTCAGCAAGATCCCTCCATTCAAACCAATTTTAAGCGGATAAGCAGTGGACATAATTTTTATTTTTAACGAATCAGTACTTTTGCACAGATATTGTGTACTTTGTGCTATTGTAGATAATTGTACTTTGATAATATAATTATTTTTCTTCAGGAACTTGTTAGAATATCACATCAGCTTTCAAATGAAAAAACAAAAGTAATTCTTAAATGATTTTGTGGGCATTTATGGTCATGGTGTCACTTTTTTCTTGTTAGGCGTTTTTATTTGCTTCTGAGCGCCTAAATGTCATGTTCTTAAATATACTGCAGTGAAGTTAATTTTTATGTTAGGAATACTTTTTTTGCAGATTTGTAATGACAAAATCATACTGCTTCCCTCTGTATCAAGAGTGATTTTTTTTGGTCAAGATTTAGAAATGGTCTGTCATCCCTAGTAATAGTTTTGAGTTTTTTATTTGGTTCAGTTTATTTACACATTGGACTCAATGTATGAAGAAGTATGCTATACATTTTCCATTTGATGTCTTGTCAGAAATGAACATTTCAGAGCAATCATTTTTAGCAGCGCAGCTGCTCTTACCCCTAGCATTTTTCTACAAACTCTGACCATATGGGCGATTGCACTGTTACACCTATCACTCTGACACTTGCCATATGGTCTCATCATGAGTTTATCTTGCTTCCATCAACTTTTGGTAAACTTCTGTGACAATAATTTTTTTATTTACTCAACTAAAAAGCTAGTTTTTCCCGGGAAATTTAAATGATTGTAAATGGTGAGCTGCTGCTGCTCTGCTGCTGCACTGACAGCCAGACACTGTGTACACACCAAGTGACCTAATTACGGAGTTCTCTTGTTTACATTTAGCTGGTTCTCATATCTAGAGCAAACAACTAACTTTTCCATGTAGCCATAATGCTATCTTATAGTACAAATAATACACATCAAAAATTAGAAGTCAATCAGTTAAGTTTGCTTTGAGATTAGGCAGTTTTAGTACATTTTAGTGTATTTTTTACTTAAGCCCAAGTTGTACTGTTCATTGGTCAGTGGGTTGCCACTCCAAACTCATCAGTGACAGATTATTCAGGCCTGCGCTGCTTAAAGTGCTTGCACGTTATTTTAAATGTTGCAAAAATTTCCACTCAGCATCAACTCCAGGTAGTCTGTGTTATTTCTAAATTCCTATCAAATCTTATTGCGCTGAAGGTAATGTTGCAATTTGCAAATCCTCTGTTGGTTCAGTTTAATGAATCCATATGTGACAAATACAAGGCAGAAAAAAAAACAAGAATAATACCATATGCCAAAATTCTAAGTATGGAGAGAGAGTAAAAAAGATGTACCATTACAAACAACCATATATTTATTCAAGTGTAGGTCAACTGCAGAGCTGGAACTTTGTGAGAAATTCAGTTAGGCGAATGTCATGTTGAGTGACATTGCAAAGCATAATTTCAAGCTTGTAGTCAAAAGCATGTATCAAGTCAAGGGGCTATATACAATATACAATTGCAGACCGTTTTCTGTGCATGCTAATGCTCAAGCCTAATTGTCAATTAGGTATCTTGATTAGCTCTCTGGCATACCTCTCACTCAAGCAGTCCAGCTACATTTTCTGTTTACCATGACTTTACCATACACCATACATATAAGATACATAGAAGGACGAAAGGCTACGCAGATAGATTCACGAACAGATAAACTGACAAATATATTATATATAAACAAACAGTTCTAAGTGTTTGATGTTAAACCTTTGGTTACGAACACCTGTGCCTGTTCAATTGCGTCGTTCAGGTGGTTTTTCATATGAAATACCTTTGGGCAACTTTCTTTATATTGAGTTGCAAAGCTTTGATGTCAACAGTAGATACGAATTTGAATGGTAAAAGCAGGTAATCCTTGTTAGGGTTTTGTTACAGAATATGTACATGTATGTATTTCTCATTGACTTGAGCACCAGCTTAAGTCAATTTTTGACAACCCATTATAATGTTTTTCTTATGTTTTATTAATTGATGCAGTTCTGTTTCGAATCATGAGCATCTTACAACTCAAATTAAAATCATTCAAATAACAGGTGTAACCTTTCAAAAATTATTTCAAACATTTCATGATTTTCAATTAAATTTCCGCCAAAAACACAGTTTTGTCAGTATTGACCACTTGTCGTAGGGTCAAAACTGATGGTTTGCTCAAATTTCAGAGAAATTCCACACAATTACAATAAAAACCAAGTGATATCATTGCTAAAATCACTGGATATTTATTTATTGTTAAAATGTATCTGCGATTAGAGGAAATCATCCGTTTTGACCCAGAAAGGGTAAAAACTCACCAGATTGAGTTCAAAACTTTCGTCGCCTGTTTGCTGTACAAAAAAAAAATTCTAACTGATAGATTAATACGCTGTAAAATATATGTATTTTATCCTAAATCCAATATCAGATATTTCCTATTCTATGCTGAGGGCAATCCCCCTGCAACCACAAACTATTGAGTTAATATCCCTTGAGAAGGATAAGTAAATATTTTCAGCAAACTGGCAGCCCATGGTCACTAAGAAATGAAATACCGATGAAGGAAAGGTCACCTTTTTGGGACCACCCAGATGATCTTTGGGGGGGGGGGCTATGGATATTTGGTGAAAAAAAAAGATTGTTTCACACTTGACACTGAAGAAAAAAGTTTGTTCAGCACATGAAAATTTTTTAAAAAGTTTGTTTCCACCTGTAGCTAGGGTACTGTAATGTTCAAATTGAGATGAAAAGTTTGTCACTCATTCACATGCAAAAAAATTGTTCGTCGACGCGTCGCGAACTAAAAAAAAAGTTCGTCCCGGGGGTAGAGTCCATAGCCCCCCCCCGACTATCGTCTGGTCGGCCCCTTAGGTGTAGGACATAAAACCAGCAGAAATCTCCGGTCGCAGATACATCATGTTCATATGACCATCGTTTCTTGACCTCCCATTAAACATATTTTCGGTATTGAAAATTTATGTTTCAGTACTTCTTGTGTATGTGTGTTACTGCTATTATCGTATTCCCCTCCAATGAATCTCCGTAGCAGACGGAAGAGATTTAAGATCAACATTTCAATGTAAGTAAGATGCATGGAGACTATGGACTTCTACTTGGCATGCCTATGTTCAAGCCCTAATTGTCAACGACGTTTCCTGATTGGCACATACCTTGCCTACATTTTCTACCGCTCTGTAAATTCTTTCCGGCACACCACTCAAACAGTCCAAATATGTGTTGCATTCAACAAGAAACCTGGCATAATAGTTCTTACGATAATTATACAGTGTAGTGAATTTATGAAAGATCTATGAGTCATTTCATTGATGTGTCATCAAAATTCCCTCTTCTGCAAGGTGCAAGAATATTTCTTCACTTTGTTACAGCCTTCCACTTTGATATGGGAAAGAGTGGACTGTTGCACTGTGAAAATGGCACATGGTGTGTCATCATGCTGATGATTTGTCATGATCATACCCAATACTTTCAATGTTAATTTGATTTAAGGAGACTAATCCCACTTGTTGGTGACAGCCAAACGAAAGGATTATGTATCTGATTTTCACTCTGAAATCAGTTTTGACAAGTCAAATGGCCTTCTATTGATCATGACTAATCAAACAGCCTCTATGTTTCCCATGTTGAAGTAGAGAAGATGACACTTCATCAGCTATCATTTGTCAAGAAATGCATTTTTCACATTACTGATCCTCATTGTGTCTATATCAAAGTGGAATGCTGTAGTTGGAAGTCAGCAGATTGTATGATTGTTTTGAAGATGTGCATTGACTGACTGATTGTTTACAAAGAGACGCTTTAATACTCAATTTGATTGGAATATAGATATGTTGTGAATACACACAGACAGATATTCAGATAAATAAAAAGTAAATAAAGAGACACACAAATGGATATTGATTACAAACACCTATACTCATTCAGGTTTATATAAGCCTATTGCTGATCTGGATTTTATGTGAAAATTTAATGTATTTTGGCAGGTGTAATTTTAAGCTTGTAACCATGGTGATTTGTATTGTAGATGCATTGGACGTGGTACTTTTATTTTACATTAATATGGTATTCGCATCCTAAATCTTGAACAGCCAACATTTACATTATACATAATATATATAGTATTTTATTTTACACTATGAAGACTACAAAGCAATACAGGACTGGTACTCAACAAAACAAGATAATTGGTGTAAAATTTCTGAAAAATAAAAGTATTTTCCATCTGCCCAGCTGGTGGCTTTTAGAATCTTGGTCAGAACATGCTGAGTTCACAGGTGGTGTCAGTGACTGCAATTAGCAAGTGTCTGGTCACTGTTGTTATAAACAGTTCCAAGCTGTAGCTAAAAACAGAGACAAAGTCTGAAAGGAGAGTGGTATTTATCTTGCACATAAGCTTGGTTTTCTTTGGCAGCTGATAGTTGACACTACAGTCCCTGGAAACTACCGACCTCTTTTTGTCCAATGAATACAAACTAAGTTCAAACTTGAACAATCAATACCCAATCTTCAGCAAGTTCGGGACAAAAAAAAACTAACCTCAGGAGATTACCTCCTTGGGAGGGGGGATAATTTCAAATGTTGAGAATTCCTAGTTATACCTACTGATCTGCCTTAGCCTTAATTCCGTTAGACTCAAGACTCAAGACTTAAGATGTTTATTTTGCATGAGACGTATACAAAATGATGTTTGATGGCTATACAGTATACATAGATATAAAAAATATCATTACATGAGTAGGAGGACACCCCTAAGGCATTAAGTTGTTATGAAGAAAATATTTTAAAACTCATTGCATGGAATTTAACTTATTTAATCTAAAATACATTGACCCAACATGCTGTTGACATCCGGCCTAAGAGGCCTTGAATCTATACTGAAATCATCCTACCCCGAACAAAAATAAATAAAAATCTATAGTCTACCTCGCTTATCTTTTACCACTGTTTTCAATTGTACTCATGGCATAACTTACCCTAAAATTAATTTTTATAGAAAAGTTGTCATAATACATAAGCAAGAATACTAGATTAAACATGACAACACAAAATGAATAGATGCCTCTTTACTACTATTACTACTACTGCTACTATTCTTCTGATAGATATCACCTGGTTATTAATAATAAGTGATTGAAAATCGAGAATTTCAGTACTCAGCACCTCAAGTTTTCAAAAACTATACTGAATTTTGGGTTTTATCTTAAACAGCATCTATTTGTAAATATCTGTTTTGGCATAATGATATCTGGATACTGTCAAGATGTGAAATATATATATATTTATCTTTCGTATTATGCTCACTTGTGTGGCTGTCACTTCTGTGAGAAAAGCTCTTAGCTAGTATTGTCCATTGGCAATTTGTTCAAGCGGAATTGAAATAAAATTGAATTGTGTTGATGTGTGCACGGGTGCATGGCATTACCTTCTTCACTTGGCTCTTAATTTCACCGCAACCGTGGGCAGTACATTTGTACGCATTATCGCAGACGCATCAGAATCTGAAGTTCTCCGTATTACATTTTGCATCTTGAGTCAGCCAGATCTACCGGACCGCAACAAATCCTGTTGGAAATTAAATTAAACAGCAATCAGAAACTCGTTAAATATTGGACAGGAAGCATTTAAAAAACTTTCTGCTTGTAAGGCTCAAAATCAGCGTTAACTTCACGCTCGAGCTTTGGCTTCATAAGCTGAGATTTACAGCCTGAGAAAAATGAGTGATTACATTGGGGGGTTTCAAAATCAGAGTTCCGAGTTATTATAAAAGAAATATGTGGTAACACTTTATCACTGTGAGACATGTAACATCACAGATGACTGGAAGATCTTCCATATACAATTCGTCAGGCCCAATAATTCACGGTGTTCAGCCAGCAAAAGTGAAGTATATGCAAAATTTCTTTTAAACTCACAGTATCAAATCATATTTTTGAAAAGGTTTCATATGGATTTTGCTTGGGAGATACTTTGTAAACCTTCAGCAAACTTCAATGTGAAACTAATAAATTAATAGCAATCAATTAAAGACGGTCTATAATTTATCTTTACAACACACTGTCGAAAGCATGATTAGCATTTAGAGAGTAATTAGCTAATGGAATAGTTTAGAATATCATAGCCGTGGATTGATTACATTCACAAAGTGGCATCCTTTGGTTCAACAGAAGCAAAGTTGTTTGATTACATCGCAAAAAAGGCTAACACAAATATGGTATAAGTTTCAAGGCTAATATTCCATATCTGAAGCAAAACAGAAACACTTCCACATTTACCAGATTTACGTATAGTTCTGCCCAGAAGTTTACATACCCCTCTGCAAAAAGACCAATTTCTCTATTTCCAGGGCAATTTTAACAACAATAGGCAAATCATACATGAAATACGATGCACTGAATGTGGCTAAACACTTCATTAAAAATTCAATAGCAATGAAATTCAATGATATTACGCATAATTCAATTTTATGCCAGTTTCAAAAGTTTACATACTTTCCTGCACTATCACATAAATTCCCACTTAGGATCAAGAACAGCTTACAGGATATTACCACGTGTCAAAAGTACTCAGACTACGTCAGCAGAGATTTTAATCCATTCTGCATCACAGAATTTCTGTAAATCCACCTTCAATGTTGGTCTCGGCCGGGGCACGGTCTGTCTCAGATCAACCCATACTTTATCAATAAAATTCCTGTCCTGATGGTGTTAAACCACTTGAGAAGCTTTTCCCAAATGTCCTGAAAAATATTTGGACAGGATGGGTGGAAGGTTTTGGATTGTTGTGTTGCAGGGCCTTGTTTCATCACGTTCCTAACTGTCAAGCTGAATCATGTCGGTTCTCCTCAAAAATTTTTGGAATTCTGGCAGCCCATTGGCTGAGAGGCTGTGATGTCAAACTTGCATGGGTTTTCCCAGACCCAATTTTCACTCTGACACTGAGTTGAAACTGTGATGCTCAGTTTGGTGGATTCGCATTGCTGGGGAATCTGACCCAGTTTAAAATGACATCACAGCTTGTAGTTAATTTACATATATTGCAATGCTAGAATAGAGTCATCTCTGACATCACAGTTCAACAGCATAGAAAAGAACTTGAGATTCCACATAAGTATGACAAGGACTGTAATATGAAATTTAAAAAATAAAAAAACTTAAGGTAACACTACAAAAAAAGTGCTGTGCGAATTTCATGGCCATTTACATATTATGTATGCTCTCACTAAATGAAATTTTTCTGCTTCCACCTACAAAAATTTTATTTGATAACCACTGAATTCAGTGAATTGAAATCAAAGAGACCTGTGATTTTAAAATAACTCATCATTTCTTAAGAACCTTTTGACACATGTTTTCTGCTGAATAAGGAAATTGTTCCTCCAAACTGAATGAGCTTCATGACAGGTCTTGCATGTTTGTGGTTACGAATGGCAAGGAATTGTAAAGACTTTGCTTTCTAGATGAGGACCAACATGAAATATTTTCTAAAGGTAACAATGTCAGATGACAAAGACATTTCAAATTCCAAAGTAGTTCAAGAAGAATTATCACCACACCTTGCTTATGACGGTTTGAAATAACACAAGTTAAAGCTTTATTACAGTCCTTGTCATACTTACGTGGAATCTCAAGTTTTTTTTCTATGCTGTTGAACTGTGATGTCAGAGATGACTCTATTCTGGCATTGCAATATATGTAAATTAACTACAAGCTGTGATGTCATTTCAAACTGGGTCAGATTCCCAGGCTTCCAGCTAATGTTGATCCTCCTGAACTGAGCGTCACAGTTTCAACACAGTGTCAGAGTAAGAGTTTTATCAGGGATAGCCCCTACAACTACGTCATCACAGCTTGATAGCCAATGGGCTGACCGTAAGCTACGTCATCACAGTTCAAACATTGATATATTGAAGGAAACATTAAATTTGTGATCCCAATGACTTATCACAGCAATCACCAGTCTAATCCTACAAAATGGCAGCTTTGTGAGCATTCACAGTAGACAGCTGTTATAATCCCCACACAGTTGCTTGATAAATCTACAAACTTGCTAACTTACAACTTTAAACTTTGATGGAAGTTGGTATAAACAGAAGGCTCTGACAATTTGTTTGTAAACACATGGCTTATGTTATGTATATTTGTTCTAGCAGCCCATTGGCTGAGAGGCTGTGATGTCAAACTTGCATGGGTTTTTCCCAGACCCAATTTTAACTCTGACACTGAGTTTAAACTGTGATGCTCAGTTTGGTGGATTCGCATTGGTTAGAAGCTGGGGAATCTGACCCAGTTTGAAATGACATCACAGCTTGTAGTTAATTTACAAATATTGCAATGCTAGAATAGAGCTATCTCTGACATCACAGTTCAACAGCATAGAAAAGAAAACTTGAGATTCCACGTAAGTATGACAAGGACTATAACTTCGGTGTAAGTGGCTTTCAAGGATAACCGTGAATCTGAGTAGGCAAATGTGCACACAATTGACTCCATCAACACATTGTTAATAAATGGCTATCTAACTAATAATGTAATGGTCATGTTTGCCAAACAAATACTTTGTATCTTTGTTTGCAGGCAAAATCCATTATAAAATTGATTTGAGTGGTTACTTTGTCTCTCATGGACTACGTTGCTTCCATCTCCTTGAGCCATGCTACTTCCATACAATTGCCCATTGTCTCGAGGCGAGTTATAAGCCAAAAACAACTGTACTTCATTCCACGTGTGATAAATTGATTTGTTCAAAATTTGAAACAACAAATTCCAAGAAAAAGATGCTGTGTTATTGTTTTTAGGGGACTAATGGTTAAGAATGCTTGTTTGCGCAACCGCTGGCTCTAAGAGTGTTGGTTGGAATCCCACACCGGAACTCAATTTAGTCTGAGGCCATGGGATATAAAATGGAGGCAGGTTGTGTCCAGTGTTCTGCGATGGAGCAACTACATGTATAAAGACATCCCTGAATTAAAAGGGTATGCACCAGACTCCCAGTCGTCTCATCAATCATCATGATGCATCGTACAACGATCACCAACACTAAAGGGTGCTACAGCATGGGAACCTCGGGAAATTTTCATGTATCCTCTTAGCCCATGGGCTCTGCTCTGGGGCTGCCCTGAGCTGTAATCAGCAAAAGGCACATTGCAAATTTCCCTACACATGGGAACAAGAAGATAGACAAATACAAATAAAAATAGTTCATAATTGGATCTTCTGAAAAATTGTAATTTATTTTTGACAGACTAAGAATTAACAGTGGTCTGTCATAACTTCACTATAAATTTGAAATTTTGAGTCAGCTCAAATGATTCAGTGAGATGGTTGCACAATTTGTTTGAGCTAACATTACTAGTGTTGTGAGTTATGATAATCTTTCTGTTGTTATAACTAAAAGCAACAAGCTATGATAGGTCAAAGGAATTGTGCAACCATCTCACTCAATCATTAAGGTAATTCAAAATTCAAATTTTACAGTGTTGGCTTGAAGTGTTTACACAGTTGCACCTTACATTATTTATTTATTGATATCAACCATTTAATTATTAGGACAGCACTGTAATAGCATTGGCATAGCAAGACTGATAAGATAACATTGACTTTGCACTTTGCATGCACTTTGCAGGCGTATAACACTGTTCTTTATTGGTGCTTATTTATAGAACAGACATAAACTGCAAGTAAGTCTCCATCTTCTCATTGTCTTTATATGCATGCATCACGCCGCAAAAAGAGAGAAAAACATTGTTTCAATAACATTCAATCAATTTTGAGGAACCTCATCACTTGAAGATGCAAAATGGGCATATATCTATGTTGCAGCGACGTTGTGATGACACACTTTTTTGCGAAAATTACGTAGAATTGTATGGTAGATTGTAAAGCAATGTCATAGATACAATGTCAGCATGCACTGTTGTGGCAATGTTTCACAATGTTGTAAAAAAAACCACCACATTGTGGCAAAAAAATTATACCATACATTTCTATGCGACCGAAAGCAACATTTTTGTCAAAAACAGGGGCTCCCTGTTGAACTCCTATGTTGCTGCATGGCGATTTGGGGCAATTGGAGGAGTAAAAACATACTTTCTGCATCTCAAGTGTTCTTCTTGCAGTTGGTTCCTAACCTTTTTGGTCTTCTGTCATGCAGTCCAGTGTACCTATATCTCTGCCAGAGCCAAGACACAGCATGGTGACACACCAAATCTTTAGTCTCCCTTCTCACTTCAACTCCTTTTTGTGTGAGTAACCCATCCCTGGCAACCTCAATTTGAGACAAGAACTGCACACTTTGCCCTGACCTACAGTTGCCGGACAAACCAACAAATGAAAATTTTTTCCATCCTTTGATCGATTGACTATGCTTTTTCTTTTCAGATCAGCAAATTCAACAGAAATCACTTCGTCTTTTGGGGTCCCCTAGGACTTTTGCTCCTGACAAGGCAATTGTTGACCAATACTGCTGTGATAACTGATTGGCCAGTTAAATTGAAAGACAACAGAAGCAATTAAGTTTAAGTCATTTAGTTACAGATTGCCCAGTTTCAAAAAAATGACCTAAAAGATTAATTTAATTAATTTAATTTTTTTTAGCAGTGTATATCATATATTTCAAACATTGTCGGGCTATGTCCCTTTGCACAAAATGAGATGTCATAGGCCTAGTGACATAATTGCAGAAGAGCTCAGAAGTTACGTATAAATTTCTCTTATTGGCTTATTATGGCACTCCTGCGATGAGGAATCGCATCTTACTTCTTGGTATCACAAGAGCCCTGACTCATAAGTCATAATGTACAGTATCAACATAACATGCATTTATATAATATGTAAATGGCACAGCCATGAAATTCGCGCAGCACTTTAAAAAGTTTTTGTAGGACTTATAGTGTTACCATAACTTTCATGTTTATTTCAAATTCAATGTATGAAAGGAGTTATGTAACTGTTTCAGATACATGGAAAGACAGAGAAAAATGTAGAATAGCAAGATAAACTAGACAAAAAATAAAATAGATAAATAGATAAATAGAGAGATAAATAGAGAGATAAATAGATAGACAGATAGATAGATAGATATAATGACAGACAGATAGATAGATAAATTGATAGATAGATAATATATATATATTAATTAAATAGATAAATAAGATTGATAGATAATTAGCTAAATGGTAAAAAGGCAGACAGCACTGAAAGTCGCCAAAGTCAAGTCTATGTTAGATTGTTCATATTACATAATAGTATAAATATATGGTAATACAAAAACGATAACATTGCATGTAGATAATCTGTTCACTGTTACATAATCATCATTTTATAAGATTATGTAACTTTAATTTTGTTATGTTTTCTTGTTGTCTGATTGAAATTAATGAAGCACATGTTAATAATTTGATTTAGCTTGTCAATGCTAATAATTAACTATTCCATAAAAATTATAGGGTACAGGATTTATTACTACAGAAAATTGAATTTTTAAGACACTTTTGAAGATGAATATGTTATGTTTTGTTAAATACGCAACTAAATCATTGATAAGAAGCTGGACCCACTTGACCTAATTCCAAACTGTGGACTGTTGATGTTGAGACCATCACTGCACAGATTTTTGAGTCTTCTCTTGCACTCAATTCGCTTCGCTCAACGGCCTGCGGCCGTTTCGCTGCGCGAATATAATCAAGACTCAAGAGGAGTGGTGCCAGCAGACCCATAGGTTGCTATTGTACATTTTTGCTATAGTAGTAATTATGATATTACATTTGCCAAAGAATGAACAAGGCTCTTAAAGAGTAATTCAAATTTTTCCTCAGATGCATTTATAGCACTAGCAGCCAGGTTGTACTCTAATACGTGTATGTATGCATATACAGCCATGACTGTAAGTTTCCACTCAGCTGCTATGCTTCACTATTGTGACTGATCATAACAAAGCATACCGACAATGATGGCTCACCAATCACCATTTAACATCAAAATTAATTTCAAAGTGCTTATACAGGTGAACCACATTAACAGTGCCGCATATTGGATCATAAAGGCCGATATTTGTAACATGTGGGATGATAATGGCTGCCAATTTTCTTTTTTGTCAGGTATGGGTCAAAGTCTTTGATAAGTAAGTGAAACACAGGCCCAATGTTATTTCAATGGGAAGGGTGGTTCACTTACTTATCAAAGACTTTGACCCGTAACTAACCACAACTCCAGCAAAGAAAACTGGTAGCCATTGTTATCCCACATACCTCACATATTGGCCTTTATGACCCCAATATGTTTCCTCTCATTGGATGAAAATTCATGCTTCCACAAGCAGTTTTGTTGAGGATTTCAATCATTGATGCAATGGCACAGTATCATGCGTTTCACTTACTTACATGCGGCACTGTACCTGCGCTGCTAATATGTTGACCATTTTGCTTTGGGCTTTGAATGCTGGCTGTGAAAGACTCACCCGGCTTCGCAAGCAGAACTCGTAGGACAAATTTTTGTGTGCTTGTGAACACTAGTTCCTCTGCTGACTCTCTTAGATATTGATCCCTGCACGGCCCACACTTTTAAGAAAAAGGCCATTTTAAATCTTGTTCTTCGAGATATAAAAAAACACGAATCCAACTTTTTAAGTCATTTATAAGGAAGGCAAATTCAGATGGTCCCTGCTTAGATTATCGACAAAGAGCTATTTTAAGAAACACATCCATTAATGTCTCTGCATAAATGCATTATGTTTTCTTGTTCTTTCACTGAATTACACGTACAACTTTGTAAGTGAATTTAAAATTCGGAATATAAGTAACATTCACTTCTAACATATTTTGAAACACAATTCATTCAAATGCTTTCTACACCATATCACTTACATTACATTACAATTCTGCACAACAATTTAAAAACTCCCTCCTCATACCTTTGCAAATGAGTCAATGACAACATATAGGTCTTTATTCATAATGCTCATTCTTTTAGCACGATGTCACTTCATCTCTACTCTTCTTCTGGTACATACGTCCCTTTTTTGGAACCACCCTCTATCTAATAATGTAATATCCGGGGTTGCACTGCAAAAAATTCCCGTTAAATTTTACAGTTAAATTAACTGGCAACTTTGTTCCAGGTCTAAGAACTGTAAAAGTACTAATAAACCTGAACAGGACAATGAACCGTAAAATGCAGATTGGTACTTTGAACTGTAATTTTGCAGATTCAACAAAGTTATATTACGGTATAATGTACATATATAAAACAGTTTATTTAAAGTATATTTTACAGTTATAACAACTGTCAATCATAGAATGTAAAGAATGCAAGGAGCTGTATAATCTGCTGTAAAAATACGGATAGTATGTGTTATTCTTACTTATTGCACAAGTGTGAAACAACAGACTAAGCATGTGATTTACCTGTCGCATAGCTGTAGGGATGTACCGAAGCTGGAATCAGCTGAGAGAGTGACAGAGCCACTGACTCCAGGCTCGGCCTTGCTCATCTCTTGCTTGACAGCAGGGAAGCAAGTCCATCAATTATACCCAGCAATTAATTCGCACACGTCTGCTCACAAACCATAAAATTGACGGATATTTTCCAAGAGAACCAGGTGTCAAGTTTATCGAAGTATGTTGTATTGATGCAGACTGCGCCTGGGTTATTTTGGTTTTAATAGTGTCATTCTTTAGATCACATCATAAGACTCACACAAATGTCAATGTCATATATAAATATAACAACTTTTGCATAATGACAGCATCTTTAAGATCATATGAATGAGGATGTTCCCTTACCTTCAGATAAGTTATAAATTAAGTTTGATTAACAGCTGCGTAAAGCATATGTTATAGATGGCACCACATGTTCCGTGGTTGAAGTCCATGCAATCGCTTGTTTATCATTCCTAATCTGACCTGGTGTATTGATTGTTTAGCCAATTCAAATGTTTTGTCTGCATATTACAAGTTGCCAGTAAATTAACGGTTGAAGTAATTGTTCATTAACGTGAACTGAATGTTAAATGACATGTTGCAGTAAATTTATCTTGGAGCCATTTTGTAACTGACAAAGAACTGTAAATTCACAGACAAAGTCTGTTTTAAAAAAATACTGATAAAATAACAATAAATTTACGGTTCTTTCAGCTAGAAAAACACGGTCATTTCTTACAGTGTGTGTTTGAATTTGAAAACTAAAATCTCATATGCTTTGTCAGACACTCACATACCTCTCTCACTGCCATTTATCAGGGGGTAATGCTAGTATTCTCAATAATATAGAGGCCTCAGCGATTTGAAGGGAAAATATGGAATGACATTCGATGTGATTGCTAATTCTTCCTTTGTCTTCGTCAGTGCAGATCTGGGTTAATCTGGGTCACAATGAGGTTCAACTAAATGCTATTTATTTACTGAACATGAAAAAGAGTCAAAGGCAAATTTTCTAATCCTTTGCCAGGCCTGATGTCTCTTTAGCAAATGACCCCTCTGGAGCGTGGTCCGGCTTTCCTGGGAGAAGAATCAAACTAACATAAAAGGGGCTCGAGCCATAATTTGGTCATTTGCAAGCACAGTCACATGGTGTGGGATTTCCCAGCTTAACACAATATTGCGAGACTCGTTAGCAATGGTAGTAAGACTGATATTGGCATTATAAAAAGGCAATGAAAGATGTTAATTAGAATTATTTTATTTTACTTAGTGCAATATGACAAGTACATGTATATATTTATTTATTTATTTATTTCATTTTGCCTCCACAAAGGGAGAAAAAGTACAAATAATACACATTGAAAATGAGATAATACACAAAAATCATATGATTTATGTACATTTTAGAAATAAACATTATAATTGTGACAGTTTAAATAGCTGTTGTTAAAAGATGCACTAAAAAATGTTCGTCAGAATATGGTTTTACAAAATTTTCATGAAAAAGTAACATTTTTAAAGAATCAACATGACCATCAAATGAATTAGTGCTATTTCTTATAGGAGGATTTAATAATAAAGATATGACTGATTCACCCCTCATTAAAACTCTTGACAATAATGTACCTGGTAAAATTTCATTACATAATAGAAAACGTGACACATAATACAAAAGTAAATTTCTACATGGGCTCTCTACCTGCCCTATCCTGTGAAGCAGATTGGTACAATTTCTGTGAACTATATCACTAACTTTATTCAAGCCCATCGCTTGTAACAATTGTGTATTATGAGACCTTTTGCTAAGACCTAAACATTGCTTCATAAGTTTACCTTGAACAGAGTCCATTTTATCAATGTCATTTGAATTCAGATGAACACAATCTGAACCATAAACAAGAGAAGGTTGACATATATGTTTATACAAATGTGCTTTAACATTAGTTGATGCCCCTGGATACAACATACCTGCAGATGACAAACTATAAAATGATTTCCTGCACTTACTGAATCGATGGTTTACATGATCAGAACTTGTACCCGTTTTATTATACACACAGCCCAATATTTCAAGGGTGCTAACATTTTCAAGTTTACTGTCATTTATCAACCATGAGGGTTCAACAACAAATGGATTATTTCCAATAATCATACATTTTGACTTCTCCTTGTTATAATTAAACCTCCATCTCTTACTGTAATTCACACAAAGGTCTAACATATGTTGCAGTCCAGTGATAGAAGAACTCATAACAGTCACATCATCAGCATAAGCAAAGGAATTGTAAATCATGTTACCAATTCGCACACCAGTGTCTAGTGATGACAATTCCAGTAATAACCCATTTATGAATATGTTAAAAAGATATGGTGACAAAATACTCCCTTGTCTGGTACCTCTGGTTACAATAAATTTACTACTTAACTTACCATTCCATTTAACAACAGCATTCAAATTATTGTACCATTCATACAGAAATAACCACTTGTAAGCAGGAAGGACATCTATCAGTTTAACAAAAAGAGATTTGTGACAAACAGTATCAAAACATTTTTCTGCATCTAAACTAGCCACAAACAGGGGGCTTTGTTGTGATTTACAGTAACTTATAACATCAGTAAATAGGTTGCAAGCCATACTAGTACCTCTACCCTCTCGAAAACCAAACTGGGTATCACACAGTTTTACACTTGGACAATTAACAGCTCTACAATCTTGGTATGAACAGAACTTAGTGTAACTGGCCTATAGTGTTTTGTTATATTTGGATTTAATGTAGACTTCTTTAGTATTGGAATGATAATACCAGTGGTAAATACAGAAGGAACACAGCTTTTAGATAATACAATACTGTAAAGATTAGCCAAAAGTTCATACAGTTTCATGCATCTGCCATTCTTCAAGTGTTCAGAGGTAATTCCATCTATTCCAGGAGACTTCCCTGTTGGTAGATTAACAATGATATCACTGATACTAGAACTTGTGATGTGCTGGTGTATAACTTCATTTCTGCACTTGGTCTTGTGGTGCTCAACTTTAGCCCAATCTGTCAATTGTTCCTCAGTTCTGTTGCCACTGTCTGACATGATACCCTGGTAGAATGTTGCAAAGTCATTAGGACTCAGGTCAGAATTCACTTTGCTCCTTCTTAGGTACTTGATTTCATTCCAGAATGATGACATCTTTCTATCCCTTAATAAATTGTCCAATTTCCCGAGGTGTTGCTGTTGAGTGTTATATATTACAATCATTTAACAATCAACAATGAAGAGTAAATAACACTAAGTGGGACTCAGCAGAGTTCGTCAGAAGTATTATTATTGCTGACCCTTAAATATACACAAAAATATATTTCAATAAGGAAAAAATAAAAAATAAAAATTAACATAGAATAAAAATAAAATTAAGTGATGAAAATGAAGATGGAAATGATCTTAATTTATATTTCACTGAAAATTGAGTAAAATAACACAGATAATATAAGTTACTAGTAAGCCTGATAGACATGTTTTTTCAATTTCCGTTTTTGTTTTAAATTATTTGACAATTGGAGCCATAAATGAGGGGATGCACCTGAAGCTTTTATTATATTGTAGGGTAGTATGATGTAAAGCTCTTAAATTAGTTTGATTCCTTGTATTATATGTATGTCTAATTATGTCAAATAGATTTATTAATCTAACTGGTAGTTTGTCATATATGTGTCTATGAGACACTTTCAGCAGTTCTAACTTTATAATATCGTCTATCGTTAAGATTTTTCCTTTTCTGTATAGTACCTTTAGATTAGCCCTATTTCCAACATAAAAGATTAATCACATAGATTTATTTTGTTGGATTTTTATATTTTTCAACAAAGGCCCCCATGCTGCGATGCCATATGTAGCATGACTTTTAACATTTGCATAGTATATCAGTAGTTTTGATTCAACTGGTAACATATTTTTAACCATTGCTAGGCTGTAATTTCCAGCTATCATTTTCTTAATTAAATTTTTAACCTGTAAATCCCATTGCGAATATTCATCAATTGTTACCCCGAGAAATTTTATGTTTTTTACTCTTTCAATTAATGTTTGATTCACACTTAGCGTTCCATTATAATTACAGTTCTTTTGTTTACTGTGAAATAATATAAACTTTGTTTTGTCAACATTTAGAGTAAGGGAATTACTTTTAATCCATTGATTGAGTTTTTCGAGATCTGAATTAACTTTTTATACAAAAATTTTGGATTATTTCCAGAAACAAATATAGTGGTTTCATCGGCAAAAGTCACTGCATTAAAAAATTTTAGGCTTTTCACTAGATCATTCACTAAAATCATAAATATCAACGGACCTAAAACGGACCCTTATGGCGTCCCACAGGACATGCCGTAAGCATTAGATATCACATTTTTAAATTTGACCCTAATTTTACGATTTGATAAATAGCTTATAAACCATGAAAGTGCAATGCCGCGGATTCCATAAAATTCTAACTTTTTTATTTTAGTCTGGTGATCTAAAGTATCAAATGCTTTGGACATATCAAGAAATAACGCTAATGTAAAGTTTGCGCGTGTCTGCATACATTGTGCATGTAAAATAATTAAGATCTACTCTATAATGTCTATAGCAAAGGCAAACAGTTACTTCAGCACAATGGGCAAAATGTATGAAAGTTAAGACTTGATTGGGCTAGAAGGAATTGGTATAATGTAATTGGGAAATGAGTCAAAATCTTGATTTTAGAATGAAGGCATAGGTGACCGCTTCTGTTTTGGGATTCAAAGTGCATGGCCAGAAAAGATCTGAAACCTTATGTAGCCTTGACTAGATGTCAATCCCTTTGCCATAATTTATGTGTAAATGAAGCTTTTTGCAGCCACAATATCATAGCAGCTGGGCAGCTGAGTGGTTAAGGTGCCTGCCTGCTCTGCTCATTCAGAGACTGTTCCAAAACCCCCTCTTTTTATACACATAAGAACTCACTAAAAATATATCGCAACCAGTTGCCTACATGCATTTGGTCTATATACTTATGTGGTTTTAGCATTGACCCGACTCTTCCAAATAAGTAAATGAACCAAGAAACTGAACATCGATAGAAAGGAAACAGACACAAAGGGACCATAGAGACGTACAACTTAACTTCCTGTCTCTCTATGGTAGATTTGTTTTTCTTTCTTTGCATTGTCATTCATTGGTGCATTTTCCATCAGAGCTTGTCTAATACGTATGGCCCTGGGCTTCTTGCAACATTAACAATGAAGCTTGGCGCCTGGCTCATGCAACTTGCAGGCCATAAAGCCATTACACAAAAGTGTTTTTTAACACTGGGTGTGCAATGCCCCAGGGCTTAATTTGTCTCGCAATAAGTTCTTCCTTTCAAACTGGAACTTGGTTAAGTGCATTGGCTATTTGTTACACAATTAATAGAGATTGTTCTCGATTGTTTGCTTTGTTTACTACAAGGGGTTAATTGCAATCTGATTTGTCAGATTACAAATAACGTCTTGAGTTTTGGTAATATTTTGGGTTTTGGCATATCGGTGTATAAGGTTTCATCTCCAATGTTTTGACAATGTACACAATTTACAATAGCATGTGTCAACACACCCAAATGTCCACTTCCTAGCCCTACTTTGGGAGATATACATAATAGTGTCGCCTTTATACAAAGGGTCTTGGATATAAAAAGTTTTCATTGTTTTTTGCTATTCTGAGAAAAAATGTTTGCAATTCATCATGTATATATATATCTACTTTTCCTTGAGGATTATTAACAACATCGATCTCGAACAAGTCACTAGCCAGTTATATCATTCTGCCTTTTATGAACGTCCTGACGTCCTCTATTTTTACGTTCAAAATTGTAATCATAGTGTCACTGAGTGTATAGCCTATGCACTATGTGTGACTTCACTGACATTTCCAATAGGAATGACTCTTTCAAGGAATTTCTAGGAATTTTCCATTTTGAATCCCTGCTCCCAAGAAAATTCCATCGAATTGCTCTCCTTCCTTTATTGCTGTTATTGTGGTTTATGTTATATGCTCTTAATATTGGACCGCTATATCCCTTGCATATAGTGTAATGTAAGAATTAAGTAATTGTCAAAGTGTATATCCTACTATTGGCTTATTATGGCACTCCTGCGATGTGGATATTGCCTCTTACTTCTTGATGTCACTGAGAGCCCTGTCTCGTAAGTTATGATGTGACTTACCAACATAACACGCATAATCTGGAGGAGTGTTACCAGCTAAAACTTTGTTATTGTGTAAAAGTTGGAAAGTAATAATTATGGTATATTTGCAAAGCACGAAGGCAACACAGCTGAAGTAATAAATTCTAATACAGATATCCCCAAGATACATTTAAGGAATCTCAAGACTGCAATTACTAAACTAATCTCTGACTAAACTAAACTTTGCTTTGTGCAAATGCACTTGCTATTCAAGATCAAAATTTGGTTTAAAGTGCATATAGAACAATGTCATTTGAACCATACGTGTATTTATGTGTGCTGTTACTATATTGACTGTCTGGCTTTGTCTTTTGAATGCTGGCTGTGAAACACTTATCCAGCTCCAAAGTCACAGATCCCATGGAACATATTTTGGTGGGCCTGTGAGCGCTAAGAAAAAGAAATTACCCTTTCTTCTCCCCTGACTCCTACAGTCTTACACCGTGATTCCATGCATGGCCCAAGCTTTCAAAAAAGTTCCTTTTAAATCGTTTTATATCCAATTAAAAACCAATAATCCAGCTTTGGACTCGCCTAAGGAAGGCAAATTCATATGGTCCGCATCTATACTATTGACAAAGAGCTATTTCAAGAAACTCATCCATTAATGTCTCTGCATAAATGCATTATACTTTCTCGTTCTATTTCAGTGGACTATGCATACAACGTTTCAAGTGAATTTAAAATTCTGAACATACTCTTTGGATAAAAGAACTGCTTCAATTGTAATTCAAGAATTTTGTCTGACATGATCAACATAAGATTAATGACATGAAATGAAACCTTGAAATAGCTGTATTGCCATGAATACAAAAACAACAGCTGTCATTGAAACATTATAGATAAGTCTGTGGCATATGAAATTGTGAGAAAATCCAAAGCCTATCATTGTACACTCTTGATCAAAATGCTGGAATAATTTGGATTTTGTAATTGTAATTGTAATTTATTTGATTTCCAACAATAGATGTTACAAAGTTGGAGGCTGGGCACGCTTAGACAAACGTCTGTAATTTGGCCCAGCCTTGATTTGAGAAAAAAAAAGAAAAAAGAAAAAAGAACGAGGAAAAAGCAATACATCATTAAGTTATAGGAAAGGAAAAAAAAGAAAAAGAAAAAAACAGTATAACAGCAACAATTACAGTAATAAGATTAGAAATATAAGTTATACAACAGTAGACAAGAGAAAGAAATTAAAATTAAATAAAGGAAAATCAACAGCACAAAATCATCATGATAATATTACAGTCACATAAAATAGTCATATACACAATATGGACACATTATAACGATCAAGTAGAGTGTAACATTATATGAATGGGAATTAATAAATACAAATGCATTGCAAAGCAATTAATGGGAGAATGATTGATTATTAAAAAAAATAATAATAAATAAAAAAAGAATTTAAAACAAAAATATATATATAAATATATGTAATATTGATATATTAGGATACAATATAGTTATCATACAATATGTACATTACTAATTACACCTGGCTGTTCAAAAAGGGGGGGGCTTACAACAAAGGGGGGATTAGCCAGGAAAGTTTGTGACTGATGATGATATGGCTGATGAGGCTATGGTTATGATGAGATGGATGAATATAAAATATAATCTGATTGGATACCTCTAGATACATGATGCACAGTTTCTGATTGTACAAGTTTGATTATATGAATGAATAAAATGATTTTTTAATTTTTTTGAGAATGAATTTATACTGGCATAGTCAATATTTTTGAGACAATTTGGTAGTTTGTTCCATTCGGATCCTACTTTGTAGTTAAGAAGATGCTTTTGAAACCCGCTATTGATTATATGAATATAAATATTTTGAGCATGTCGACTGGGGTAGGGATTGATAAGGGTTGTTGATGGCAACTTATCAGCATGAAAATCAGGTAATATTCCTATTTTTTTACGATAGTATAGTTTACAGCAATTTGCCTTGTAGAGGTCATGGAATTTTAGGATTTTGTATTTTGGAAAAGGGGATCAGTATGCGCATTATATATCGAATCTGAGATAGTGCGGAGACATTTCTTTTGCAAAACAATTAGACGTTTCAGCAGTGATCTGTCGGCATTCCCCAGGCTACAATTCCATAGGTTAGATGGGGGGCTATAAGAGCATTATAAATATTAAGAAGAATTTTCTCAGGTAAGCTATGTTTCATTCGATACAGCAATGAATTTATTTTGGAAATTTTATTGCATTTGTTATTAATGTTTTCAAGGTGTCAGGATTTCAAAGTTCTAAAATTGGTGATTGAATGTGTGGAATTGCGAAGATTTTTTCCTCAGACATTAGATTTATGTATTAATGATATTATAAACTATTTTTAGTTGCTGAGAATTATTTGAAAACTTTCTTTGGGTGACCTGGAAAAATTTTCATTTCTAGTAAAAAATTATCACATAAGTCTAGTGTCTGAGGAAAAAGTCTTTGCAATTCCACACATTCAATCACCAATTTAAGAACTTTGAAATCCTAACACCTGGAAAATCCAAATTATTTTGATCAAGAGTGTATTCTTGTTTCAAAGGTTTACTAATTGGCTTTTAACTGCAAAAATTATAATAATAAACATGTTGACAGTGAGTATTGTACCTACATCCTCCTTCTTCCCCTTCGAAATAGTAGCACTATCATTTTAATATTCATTCTGAAAGGAGCACCCATATCAGTAATATCAGAAACGATAACACATGATTTTGAAGGTTTTCATTCCATATAAACAAGATCCCTGAAGATACAACCCAATGATATATTATGTGTGGAGTGGTATCTCATTGCCATGAAACATTTGACGCATGCTCGGATGCTTTAGGTCTACTGAATTGCCTGGGTTTGATTCCTTTTCAGAAAACGCTGTACAGTGTACATGTATTAACAGAATGTCATAAGCAACTTCCTGGCTGGATGTTGTTTGAATTTTTTTGGGAAGCCCTTTGTGTATCAGTGTCTTTAATAAACTCTTAAAATATCAATGCTGTGAACAATTTCTGCTCTCTGTTTCATTGTAATTTCAACATGGAGGGAATATGCTGACAGGACATTCATTTGCTTTCCGTCGACAAAGATGAGTAATCATATCTTTTTAGTTTTTTATTATTTAAAGACTTAGAGACAGTAACTCCATAATCTTACGGCTTAATTCTTTCTTTATGGTAGCAGTTGCATAGTTAGCAGCCTTATTTAATTATTATCTCAATAAGATCACCTTATTTCACTATTGGCTCCCTAAGGTCATTTATTACAGGTCAAGGGGACCAGATCGATCTCGACATTGAGCCGTTTTTAGGACTTTTCGCTATTTTATGGCAATTGGTGACACTAACAGAATCTACCTTGGCTAGATACTGGCAGACTGGCAGATAGATCCTGCCAAGAGAAAGATGATTCCTGCCTTCTAATATTTTGACATCAAGTGGTAATCCCTTGTCCAATGCATGTGGATAAGAACAGTTTAGGTTCAGATTGCCAGTGGCGTATTTAGGGGGGAGACACTGGGCCATGGTCCAGGCCAAAAATTAACATGGAAAAGATAGGAAAAGCCACTGAGCATCGCATATTCACACAATGTAATGGCCCTCCCCTCAAGCCATTTCTAGATACGCCCCTCCAGATTGCCAAGGATATTCTTATGTCCCTCACTTAATTCACTTCCTGCACCCAGCCAAAGTTTCTCAGTCAATGGTGAGATCTACACGACCTTTCATTGTGTCTCACTGCTACAAAGGGATGGATTTCCTCAACCTTGAGAATAAATAAAAAGACAGGGACTCACTTATTGACATCTTTTGTCAATACCTTGGCTACATGGAATGAAATGTGGAATGGCATAGCTGCTTGCTTCAAAAGGATTGCTATAAACTGTAAATGCACCATTATGATGCAAATAATAGTAATGTACAAGGTATGTTAGGCAGTAACATAATTAAGGGGGTCATCGACCAATGCTCTCCCACCTCAGAGCCAAGATTAACATGGGAAAGATACATGTGGAAAAGCAGCTTTTCGCCCCACATTTGCAGCACATCATGCCCCCAAGGTAATTTCTAGATATGCCCCTGGTGTTAGTGGATTTTAGTAAATTCCTTCGTCTTGTGTATTGGACATGCATCAATGTGACAATGACTGGTGTCTTTAAACATGAATGATATTTCCCAGTTCAAGTAAACACTATAGCTATCAGCTACGGAACCAAGAAAGAGTATTCATATCAAAGGCAAATTTTCTGATCCTTGATCTGTCCAGATGTCTCTTCAGCAAATGACCTCTCCAGGGAGCATTTTAGCTTTTCTGGGAGGAGGGTCTCATGACGTCAAGGAGCAGCAATAATTCTTTTGTCTTTATGTTCAGCCACATGGGGTGGGATTTCTCAACTGATCACAATGATGTGAGACTTGGTAGCAAGGCAGGGATTAGCATTAGTGCATTACCTGAAAAAGGACAATAATAGTTGTAAGTAAACAGAATTGTTAAGAATTGGTTTGCACAGCGATGAAGGCCTACTCAGTTGCAAATACTTAACCAAAATGTTTAGATATACAAATGAGTTTAGACTATTTTTGTCACGAAAATTTCATGTACAGCGTGAATTTGGTTGACGAGTGATACATCTTGCTTTCACAATCCTCATCGTATTTGTGTGAATCTCAACTTATTTTTTTGTTGTTGAACTGTGTTGGTATTTTTGAAGAACTGCCTCACTTAAGAGACTTTTGCAACACTTCGCTTCTTTGTAATTGATGTATAAACTCGCTACACTCTAAATTGGAAATGCGTACAACCTAAACAAAACCTAAACATTAAACATTCCCACTTTGAGCGCGTTTATTGGTGTTTAGCTTTTTCTTTATAAACACTATGTTTAGCCAAATTAAACAAGCTGCGTAAGCGACTGCGCAGATACAACCTAAACAATTATGACAAAAAACATTTAGTTTTAGCGTTTTATTTGTTTAGAACACTAAACAATACCTAAACAATTAGGTGCATAGTCTAAACAACCAAGTGTCTAATGCCTAAACTACCAAATGTTGACAACTTAAACAAAATCTCAACAACTAATGTGCGTACAAAATTCCCGCTTTGAGTGCATTTAAAAGTGCGTACAAAAATTAAATGTTTAGGCTGTAAACAAATGCGTACATCTTCAATAAAAGTTTATATCATGTGAAAAAAAAGCTATTCCTTACTTTTATCTATACATCGATAGTGACTGTACAGGCAGCAGTTCTATGCTTTACATACCAAAAGTTTCTCATTACTTACGATCTGTCTTAATTATGAAAAATTAATTCAACGGTTTATAAATTATATTCTCATGCAAAAGACACAATTCATCATAATTGTATAACACCTCCTGTCCAATAGTTTACCTGCCTACATGCCATATCTAATGATAGTGCCTAAAAAAATGTAGCAATTTAACTTCCCAATAAGTAGCATTGACAAATATCCTGTACTT
Source organism: Platynereis dumerilii (assembly GCA_026936325.1). Classification (NCBI taxonomy): domain Eukaryota; kingdom Metazoa; phylum Annelida; class Polychaeta; order Phyllodocida; family Nereididae; genus Platynereis; species Platynereis dumerilii. The sequence goes on along the minus strand of JAPTHN010000002.1, from coordinate 19,252,730 downwards.
GAAAGCACTTTATTATAATGACTAGCTAAATCGATGACTGTTTCTTTTTTGTAAATCATATTTTGAGACTTAACATTTACAAAATTACAAAATTGAAATAAATACCATTTTGTAAAAACCTTACTGATCAATCACGCGAAATTCACACATTAAAACAACTTTTTGGATTACAATTAATTAAATTTGGTACATAATTCAACTCTTTTGCGTTAAAACTTTTACTAAAATATCAACAACATTATTATTCTATTCTAAACACAATTACAAAATACCTTTTTTTGTGCACAGTTGGAATTTTTCATTGTGCAGTTTCACATATCATTTGTGTGATTTTACAATTTCTCAAATCGTCCCAGTTAGAGCCAAAACTAATTGGATTAGCCTGAGGTGAACGGCACTAATGTTGCACAAGTTTTGTTTGTTTTGTGACGGCATCATTGTAATTTGCATGAAGAGAGGCCACAAATACATTTTGTAAGACCTAGCCTCAACGAATGATCCTGCTGCTATCTGGACAATTCTGAGAGTCTCCTTCAAACATCTCTGCATTTCCAAACTTCTTCTTCTTCCACATGAGAGCTGGGTTCATGTGTTGAACGTTTAAGCTCTGCAGGACTGCACATGTGTGCATGAACAACACATAACACAGCCTATAAAAATGTGGTCCTTGTCACATGGTTCTTTTTAAACAGGGATTTGAATAACTAAACAAATAAAATAGAACTAAGGTTTAAATAAAGAAGAATGAATTTATTTACAAATATGTACAGTTGATTACTCTTTTAGCACTTTGAGTGAACTATAGTCCCACATTAAAACATTCAATTGTCACACATTATACATCACACATTATACATCACACAGTCCACAATAGTCCCAAGTAAATCTGCCTGGTTGATGACTTTAACTTGCGCAACGATCTTCCGTGACCTCACTGTGCAACGATCTTCCGTGACCTCACTGTGCAACGATCTTCCGTGACCTCACTGTGCAACGATCTTCCGTGACCTCACTGTGCAACGATCTTCCGTGACCTCACTGTGCAACGATCTTCCGTGACCTCACTGTGCAACGATCTTCTGTGACCTCACTGACAAAACTGCACTGCATCCTGCATGTAGCACCGGCTTCCTCCGCCATAGACTATAACAAGACAATTCATCTTATAAATACATTGAAAATTTGGCAAGGTGTCTCCATACTTTTGCCAACAACTGTAAATATTCACAACTACTGCAAAAATGCCAAAGTTAACTAATACTAGCATTAAAATGACAAACAGTAATTTATACATTGTGCTAATGCTAATATATATTTAATAACCAATTAATTATATGCCACATGGCTTATTTCTCAACATTAAAATACCATGTGCACCGAACATGTGCTTTTTCAGAACATGTGCTTTTCACATTTTTAACCATAAAACCATAATTAATTAATATCTAATAATATCTAATTAATTATATGAATACACATAATGTTGCTACATTATTTGAAATCCATGTGCACTGAACATGTGCTTTTTCAGAACATGTGCTTTTCACATTTTTAACCATAAAACCATAATTAATTAATATCTAATAATATCTAATTAATTATATGAATACACATAATGTCATTACATTATTTAAAATAACCTGTGCACTAAACATGTGCTTTTTCAGAACATGTGCTTTTCACATTATTTTTCAAACATTTAATTTTCCATTAAATACAATTAATTTCTTCTGAAAATTAATACACACAACTAGCACACTATATTGTCAACTTTACCTTAAATGGCTTTCCTGGCTAACAATTATTAAATCAAATGACTTACTTTAAATTTAAGGTTGCTCTGTCAAACACATGTTGACAGCTCCATGGCTTGGTGGCAAATGGGCTGAGATCCCCACAGTAGGTCAGCATGTCTGGCTGGAGGATCAAAACCACTCAAGCATGGAATCTGCTAGGAGATTGGGAATGCACCCAAAATAAAGTAAAAGAGTGAGGAGATTGGGAACTTGTCCCTGAAATGATTAATTGAACCCCTGATTTTGTTACAACAACCCCCTCCTCAAGAATTTTCACACCTGAAAAATTAAGAGACTTGCAAAATCTTAAGTACAATTAATTTCAACAAAACAACTTACTCTTTACCACAACGGCTCAAATAATCAGCCACATAATTCTCAGAACCTTTAATGACTTTAACGACAAATCTATAAACCTGCAAATCCAGAGCCCATCTCATTACTCTACTGTTATTCATCTTTGCTGAATTCAAATATTTCAAAGGTTGATGATCTGACATTAGGATAAACTCCTTGCCATACAAGAACGAATGTAAAGTTTTGATAGCCCAAACTAGAGCTAAACATTCACGCTCAATCGCGGAGTATCGCGTCTCAGCAGGTTTAAGCTTTCTGCTGATATACATCAAAGGAGCAAGATGCCCTTCATGCACTTGCATGAGAGCGCCCCCTATACCTGTTCCTGATGAGTCTACCGCCAAAATCATCTCCTTATCCAAATCTGGTAGATGCAACACTGGTGGATTTGAAAGCGTAGTCTTGAAAAGTTGAAAAGAAGATTCTGCTTCTTCTGTCCACTTCAACTTTGTCGGATGGCCCTTCCCCAGCATGTCGGTCAACGGCTTTGCCTTGTCTGCAAACGAAGGGACATACTTCCTATGATACGAAATCATGCCAATGAACGAACGTAGTTCTTTCTTGGTCTGTGGCCTCTCAACATCAAGAATCTTCACAATCTTTGCTTCTTGCGGCTTCACCACTCCTTGTCCAACCTTCTGACCTAGAAAATCAATTTCTGAAAAACAAACAAAACATTTAGTAGGTCTTGCAGTCAGATGATGTTTTCTCAACCTTGTCAACACTTTCCGAAGTGTAACCATGTGTTCCTCCCATGTGTCTGTGAAAATCACCAAGTCATCGATGTAGCTCTCAGCGTTGTCCAATCCGTCTAGCAGTTTACGCATCATGCGGCAAAAAATAGAACTTGCATTCACCAGACCAAACGGCATCACAACAAATTGTTTTAGTCCCTTCTCAGTAGCGAAAGCAGTTCTATGTCTGTCACTTGCAGCAATGGGTATCTGCCAGAATCCTTTGCTCAAATCAATTTTGGTGAAATATCTGCATCTGCCTAACTTCGCAATTATTGCCTCTTGGTTAGGAATAGGTTCTGAATCCAAAACTGAAACAGCGTTAACTTTCCTGAAGTCAATGCAGTACCTGTGACTTGAATCTGGTTTGCGGACAATAACACTCGGACTGCAGTAATCTGACTGTGATTCTTCAATGACTCCCATCTTTTCCATCTTCTCCACTTCTGCCTTCATGGATTCACGGATAGCAAATGGCACAGGATACGGTCTCTGTCTGACAGGAGTATCATCAATGACATCAATATGACATTCCACCAAGTCAGTTTTACCAGGATAATCTGTAAACACTGAGCTGAACTCCTCAATCAGATTCCATACCTCCTTGCTCTTTCTCTGATCCAAATCTTCATTGATCTTCACTTCTTTCCAAGTTTCCGTGCTTTCAATGGAACAGAACATGACGTCTCTTGCAGTGCCTTGTTCCTCCTCTTCTTCCTGAACTGTGACAACCAATGCTTGTCCTGCAACAATGTCGTCCTTGTCACCTTCACTTTCTCTGCAAAGATAAAGTTTCAACATGTTAGCATGGAATGTCTTTGCTTTACCATTAACATCAACTTTATAGTCATTGTGAGCTACTCTATCTAAGACATCAAATGGGCCCTTCCACTGCATAATCAACTTGTTATTATCAGTGGGCAACAACAATAATACCTGATCACCTGCTTTGAAAGTACGCATGCGACTTTTCTTGTCATAGTAGGCCTTTTGGCGGGTCTTGGATTTCTGAAGTGATGCTTGGGCTAAAGCGCATGTCTCCTCCAATCGCTCACGAAGCTCAAGAACATACTGGTATGTTGACTTCACATCTTCATCAACATCTTTACCAGCCCAAAGCTCTCTCAACAGCATCATCGGTCCTCTTACACTTCTACCATAGAGCATCTCAAATGGTGAAAATCCCAAGCTTTCTTGTGGAACCTCCGGTAAGCAAACAGTACTGCAGGTAAATAGCGATCCCAGTCCTTCGGTCGTTCCTCACACATCCTCTTCAACATGGACTTCAGAACTCCATTAAACTTCTCAACAAGTCCATTAGCCATGGGGTGATATGGAGTTGTACTTAACTTCTTAATGGAGAGTAATCTTGATATTTCTTCCATTAAACTTCCAGTGAACTGAGCACCCTGGTCATGCAATATTTCTCTTGGTAAACCCACTCTCGAGAAAATAGTCATCAATGCCTCAGCCACATCAACTGTTTCAATCCTCTTCAGAGCAATAGCTTCTGGATATCTTGTGGCATAGTCAACTAAAGTCAAAATGTACCTGAATCCACTGTTGGACACTGGGAGTGGTCCAACTAAATCAACTGCAACTCGTGCAAATGGAGTATCAATGATTGGCGTGCTTCCAAGCGGAACTCTTCTTGTGCGCCCTCTGGGGTAGTTCTCTGACATTTATCACATGACGCGCAGAATCTCTTGATATCACCATTGATCCCTGGCCAATAAAAATTAGCCAACACCCGGTCCACAGTCTTCTGAGTACCAAGATGTCCTCCCAAGATGGCGTCGTGGGCAACCTCCATGACTCCTTCCCTTAGAAGCTTCGGCAATACGAGCTGGATCGTTGCTCGATTACCAGTCTTTTCTGATGACGTGTGTTCCCTGTATAAAACATTATCATCAAGAAAATAACATTCCTGCCAATTCCTATTCTGTACAACAGGATTATCAACTAAGGCTCTTGCCTTATCCAGTGAATGATCTTGCCTTTGCAAATCAATCAACTGTTTTCTGTCAACTCTTACAAGATCGGGCTGTGCCACAATCAAAGGCTTTACTTTCCTAGCTTTTGACATTGATCTAGTAACTACACTAGCAGAAACAACTGTGTCAGATTGAACCTCCTTTGAAGTTACGGCATCATCCATATTACTCTTGTATCCTACATCAACTTCATCAGATACAATACCACTCAGCTTACAAAACTCACCATACCTTGAATGGTTACCTCTGGCCAGGGATGGGGCCTCACATCCTGCCATACTTTCCAACCTTTCAGTCTCCACTGACTGACAAGAATTCTCAGCTGAATCTTCTTCACTCTTCTGTGAAGAATCCGCCATGCCACTATTCTCCGCCTCGTCCTTTGGCTTCTCTGCCTCATCCTGTGGCTTCCACATGAAGTCGGGATCTGACGCATCTCTGGCACCTGCAATATTACCAATTATGACATCAAAAATAGGACTACTCATGGCCATGGCTCGGACCTTTCCCTGATAAAAGGGAGTATCCAATTCTACCACCACTATTGGTGCTACTTTAACACTACCATCAACCATTGTACATGATCCATTATCCTTAGTGAAACTATTTGAAGGACACAAATCCTTTTTCACAATTACACCTGTGCAACCCGTGTCACGTACCACATTTACTTGGCCATGACCTAACAATTTACCAATAACCTGCGGAACATTAACCTGTTTCTCAAGACTCAGCGCACACTCCATGTCTCCTTCTCTTGTTTTGACATACTTGATTCCATCTTTTACTAATACGGGTACCTTCCATCCATTTTCAAGTGTTACCATTTCCATTTCATTCACCACTGCTGGCATTGCTGTTACATTGTTCGATTGATCTTTCTTCTTTCTTAATTTGCAATCTCGCACATAATGCCCTGTTTGGTGACATAAGAAACAAGTTCTCTTTGATCTATCTTCTTCATACTTAATGCCTTTGGCTTCAGGCTTAGCATCAGATTTTTCCTCACCTTTGTTGGTTTTACCTTTCTTGTCACTCTGTTTTGATGACTTACTCTGGGCTTGCCATACATCATACACTTTCCCATGTACTTCCAAGTACTGTTCAGCCAGGATTCCCATCTCTTTCGCATTTGGTGGCTTTCTTTCCTGTAAAAACACTTGAAGATCTTTAGTAGCAACATTCAAGGCCTGCTCACGCAACAATAAATCTTTAAGATGTTCAAAATCCTCCTCAATTTCACTGAGTTCTATCCATCTCTGCAAATACATTTCTAACCTCGTGATGAACTGAGGAAATGTTTCACCATTCTCTGGAAGAGCTTTTCTAAATTTCTCTCTGAAACCCTTTTCCGTTAATCGGTATTTCTTAAGCAGCGCTACTTTTACGGCATCATAATCATCATAATCACCTTTGGGCAAACGATAGTAAACACTAAGTGACTCACCTTTAAGTAATGCACTCAGGCTGGTAGCCCATGAAGTTCTTTCCCAATTCTGTGCTGCTGCATAACGCTCAAAACGATGGATGTAAGCGTCAATGTCCTCCACGGTGTCATCAAAAGGTTGTATCTTGGGCTTGATGCTCTTCGCTGAAGATGTTGGTGCTTGGTTACGATTTTCTGCTTCTACGGTTGCAGCTGCTTGTTGTAGTCTGAGGACTTCCATTTCATGAACTCTTTCCCGTTCTCTTTCTTGACGCATTCTCTCATTTTCTTGTCGCTCCAGCTCTCTTTCTTGACGCTCCAATTTTCTTTCGTCGCGTTTCGCCTCATGTTCTTGCATATCTAGCTTGATCATGTCATCTTTGGCTTTCTGCTCACGTTCGGCCTTCTGCTTCTCTCTCTCGCGGTCCGCTCATCGCGAAGGAAATCTGCCAAAAGTTTACCTTCGAGACCGTATTCGGCGCCTAGCTTTAAAATTTCCGCAATATTTACGCTAGCACTCATCTTGCTCATCAACACAGTTAAATACAAAGTGTACAACTAATAAAGCAATAAATGGGTTCTGGATAACGTTTTGGAGGTGTAAAGTAACTACTCCACCGATGCTACTCTTATCTACTCAATTAAAATAAATTAAGTACTACAAGAAAATGCAAGTCATACAAGATAATAAATTTTTCCCACTGTTTTTACCAAATGCGTACATCTTCAATAAAAGTTTATATCATGTGAAAAAAAGTTATTCCTTACTTTTATCTATACATCGATAGTGACTGTACAGGCAGCAGTTCTATGCTTTACATACCAAAAGTTTCTCATTACTTACGATCTGTCTTAATTATGAAAAATTAATTCAACGGTTTATAAATTATATTCTCATGCAAAAGACACAATTCATCATAATTGTATAACACCTCCTGTCCAATAGTTTACCTGCCTACATGCCATATCTAATGATAGTGCCTAAAAAAATGAAGCAATTTAACTTCCCAATAAGTAGCATTGACAAATATCCTGTACTTGAAAGCACTTTATTATAATGACTAGCTAAATCGATGACTGTTTCTTTTTTGTAAATCATATTTTGAGACTTAACATTTACAAAATTACAAAATTGAAATAAATACCATTTTGTAAAAACCTTACTGATCAATCGCGCGAAATTCACACATTAAAACAACTTTTTGGATTACAATTAATTAAATTTGGTACATAATTCAACTCTTTTGCGTTAAAACTTTTACTAAAATATCAACAACATTATTATTCTATTCTAAACACAATTACAAAATACCTTTTTTTGTGCACAGTTGGCATTTTTCATGGTGCATTTTCACTATATCATTTGTGTGATTTTACAATTTCTCAAATCGTCCCAGTTAGAGCCAAAACTAATTGGATTAGCCTGAGGTGAACGGCACTAATGTTGCACAAGTTTTGTTTGTTTTGTGACGGCATCATTGTAATTTGCATGAAGAGAGGCCACAAATACATTTTGTAAGACCTAGCCTCAACGAATGATCCTGCTGCTATCTGGACAATTCTGAGAGTCTCCTTCAAACATCTCTGCATTTCCAAACTTCTTCTTCTTCCACATGAGAGCTGGGTTCATGTGTTGAACGTTTAAGCTCTGCAGGACTGCACATGTGTGCATGAACAACACATAACACAGCCTATAAAAATGTGGTCCTTGTCACATGGTTCTTTTTAAACAGGGATTTGAATAACTAAACAAATAAAATAGAACTAAGGTTTAAATAAAGAAGAATGAATTTATTTACAAATATGTACAGTTGATTACTCTTTTAGCACTTTGAGTGAACTATAGTCCCACATTAAAACATTCAATTGTCACACATTATACATCACACATTATACATCACACAGTCCACAATAGTCCCAAGTAAATCGGCCTGGTTGATGACTTTAACTTGCGCAACGATCTTCCGTGACCTCACTGTGCAACGATCTTCCGTGACCTCACTGTGCAACGATCTTCCGTGACCTCACTGTGCAACGATCTTCCGTGACCTCACTGTGCAACGATCTTCCGTGACCTCACTGTGCAACGATCTTCCGTGACCTCACTGTGCAACGATCTTCCGTGACCTCACTGTGCAACGATCTTCTGTGACCTCACTGACAAAACTGCACTGCATCCTGCATGTAGCACCGGCTTCCTCCGCCATAGACTATAACAAGACAATTCATCTTATAAATACATTGAAAATTTGGCAGGTGTCTCCATACTTTTGCCAACAACTGTAAATATTCACAACTACTGCAAAAATGCCAAAGTTAACTAATACTAGCATTAAAATGACAAACAGTAATTTATACATTGTGCTAATGCTAATATATATTTAATAACCAATTAATTATATGCCACATGGCTTATTTCTCAACATTAAAATACCATGTGCACCGAACATGTGCTTTTTCAGAACATGTGCTTTTCACATTTTTAACCATAAAACCATAATTAATTAATATCTAATAATATCTAATTAATTATATGAATACACATAATGTTGCTACATTATTTGAAATCCATGTGCACTGAACATGTGCTTTTTCAGAACATGTGCTTTTCACATTTTTAACCATAAAACCATAATTAATTAATATCTAATAATATCTAATTAATTATATGAATACACATAATGTCATTACATTATTTAAAATAACCTGTGCACTAAACATGTGCTTTTTCAGAACATGTGCTTTTCACATTATTTTTCAAACATTTAATTTTCCATTAAATACAATTAATTTCTTCTGAAAATTAATACACACAACTAGCACACTATATTGTCAACTTTACCTTAAATGGCTTTCCTGGCTAACAATTATTAAATCAAATGACTTACTTTAAATTTAAGGTTGCTCTGTCAAACACATGTTGACAGCTCCATGGCTTGGTGGCAAATGGGCTGAGATCCCCACAGTAGGTCAGCATGTCTGGCTGGAGGATCAAAACCACTCAAGCATGGAATCTGCTAGGAGATTGGGAATGCACCCAAAATAAAGTAAAAGAGTGAGGAGATTGGGAACTTGTCCCTGAAATGATTAATTGAACCCCTGATTTTGTTACAGTCCTAATGGTTAAAATCAGTGCATATGTATAACAACATTTTACGAACTGATGAAGGTTGTGTCTATTGTCCACGCTTGCGCTTAATCCCCTTGTCTCTGTGTGAAGCTGGCCATGTGATCCAGACATGCTACTTTAGCGTAAATTATTTGTCCTTGGAGACCATCACAGTTTGTGGCACATATGACAGCTAGTGCTTCTGACCTTTGTGGAAGTTCACTTTGTGTGTGTATTTTTTACTTTCGTGATTTCTCTAGGTCCTGGCGATTCCACATGCCGTTTTCATAATTTGAATAAATGCAATGTGCCTGAAAGTAGACATACACACCATGTACGTGAACAGCTAATAACAATAAGAGACAGTTTTAACAATTTTTCATCAGTACTTAAGAATTAATTTGAAATGATTGCAAAAAATCTAATTGTGACAACATATCAATGGCACTTACTACTTTCTGAAAATCTGTGCTGGTCAAACTAAAATTTTAAGGCAATGGCATTTATTGAAAATTTGCTTTAAATTTAGTCCAAGATTTTCTCTTGACATGTCCTTTTGTGAAGTGATTAGCGATGGCATGGATGCCTGGAATCGATCATTTGATCAAAGATTGCGTAAGTTTGATTGCATCTACTCTAACTAGGCCTACTCCGCAAATTATGTTTCTACTTTGAGAGCATACTACTTCAAAATTGTCCAATTTATAATGAAAATGAGTACGGAATACCCTGGCTGGTGGCAATTCAAACCATATTTTTGACATCTTCAATTGACTGATTTAATTGTTTCAATTGAATTACAGCAATCCACACCATAAAAACAACCAGCCACTAAATCACAAGTATCAGCTTTTTATGTAATCAATCCCATGTCATGGGATATCCCAATTTTCTAGACTCGGATCTACTTCCGGAGATGCAAAAAATGATTTTGAGTAAACTACTATACTCCAAGAGTACCAAATCAAATCCACTCAGCATTCACAGACTGAGTGATATGATATTGTAGTGAAATATGAAACCATTCTGGTCTGGATGGTCTATAATGTACCACTGTCATTGTTACCTGGACCATTGATATACTGTCAGCATGATGAACCAGTTATATAGCCATATGATGGACATTGTCAAAAATAGCAATACTTGTTTGTTTCTAAGTAGTTACCTGAATAAAAGTCCAGTAGCACCAAAGCAAGGATTCAAGGCCACTATTAGTGTCTGTCAGGTGGAGCCACAGCAACTGTCTTTCAATAATAAAGTTAGGTGGCACTACCATCAAGTTACCCAGTTCAACAACTTGTTTAGTCTGTACAAAAGATCATATAGATATCTACAATTCTACATAATGTGTTTAGGAGCTCCACATATTCCAATTCTGATTCCACAAATGTTTAGCAAAGCTACGCAGTTTGTTTAAGTGAGATATACATGTCGTTTAGAAGCTCAACAACCCATTTACATTGTAAATGTCATGTCTTCATATTAAACATGGTGTTGTCATTGACAACGTTTGAAAGCAACATCCATGGAGAACCTAAACAACTAAACATTTGAAATTTTTAGAATTTGTTTAGGTCTGTTTAGAGTGTATGAATCATTATAACCAACGACAGCCCATATTTTATACTTATCAGGTTCTGCCATTGGACTTAATGCTGGCAAATAAAGAATAAGCAAACCAAGAAACTGAACATCAATAGAAAGGAAACAGACACAGAGGAACCATACAGACATACAACTTTACTTCCTCTCTCTCTATGGTAGATTTGTTTTTCTTTCTTTGCATTGTCATTCATTGGTGCATTTTCCAACTGAGCTCGTCTAATACGTATGGCTCTGGGCTTCTTGCAACATTAACAATAAAGCTTGTTGCCTGCCTCATGCAACTTGCAGGCCATAAAGCTATTACACAAAGTGTTTTTTAACACTGGGTGTGCAATGCCCGTAGGGCTTTATTTGTCTCACAATACTTGGAGTTCTTCCTTTCAAACTGGAACTTGGTTAAGTGCCTTGGCCATTTTTTACCCAATTAATAGAGATTGTTCTCAATTGTTTGCTTACTTCATGGGGTTAATTGCAATCAAATTTGTCAGATTTTCAATGTTGCTTTAAGGTTTTGGTAATATTAGATTCAAAATACATTGTATTTCATTATTTGGAAATCATATTGATGGTGCTTTGTTTATCTGTGATTGCTTTATAATGCTTGGTACAGTGTAGCTGCCTCCTCTCTGTTGTCCAGTGAAAACAAATATACATGTATTTGTCGACCTAAAAATATTTCTGGTTTTGGTGAGCGTCCACATCATTTCGATCAGAGGAACACACACAATTTTTTTCTGGAAGACACTGAGGCTGTTTCTGAGTGGGCTGATGGCCTTGTCCACTTCCTTAGAGAATGTGATTGCCGAGTCTGACTCTGGTATATATCAATGTTGAATAGAAATTTTGTGAATGTGCAATGAAATTGAAACTATTTCTTGGGACAGCAATGATGTAGCATCAACTTTTGTGCCAGGTGGCAGCAGCATGCAGTTCTCATTTTCACCTGACTGTAGTTGTCCACTTTATACGGGAAAAGGTCTCTGATATGAAAAGTTTGTTTTCATTGTTGTTTGTTGTACAGAGAAAACTGTTTGCAATTCAGCATGTACATGTATGTATAATTTGAACACTGAAAGGCTTGAGCATGTCTCTGTATGTATTATTTTCCTAAAGGATTATTGACAAGGCAGAGAGCACAATAATGTATATGCATATATTTTTGTAATGCAGCATCTAAACTTATTTTATCGAGCTGAGTATAATACTATCTACAGCAGATACAAGAACACAGGAAGTTGGAAATTAGAATTCTCTGTAACAGCTTCATAATTGGATTGTTACTTTACTGAATGAAATTGTAGGTCTTCACTTGTCTGACTGCCAATTTCTGAGTTGATTAACGTCATGACTGATATTATGAAACCAGACGAAAACAGGAACTCATAAGAGATGAAACTTGATATGCCCTGAATTATCTAAATGGAAGTATTATCCTTAATTATTTATTTTTCACATATATCAGTTTCTAAGAATTCTTAAAACTCTTTGAATGTTATTAATGACCCTTCATGCTGTAAAGGCGAACATTGATCTCAAACAAGTCACTGGCAATTAGTATAACACATTTGGCCTGTCCCAAAAATAATAGACCCCCTCCCCTGGTTTGACAGAGAGGTAAAAAGCAAAACCAAAATTCAGGAATTGTTATGTATGTTTTTACAAAGAATAGACCTTATATTTTCTCAAAATGATACTGTAAATGTTGTATTGTTTGATACTGTAGGAAATTTTTGGTCAAATCATGGGTAAAATTAGGATTTTTCCAGTTTTTGTAAATGAAACACTTGCGTCATCGTAACACTCCTGACAGAACTAAGGAAGCTGGGTTCTAGCAAGCACAGACACCAAAGTTTGGAGCATGCATAGTATATTGCATACATAAAAATGTTAGAGTAATGTTTCAATTGGCCAATAGTGTTATCAAAGATATGCATTCATGACAAGTAAAATATAGGCCTATGCTATTATCTCCTGTGTGCCACGGAATATAAGGATATTTTAAGAGAAATGATGTTTTGGTATTTCGCGCATGAGCTTGCGATTGATACTCTAATTTACAATATATGACAGATATTTTCATTTTCTAACATTTGTTCTATTACAACCTATATACAGTATCATTAAGACATGGTATAGCTCACTGATTCAAATAGTTATTGAAAATATACCACTATATATAAGCACTGTTTTTGCTTTGTCATGCAAAAACGTAACACTCCTGACATCTATTAATGCTATTTCTCCAAAACTAGGCATTGTAGACCACCACTTTTTTCAAAACTTCTTCACCCATGTGTGTCCCCACGAACTGAGATACTTTGAAGCAATAAATATTATACATTGTGCAAGTTAAAGCATAAAATTGCATATTTTCCCAGGGGGTCTATTATTTTTCTAGACAGGCCATTAAATTTTGTATTAGAGCCATGGAAACACTATGCAGTTATGTCATTCGGCCTTTTATGAGCGACTTCAATTTTTGCGTTCGAAAGTGTAATCATTGTGTCAATAAGTGGTATAGCCTATTTGTGACTTCACTAATATTTCCAATGGGAATGACGCTTTCTAGGAATTTCTAGGAATTTGCCTTTTATCCCGGTTCCCAAGAAAATTCCCTTGAATAACTATGCTTCTTTTGCTACTGATATTGTGGTTATATGTTGTGTTCCTAATATGTTGGATGACTATATCCCTTGCATACAGTGTAATGTAAGAGTTAAGTAATTGTCAAAGTATATATCTTGCTTATTGGCTTATTACGGCACTCCTGCGATGTGGATATTGCGTCTTACTGCTTGATATCACTTGCAGCTCTGTCTCGTAAGTCATGATGTACCTTAATGTTCTTATAAACATAACATGCATAATCTAGAGGAGTGACACCGCGTAAAACATTGTTATTGTGTAAAAGTTGGAAAGTAATAATTATGGTATATTTGCAAACATGATTTACATGAAGGCAACACAGCTCAAGAAACAAATTTATGGTAATACACATATCCCAAAGATCCATTTTTTAATCCATCTGAGGACTGTGCTTGCTAAACTAATCTCTGAATAAACTGAATATTGCTTTGTGTAAATACACTTGCTATTCAACATCAAAATTAAGTTTAAAGGATATAGAACATGGCACAATGTCATTTGAATTTTAACTATATTTATGTGTGCTATTAATATATTGACCGAATGACCGTCTGGCTTTGTCTTTTGAATGTTGGCTGTGAAGTATTCACCCAGCTCTATAGACACAGATCCCATGACACATATTTTGGTGGGCTTGTGAACACAAGAAAGAAAAATCACCCTTGCTTTTTCACTGACTCTTACAGTCTTACACCTTGATTCCGTGCCTGACCCAAGCTTTTAAGAAAAATGACCTTTTTTGTCTTGTTACATCCAATTAAAAACCAAGAATCCAACGTTTAACTTACAAAGGGACAAATAATACAGATGGTCCCCATCTAGACTATTGACAAAGACCTGTTTCAAGAAACGCATCCATTAAAAGTCTATGCATAAATGCATTATACTTTCTTGTTCTATTTCGGTGAACTATGCATGCAACTTTTCAAGTGAAACTATCAAATTGTCAATTGTCACACAAACCGAAGCGACGGTGAAGCCTATCATTATATTGTTGTTTGAAAGGTTGACTAACTGACTTTTCAGTAGACAATAATTAAATTAGTTAGGCCTATAATTTAAAAATCATGAAAAAGATATGATCACTTATCTTTAATGTCCTGCAAGTCAGCATATTCCCTCCATGTTGAATTGACAGTGAAAGAGAGAGCAGAAATTGTCCAAAACATCCAACCAGTAAGTTGCCCATGACAATGACGTTCTGTACATAAAGTGTTTACTGACAAGGAATCAAACCCAGGGAATTCAGTTGGACTAAAGCATCCGAGCACGTGTAGAATGTTTCGTGGCAACAGGATACCACTCCAAACATAATGTATATATCATTACATCGGGTTGTTTCTTCAGGGATCTTGTGCATATGCAATGAAAACGTTCTTTTGAATTTTCAAAATAATTGCTTGCTAAAAGAGCCTAGTAACCTTACTATTGTCTGATATTATTGGTAAGAGCACCGCTTTCGAAATTCGTAACAATATGTTTAGTGCAACCATTTTGAAGGATGAGAATGGGAATGTAGGTATACATTGTATACTAGGGATGCACGGATATCCGGCAAGGTATCCGGTATCCGGCCGGATAGTGGAATTTGCAGGATATCCGGTATCCAGCAGAATCAGGGTGTCAGAACCGGATATCAGGTATGCCCTAAAATAAGTGAAAAGCTAGAAAAATTTGTTAATAAATAAAGAATTTTGCAAGAAATCAGTCAAAAACAGGACGTAGTCATCTTCAAAATTTGAATTCAGTTACCGAGCATAACGAAAAACATTCTGTCAGAGAAACAGTCCTCCTGCAGGACATATAATATCTCTCAGCTTTCAGAAAAGAATATTTATATTCAACCGCGAACGCTGAAAAACTTCCTTTTTCATATGTTTATTATCCGGTTCCAACTATCCGGTACCTATCCGGTATCCGGCAGTTGTTGTTGCCGGATTATCCGGTATCCGGTATCCGGCAATTTTCACTATCCGTGCATCACTATTGTATACTCAATGTCAAGTTGTCAACATTCTTATTATTTAAATTTCATTGGTTAAATGTATCTGTCCAAGGAAGATTTGGCTGGTGACACCAGTACCAGTGCTCTTTTATTAATTTTTTGTCTTTTGTAAATACTTCATTCTCTTTTATACATCACTTTTTTGTTCATTTTTACACTAATTTATGCTCTATTTGTATGTCTTTTGTTGAGACGAAATAAATGATATAATTGTTATAAAATCGCAAAAACTCATAAAAACTCCTCAATTTCAAGATCAATCTGGATTCTGGATCCATGACCTGTAATCATTGACTTGAGGGAGCTAGTAGTGAAATTATCTGTTCTGCCTGGTCGAGGGAACAATGATTGCTGCCTTCTAGGATTTCGACATCACATGGTAATCCCTTGTCCAATGTATGTGGATAAGAACATGTCTGGGTTGAGATTGCCAAGGATATTCTGACATCCCTAGGCCTACTTATCTCACTTCCTGCACTCAGCCAAAGGTCCTCAGTCAATGGCGACCTCCTCACAACCTCTCATTGCATCTCACTGTTACAAAGGGATTGATTTTCCTGAGCCCTGAGAAGAAGTAAAAAGACAGAGATTCACTTATCGATATCTTTTATCTAGCATACCTTGGCAACGTGAACATGGAGTGAAATGGCATAGCTGTTTGCTTGAAGAGGATTGTGATGAACGAAAAATGTAATGATTGTGAGGTAACACATTATGGTACATCCTTTGTTAGCCAGTGGCTTTTCTAAGGGAGCCATCGACCAATGCCCTGCCGGCCTCCCACCTCAGGGCCGAGATTAACATGGGAAAAATATGTGTAGAAAAGCCACGAATTGCCCCGCATTTGCAGCAGAGCATGCCCCGGGAGGGGGGGGGGGATTGCCGCCCTTAGACATTTTCTTGATATGCCCCTGATGTTTTCAGATGTTAATAAATCCTTCTTATAATGCTTTGAGGAACATCAATGTCTGGTGTCTCAAGTGCCTTTAAACAAGAATGAAATGTCCCTGCTTCAAGTAAACACTATTTGGCTACTGAACCTGGAAAGAGTATTCGTATCAAAGGTAAATTTTATAATCCTTGACTTGCCCAGATGTCACTTCAGCAAATGACCCCTTAGAGAATAGTTCAGCTTTTCTGAGAGGAGACTCAGATAACGTCAAGAAGCAGCAATAATTTGGTCATTTCCTGAGTTTTTGTGCACAGTCAAATAGGGTGGGATTTCCCAGATTATCCCATTGATGTGAGACTGGGTAGCAAGCCTGGTATTAGCATTACCTGAAAAAGGGTAATAATAGTTGTAAGTATGCATAAATACATTATTGTTAAGAAGCGATTTGCGCTCCGAGAAGGCCTACTCAGTTGCAAATACTTAACCAAAATTTTCAAATATGAAATGAGTTACCTCTGAGCAGCCTTTGGCGGATGCAGCATATAACACATTCCCCCGTAAAGGTCCGCTATCAAACCAGTTGAGCTAAAGGGCTGGCACCCAAGCCAAGTGCTTAGGAGCAACCTATTACACCAAACCCACTATATACTATACTAATATCTTATCTAATCTGAGAAGTTGTAATGCAACATTAGAAAAGGATTTCCCTACAAATGTATTTATGAAGAACTTCTTCATTTTAAAAGAGACTGGTGTTGGCACACAACAATATTTTTGGAACTGATGTAAGAACTCACTATAATTATATTATAAACAGTGACAGCTCATATATTCTACTTATCTGGTTTACCATTTGACTCAATCCTGGCAAATAAAGAATAAGCGAACCAAGAAAAAGAACATCAATAAAAAGGAAGCAGACACAAAGGAGCCATTGATGTACAACTTTATTCCCTTCCTCTCCATGGTACATTTCTTTCTTTGCACTATCATTCATTGGTGCATTTTCCAACTGAGCTCTATACTAATGCATATGGCCCTGGGCTTCTTGCAACATTAACAATGAAGCTCGTCGCCAGCGCCTGGCTCATGCAATTTGCAGGCTATGAAGCCATTACACAAAAGCAATTTTTGCTAAATCTTTTGCCTTTCCCCCAAGGTTGCATTGGTCTCACAAGACCAAAAATTCTCTCTTCTATAACCAGACTTACACTGTACTTAAATTCCATGGCCATTTTTCACTCAGGTTAGGGCAGATAGTATGATTTTAGCTCTGAGATCACCTGGCCAAACAGATGTTTTGTTCATATAAAAAGTCATACCAGTAATTTCTATTTAATTAACATTATAAAAAATTGAAATAACGCACTATGGATCCACCCTTGTAAAATACCTAGAGAAGATCCAAAAAGCTGAAATTCAATTATGTCTGGCCTGACTAACATTGTTCTGGGTTGACTGCTGAATATATCTGGCTTCCCAGAACGACATTTAGCGTTTTGGCATTTGGGTATATAAGGTTTCATGTCCAACATTTTGACAATTTACTGTGTCATGTGTCACAACAGCCTTATGGCCTAGTTCAAAAATAATGAAGCCACGCAGCTTATTTTCTGTAGGGGTCTCAAAATATGAGAATGGCTGTACGTGACAACTTAATGGTACGTCATTGCTTTAAGTACATTCTTGTGCAACTTTCCTGAAAATTTCATGACATTCTGTCTCATAGTTATTGAGATAGAGTTGAATTACATTGAAAAACAGGCATTTTTTCACCAAAAAAACGTGACATGACATTTTTTACCACTTGAATTCTTTCAGTTTTACAAATTTGGACATATTCTAAGGCAATTTCCCAACACTTTTTTGAATCTCTACATCCTCAGGCTTCATAAACCCATCAAATCCAGTATTTATATTTGCCTGTGTTGACATTATTGAGCTATTTGGATTCAAAGGTTGACTTCCAAAAATTAAGTAAAATTTGACACTTACTGATCTGGGATGCTCTAGTGCCCCTTTGACATATGTCAGTTGAATCGTTTGGCCCTTGAGACCTAGTCTTATGTCTGCTTACCCATTTTGGAGCTTCTTGTGGTTGTGGAAAATTTAGTTCACTAAAAAATTCCAATGAATAGCAGGGTAGGTGAATCCGTCGCAAGCGTAACGCCCAGAACACTTTCTAGTGCCACAGAGGAATAAAAGCTCCGTTTTAAATCTTGTTTGGCTTGTAATATTGCAAAATCTGTGTAGTATTGAGAAACAATCAAGTAATCCATGTCCGCAGCTGGTTTCTGGTGGTAAAATGCAAATGGGGCTTTGTCGCAAGCGTAACGCTATGGAAAATATTGATCATATTTTCATGGTTTTCTTGTAAGGAGTAAAGCAATCATTCTAGTATTACTTGTAGTGATAATCAACACAATATTTCAGCAGTTGGAGTATGTTTCAATGTTTAGTTATCAAAATTTTGCTCTTTGTGAAGCTTTCCTCAAAATTTGGGGCCAATTTGTCGAAATAGGCAATAACCAGTACAAATTTCACTTTAATTTTGTAATTACTCTTTCGCTTCATCCAGTTATTACTGATAATACATTTAAAGTGGATTTGGGTCAAAACCAGAACACTTTTTTGACTTCTGTGTCACACAAGTACCCAAAATTGGCTTTTTTAGTGGAAAAAATAGGCTAAAAAACATGCTTCTATCATCATTTGCTCTGTCCGTATTCATTTTGGTGGCACTTATTTGGTACCAACTCGAAGCCCACATTTGGGTGCATAACACAGGACAGGTGAAATCATTTTAGAGGAAAATATGTACATCTGGGGAGAAAATTTGAACGTTTTTTTTGTTAATATTGTGACAAAATTTCGAAAAATACTGTTTTCCTCATAAAATATTTCGTGAATATGGATGAAAACAGCCATGGAGGCTTAAGAGTATATGAGTTTTGTCATCCAACAAAAAAATTAGATTTAATTTGATGATAAGTTACCATTTAGTCTACTTTTCTTTTACTGCCATGGAAATAAAAATAAATAAAATTTGGTATTATTCAGCTTTTATCAGTCATTTCCACAAACCACAGCAAAATGGTAAATACAGTTTCTAGAACTTAGACATGTTTGTTACAATATTATGTGGTCATTTGATACTTATAAACATTCTAAAATTTTGATGGTCATGTCACACTTTGGCTTCATTATTTTTGAACTAGGCCTTATGTCAATTGTCGTTATTATTGTCCAGCCCTTCTTACTTTCGAGGATAGAAAGTTGTCCACTTTATAAAGAAAAAGGTATTGGATATGAAAACTTAGCTAAAAGCTTCGCATTGTATTTTTTGTCCACGTGCACACATACAGTGTACCAAGAAAAAGTTCTGTTTGTAACTGGATGTGTTTTACCAAACTTATAGTTAAAGCATGATAAATAGAGGGATGATCTCACCAGGAGCATTTCGGTCTTCAATAATATTTTCTTGTCATGATCTGTCAAAATGAGCAAAAAATAAGAATGCTGTATGCCCAACAATGTATGCACAACATTGTATGCACAAATATGTGTTTTACGTGGAGTATTGACATGAAAGCTATTTC
The DNA here is from genome assembly GCA_026936325.1 of Platynereis dumerilii. Classification (NCBI taxonomy): domain Eukaryota; kingdom Metazoa; phylum Annelida; class Polychaeta; order Phyllodocida; family Nereididae; genus Platynereis; species Platynereis dumerilii. The sequence goes on along the minus strand of JAPTHN010000002.1, from coordinate 19,232,567 downwards.
AAGAAACAGAAACATGCCAGTTTCCGCCTTTATGCATCATGCAATTTCATACATACATTGCAAAAAATTCCCGTTAAATTTTACAGTTTTACAGTTACATCAACTGTCAAACATAGAAAGTAAAGAATGCAAGGAGCTGCAGAATCTACTGTAAAAATACGGATAGAATCTGTCATTTATACTTTTGCTTAAGTGTGAAACAACAGACTAAGCATGTGATTTAACTGTCGCATAGCTGCAGGGATATACCGAAGCAGGAATCGGCTGAGAGAGCCACTGACTCCAGGCTCGGCCTTGCTCATCTCTTGCTTGACAGCAAGGAAGTAAGTCCATCAATTATACCCAGCAATTAATTCGCACACGTTTGCTAGGGTGCATCAGTTGCCCCAACATCAACCGATCCAGCTGTACCTCGGTCCATAGTTGTGTTTTACCACACAAAATAAGATACTAAAATTTCAGCTTGATCGTTAAATATTTAGGGGTGCCTCCAGAAGCATATTTCCTGTGAATTTTTCAGGAAAAGTTACGTTTCCATAGGACCGCGGTTTGCAATAACTTGAGTAATATATAAGATAGAAAAAAACTAATGACATTTTTGGATTCTACAGAAAATTTCCTTCAAAATGAATACCTGGAAGCTATGTTTCCGTCAACATTATGGTGATCATGAACTGCAAGATTATGCTTTTACTTCGATAATTGTGTACGACGTCACTGTACATAAGTGTCTGTTTATATGACTGCATCGTACTTAGTCTTTACTTTTCCCTTCATATTAATTATGTTTCATAAATTTGAGCAATAATTTACTCAGTATTCCATTATATCTCTCAGAGCTATTTCAATTATTCATGATGATGTGATCTTGATGTTTTATGACAATGAAAAAAAGACAAGCTTGCTATGTGTTGATAAGTTCCACTTTTTTTTATCCTTATTAAGACGAGCCCTAATACTTTTTGTTCAAAAGAGGTGGGTCCATGTCACCATACCTTTTTTGAAACACTACATAGTGAAAATGTTAAATGATTATTACATTTATTCAATAGCTTCTATTCTTGTCATGGAATTGTGACTACATATTAATTCTACGATATAGATCCTCCTTAGACCTTGCCATATATGTACAGATTATGTACATTGACAGTCTCACTAAACATGCTATACTCCAAAAATTTTGGTTTCCCTGAAAATATAGAATGTTTCACTGTTCAGACAATATTTATATTTCATTAATTTGCAAAATTATGCACAATTGTACAATGTGCATGGACCCATCTTCTTGGCACTATAATTTCGGGAAGTTTTTTTTGTAATCAGAGGGCTGAAATGATCAATTACAGCATGTTAAGAGGCCATCTTGACCTCTAGGTGATTCATTATCATCATAGGTGAACCCAGCATCCTCAGAAACCCCTACCGGATCAGTTTCTGTGGCATTAACTGATTTAAGGTAGGAAAATGGCAACTTTTTATGCTCGAAAACAGCCAATTTTGGGTATTCGAGGGCTGAATTGACCAGTTATAGCATGTTATGACATCATCTTGACCTCTGGGTGATTCATTATCATTATGGGTGAACTCGCCACCCTCAAAAACACCTCATTGACCAGTGTCAGTGGCACTGACTGATTTCAGACTGGAAAATAGCCACTTTTTATGCTCGAAAATAATGATTGTGTTTCACTTCATGTAGGCCATTGGGGAACCCACACGAGAATGAGGCTTGCATCTCCAATTGAGCGCTATCGTTCGTGGGCCTAGCACACGTGTCCCAGACGGACGGTAGTTTTTGCATCTATTTTGACTTACCGGGGCGCTTCGCCGCTCCAAAAACAGTTAATTCCCTTCGTAAGTCCCTGTAAACTGGGCCGAACGTGTCGTAGAGAATGTTAACTCTCTCTCCACATCGTATTTTTGACATTACTGGCATGTTTTCTGCCAAAAAATTTGTCGGACGCAAGAGACTTCCGGTCAACGTCCAATCAGAAGGCCCGTTACAACCAGATCATGGTACGGCCGCAATGATTATGAGAGCTCGCTTCTCATTGGTCGCTCGGCGGGGGACGACTTCCGCCGGAGCCCAGGGAAAACCTTTAATAACAACAATTTGACTACGAATTCGATTGAAAAAATGTCGGAGGCGAGTGGGAATGACACACCACGTGGTACTTCGGATTTCTCTGATTCCGAATCTACGGCCAGAATTACGCTAAATGATAATGCTCCCGCCAAACAGCGGTCCCCAGAGGGTAGCGGGAAGAGGAAAAAATCCAAAAAAAGTAAGAAGCGTAAACACTCAAGCCATTCACCATCCAAGGAAAATTCCAGAAATGGCAGCAGCAAAAAGCGTAAACAACAGCCAAGGGAAGGTAGAATTGATCATGCCCTCAGTGATTCAGACATGTCCAATGACTTTAGTAGGCCGCAACAATTACCATTGCCTCCATGGTTTAACTCTAATGTGCCTCCTGGGCCCTGGCAAATGATGCCTTCTTATTACCCCCCCTTCTGGAATCCACCCCAGATGGACCAAATGTCAGTCGCCCCAAGTGAGTCGGAAACCGATGAGGCACAATCTGGCACCAGTGCGAATGTGCCGGCACAGTCTGACCCTATGCCAGTGGCGATTTCGGGGGTGTCCATGACGAAGCACCTTTTGTTTTGGTCCCTCCAACGGCCCTCCAAAGATGAGGGGGGGGGATGTCTAAATCTTAATGGATTTGGCTGAAATTTGGTCTTGGAACTTTGTACACATAGGGGCACAACTGAGCCCAAGAAGAGCTTGATCCGATAAACTTTCCAAAAAGGGGACACCTATCAGTGAAGTCGTATGAAATATTCCAAGTAAAAAGAAATCTTATAGTATGGCATCAACATTGTTTAAACAAAAGTATGGCTTCCAGGTATTCATTTTGAAGAAAATTTCCTGCAAAATCCAAATATATTATTATTTTTCTTCTATCTTTTATATTAGTCAAGATATCAAAAACCGCGATTCTACGGAAATATAACTTTTCCTGAAAATGTCTTAGGAAATGTGCTTCCGGAGGCACCCCTAGATATTAATTGATCAAGTTGATTTTTTAGTATGTTCATCTGGCTACCTAAACACAACTTCATGCCAAGGTACAGCTATCTAGCTCTATTCTTTAGTTTTCATGGGGCGGCTGATGCACCCTAACGTTTGCGCTCAAATTGCTGCTATAAAATTGATGGATATTTTTCAAGAGAAGCAGGTGTCAAGTTTACAGAAGTATGTTCTATTTATGCAGAGTGCGCTTGGGTTATTTTGGTTTTAATAGTGTCATTCTTTAGAACACATCATAAGACTCACAAAAATGTCAATGTCACAAATAGATATTACAACTTTTGCATAATGACAACATTTTTAAGATCATATGAATGAGGATGTTCCCTTACCTTCAGATAAGTTATAAATTAAGTTTGATTAACAGCTGTGTAAAGCATATGTTATAGAAGGCGCCACATGTTCCATGGTTGAAGTCGATATAGTCTCTTGTTTATAGAATGTTATCAGACCTGTGTATTGATTGTTTGGCCAATTCAAATGTTTTGTCTGCATATAACAAGTTGCCCGTAAATTAATGGTTGAAGTGATTGTTCATCAACGTGAACTGAATGTTAAATTACATGTTGCAGTAAATTTATCTTGGAGCCAGCTTTGTAACTGACAAAGAACTGTCAATTCCCAGACAAAGTCTGTATAGAAAAAATACTGGTAAAATAACAATAAATTTACAGTTCTTTTTTAGCCCAAAAAAATGCTCATTTCTTACAGTGTACTTCTAAAATTTAAATGAACAACAATTTGCTGAAAAAAATTATTTGAATATTCTATTGTTGCAATCACAAAGTCCATCAAGTTGAACTTCTCAGATATTTTTTTAAAAAATCGTTACATAATGATTTGATGCAAGTTGGACAATGTCTGCAACCTTTAGTTCTTTCTGATGAGTGAATCAGTTCTAATTTTAAAAGCGAGTTTCAGTGGCCGGGATTTTGCCAGAAGGGGGCATTTATCATCGCATCACAGAAACTGGTGTACACGGCTGTAAAGATTTAAAATTGAAGCAGTTCTCACAGATATATAATTCAAACTGAATTATATACTTAGGCCTGTATTCCACCGATTTGCCTTCAGTGGTACTGCAGATGCGTACATTTCAGCAATTTCATATGAAATTTAGAATCAAAGGGCACTTCCTGGTGGGACATATCTCTGTCAGTGGTGGGGACTTTGCAGGGGCTGGTGGGCCGAATCCCTATCATTTTGATACTTCATCCACAATCATTGCCCTCACAAATTGATTTTTGGTAATTTTATACTCCCCAACCCCTACAAATTTTGTTGTTTGTGTGCTAGAGGCAGCCATTATATATATAGCATCAATAAAAAAATACTAATATTGGCCGTTGGTGAAGAAGCTGCAAACAAGATAAGGATGACTTGGCTGCATTTAGCAAGGCATTATGATTCCAAAAGACTCTTCTTCCTCAAGGTGGAAAGTATGACCCCTTTGGTGGAACCACCCTCTGAATAAACTCATTCCCATTCATAATTGTTTCTTTTCTCTTTTGCAAAATAAAGGAGAAGGGTTGGTATATCTATCTCACTCAGTGTCATTCTCTTTGACAAGTTCTTGCCCTCAGATGACCGGAATTGACATTGTTTTCACAAAAATTATTTGCGCTCAAGGCTGTTGAATTATTGAAATTGAGCCACTAGCTCTTTGGCATTAGATTCTTTAGGCTCACAACAATAATCCTGGTTCTCCTTGCAGACTGTGATTGCAAATTTCAGAGATCGACTTTTCAAAGGTCCACAAATATGTAGGACAAACAATTTTTGTGCGGAAGGCAACACATTTTGCTTCCAATCGTCACAGCCTAGTGCAAGAAGGCAAATTCAACAGAATGATGCCTTGTCTCGTGATCATGAAATTAATATTAGATAAGGCTATATTAAATTCATGCTATGAAATGTGATTATTGAGCGAAGCGAACCGCTGCCGAAGGCAGCCGTTAGCGTAGCCCACTTGAGTGCAGAGAGCATCCTGTAGTTGTTACTCTCCTGGTGGACCTGAATTGATCAACAGTCCATGATTTGTCACTGTGCTAAAAATAGATTGCAGGTCCAGTCTCTGAACTGCCAGTTGGTTTCGAATTCCATAATGTTGAAAAATGTACCTTTTCATTCCTCAAAACTGTTTAAATATTCCCATGTTGTGGATTGATTAATTTGTGAACTTTTTAAATCTTCCAGAGGGCTGCAACTAGCAGGCAGGCAGCACCACCTGAACATGTTTTACATTACGCATGTAAAAAAAACAATGATTGTGTAGCGTCTAGTGTATCCTGAATTATGTAGAAATGACTTTATCTTTAAAAAAATAAACCAATTTTGATAATTTTTTATGGAGCTTCGCGAATTCAATGGCCTTGCCATCTACATATTAAAGGATTAAATAGAATCTTTGCTTTGATCACTTTAAAATTCTTACACAAGAATATTTTCATGATAAATTGATAATCCAAGAATACACATGTGTATTACAGTGTATGTGGAAAGTTATTTATTCAAGGGCACAAATTGTGGGCCATGCTTACGTCAGTGAATATCTCTGCCATCAATGTCATAAATTTGGTTAGAGATGATGGCCTGTATTTGATATTCACGGTTGGGTCGGTAGATCATAGTAGCTAAAATTCAATTATGTCTGGCCTGCTGCTAATGTTACAGCAATAAATGATCAGGGACAGAATTTTTTATGCTGGTCCTAACTGCAATGCAAATGAAAACACCAACAGGATACCACACCTGGCCTGCTCCTGGTAGACCTGCCTTTCAGTTCAGAAATAAATTCTATAGCTAATCATGTGTTCGTTAACATAATTTGAAAAGACAAATTTGGCCACTGTAGCACAATGAAAAGGACAAATTTGGCCACTGTAGCACAATGAAAAGGACGGATGCAAAATTGCAGTTACATTACCAATAAAAAAAACAGCTACCACATCCAGTTGGTAAGTAAGACACATTTTGCAATAAAGTTTCAGAATTTCACATTTGACACTGGCATAGTTAGCAAGGACACTAAAAAATGTCCATGTAAAGGTTGGAAATGTAACCTCAGTGTCCTGTGACGGAACAGAGTAACATCAGCAGTCTATTTTTGATTCTCCTTTTTTTTTAAAAGTTTTACAAGCACAATAACAAAAGATTCCAAAACTAATTTTCAAAATGGATCACAGTCATGTCATTATATTTTGCTAAATCGTTTTCTATGGCTTCCACATAGTGCCAAAGTTGGTTGTCTGATGACCAGTAAGCTAGGAAAAATTATAATTTAAGAAAAAGCTGCATATCAATAATTTTGTGGATTATTTTATTGATAATTATTCTTGAGCTCACAGATTAACTTGGTAATAGGTCCACTTGTCTCAAGAAGCAACAGAGAGATAACAAAAAGTTATCTCTCTGTTGCTATGATACTGGCTTAAAAACTCAGGGAATGACCCAGTTATGGGTGCTCTTTGATGTTGAAGTATCTCTTTTTCCAGAACACTAAAACTGCTATAAAGGGTCATTATCTGAAGGGACATCTGCACAGGTCAAGGATCAGAAATTTACCTTTGATCACGACACTCAGTATTTCAGCTTTTTGGTAGCTGAATGTCATTCATCATTTTGGCGTCGTGGGTTTTGGTCACATTTCAATTTTGCTTTTTATCTGAGGGAAAATGCAAATATTCTAGATCTGTCAGTGCAGGCATAAAGGAATGGTTTGACTTCATTTAAAATGATACAATGAGCTATCATTACATAATTAGCAAATACTATTTATACTATTTTTCCTTAATGTATTACGTTACAATGGCTTAGTAACATAATTAGCAAATCATTTTTCATAATCCATAACATCTCATGCACACATTGCACAGGTAATGTTCTGTGCACACCAATTAGAAAAAGAAGCTCAGCTTTGTATCAAATTTGAAAAGCACTGTAAACAACTTATAGACTACAGAATGAAATATTAGATACACTTTAGAAATCATTTAGCACACGTCAAGAAAATGCAAGCAATATGAAAAATCTGCAGAAAAGTCAATTAGAATTTTTGTAGAAATGTAGGTCAGTCTGTGATCTCATTCATCTTTTGCATCGAAGATTCCACTAATAGTTAGTGAGCGTTGTGATCATGCAAAGCTATATGGAATACAGTGACGATAATTATTTATTTTGAGCATATGATGTGTCCCCAAATGCGTGTTTCTAAATAAATTTAAAAAAACACCCCTTTAAGAAATTATCCCACAAGAAATCATGTATATCCAGATGGCCCGGAATGAATTTATTTATTTCACCAGAGCTGAACATATTAGCAACCATAGGTCATGTACACTTTTGAAGTAATGGTCTAATTAGTCTTTCCTTTTGGAAGCATGTTTCCAACTGTCAGAAGAGAATTTCTCAAAATCTCACCCACTCAGCAAAGTGAAATTTCCTTCCAGGAAATGTATCCCGGAATGTCTCTTCAAGGAGGCATCGAAGCCATATTTTGACAAGACTCATATTGTAGCCATTTACATCTCTGAAATGCCTGCAAGCTGTCTATTTCATGTTGCATTTTGCATTCCATAGCAAAAAGTGAAGTTTCGAGAGACCAGTTTACAGAACATTGAGACAGCATTCACGATTCTGGGGGCATTCATGACTATTACGGATATTGAGTCTTGAGAGGAAGCCTTTGCAATGTGCACACTTCGTATCTCTGACACCAGCCTGAATAAACATTGACAATTTATGACACCTCCTATTACACCTACTATGACACCTTCTGAATCTTCTTGCACTTTACACAAGCAGTGGTGATGAATAAATTGAATATTCCACAAAGAAGCCTTCGGGGTACTCTATTCAAGTCACCAAGGGTGAGATTTATGGGACTTGCCACAATCAAGAAGACTGACATCCTATCTTTTTGACAGTTTGATAGTGAAACTTTGTTGATGTAAAGCATTTTAGAGGTAGCACTACCATCAAGACTAGCTCCCTCAAATATCTCGTCTTTGTCAAAGAGGCTGATGTGATTCAGTTGACTTGTTGGCAAATGTTGTAGCCAAATGCTATAATCGATTTTTTTCCTTGTGGTAACACTCAAGAGACATCAAGGAGTCAAGTCACATTTTACATTTGACTCTCTTCAAAACTTGTGTCGCTTCCCTTGGTATATCTCTGGGGCATTCTGGCTCAACGAATACTGAGAAATGTTTCAGGGACAATTCCCAACTGGCCTCACCTAAATAAATAACTCATTGCCAGTCAAAATAGTTTCGTTTCTCTTTTGCAAAATAAAAGAGTTTTCAAAAGCTATTTTTCTAACAAATATGTTTACATTAATGTAGGCATACTTATTACACCCAGAGAATCTTTTTATTACATCTAATCGCATTAACTTTTGACAGTTGTTTGTGAAAACAATTCTCTCGAAATTGATATAATTTTTCTGTGTTTCTCGTACCACAACATGAGGACCCTTTTATTTTCAGTTTGTGTCTGGTTTGTGTAACTGCTGAAATCATGGATAGTAACAATGTATGAAAGGTTTTTGTTCAAATTGGATTTGACATAATAATTACATGAGTTGAGGATGGGCTATCAGTGGAAATTAATTTCTGCAAAATATGCAAGTGCAACAATGGGAAAATTTTTACGTCATAATTATCACCTCGTCAAAGTAAGTCACAAGTAGAATATCACATGACTGAGCTCCTAACAAAACAAACAACTACAAATTCTGAATGCATTCAGTGTGTCTCTGGTGCAATTGAATGTAACAAAATGAATAAACATTATTTTAGAACGTTTTACAGTTACCATCTTCAGTGAATAGATTGGACTTGTCAGGGGCCTGACAGAATTTTCAAAGAACTTATTTACTGCTGAGACTGTTAAATAATTGAAACAGGTCTAGTGGGTCCTGAGTTTTAGTTTCTTTAGCTTTTCAATAGAAATCCCCTTTCACCTTGAAACATTCTGTGATTGCTCTTTTCAGATCACAGCGATTGACTTCTTAAAAGCACTCAGGATGTAGGACAAACTGCTTTCGTGTAATAAAAGAAGCTAGATATTTCGTTTCTAATCATCACAGCTCAGTGTAACTATGCAAGTTAAGTAGATGCCTATTCTCATGATCATGGTATAAAGGCAGTATTCGAAGGGAAATTGGAAGTTTTTGCAAACTGTTTGCTTTAGGAATTTTGGCAATTTATGTAATTATTCCTGAATGAAGTTAGACAGAGCCTTGGGATTGATCTCTTCAAAATTCTGACATAAGAAAACAATCACCTAAATGGAATTTCTATGAGTACGAGGGGCGTTCAGAAAGTTCGAGGCTTTTTTTCATATGGATACTTATTTTCAATCTAGAACTATGAATTTTTCGCAGGATAAAATTCAGCATATTTGGAATGGATTTCCAAAATTTTGGACAATTTGGACATTTTAAAGTCATTCTGTGGTTGCCATGGAAACTGAAAGTTCAGCTTCTTGGGGCAGGTAACACTGAAACCAAGAATGCCAAGAAATTACGACTGTGAAAGACTTCTGTCTGTCACTTCTATTAGTGAGATTGGATATATTTGACACAAGAAATATGCTATTAGCTTCTAAATGTGTGTATTCTTGCACTGAACCCATGTAGTAAAGCACTCCTGCATGCCAGATTTGGCGAGGGAAATTTAGGAGGCAAAGGTGTGTTTCCCTGACTACATAAGGACTTGTGAAAGCATGGATTCACTAGTATGAACAGCATTATCCATCCTAGCTATTCCTGTGACATTTTACTTTACATAAGTCCTGGTTTTCCCTTACTTTAGTGCATGAGGGCTATAGTTTCTGGCTCTGGAGGAGAAAAGGCTTTGGATGACCGAAATTCTTTCACAGAACTTTGTTTGGAGGACTTCAAGGAACATTTACTTCAATGGGTCAGGTGTATGAATCAATGCTTTTGGTGAGCTTGGGAATATGTTTTAAAAGCTAATATTATATTTCTTGTGTCAAATATTGCCAATCTCACTAATGCAAGTGATAGAGAGAGGTCTCTCACAGCCAAAATGCATTGCCTTTAGTGGTTTCAGTATTATCTGCCCCAAGAAGCTGAACTTTCAGTTTCCATGGGAACCACAGAATGACTTAAAAATGTCAAAATTTTTCAAAATTTTGGATATCCATTCCAAAAATGCTGAATTTTATCCTGTGACAAATTCATAGTTCTAGATTGAAAATAAGTGTCGTATAAAAAAAAGCCTCAAACTTTCTGAACGCACCTCGTAATTACGTGCCCATTTTTCGAAAATATGAAGAACACAATTTTTTTAGTCACAAAATGAATATTTCTGCCATCACTGTCATCAATTTTTTTGTCCGAGTTGATGAAGCAAATGACATTCATCATTTTAATCAACATAAAATAGAAACTGTATTAAGCTTCACACTTCCTTTACAGGTGCAACTTTGACAAAAAAGGCTTCTCTTTTTCTTGGTACAGTAGGTTCATAAAGAAACGTAAGGAGTCTATGATCTTGGACGTAAACTGTAGAAGTATGGCAGAGTGTAGGCCTAACTGACCTATTATTTCTTACAAATATAACTATTTATATGGATGAAGAAATTCAGTAACGCAAATTTTAAGTGTTTTTGCTGGAAATGAAAGTCCACATAATTTTATGGTGTATAAAGAATCATATATGTCATGAAATATCTTTGATACCAAATCATAGGTAATTATTCCGAGTCGTCATCATGTGATACTTTTGATCATGCATTCCCAGGAATTCTTCGCAGATATATGTAGCTGCTCACCTCATACATTATTCAACAACTCAAGTTTTGTTTCCCAAAAAAACATCGGCTAATGTGACTACGTTTGTACAAGCAATATTGCGTTTTGGTTTGTTTGTATATAATAGGTATATAGGCTGAAACGCCAGAGTCCTATAAACATTGTAAATATGTTGTTGTTTTTTTAGGTTACTACAAGTAGACAGTGATATAGTCAAGGCCGGAACATCCGAGGCCAAGACCAAGACCGAGGCATGAGGCTCGAGGCCAAGGCTAGACTGAGGTCATCAAAATGTGGCCTCGAGGCCTGCGGTTCCAAGGCGGCCATCACTGATCAGCTATATTTCTTTTATTCTTTTTGACCTTCCTTTCCTTTCTTTTTAAAGGTTGATGCGTCTTTTCATTTTTCAATGATCTGTTCAATAAATCTGAATGAAAATAATGTGCGATTTGCTTCTGTAAATTGACAGAATTAATTGATGACTTTTTCATATTGCTTTGTTGCATTTGATTCGAAGTCCTACAAAATTACTTTTTGTTCATGAGCATCTTTTCTTTGAGAAGAGGCAGCAACGTAATTTCTTTCTATATAGGGTAATGACATACATTTGCCATGGAACATCATGCATTACTTTTATCAAGAATTTCTTATTCCTCTATCGGTCAAGGGAAAAATGAAGTCTCATGTTAGATCTTCAATTGCAACACACTAAATCTACTCAAGGTGACTTTTTATACCATTTCTAAAATGAGGTCTTAGTCCAATAAGAGATCATTCAAATGAATGCATTTGTCTTGTAGTAAGTGAATTCTGCCAGACCAAAATCAGTCTGATGGAAATGAGGCATCATTAGTTGAGATACACAGACCACTTATTAAATCTGTTTAATCGATTTGTTAATTTCCTTTGTTCTAGGTAATGCAAATATTGCTGGCGATGTGCCCAGCTACCCAAGTCATTTAATACATAGTGATAAGCTTTGGAAATCCCGCTGATGCATTGCCTTGGCTTAAAAACTCAGGAAATGACCCAGTTATGACTGCTCTTTGATGTGGAAGTGTCTCTCTTTCCAGAACACTAAAACTGCTTTCAATGGGTTATTATCTGAAGGGACATCTGCACAGGTCAAGGATCAGAAGTTTACCTTCGACCATAATGCTCTTTCAGGCTTAGATGATTGAATGACATTTGTGACCTGCTCCATCAAAATGAGTTCAAAGTGGGCAATCCCTATTTCCCAGAAAACAGCAAAATGTGTCAAAAGGTCACGTTTTAATGTTTTTTAACTGTTGGCACCACGTTTTAGCAAAATCAATTTTCTTTGAATATTTAAGACCATTTAAACAACACTGTAAATTTTGAATTTTGAGTTAGCTTAATTGATTGAGTGAGATGGTTGCACTATTCCTTTGAGCCAAGATAGCTTGTTGTTTGCAAGTTATAACAACATAAAGATTATCATAATTCAAAACAGCAAGCTATCATGGCTCAAACAAATTATGCAGCCGTCTCACTCAATCATTTGAGCTAACTCAGAATTTCAGAATTTACAGTGAAAAAACAGATTTTAAATTATCTAAATTGGGTATTTTTCTTGATTTATTTAGTTCTTTTATTGCAATGGCGGGAAATTCAAATGCCATTTTCTCAAAGTTCAATGTACCGTATCATCCATGTTTGAGGTGCCATATCTTTGGGTTGGATGGAGATATCAAGACATATGAAACATCATTTTTAAAGCCCAATTCCAATAGAACAAAGTCATTTTCACAATTGAATACGATAAGAGGGCGACTTTGAACCCATTTTGGTGGAGCAGGTCACATTTATTATTTCTGTACTACGAGTATGATAGTCTTTCGGTTGTGAGAGGAAGCATATACATAGTATATAATGTACACATTCTTCATCCATGATACCAGGCTGAATAAACACTGACAATCTATCACACCTCCACCTTTTTTTGCGTATAATGTAACACAAAGAGCAAAGTAATGAATATTCCACAAAGAAGCATTCAGGGTATTCCATCTAAGTCACTAACTAATGAAATTTAATTATGGGCCTACTCCTCAATCCACAGGACTACTATCCTATTATTTTACTGGTTTCATAGTGAAATCTGGTTTGAAATAAACATAAATCGGTATCATTTTAAGGAATAGAGATTATTATTTCACAATCAGGAAATTATTTTGATGTGTTTGTTAAATCAGTGATGTGTGATGCTTGCTTAAGCCTCTTTTCTGTTGAAAACTAATAAAATGTCTTCCTAACAATATTTAGGGTTTTGTCATGAGGGTGTACATATGGTTTCATGTCAAACCCTTTAACAATTGACACAATTTACTGTGTCATGTTTCACGACAGCTACATTTCAGTTGTTCAGTCCTTCTCCCTTTGCAGGATATCTAGTTGTCCATTTCGTATAGAAGAAGGTATTTGATAAGCAATATACAAAATTGGCTGACAGCTTTAATTTTTATCCAATTGAACACATGCAGTGTACACTGTACAGAGAAAAACTGCATTTGGTTGAGAGTGACCAAACATGTTACAACATTAGAGTAGAGGGATGTGACAGCCATGACCAGACCAGTATATCATTTTGGTCTTCAATTATGTTTTCCATGACTGAACAACATTTAGTTGTTATGCCTGCTGTACCAGAAAAAAAAAGTTTGTCCAACTTTCTAAAGACAAAATGAGCACTTAAATTTGTATATGCTTGCAGTATTGACAAGAAAGCTATTAAAAGAAAGAGATCCACATTGGTTTCAAGTTGTGCATTGGACATTCTTCTACAATTTCAAATACACAACTTGATGGAAAAATACTTGAACAAGTTCTGCTGTGAGAAAGCAAAAAATTTGAATGTTTTGCAGCAAGTCAACTTAAAAGGAAAATATAACTTATATTGGATGGAGAACATACAGTAGCGGACAAAAGTTTAGGCCACGTCAGTTTTTCGCCAATATATGGAAAAATAGGTGCTCAGCTGAAAAATTTCTGCATGGATTTTCTTGCCTATGTGTCAGGGAAGTTCTACAATAGAGAAAACTTGCTCTATTTTTATCACTTACTTGAATATGTGTGATAAACAAACATTTCAGGTGGTCTAAACTTACGTCTGATGCTGCTTACATCCACAAAGGCCCTTAATGGCATTAGCGGAAAGGTGGCTAAATTATTCAATGTTATTTTAGACAAGTTATTCAAACATGTTTCATGTGAATTAAAGGCAATCATTCATGAAACAGAAAAAAACACATTTTTTAATAATTCAACTTAGAGGGTAATAATGGTGATTCAATGAGCCAGAATTGTTAATAAATAGAAGATCAACTAAAAACAACCAAGAAAATATGTGTCTGACACATTTTCATCCTTCTAATGGAGTATTCATGAATACGCTTGACACCCAGTCATACTGCAAAAGTGGTGTTTTTGCCGGGGTTTTGTCTGACAGATCCAATTTGAAGCATCAGAAAACAACGATCGGAGTTTTTACATTAACCTGAGCATGTGTCCTGATAAAATCAAACAACTTTTGTTTGTTCGCTTTACTTATGATGAAACTACAGCCACTTTTATGGAAGGCGTAAAACTGTTCCATTCATTAACATTACGTTTCAGTACACTTTCCAGAGTGGCGTCTGTAATTTTGTCTGTACTGCACTCGGAAAAGAACGAAAGTTTGTTGATTTTATCAGGACACATACTCAGGTGAATGAAAACTCTCCTTTCACAGTTTTATGATGCTTCAAATAGGAGTCTCTTAGACAAAACCAGGCAAAAACACCAATTTTTGCAGTATGACTGGGTGTGAAGTGTATTCATACTCCATTGATTAGAAGGATGAAAATGTGTCAGACACATATTTTCTTGGTTGTTTTTAGCTGACCTTTTATTTATTAAAAATTGTGGCTCATTGAATCACCATTATTACCTCCTAAGTTGAAATTGTAAAAAATTATCTAAAAATTTGTTTTTTCCTGTTTCATGACTAATTGCCTTTAAATCACATGAAACATGTTTGAATAACTTGTCTAAAATAACATTAAATAATTTAGCCACCTTTCCGCTAATGCACAATGCCATTAAGGGCCTTTGTGGATGTAAGCAAGCATCAGACGTAAGTTTAGACCACCTGAAATTTTTGTTTATCACACATATTCAAGTAAGTGATAAAAATAGATCAAGTTTTCTCTATTGTAGAACTTCCCTGATACATAGGCAACAAAATCCATGTAGAAATTTTTCAGCTGAGCACCTATTTTCCCTAATATTGCCAAAAAATTGACGTGGCCTAAACTTTTGTCCGCTACTGTAATAGATATCGGATGGTAAGTCGTCCAATATAGAGTATAATTGGATTCAGAAAAGTTATCTTGGATTCGGCTGCGCCTCATCCAATATGACTTTTCTTCATCCAATTATACTCTATATTGGACTCCTTCCCATCCTATATTTATATAATATTCTCCACCCAGATTGAGTCAGCCAATCACAAGCGAGTATTCTTGGATAGTATCCTTGCTATATTATGCTGAGAAAAGTTATATTGGATCCTGAAAAGTTATATTGGATCCTAAAAAAGTTATATTGGATCCGAGACAGTTTTTAAATGAAGAACAATCAGCTCCCTACTTGTTGTTCAATTGTGACGTCACCACTGATGATGTCATAATGGTCAACTTGTCATTATGACATCACAACTGATGACGTCATGAGAGCATACTGACAATGGACTTGGTGACGTCACCATTGCATTGCCTGCTCTTTCATGGTTTGAACACTAAAATTACTGCTGCCTGTTATGTAAGCCTGGGGTAGTATTAAATAGCCTTCTAAATTTTGCTTCATTTTTTTTTCTTTTCAATTGAGAGGGGAAAAATGCTACCTTAGCAGCATATCCTGAAAATTCAAAACATCTGATTGCATATTTTTTGACCATTTGGCAGCAAGTCCAATATAGAGTATAATTGGATTCAGAAAAATTATATTGGATTCGGCTGCGCCTCATCCAATATAACTTTTCTTCATCCAATTATACTCTATATTGGACTCCTTCCCATCCAATATTTATATAATATCTTTAGATGAGGGAGTTCAGCAATACATATAATATGTAAATGGCACAGCCATGAAATTCGCGCAGCACTTAAAAAGTTTTTTTACCATAACTTTCATTACATTTATTTAATATTCAATGTATCATGTATGATAGGCAGTTATGTTACTGTTTCAAAGAAATACAGAAAAAGGTAGAAATTTATACTAGAAACTATTAGAAAGATAAAATAGATCAAAAATAGACAGATAGATAGATAGACAGATAGACAGATAGATAGATAGATAGATAGATAGATAGATAGATAGATAGATAGATAGATAGATAGATAGATAGATAGATAGATAGATAGCAGGCTTGGGGTCAAGTACAATCAATTGTACTTGAGTCCAAGTACAAGTACATTGGCATTTGGCAAGTACAAGTACATGTCCAAGTACAGATTTTCAATAGAGTACTTGAGTCCAAGTACAAGTACTTTAGCTCGAGTACAAGTCCAAGTACAAGTACATTCCTAGTTATGAAGAAGTTCAACTAATTCGAAGTACCCGGGTACCGAAAATGTTATGAAATTGATAGGCCTATTATTATTGAAAATGGAAGTGAAATTTAATAAATATACAATGCACTAAAGATTAATTTAGAGTACTTTGAGAAGGCCTTACTGTAAAATTATAATGAAACTACAAAGTTAATGGATCATGCAGAGTTTTTTTTTTTAATAGTTATATTATATTAAGCTAGAATTTTCCCCAGTCCTTAACTCACAGCCATTTTGGAATGATTTTTCCTATATGAGAATTAAGGTTTTGCTACAAAAACGAAAAACTTTTCATTGGTCTCATACCAAATTCAGTATATTTATCATTCATCAACATGGATAGAGATGATAATTGAGTAAAAGTGTGTTCACTGCTTGTTCTGGTTTTGTTGGACAGGCTTCATAGAGGCGAATTCTTGCTTACCTAATCAAGCAATAAATCTATCAATCAGTCTCTCAATCAACCAATTTATCAATCAATCAACCAATTTCGCAGTCAATCAACCACTTACCTAGTCAGTAAATTTAACAATAACAATGTGCTTGGTTCCTCATCTATCTATCTATCTATCTATCTATCTGTCTATTCTATCTAGTCTGTCTGTCTATTCTATCTATTCTATCTAATAGTATCTATTCTATCTATTCTATCTATTATATCTAATAAAGTATCTCTCCTATCTATCTATTTATCCATCTATCTATCTGCCTATCTATCTATAATATCATATCTATCCGTCAATAATATTATATTATTATATCTATTTAAAAGCATGTCTACCTTAAAATGTCTTGAATAACAATTAACAATATTTAAGTAATCAATATATCCAATTTGGATATTTTCCTATGATAACAGCCAAAAGATATAATATATGAATAAAGTCAAATCAACATTTTTAAATAATACAGTGTATTGGAAGTGTGATGTGTTTAATGAGCTAATTAGCAAACTAGAACCAAAATGATACAGGTATATTGTTGTACAAACAGGGTGAAAACAATAGGGGCATGAAACAATAGGGGTAAAACAAGAGCTAAAAATATTAGACAAAAGAACTGTATCTGCTCTTTTTAAGTTAATGTGAAAGTGAACTAATAATGTCAAAATAAAATTTATGACTATCTAATTTAGTACAATAATTTAAGTTTTTTGAATTTTAAATTAACTGGTTAACAATTGTGGAATATAGATAAAACACAAACTTAGAAATTCAAATTTGTTACTGCTTATTCCAAGCTCATAGAACGTCCATTAATAGAAATAAAAGGTTTGATAGTTTTTTTCATAGCTGTATTTTATGTAATATATTCAGCATTGAATGATTTTGGTTATACGCACTTTGCTTCCACTTGAAAATATGTACAATTTCAAAAAATTTTACACCGTTTTTAAAATACTTTTATAACATTTTTTAATTGCAATTAACTGTCTAATTCAGCTCTTAACTCACATGCATTAACATTTGCATTAATTTTGTTAGAGTCAACATGGAGTTATGAAGAGAATGAATCTTCATTTTAGATGTGAAATTACAGAAATATGGACATCACAATAGTTTAAAACAGTATCTTTTGTCATACTTTTAGATCTTTGAAATTATTTATTGACTTTTCAATTCGGCCTGAATTTTTAAAGTACTTGCATGATGTACTTACAAAGTACTTCAAGTACTTTGGATTCAAGTACAAGTACAAGTACAAGTACTTCATTTTTAGAAGTTACGAGTCCAAGTACAAGTCCAAGTACAGAGTACTTGGACTCGAGTCCAAGTACTGAGTCCAAGTACAGTACTTGACCCCAAGCCTGATAGATAGATAGATAGATAGATAGATAGATAGATAGATAGATAGATAGATAGATAGATAGATAGATAGATAGATAGATAGATAGATAGATAGACAGATAAATAGATAGATAGATAGATAGATAGATAGATAGATAGATAGATAGATAGATAGATAGATAGATAGATAAACAGATAGGATAGCAAATAAATAGGATTAAGGATAAATAGAATTGATAGATAATCAGCTAAATAGTAAAAAGGAAAACAACACTGAAAGCTGCCAAATTTAAGTCTATGCTAGATTGTTGATATTACATAATAGTGATAACAAAAACAATAACATGATCTGCATGTAGATTAATTGCTCACTGTTACATAATCATCAGTTGACAAAGATTGTGTAACTTTAATTTTGTTATGTTTTCTTGTTGTCTGTTTTGAAAAGAAATGAATTACATGTTAATAATTTAATTCAGCTTGTCAAGGCTTATAATTAACTATTCCATAAAAATTATAGATACAGGGAATATTAATGGAGAATATTGAATTTTTAAGACACTTTTGAATATGAATATGTCATGTTTTGTTAAATTCAAAACTAAATCATTGATAAGAAGCTGGTCCCACTTGACCTAATTTCCTGCTGTCGACCATTGATGTTGAGACCATCACTGCACAGATTTCTGAAACCTTTCTTGTCCTAAGTTTCGCTTTGCGAAACGGCCTTCGGCCGTTTCGCTGCGCGAATATTAATTGTGGTACTTAACTGTAAATCTGCCTATTTTGTTCCGCGGGTTTGTAATAGCGCCTTACAGTTCTGCCCAAAAGTTTATATACCCCTCTGAAAAACGAACAAATTTCTCTATTTCCTGGGTATTTTTAACAACAATAGGCAAATCATACTTGAAATACAGTGCACTGCCTGTGGCTAAACACTTATGAACCATTCAAAATCCAATAGCAATGAGATTCACCGTCTGTGTCGGATCTATCCAATTACCCCGGAAATAGAGAAATTGGTCATTTTGCAGAGGGGCAAGTAAACTTTTAGGCAGAACTGTATAACATTTTTCCAGTTTCTATAGAAACCTCAGCTGCAAGTTAACTTTATGTCTCATCACTTTGCCTATATCTTTTAAGTGATAATTTCTGGATGAATAAACAATAATCTGATTTTCTGTCTACTGCTAATCCTCAGCAGTATGTAAACATGCAATATGTGTCTGGTACATCCCGGCTTTTCCAATGGTAAAAGCTTCATGGTGAGATCTAAAAAGAATCAGATAGAACTGTAGTCTGTTGAAAATGAGGCATTATGAATTGACAAATACATAGACCGCTAATTACATCTGTTTATGGGAATGCATGTGTGCACTATAATTTTGTTAATTTTCTTTGTTCAGGACAATGCAAATATTGCTTGGATAGCAACAGCTACCAAGTCATTTAATAGATGATGATAGTTACTGGCTTAAAAACTCAGGAAAGAACCCAGTTAACACTGCTCTTTGATGTGGAGGTGTCTCTCTTTCCAGAAGACTGAAACCGCTCTCAAAGGGTCATTATCTGCAGGGACATTTGGACAGGTCAAGGATCAGAAGTTTACCTTTGATCGCAATACTCAATATTTCAGCTTTTTTATAGCTGAATGACATTTATCATTTTGGTGCCATGGGATTTTGGTCACATTTTCATTTTGCGTTTTATCTGACTGAAAATGCAAGTATTCTAGACTTGTCAGTGCGGGCAAAAAGGAATGGTCTAATGTAAAATTGCGTAATTAGCAAATCATTTTTCACAATTTACAACACTTCATACAGAGGAATGTTCTTTATACAGCTTGTAGTCCCATTTAGACAAACACAAATTTATGGACTATTGAATAAAACATTAGATACACTTTAGTAATAATTTACCATACGTCAAGAAAACGCAAGCGGTATGAAAAAATCTGCAGAAAGTCAACTTCAACAAGTATTTTGAAGTTCCCATAATGGTCTATCTATCTATCTATCTAATTAGTTTTTCCTTTAAAGCATGTCAGAAATTGCCAGCTGTCAGGAGAGAATTTCTCAAAATAGCACCCACTCAGCAAAGTGAAATTTCCTTCCAGGAAATGTATCCCGGAATGTCTCTTCAAAGAGGCATCGAAGCCATATTTTGACAAGACACATATTGTAGCCATTTACATCTCTGAAATGCCTGCAAGCTGTCTATTTCACGTTGCATTTTGCACTCCATAGCAAAAAGTGAAGTTTGCAGAGACCAGTTTTACAGAAAATTGAGACAGCATTCGCAGTTTTGTTGCATTCATGACTATTACGGATATTGAATCTTTGATAGGAAGCCTTTGCAATGTGCACACTCTGTATCTCTGACACCAGCCTGAATAAACATTGACAATTTATGACACCTCCTATGACACCTCCTATGACACCTTCTGAATCTTTTTGTGCTTTGCACAAAGAGCAGTGGTGATGAATATTCCACAAAGAAGCCTTCAGGGTATTCTGTTCAAGTCACCAAGGGTGAGATTTATGGGACTTTGCCACAATCAAGAAGACTGACATCCTATCTCTTTGACAGTTTGAGAGTGGAACCTTGTTGATATGAGGCAGTTTCATTTTAGAAGCGACTCTGCCATCAAGACTAGCTCCCTCAAATATCTCGTCTTTGTCAAGGAGGCTGATGTGATTCAGCCGACTGTTGGCAAACGTTGTAGCCAAATGGTAATATCGATTTTGTTCCTTGTGGTAACACTCAAGAGACATCAAGGAGTCAAGTCACATTTTACATTTGACTCTCTTCAAAACTTGTGTCGCTTCCCTTGGTATATCTCTGGGGAATTCTGGCTCAATTAATGCTGGGAAATGTTTCAGGGACAATTCCCAACTGGCCTCACCTAGATAAATAACTCATTGCCAGTCAAAATAGTTTCGTTTCTCTTTTGCAAAATACAAGAGCTTTCAAAAGCTTTTTTTCTAACAAATATGTTTACATTTATGTAGGTCTACTTATTGCACTAAGGAAATCTATTATTACAGTTCTAATCGCATTGACTTTTGACAGTTGTTTGTGAAAACAATTGTCGCGAAATTGATATAATTTTTCAGTGTTTCTTGTACCAAAAACATGAGGAAGTTTTTTTACTTTCAGCTTGTGTCGAACTTGTGTAACTGCTAAAATCATGGATAGTAACTATGTGTAATAGGTTTTTGTTCAAATTAGATTTGACATAACAATTACATGAGTTGAGGGAGGGCTATTGGTGGAAATTAATTTCTGAAAAATATGTTAATACTGCAATGGGAAAACATTTTATATGACATCATCAAAGTATTAAGTCGAAAGTAGAATATCACATAACTCAGTTCGTAATAAAACAGTAATTACAACTTCTGTATACATTCAGTGTGTGTCTGGTGCAATGGAATGCAACAAAATGAATAAACATTATTTTAGAATGTTTCATGGTCACCATCTTCAGTGAATATGGTTGGGAGATAAGACTCGCAGGAATCAGAGGCCTGACATCATTTTCAATGAATTTACTTTCTGCCGATACTGTGAAATAATTGAAACTGGTCTGGTGGGTCCTGAGTTTTAGTTTCTTTAGCTTTTCAATAGAAATCCCCTTTCACCTTGACACATTCTGTGATTGCTCTTTTCAGATCACAGCAATTGACTTTGCAAAAGGACCCAGGATGTAGGACAAACTGCTTTTGTGTAATAAAAGAGGCTAGAAATTTGGTTTCTAATCATCACAGCTCAGCTATACTGTGCAAGTTAAGTAAATGCCTATTCTCATGATCATGGTATAAAGGTAGTATTTAGAAGGAAACTGGAAGTTTTTGCAAACCATTTGCTCAAGGTATTATGAAAAATTATGTAACTATTCTTGAATACGTTTAGACAGAGCGTTGGGAAATTCTGACATTAGAACATGATCATCTAGGAGTAATTTCTATGAGTAATTACGTGCCAATTTTTGAAAATATGAACGACAAATTTTTTTATTCACAAAATGAATATCTCTACCATCATTATCATCCATTTTTTTGTCAGAGTTGATAAAGCAAATGACATTCATCATTTTAATCAACATTATATAGAAGTTGTATCAAGTTTCACACTTCCTGTACCATGCTACAAGTGCAACTTTAAAAGGCTTCTCTTTTATACCACCGTATGGAGGTACAGATGAGGCATAATTGAGCCTCTGAGGCATGAATGAGGCACATTGACAGTTGAGGAAGTGGGCCAAATATTTTAATTTTCAAATAGTGCTTCTGTCTCAAACAAAGGAAAGACTTGGTACAAAAGCAGAACTACTAAATAAACTTAATGACCTTGATGTAAATGCCAAATTCTTGGCACACTCAATCTGACATACATTCAGCGTTATTTGTCAAATTAAAGAAATTGTTATTTGACTTCTAACAAAAGAGCATGTTGTCATGTGAGTGATAATATGGTCTGTTGAGCAAAACACTAAATTCTAAGAGTTACATCAGCAACACAACCAAATAAATTTTACTAATTGTTCAGCACACCTTTACAATAAAAACTACAGCTTGCATATTTATAAGTATGACACATACGGTGAAGTATAAGTAAAAATGTGACTTACAACATTGGGCCCATGCTCCCTAGTTGGCGTTTCCCTTTTCAATGCAAATTTAGGTCACCAAAAGGAGACACCCTGGTATAATCTACAGGAGAGGCATGTTTGAGGCGTAGAGGGGAATTCAGGCCACACAAAAATTTGGCTATGTTGGAGAGGTATATTTGAGGCACAGGGTAGAAAAACAGAGTCCAGTTTGAGGTACATTTGAGGCATAGATGCAGGTAATGCTTTTCTTGGCAAGTCAGGGAGGCATGTTTGAGGCATATCATTATGCAGGGAGGCATAGATGAGGCACATCATTAATATTAGAGGCACATTTGAGGCACACTGCACTTGGTAGACTATGCCTCAAATGTGCCTCAAGTATGCCTCAAATGTGCCTCAAATGTACCTCTGAAAATTGTCTATGCCTCAAATGTGCCCCTCTTTGGTCTGGGATACATCATTTTGTTGCCATGGGTTTTTGGTCACATTTTCATTTTGCTTTTTATCTGACAGAAAATGCAAGTATTCTAGATCTGTCAGTGCAGGCAAAAAGGAATGGTCAAATTTAAAATTGCATAATTAGCAAATCATTTTTTACAATTTATAACATTTCATACACAGGTAATGTTCTTCATGCAACTTGTAGTCCCATTCACACAAATTTATGGCCTATTGAATAAAATATTAGATATACCTTTGTAATCATTTACCTTATGTCACGAAAATGCAAGCAGTACGAACCAATCTGCAGAAAGTCAACTTCAACTAAAATTTTGTGGAAATGTAGGTCGGTCTGTAAACTAATTCATCTTTTGCATTGAAGATTCTACTAATTAGTGAGCAAGCATTGTGATCATTCAAAGCTAGATGGGTTTATCAAATTCAAAAAACTAATTTAATTGAAATAAATCAAATAATATTCTGAATGTCATTTCCCACATTGACATTGATAATGATGGGGAATCCAATTAGATTTTCTTGCTAGGGTTGGATTTTTCCTTGACATGAAATTGATTCTTTTGTGTTGCAGTGATGGTAATTATTTATTTTGAGCATGTGAGTTGTCCCCAAATGTTTGTTTCTAAATAAAACAACACCCCTTTCAGACCTTATCCCACCAGAAATCATGTATCCCATCTAGATGGCCAAGAATAAATTTGTCTATTTCACCAGGGCTGAACATACTAACAACCATCGGGCATGTACACTTTTGAAGTAATGGTCTAATCAGTCTTTCCTTTTAGAAGCATGTCGGAAGTTTCAACTGTCATATGAGAATTTCTCAAAATCTCACCCACTCAGCAGTGAAATTTCCTTCCAGGAAATGTATCCCGGAATGTCTCTTCAAAGAGGCATCAAAGCCATATTTTGACAAGACACATATTGTAGCCATTTACATCTCCAAAATGCCTGCAAGCTGTCTATTTAACGTTGCATTTTGTGAAGTTTGCAGGGACCAGTTTTACAGGTAATTGAGACAGCATTCAGGATTTTTGGGGCATTCATGACTATGACGGATATTGAGTCTTGAGAGGAAGCCTTTGCAATGTGCACACTCTGTATCTCTGACACCAGCCTGAATAAACATTGACAGTTTATGACACCTCCTATGGCACCTCCTATTACACTTCCTATGACACCTTCTGAATCTTTTTGTGCTTCACACAAAGAGCAGTGGTGATGAATATTCCACAAAGAAACCTTCAGGGTATTCTATTCAAGTCACCAAGGGTTGAGATTTATTGGACTACGCCACAATCAAGAAGACTGACATCCTATCTTTTTGACAGTTTGATAGTGAAACCTTGTTGATGTAAGGCAGTTTCATTTTAGAAGTAACTCTACCATCAAGACTAGCTCCCTCAGATATCTTGTCTTTGTCAAAGAGGCTGATGTGATTCAGCTGACTTGTTGGCAAATGTTGTAGCCAAATGCTATAATCGATTTTTTTCCTTGTGGTAACACTCAAGAGACATCAAGGAGTCAAGTCACATTTTACATTTGACTCTCTTCAAAACTTGTGTCGCTTCCCTTGGTATATCTCTGGGGAATTCTGGCTCAATTAACGCTGGGAAATGTTTCAGGGACAATTCCCAACTGGCCTCACACCTAAATAAATAACTCATTGCCAGTCAAAATAGCTTCGTTTCTCTTTTGCAAAATATAAGAGCTTTCAAAAGCTATTTTTCTAACAAATATGTTTAAATTTATGTAGGTCTACTTATTGTACCAAAGGAATCTATTTATTACAGTTCTAATCAATTGTCGCGAAAATTGATATAATTTTTCCGTGTATCTTGTACCAAAAACATGAGGAAGTTTTTTTACTTTCAGCTTGTGTCGAACTTGTTTAACTGCTAAAATCATGGATAGTAAAAATGCGTAATAGGTTTTTGTTCAAATTAGATTTGACATAACAATTACATGAGTTGAGGATGGGCTATTGGTGGAAATTAATTTCTGCAAAATATGCAAATACTGCAGTGGGAAAATATTTTATATTACATCATCAAAGTATCAAGTCGGAAGTAGAATATCACATAACTCAGTTCGTAATAAAACAATAATTACAACTTCTGTATACATTCAGTTTGTGTCTGGTGGAATGCAATGCAACAAAATGAATAAACATTATTCTAGAATGTTTCATGGTCACCATCTTCAGTGAATATGGTTGAGAGATAGGACTTGTCAGGAATCAGAGGCCTGACATCATTTTCAAAGAATTTACTTTCTGCCGATACTGTGAAATAATTGAAACTGGTCTGGTGGGTCCTGAGTTTTAGTTTCTTTAGCTTTTCAATAGAAATCCCCTTTCACCTTGACAGATTCTGTGATTGCTCTTTTCAGATCACAGCGATTGACTTTACATATTGGTTTCTAATCATCACAGCTCAGCTATACTGTGCAAGTTAAGTAAATGCCTATCCTCATGATCATGGTATAAAGGCAGCATTTAGAAGGAAACTGGAAGTTTTTGCAAACCATTTGCTCAAGGCATTATGAAAATGTATGCAAGTATTCCTGAATACATTTAGACAGAGCGTTGGGAAATTCTGACATTAGAACATGATCATCTAGGAGTAATTTCTACAAGTAATTACGTGCCATTTTTTGAAAATATGAAGGACAAATTTTTTTATTCACAAAATGAATATCTCTACCATCATTGTCTTCCATTTTTCTGTCAGAGATGATAAAGCAAATGACATTCATAATTTTAATCAACATAATATAGAAGCGGTATCAAGTTTCCCACTTCCAGTACCATGTTACAGGTGCAACTTTAAAAGGCTTCTCTTTTTCTTGGAACAGTAGGTTCATGAAGAAACGTAAGGAGTCTATTATCTCGGAAGTAAACTGTAAAAGTGTGGCAGTGAACGTGTAGGCCTAATAGATCTCTTATTACTTACAAATATAACTTTTTCTATGGATGAAGAAATTCAGTAATGCAAATTTGAAGTATACCAGAATGGGCTTAGATGGCTGCACTTACCATATCTATCTATTTATCTATCTATCTATCTATCTATCTATCTATCTATCTATCTATTTGGTAAAGCCTTATAGCATGATTGCAGTTATATGGTCCTAATTATACACCCGGTTTAGCAACAACTTAGTGTTTTTGTTTGACATCAAAGTCCACATAAGTAAGTGTTCGAGGAATCATGTTTGTTTTGAAATATCTCAGAACCAAATGATAGGTATTTACTATTTATTCTCAGGCATGTGACATTTCTGCTCTTGCACCCCAAGGAATTATTCACAGATATATGTAGCTGCTCACTTCATACATTATTCAACAAACAACTCGGGTTTTATTTCCTAAAAAGACATCAGCTAATGTGACTCAATTTGAACAAGCAATATTGTGTTTTGGTATGTACGTATAAGCATATAGACTGAAATGCCAGAGTTATGTATATATAAAGGAATATATAAATATTGTGAATATGTTTTTTTTAGGTTACTACAAGTAGATGTATTCAATTAGCCCAAACCAGTAAATTCTTGTGGATCTATCTCCTCGGCTATCTTTCTTTCATTCTTTTTTACCTTAATTTCTTTCCTTTTTAAAAGTCGATGCACCTTTCCATTTATCAATGACCTCTTCCAATAAATCTGAATGATAATGTTTGTGTGATTTGCCTGTAAATTGGCAGAAATGATTGATGACTTTTTTATATTGTCTTACAAAATCACTGGTTATTCATGAGCGTCTTTTCTTTGAGAAATGGGCAGAAATGTAATTTGTGTTTAGGGTAATGACATACATGTGTCATGGAACATTGTGCATTACTTTTATCAAGAATTTTTGATTCCTCTACCGGTCAAGGCAAAAGAGAGGTCTCACGGTATATATTCAATGACAACATGCATAATCTATGCAAGGTGACATTTTATACCACTTTTTAAAGCAAAGTCTAGTCCAATAAGGGATCATTCAAATTAATACATTCACTCCTATAGAAAGTGTATTCTTGTCTTGTTTCAACTAAAAGAGACTTAAAGCTCCTTTTCTTAACAGCTAAAACCCAACAAAGTAACATCTTGGAGGTCTGCGTAAGAAGCCACTCAACCTATTCAGTAATCACAAAGAAGCTTACTTCCTTTTGCAAAGTTGAGTCTCATTCTACTAAACAGTGTAAATCTTTGCTGCCTCAGATAAAGACTACACAAAGGACAGTGTTATTCATATAAATTACCATTTCAGTTTGTAAATAGAATTAGATGGCACCAGTATCAGTCTGGTGAAAATGAGGCATTATCAGTTGAGACACATGGACCACTTATTAAATCGGTTTAATTGATGTGTTAATTTTCTTTGTCCAGGACAATGCAAATATCGCTTGTGTTGCCCCAGCCACCAAGTCATTTAATACATAGTGATAAGGTTGGGAAATCCCGCTATGGCCTTAAAACTCAGAAAATGACCAAATTATGGCTGCTCTTTGATGTTGAAGTGTCTCTCTTTCTAGAACACTTAACCTGCTCTCAAAGGGTCATTATCTGAAGGGACATCTGCAGTTTTCTTCACTGGTCAAGGATCAGAAGTTTACCTTTGACCGAAATACTCTTTTCAGCTTCAATAATTGAATGACACATATTATTTCTGTGCTATGAGTATGATGGTTCTTTAGTTGTGAGAGGAGGCCTGCACAATGTTCATATTCTACATCTTTAGTCCAGGCATTCATGGTTTGACCCATCACAAATTGCAATAGTTTTGATCTATACATTTTCTGAAAGCTTGGAAACCTGGCTTTGACATTCTAAAAGTCTGCTCAGATAGTCCGGTGCGTGGTCTGTTTTCTGAGGGTCAATGGATGGACTCAGGGACTGCCATCAGTTAAAATAAATTGCTTTATTTAATACTTCATTGGATTTAGGCGGGTAAGAATGGTATATTTTATGGAATGCTAACACACTTACCAACCAAAAGTCATTGAAATATAAAATAATGCCATATTTTTTTAACCCCTGATTTACATTTCATTTGACTGGATTGGGATTTTGACAGCGAAAATTATGTTCTGACAGTCCCTCCATTGACCCCTCAGAAAACAGACTTCGCACGGGACTATCTGAGCAGACCTTTGGAATGTCAAAGCCAGGTTTCCAAGCTTTCAGAAAATATAGATCAAAACTATTGCAATTTGTGGGGGGTTCCCCTCCATATCATCACCAGTTGCCTGGACTACTTTGACACAAAGCTGAATTAGCATTGACAATGATGACACCACACCTCCAGTGCCTTTATTTGTGTAACACAATAGAGAGCAAAGGTAATGAATATTCCACGAAGAAGCATTCAGGGTATTCCATCTGCATATCGTCTTCCTAAAAAAATATTTAGGGTTCTGACATGTGCTTGTATGCAGTTTCATGTCCAACACTTCAACAATTAACCCAATTTACTCTGTCGTGTTTCATGACAGCTACATTTCAATTGCTTAACCCTTCCTCTTGTTGTCCTCTTTGTATAGAAGTATGTAGGCCCTAATATGCATTATGCAAACTTGGCTGAAAGCTTTAAATTTTGTCTATGTGAACATGTGCAGTGTACACTGTACAGAGAAAAACTGCTTCTGGTTGAGAGTGACCAAACATGTTACAACATTACAGGTAGAGGGATAAAACGGTCATGACCAGACCAACAACATTTCAGTCTTCAATTATGTTTTCCATGACTGTAAAACATTGAGTTGTTATGCCTTTTCTACCACAGAAAAAAGCGGCAAAACTGTTTGTCCAACTTTATGAAGACAAAATGAACACTTAAATTTGTATTTGCTTGCAGTATTGACAAGAAAGCTATTTCAAGAAAGAGATCCATGGTGGTTTCAACTTGTGCATTGGACATTCTTCTACAATTTCAAATACACAACTTGATGGAAAAATACTTGAACAAGTTCTACTGTAAGAAAACAAAAAATTTGGACGTATTGCACATTTCCAGCCACTCCTAATACACCGTACACCCACTTAAGCAGCAACTTTCCATATTGCGAGATATGAAATTCTACATAAATCATTTTACATAGAATTTTATAATAAGATACCAAATGACAGGTGAACATGCGACTTTCTGCTCTTTATGTAGCTATGCTGTATACAATATTCAGAAACTCTAGTCACGTGTCTGGAAAAAAATGAGTGCTGATGTGACTTAGAATCACAAGCAATATCATGTTCGAAGATTCCACATTCATTTTGTCAAGTGAGATGGATTGAGATGATATTAACTACAAATTCTTTCCTTTACAATTGCATTTTAAAATTTTTTTGCTATCTTTGCAGCATGAAACAGGTTGGAGATTGGACT
Source organism: Platynereis dumerilii (assembly GCA_026936325.1). Classification (NCBI taxonomy): domain Eukaryota; kingdom Metazoa; phylum Annelida; class Polychaeta; order Phyllodocida; family Nereididae; genus Platynereis; species Platynereis dumerilii. The sequence continues at coordinate 19,202,847 of JAPTHN010000002.1, read as the reverse complement.
TGTCTTGGATCTGACAGTAGTTTTGAAAAACTTACCTACCTCCAAGGCTGTTGAATAATTGAAACTGGTCTGGTGGGTCCTTGGATGGAGATTCTTGAGCTTTCAGTAATCCTCATTCCCTAAGCACAGACTTTGATTGCTCATTTTAGATCATTATGATCGACTTTGCTAAAAGAACACAAAGATGTAGATTAAATGGTTTTTGTCAATAAATGAGGCCACAAAATGTAGATATTTTGCTTTACCCAGCCTTGTGAAACAGTGCAAATTCAACAGATGCCGTGTCTCATGATCATGTTAGGATCATTAGACAAGGTGATATTCAGAGGGGAATTCAGAGATTATTAAAAAAACTTTGTTTCAAGATTACAATGTCATTATCCCTGAATAAGTTTAGACAGAGCATTGGGATTTGACAAAACCAATGACATTCATCATTTAAAGCAAATAATAAAGCAGCATCTCTCTTCCTGCATGCAACTACACAAAAGATGGAGCAAAGCAGTAGACACTGAGCCTGAATGTGCATTTTTTTCAAGACATGTTATTCTATAGATATTTAATTTTACTTTTCCTAATATAATGCATGTCCTAGAAAAGCAAAGAAACATGTTAAGACTGAATGTCAACAATTATGAATACAGCTGAATGACAGGGTGTAATTGACCTTTTATTACATGCAATTATGAATATAACTTTATATCTTTAGATGAAGGAGTTCAGCAATACACATATTAAGTGTGGTGGTTAACATAAATCTGCCTATATTGTTCTGCGAGTTTGTAATAGCGCCTTATAATATTTTTTTAGTTTCTCTAGAAACCTCAACCGCAGAATTAACTTTATGTCTCACCACTTCGCCTACATCATTTAAGTGATCATTTCTGGATAATAAACAATAATCTGATTTTCTGTCTACTGCTAATCCTCAGCAGTATGTAAACATGCAATATGTGTCCGGTACAACCTGGCTTTTCCAATGGCAAAAGCTTCATGGCGAGATCTAAAAAGAATCAGATAGAACTGTTGAAAATGAGGCATTATAAATTGGGAGATACACAGACCACTTATTACATCTGTTTATGGGAATGCATGTGTGCACTATAAATTTGTTAATTTCTTTGTTCTGGGCAATGCAAATAATGCTTGGGTAGCAACAGCTACCAAGTCATACAACAGTGATAAGCTTGGGAAATCCCGCTAAAGTTCTGGCTTAAAAAATCAGGAAATGACCCAGTTATGACTGCTCTTTGATGTGTAAGTGTCTCTCTTTCGAGAACACTAAAACTGCTTTCAATGGGTCATTATCTGAAAGGATATCTGGACAGGTCAAGGATCAGAAGTTTACCTTTGACCGTGACTCTCAGTATTTCAGCTCTTTGATAGCTGAATGACATTTATCATTTTGATGCCATGGGTCTTTGGTCACATTTTCATTTTGCTTTTTATCTGACAGAAAATGCAAGTATTCTAGATCTGTCAGTGCAGGCAAAAAGGAATGGTCAAATTTAAAATTGCATAATTAGCAATCATTTTTTACAATTTATAACATTTCATACACAGGTAGTGTTCTTCATACAACTTGTAGTCCCATTCACACAAATTTATGGCCTATTGAATAAAATATTAGATATACCTTAGTAATCATTTACCTTATGTCACGAAAATGCAAGCAGTATGAAGAAATCTGCAGAAAGTCAAGTTCAACTAAAATTTTGTGGAAATGTAGGTCAGTCTGTGAACTAATTCATCTTTTGCATTGAAGATTCTACTAATTAGTGAATGAGCATTGTGATCATTCAAAGCTAGATGGGTTTATCAGCATACTTTCGTGTCAAATTCAATAAACTAATTTCATTGAAATAATTTTCTGAATCCAATTTTCCCATATTGACATTGATAATGAGGGGGCATCCAATTAGATTTTCTCACTTGGGTTGGATTTTTCCTTGACATGCAATTACTTTGTGTTGCAGTGATGGTAATTATTTATTTTGAGCATGTGAGTTGTCCCCAAATGTTTGTTTCTAAATAAAACAACACCCCTTTAAAACCTTATCCCACCAGAAATCACGAATATCCAATACAGATAGCCCAGAAGGAATTTATCCATTTCACCAGAGCTGAACATACTAGCAACCATAGGGCATGTACACTTTTGAAGTAATGGTCTAATTAGCCTTCCTTTTAAAAGCATGTCAGAAGTTTCCAACTGTCAGAAGAGAATTTTTCAAAATCGCACCCACTAAGTGAAGTGAAATTTCCTTCCAGGAAATTTACCTCGGAATGTCTCTTCACAGAAGCATCAAAGCCATATTTTGACAAGACTCATATTGTAGCCATTTACATCTCTGAAATGCCTGCAAGCTGTCTATTTCATGTTGCATTTTGCATTCCATAGCAAAAAGTGAAGTTCGCAGAGACCTGTTTTAAAGAAAATTGAGACAGCATTCACGATTCTGGGGGCATTCATGACTATTACGGATATTGAGTCTTGAGAGGAAGCCTTTGCAATGTGCACTCTTCGTATCTCTGACACCAGCCTGAATAAACATTGACAATTTATGAAACCTCCTATGACACCTCCTATGACACCTTCTGAATCTTTTTGTGCTTTACACAAAGAGCAGTGGTGATGATTATTCCAAAGATTATTCCAAAGAAGCCTTCAGGGTATTCCATTCAAGTCACCAAGAGTTGAGATTTATGGAACTATACCTTGAAAACAACAAGACTGCCATCCTATCTGTTTGACAGTTTGAGAGTGGAACCTTGTTGATGTAAGGCAGTTTCATTTTAGAAGTAACTCTACCATCAAGACTAGCTCCCTCAGATATCTTGTCTTTGTCAAAGAGGCTGATGTGATTCAGCTGACTTGTTGGCAAATGTTGTAGCCAAATGCTATAATAGATTTTTTTCTTGTGGTAACACTCAAGAGACATCAAGGAGTCAAGTCACATTTTACATTTGACTCTCTTCAAAACTTGTGTTGCTTCCCATGGTATATCTCTTGGGAATTCTGGCTCAATTAATTCTGGGAAATGTTTCAGGGACAATTCCCAACTGGCCTCACCTAGATAAATAACTCATTGCCAGTCAAAATAGTTTCGTTTCTCTTTTGCGAAATATGAGAGCTTTCAAAAGCTATTTTTCTAACAAATATGTTTACATTTATGTAGGTCTACTTATTGCACCAAAGGAATCTATTTATTACAGTTCTAATCGAATTGACTTTTGACAGTTGTTTGTGAAAACAATTGTCATGGAAATTGATATAATTTTTCAGTGTTTCTTGTACCAAAAACATGAGGAAGTTTTTTTTTATTTCAGCTTGTGTCGAACTTGTGTAACTGCTAAAATCATGGATAGTAACTATGTGTAATAGGTTTTTTGTTCAAATTAGATTTGACATAACAATTACATGAGTTGAGGATGGGCTATTGGTGGAAATTAATTTCTGAAAAATATGCAAATACGGCAATGGGAAAACATTTTATATTACATCATCAAAGTTGGAAGTAGAATATCACATAACTCAGTTCGTAATAAAACAGTAATTACAACTTCTGTATACATTCAATGTGTGTCTGGTGCAATGGAATGCAACAAAATGAATAAACATTATTTTAGAATGTTTTATGGTTACCATCTTCAGTGAATATGGTTAGGAGATTGGAATCAAAGGCCTGACATCATTTTCAAAAACCTTTTTTTCTACCGATACTGTGAAATAATAGAAACTGGTCTAGTGGGTCCTAGGTTTTAGTTTCTTTAGCTTTTCAATAGAAATCCCCTTTCACCTTGACACATTCTGTGATTGCTCTTTTCAGATCACAGCGATTGACTTTGCAAAAGGACCCAGGATGTAGGACAAACTGCTTTTGTGTAATAAAAGAGGCTAGAAATTTGGTTTCTAATCATCACAGCTCAGCTATACTGTGCAAGTTAAGTAAATGCCTATTCTCATGATCATGGTATAAAGGCAGTATTTAGAAGGAAACTGGAAGTTTTTGCAAACCATTTGCTCAAGGCATTATGAAAATGTATGTAACTATTCCTGAATACATTTAAACAGAGCGTTGGGAAATTCTTACAATAGAGCATGATCATCTAGGCGTAATTTCTATGAGTAATTACGTGCCAATTTTTGAAAATATGAACGACAAATTTTTTTATTCACAAAATGAATATCTCTACCATCATTATCATCCATTTTTTTGTCAGAGTTGATAAAGCAAATGACATTCATCATTTTAATCAACATTATATAGAAGTTGTATCAAGTTTCACACTTCCTGTACCATGTTACAGGTGCAACTTTCGGTACAGTAGGTTCATGAAGAAACGTAAGGAGTCTATTATCTCGGAAGTAAACTGTAAAAGTATGGCAGTGTGTAGGCCTAATAGACCTCTTATTACTTACAAATATAATTTTTTCTATAGATGAAGAAATTTAGTACTGCAAATTTGAAGTATACCAGAATGGGCTTAGACGGCTGCACTTACCATATCTATCTATCTATCTATCTATCTATCTATCTATCTATCTATCTATCTATCTATCTATCTATCTATCTATCTATCTATCTATTTAGTAAAGCCTTATAGCATGATTGCAGTTATATGGTCCTAATTATACACCCGGTTTAGCAACAACTTAGTGTTTTTGTTTGACATCAAAGTCCACATAATAAAGTGTTCGAGGAATCATGTTTGTTTTGAAATATCTCAGAACCAAATGACAGGTATTTACTATTTATTCTCAGTCATGTGACATTTCTGCTCCTCCACCCCAAGGAATTATTCACAGATATATGTAGCTGCTCACTTCATACATTATTCAACAAACAACTCGGGTTTTATTTCCTAAAAAGACATCAGCTAAAGTGACTCAATTTGAACAAGCAATATTGTGTTTTGGTATGTATGTATAAGCATATAAACTGAAATGCCAGAGATATGTATATTTCTATGAATATATAAATATTGTGAATATGTTTCGTTTAGGTTGCTACAAGTAGATGTATTCAATTAGCCCAAACCAGTAAATTCTTGTGGATCTATCTCCTCGGCTATCTTTCTTTCATTCTTTTTTACCTTAATTTCTTTCCTTTTTAAAAGTCGATGCACCTTTCCATTTATCAATGACCTCTTCCAATAAATCTGAATGATAATGTTTGTGTGATTTGCCTGTAAATTGGCAGAAATGATTGATGACTTTTTTATATTGCTTTCTTGCATTTGATTTCATGTCTTGCAAAATCACTGGTTACTCATGAGCGTCTTTTCTTTGAGAAATGGGCAGCAATGTAATTTGTGTTTAGGGTAATGACATACATGTGTCATGGAACATTGTGCATTACTTTTATCAAGAATTTTTGATTCCTCTACCCCTCAATTAGAAAATGAGTTTTCATGGCAGATCTTTAATGGCAACACGCAAAATCTATGTCTGGTGATTTTTTTAATACCGTTTTTAAAACAAAGTCCAATAAAAAATCATTCAAATTAATGTATTTTTCCTATAGGAAGTGCATTCTGGTCTTGTTTCAACTAAAACAGACTTAAAGCTCCAAGGTTTTCTTAACTGCTAAAACCCAACTAAGTAACATCTCGGAGCTCTGTGTAAGAAGCTACTTCACCTATTCAATGATAACAAAGAAGCTTACATGTACTTCATTTCGCAAAGAGTTCCTCCGTGGCCTAATGGTTAAGAGTGCTTGTTTGCACAACCACTGGCTCTGAGGGCGTGGGTTCGACTCCCACCTCGGAACTCAATTTAGTCCGAGCCCATGGGACATTAAATGGAGGCGGGTTGTATCCAGTGTTCTATGCTGGGGCAACTGAAAGACCCTGGGCATCCCTGAATTAATAGGGTATGTACCAGACTCACAGTCTTCTCATCTCATCATCATACGGCGATCGCCTGCCTCGATATAGCCCACTAAGGTGCTGCTGAGGCGTAAAACACAAACAAACAAACAAACAAACTTCATTTCGCAAAGTTGAGTCCTATCTCAATTTACTGAGCCGCATCAGTCTTTGCTGCCCCAGATAAAGACCACACAAGGGATGGACAGTGTTATTCATATAAATTGCCAGACCAGTATCAGTATAGTGAAAATGAGGCGTCATTAGTTGAGATACACTGACCACTTATTAAAAATCTGTTTAATTTGTTAATTTTCTCTGTTCTACGCAATGCAAACATTGCTTGCGTTGCCTCAGTAACCAAGTCATTTAATACATAGTGATAAGGTTGGGAAATCCCGCTGATGGCACTGGCTTAAAAACTCAGGAAATTACCCAATTATGACTGCTCTTTGATGTGTAAGTGTCTCTCTTTCGAGAACACTAAAACTGCTTTCAATGGGTCATTATCTGAAAGGATATCTGGACAGGTCAAGGATCAGAAGTTTACCTTTGACCGAAATACTCTTTTCAGCTTCCATAATTGAATGACATTTATTATTTATGTTCTTCGAGTATTACAGTCTTTCGGTTGTGATAGGAAGCCTGCATAGTATACAATTTACGCATTCTTCATCTATGATACCAGGCTGAATAAACATTGACAGTCTATGAAACTCCAGTGCCTTTTCTGCCTAACACGAAGAGCAAAGGTAGTGAATATTCCACAAAGAAGCATTCAGGGTATTCCATCTAAGTCACTAACTACTGAAACTTGACTATAGGCTTAATTCTCAATCCACAGGACTGCTATGCTGTAATTTTACTAGTTTCATAGTGAAATTGTGTTTGTAAAACATAAATCAGTGTCATTCTAAGGAATAGAGATTATTATTTCACATCCATCAGGGAATTATTTTGATGTGTTTTTTGTTTTGGTGATGCATATATGATGCTTGCTTAAGCCTCTTTTCGGTTTAAAACTAACTAATTGTCTTACTAACAATTATTTAGGGTTTTGTCATGCGGGAGTATAAGGTTTCATGTCCAACACTTTAACTATTAGCACAATTTACTCTGTCATGTGTCCTGACAGCTACATTTCAATCGTTCAGCCTTTCTTCCTTTGCAGGGTATCTAGTTGTCCTCTTTGTAAAGAAAAAGGCATATGATATGCAAATCTGGTGGAAAGCTGCAATTTTTGTCCATGTGAACACATGTGGCGTGATCTGTTCAGAGAAAAATTGCGACTGGTTGGGAGTGACCATTGACCAAACATTTTACAACATGACAAACAGAGATATTAAAGTTGTGACCGCACCGCCATCATTTTGGTCAATTATGTTTTCAATGACTGTAAAACATTTAGTTGGTAACTTGTTATGCCTGCTCTGCCATGGAAAAAAAGAAGAAAACTGTTTGTCCAACTTTCTGAAGACTATAAATGAGCACTTAAATTTGTATTTGCTGCACAGTATTGACAAGGGAGTTATTTCAAGAAAAGGGATCCGTGGCAGTTTCCGCTTGTGCATAGAACGTTCTTCTACAATTACAATGAACACAATTTGATGGAAAAATTATCTGAACTTTTTTTTAATGGAAAACAAAATATTCGAACATATAGCACATTCGAACAGCCAATTAACTTTTCGAATGAGAGATATGAAATTCCACATAATTGATTTTGCACACAATTTTATAATGGAGATATCTAAGATACCAAACCATTTGAAATCATGTGACATTTCTGATCATTAATTCCAATGAACTGTACCTAGATATCTGTATCTACTCAGGACAATGCAAATATTACTTGGGTAGTAACAGCTACCAAGTCATATAATAGACAGTGATAAGCTTCTGAAATCGCGCTATGGCACTGGCTTAAAAACTCAGGAAATTACCCAATTGTGGCTGCTCTTTGATGTGGAATTGTCTCTCTTTCAAGAAAAATTAAACTGCTCTCAATGGGTTATTATCTGAAGGGATATCTGTACTGGTCAAGGATCAGAAATTACCTTTGATTGCAACACTCAGTATTTCAGCTTTTTGATAGCTGAATGACATTTATCATTTTGATTCCATGGGTCTCTTGTCACATTTTCATTTTTGCTTTTTATCTGACAGAAAATTCAAGTATTCTAGATCTGTCAGTTTAGGCAAAAAGGAATGGTCGAATTTAAAAATATGTTTCATAATTACCAATCATTTTTTACAATTTATAACATTTCATACACAGGTAGTGTTCTTCATACAACTTGTAGTCCCATTTGGAGAAACACACATTTATGGACTATTGAATAAAATATTAGTTACACTTTAGTAATCATCTACCATACGTCATGAAAACGCAAGAGGTTTGAAAAAATCTGCAGTAAGTCAACTTCAACTAAAATTTTGGTAATGTTGATCAGTATGTGAACTAATTCATCTTTTGCATTGGGGATTCTACTAATTAGTGAGTGAGCGTTGTGATCATTCAAAGTAGATGGGTTTATCAGCATACTTTCGTATTTCGATGAAATTAGTTTATTGAATTTGATAAATCAAATAATTTTCTGAATCTAATTAGATTTTCTCACTTGGATTGGATTTTTCCTTGACATGAAATCAATTGTTTTGTGTTGCAGTGATGGTAACATTTTTTTTTAGCATTTGAGTTGTCTCCAAATGTTTGTTTCTAAATAAAACAAACACCCCTTTAAGAAATTATCCACCAGAAATCATGTATATCCAATCCAGATGGCCCAGGAGGAATTTATCTATTTCACCAGAGCTGAACATACAACACAGTGGCATCGCATTTGACCATAACGGCAAAAGGTCAGTTGCTCCTTGTTTTTCATTTTTCTAAGTCTATTTACAATTTTACAAGCAATGCTGCAGTATGGTGAAGAACTTCAGCAAGTCAGTCATCAATTATTTCACATTGCTACTGGATATGCCATTATCTCATGTCACTTGATAATTTTGATTTATTTAAATCACTCCTTTTCATACACAATGAAGTTTCTTTCTCAAAACATTGGATTTGAAGGCAACAGATTGGAAAACTTACCTTGTGCCATAAGACTAAGGATTTGAAGCATATACAATGTAACTCCCAGGCAGGAAACATAACATGCTTTTAAGAATTTTGAAAAGCATGGTAATATCAGTCTACCAACATGTAAAAACAGATGGGGATATGATTCTTCAAATCATCTCAAGATATATTGTAACACAAAGTTAGCATTCTAATAATTTATCAGAACTACAGTCACTTCCCACTTCCCTGTATCATTTGGAGTTACATGTATACTAAGGTGGCATGGTCAATTTGATTGAAATAAATCACAATCCAACCTATGGGCTTTCAAAAGTGAAGTAAATTGCATTTGTTGTTACACATTCTCTGCCAGCACCTAATGACAATTTTTGGAAACTGAACTTGCTAACATGATTTAAGTAAATAACTCCAAAGAAATTAAAGAAAGTACATCAAGAATCACACACATCTCCAAGGCAAGAAACATAACATGCTATTAAGAATCAAGAAAAGTATAAGTGTGGCAATATGAGACTACCTATATTTAAATATATTCTGAATCGAAATTGCAGAGCCAATCAAATGCCATGAAATCAATCATAACGATATTGGTGTGTAGAGTGTGTTATTGGCTTGTGGAGAGTGTTTTTGGCATAGCTGTCTCCAGTATGTCCATGCACTTAATTGTCAATGGAAGTGGTAAGCTTGGGGCAGGACGAAATGTCTATCATTTTATGAATATCCCGATTTTACATAATGGGGGATAATTAAGTAGATTACATATGAAACAGTAATTTATAGAGAATTATTACTAACATGTATAGGCCTGAAATATTTGGTGCAGAATATAACAAATATTCAGAATTTGTAATAAGGTCATCGTAGACTACGTATAAAATTTTCCGAAGACATTTTTCAGAAAGGATAATAATTAATTAATAAATAATAATACCGAAAACAAGAAACTTCACCTATATGTAGGTGAAGTTTAATAAAAATATTTACGAAAACAAGAAACTTCATATATTATGTCATAGGTGAAGTTTAATAATAATAAAATGAAAGAAAATAATATGATTCTCCTGTAAGTCGAATCATAATTATTTTGCAGCATAATCTCTGTTACTAGGGCCATGAGAAAACATTTTATCCTCAAGGGTCCGGATTTGCCCAGGGGCCTGAATTACCTCACGTTGACCTATTAGGCCTACATAAGAAAACATAATTCTTAAAGTCATAACAGCACAATGCAATTATCATACTATCATCCTGTCCTATTTGTCTGAGGAGTGTAAAAAACAAACAATGCAGGACATAAATCATGTAGCATCCCTAGTAGCAGCTGAGCACATAAATTTTCATTGTGATGTTACATAATTTCTTCTGCAACATTGTCTAATTAATCATGGCTGACAACTGCCATGCAAATTAGAGCTAAATATGGTTTGCTTTTTATATTTTACTGGATTGTCATAACTGGGTTTTTTTCACACAGTTTAGAAAAAATAAGAAATTCTTACCTGGTATTTCATTGTTATCAATAAGGTTTTAAAGCTGAGTTAGTTCCATCATTATTATTTTTTACCCGTTCACTGAAGATGCAACAATGGGACCTTACTTTCCTAGTCCAAATAAGATTTCATTGGATTGCATTATGTTTTCTCAGTTTTCTTTAGTTGTTGGTCACAAGTATGATATAATGCTTATTCAAAACTTGCCAATAAAGGATTAGAGTGCATATTGTCAAAAACATAGGTATTGTCTAAGTTAGACTCATATTAACAGCTTGTTGCTAGCTGTTTTGTCTATGAAATAAGCAAACATAATATTCTTGTAATGCTCTTTCGAGTTCACAAATCATAGTGGAAATGATACCAAGGACTGTTTCAATGGAATTTTCATTCATTATAAGGTATGTAATACATTGTATTATAATTCAATTTATATAACATTCTTAATATTGACTCAGGCAAATTCAAATCAATTTGGTAATTTATATGGTATGAAAATAGTTAGAGGAAAAAAACTAGCAAAACCAAAATTATCAACAAATGCTGATTAACCTGCAATATCACCTTGAGTCATAGATATATTTTAATGCACAGTATCCTATTCAGTTCAACCATATGACAGATAACGGAAGCATTTGGCAATGGTTGGGGGATGCTACATGATTTATGTCCTGCATTGTTTGTTTTTTATACTCTGTAGACAAATAGGACAGGATGATAGTATGATAATTGTATTGTGCTGTTATGATTTTTAGAATTATGTTTTCTTATATATGACAAACAACAGAAGCATTTGGTAATGGTTGGGGGGGCTTCATTTGAGATGACCTCACAAAATTGAAAGTCCAGTCATCACTCACTTCCAATATTTTTTTTTGGTGTGTAAGTTTCGGTTTTTAATCAAACTTTGAATAACAGACTGTATAAAATGTATGAATGTGCATATGATGGGAGCTTTGCATGACAGGTACTAAATTTAGCATTTAAAACAGTAGATTTTCAATTGACTACTACGTAAAATGGTAAAATGCATGCTGTTTTTCATTTTTACTCCTATGGGACACACTAGCACTTAATCTGTGAGAACTGTCTGGCACCTACACTGTCAGTCTGCAGCTTATTCTTAAACCAACTTTTCTGTCTGTCAGAAACATAGAAGCTTCATTTACTCTCTTTGAAGTGATTTATTTCAATCACTGTGGATGAGTTCTCAATGCCCAGGTCTGATTTATGTATGGGACAGGTGAAGAAATAGTCTGAACATAAAAATGCGTACTCTTGTTCCGCAGTGGAACATCTAACTGTTGCAGTTGTGGTGGTGTTTCATTGGCATTCCTTCATATACAAAGAAATTATTGTGAGATAAGTGCCATTTCCAATGTTCTTCATTAAACCAACTTTTCTGTCTGTCAGAAACATAGAAGCTTCATTTACTCTCTTTGAAGTGATTTATTTCAATCACTGTGGATGAGTTCTCAATGCCCAGGTCTGATTTATGTATCGGACAGGTGAAGAAATAGTCTGAACATAAAAATGCGTACTCTTGTTCTACAGCGGAACATTTAACTGTTGCAGTTGTGGTGGTGTTTTATTGGCTTTCCTTCGTACACAAAGAAATTATTGTGAGATAAGTGCCATTTTCAATGTTCTTCATCAGATAGTGAAATTTTTGTCCTTGCTGGAAACTAATTAGTTTATTGTCAGTGACGGAAATGAGACTTGATCTTTCTCAGTTACTAGCGATTTGAATAAATCAAAATTACTATATCACATTGTTATATGTCTTGATTGTACAGTAATATTGATTTTATTTTAAGAATGCCTTGAGATTATTTTAAGATCGGTATTTTCTAGCATGTTCAGGCTTTGATGGCCTGATATGGCCAAACTCACACTTTTTCACAATTTTTAGTAGTATGTATTTTTTCCCCGATGTGATTTGCTGACAGTCAATAATCATATGATAATTATTGACCTGTTTTCCAAATGGTTCAAAGTGCGATTCAGCTGTATTCTGGATTTCTTCATCAGGACATTTGATCACAAATTTGTCTGCACTAAATAGAGATGTCCATGTTGAAAGTGTCCAACTATAATGGCTAAAATAATATCACTGATATTGCATACATCATTGATATGAGACATGGGATGATTGTGGTAAACTTATCGGTCAAAAAGTAGCAATTTCTGGGCATGCCCCTGATCCCTAAGATGTCTGCTCATGTGTACTGTTCAGTGATTCATAGTTCTTTAACTCTTTATTTACTTTTTTGGACTGATTTATTTAAATCACTGTTAGTCATTTCACTATGTCCAATACTCTGGTGAAAGGCAAAAATTAAAAAGACAAAATGAAAAGCAAGGGGCACTTGACTGGTTTGCCAAATGGTCAAATGCGATGCCACTGTGTTATACTGGCAACCATAGGGCATGTACACTTTGAAGTAATGGCCTAATTAGTCTTTCCTTTTAAAAGCATATCAGAAGTTTCCAACTGTCAGAAAAGAATTTCTCAAAATGTCGCCCACTCAGCCAAGTGAAATTTCTTTCCAGGAAATCTACCTCGAATTGTCTCTTCACAGAAGCGTCGAAGCCACATTTTGACAAGACACATATTGTAGCCATTTACACCTCTGAAATGCCTGCTGGCTGTCTATTTCACGTTGCGTTTTGCACTCCATAGCAAAAAGTGAAGTTCACAGAGACCAGTTTTACAGAAAATTGAGACAGCATTCACAATTCTGAAGGCATTCATGACTATGACGGAATTGACGTCATTGATGGATATTGAGTCCTCAGACGAAACCTTTGCAATGTGCACACTCTGTATCTCTGACACCAGCCTGAATAAACATTGACAATATATGACACCTACTATGACACCTCCTATTACACCTCCAATGACACTTTCTGAATCTTTTTGTGCTTTACACAAAGAGCAGTGGTGATGAATATTCCACAAAGAAACCTTCAGGGTATTCTATTCAAGTCACCAAGGGTTGAGATTTATGGAACTACCTCGAAATCCACAAGACTGCCATCCTATCTGTTTGATAGTTTGATAGTGAAACCTTGTTGATATAAAGCATTTTAGAGGTAGCTCTACCATCAAGACTAGCTCCCTCAAATATCTCGTCTTTGTCAAGGAGGCTGATGTGATTCAGCCGACTGTTGGCAAACGTTGTAGCCAAATGGTATTGTGGGAACTCCCAAGAGACATCAAGGAGTCAAATCACATTTAACATTTGACTCTCTTCAAAACTTGTGTTGCTTCCCTAGATATATCTCTGGGGCATTCTGGCTCAATGAAAGCTGAGAAATGTTTCAGAGACAATTCCCAGCTGGCCTCAACGTAAATAAATAACTCATTGCAAGTCAAAAGAGTTTGTTTCTCCTTTGCAAAATAAAAGAGTTTTTCAAAAGCTATTTTTTCTAACAAAATATGTTTACATTAATGTAGGCATACTTATTACACCCAGAATCTATTTATTACAGTTCTAATCGCATTAACTTTTGACAGTTGTTTGTGAAAACAGTTCTCTCAAAATTGATATAATTTTTCGGTGTTTCTTGTACCACAACATGAGGACCCTTTGTTATTTTCAGCTTGTGTCTAACTTGTGTAACTGCCAAAATCATGGATAGCAACAATGTATGAAAGGTTTTTGTTCAAATTGGACTTGACATAATAATTACATGAGTTGAGGATGGGCTATCAGTGGAAATTAATTTCTGCAAAATATGCAAGTGCTACAATGGGAAAATTTTTATGTCATAGTTATGACCTCATCAAAGTAAGTCACAAGTAGAATATCACATGACTGAGTTCACGACCAAACAAACAAATACAAATTCCGCATGCATTCTGTGTCTGGTGAAATTGAATGCAACAAAATTAATTAATAAACATTATTTTAGAATGTTTTATGGTTACCATCTTCAGTGAATATGGTTAGGAGATTGGACCTGTCAGGAATCAAAGGCCTGACATCATTTTCAAAAACCGTATTCAATAGAAACTGGTCTAGTGGGTCCTAGGTTTTAGTTTCTTTTGGCTTTCAACAGAAATCTACATTCACCTTGACACATTCTGTGATCGCTCTTTTGGCTCAAGTCCAATATACGGATAAGAAGTTCCTGAGGGACTGTTTACTTCATAAAATCATTGCGTCACAACCGTTGTCATGACGTCACATGGGGGCTGCCGCCCCCACACCCCCGCTGATTGGTTGAAATTGTTGTTGTGATGACGTCATCAGCCAAACAACACACTTATTGTTACACTTGGAACTATTTGGTCCTTATATTGGACTTGAACCGCTCTTTTCAGATCACAGCAATTGACTTTGCAAAAGGACCCAAACTTCTTTCGTGTAATAAAAGAGGCTAGAAATTTGGTTTCTAATCATCACAGCTCAGCTATACTGTGAAAGTTAAGTAGATGCCTACTCTCATGATCATTGAATAAAGGCAGTATTCAGAGGGAAAATGGAAGTTTTTGCAAACCAATTGCTCTAGGCATTATGACAATTTATGTAACTATTCCTGAATAAAGTTATATCTCTTCAAAATTCTGTATAGGCCTGATAGCCCTCTTATTACTTAAACATATAACTATTTTTATGGATGAAGAAATTCAGTGATGCAAATTTCAAGTATACTGGAACTGGGCATAGACGGCTGCACTTACCATATCTATCTATCTATCTATCTATCTATCTATCTATCTATCTATCTATCTATCTATCTATCTATCTATCTATCTATCTATCTATCTAGTAAAGCCTTATGGCATAATTGAAGTTATCCCCCATCAAGTGCATTATCAGCCACCACAGAGTGTGATCTGTGGTGTATGATCTGCCCTCCCATACCACACACCTTGGTTACCGTAGCAACACAGCATAACACAGCACCTTGCTGCCTGCTTAGCATTGAAAAATGTGGGTAACTTTCAAACAACATGACTATGATTGAAGGATGATTATTCAGGCCATGACCATCCTAACACCTTCAAACTTTCAGAAATCTTTTATAAGTGTTTATTGGGTATAATCCTAAAATGGCATGATTTTCTGGTATACTGATAATGATTAATAAGAGGTATCTGTAAAGAAAAGTCGGAAAAAGTAGTTAAAAGTAGGAGAAAAGTCATGAAAATGGACCCTAAAATCTTTGTTTCTGTGTTGGTTAAAACGTTATTGCTTCGCACCATAGAACCTTTAAATTTTGCATGAGTGTTGCCAGGCAATTGTAAGACGTTCTGGAAAAAGTACAGCACTATGCATCGAACAGTTTTTCTGCAACGACGATGTAAATAACAAATGGGAAGAAGTTTGATAGTTCAAAAATGCAACTTAAAAGCAAAAAAGGTCGTTGTAGTTTTTATTTTTTTGTGCTATTATTTTTCTGTCTATGAACATCAAACTTGCTGAGCCTCTGGGAAACTACTTTAGCAAACACATCTGAAAGTTTCATATTCCTATGATTTGTATATTTTGAATAATGCCTTTACAAAGTTGCAAGTTTGAAAATAGAGAAAAAGCGCTGAAATTATAGTTTCTGGTTCATTAAAAAAAATTCTATTTCTGTCATATATAAATATAGAACCTCAATATTTTGCAATTCGCATGACAAATATATTTCGCAAATTATCTGAAAGTTTGATATTCATGGGGTGTTTTTCTAATGTGCTATAGGCCTACCTCCATGAAGTCCAGAAAAGCGAATCCCATAAAAACAAACTTTGGCGTGGGAAATTGGCAACAATATAGGCCAATTGAGCTTAGCACAAGTGAAAATCAACATTTTATCATACTATATTGTATGGAAATTGATTTCTGTAGTTCTCTTTTCCTACATTGTAAAAGGTGTGGCTGGGGGATACCCAACTCGTCAGTGATCTGTTTGGTCAGATCAGACACGGAGAGCGCTACGTGCCAACCTCATCTGATCTGACCAAACAGATTACTGACTCGTAGGGTTTCCCTATATTATAGTCCTAATCATACACCCACTTTTGCAATAACTTAGTGTTTTTGCTTGATATGAAAGTCCACATAATTTAGTGTTTGAGGAATAATATTTGTCTTGAAATACCTCAGTCACCAAACGATAGGTAATTGTTCCCAGTCATGTGACATTTCTGCTCATGCATCCCAAGGAATTCTTCACAGATATCAGATATATGTAGCTGCTCACCTCATACATTATTCAACAACTCAAGTTTTTTATCCTAAAAAGACATTGGCTAATGTGACTGAGTTTGCACAAGCAATATTGCCGTTTTGGTATCTTTGTACATGTATAGGGCATATAGACTGAAAAATTCCAGAATTCCATAAATAAAAGGTTTATTTTAGGTGACAGCGAGTGGATATATTCATTTAACACCAACCACTTTGGCTATCTTCCTTCCATTCTATTTTACCTTCATTTCTTACTTTTTGAAGGTTGATGCATCTTTCCATTCATTAATGATATCTTCCAGCTTTGTTACATTTGATTTCATGTCTTACAAAATCACAGTTTATTCATGAGCGTCTTTTCTTTGGGAAATGGTGCAACAATGTAATTTGTCTTAGGATAATGACATACTACATTTGTCATCGCACATTGTGCATTACATTCCCAAATATTTTTGATTCCAAAATCAGTCAAGGGGAAAATGAGGTCTCACGGTAGATATTCAATGGCAACACATAAAAATTTTTTTTTTTTTTTTAAAGGTGATTTTATTTATGTACCATTTAAACAAAGTCCATTAAGAGATCATTCAAATGAATGCATTTTTCCTATAGGAAGTGAATTCTGGTCTTGCTTCAACGAAAAGAGACTTAAAGCCCCTTTTCTTATCAGCTGAAACCCAACAAAGTAACATGTAGTAGCTCTGCGTAAGAAGCTGCTTCACCTCGATTCAATAATCACAAAGGAGCTTACTTCCTTTCGCTAATTTGAGTCCTATCTCAATCTACTGAGCCGTATCAGTCTTTGCTGCCTCAGATAAAGACAACACAAGGGGCAGTGCTATTCATGTACATTGCCATTACATTTATAAAAAGAATTAGATATAATGGCACAAGTATCAATCTGGTGAAAATGAGGCATCATTAGTTGAGATCCACGGACCACTTATCAAAATTCTGTTTAATTGATTTGTAAATTTTCTTTGTTCTACATAATGCAAATATTGCTTGTGTTGCCCCAGCCACCAAGTCATATAATACAGTGATAAGCTTGGGAAATCCCGCTGATGGCCTTGGCTTAAAAATTCAGGAAATGACCCAATTATGGCTGCTCTTTGATGTGGAAGTGTCTTTCTTTTCAGAATACTTATACCACTCTCAATGGGTCATTATCTGAAGGGACATCTGCACAGGTCAAGGATCAGAAATTTACCTCTGACCAAAATGCTCTTTTCAGCTTTGATGATTGAATGATATTTATTATTCCTGTGCAACGAGTATGATAGTCTTTCGGTTGTGATAGGAAGCCTGCATAGTATACAATTTACACATTCTTCATCCATGATACCAGGCTGAATAAACACTGACAATCTATGACACCTCCGCCTTTTTTTGCGTACAATGTAACACAAAGAGCAAAGTAGGGGAGACCGGGGCTGGTTGTCACAGGGGCAGGTTGTCACAGTGCGTAAAACTTAAACATGCTACTATTTCTATATAAAGCATGCAGGAGCACTGCCATTCCGTATGAATGGTAAAAGGGGAGTGACTTAAACCTATCTGGTGAATATATACCTATATCAATCGAAATCTCGATGTGATATTGGACATTTTTTAAAATTCAGAATTCGGGGCAGGTTGTCACACTTTCGGGGCAGGTTGTCACACTCTCGGGGCAGGTTGTCACACTTTTGGTTATGAGCTCGAATGCAGGAAGTGGAACTCTGTAGGGCAAATCTTGACCAAGAAAAGTTATTTTGGACATATGAGGAATCCTTTACTTGCCAAGTGAAGACCTTAACAAACATGCTACTGTGTACAAGAGTGCTGCAAATGAAGGCTTACCAATCAGTAGGAAAGCATTCTGATACGGAGTAGGATTTTTACGATTTTTTTGGAAAATTTTACATATAAATTTGAAATCGATTTATTTAAACACAATGCAATATCTGCATACATCTTTAGTCATCAATAGCATGTATAAAGCACAAATTTATATTTGTGTTAGTTTTTTTGGTTTAAAAGCCTGGTCCTAATAGGTAGCAACCAGCTCCAAAAAGTGTGACAACCTGCCCCGCCTTTTTGTGACAACCTGCCCCGACTGATGAAAATTCCAAAAACGGGTGACCATGGCCGTTGTTATCAAAATTTTCACTATTTGTTCTAATGATGATTTAAAGAAATGTTTATATGGTAAGTGTATTAACTGTATCTTTTTCAACAACTATTTGATAAAGACTAGCATTGCATGCAAGTTAAAGGTAAAAAATTACTTTTTGTGACAGGAAATTTTTAACAGTCCTTGTGCCTACCAGACTCCCTTCCAGGGGTCAAGATTTTTCAAAAAGACTCAAGTGGGTTATAAAAGCAAAAAACAATGATTGGTTGAGCTGTGTGACTCCTTAGTTTAGTGCAATAAAAAGTGTGACAACCTGCCCCTGTGACAACCAGCCCCGGTCTCCCCTAATGAATATTCCACAAAGAAGCATTCAGGGTATTCCATCTAAGTCACCAACTAATGAAATTTAATTATGGGCCTACTCCTCAATCCACAGGACTGCCATCCTGTAATATTACTAGCTTAATATTGAAATCTTGTTTACATAAATCGATGTTGTTCTTAGGAATAGAGATTATTATTTCACAATCAGGAAATCATTTTGATGTGTTTTTTAAATCAGTGATGCATGTATGATGCTTGCAAAAGCCTCTTTTCTGTTGAAAACTATGTAATAGATTGTCTTCTTAACAATATTTAGGGTTCTGTCATGTGGGTGTATACTGTTTCATGTCTAACACTTCAACAATTAACACAATTTACTGTGTCTTGTGTCATAACAGCTACATTTCAATTGTTCGGCCCTTCTTCCTTTGCAGGATATCTGGTTGCCCTCTTTGTAAAGAAGAAGGTATTTGATATGCATTATGAAAACTTGGCTGGAAGCTTTAATTTTTGTCCATGTGAACACATGCAGTGTACACTGTACAGAGAAACACTGCATCTGGTTGAGAGTGACCAAACATGTTACAACGTTACAGGTAGAGGGATATGACGGTCATGACCAGACCAGTATATCATTTTGGTCTTCAATTATGTTATCCAAAACTGTAAAACATTTAGTTGTTATGCCTGCCCTGCCAGAGAAAAAAAGCAACAAAACTGTTTGTCCAACTTTATGAAGACAAAATGAGCACTTAAATTTGTATTTGCAGTTTTGACAAGAAAGCGATTTCAAGAAAGAGATCCATGGTGATTTCCGCTTGTACATTGGACATTCTTCTACAATTTCAAATACACAATTTGATGGAAAAACTACTTCAACTTTCTAAGTAAGAAAACAAAAAATTCGAACGTATTGCACATTTCCAGCTACTCCTAATACACTGTACCTCCACTTAAGCAGCAACTTTCCATATTGCGAGACATGAAATTCCGCATAGTTCTTTTTATACAGAATTTTGTAATTACATGTGGATACTAAATGACAGGGAAACATGCGACTTTCTGCTCATTCTGTAGCTACTCAACACATGTATGCTATTCAGAAACTCTAGTACCGTAATATGGGGTGAATAGGGACACTGGGGTGAATCAGGACAGAACAGGGGAACATTTCTTTGCTCAAAGAATACCAACTTCTACTTTCCTTAGGAATTTGATTTTTGGTACAGGTATAGTTAACATACCCGCAAATATTGTGATAAAATTTTGTACTTCTGACTGCAGGCAGTAAGGAGCTGCAGGTCCTTAAACTTGGCGTTGCAGAAATTATATTTTTACAGCTGGTCAAAACTTTGCCAGCATCATACAAAGTATAAATACTGGACTCATAAAACGTGCAGAAAACCTTAAAATCAGTCTAATATGGTGTTAGGGGACCATAATTAAAGACTAGATTTGGGATTGTGTGTATTTGGTCCCGGGTTCAGATCTGGGTCAATGGCAAAATTTTGGTATATCACCAAAAAAAACATACTAATTTTCATTAGAGAGTACTGGCGTGACTTTTTGATAAATATTATTGAACTAGGCATTATTTACTGTAGATTTAGTCCAGAATTATCAATAACTAGAAAATTTAGAAAAAAAAACTAGTTTTAAATAGTTTTGTGCCATTTATCCCATATTTTTAAATCTGCGTATAATCAATGAAATTGATTTCAGATTTTCCTGAAATATTTTTTTTGGCATGTTGAACATGTTTTCTAATGTTTATCCACAAGTAGCAATCATTCAAAGAATATAGGGAGTATTGATGGAGGAAATAATGGTGTGTCCCGATTCACCCCAAAGTATGGGGTGGATTGGGACAGTGGTAATCTGGACCCTGAGCAGTGGGAATTTTAGCTATCATATCAAGCTCCTAGGTTCACTTGGCCCTTGTGTTCAGACACGATTTGACACCAAATTTTTATTTCTAAACTGATTTTTGCCAAAGCTGTGACTGAAAAACGGCCAATTCTGTCCCGATTCACCCCATATTACGGTATAGTGTGTCTGATGTGACTTAGAATGCACAAGCAATATCATGTTCGAAGATTCCACATTCATTTTTGTCGAGTGAAATGGAATGAGATGAAATTAACTACAAATTCTTTCCTTTAAAATTGTATTTCATAATGTCTAATGCTATCTTTACTGTGTGAAACAGGTTTGAGATTGGACTTGTCACGGATCTGACAGTAGTTTTGAAAACTTACCTACCTCCAAGGCTGTTGAATAATTGAAACTGGTCTGGTGGGACCTTGGATAGAGATTCTTGAGCTTTCAGTAATCCTCATTCCCTTGACACGGCCTTTGATTGCTCATTTCAGATCACGGGAATCGACTTTGCTAAAAGCACACTCAAAATGTAGATTAAAATGTTTTTGTCAATAAAAGAGGCTACTGAAATTAAATATTTTGTTTCTAATCACCTAGCCCAATGACACTTTGCAAATTGAACAGAGGCCATGTCTCATGATCATGTAATGGTAGGTTTATTGGACAAGGTGATATTTAGAGGGGAATTTCTGAGATTTCTCCAAACAATTCGCTTCAAGATTACAATGTAATTGTCCCTGAATAAGTTTAGACAGAGCCTTGGGATTGATCACTTCAAAATTCAGAAACAAGAACATGATCATCTATGAGCAATTTCTAAGTGTAATTACCATGTGGAATATTTGAAGTTATATTTCTTGAAGGACATCATTTGTAAGCCTTGCAATGAATACCTTTGGCATCAACGCCATTTAATTTTTACAGCAGTTGACAAAACCAATGACATTTGGGTCATTCCATGCAAAATCAACCAGTGGTTAACAGTTCAGAGAAGTGTAATTACAATTTTACAAGTTGACGTTTTAAAATGTTTTTCCACTTTTTCAAATTTATTTGTATAATAACTCTGAAAGCAGTTGAGCTATCGCCCTGTAACTTTGGATTTGATCTTTCATAACAATGAATTAGAAACCTAGAGAAGTTGAAAAAAATCGGAGGTGGTCATGCTGGGACCACTGGTTGATTTTGCCTGGAATGACCCATATGTATTTGTACTATTGTGTAGCTGCTCGCATCATACATTATTCAAATGAAATATCCAAGGCGTGTTTCCTGAAAAAACAATGGCTCGTGTGACTTAGTTCGCACAAGCAATATCTTGCTTTTTCATTTTTTTTCAGGTACATCCCAACTCGAGGAAGATGTCTAATTGATGCAGACCCCATCACTTAAATTATATCTTTCAAGTGATAACTTTCAGCAAAATAAACAATAATCTGATTGTTTGTTTACTGGGCGTTATTACAGATCTCTTATAAGTGTGCCATGTCCCATGTGAATATACGCAGAGATGATGTCAGTATCTCAATACTGCATCACTATCTGGGCACTCCCTGTGAGCATTCGAGACCACAGCTCAAGTATTGCTTCCAACTGCTGAAAACAAATTAGGCTTACTGACTAAGTGTGAATAACTACTGATTGATCTGTTTTCATATATGTAATAATTATTGTGCATGACGGTTTATTCAGTCGGAACATGTTAGCAGGGATTAGAAACTTTTGGGTGTTCTCAAAACATCAAACAGAATTCTCAGGGCTCAGCTACATTTTAGCAGTTTCTTGTAGATTTATAAATATCTGATCAGCGAAGGTCCCAAGTGACACAGCCGAAACTGTGAATATACCACCGTGACATCAACATGTTCATACTGACAGTTGAAAAGAACATGGCACACTGATATGAGATCTGTAATAACATACAATCTGTGTCAGTCACATCCTGGCTTTTCCGATGGTAAGAGCTCCATTGCTAAAAAGAATAAGATAGCACTATCAGTCTGTTGAAATTGAGGCATTATGCATTGAGATTTGAGAGATACACGGACCACTTATCACATCTGTTTATGGGAATGGCATGTATGTGTTATTATTTCCTTTGAGACAATCCCAGTGTTGCTTGCGGAGCACCAGCCATACCAAGTCATGTAATATACAGTGATAAAGGGTAATCTTGCTGACAGTATTGACTTAAAAAGTCAGGAAATGACCTAATTATAGCTGCTTTGTGGTGTGAACACTTCAACCACTCTCAATGGGTCATTATCAGAGGGGACATCCGGATAGATCGCAGATCAGAAATTTACCGCTGAACGCGATTCACGGCTTCTGAATGACGTTTACCACTTTTGTACTCCGGGTTTTTGGTCACACTTTCATTTCTTTTATCTAAAAGACAATGCATCTGATCTAGATCTGTAATTGTAGGCATGAAGGAATGGTCAAATGAGCACAAGTTAATTTTAAAATGATACAATGAGGATATACTGCAGAATTAGGGAAAAATTATTTACATGTATATATTTATAATATTTTGATTTCATATAACAGGGTACAGTGAGCTATATTGCATAATTAGCAAATACCTTTTAATAATTTGTGACAATTCACACACAGGTAATGTACCAGCTTGTACCATTCATACCAATGAGAAAAAGAAGATCCTTTTCAAGTCAAATCTGAAAAAGAACTTGCATGAAAGAATGTCAAAAAAATAGAAACTGCGAAAAAAGTTATTGTCAAATTAATAAACACAAACCTACAGAAAGTATATGAAATACTAGTTACACTTTAGAAAATCATCAACCATAAATAATGTACACTGTAAATTCTGAAATTCTGAGTTAGCTCAAATGATTGAGTGAGATGGTTGCACAATTTGTTTGAGCCATGATAGCTTGCTGTTTTGAGTTATGATAATCTTTATGTTGTTATAACTTGCAAACAACAAGCTATCTTGGCTCAAAGGAATTGTGCTACCATCTCACTCAATCAATTAAGCTAACTCAAAATTCAAAATTTACAGTGTACATTGTATAATCATATGATAAAAAAAGTCAGGTTTACTAAGAAGAAGAAAATGTGGAAATGTCACCTTCGAAGAGAACTTCAGTAAGAATACTAGGCAGAGCATTATCTAATATGACTTTTTCAGTTATGGTTCTACGAATTACTGAGTGAGAGCAATCATCCAAACAGAATGAGTTTATCAGTATATGTCACTACCTGATAAATTTGATAATCTTATTTCATGAAATCAAACAGACAATAATCTGAAATCTAATTTTCAAACATTTTATAATGAGTTTATGTACATGTTTATAAATACACAAGCTGTCAGAGATTTTTCGATATTATAGTAACACCGGTTACATGTAATTTCTGCCTTTCTAATGTTCTAATTAGTCTTAAGTTAAAGATGTGAACACATTTCATGTGAAATGCTGCAAGCTGCCAGGAGAGAATTTCTCAAAATCACACCTGCTCAGCAAAGTGAAATGTCCTTTCATGAAATATATCCAGGAATGTCTCTTCAAAGATGCGTCAAAGCCATATTTTGACAAGACACATATTGTGACCTTTTAGACATTTGAAATACCTGCAAGCTCTCTATTTCACACTGAATTTTGCACTCCAGTGCGGAAAGTGAAGTGCGCATAGACAAGTTTTTACAGAAACTTTGAGGTAACATTAATGTAAAGGTTCTGTGGCATTCATGACTATGATGCACATTGAACCTTGAGAATGAGAGGAAGCCTATACAACCTACGCACTCTGCATCTCTGACACCATGCAGGCTGAATAAACATTGAAAATCTACAACACATGTCACATGCTATGCTTTTTGTGCTTTACAAATGTGCAGAGATGATGGATATTCCACAAAGAAACCTTCAGAATATTCCATCCAAGTCACCAAGGGTCGGGATTCATGGGACTACTCAACAATCCACAAGACTGCCATCCTGTCATTTTTTAAAAGAGTTTGATAGTAAAACATCGCTTACGTAATGCGGCATCGTTTTAGAAATTGTAACTCGCCAGCAAGGTTTATCCAGGCACTTCATAGTATTTACACTCCCCCTTTGTGCATAATACCACACTGTTTTAAAAATAGAATTGTCTGATATTGTCATCCTGAATAAAGATATTTAATAATAATCTATTTCATAATATTATATAAGCTGAACAAGAAATTATTAACTTAAAAAAATCAACCCCCACCCCAATCAGAGATCTAAGGTTGCATTAACATGCACTATGTGTGATATAGTTACACCAGCAACCATCTATCTATAGGGCATGACCATTCTGAAGTAATGGCCTAATTAGTCTTTCCTTTTTAAAGCATGTGTATATGTCGGATGCTGCCAAATTCAGGGAAGAATTTCTCAAAATCACACCCACTCATGTAGGTCTACCACTCTTGCAGCTATGTCTTCCCATGAAATGTTTTGGAGAATACCTCTTCAAAGAGGCGTAAAAGCCAAAATCTCATGACAAGACAAGATACTGTAGCTTTTAGATCTTTGATATGCCTGCAAGCTAACAATTTGACACACCGGGCATATTGCCTATTTTCAGAATGTTAAGTTGAGGCCGGGACATCCGAGACCGAGGCAAGGCCAAGGATTTGGCATCCGAGACCGAGCCGAGGCCGAGGCCGAGGTCGAGGCCTTCAAGATATGGCCCGGAGTACGGCCTCGAGGATGAGGCCAGTCCAGAGGCCTCCAACACTGGCCCAAAGACACCCGAAACCGAGGCAAGGCCAAGGATTTGGCATCCAAGACCTAGCCAAGGCCAAGGCCATCAAAATATGGCCCGGATGCGGCGAGGCCTCCAACACTGACAGCTATCCATTCGTTTGAATAGTATGACAGTGAAACCTCATGACAGGCCTAGTATTTTTATATTATACAAATATTGACTGGTGATGGGGGCAACAGTTCAATCTGTTTGACCCTCCTGAGTGAAAGCCCTCGGTTAATAACCACCTGAAATGTTAGTTATACACCTCAAACTCGTTGTATAACCTATACTTATTTTTAAAGACCAAGCCTAAACTCTCTTCATATATCTAACACCAGACTGAAAAAAAAAGTGACGCCTTCTAAAGTTGCGTTTTGCGTGCGACACATACAAAGTGGATGACGAAGGGCATGCGAACGAATGTTGAGATATATAAGTTCAAATACTTTTTCTGAAAGGAGCTCACTCAATCAAATGTGTTGACATTGAGGATGATGCACCAAAACCGAAGCAGTCACAGCCCGTTAGATATATCTGAGGTGCTTACCAATTATGCAATATTTATACAACGTATGCCTGCAAAATATGCATTCAAAAACACAAGAGTAAAGCTGCAACACACTCATAAAATTGTCTTTTAATTTTTAGTAATTCTGAAATGGTGGTAAGACTAAATAATCAGTAGGCCTGTGCCGCCTGTCTATGCAAAGTAAAGATCAAAGCTGGTACTACTGGTCTGAAGTTTCTCAAGGTTTCTCACAAAAAGTCTGTGCGTGATATCCATCCTTCTAGCTAATTGTTGGTGCTTCCTGTAAAAATTAGATTACTCTGTAATCAGCAGCCCACTTTCAACCAACACGATTATGAAAGACCTCTGGTCGTCTTTATATTGACAGCCTGGAAATAGAACAAGCAAAAACCTAAGAGAAGCATCAGATTATATTTATGTAGTTTTGTACCACTGCCTTTCTTGAGTAAGCAAAATTTGATTCTTGATTTTTTTTGGTCGACAAGATGGAAGGACCTTTCCCACAAACTCAGGCAGCAACAAAGGCCTGTAAGAGCAGTCAGAGTAACATGTGTAATCTTTCTTACTTAGTAGGCCTACTCACCAGCTCACCAAATGTGGTCTATCACGAAATCTACAGGTCAGTGTAAGCGTTGGAGTTGGTTGTTGGATCTGCTTTGACAAGTCGTCTTTGTTTATAAAGCAACAACATCTATTCATGCATTTCTAAACCTTTGACCCCATACATAGTACGTAAGATCGCCTACTAAATTGAGTAATTGCCCAAATAAAACTTTTAAAATGCACTTCCAGGATTTCCAACTTTTATTAGTTAATTTCTGTTTTGGGTCATTCCACAGTAACTGAGTTTTTTGTGTCACTCAAGCCGTTTACAGTAAAATTATAATATTAGGATTTTGCTTCCAATCATATGCCTTTCCACTCTTTTAAAGAAGTTATTTTCATTGTTAAATGGAAATTATCAGCTACTGCTTATATTGTGCACCCTTAACAATATCTGAAATATAACCAAAAAGTGATGTCACAGAAAATTATTCTTTCAATTACCATACGTTTTCAACCATGTCAGATCAATGTAAATATTTGTGGTGGTTGTAAATCTCAGGACAACCACTCCACATATCCCAAGACCGTAAAAATTAAGACCAGAAAACATGTCACTGGTGTTACTCATTAAATAAAGCATGGAGGTAAAAGGAATGCTCCCTTCTATCTTTGGTCTAATGTACCAGGGGTCTTCATCTAATGGACAGGCATCCATGATAACTGCACATTTTGGGCATTTATATGTTTTAGCATGCAGGGTGGCTCTACAGTGAGTTGAAATTAAGAGTATTCTTTTTCTGTGTCACTGGTGTTACCCTCAAAAATCGTCTAGAATTTTCAAAAACTGCCTCAGCCACAGGATATGTCCTGTTTACAGAGATCAGTCTTTGGCAACACCTGTTTAAATCCATAGGCGTACGGGACGCGCGATTTTTGAGGGGGGCGAGCGACATTTGCCCGAATTTTGAGATCTAAATTTAATACCATTTCAAATGAAATAGCCTGGAAATCACTAATTTAAAATAGTTTTTACCTAATCATCTGCCCAAATTTTTTAGCCTTTTTGCCCGAATCTTACTATTTCCCAAACTTTTGGGGGGGCGACCGCCCCCCCTGCCCCCCCCTCCCATACGCCTATGTTTAAATCATTGCATCACCGTGTGAGCAATTGGTATTCCAGTGCAAATTGTCACTGGTGTTACCGTCACTGGTGTTACTAAAAAAAGTTAACACTGGTGCCCAATGGTAACACCAGTGATAAATAGGGGCAGAAATCCAATGAAATCCTTATTTTAATGGTAAATATTTCAAACAATTATTAATTTGGTCACTGGTTTTACTTTGAGTCAATGGTGTTTCTTAACTTGTACTGTAACACCAGTGACAGTTTTGTCTTATTTATTGTGGAATGACCGTTTTCCTAATTGCTCTTGAGAAACAAACAGAATTGTAGTAGAACCTCCTTTTTAGCAGCAGAAAAAAAAAAGTAAAAAGACTACTGATTCTCTTTGCAAGTCGAAAAGACAAGTCGCAAAGACACAGGTGGCATCTCCCAGGCTTTGTAATTAAATAATTGACGGTCATTAGAACATTTTGTGGGCTACCTTTTAAGTTCCATCATGAAGATGACAATTGCTGTGGCTTCTTAATAAATGGATATAAAGTAAAAAGACTAAAATGACGCCATGCAGCAACAAGATAATATATGATACTTATACCACTGTTTGCTTTTTCTGGCCAATCAGAAGGCAGGATTTCGCTCTGATATAATGCATATCACAGCTCATACACCTGGCCATGATATTGCATGCTTGGCTGACTACAAGTTGACAAAATAGAAGAAAACACTGAAACAAAACTGACCAACAAAGGATTAAAACTGAACAACACAGACAGTAAACAAGGAGGAAGATTTTATCAAGTGTAACTGGTCTCTATAAAAAGGCAATATTCACTCTTTTTTATAAATACCATTATCTGAAGTAATGATAAAATTTAAGGTCACTTGATAAAATAGTACATTTGGGATATGTAAGCTGCAAAAAAAATAGCGTAGCAGCAGACCAACAATTTTTGGCCCATTTGGCAAGCTCAAAGAATTATTTTTTCTTCTTAATTCGGGGGCTGCCGCCCCCCAACCCCTGCTTCTTCTTATTTCGGGGGCTGCCGCCCCCGAACCCCTGCTCCTTGCTTTCTGTTATTTTTCAAATGTCTTTCATAATTTAAAAATAACATTTTGCTAAGTGACTGTAATAATCAACCTCCCCAAAGTGACCTCGGCTGAGATGGCTGCACTATCGACCTATCTATCTATCTATATATCTATCTATCTATCTATCCGTCTATCAATTTAACTGTCTATCCATATCTATCGATAGAATAAATCAATGAAATTAATGTATTGTGTTATTTCCATCTATCTATCGATCTTTCTATCTATCTTTCCATCTATCTTTCTATCTACAAAATTAATGTATTGTATTATTTCCTGAGAACAAAGAATTCTGACCTGTTGCCTTCAGGGCTGCCAACCTTCAAATGAACTGAGGAACATGAATGTGCAACAAATACAATGAAATGTTGTCAAACAAGAAGGATTGAAGGCAAACAAAGGGATTTAAATTAATTTGTTTTGTACTTAGTGGTATAAGTTAGATAACACCCTTGTTTGTGACAATATGCAATAATCCTCGGGCTAAAGCCCTCGGATATATTGCATATTGTCACAAACGAGGGCGTTATCTATTACATATATTGGTTATTCAGCTGGGGAGAGGGAATAAGTGATTTGTGTTTCCAGTGAAGGCTTCAGCCTTAGGTGTTAAACATATATTCCTGATCCCGTGGCGAATATCCGGCTTATAACATGAGACAAACACTCAAACACACAAAAATTGCAGAAAAAGTGGACAACAAACAATTTTACTCCTGCAATCTTTTTGATTTCCAATTTTCATGACGTAAACATTTTTCCAACTGAGTTCATTGGAAATCAGCTGATCCTAAATTAGCAGTCAGCTCAACAGTTCGAAGGGCATTTGCAAGCATGTCATTACATAATACTGTGTACCGTTTTCTTAAATTTTAGACCAGAAACCAATGTAATTACAATATAACATAGCCAGTATGCTGTATTTATGTATCAGAAATCTTGATGTGAAATTTAAAGCTTTAAATATTTAGCAATCAAAAAATTTGGTGATTCTAGTAAAAAATGCACTAAAATTTACTAAAACTGCTTAATCTCCCAGAAAACTTACTTGATTGATTCCAATTTTTTATGTGTATTAAGTTCACTATATATACATAAGACAGCATACTGGCTATATGGCAATGTTTGTTGCTTGCTCTATATATGAAAACTAGCAGAATGTAAACAAACAAAATCCTTAATTGGGTCAATTTGTTGGTACGCAGTGATAAAGTATATTTTATGAATCTTCAGCTTATCCATAGATTTGCCATGTCGAAAATCCTTAAAAAATGCTCTGAAAAGGAGTGAAACTCCTTTACTTGGTATTCACAGCACACCAACGTTGCCCCATGGAGCTAGGTCTTTAGATCTAGGGCATGGCAGCCCCATTTATCTCATCCGGAAACAAAGACACTGAAACCTTGCGAAGGACAGTCTGCAACTAAATGAACTAATGAAATTTGCCTAACTTCGTTAAGTCTCATACTCCTCATTTGAATTATTGCTTAACAGTGCTTTACAAACTCATCTGCATTTCTTTTAAAATAATTATCAATTTATCTTGTAATCATCTTTCAATAGTTTAAAAAACATGTAGTTTAGAACACATGAAAAATAATTAATGTATTTCTACCTTCTAATACCTTCCCAAATCATATCTATAGAATAGTAGTTTGCATTTACAGCAGATTAATATAGTATGAGAGTTTCCTCATTATTATTTCAAGGAGGTATTATTAGCCCAAAATTATTTAACTTGTTTCTTTCTGATATGGGAGAATACTTTGATCAAACTCAGGGCCTAACAATCGATGGCACAACTTTTACACATTTGTTATATGCAGATGACTTAGTACTTATATCAGAAAGTGCTGCAGGTATGCAAATCCTATTAGATAACTTGGCAACTTACTGCAGAAAATGGCACTTAATTATAAACTCACAAAAGAGTAAAGTGATGATAATACAGCCTAGAGTTAGACATAAATCTGAGAATACACAGCAGCAGTTTTCGGTTGATAATGAGCAACTCGAAGTTGTAGATTCATATAAGTATCTAGGGCATAAAATTAGCAATAAAAGAAACACTCACAGTTTGATGTATGAACACTTGGCATCACAAGCCCAAAAAGCAATGCATGCCTTGAAAGAGAGAGTAAAATCTATCGTTGGATATCTCTCACCAAAACTTAGTCTTAAAATGTTTGAAACCCACATAGTGCCTATTCTAGAATATAACAGTGAAATCTGGTTCCCAAATAAGCAAATTGATTCTTTGGAAAAAATACAACTTAAATTTCTCAAAAATCTTCTTGGGGTCAGAAGTCAGACTTCAACTGTAGCAATTTTAGCAGATACTGGCAGATTCCCATTAATCTATAGACAACAAATATCTGCAATTAACTACTGGCATAGATTAAAAATTGAGAACTGTCCAAAACTACTTCGTAAATGTTATGAAATCCAAGTGGCTCTGAACCACAAGAAGTTGCCTTGTTGGTTGTCTAGAATACACCAAGTTCTCATTGATTATGGAATTAGTGATTCAGAAATGAAACCCAGTAAAATAGCATCTTTGGTATATAAAAAAGCAGGGGAAGTTATGTTGGCTGACATAAACAATAGTGATAAAAACCCAAAATTAAGAACATATAAACTATTTAAAACAGACTTACGCATTGAACCATATTTAAATTTTAACTTACCTATGTATGTGTATCGCAGTGTAGCCAGATTCAGGCTAAGCTCTCACAATTTAAAGATAGAGCTGGGGAGACACAAACGCCCCTACGTACCCGCTGATGAAAGATTATGTAAAAGATGTACAACAGGACTTGTAGAGGATGAATTTCACTGTCTTATGATTTGTGATTTTTGGAAAGGCAACAGAGTCGTACTATTTGACACGGCAGCCAAAACGATAGAAAACTTCTCCGTTTTAAATCCTCAAGCTCAGTTTATTAAAATACTAGCAAATAAATCATCTGAAATAAATTCTGCATTAGGTAAATTCTTAAACATTGTCATAAAAACTGATAACAGTGCTTAATGTAAGTTATAATTAATTAAATCAGCCCACAAGGTCAGGGTGGTTAATGGCACTGACACATTGTTTTCACGTGTGGTTCGCTTGCAATAAATTGTTTGTAAATATATATGCCTTGTATATTATCTGTATGCATATTTATGTTGCTGTCATACCTTTTGTAAATAGCATATTTATCTAACTGTGTGTCACCTTTTAGTAAATTTTGTAAATATTATATTCATCAACCTGAACATTTTTCTATTGACTTCCTTTCTCTATGATTTCATCCCTCATAAATTTGTATATATTGGTGCTATGTACGTACTATGGTTCTGTACCATCTCAGTGCTAAATTTCGCCTGTGGATCTGGCCTGTTGTGATTTAAATGTATTATTGCTGCTGTGATTTAATGTTTTATCTCAATATGTGGAAGAAGCTTGAGCCGCCTCAGTGCTAAATATTGCCAATATATCTGGCAAAGTGTTAATTTAAAATATATTATTGCTACTGTGATTAATGTTTTATTTACTTATGTAGAAGTAGCTTTAGACTTTTATATTTTTAGTGTGTTAGTATTAGAACCAGTTTCTGTTTTTGTTTTTTAACCTGTATATTGCTATTTCTTGTAACTGACTTTTTGGTCAAATGTGACCTATGTTTGAGTCAATAAAAACCTATATATATATATATATATTATCCACACAGCATTGTCAGCTTGACTGATTCGTCCATAAGTAAAGGTTATTCAACACGTGGAGGGGGAGTATATGTGATTTATCGCCTGAGGGTTTTAGCCTGAGGTGTGATAAACACATAATCCTGATCACATGGTGAATAACCGGCTTATACCATAAGATAAACACTCAAACAATCAAACATGAGACGATAAGTGGACACAAAGAATATGAGATTTATCGCAGTGAAATACAAGCTTTTGATTGGCTGAGGAGGTGTCAAATGGTAGGCTATAAAATTATTTCATCGATTCAATGGAGAGGAACCTGCTCAGTCTAAACATTACTTAAAGGAGGCTTTGGTGAACCCATTTAAGAAAACTTGTCTGTGAAAATAGCTATATTTCCTTGTGAATAAAATAATATATACATATATATATATATATTAAGCCATGAAAATATGAAGCTGTCTACGGAAAAATCCAAGAAGTTTAGGCTTAAGCTTGAATGCATCTATAAAACGAAAATCAGTGCGAGTTTTATGTTCAATATAAAGTATGCCAATTGATGTAAATCTCCCCTCAAAATATAAATCAATGTAAAAGAATATGTATCACTTTAAATCAGATTTTCCTATTTAGCTTCTCCTAAAATGTCGATTGCTGTTGGTCACTCCGACCACCTTCCTCCAATCCAGACCACCTATGCATTTAGATGAGATCCCAAAATAGTTAAAATTACGTGATCAAGGCCAACAACATTAATCCTTGTGTATAATTTCCAGATGACGTATTACAGCCATTCAATTTAATATGCAGAAAGCGAGAATGAGTTGAGATGGAGAGTTATTTTTGATGTTTCATGATACATAATTACAGCATTGGAACAAAGGGTTTTTATATAATATTCCAAACATTATCAGGATGACTTAAATTTGGTTATTTTTTTATGTTTGTTATATTTTATAAACCATCCTTTGTGTTTTTCTTGCCTCCAAATTGGGTGGTAAGCTTCTTGTTTTGCCTTTACATTATTGTGGTCAATGCTAAATCATTTATTATTCATGTCATGCAAAAAAAAAAGACAATTTATATGGAGTGATACATCGGAACTCATATTACATACAGACATTTACATAGCAAAGTATTTATTAGCCATTGCTCGTGATGAGGGATGTTATGTAATGTGCTGTGAGATTGCTTAGTGATATCAAGAAGTAAGAAGCAATATCAACATAGCAGGAGTGCCATTAGCCAATAAGCAAGACATATATACTTGGCTACTCTTTGGACTTACCCAGACCAGATGTCAATTATTTTTCAATTTTATTTGTCAGAAGGAAGCAAATATTCCTTAAATATCAGAACAATATAATAATGAATCGAATACATTGCGTTGTATCATATCTTCTACTTATTGTCATACTCTACAATTATGGCAGTCATTCAATTTGTGGTTAGCTTTTCATAATGATACAGTCAAGGCAGCCTTATAACAGTGGCCATGAGCAGACACAAAGTCAAAGGGAACATCGACCAAGGTTTCCATCGCACAGTATTCTCCAGTTTTGATCTCTGTCTTTCAGTTGCCCCCGCAATGAAAACTGGATACAACCCGCCTCTATTTAATGTTTCATGGGCTCAGACTACATTTTCTATGGTAATCGTTTTGAAAAAGGCATTTTATATATTTTGGGGCTTCTAAGTGGAGCCCAAGTACTCACATTACCCTCTCTCCCAACCCTTGCTCTGCAGTCTTTATTACTGGGTCTCTCTTGAGAGACAAATCACTTTCCCAATAGAGCCTACCACAGTCTGGTCAAAACCGACTAATGAAAGGCAGAGTAGGGTGGGGCAAGAAGCACAGGTAAGGTGAGAGGCCCAGTCAGGTTTATATCTAGACTTACATTTTTGGTGTGTTTTCTTGTGGATATGATTGAACTTAGAGGCTTTTTTTCACTGCGTAAGCTTGCACTTGACCCATCCAGAACAAAGTAAACACTTCCCTGCAAAATAACGCTTTTTTTAAATCTGCTTTTTCCCAGAATGGCCTTCACAAGAAGCACTGGCATCATGATATTGAAACAAAATTAATGTACATAAAAAGCACTCTAGCAGATACAAAGAGAAATTTCCTGGTATCTTTATTGGTTTGAGAGATACAGGATACTGAATATTTTTCTCATTTGGCAGCCAAAGTAGTACAGAATGGCCAAAGAAACCCCGTTTTACGGTACCTGACATTGTCTTTTATTTCTTCACAGCCATGCAATGCACGGGCAGGGAATTGCAGGTCAATCTACTGTGGTTCATTCAACCTAACTTCCCTAGTTATGTGTCTTTGTCATCTTCATTTCTCTTTTAGCTGTGAGTTATTTGGCAATCAAGCTGGCAATGTTTTCTCTCAGGTCTTATTGCTTTGCAGAAAAAGCCTACGCTTTCAGGGAAACGCACTGCCATACATATGATAGCAAAAACAAGACAGAGCAGTGTTTTCATTATGCAAACAATTCTGGTGCAATTACTGGGTAATACTGTGGGTATACATTCACTGGAAGATAAGTAACATTTTATAGTAACACAAAAAGGAAGATGCAGAGCTAAAAATTTGTCAGAAATGAACCTGCGTGATCAATAATCAGTTTTTAGCCAATATGTCTTATGTAACATTGCATGGTTTTATTTTTCGGGCTAAACATTTCTGTTCCTGTCATGGTACATGTTGTCCTCTTATATAGGCCTTTGGGAATTGTGTTGGTACTGCCTCCAAGCACGAAACAGCCATGCAAGGGAGGCTGCCATGCCTAAATATCTAGGAAAAAGGCTGCAATGGGCAGTCAGGTAGACTTAGATCAGTTTTGAACAGAGGGCAACTGGGTTTCCACATATGGAACTTAAAAATCAACCAAATTTTTTTTTTTCAGATGTATCAGCATCAGCGGCTTCACATGGTGCCACAATCTGACCTGGCCCGATTTTGGTTCAGGCTGATGATACATGTATATAACATTTGACATACACGTATGACCAGTATCACTGTATTTTTGCTGTGACAAACTACACCATGGTGGCCTTGTACCTCATCAGATTGCCTTCTCGGTCCGTATCAAAACTTGTCCATCAAGTAATTGTAGGGGAGTCTGGGGTAGTAAGTTGTGCACTACATGTAATTATGATGAACATCATGAAGGAGGTGGATAGGTGGCGTTCATAGACATCTTTTGTGTGACAAGCGAAGAAGTATTATTTGCTGCCTTCAGTGCCCTCAGTCTGTTGGATCCGCGTTTTACCCACTCCTGCACTGGCACCGTGCCTCGTTTCCATTCTTGAAAATTTTTCTGATGAAGACAGACGCATGCTCTGGAGCCCACAATCATTCATGGATTTACTCATTTTACCAGAACTTTCACCAAGTCACACCTATTCCTTCGACACTATTGTTGTGGAAGAATCATATAAATGTTATTTGGGGCCTGTCATGCTTGGACTTTACATGTATTTCGTGACCGACAATGATCCCCATGTTGAATCCACGTGGCTGGATCACACATTGCGTCGTGTTCTAGCGACCAATATAGAAAACATGGAAACTTGTAGACTTAGACCAGTTTTGAACCAAGGACAACTGGGTTTCCACATATGGAACTTACAACCCAATTTTTTTTATTCAGGAGTTTCAGCATCGGCGGCTTCATGTGGTGCCATAATCTGACCTGGCCCGATTTTGGTTCAGGCAGATGATTTGATATAACATTTGACATATGGCTCATATCATTGTATTTTCTGTGACAACTACATCATGGGGGCCATGTACCTCATCAGATTGCCTTGTCTGTCCATATCAAAACTTGTCCATCAAGTTATAGAAGGGGAGCCTTGGGAAGTAACTTGTGTACTACATTTATTTATGATGAACACCACGAACGAGGTGGTGTTCATATATATTTAGACACCTTGTTGCTCTGTCTCTGTAATCTCGCCATTTATAGTGGTGTTCTCTGGATATGTACAAAATACTCTACAAATGGGAATCACATCACACAAAACATTAAACTCTGTTTATCCACTTCATTGCATTCCAATTCCTTGAATGAAAAATATCATGCTGAGGTGCAGACAACTTGGCTGTTGAGAGCAATAGCTGCAGTCTCCACAAGTCATTAGAGCAAGTAATCAACATCTAATGAACGGCATTGGAGGAGCATGGAAGAGCGGTAATTCACCCCGAGTGCCTCTCTGACTACTATCAACTCTTTACAGGATGTGAACTTGTCTCTAACTCAGCAGGAAATGTCCTCATCTCGTATTGGCTTTTCCATCAGGGGCCGCAAAAACATGGAAAAGTCTCCTTGACCATCTGAGATCGACAAATGGAATTGACTGTTTCAAGTCCAAACTTAAGACTTACCTATGTGAAACATGCTTTCAATAGGGCGCAGTGGAATGAATGACACAACATCAGACATAGCCCTATACATATTATTTATTTATTTATTTATTGACCTGTGGGCCACTTCGCCAGTGCTCTTTCTTATTATATTTAAGTATCCAGTAGATATAGGCCTTTATACAAAGCGAGTTTGAGAAAGACCTTTCAGCAGACATAAAACCCTACATTTATATAAGTTTGTATTATAATGGTTTCAATATGTCTTATTTGATAACCTCTATTTTTCATTATTAATCTTCTGGAAGAGGGTTTTCCATCACAGGCAACTGCACTGGCCAGACAAGATGAGATGACAGTTTTTCTGCACAGAGACTGAGTTTGCACAATGTCATCACGATAAATTCATATCCAACATCTATATTTCCAGGCATGCAAAGTGGACATCTATCTGCCCATGTAAAAGGAGTTGGACAGTGGCTACATGTACATGATAAACTGTGCATAGTCATACACACTGCACTGCATTCTGGTTCCAAACTGATTTCTTTTCACTGTTATGGCTATAAACTGTTTCTGGACAAGTGGAGCCACTGTGCAGCACTTTTAAATTAACCTTTGGTTATTTTTATGTAGGCTTATGTCATATTTTATAAACCATCCTACGTGTTTTTCTTGCCTCCTAAGTGGGTGGTAAGCTTCTTGCTTTGCCTTTACATTATTATGGTCAATGTTAAA
Organism: Platynereis dumerilii; assembly: GCA_026936325.1. Taxonomy (NCBI): domain Eukaryota; kingdom Metazoa; phylum Annelida; class Polychaeta; order Phyllodocida; family Nereididae; genus Platynereis; species Platynereis dumerilii. The sequence continues at coordinate 19,165,044 of JAPTHN010000002.1, read as the reverse complement.
CCATTTATTTTTAATGCAAAAAAAAGACAATTTATGAAGTGATACATCAGAACTCATAATGATTACGGACATTTACAGCAAAGTATTTATTAACCATTACTAGTGATGATGGATGTTATGTAATGTGCTGTGAGATTGCTAAGTGATATCAAGAAGTAGTAAGAAGCAATATCAACATATCCTGAGTGCCATAAGCCAATAAGCAAGACATATATACTTGGCTGGTCTTTGGACTTCTCAGACCAAATGTCAATTATTTTCGTGCAGTTTTCCTTTATTTTTTCAATTTCGTCAGTCAAAAGGAAGGGGAGTACTCCTGAAATATCAGAATAATATAATAATGAATGGAAACATTCCATTGTATCGCATCTTATACATGTACTTATTGTCATACACTACAATTTAAAAGGCGATCACTCAATTTGTGGTGAGCTTTTCATAATGATACAGTCGCGGCAGCCATATATTAAACAGTGGCCAAAGTCAAAGAGAACATGATGATCCGAACATCGACCAAGGCTTCCATGCATCTCACAGTATTCTCCAGTTTTGATCTCTGTCGTTCATTTGCCCCAAATATATAATACATTATCCCATGTCTAGGCACATTTTCTCCCTGATACTGTGATTTTTACTGGGCCAATACAGCAGGGAAAAAGTCAGTATCGGGGAGAAAAACCAGTATATGGTCAGCTGACCAGTATTTGCCAGGGAGTATACTGACTTCAGATTCATTACAGTCCTTGTCATACTTACGTGGAATCTCAAGTTTTTTTTCTATGCTGTTGAACTGTGATGTCAGAGATGACTCTATTCTAGCATTGCAATATATGTAAATTAACTACAAGCTGTGATGTCATATCAAACTGGGTCAGATTCCCCAGCTTCTAGCCAATGTTGATCCTCCTGAACTGAGCGTCACAGTTTCAACTCAGTGTCAGAGTAAGAGTTTTATCAGGGATAGCCCCTACAACTACGTCATCACAGCTTGATAGCCAATGGGCTGACCGTAAACTACGTCATCACAGTTCAAACATTGATATATTGAAGGAAGCATTACATTTGTGATCCCAATGATTTATCACAGCAATCACCTGTCTAATCCTACCAAATGGCAGCTTTGTGAGCATTCACAGTAGACAACTGTTATAATCCCCAAAGAGTTGTTTGATAACTCTACAAACTTGCTAACTTACAACTTTAAACTTTGATGGAAGTTGGTATAAACAGAAGACTTTGACAATTTGTTTGTAAACACATGGCTTATGTTATGTATATTTGTTCTGGCAGCCCATTGGCTGAGAGGCTGTGATGTCAAACTTGCATGGGTTTTCCCAGACCCAATTTTAACTCTGACACTGAGTGGAAACTGTGATGCTCAGTTTGGTGGATTTGCATTGGTTAGAAGCTGGGGAATCTGACCCAGTTTGATATGACATCACAGCTTGTAGTTAATTTACATATATTGCAATGCTAGAATAGAGTCATCTCTGACATCACAGTTCAACAGCATAGAAAAAAAACTTGAGATTCCGCGTAAGTATGACAAGGACTATAACCAATCACAGTGCAGCAATGTGACACACCCACTTTCAGCTCAGTCAGACAAGCCAGAATTCATTCATGACTGCACAGAAGAAAAAAATCAATAATCCACCACTCCACCACTCCACCACTGTGCACAGAGTTTTCCCTCATTTTCATTGTTGGGATTAGACTTCTTGGAGCTGGTAACATTGTGTAATTTAATTAAAGCAACTAGAGTCACCAATTTGAATAAAAAATATATAGACAGAGTTATTTAAAAATGAAAACAAGGACTCTCTTACAGTATTATTTTTAAAAATTATAAAATCAATTTCAAATTCGCTTAATTCTGAAAACATGCAGTTCTGTTGTTTGGAGGTGTATGATAGGTGTTGTGTTGTTAGGCCTTCATATTGGCCAACTGCCACACGAAAAGCATTTCACCGTCAAAATATATCCTTTCCTCATCTGCTTTATTCCATGTCAAGGAAAGATCTTGACCTGTGCCCTCACGATCAAGACAAGAAATATCTTGCAAATGACTCATGGGATAACACTGTTTGTTTGAGGCAAGGTCTTCTCTCCTATTAGGCATGTGACTGTAATTGAGATGGCGTGCCTTTTAGATGGTATTCTCAAGGTAGGACTACAGTGGGTAAAAATGTTTTCTACTGTAAATTGGCAATATTTCATATTCATTACTAGATAGATAGATATGGTAAGTGCAGCCCTCTAAGCCCAGTTCTGGGCGCTCACGAGGGTTGATTGATGAGATGTGAGAGAGAGCGGGAGTCCTCAAGTGTTTTTGCAATCTTCTATAATTATTACACCGTGTTCATGCATTCTTTTTTTGAAAAGAAGACCTAGTGTTCTAGTCTTGTGTCCAATGGAAATGCAGTGGATACTCTCTTAAAAGCCCTTATTCTTGAACACAGTGAAGGAGCAGCATAGGAAGCTACTCTGCCTAATCAGTATTCACCAACATGCCACCCTCCCATCAAAGAGTTGTGTTCTATCACAGATTCTGGGTCTTTGGAGCAGTATCTTCCTTTTGCAGCTCCCAACAAAGGAGGAACAAAGGACAAAGCAAAATGCCATCGGTTTTAAAATACTGCAATCTGTCTTGGAACACATACTGTTTCACAGATGAAGAGCTAAAAGGCTTGATAAATCAGCTCTAAGAATCATTTTAATCATTTAGTTAAATTGACTTGCCTTTTCTGAACCACGTTTTTACATCATCTTGCTCTTAGCGTAGAGTGTAGACTCAATGGACGACATACGTAGCTGTCTTCTGTTTGATTTAAATATGCAATACTAAATTTCCCTAAACAATAGCTAATTCAATAGAATCTATTGCTTCATATCATTTATCCGATTCAGCGCTACCTTATAAATGTCCGTTGCTATAGATCCCCATCCAGGCACACGCGGTATATCTGCACCACCTTCGCATTTACTCGTAGATGAAATCCCAAAATTGCCAGATTTATCAAGGGTCCCTAGACAAACTGCCGGTGTGGATGAACCGATAGATAGTTTCTCTGCTCAGAGAATAAACTCTCAGCCATGATATCCAAAGGTCTGTCTTCAAGTAGTGCAAAGTGTTTATCTAGTATATCTCCCTCCCCCCAGCTCCCACGTGTAAATGATATTGGACAGTGACCATTTGGCGGTTGTCAAAAGTGCCGCACTGCATTCACATCACAGTTCCAAAAAGGTTTCCTTTTAGCATTATCTGAGGTATGTTTGCTGAAACAATCTTTCCATTTCTTGTACAGGTGTTTTCATTACCATGCGATTCTGGTCATTCACAGTTGCCTGTGAGGGATCAATGCAATGTATATACTTGCTACGTTTGATATATTAGCTGTGTGACGTTCTATTGTTTCTGAACCAATCAGATGAAGCAAAAATTCTATGTACTTAGTGTGTAAAGAGTCTTAGAATCGCGTACTAATGAAATTGCCTGTAATCCAAAGATGTAGGTTAAGCTTAATCCACATGTTTTTGCAAAAATGTGGCAGAAGATAAAAACGTAATGTCTGCTCTGATGTTATGGACCAATATTAACGAAGTATATCTTAGCCATTGCTGGTGATGGTGGATGTTATGCGAGTATTGTACTGTGAGATCGCTAAGTGATATCAAGAAGTAAGAAGCAATATCTACATAGCAGGAGTGCCATTAGCCAATAAGCAAGAAAACAGTTACTTCAACTGTTTCTATTTTGATATTACGCCCAGACAAGATGTCAATTACAGGTGAGCAGGTTCATTCCTTCATTCTTTCCTTTATCTTCTTCAATTTTGTATGAAACAGGCAAAGCAGTTTTAAATTATTGAACATGTAAGCTGTATTAGCGCATTTCTGGGCCCGGGGCAAATTGTATCTGATGGGCCCCCTCCCGCACCAAAAACGCTGTAAATTCTGAAAAGTACATTTTGCGCCGGTTACCCGGCGCACTTTCTCTACTGTCGCAACTCTTTTCAGCTTCATCATGGGCCCCCCTGAGGTCATGGGCCCGGGGCAAATACCCCGTTTGCCCATAGGTTAATACGGCCCTGACCATTGCATCACTTATCTATAGAAACAGTCACTGGATGCTGAGATTTGCACTACAATTTGCATACGGGCCATGCAATTTTTGGCCATTCACAGTTACCTGTGAGGAATCAATGCATGTACTAACTACGTTCGATAAATAATCTGTGTGACAGTTCTGTTGTTCGCAAACCAATCAGATTAATAAAAAATGCTATGTATTAGTTGGCCAAAGAACTTAGAATCACGTAGTAATTAAAATACTTGTAAAAAATATAATGAAAAAAAATGTTTAGTATAATCTGACAAAAACATCGCCATTATTACAACACGTGTATTGTCTCCTCAGTGTGAATTCAGCCATAAAAATACTTTATTACTGAGTCTCACTTGCAACATTGGTTTCCCAAGATGCCAAGAGAGTTCACCAAGTTCGCGTTAGAATCAGACTAATTGGTAATTAAAATCTTGCTTTTGTGTGGAAACTGTCAACCCCTCGGGGCTTTCGAGAGCATTTAAATTATTTGTAGAAATCACAAAACACTTTCTGGCGGTTCACCACACCAGCTTCACATGCCAAGTGGCAACCGCATGAAGGGACATTACAGGCTTTATACCATTCGACACCTCTGTCAGCCAATCATGAGCCAGTATTTCACTGCAATAAAACCCATATTCTTTGTTGTCCAGTTATCCTCCCATGGGAGAATAATAAGTGAAGCTGTGAAAAACAACAGCAACAAACGAAAAGTTTCAGTTTTGTCTTATGGTATAAGCCAGTTATTCACCGCGGATCGGCAATATGTGTTTATCACAGCTCGGGCTAACGCCCTCGCTGGATAAATCACATATTGCCTCTCCCTAGGTGAATAACCTATACGAATTCACACATGTTTTGGAAGACAATATGCACAGTTGACAGTTGACAGCTGGGTACAGCAAATGCTTTCGAGAGAGAAATATGAAACTACCAGACATGCCAAGGCAAAAAGCACATTTATGTAGTTACCTGTGGCCATCCTTTTCATCACATCTTTTTATCAGTACATTTCTGTAATGGCACAGGAACAAAAACCTCATTAGCCCAATTCAATGGCAAACACATGCTATGACCTGCTGACCTGAAGTTTGCTCCTGCCTTCTTTGAAATTAGCCCACATAACAGCCCCACAAGTTCACATGTCTGTTGCCTCACTCTCTGCCATTATGTGCCATCCCCACAACTCCATCCTCACCTCTCAGTTTAGCCTTGGGTATGCTACCCTGACCACATGGGCAGTGTTTCAGTTAAGTAATCATTAAAGTAATCATTAAAAGATTAAGCAGCCTCCGGCGTGACAAACATAATTGGCAGTTTGAGATCATTAGAATCAACTAAATGTCTGTTTGAATGTTTCATTGTTGTTTTGTTTGTTGTTTTAATATGTTTATTTGTAGAAAACCACTAACAACTACTTAAATCACGGATTTTAAACACCGGAAAAATGCTGTGAAAGGATTAGCATATTCATTACACTCCGTCATTTTATTGTACTTGCTGGCAGGGTAAGTGTTAACGAACCCTGCAATGGGAGGATGCACAACTCGGCAATTTTGAGCAATTAATTTATAATCACTCAGGCTTCCCTGGCTGTAAACAAAGTCTGCGAATTATGCAGCTTAATGACCAATGCAAGCTGGTAGAGAAGCTGGTCGAAAGAGTCTCCGGTCAGATTAGAACTTGCCACTACTGGGGAGGGAGTTTTCCATATAATAAGAGGACACTAGCTTTTCGCATGTGTTTCAAGGTTGGTATATATTATGACATGTCCAAAGAGGGTATGAAATTTTGACAAAAGAAAGCCATAGAACATTTGCACACCAAGTTCATCCATGCATTTGTGTGTGCAAAGTCTGCAAATCAGTACGTGCAATTGGCCTATGAGTGTGTAATACTCTGTGTGACGCACTGTTACAGGCAATTTCATTACCATGCGATTCTTGTCATTCACACTTGGCTGTGAGGAATCAATGCTAAACAGACACTTGCTACGTTTGATATATCAACTGTATGACGTTCTGTTGTTTCTAAACCAATCAGATTAACAGAAAATGTCATGTATTTGGTGGGTCTAGAACCTAAGAATCGCGTACTAATGAAATCACCTGTAAAGAACATGAAAGCATGTTGACAAGAAAATCAAAATTGATTGGTGTAATTATCAATAACAAACAGTTAACGCAAATCCTTGAGTTTCTTGTCGATCAAATGTCTTCTGGCTTTTGTTGTTCATTGCGCCTGAGTACACAAATAGTCGGTAAAGTTTTAGTTTAGTAAGTAAGTAAAAAAGTAAGTAAGTAAAATTTTATTTAAAAGTCGGTAATATAGGTTAACAAGTAACAGAAGCACAAGTGCTTGTTTCCGACAACGATCATAAAAGACAGATGAATGAAATATGTACAGATGAGAATAGGAATTAAAATTACATCGATTTCAGACTGCATAAAAAGCAGTCACCACATTGACATTTAAAATCAAAATCTTTCAATTTCTGTTTAAAAACTTTAAAATCCTCCAACTTAAAAACATCAGGTAAGCGATTCCACAAAAGAGCACCTTGGTAGCGAAGAGAATTGTAACCATACATTACTGTATTGTAAGTATTTTGTCGAAGTCTTACACTGTTTCTGAAACAATATACGCTGTCACTTTTTACATAAAAATCTGGTGATACGGGTGGCATCTCACCGTTCAAAATTTTGTGAACAGACAAAAGTAATTCATATTTCCTTTGAACATATAAAGGAGACATTTTAGCTTTCACAAGTAAGTCAAAATAACAAGAATTGAAATCAAGATACACAAACTTCAAAGTTCTTTTAACATTTTTTCCAGACTTCTAGCTTCTGTCTTTCCACAGCCGTGATAAGCCAAACAACAATAATTAAAGTTTGCCAGCACAAAAGCTTGTACAATCTTTAATTTGCAGCTTGTGTTTAGAACATGTGACAGACGACTAAGAGCATTGACTTGCTTTCCACAGCGTTTCACAAGACAGTTCACATGAGGCCTGAAACTGAGCGTGTTGTCAATCTCGACACCTAGTAGTTTAATACAGTTTGACGGTTTTATAACAATATCATTCACACTAAGTTCAATAGATCCATGATCATTTTTCTTACTGATTATCATAAACTGAAATTTATCTGGATTGGCCTTCATGTGATTTCTTGCAAACCACTGCACTGCTGCGTGACATACTTTCTCTAGATTTTGCTTCACAATTTCACTATCTTTATGGCAATAAGACAAGGTATTGTCATCAGCATAGTTATATATGGAGCATACATCTTGTAATCTTACAACCAAATCATTCACAAAGATATTGAACAGAACGGGCCCATAAGGCTGCCCTGGGGAATTCCCCTTTTTATAAATGACCATTCACTTTTCTTATCACTGACTTTTACCCTCTGCATTCTGTTTGATAGGTAGCTTTTCAGGAAAACACAACTATTCATACTTATACCATATGCATTAAGCTTAGCTAGCAGCAGACCATGTGGTACAGAGTCAAATGCACGTGAGAGGTCCATTGCCACACAGCCTACCTTTTCTCCCCCATCTATTGATAACCTCCAATCTTCCACACATTTCATAATAACATTACTGCAACTATACTTTGATCTATATGCAGATAACATAACAGAGAGTTTGCCTTGAAAGAAAGACATTAGTTGGTCACAGAGAATACCTTCAAATATTTTTGACATGGCTGTTAAAACACTCACCGGTCGATAATTGTTCTTTAAGAGCTGATTATTCTTTTTGTATACTGGTGATACTTCAGCATATTTACATTCACTGGGAAAGACATCATTTTTAAGACAGATATTAATTACATAGGTAAGAGAGTGACAAATAACATCAGCTCCAAGTTTCAAGAAATCAGCTGATATCAGATCATAGCCACAGGCTTTGTTACTCTTGAGGCTCTTCAACTTTTTGTTTGTATCAAACACTGATACCTGTGAAAAACTAAAACAGCTACCAGGTAACACATTACTTTGTTCTTTTATGAACTTGATATCAGCATGATTAACATAGTGATCAAACAGTGATTTACAGTTTAGATTTTCCAACATGGTACTTTCAGATAAATCATTGGCAATGTTAATAAAGTAATCATTGAATAAATTACAGACTTCAGACTGGTCAGAAACCAACCTCTCATTTTCTTGTAAAGAGATCACATTACTGGACATCTGTTTATCTGACATGAATGGTTTCACTGTTTTCCAAAAGGATTTTAAGTTAGTTGATGAGTTGCATCTTTGATTAAAATATGTCTGAATGGACCTTCTTTTCAGTGCGGTCACTAGATTCCGTTGAGCTTTGTCACGGGACCAAGTAAGATTATCTTTAAATTTATCAAATTTACGTCTGAGCATGGCTTTAACATTTATTGCTTTTCTTAGTTCACCATTCATGTAAGGTACTTGAGGCCTTTTGATTACTTTCTGTTTTACAGGTGCATGAATATCAATAACATCAGTTAGTAGTTTATTGTGTGTCCATGTTACATCATCTGGCTCTTCAAAAATTTCGCAAATATGAAAGGGCACATAAGCCAAATCCTGTAAAAATCTGTCTGCATTAAAATTTTTCATAGATCTATATCGAACATGCCTTTTCGTATTGAGATTTAGATGCATCTTAGTAGCAGCACAGATGATGTTGTGATGGTCACTTACACCTATAGAAACATTGAGATGGGAGGCAAGCCTTCCAGGAGAATTCGTCATAATAACATCTATTAGACTGGGTCTTTCAACACTTTTAAAACATGTGGGTTTGTCAACAATGTTTTTGAGATTGTACATACTCATGAAATCATCAATTGGTGTATTCATACATTGCATGTCAACATTTATGTCTCCAACTATAAATATGCTACTGACTTCAGAGAGCTGGCTATCAAGCAAGTTACCAAGCGACATTACGAGATCAACATTTTTAAGTGGATCAACATTTTTAAGTGGACAAGACTTAGGTGATTGAGCGTGGTGATACTCTCCATTGACCTCCGTTTGACTTCATCTGTGAGATTAGGTGCATGTCTTGTTTGTGTTTTAAAGCTATTCACTAAATTGCTCCTCCAGCTGATCTGGTGACATGCATTCTGCATGTTGATTCAAACTGAGGATTGAAGGGGGATCAGTTGTTTTCTGTTATGTATCAAAAACCTTTCTCTTCTACTTCCCATCATCTTCTTAGAAGAGTTCAAATAAAGTCACCGTGACATCACATGGCATGCTTTGACTATATACCATTGCATAAATAGTGTTGCCTGTAAGTTAGTGAAACAGGTGAAATGTTGCCATTACCGCAATGCTAAAAGTCCTTGACGAAACTGCTTGTAGAGGCGTGAATTCCCATTTCATAAGAGGAAAACATATTGGGTCACAAAGGCCAATATTTGAGGCATGTGGGATAGCAATGGCTGCCAATTTTCTGTGCCGTACTTGCCGTTAGGTATGGGTCAAAGTCTTTGATAAGTAAGTGAACCACCCTTCCCATTGAATGAACATCAATTGGGCTAGTGTTTTAGTTACTTCATGCTTCTACAAGCAGTTTGGTTGAAGATGTTTAACATTGCTGCAATGGAAATATCACCCGTTTCACTAACTTACAGGCGGCACTGTGCAATAATGACACTAGAGCCTTCAAAATATTACTTTAGGACAATCTAAGAGCAATTGTTAACTCCCTGATGACATGCAGCTAACTCTCCTTCATGGCCAATAAGAACATACACATAGCTTGGCATCACATTCAGAAAACCCGTCGTGAGTAAAGGTTTTACTACTCACTGCAGCAATGCAGTGCAGCATGACATCATGCTTTCAGTCTATGAAGAAAAATTGGAGGATTCATAATAACCTTGCTGTAAAAAGATGCAGTTGGTTTTAGAACTAAAGGATGAATTACATTATAAAAAATTGAAGAGTTCTGTGATTGGACGTGTCTCCATAAGACCAAAAATTTGCATTGCAAGCAGAATTACATTCTCTACAAGACTGAAATGTGAAGCAATAGCTTACTATTACGCACATGATGTCTTCAGAGTCTGTAAAAAAAACAACTTTTCTGACTGAGCGAAATTTTACCTTTGGCTCCGAAGTGTCTCACATCATTGCATACTAAGTGCTAAGCTGGCATGAAGCCCTTTGGCATGGCATCTGTAATATGGAACCTTGCTTCACACAAACATGTTGTAAAGGGCCTTGACAGTGCAGACTGGCTTCTTGGTCCTTGGGCTATTTCTTTCTCAAGTCACAAAAAGCATTCGTGACAGAAGCTGCAAAGAGCTTTCAAGGAGGCTAACAAACTTCGATTTGGAGAAATACGCAATACCTTGTAGCTGACATTGTGAAGTTCTTTCACGATGCGCCTCAAGCTTACATAGTTTGTTTGTGCTTGTTTCTTTTCATGTTTGGTTTTTATATTAGTCAATTCAGTCATGCACATTCAAAATAAAAGGTTGCTGGCACCCACTTGAATGTTGTTTTTGTCACATGTAGCTATTACAAAGTGGACAAACTATAAAACATTCACTTCTCAAGGAATGATATCAGACAAAAACAACACAAATAATGCTAAAATAAAACAAATTCGGTTTAAAAGATGACAAAAGCAACACAACATGCACAGTGACTATTCAGCATGAAGACATGCGCCGAGTGTCTGTACTCACACGAAGAAGACGAGCAACAACAAAATCTACCAGGGGTCTACAAGTGGACCGCTGTTACATTGCCACTTGTTTTTCCAGCCGTGGCAGATCAGAACATATGCTGTCATGTGTTGCCACCTAGTGACTAGTGTGCTATTCCACGAGCTCCTGCGAGCGGTCCACATCATTTCAGTCTGAGGAACTCACACAATTTTGTCTGGTAGAAACCTGGGCTGTTTCTGAGTGAGCTGATATGGCCTTGTCTACAGTACTACCAAAAATATGGTAAGAACATTTTCTGTTAGAAGTTCTCTGTTTACCTATTTTGCACTCTTTTCTACTTTTCACCCCAAATTTCCTTACAACTCCCTTTGACTCCTTACAACAACCTTAGCCCACATTAAGAACTCTATTTTGACAGCTACCAATGTAACTGCATTTAGCAGAGGTGTATAATATAAAGTAAATCCAACACAGCACTTGTGGGACCATGTGGGTGATTGAGTTTAAATTGGTGTTGTTTAAATGTGATTTTAATGTAATTTTAAAAGGTAGTTTTAAGTAGGTAGAAGTAGGAATTCAGGGGTAGTCAAAAGGTGTGAAAGGGTCAAGTAGTGGCTGATTCTTCCGTCCTTCTAGAGTAATCACACTTTATTTTGGGTTGTACATGTACTTCCTTAGGGAATGTCATTGCCGAGTCTGACTCTGGTATACATCAATGTTGAGTAGAAATTTTGTAAATGTGCAAGGAAATTGGAAATATTTCTTGGGACAGCAATGCTGTAGCATACAAAATCAACTTTTGTGCCAGGTGGTAGCAGCATGCAGTTCTCATTTTCACTAGACTGATCTACAAGAGTACAGAGAGTTGCGCTTTAAAAATGTAAATAAACAAACAAGCAAAATGGACCATTTTACCGGTGTTAAATCCCAGAAATCCCTTAATTATTATTTAACAAGTATTTACAACTGGAGTTCGTTTCATGTCATTCAATCGGATTGTTTGCAGAAAAAGTATTATGACAGGCATACAACTTTAATCAAAACAATCGTAAACAACAATTCTGCCGGTTAAATACCATGGCAAAAGGCAAAAGAAAAGTGTCTCGGTGGAGTATAGTCATGACAGGATCAACCAATTGCGGATCATTTTGACCAATTGCAAACCATTTAACATTCAAGACCCACAAAAACTTAACATACAATTTTATTTTCACTGATTTTTTAACAAAAGGCAGCATCCTCTACTGTTTATTTCCCCTCATTGTGATACATGTACAACTGTAAAATCATCTCATTGCAATAGAAAGAGAAATAATGCACACTTTCAAATTTCAAGCATTTGGTCACCAAGTTAAGAATAGTCATAAATCATGCAACTAACTGCAGTTTAGATTTGTCAACTGGTTCAGTTGGTCAGTTGATTTTTTTTTTAGTTAGTCAAATAGGTCTTCTCTTATGTTTTGTCTTATAGGTTTTCCACTGACTTTGGGTTAAAACTGCTGGTCAAATTGTGACATATAAGTCGTCCTTGATATGGCCATGTATACTGCCATGCAGCATCCCTCTTTTTTCTTATATGATAGGCTCCAGCAAAACTATGTTATAAATAGGGACACTACATTTTGGCTTCAATTCATTCATATATTCATAGATAAGGATCAGAAGTTGCAAGTCTTGGGTCAAGAAGCTTTTTCTGAGTATATTGCCGCCCATGATGTGGTCAATACTAAACAGGGGAGTAAGCTGAACCTAGGGAATCAACATTACATGAAGGAGCCGCAGTCAATACTGAATGGGGACATTTCCTGCTGAGCTAGAGAAAACTTCACATCCTGCAAGGAGTTGATAGTAGTCAGAGAGGCACTCGGGTTGAATTATTGCTCTTCAACACTCCTCCAATGCCGTTCATTAGATGTTGATTACTTGCTCTAACAACTCTTGGAGCCACAAGCCATTGCTCTCAACAGTCATGTAGTCTGCATCTCAGCATGTTCCTTTTCATACCCCTAATGAATTGGCAAGCAGAGAAGTGGATAAACAGCGTTTAATGTCATTTGTGTTTTGTGTCATGTTTGTGTATATCATGCGAAATTGCGAATTTTACACTTTCAGAGGATATTAGTAAATGTGGCAAAACAATGGAGACTGGCCATACTGAAAGATGCATTATTGCAGAACAACTATTTAAAATGTCATATCACTTATGTGTAACGATATACAGTGTATTATACACGTACATCATGGATTGTATTACTTACAATTTTTGCCTAGAGTGACCTCCCACCTATACTGATCATTTATTATACATGTACATTTGTCAAGACGGTTTCATTCGCAGTCTTGAGTAAAGGACAGTCATGAAACTGAAGCTTCTGCAATCCTAGGTATCGATATTGCAGAAGATTTATCATGTAGATAGCCACACAAATTCTTCGCATTATTGTTTTAAACTAATTGATATGCACCAAATGCAATAATCATAATCTGCAATCCACATACACATGGGAGTAAATAGATGAAATTGTACACGTTCGGCAGTAAATTACGTTTTCCAATATTAACTTGGTCTTTTCTAACTAACACCACATTTACCAGAATGATAACACACATAACTTCACATTTTCATTGCATGTGTTGTTGATTGGTAGTATCAGACGAGATGTGAGTGAAAAACTTAAAAGATAAGAATCATCATGAAATGCTTAAAATTTTCATTGTAATTTGTGATCACTAAACGATCCTTCCCACACCAGTCATGTATGTACTGAAAAATCATTGTGGTCAGAAAAAAGGTTTGATCGCCAAATTGAATAATTTTCGATGGAGGCGGCCATGCTTGTACATACTAATGCACATGCATCTGCATACTCTGTCTATTGAGTGTTGGAATTTGGACATACCTTCTTTTTTTTAAAGGACTTCTCTCATAAATATAGTAGAAATATGTTGCCCCAGTCTGCTTTTCTAGTACATATTACACTGTACAGTGCCGCCTGTAAGTAAGTGAAATGCATGATATTGTGCCATTGCATATTTTTTCCTCTCATCGGATGAGAATTCATGCTTCCACAAGCAGTTTGGTGGAGGATGTTTAGCATCGATGCAATTGCACCATTTCATGCGTTTCACTTACTTACAGGCAGCACTGTAATCTGAATAATCAGTTCAACAAAAATAAGTCCCCCTTTGGAAAAACTTTAATATTTTTTAAAGTACTGATCTGATTTTCATGAAATATTTTGAGTGTATAAACTGGCATATTGACGCAAAATGTGTGCAATCGTAGCTTGATGACATAATTTTTTCCCACATGAGAAATTCGCGAGTGAGGCTACCCCTCTTTTTAAAAATTTAAGGTTGTTTCAGCTGACACATAAAATCCCAGAGAAACAGTGGAATATGCCTTTATCAGCGAAAGAAAACCATGGAAAATTAAGAAATAACATAAGAACTGGTATCATTTATTAAAAATCCAAATTTAACTTTATTTACTGGATGAAAGTGGGCTAACGTGGCTCTACAACAGCAAAAACATCAACTTCATGAAATCAAGGATTGTCAATCTTCAACAACAACATCAATACTCTGTATGTTAGGGTGTGGCTGGTGCCCTTACTTCATCTGATCAAGCCTACCTTTTTTTCAGTCCTGCGAAATGACCTCAATAGGCCATCTTGAAAGTTTTAGTGTAAAATATTAATATTTACCTGTCCCCAGATACGATTTACTGACGGAAGGTCAAAATAACCAAAAAATTTGTCAAAAATGTCATAACTCTGGAACCGTTGGTACGGGAGACATGCAGATTGGCTCAAAATGACGGGAAACTCCATATTTTTATCCATCTTACATTGACATAATGGGTCAAAAACCAATATTTGTGGAGATATTTGCAAAAAACTGTAATCGCGTTGAATTTTGCTATTGAGCTCAACTGCATTGCCAGATTTTGCCTTGAAAGCGATTATGATGTATTTCTGGGTTGTATATGCCTTTAAATAGTTGATATCTGCATCTAGTTATGACTTGTCATACCCACCGGCCTCTCAAGAAGCCGGTAGAATTGTTTTTCACCCAAATCTCTGATAGCAGGGGGAAAGCTTAATATAACAATCTAATCATTTACGACAGCACCAAGGCAATGAATTGTTGAGGAAGTGTTATTTTTTCAAGATTGATCTACATAATTAAAAACTCTTAAAGCCCACTTTGACTATTTCTATTTTAGATTTAGACATTTGATCATCTTGGTTATCATCTTCAGATCCCCACACTTGAAGTTGGGTGCCCATTGTTGTCCGACTGTCCATTGACCTTAGACCTAATTCATCATCTCAGTTGCAGCCTCCTTACACCTGACTCTGGTTTGTTTTGGTATAATTCCCCTGCCCTTTGCCAAGTCAGGTTCTTGGATCTCAACACTTTGTAATTCACCAGACAATTTGTTACATTTTTTTCTCTTGTAATTTTATGTGTAATATAGATACTTTCCATTGACAATGACAGCAAAATCTTCAAAGCCTCAGAAATTTTTCCTTCCTTTACTTGTGGCATTTAAAAACTACTAGTATAGATTTCGACTTCCAATCTGGCACAAGTTCAAATCTCCTGTATTACCAATTGGTAAATGACTAGAATTGGAATGTGCCTAAGCATACAAAGGTCTAAAGACTTATAGGTACAGCTGTATAAAATGGTTTATTAAATGGAGCTACAATATATTTTGATGGAGACGGTGATAGTGCCAAGGGCTGCACGATATGTAAACCCTGACCTGGCTCAACAGAACCGACAAGGATCAGGAAAATGTGTTCTCTCAGCACAGAATAAAACATCCACCTAGCATGATCAGGAATCAAACCTAGGTCACAGAGGTTAGCAGCCCAGTAGGTTACTATTGAGCTAGTCTCCAGGCCTTTGCTGAAAGTTAGAAAAATCAATCCTGGAAGACAATTAAATGAGGATGTAATGTTCTTGAAAATTATATGTCAGTAGTATTGGCGACTCACAATATTCAAGACAGGAAGTTAGCAGATCATGATGGAGAAAGAAAGAGGCAGAAAGAAGAAAAGTAGAGAAAGAACAAGGTGACCCCTGCAATGACCAGAATCAGTGATATGGATTATGGAGCTACTGCATACAATACTGGTCACCTGTATGAGTTATTAGGTTTCTCACCATAACCAAAACACAGCTGTGTATGAAAACTTATTACAGCAGCATGAACAAAGTCTTGCAGAATTGGGCAATGGGCAATTGGGCATGCATGAATTCTATCCAAACCAGAATACGGCTGTTTTGGCTAAATTGAATATTTACACCAATTATTGTGGTGTTCTTACAGACTTAGAAATAATTCCAAAAGTATGCTGCATAGTTGATTTCTGCAATTCCAATATGTAGCTACTGTGAATCATCTCAATCCGGTCAGAGACGAATAGTATGCTTTCGTTTGTACATGTACTTGGCCATGAAAACTATCAGTAACTATTATACATTTGGTATTAGCAAATTAGCTTGTTTTGAGCCAAATTAATAATGATGAGTCCCATGCAGTGAAAAAGCTACTATGCCAATCATACTGGTGCATTTTAACAAGTGAGATTCATTAAAATTGGCAAAAATGCAGGACTCTATAGATCATAGTGGCAAAAAGTAATAGAATTTGCTCCTGGTTGTTATAATGTCAGGGTGAGACTTCCACTTCCAGATGAGGAAATTCATATATATATACATATCATTTATTTTGTCTCAACAAAAGACCTGAGCACTATCTATGTCTGTAGCACGTAAGCCAAAATCAATTTTCTGTATACATATATGCCTTGCATGGTTGTCTTATAATCCACAAAATGTAATTTACAAACACTTTTATGTCGATAAAAATGCTAATTTTTGTGTTTTAAAGCGATTTCTGGCAAATATTATAAAAAAAAAAAGGTTTTATACGCCCATACATAATTTCAATGTTAGGCTATATAATGTTAGCTTCATGTAGTAACTATGACATGTCTTAACTGGCTCTTAGATAACTTTTTGAATACGTTGATATGCTAGAAGAATTTAAAAATCCGTTTCAAGATCTAATCTGGCAATTTAGATGAGCTCGATAGTGAAATTCAATACGAAAATTAGTTTTTCGCAAATATCTCCTCAAATATTGGATTTAGACCTATTATGTCTATGCCAGATGAATATAAATATGGGGTTTCCCGTCATTTTGAGCCAATTGGCATGTCTCTAGGACCAACGGTTCGAGAGTTATGACATTTTTGATGAATTTTTCAGTTATTTTGACCTTCTCTCGGAAAATCTCAACTGGGGACAGGTAAATATTGTCACAGAACTTTGAAACTTCACAGTTTAACTTTTCTTATCATAGTACAGGACTGAGCAAAAGGTAGGCTGACTGGAAAGAAAACTTAATTTTGAGGGGGCACCAGCCACACCCTACTGTATGTCCACCATAGCTGTTGCACACCTGTTGACATCTCTTTCTCATTTAAACAACTTCTATGGCCCAACCAACCCCAGATGCTTCTACTTGCAATGAAAAAGTTATGATAGGACAGACATGTCAATCTCATGAGATACATGGCACTGTGACGTTATTGTCACAGAAACAAGACAATGGGATAGGCCATAAGACATAAGTCGAAAGCTATTGTCGTAGAAAGAGTTGATACTACCATTATACACATGCACATTACAAATATGCAATACATACAGAATCTGATGTTGTTTCACTTCAAATAATTGTGGTGTTTATTACATAACTGTACGACTTCTTTCTATTCTATACACAATCTTTGGAAGTTGACACCAGAAATATTATATCAATTCATCCAAAATATCAACATGTAGACTTATTACCTTATAACATATAATGCTTGAGATTGAAGCCTTCAAATTTGATAAATCTGAAGAGTTACACTGTCAGTATGAATGTGATATGCAGTCTACTTATTTCGAATCATAATGTCATGTAAATACCATTTTCATATCTTAATTGGTTTTTGTCTATGTTTGTCACCAATGGCTACAGAGTTGTTCCTACATTGTACTGTTTGAGACAGGAGAATGAATAACAGAGTATGTGGCCATGTGTTATACATATTCCCCATACCCCTCTCTGTTTTTTAACCTGCAGCCTGTTTCTTATTCAGATATGGCAGACCTCCCTGGGGGGGGGGGGGGTTCATTTTGGAGATTTCTCAGCAACATTACCAGAGGAAGTGACCAACAGAATGACAACACACAAAATTCTCAAAGGCCCAGAACAACATGTATCAAAGCAGCATGAAAAGAAACCTTTTAGTGCATATTTGTTGCTGTATAATTTAACTTATCACCCGGTAAACGTGTATCCAGTAATGGCATAAGAGTTGTTTGAATAATGATAACACTACAGTCGCCATGCCATGTCTTTTTGTTGCTTTTCGATATACATATATGCCAGTATGTTTCCATGCATGCATAGCCTTTTTCTGCAAAGCAATTATAAGACCTAAGGGAAAAACACTGCCACCCTGATTGCCAAATAACTCACAGCTAAAACATGAATTCCATGCGAAAGTGGAAAATTTGAGGAGAATATCACCTTTCTTCACAGAAAGTGACCTAGCAAACAAAATTTTCAATATATTTACATGAAATGAAATTGCTTTTAATATTCATTAATTGGTCATTTGTTACTTTTACTTATTTTTAGACTTAAATGCTGATTAGATTGTTATCTGTAAGATATTGATGGAAACTGTGGTTTTTTGGGTTGTAATTGCTGAAAATGCTAAAAATTGAGAAAAATTGTCTTTTTGGAGGTCTACTTATAAATGAAACGCTGTATCTGCACTAGGAATGTTGAATCCATCAGATGTGACTACTTTTCAAATTTACAATTTTCCAAGAATTTTTGACAATTTTTCAGTTTTTCATACCCTACTGCCAATGTAATTAAATGCAATGTCTGGTGAAAGCAAAGTGATTCCGTCACATGATTCCATCACGGTACATATCACTGCTTATGCTGCCATCTAGGGTATATCCTTGCTTTGATAACCGGTATTTCTATGAATTTCATTAGTCTGGAAGTAGGCATATATGCTCTGAAAAAAAAAAGTTTCACGTTTCTTTCATGGGGAATTTGCTTGCAATGAGCATGACAAAATTTAGTGCAAAAAAAAAATCACTTCCGTTTCAATAATGATTCCGTCACGCTGAATACAGGGCAATGGTAATGAGCGTAAAAGTATCTTAATGGTGTAGAACATCCTAGACCCTGGCCAAACATTCTCTCTCCGTATCTAAACATCTTAATTCCCTGATATATACTTCATGTTGCTTTGACAGTGGAAATAAATACTAAAAACAAGGTGAATTCCGTGACGGAATCACATGGAATTCATGAGAAGAGAAACAAAGATACTTAACTTGAGAAGTTAGCAGAATGGCATGGTATGGTAAAACATTATTTAATATTGTTTGAGCACAATCTTAGCATTGACTCAAACTCATAATCGATAATAGTCGATTTTTGATATCCGAGCTTTCTGAATCTCCCTGCATGAGAATATGTTGCTGTAAAATTGGACTTGTCACTCCTATTGACAATTCAAGGCAACTTCTATCCTAGTAATTCACATTTCGGGGAAAATTTATTTAAGGTCAAAATAGGACTTCTGAGACATGCTCTGAATACTTTTTAAATTTTGATTTTCAAGAAGTGGCCTGTTACCGCAGATTGACACCATAAAATCCTAACCCCAGTATCTCTTATAGGCAGTTTTACAGTATCTGCACTCAAAGTGTCTCATGGGGGGTCAAAATAAAGGTTTGTAAATGAGAATTTTCTTCATGCTATCATGAAATGAACATATTAAGCATTCATAAATCAACAAGGACACGTGTGATTTGTTGGCTTATGATCAAATTCCACTCCATAAAGTAGGCAAGGTTTGAATTTTTGAAAAAACATTTCATCAGAAAAAATATTTGTGTGAATACTAATTTAAACATTTTTTCAATGGAAATCCAGCCATATTGTTGCATAGAACCATCAAAACAAATGCAAAACTGAAACTTCGATGAAATATGGCAGAACCTTTTTCCCATCAACTTTTATGACAATTTTAAGTAAAGATATTAGACATTTCATACCTTGAAAGTTTATGTTATGGAGTGTTTAGTAAGGTTCTAGTCTCAATAGACACATGATTGCCAAGATAAATAATGCTTAGGTATCCTACTAAGTTACTAACCCAAAGTCAAGTTTTGTTGCTGTATGATTTGAACTCATAGTATTTCCTTTGTGTCAAAGATAATGTTCTAGAGTGAAAAATCACCGAAAATGACCCAAAATCACATGCTCAGAAAAAAATAAGCTTGAATTGCGCCAAAACATGATATTTACATATTATCTTATTAAGTCATTCTGTTATAATGAAAAATTGCAGTTATACTGATGTATTACACAAAATAATTGCCTTTTACTCTCAAGTTTGATTTTCTCATAATAGTGCAATTTGATGATCTAAAAATATATATTGCAATTTTCAATATTTATAAATACCCTTTTTAGGCATCCAGGCTAAATTATTTAGTTCAGCCATGTTCTTTTCCTTAATGAATCCAGTGTTAAAAGACTTGAATCAAGGCGAAACTTCTGATGTACTGGAGAGGACATTTTGTGACATTATGAATTTTAATCTCTAAGAAAATGTATGTGCATGGCCTGGATATCTTTTCAACTTGCATTTGTCACATCTATAGACGGGCACACAATCGAGCAAAGAAAACACAAATAGCTTTTTTCTTCCTTCAGAATCCTGAGTGTTTTTTCCCTCGTACTGGAGAGGACACATTTTTTTGACATCATATTCAAGCCTCAATTTCCGAAAACCAAGTATAGGTTCTGAAATGAATCTTTTTGATTTACCTTGAGACATGTCTCCAGCTACAAAATTGACACAAAAAGTAGACACACTCTTTAATACCGGTTCATAACAGCATATACAGTAATAAATGGTCTGTCGAAGAACAACTTTTTGACACACGCCATTTTTCACATTTTGAGAGACAGCTCCTTTCGTATATAACTTATTCACATGAAACCTGTTGTGTTTTATGCCCAAGACATCGGTCCAGACAGGCATCATTAACATGGATCACAATTGCTTGCATTTGCTTTTCTGTGTTGCCATAATAATATGTGAAACTACCGGTGAGACACAAAAAAGTGCAAAAATTGGTCATAAATCTCCTGCTGCTTCAAAACTAAGCATTGTAGCAAGGTAAAATTTGGTACACATATACGGGTCATTCTCAAATTTCAGGACAATTAGCGTCACTCTAGCTCCCTGACATTAATTTGAATGTGATTAATATCTGAAGCATCACTCTGCATCTCTTATTCATATTTCTATTTAGGACCACTGCATTTGGAACAAAAAGTCATTCATTAGACCTTTTTTTTGTGCATTATGTACAGGAATTCGTGCAAAATCAATGGTTTTTCCCTGTCACTGGACCTGACATGACAAAATCAAATGTTTATTTTCCTCCTAATGTACCATTATATTCAAAGTTTCTTTGCACAATTCATGAGAATATAACTTTGAATTTATATTTAGTTCACATTCAAATTTTTTTTGGTCTTATTTCATTGATTAAATTGATACAATAAACATGTCACTAATTCATGTCAATTTTTTTGTCCACTCCGTTACTTGCCATAGCTCGGTTCGTTATTCTTTTTTATGAGCTATTTTCAATGAATATCATCAGACGCATGTGCGCTATAGTACCACTGCCTTGCAGACTTCATAAAACATGTATTCAATAAATTAAGACAAAATATTCATAGAAAATGTTTTTGGTCTCACCAAAATGTCCCCTCCGTTTCCTTCATTTCCAAGCTTACCAAATGATAGTTTTAAAGAGTGATTTCAAGTGTGTATTGCTGAGTGTGACAGCTTTTAATAGTCTGCAATTATTTTATCTTATCTCCAAAATAAAAAGCAGTAATGAGCGAAAAGCAAAAAATTGTTCCCCTCCGTTACTGTCCACTCCGTTACCAGATCAAAATAAGAAATCGACATTTGGACCAAAAAATCTATTGATATGAGATGAAGTACTTCTGAAAATAATAGTAACACCAATATTTTATTGTTTTTCCTTTTGTTTTTGTTCCTGCAGTCAATTTTTTACATCAAAATTCCCCTCCGTTACCACATTGTCCCCTCCGTTACAGGACATTTTTGCTATACCCTTTGTCCCGAAATTTGAGAATGGCCCATACTTCAATGTAGTACAAGACTGCCACCATGAACAATTTCTGTGTTCCTGTCATACTTTTGTCATAGTAATTGCTTAAAGACGAAAAATCGGCCGAGTGCAAATACTGTAAAACTGCCCATTAGCAAGGACTGGAATTTAAAAGTCAATTTTCTCAGAAATTCCTGAATGCGCCTTACTACGTTTCGCCTTTGGACGTTAGAATGGCAAGATTACAATTTAAGCAAAACACTGTTTTGTTGTGCAATTGAGGATACTAAGGGTTAAAATTTGGTCATGTTTATTGCCTCATAAGAATGGATAGAGAAAATAGCCTGAGGCAAATATATACCACCCCCCCCCCCCACTTTGGGCCAATGAGCAATCCTCCTTCAGCTACATAGTTGCAGGCAGGGTCAAAGTTTCAGTATTCCTTTGAGCATTGCCAAGCCCTGGAGATCTATTATGCACTGACCATTTGAGTTGCTATGTTATTAAGGTCAATTCTCTTCCACTCCATAAATCCTGACAGATGCAAATATGATAACTCCCACTGTCACATATCTGCATTTGGAAAGCAAAGTTCTGTCTTGCCAGAAGCAGCCGCGACAAGCGAAGTTCTGCAATTCCAAGTGGAATTGCTATCTGTTATGCCTTCCGTATTCAATGATATTAGCGCCTTATTGTGTACATTTATTGATTTAAATCAATGTTACCCTTTAAAAGGAAAATAAAGAACAATGCACAATCTGTACAAGGCACAATCTATACAAGGCACAATCTATACAGTGCACAATCTGTACAAGACAGGGTCTGTCACGTTCAAGACCAAGTCTTGTTAGATGCAACAGTGCAAGCCCAACGAGACAATCACAAGATTCAATAAACCACAAATTATGGCATCTCAGTCATGACATTCTTTGATTTGACAAGACAAATGACCAACAAAAATACAATGCATAGGCCTATGTCTCTTCCCATCCTGTCGTACATTACTGTGCTAAATTAATGCGAATCCAAGAAACTTCCAATTACATAGAATATCTCATACATTTCTTGTCAAGGTCATGTGCTTTCCGTGTCAACTCTTTCTCCTTGATGCTTGCATTGTCAATGAGGGTGAGGATCATGTCAGAATTGATGGAGCAGATGACAAACAGCCCTGATGACAAATCACCTCAAACCAGCGCATAAATCTCCTTATAGGGATGGGCATTCAATCAACCATAAATCTCACTGTGTCAGCAACATCATTTCCAGATTTCATTTGGAGTAGAGCATCATCCATTTAACCGTTGATACTTGACGCTGAAAAATCAACAAACTTTAAGATTTTGGTTATGAAGCAATCAATGGTATTTCAAAAGTGTTCTATTTTTTAGTGGCACTATGTAGCAGTGTAGTACTGTAGTAGTGTCGGCACAGAATTAATTAATTTCATCAAGACACATCTAATAATGGGATTAGTAGTACTAGCAAAAAATCAAGGACAAACCATGTTCCCCATTCACTTCATCAGCAAAAGCTAAAAGAAGCAGATTCCAGCTGTTTGCTTTAGTGTGATAAATTGCTGAGGGGCATGACCAACATAGGAATCTTTCACAAGAAAGGATGGAGTTTGTCACGATCAATAAGTCTTCCATTCATGCATTGTGCAATTTACAGGCCATCAGTAGAAAAAACAGACACTTGAACAAGAGCGAATAGACCACAGTAAATGAGTGGGAGGATGGCAGTTATTCTGCTGAAGCAGCATGATCAAGAAACAAACAAACTGAATATAATTCACAATTAATTAAATATATGATGTTCCCCTTTGAAATCATTTGAAATCAGTAAAAAAAACATTTATTACATCATAAATCATTACAAAGCCAAAATGTAGAAAAAAATTAGGAAGGTAGATGTATTATTTTAACCTTCTTCATAATGTTTATCTGACAGTTGGTGTCAAAGTAAGACTGTGCAGGCTTCCCTTTTGTAATCCGATTGATAAGTTTTGATAAGGAGCTATACGGGCGGACAAGACATTCTGATGAGGTACATGGCCACTCTGATATTATTGTCACAGAAACAAGACAACGGGATGGGCCGTATGCGAAAAAAGCCATGTCGAGATGGAAACTCCCATACCATTATATCATGTATAATATTACATATATTACAAATTTGCAATACATAGGCCTACAAATGTCATACCAATTTAATCACATTATATATATTACTCAACCGCAAGACTTCTTTTATGTTATACACAAGGTGTGAAAATTGTGGCAAAAAATATGTCAGTTTCTCTAAAGTATCACAATTCTATATAATATTTTTATAATAGAATAATTTTGATGATAAATCTGAAATGTTGCACTGTATGGTCTAATTATGATTAAATGACATTTTTCATATCTCATGAATTCCACCCGAATGTTGCATTTCTTGGACAGGACGTCTGGTGACATTTTTAAATTTTAAAATTTTTAATATTTTATTTACCTAAAAGAAAATATTATCTGTGATCTAAATATGTTTGATCGTTTTGAGATCTTGATGATGGGTAAATTTCTTAGTTTCAATTTATCACAGAAATTGTGATATTTTTTGACAACACTGCTTTTCTTATAGAAAAAAAGTCAAGAAAAAATGCCAATTTCTTAGGCTTCGGTACAATTGGATAACTTGTGTGTTGATGTCTGATGTTGACATCGCCTAATGCTTATATTTTTTCAAATTAAGTGTTTTTTAAGAATTTTCACCATTTTTTTTATTTTCCAACTGTATAAGCTAGACTAAATTTACATTTGACTCTGTAACAGAATCACACAATAGCCTTAAAAATCCATCCCAAACGGAGCATGTCAACATCCATCTGTGAGGACCTAATTTCATCAAAATGGAAATTGTTTTCACATTATATATTCCTTGGATGAGTACAGTCAGTCTCTCTCTTCCATAGTTGATGAAAGGAAAAAGTTGCAAAATTTAGTGTCTTTGCTCGTGATTCCGTTACCATGACTTTTGCTTGCTGTAAAAAACTGACCGGGCCAGTAATTCTGGATGTCCAAAACTTTAGCTCTATTATTATCGTTTTCATTGATACATGTTTTTCCAGTTTGCACTTCGCTTTATACCAAACTGTGATGTCACAGATTTAGTTGCATGACTTTGTATATTACAAGCAGTCAAGCACATATTTCAAGTAATTGCCCAAATGCATTCACACATGAATTCTGTACGTTTAGCTTGTTTGGCTTTGATACCCACACTGGTTGACGAATGCTTAATTCCATGAACTATAACTGAGTCAAACAGACTACTTCATCATATCATCATCATACTATTAATTCATGGACCCCTTACGCTACTCCAGCCAAACTGCTGATAGCTCAGTTATGAAAACTTGCAAGCAACTTGCCTGCACTGCCCACAAGGTCCTTAGCTATGTTTTCTGTGTGTAATCACAGTCAAAGAAATTGAAATGCTGTTTTTTCCTTATTCCGCCCTCTCTTCATGGGTATTATGCTAGTATTCTCAAAGGAGAGCTACATTGTTGGGCAAAAGTTAAAAAAGGATAAGGTGCTCACCATTGCATTAGTGTTGCAAGCACAAAATGGTACATCGAAATTGATGTGGATCATTGAAGATAAATTTGGGAAAATAGGGTTATATTTCAAAGGTTGCTCTCAAAAAATTTGGATGTGTCATACTGAGTCAGTATAGTATTGGCAATTGCTATTTCGTCAATATGCATGCCCACTTGCTTGGAGCCATCAGCATTTTTGAAAGCAACAAAGTAAAAAATGCAATTCCTACACTGTAGAAACTGCCCCATAAAATCCCCCTTCCTATTTTGACATATTTTGTTATCAGATAAGAAACCTTGCACCCATAAGCAAATTTGCGTAACACTAATCTAAAGACAAAAACCATACTATTTCCAAACATTTTGGCCAGCAGTGTACATTGACTGACAACAAATGATTTGAACTTGTGAAAACTAGTGTCTTATGAAAAACGATAAAAACATACTTTGTTTGGAAAACATTGAAACAGAGACTCTTCTGGTAAGGTGTAATACTCAGCTTGGACAGAAGTTGTTTGTTGCAGTTGTAACAAAATAATAATATCGCCTGGCAGTTTTGAATTCCTTTGTCTTCAACCGTGATGTCAAACTTTAAACTGAGTGTCACAGATTGAAGAATACACCAATGATATTCGCAGATACCTGATGAGGTCACAGTTTTGCTGCAAAACAAAGTTTTCAGAAAAACACATAGCTATGAAAACGATAATAACTTAACACAGGATAGATATCAAAGTCATGATTTGGTCCATCACATCTTTTGGCAATGAGTAGCTAGGTTTAGGCATTGCTTCCGTTACCATGGAATTCTTGATCTTAGAAATATTTTCCAGTCCATTATTTATTGTTTTAAAAATTTGTGCAAAGACAAATAACAGGGAATTATTAAACTACCTGGTAAGGCATGTTATATCTCTCTTTTTGTGGTGTTTAAATTGCACTAATATTAATAACCATGCAGGTGTTGTTACTTACTACAGTACTACACTTCAATTCAACGAGATTAAAATTACTTAATTTGGTAACTCACAACTATATGAGCATATATTTTTCTAAATTCATAGAATTACATTTTCCTCACATCCCTGTCTGATTTGTATCAAAAAGTCTCCCTCATAGTCATTGCAGACCTCCCAGGGGGGTTCCATGTTGGAGATCTCTCAACAACAAAAGCAGAGGAAGTGACCCACAGAAAGACAACACACCAAATTCCCAAAGGCCCTGACCAACATGTATCAAAGCAGCATGAAAAGGAACCTTTTAGTGCATATTCGTCGCTGTATAATTTAACTTTCTGCTCAGTGAATATGCACCCAGTAATTGCATGAGAGTTACTTGCATAATGATAATGCTATAACCGGTCTTTTTTATGTCTTTCCTACATACAGAGTTTCCCTGCAAATATAGCCCTTATCTGCAAAACAGTATAATAAGACCTTAGGGAAAACATCGATTGCTAACTTGAC
The DNA here is from genome assembly GCA_026936325.1 of Platynereis dumerilii. NCBI lineage: Eukaryota > Metazoa > Annelida > Polychaeta > Phyllodocida > Nereididae > Platynereis > Platynereis dumerilii. The sequence goes on along the minus strand of JAPTHN010000002.1, from coordinate 19,137,940 downwards.
AAGTTAGCAGGATCAGTCAAACTGGTATGGGACCAGACTTGTTTGATGATCTTCACCTTTATTTAATTTTTTTAGCACAATTTTACACCACCCACAGAAACTGATAATTGATCATCGATTTTTATCTGACACATCAAGAGTTATGTGTCTTCTTGTTAGTCCATGAGATTCTTAGCTTCAAAATTTTACTTGTCTTCTAGTGAATGTTTACCTGGTATTTCCATCAGAGCTGATTGCATAATGATAATGCAACCCTTTCCTTGTGTTGCTGTCATCTATTATGCCAGTGTGTACTGTGTTGGCTACTTTAGCACAGCAATAACACCTGAGGGAAAACATTACCTGTTTGATTGCCAAATACCTCACAGCTAAAAGAGAAACAAAGATGGTATGATATATAACTCGGGTTATTGAGATGGATCAGAGCAGATTGACCCCAGTGCCCTGCTCATGCACTGCATAGCTGTGACAAATTAAGGGGCAATGTCAGTTACAGCGGTAAGAAAAATGTTAGTAAAAACCAGTTTCATAGCCAAACAGTTTCAATGAGAAAGCGGTTGTGAATTTGTACTATCAGAAAACTTTATTGACGGTTCCATACAAATTGCAAGATTACAATTAAAGCAAAACACTACTATGTCATGTCCAATTGAGAATACAAATTGTAACATGACATTGTGGTCAGACCGTTATGGCATAAATAGCATGGATAGGGTAGGCGTATATACTATATATAGTGGAAAATATAAAGTGTGACTTCAGTGACAGACTACCCTCCAGCCTCTTATGTTAGTGTTACCCCACAGGGTGGGGCGTGTATCCTGTCATGAGGCCTTCAAGGCTTGTTAGATGCAATTGTTCAAGCCCCTTGAAGTTATCTTGAGATTCAATAGACACATGAAATTCCTATCAACCACAAATGAATGGTGTCTCCTTGTCCTTCACGAACAACCTGCACAAATATAAGCCAAATAATATCCCTTTCCATCATGAACAAATCTCTGTACATAAAAAAGCTAATCCATTGGACTTTTAATTATGTGCAATATCTCAAACATTTCTTATCAAAATCATGTGCATTGTGTCTGTCCATTCCTGTGTGAACTCTTCTACAAATCCCCCTTCTTGATGTTTGGTCCATGAAAGTGAAGATATCACATTTGCATCTGTCAGAATTAATTGAGCAGATGAGATACAGCTGGATGATAAATCTCCTCAAATGGGCAGGGCATGAATCTCTTTAGTAACAGACAACTAATACAATTCAAACCTTCACTTTGGTCTGAATGGGGAGCGACATCACATTAGATTTGATTTGGAGCAGAGCATCGTCCATCATTTCACTGATGTTTGTCCATGATAATCCACCAAACTTCTAAACTTCTAAAGGTGCTGGTTATTATGTAATAAAATAACATTTCAAAAGTATCTGATGTTCAAATGGGCATTGCATAAGCCTGCAGGTACAGTAGACATAATTACTGGAGAATAATAACTGAAGCAATGTCGAAACAAAGCAACTTTCAAAATATGTACTTGGAAATATTTTGCCCTCCTAAGGTCAACAGGGGCCTCGGATGCCCCTGTGGCAGTCTGCAGAATGGTTTACCAACAACTTGGAGCAAGGCTATTTGGGACAATCAATTTTAATGTCAATCTGCACATTACCCGTCCCACGAGATCTATGTATTGACCGATTGAGGTGCTATGTCATCAGGGTCAGATCTCTGTCGTTCTATAAATCCTGACAGATACAAATATGATGACTCCCACTGCCACAGATTGCAGCAGTTATAGAGCACTGAAAAATATTGTTGGCCCTTTGATGCACAAAATTACATGACATTTTATTGATGATTTTAACGATATTTTCATTCATCATGGCCCAAGGCTGGGGAGCCATTCAAATTAATAAAACTTCTCATATTACGCCATGGCCATGGCCTACATCTCGTCTTTCGGTGTCTGTGTTTTTCTTCAAGAAGACTGCAAAAGCTATAGATCTTCATATGATATGGCATCCAGTATAGATTAAGGAATATCGAATCATATGGTCATGTTACCAACTAACATTCTTAACCAATATTTCTGTCCAGGGCACTGAGGCAAGACTGTTGTGCAATGTTTGGCACAACAATATTTATAGTGCTGGTTCCAGTATGCGAATGTTACTCATGGTAAAAATACTTCTTATATTTTTAATCGAGTTTGTTTGTTTGTTTGTTTGTTTGTGTTTATATCGAGGCAGGCGATCATCGTATGATGATGAGATGAGAAGACTGTGAGTCTGGCACACACACTATTAATTCAGGGATGCCCAGGGTCTTTCAGTTGCCCCAGCATAGAATACTGGATGCAACCCGCCTCCATTTAATGTCCCAAGGGCAAATATGTACCATCTCCCCCCCTCCACCACTTTGGGGCTAGGTGCCAGCCTCCTTTAACTACATATTTGCAGGCAATGTCAAACTTTCAATATTCATTTGAGCATTGCCGGGCCCTGGAGACCTATGCACTGACCCTTTGAGGTGATATGTTATTAGGGTCAATTCTCTTTCACATTCAATGGTGTCCGTGCCTTATATTGTACATATATAGTTTTAAATCTATGTTACCCTTTAAGAGACAAATAAAGAACAAGGCACAATTTGTACAGGGAACAATCTGTACAAAGGAGGGTCTGTCTAGTTCAAGACCAAGTCTTGGTGCAAGCCCAATGAGAAATTTCAAGATACAAACAACACATGAGATCCCGGATGACGGCATTTTTGTCCTGACATTCTTTGAATTATGACATATTACCCAACAAAAATACAATGCACATGTCTCTTCCCACCCTGAAATAAATTCCTGTGCAATATTAATGCTAATCCAAGAAACTTCTAGTTACATATAATATCTCATACATTTTTTGTTAAATTGTCTCATAATTGTGTGTTTTCTTTGTCAACTCATTCTCCTTGATGATTGGTCAATGAGGGTGAGGATCATGTCATTAATGGAGCAGATGACAAACAGCCCTGATCACAATTCACCTCGAATGATCACGGCATCAATCTCCTTATTGGGATGGGCAATGAATCAACCAGAAATCTTCTCTGTGGCGGCAACATTATTTCTAGATTTCATTTGGAGTAGAGCAGAGCATCATCTATTCATTTGTTGATATTTGTCGCTGATAATTCATCAAACTTTTAAAGATGTTGGTTATGAAGCAATCAATGGTGTTTCAAAAGTGTTGTATTTTCTAGTGGCAGGAGGTAGAAGTGTAGTAGTGTTGACACAGAATTAATTAATTTCATCAGGACACATCTAATAAAGGGATTAGTTATAATGAAACATGTATCTGTTATGATATAAGGATGTCAATAGGGATTTTTCCTGAAAGGACTAAACATTTTAGGGAGGGTCCCTTAAGAGGTACTAAGTTAAGGGAATCATTGCTGTTTGCTTTAGTGTGATAAATTGCTGTGGGGCGCGACCAACATAGGGATCTTTACAAGAAAGGATGGAGTTTGTCACAATCAATAAGTCTTCCTTTCATGCATTGTGCAATTTACATGCTCCAGAGGAATAAACAGACACTTGGAAAAGAGCGGATAGACCACATAACAGTAAATGAGTGGGAGGATGGCAGTTATTCTGCTGAAGCAGCATGATCAAGAAACCAACAAACTGAATTTAATTCACAAATAATTAATCACACGCTGATCCACTTGGAAATCATTTTAAATCAGTGAACAAATCATAATAAAGTCATTAAAAACAGAAAGCATAATAAAAATTAAAAGATTACGAAGCCAAAATGCAAATAAAGAGGAATGTAGATATATTATTTTAACGTTCTTCACAATGTGTATCTTGCGGCTGGTGTACAACTTATTTTGCTCAAGTAACCCCATGAAGGCTTCCCTTTTGTAATCTGATTGATAAGTTTTGATATGAAGCTTTTTGGACGTACAAACATTCTGATGATGTACATGGCCACTGTGATGTCATTGTCACAGAAACAAGACAACGGGATGGGCCGTATGTCAAAAGTCATGTCCAGATGGAAACCCCCACACCATTATATCATGTATAGTATTGTATATATTACAAATCTGCAATGCATAGCCCTACAAATGTAGCATCAATTTAAACAATCATCATTATATGTACACAACTGCAAGATTTCCTTTTTTATACTCAATGTGTGGAAATTTAGGGCAAAATATATGTCAGTTTATCTAAAATATCACAATTTGACATGATATTATTATAAAATAAATTTGACTGAATTGTCCTAATATGATGAATCTGAAATGTCACACTAAATGAGCATGGACAGTCTTGTACTCTTAAAAAGAGCTGCCTCAGAACTGGTCATTTCCTTTCAAATAAATGTATATAGAAAATATCATGTGAGCCATACTGTTGTTGATGTGTCATGACTAAACCACAAGTTCCAACAGCACTTTGAATGTTGACATTAGTTTGAAAGAAGACCAATAATAGTGAATTATTAAACTGCCTGGTAAGGCCAGTAATATCTCTACTTTTTGGTGTTTAAATTACACTAATACGAATTACCAAAGATGCTATACTTCAATTGAATAAGATTAAAATAACTTAATTTGGTAAACTCACAACAATCTATTTTTCCAATTCATAGAATAACATACCCCTCTCTGATTTGTATCAAAAAAGTCTCCTTCTTACTTAAAGATGACAGACCTCCCAAGGGGGTTTCATGTTGGACATTTCTCAACAACATAAGCAGAGGAAGTGACCCACAGAATGACAACACACAAAATTCCCAAGGGCCCCAGGACAACAGTGGCAACATGTATTGGTGCAGAAAGGAAAGAAACCTTTTAGTACATATTTGTTGCTGTATAATTTAACTTTCCGCCCAGTAACTGCATACTCAGTTATAGCATCCAAGTTGTTTTCCCAATAAACTTGTCAAACTTGTTTGGAAAATGATAATGCTATAACCGGTCTTTTATTTTGACTTTCCTAAATATGCCAGTTTCCTTGGAAAATAGCTTTCTATGCAAAGCAATTTAATGAGAACTCAGGAAAAACATTGATTGCCAAATTCACAAGTAAGCAGGAGTAACCAAACTGAGGTAAAACTTATTTTAATTTGGTTTTAGCACAATTCTGCACCACCTAAAAACTGATAATTGTTCATCGATTTTTATATCTGACATATCGCGAGTTGTGTATCTTCCTTTAAGTCCACAAGATTATGAGCTTTAAAATTTTACTTGTCTTCTATTGAATGTGTATCCAGTAACTGCATCAGAGAGCTCCAACTGCATAATGATAACGCAACCCTTTCCTGTTGTTGCTGTCATCTATTATGCCAGTGTGTACTGTGTTGGCTACTTTTGCACAGCGATAACACCTGAGGGAAAACATTACCAGTTTGATTGCCAAATAACTCACAGCTAAAAGAGAAACAAAGATGGTAAGATGCATAACTTGGGTAATTGGGACAGACCAGAGTAGATTGACCCCAGTGCCCTGCTCATGCATTGCGTAACTGTGACAAAATAAACGACAATGTGAGTTGCAGCAGTAAGAAAAATGTTAATAAAAATCAGTTTCATAGCCAAGCAGTTTCAAGAAGTCAAGTGCTCTGGAGGTTGTAAAATTGTAGAATTGGAACGCTTTATTGACAGTTTGATGCAAATTGCAAGATAGCAATTAAAGCAAAACACCACCATTTCATGTCCGATGGAGAATACAAATATGTGACATGTGGTCAGGCTGTGATGGCCTCAAAAAGAATGGAATATGATGGAAAATATGAAGTCTGGCTTCAATGGCAGACTACCCGCAGCCCTCCTCTCCCCTATGTTTGGGCCAAGGTGCTTATTCTTGCAAGCCCCCTTTAGCCTTTATCTAGCTTTTGGGAAGGGAGTTATCTATTTGAGGCAGGGCCAAATTTTTGATATTCATTGGTGCATTACCTATCCCTGGAGATCTATGTACTGACCATTTGAGGTGCTATGTTATTAGGGTCAATCCTCTTCTGCTCCATAAATCCTGACATAGGCAAATATGATAACTCCCAATGTCATATATCTGCATTTGGAAAGTAAAGTTCTGAACTGCTAGAAGCAACTGCTACAACAAAATGCAAATATATAAATGGCAACAATTTGCTAAAGTTTAGAGAGGCAAAGCCACATGGGCGGAGATTGGCAAAATCCAAATGGAATAACTATCTGCAATGCCTCCAGTTTTCAAAGGCATCTGTGCCTTATTGTGCACATGTATCAATTCAAATCAATGTTACCCTAGAATGCCAAGGACAAGGCACAATCTGCACAAGGCAGGTCTGTCACGTACTAGCTCAAAGCTTGTTAGTTGTAATTGTTCAAGCCCATTGAGGTTATCTTGAGGTTTAATAGACACATGAAATTCCCATTAACCACAAATGAATGGCGTCTCCTTGCCAAGATTCAAATATTTTGCAGACAGGATCAACAACCCTGACAAACATAAACCAAGTAATATCCTTTTACATCCAGCTAGAAATTTCTGTATATAAAAAAGACTATATATGTAATTCCATTTTTAATTTATATGTATCTGTATTCATGTAAAGCGCCTTTGCATGAGTACAGAAAGTTGCTCTATACAAAAGTAAATAAATAAACAAACAAAAGTAGACAAGTTTCCCTGTGTTAAGTCCCTAAATTATTATTAGACAAGGATTCACTACTGGAGTTTGTTTCTTTCGTGTCATTTTCAATTGGATTGTTTGCAGAAAAAGTAGTATGACAGGAATACAACTTTAATCAAGACAAGTATAGTCATGACTGGGTCATCCATTTGTGGATCATTTTGACCAATTGCAAACCATTTGACGTTCAAAAACCACAATATCTAACATGCAATTTGATTTTCATTTGATTTTCAAACAAAAGCAAGCATCCTATACTGATTATTTTCCCTCATTGTGATACGTGTACAACTGTAAAAACATCTCATTGCAACAGAAAGGGCAGATTTCACGAAAAGTGCTCTCAGAGGGTACCTTAAACTTTCAAGCCCCTTTGCTATCTCTCTGTTGCTTCCTGAAGCAAGTAAACCTATTACTAGGTACATCTTTGAGCTAAAAAATAAGTATCAATAAAATAATTCTCAAAAATTTAGCTTTTTGCTCTTAAAAAGATATTTTTTAATCCCTCATTAGGACAATTTTGGACAACCAAACTTACTGGTCATCAGACGTGCTTGCTTTGACACTCTTTGGAATCTGCTAAAAGCAATTCAACAAAATTAAATGATAAGTGATTGATAAAAAACATTTTGAAAATTATTTTGGAACCATTTGTAATTATGTTAGTCATTACAAAGTTGGAATAAAATTAAAAATTAAAAAAGACTGCTCATGTAACTCGATTCCGTCACAGGACACTGAGGTTACATTAGAAACTTTTACATGCGGATTTTTCTGTGTTCTTGCTACTTATGCCAATTTCTAAAGTAAAATTCTAAAATTTATTGAAAAACATGTCTTATTTTCCTATATACATCACCAAAAACATAAACAACTGGGTGAGGTAGCTGTTTTTCAATGCTAATGTAACTGCAATTTGGCATCTGTCCATTTCATAGTGGTAGGTACATTAGCAAAATTTGTCTATCCAAATTACTTTAACAAACACATAATTATATCTCGAATTTTTTCTGAACTGAAAGCCAGGTCTCCCAGGAGCAGGCCAGGTGTGGTACCCTCCTGGTGTTTTCATTTATATTGCAAAAGGATCAGCATAAAAATTCCGTCCTCAATCATTTATCATTATCGCATTAGCACAATCCATATTTTTAGCTACTATTCAGTCTATTCACCAATCAAACAGAAAACAGTGTTTACCAATGATTTTATTTATAGATTGACACAATAAAAGATTTAGATTTCAGCTTTTTTGTCCTGCCAGCTATGCTCAGAAAAAGCACCCAGAGAAAATCTGAGAAGCTACGAATCAATGTCTGTGCATTGTCTGGCCCTATCTCTAATGTAAGTTGTAGTAAGTCATTTTGCAACATTTTGTAAAATCTGCCAAAGAGAAATAATGCGCATTTTCAGATCTTAAACATTTGGTCACCATGCAAGTTGGGAATAGTTATAAATCAATCAGTTGAAGTTTAGATTTGACAACTGGTGATTCAGTTGATTTTTTATTAAGTTAGTCAAAATATGTAATGTCTGATGTCTTGTCTTATAGGTTTTCCACTGACTTTGGTCTTCAAATTGCGACACATATCGTCCTTGATATGTCCATGTACTGAAATGTAGCATTCCTCCTTTTTCTCATATGATAGGAAAACTATGTTATAAATAGGGACACTACATTTTGCCTTGAATTCATTCATATATTCATAGATAAGGATCAGAAGTTGCCACTCCCGGGTCAAGAAGCTTTTTCTGAGTATATTGCCACCCATGATTTGGTCAATACTAAACGGGGGAGTAACCAAGGGAATTAACGTTACATGCAGGAGCCGAAGACCCGAAGTCAGTACCAAATGGGGAAATATCCTGTAAAGAGTTGATAGTAGTCAGAGAGGCACTCAGGGTACATGTGGATTGCAGATTTTGATTACTTGCTCTAACGACTCTTGGAGCCACAAGCTATTGCTCTCAACAGTCATGTAGTCTGCATCTCAGCATGTTCCTTTTCATACCCCTAATGAATTGGCAGGGGCGGACTGGCCTATGTGGCAGAGTGGCAGCTGCCACGGGCCCATCCACTCAGGGGGGGCCCATTCAAGATGTAAAAAAAAATTAAAAATTGATAAAAAGCTGACAAGGAAAACTTAGTCATCAGGTATATGATTTTGTGATGAAACAGTGTCACCTGAATTGGCCAGAAGTCTCTCACATGGGGCCCCATCCTAGAAATACTTTACCAAACTAAATATGCAATAGAATTTTGCTTTTCTTGTTCGAAATAACTCCGACAGTAGCAACTTCGGGGGGCCCCTAGGCTTATTTTGCCACGGGGCCCGAGATGCCGCCAGTCCGCCCCTGTGAATTGGCAAGCAGAGAAGTGGATAAACAGCGTTTAATGTCATTTGTGTTTTGTGTCATGTTTGTGTATATCATGCGAAATTGCGAATTTTACACTTTCAGAGGATATTAGTAAATGTGGCAAAACAATGGAGACTAGCCATACTGAAAGATGCATTACTGCAGAACAACCATTTAAAATGTCATATCACCTATGTGTAACGATATACAGCGTATTATACACCTACATCATGGATTGTATTACTTACAATTTTTGCCTTAGTGTGACCTCCCGGCCACACTGATCATTTATTTTAAAAACATGTGAATTTGTCAAGACAGTTTCATTCGCAATCATGAGTAAAGGATAGTCATGAAACTGAAGCTTCTGCAATCCTAGGTATCGATATTGCAGAAGATTTATCACATAGATTACCGTACAAATTCTTTGCATTATTGTTTTAAACTAATTGATATGCACCAAATGCAATAATCATATTCTGCAATCCACATGTACACATGGGAGTAAATAGATGAAATTGTATTCATTCAGCAGTAAATTACGTTTTTCCAATATTAACTTGGTCTTTTCTAACTAACATCACATTTACCAGAATGGTAAGACACATATTTTCACATTTTCATTGCATGTGTTGTTGATTGGTAGTATCAGACGAAATGTGATTGAAAAACTTAAAAAGATAAGAATCATCATGAAACGCTTGAAATTTTCATTGGTAATTTGTGATCACAAAACGATCCTTCCCACACTAGTCATGTATGCACTGAAAAATCATTGTGGTTACAGTAGACGAACTTCGAGTGCTTACATGCAATACACTTGGAGGCTGTTACTGACATCATTGCCTATCCCTGCCATGTTAAATGACTATAACTTTGACCTCATAAACGTATGACTGACTCATAGCCCATACATACCATGTTGTGTGATAGGTGTCATAGCACTCACCAGTGACCTCACACCTGTCTCTCTGAGTAATAGGCCTGCAATCATTTTGGAATCAACAGAGCTTGACCATGCACTTTTAATGCTTCTGATCCCTAGCTGATCTTGGCATCTGACCATAACTGTTGATAGACAGTAGCCTTGGTTGGCCTTGGTTGGCATTCATGCACACAAGCATGCAGAAATTTCCTTTACAATTCTGCCATGGTATACCTCAAAGTTTTGACTCTCCATCTCAATTCAGATGGATAAGCTTTGATGTTGATAGCCTGTGTCAACACTATATCTTCATGAAGAAAGCAATGATTATTGACAAATGGGTCAGATTTATGACTCAGTGACTTCATATGACAACTGTTCTACTGCCCCTACACTTATCATTGCTCTGATACACGTCACTGAGCCAGGTATTGGTCACTGCTGCATCTATACACGTCATTAGAAGTCCTATGAGTCAGTGAAAGAACCACCAGTTGCAATGCTAAAGACTCAAGCAACAGCTTCAGTGACCTCATTGAAGCTCTGAAACCACTCACTTGTAAGCACTCGAAGTTTGTCTACTGTAACAGCCTCAGAAAAAAAGTTTGATCACCAAATTGAATTTTTTTCGATGGGGGCGGCCATGTTTGTACATACTAATGCACATGCAACTGCGAGTGTTGGAATTTGGACACATATACATATATAATCTGAATATGTACGTACATCCAATAGTTTGTATTGGGAAGTGGTGTCTCCAACCTTTGTCTTCATGGTGTCTCAAAACTATGATCTTCACAATGATCTTTTAGGTGACAGTTGGGGGTTTTATTACTCATTTATCAGCTTTTGTTGCGGCATTACCTGTATATTCATGAAAATATGGATGAAATTTATTTATTTATAGTTCATCGAGTGGGTGGTATACAACTTCCATAGCCCAACCAACCCCAGATGCTCCTACTTGCAATGAATAAGATATGATGTGGATAGACATAGCAATCTCATAAGATACATTGCAACTGTGATGTTATTGTCACAGAAACAAGACAATGGGATGGACCACATTATGTCGACAGCTATTGTCCTAGAGAGAGTTGATATACTACCATTATATCATACATGCACATTACAGATATGCAATGCATACAGATGTTGCTTCACTTTAAATAATTGTGGTGTTTATTACATAACTGTACGACTTCTTTTCTTTTCACAATCTATGGAAATTGACACCAGAAATATTACAGAAATATTATATCAATTCATCTAAAATATCAATATATAGACCACCTATTACCTTATAAAATATAAGGTTTGATATTGAAGCCTTCAAATTTGATAAATCTGAAGAGTTACACTGTCTGTATGAATGTGATATGCAGTCTACTTATTTCAAATTATAATGTAATGTAAATATCATTTTTCATATCTTAATTTTTTTTTTTGTCCATTTTTGTCACCAATGGCTAAAGAGTCGTTCCTACATTGTACAGTGTGAGACAGGAGAATGAATAACAGGGTATGTGGCCATGTGTTAATTGTGTTATACATATTCCTCATATGGTATACCCCTCTCTGGTTTGTAACATGCAGCCTGTTTCTTATTCAGATATGGCAGACCTCCCTGGGGGGGTTTCATGTTGGAGATTTCTCAAGAACATAACCAGAGGAAGTGACCCACAGAATGACAACACACAAAATTCCCAAAGGCCCAGACCAACATGTATCAAAGCAGCATGGATAGAAATGTTTCAGTGCATATTTGTTGCTGTATAATTTGACTTATCACTGGTAAACGTGTACCCAGTAATTGCATCAGAGTTGTCTGAATAATGATAACGCTACAGTCACTATACCCTGTCTTTTTGTTGCCAGTGTTTCCCTGTATGCATAGCCGTTTTCTGCAAAGTAATTATAAGACAAATAACTCACAACTAAAAGAGAAACAAAGATATATACTTAACTTGAGAAGTTAGCAGAATGGCATGGCATTGTACAACTTTATTTAACGTTGTTTGATCACAATCTCAGCAATGTCAGCATTGGCTTAAAACTCATTGATAATAGTCGATTTTGATACCTGAGCTTTCTGTGTCTCCCTGCATGAGAATATGCTGCTATAAAATTGTGCTTATCACTTTTATTGACAGTCCAAGGCAAATTGTAAGATTACTATTTAAGTAAAACACTGTTATGTCAAGTGCAATTGAGAATACTAAGGGTTAACATGTGGTCGGAGGCAAATATGTACCAGGCAGGGTCAAAGTTTCAATATTCATTTGAGCATTGCCAAGCCCTGGAGATCTATGCACTGACCATTTTAGGTACTATGTTATTAAGGTCAATTCTCTTCCGCTCCATAAATCCTGACAGATGCAAATATGATAACTCCCACTGTCACATATCTGCATTTGGAAAGCAAAGTTCTGTGTCGCTACAGAGGCAGCAGCAACAAGCAACTGCAATTCCAAATGGATGCCTTCCATATTCAATGGTATCAGTGCCTTATTGTGTACATGTACATATTGATTTAAATTAATGTTACCCTTTAAGGTGGCTCGCTACTCGTGCCAAGTGGTAGTGAGCGCATATTCACGCACAGCCAGGCAGGCCCTATCTATGAAAAATCCTACCTCGTCAATTTTTTTAGCGCCATGGTTTATAAAAAAGGTTAAAATTGTCAAAATCGAAACTTATATTCTGAACCCCTTGGAAAGTCGTTTAAACTGAATATATCTCTTTGAAATTGTAATCACCTATTCCATGAAAGTGTCTTCTTTAATTTCATGCTTCATTGCATAATATGGGATGCATGACCACTGAATGGCAGAACAAACTTCACAGTAGGAAAAATAAGAAAAAAATTTGTTTTTCAGGTTTGCTTGGACTGACATAACCCCAAATATTTTTTTTAAGGCTGGTAGCGACCACTTTTGTTTACATATCCATGCTGTAAACTATATTTTGGACCATTCTAAACTGTTTCTCATCACGATCATGTGTTTTGTATGTCAACTTTTTCTCTTTCATGCTTGGCTGATGGGGTTATTTATTGACAAAAATAGAGTACTAGTGAGATATGTGCAGTAAAAGTGAGAGATATTCTGAAAAATGCTATGTTCCAATTGAGAAGTTACAAAAGCATTCGTAGAATGAAAATGGTGAGATATTTTGTATTTCCGACTTCTGATTCAGATTCCTGGGGAAATTCTCCATAAGAAAATAAAATTCTGCACCAAAATGTCACAAATATGCGACTCAAATCTTGAACTTTGTCTTACGGAGCAATCAATGGTATTTCAATAAGTGGATTAGTAATACTTGCAAACATCAGCAAATGCCTAAAGAAGTAGATTCCAGCTGTTTGCTTTAGTGTGATAAATTACTGAGTGGCATGACCAACACAGGAATCTTTCACTAGAAAGGATGGAGTTTGTCACAATCAAAAAGTCTTCCATTCATGTATTGTGCAATTTTCAGGCCTGCGGAGGAATAAACAGACATGTGGACAAGAGCAGATAGAGTTCAGTAAAAGCATGCATTAATTCTGCTGAAGCAGCATGATCAAGAAACCAAAAGAATTAATTTAATTCAAAATTAAAATCATATGATGATCCACTTGGAAATAATTTCAAATCAGTGAACTAAACATAATTAAGTAATTTCCAAAACAGAGAGCTTAAATAAAAATTAAAACATTTTAAAGCCAAAATGCAAATAATGAGGAATGTATACATATAAGTTTAACCTTCTTCACAAAGTTTATCTGGCGGCTGGTGTACAACTTCTTTTGCCCAAGCAACCCCATGCAGGCTTCACTTTTGTAATCCGATTGATAAGTTTTGATAAGGAGCTATACGGACGGACAAGACATTCTGATGAAGTACATGGCCACTGTGATGTTATTGTCACAGAAACAAGACAACGGGATGGGCCGTATGTCAAAAGCCATATCCAGATGGAAACTCCCATACCATTTTATCATGTATAGTATTATATATATAACAAATTTGCAATACATAGGCCTACAAATGTCATACCAATTTAATCACATTATATATATTACACAACCGCAAGACTTCTTTTATGTTGTACACAATGTGTGAAAATTGTTGCAAAAAATATGTCAGTTTCTCTAAAGTATCACAATTCTATATAATATTATTATAATAGAATAATTTTGAGAGGATTGTTCTGATATGATAAATCTGAAATGTTGCACTGTATGGTCTACTTTTGATTAAATGAAATTTTTCATATCTTATGAATTCCACCCGAATGTTGCATTTCTTGGACAGGACGTCTGGTGACATATAAAGTGACCTTGTACTGGCAAAAAAATTTTAATATTTTATTTACCTAAAAGAAAATAATATCTGTGATCTAAATATGATCAAATTTCTTTCGCAAAATTTGAGAACCTGCTCATCAATAATAAGCAGCCATGAAATTTCTATGACACTCCAGAACAGGAATGATAAAAGGAGGTCATTGCCTGCTGGATTATAACATTTCCCAAAATTAGGAAACTTTGATTAAAAAACATCACATGAATGCAGACTTCACAAGTTCTCTGTTTTCTGATACAACTCTGAATGCACACATACTTCTGAGCAGCCTGGTTGCCTAGCAACATAGCGTCACAACTGCTGCAGGCCCTGAAAAAGTTGTGACGTCACCATTTTCTGCTCTCTTTTTTTTAACAGCATGGCAGCTAGTAATTTGCTATTTAAATGAGATCTAATGCAGCTAGAAGCATACTTATTTTTTTATTGAATGCAGTAACACCTACTCTATACTCTTTCAAAGTTTCAGCTTCTCATCTTTATCCAAAGAATTTTCTCAACTAATTTCAGTCAACTGCGTCTAAAATTGTTTTTATTTCTTTAAATTGACATTGGCATAGTCATGGTACTGCAGTTAAAAAACGACTAGGTGAAATTTTTTTTATTTTTGGCTATTTGTTTGACAATAACTTGTTCATGATATATGCAAATTTTAAAAAATATCTGTATGATCGTTTTGCTAAAATTTGATTACTGCTAAAATTGATGCATACAAAATCAGCAATTAATTTGTGTTTTGGTTCCCTTTGAGCTCTTACAGAAAAAAGTATTTTAACCTTTTTCTTCAAATTTGTAGCAAATGTATTGGTTTACATCCATGGGAAGACATTTCTGACGTTTTTGTGTGACAAATGCATGTAATGCTTTATTCTGTGGTACATAACCAAAAACTCAATTTATGACTTTTAAGCAGTCATCAGGCCAAATATACTGTTGCCATGGCAACAAAACGAGTCGGTGAAATTTTTTTGTTTTTCATTTTTGGAATGTATGGGTCCTATAGAGTAACTGTGCAAAATTTTAGAAAAATCTGTATGATCAAACCACCATGCTTGAGTCACCTTAAATTACACTAATATGAATAACCATACAGGTGTTGTTACTACATACTTCAATTGAACCTGATTAAAATTACTAACTCACAACTATATGCTATAACCAGTCTTTTTTATGTCTTTCCTCCATACAGAGTTTCCCTGCAAATATAGCCTTTATCTGCAAAACATAATAATAAGATCTTAGGGAAAACATTGATTGCTAACTTGACAAGTTAGCAGGATCAATCAAACTGGTTTGGGACCAGACTTGTTTTAGCGGGGCAGATTTGTCATGAATAGGCAGTAATATTTCATTTATACATAGAAGCATGAAACTTGGCACATCGTTTAAAAACATCTTAAAGAATAAATTTAGATAGGGAGCCACTTCAGATTTGACCTAGTTGAGCCATGGCAGCCATTTTCCAAAATGGCGGCTAATTCTCTCATTTTCCTGCTTTCTGTGAAGTGCCTACAGTTTGACCATATGAAAACAGTGGTCATTATTTCTTCTAAAGATCTAAAAAACACTATCATTTGATTCCTGGCTTGAATTAAGGAATTTTAGGGTGGTCGGGGTCCATTTTGTTATAACTGTTGAAGAAAATGCAGCATTGAAATCTCAATTAATATTTAAATAGACCACATATTTGAATTCCTAGTAAGAAGAGCTTTCAAATGAATGGTATCATCACTAGTTTCCGTGAATTCTTTGTCAAAATGAACCTCAGAACCGAAATCTTCAAAAAACTTAAAATTTTCATTTTTTCCATTTCCACTCCAAATTTAAGAAACCCATTAATGCGGGTACTCATTTGAAAGCTCTTTTTGTAAGGAATTCAAATATGCAACTTATTTTTATATATTAATTAGAATTGGCGAAACCACACAAAACCACGAAAATACAGTATTTGAGTTGATAATTCTACCAAAATGGATTCCAGAAAGCTTGAAAATAGTTGAGGCTATTAAAAATGTTGTAGTAATGTTCTGAATACCTAGAGAAGGAATAACAAACACTATTTGCATGCATTCTATTAAATTGGAACTACACAGAAAGCAGCAAAATGGAAGAATTGGCAGCCATTTTGGAAAATGGCTACTAGTAACCATCTATGCTAAATCTGAGGTGGCTCCCTATCAAACTATATTTGTAGAGATGTTTTTTAAATGTGCGCCAAGTTTCATGCTTCTATGTATAAATGCACTATTTTTTTACTTGCCTGCCCCGCTATTTGATGATGTTCAACTTTATTTAATTATTTTAGCCCAATTTTTACACCACCCATAGAAACTGATTATTGATCATCGATTTTCATCTGACACATCGAGAGTTATGTGTCTTCTTTTTATTCCATGAGATTCTTAGCTTTAAAATTTTACTTGCCTTCTAGTGATTGTTTACCTGGTATTTCCATCTGAGCTGATTGCATAATCATAACACAACCCTTTCCTCTTGTTGCAGTTATGCCAGTTTGTACTGCGTTGGCTACTTTTGCACAGCTATAACACCCGAGGGAAAACATTACCTGTTTGATTGCCAAATAACTCACAGCTAAAAGAGAAACAAAGATGGTATGATACATAACTCGGGTAATTGAGATGGACCAGAGTAGATTGACCCCAGTGCCCAGCTCATGCATTGCATAGCTGTGATAAAATAAGGGACAACGTCAGTTACAGCGGTAAGAAAAATGTTGGTAAAAATCAGTTTCATAGTCAAACAGTTCCAAGGAGAAAGCGGATGCGAATTTGTACAATCAGAAACTTTATTGACAGTTCCATACAAATTGCAAGATTACAAAAACACTACTATGTCATGTCCAATTGAGAATACAAAGTGTTACATGTGGTCAGACTGTTATGGCATAAATAGCATGGATAGGGTAGTATAGGCGTATATACTATATATAGTGGAAAATCTAAAGTGCGACTTCAGTGACAGACTACCCTCCAGCCTCTTATGTTAGTGTTACCCCACAGGGTGGGGGGTGTATCCTATCATGAGGCCTTCAAGGCTTGTTAGATGCAATTGTTCAAGCCCCTTGAGATTATCTTGAGATTCAATGGACACATGAAGTTCCTATCAACCACAAATGAATGGTGTCTCCTTGTCCTTCACGAACGACCCCACAAATATAAGTAAAATAATATCCCTTTCCATCATGTAACAAATCTCTGTACGTAAAAAAGCTAATCCATTGGGACTTTTAATTATGTGCAATATCTCAAACATTTCTTATCAAAATCATGTGCATTGTGTCTGTCCATTCCTGTGTGAACTCTTCTACAAATCTCCCTTCTTGATGTTTGGTCCATGAAAGTGAGGATCATCACATTATCATCTGTCAGAATTAATGGAACGGATGAGATACATCTTGATGATAGATCACCTCAAATGGGCAGGGCATGAATCTCTTTAATAACAGACAACTAATAGAATTCAAACCTTCACTTGTGCTGAATGGGGAGTGACATCACATTAGATTTAATTTGGAACAGAGCATCGTCCATCATTTCATTGATATTTGTCCATGATAATCCATCAAACTTCTAAAGGTGCTGGTTATTATGTAATAAAATAACATTTCTTAAGTATCTGATGTTCAAATGGGCGTAGCATAAGCCTGCAAGTACAGTAGACATAATCACTGTAGAATAATAACTGAAGTAATGTCAAAACAAAGCAACTTTTAACATACGTACCAGGGAATTATTAAGCTGCCTGGTAAGGCATGTAATGTCTCTCCTTTTTGGTGTTCAGATAACACTAATACGAATTACCATTGAGGTGTTGTTATTATACTTCAATTGAATAAGAATAAAATAATTTAATTTGGTAAACTCACAACAATATATTTTTCCAATTCATAGAATTACATACCCCTGTCTGATTTGTATCAAAAAGTCTCCTTCTTACTAAAAGATGAAAGACCTCCCTGGGGGTTTCATGTTGGAGATTTCTCAGCAACAAAAGCAGAGGAAGTGACCAACAGAAAGACAACACATCAAATTCCCAAAGGCCCAGACCAACAAGTATCAAAGCAGCATGGAAAGGAACCTTTTAGTGCATATCTGTTGCTGTATAATTTAACTTTCCGCCCACCAAATGTGTACCAAGTAATTGCATGAGAGTTATTTGCATAATGATAAATTTATAATGCTATAACCAGTCCTTTTTTTTTCTTTCCTACACACAGTTTATGCCAGTCTCCGGGAAATATAGCCCTAATCTGTAGAACAGTATAATAATACCGTAGGAAAAACATTGATTACCAATTTGACAAGTTAACAGGATCAATCAAACTGGTATGGGACAAGGCTTGTTTGATGATGTTGAACTTTATTTAATTTTTTTTAGCACAATTTTACACCACCCACAAAAACTGATAATTGATCATCGATTTTTATCTGACACATCGAGAGTTATGTGTCTTCTTTTTAGTCCATGAGATTCTGAGCTTCAAAATTTAACTTGTTTTCTAGTGAATGTTTATCTGGCATTTGCATCAGAGCTGATTGCATAA
This sequence comes from Platynereis dumerilii, assembly GCA_026936325.1. Lineage (NCBI taxonomy): Eukaryota > Metazoa > Annelida > Polychaeta > Phyllodocida > Nereididae > Platynereis > Platynereis dumerilii. The sequence goes on along the minus strand of JAPTHN010000002.1, from coordinate 19,119,065 downwards.
TGATAACGCAACCCTGTCCTCTCGTTACTGTTGTCTATTATGCCAGTTTGTACTGCGTTGGCTACTTTTGCACAGTGATAACACCCGAGGGAAAATATTACCTTTTTGATTGCCAAGTAACTCACAGCTAAAAGAGAAAAAAAGATGATAAGATACATAACTTGGGTAATCGGGGTGGCCCAGAGTACATTAACCCCAGTGCCCTGCTCATGCATTGCATGGCTGTGACAAAATAAGGGACGATGTTAGTTGCCGCGGTAAAGCTCCCAAGGTGAGAAAAGTCTTTTGCTGTGTTGAAAAAGTTTTAACCTATCTCAAAAAAAAGAAAAATGTTAATGAAAATCAGTTTCATAGCCAAACAGTTCCAAGGAGAAAGTCACTCCAGCGGTTGTGAATTTGTACAATCAAACTTCATTGACGGTTCCATACAAATTGCAAGATTACAATTAAAGCAAAACACTACTATGTCATGTCCAATAGAGAATACAAATTGTAGCATGTGGTCAGGCTGTTATAGCATAAAGAAAATGGCTAGGGTATATATATTTGGAGAAAAATACAAAGTGTGGCTTCAATGACAGACACCCCCCGGCCTCCCCCCACCCCAAGTCTGGGCCAAGGTATTTGTTTTTGCCGCCCAGCTGAAGCCTGTATAAATGCTTGGGGAAGGGGGTTGCGTATTTGAGGCAGGGCCAAAGTTTCAATAATCATTTGTGTTTTGCCAATCCCTGGATATGTAGGGGAGAGCGGGGCACAGTGAGACGGCGGGCACAGTGAGACAAAGCCCGTAGCGTCTAGCTGGTACTGTTTACAGATCAATCCTCTTTTGTATAGTACAAAAAGTAAGTAAGTGAGAGTCTGACCTATATCCGGAATGCCTACACAGCATATCGAGAGCGGAATTTCATTATTTAGATTTTTAGCCGATAAAAGTAAAAAATTTTGCTAAACGACTTTTTGTTATAATTCTCAAGAAAAATGGTATAACGCAAATCAATTGCCAGGAATTCAAACCTTGATTATTTGCCTTAGTTTAGTGAGATAATGAACCACAATACAGGCATCTGGTCCGCAGGATTCAAAACTTTTAAAAAGAGAGCTGCGTGGGGCACAGTGAGACAGTTGGAGGCGGGGCACAGTGAGACACGGTAAAATACACTCGAAACGACCTGAATGTAAGGCACAGCTTACAATTCACTATTAAAAACAAAATGCCTGCAATAAACTCCTGATTTTAGTGAGTCATATTCAAAGAGAAGCATCAGAATGAATTTTGATTAGTATGTAACAGGTGCGGCAGGTTAAATAAGTCGTGCATGTGTCCTGTGCAATGAAGTTTCGAAACAAGCTCAAAAACGGACCTAAAAAATCACCTAGCCAGCTGCTATTATAAGAGTACAGTAGTTTTTGTAGCAACAATTGATGGAACAATTCTGCAGGTCCCGAGGATCGGGGGTTATGGCAGGAGATGCCCTGTCTCACTGTGCCCCGCCTGCTGTCTCACTGTGCCCCGCCCACTGGGCACAGTGAGACACTTAAGGAGCATGGACGTAACTCAAAATTTCTCCAAACCTGTAAAAGGTAGGAACCTGAAACTACTTGACAATATACCCAACGTCATTACCTATAATGTAGACCTGATCTCATTTAACTCATTACTGCCAACATTTTGGAACACTTGAAAATAAAAAAAGTGTCTCACTGTGCCCCGCTCTCCCCTAGACACTGACCATTTTGGGTGCTATGTCACTATATAGGGTCAATCCTCTTCTGCTCCGTAAAACCCGACATACGCACATACGAAAACTCCCACTGTCACACATCTGTCTTTGGAAACCGAAGTTCTGCATTGCTAGTAGCAACTATGCCCAGCAACTGCAAAAATATATGGCAACAATTTGCTAAAGTTTAGAGAGGCAAAGCCACATGAGTGCAGATTGGCAGAATACAAATGGAATTACTATCTTTAGTGCCTTCAGTTTTCAATGGCATTTGTGCCTTATTGTGCACATGTATCAATCAAATCAATGTTACCCTAAAAGGCCAAGGACAAGGCACAATCTGCGCAAGGCAGGTCTGTCACGTATGAGGTCAAGGCTTGTTAGATGCAATTGTTCAAGCCCATTGAGGTTATCTTGAGGTTCAATCGACACATGAAATTCCCATCAACCACAAATGAATGGTGTCTCCATGCTGAGATTCAATGATTTGTACAGAAAGGAAGACCGATCCATATATGGCTTGTAGCATGGGAATGCGTACAGATTCTGGCCACCACAGGGTGGAAAATAAAGTGTCCTGTAATATTCAACGTTAAACACCATTTCAAAGGGGACCATCCCAGGCACGAACCAGAGAAATTTCAGAGCTTAACACCTCCTATGTGATGAGATACGTATCTACTCCCATTGTGAAGCACAATAACATGGGGCATTTTCTGCAATTCGACTCACTCATGACATGGGCTTAACATTAGGCCTGCAATACAAAAATGCTATTATTACCAGTGCTTGGCCTTGTGGTTATGTCTACTTCCCCAAAATTAGTAACTCTCCAAAGTAGGTTTCCATATTTGGCCAAATATGTGATACCCAAAAATGGGACGTACGAAAAACGTGACGTATTTTGACAGAAACATTGAAAGAGCTTTTTGAAAACTTTAACTAACGCTTGAATTTTTCAAAGTAATACCCTATTGTATGTTCCAGACAACAGTATACACTACCTCTTGACATGATTCAAAACTGTTTCTGTCAATTAGAAAAAGAAAGAGAGCGGGACGTACGAAAAACGTGACATATTTTTTGTGTATCATTATTGGACGTTTTATTAAATACACCCAAAGAACCAGTTAAGTACATAGGCTCAAAATATGCCAAGGTAGTACAACTACTAACATACAATAAACAGCTGCCTTGAACCATTGGTATGTCTCTGCTGTCGCGAGTTTTGTGACATACAAGAATGTACCGTACACTCTCACACCGCATTATGGTCCACCGTTGGAAGTCCTGATGCTGTAGGTTGACCATGTCGCACAAACATTTTAATCATAAAATATATGATAAAGTTGTATTGAAAAAATTTTCATGAAGCAGCTTTATGGGTGTTGTTCGCAGCCATAAATTAAATTATCGTACTCTCTCACATTTGGCGGCAGTCAAGAAAGGCTATGGTGTTGGAGTGATCTCCTGAGTGGATAGGTGTGATATAATTCTGCTGTACACAACATGGCTATCTTAAAACAACATGCAAACTTCCTGACATACAACCTATTTTGATCTGGTAACATACATATCACAGGTAATTTAAAAAAATTTCCTTGATGTAATCAATGAAAGAATAAACAGTACGAAATTTTGGCACCAAGTATATGTAGCTGCTTCATTATAGCTTTTCCTCATGGACTGACATGTATTTCTGTTGTATTGTGAGTGTTTCCAAGTAGCTGGTACTGCTTAGAATTATTTTCCTCTCACTTCTGTGAATCCCTTTCAGCGGCGTGTCCCTACAAAATGTTAAACTTGTGGGAGCCGCAAAACAATGGGACCCTTTACAAACTATGTTTCAAATTGTCTGTTGAAAAACAAGCTTTCGCCTAATGCAAGTTGCAACAACTAAGAATAAATATTCAAAAACATATAAGCTCTAGAAGCAAACCTAAAGTGAGTGTACACGTTCCCGTGCTACAAGCCATATAATAATGATTCATTTGCAAGTTTCAAGTTTCAAGTTTTTATTAGCTCAGATCAGTCAATGTGATAGGGACAGCGATGATAGCGATGACACCATCATGCTACATATTTCTGAACATAAAAAAGCTAATCCAAGGGCTTTTAATTATGTATGATATATCTCAAGCATTTCTTATCAATATCATGTACATTATCATATATGTGATATCCATCCATTCTCATGTGCACTGTTCTGCCGATTCCTCGTCTTGATGTTTGGTCCATGAAAGTGAGGATCATCACATTAGCATCTGTCAGAATTAATGGAACAGATGAGATACAGCTGGATGATAAATCACCTCAAACAGGCAGGGCATGAATCTCTTTAGTAACAGACAACTAATGGAATTCGAACCCTCGCTTTGGTCTGAATGGGGAGCAACATCACATTAGATTTAATTTGGAGAGGAGCATCATCAATCGTTTCATTGATATTTGTCCATGATAATCCATCAAACTTCTAAAGGTGCTGGTTATTGTATAATAAAATAACATTTCAAAAGCATCTGATGTTCAAATGGGCGTTGCATAGGCCTGCAAGTACAGTAGACATGATTACTGTAGAATAATAACTGAAGTAATGTCGAAACAAAGCAACTTTTAACATACCTACTGGGAAATATTTTACCCTCCTAAGGTCAACAGGGGCCTCGGATGCCCCTGTGGCAATCTGCAGAATGGTTGACCAACAACTTGGAGCAAGGCCATTGGGGTCAATCAATTTTAATGTCAATCTACACATTGCCCCTCCCACGAGATCTATGTACTGACCGATTGAGGTGCTATGTCATCAGGGTCAGATCTCTTCCGCTCCATAAATCCTGACAGATACAAGTATGATGACTCCCACTGTCACAGATTACAGCAGATACAGCACTGAAAAATATTGTTGGCCTTGTGATGCACAAAATTACAAGACGTTTTATTGATGATTTTAACAATATTTTCATTCATCATGGCCCAAGGCTGGGGAGCCATTAAAATTAGTGAAACTTCTCATATTGCGCCATGGCCATGGCCTACATCTTGTCTTTTGGTGTGTGTGTTTTCCTTCATGATGACTGCAAAAGCTATAGATCTTCATATGTTATGGCATCCAGTATAGATTAAGTAATATGGATTCATATGGTCATGTAACCAACTTATATTCTGAACCAATATTTCTGTCCAGGGCACTGAGGCAAGACTGTTATGTAATATTTGGCACAACAAGATTTATACTGTATTCCTCATATAGCCCTGTCTGATTTGTATCAAAAAGTCTCCTTCTTACTTCTAAAGTCATTGCAGACCTCCCGGGGGTTTCAAGTCGGAGATTTCTCAGTGCTCAACATAAGCGGACAAAGTGACCCACAGAAAGACAACACACCAAATTCCCAAAGGCCCATACCAACATGTATCAAAGCATGGAAAGGAACCTTTTAGTGCATATTCGTTGCTGTATAAATCAACTTTCAGCCCAGTAAATGTGTACCCAGTAATTGCATGAGAGTTATTTGCATAATGGTAACGTTATAACTGGTCATTCTTTTTTTTTTTAGAGAGCTCTGCATCTTCCTTTTAGTTCGCAAGAATATGAGCCTAAAAATTTTACTTGTCTTCTATTGAATGTATATCAGATAATTGCATCAGAGCTGATTGCATAATGATAACGCAACCGTTTCCTCTTGTTGCTGTTATCTATTATGCCAGTTCATACTGCGTTGGCTACTTTTGCACAGCGATAACACCTGAGGGGAAACATTACCAGTTTGATTGCCAAATAACTCACAGCTGAAAGAGAAACAAAGATGGTACGATACATAACTTGGGTAATTGGGGTAGACCTGAGTACTTTGACCCCAGTGCCCTGTTCATGCATTGCTTAGCTGTGACAAAATTACGGACAATGTCAGTTGCAGCAGTAAGAAAATGTTAGTAAAAATCAGTTTCACAGCCAAACAGTTCCAAGGAGAAAGCGGCAACATTACAATTAGAGCTGTTTTATTTGCGGCCCAAACAGTTTCAAAATTAACTTTCAACTTGGTCGTGTGATGTCACTGGCTTAAAAATGTTTTGTATGTGCTTAATCAGTTGATTAAGTGCTTGTCGTAATTTAGTTACCAGCAGCATAGGTGACAATAAACAAAGTAATTCAATGACTTTAGGTATTTCATCAAATAAGAAGATTAGGAGACCAACAGAAAACTGTCAATGACATGGCAAAGCCAGTTTGCAAATTGAAAATAAAAAAATTAATTTTTCCAATGGACCGCTAATCTGCAAACAGCTTTAAAGCAAAACACAACTATGTCATGTCCAAATGAGAATTCAAATTGTAACATGTGGTCAGGCTGTTATGGCACAAAAGGGATGGATATGGTCTTTGGTACATATATGGCGGAAAATGTAAGTGTGGCTTCAATGACAGACTACCCCCAGCCTCGATCTTTGATTACCCCCAGCCTCGATTTGTTTTTGCCAGCCCGCGGTAGCCTGTATCTGGGCTTGGGGGAAGGCCGGAAGGGGGTTGTGTATTTGAGGCAGAGGTAAAGTTTCACTATTCATTTGTGTATTGCCAATCCCTGGAAATCTACACACTGACCATTTTGGGTGCTATGTCACTAGGGTCAGTCCTCTTTCGTTCTATAAATCCTTACATATGTGCATGTAAATGATGACTCCCACTGTCACATATCTGCAATTGGAAACCAAAGTTCTGCATTGCTAGTAGCAACTATGTCAAGCAACTGCAAAAATATATGGCAACAAATTAGAGTTTAGACAGGAAAGCAACATGGGTGCATATTGGCAGAATCCAAATAGAATTACTATCTGTAATTCCTTCAGTTTTCAATGGCATTTGTGCCTTATTGTGCACATGTATCAATTCAAATTAGTGTTACCCTAAAAGGCCAAGGACAAGGCACAATTTGCACAAGGCAGGTCTGTCACGACATCTACGAGGTCAACGCTTGTTAGATGCAATTGTTCAAGCCCATTGAGGTTATCTTGAGATTCAATGGACACATGAGATTCCCATCAACCACAAATGAATTGTGTCTCCATGCTGAGATTCCATGATTTTTGCAGACAGGAAGACCAACCCACACAAATATAAGTCAATATCCTTGATTCCTTTTACATCATGCTACAAATTTCTGTACACAAAAAAGCTAGTCCAAGGGGACCTTTAACCATGTATGATATATCTCAAGCATTTCTTATCATATATGTGATATCTATCCATTCTTGAAGATTTGATGTTTGGTCCATGAAAGTGAGGATCATCACATTAGCATCTGTCAGAATTAATGGAACAGATGAGATACGGCTTGATGATAGATCACCTCAAATGGGCAGGGCATGAATCTCTTTAGGAACAAACAACTAATAGAATTCAAACCTTCACTTGTGCTGAATGGGGAGTGACATCACATTAGATTTAATTTGGAACAGAGCATCGTCCATCATTTCATTGATATTTGTCCATGATAAATTATTAATCCATCAAACTTCTAAAAGAACTGGTTGTTAAACAATAAAATAATATTTCAAAGTATCTCATGTTCAAGGGAGGGGGGGTATAAGCCTGCAAGCACAGTAGAAATTGCTATAGAAAAATCACTGTATCTGGATGTCAAAGCGAAACAACTTTTAATATACAGTGTACTGGGAAACTTTTAAAGCATTGGTACTTCATGCAGCTGTTATATTTGGCTTTCAGTAGGATTCACTCTTAGTTTCAGCTACTAATTACATTCCAGGAATGTATTTGAGATAAATTGAATAATGGGATTACTGGTAGGGGAGAGCGGGGCACCATGAGCCACTTTTCCGAAATTAAGCTCCTGAGTCTAAAGTTTCAATGGTAAACAGCTGGTTGCTTTATATAATCATAGCAAACCTCTTGGCTACAATATCCAGTAGGGTGCCTCATTTCAGAAAAAGTTTTGAATATCCCACCACCTGGTATTTCATGGTGTTACTTATGTCAGAATACAAGTCCATGCCAAATTTCAAGAAAAAATATTGATGCTCTAAGGTCCCTCAAGAGCTCTGAAGATAACAGGGTTAAAGTTAAGCGTTTTTAGCGATTTTCGTCAGGTATACACGTTTCGATTCATAATGTTATCATTGTGAGAGCACACATCATGTAAAAATGTCCATGTTTGTAAATCTGGAAACAAAAAAGATGCATTTTCTAACCCCAAAAATAATTTTTATGGTAATATTACCAGTATTGAAGTATTTTACAATGGTTTTAAGTGAAAATCGCCTATTTTAATGGAAATATCACTGATATACAGTACAAATTGGAACAGTTCTACTTAATTCCTACCCTTAGGAGTCAGGGAGGCTCAATTATAGATACCAGGCCTCAAGGTGATTCATTAATATCCACCCTCGCATCAGACTGTTTGACAGCTTGACCTGCGTTGACACAAAAAATTAAAATATATGACTGAAGTCATATCCAACTCATTTGAGTCATTTCTGTAACAAGTTCAACAAATTCTGTCTGAACTTTCTGAATCACTGATGCGATTTTAAATAATTTCATTAACTGCCTAATGCCTGTACAAATCTACTAAATTTCCTGATTGCAAAACATTGAATACACCTGACTCCTTTTCCAATATAATACTGAGGCATCAGACTCAAAATTCAGGCAATGATAGAATTAGTCAGACGCCTCGTCGTCTGACTGGCTCTGCAACACTTAAATATTCCATCTGTAGTTGGCTTTATTAAAATTTCAATAAAATAGTTGCAAAATGTACCAAAAAGTGACAAAAATAAAACAATACAAGTTTGTGGAACTCATTGCAGTCACTAATGTGTCTAAATATCAACACTGACTCATCTGTGCAAAACAAATCTTTTTTAATTGATAAAAATAAACTACAATGTTCAAAAATCTTAAAACCCTCCTTTTCTCCTTCCTGCTTAGGCCTACTCATCTTCCAAGACCTGACAAGTAACCACAATTTATTGTAAATTTTCTTGTTGCAAATCAAGTACTGTTTATCTGTTACAGTAGCTTTGTATTTCATTTCAACACAAACATTGATTATGTCAAAAAACAAGCCTTTCTGTCATTTCACAATTGATCTGTGTGTGTGTCCTGCAGACAGTAGGAAGATGACAGCATCTTGTGCATGTCCATCTCAGAATAACAGGGGACGACAACATTCAAGGCAGGAAACACTGTGCGGAACATGCAACTCATTCATATTTGTTTTGGACATCCATTAATTTGTACCCAGTGCTTTGCAGACATTTATGCTTTAAGACAAATATTTCATGGCTTTCAACTTGTCTGTAGTCATATTCAGTGTGACCAAGCAAACTTATTACATGCATGCGCGATTGCGCATCAGGCCAGTATGTTACCAAAGTATTAGTAATCCATGCAAGACATGACATATTCAAGTCAGCCAATGGCTATTGGACAAAACCTTTATTTCTAATTCTGAAAAGTTTGTCATAATGAATTAAGAGAAAATAGTGTCCGGCATGTGCTCTTAATTCATTCCATAAAAGGTATCATCATCATTTTGAACAGATGATTTTTGTGTGGCAGACAACTGACTGTTCAATGCCCTAGAATAAGATCAGTTTAACATCTTGAATCAAAATAGGCTTTTTAATACAGACTGAGAACCTTTAATACTAAATTCATCAGTTCTGATACAATAGAGTTGAATCATTGTGACCACTTTACCTTGCAAACATTTATCCTCCATTTTTAAAGCATAAAGAACTCATTAGAAAAATTCCAAGAGTTTTGCAACCTTTTAAATTTCTGTTAACCTGGTAATTGTACCTTGAATTATCAATATGGAAGATTACAGTCTGTCTCAGAAGTTGTAAACATGTTATTGCTTGCATTGAACACAAAACGTGTTTGTCTATGCACTCAATCTACACAGGACAAATAAATTGCGACATAGTCCTGTAAAATGGCCGATTTACAGTATTTATGACTCACTGCATTAAATGCTCCTTAGAAACCTGAAACACAAAAAATTAGAAACTTTTGGAAAAATGTTACAACGGAGGAAGAACAAAAAATATTTACATAGTTAATTTGTTGTAAAGGACTTATTCATTCATGACTGTGTAGACAGTAAATGAACATGTGAAGCTTTGTCCTTACTTCTTGGCTATGTAATAAATAGTCTGATTGACATTTGAGATAATTTGCCCCACTCAAGAATTGAACCCCCCAGACTGTTTGTTGAGGTGAGAAACTAAGTGGAGTTTAGCACGGTTTACTGTATACCAGTGATATTGCCATTAAAGTGGGTGGTTTTGGCTTAAAATAACATTAAAATACTTTAATATTTGTAACATTACCATAAAAACTATTTTTAGGGTTTAAAAATACATCTTTTATATTTCCAGATTCACAAGCACTGACATTTTGCATGATCTGTACTGTTACAATGAAAAGATTATGAATAGAAACATGTATACCTGACGAAAATCGCTAAAAACGCTTAATTTTAACCCTGTTATCTTCAGAACTCTTCAGGGACCTTAGAACATCAATATTTTTCCTTGAGATTTGGCATGGAATTCTATTCTGACATAAGTAACACCATGAAATACCAGGTGGTGGGAAGTTTAAAACTTTTTGTGAAATGAGGCACCCTAATATCCAGTGTTGTTACATTATATTCTTAATTCTTAAATAGTCAAAACATTGTCTTTAGAAAATGTAGTGTAGCGGCTCATCGTGCCCCGACCCTGGGGCACCATGAGCCATGGCATGGGGGGCTGTTTACATACATGTATTATTCTTCTCATTCAACTGTAAAGAACTGATACCTCATAAACCAGATGTTTTACTTGAAATTTTCCCTTGGCATACACCACAATATGGATCAGATCTATTTTACATATTTTTCTATGAAATAGCACAAATGTGTCCTAAACAGCAGCTAATGTCTTGCACTATAGTTCTGGACTTACAACAGTAGAGGTGCTGTCACAATTCAGCTTTAATTGTACATTAAAACTTTACAGAAAATGGCTCATGTTGCCCTATCTCCAAGTGGCTCATGGCGCCCCATTTGTAAATTTCCTTTATAAGTGCATGTCACCATTTTCCAGTTTGTCATAGTATGAATATTTACTACATGATATTAACAGGAAATTATACACTAAAATTGCGAGATTTCGCACAAGCTCTCACAACCTTCGAATTGAAACTGGAAGACATGAAAGCCCAAAGTTGCCTGTAGAAAACAGAATTTGTAATAAATGCGATTTAAATGAAGTTGAAAATGAAATACATTGTTTATTGTTATGTCCTAGTCATGGATTAGACAGGGAAAATCTTATTACTATATCATCTAACATAATATGCAATTTTGATCAACTCGATAATTTTGAAAATTTTTTAGCCATTATGACATCACGAGAACCCGAATTATTAAAAGCTATAGGTAAATTTCTTGTTAGTATTGATGTTTAATGATATAGTCTGTCGTTTTGCATTTCATTTTAAATGTATATATATATCCCATTGTGATTAACTAATTTACTGATTTTTAATTGGCTGGAACCTTAAATTTTATAGATATATTGTAAGATTGAAATTGATTATGTCTTTTTAAACTTGAACCATTTATTGTATGTTTGTATTACTATTTTGTTATTTTCTGTTTTGACAAATGTGTCAGATGTGACATTTTCGTTGTCGTAATAAAAAATAAAAAATAAAAATAAAAAAAGTAATGACATCATCCTAGCACATGCCTGACTTTCTCTAAGAAGACTAAGTTTTATGAAGAAGTAAAAGTTCCACCACCCAAAAGTTTACTTTTTACTCAAAATCACTGGTTAAAAGTATTTTTTCAATTCTTGGTCCTACACTGAAAAGAAAGATTATGATTGCTACCCTAGCCAGTTCTACACTAATAAAGGAATATATGGTCTTCCTATCGAGCAGTTCTATCTCGCCGTTTTTTTTTTGTAGGGGCCATGGTTCATGGTGCCCCTTGGCTCATGGTGCCCCGCTCTCCCCTACTTACAAGCTATCAGGGAGAAACATTTTCCAGTTCACTTCATTATCCAAATAAATGCTAAAAAAGTTAGTTTCCAGAGCTGTTTGCTGTGTAGTGTGATAAATTGCTGAGGGGCATGATCAAGTAGGAGTCTTCCGTGAGGAGTTTTTCATGATCAATCACTCTTCCATTCATGCATTTTGCAATTTATACAGACCTTAGAATAATGTTCATGACACTAGACGTTAGTGGACATACTTCAATAATTTTGCTTGAATGTCAACTTGTCAAGATCAAGGGACCAAGAAAGTTGCTTTAATTTTCAAATAATTGATAAGACTGGTGTTCCAAAGGGAAATCTATGTCATTCTCTCTCTTAAATAGCTGAGAGTTCCTTGGCAGTGTTTTATCTAATGTTTCTCGACATAATCAATGTGTTGCTAGAATTTAGAAAGAAGTTCAGTATCTGGTTCATCCACGTAGGCTACAGACGAGTGACATAAAGAATAAGAACTGCAATAACGACAGGAACCATAAAAGTACGTATGTATGTGTAACATGAGCTGAATACAGGATGGTGGATATTTTTTGGCATTCAACTTGCTCGGAAGTGGCCTTTAGACATCATATGTTGCCAATGTAATATTATTATGTCCTATCAACTGAAAAGGTTGCCATTTGCTGACAGCTTATTTGTAAGCAGATCTGCCGGACATTTTCAGGGCTTGATAGCCTATTGTTTGAATATGGCTCCTCTCTTTGTCACTGTCACATTATGGCATTACATTATGACAAAATTTTATTATGCATGATTGCGTGTCTGCAAAATGTTTTTCCAAAATTCAGCCTTGGTCAGTGGTGTCTCTAGAAATGCAAGTTTGGGGGGGCTGAAGCCCAGGGGGGGATCCAGAAAATTCCGGTGGGGGGTCTATCGGGCTATCGCGTCGCGAAACGCATAATTCGCGATATAACGCGACTGCGCTCATGAAATTAACATGTAAAAATATATAAATTTTGGTCTGGTGGGGAGGGATGCATCCCCCCCATCCCCCCATCCCCCCATCCCCCCCTGCGTCCGTCCCTGCTGAAGCCCAAAAGACTAGAATTGTTGTTAGAGGCCTTAGGATCCAAGCGCGAGCCACCCAAGAATTTAAGGTGTCTGTTAAACCTAAAAAATAACGACACAATGTCTTAGTGCACAATATACCATGTACAAGGTCTTTTCCTGGGCTCGAGTTACTCAATCACTACCAGTACATAAAAGGTAAATTTCTTTTGTTTTTGCCCATGTTTTTGGGAGGGGCTGAAAGCTTCTTTTTGGGGGGGGGGCTCAGGCCCCCTAGCCCACCCCCACCCTCCTTAGTGACGCCCCTGGCCTTGGTATTTGATAAAAACAGTGGTTAGAAGTTAAAGAGCTATAGAAGTGTTATAACTTTTCTTAGTTCAGCAATATGTTGATGTTGGAGCATGGCTAACAAATTCAGCAATTTTGAGGTCCATCTGTACATTGCTATCCCTTTTGATCAGTGCACTGACCATTTGAGATGCCATATTATCTGGGCCAATTCTCTTCCGATCATAAATCCTGACAGAGGCAAAGATGATGACTCTATCTGCCACAAATCTCTGCAGAAAGAGCACTGACAAATATTGTGGATTTTGTGATAGTAGCATGACATACAAAAAATAAAAAATGGGCCCATTGTTCCAAGGATGATATGGCAGGGGGTATGGGGGCTGAAGTAAGTAAATATCTCATGAGGTGCCCTGTATATCTTATACTTTTTAGTGTAGTGTTTTTCTTCATTATGATAGGCACATCTATATAGATCTTCATATATGAGATGGCATCCAGCAGATTATGAAATATGGATCCATTTGGTCTTATAACCAACTAATGTTCTGGACCAATATTTCTGTCCAGGGAGGACTGTTCCAATGTTTGGCACAATATTTATTGCCAATTCTTGTATCATCTGTCATTCTCTTTTTATAAAGTCGTCTTACTCTTAGTCTGCCTCCTGAAGATAAATGCTGATAATTCTGTTATAACCTAAAAGAAACAGATGTACGGGTCTTCCAAAGTCTGTCCAACCTGTCATAAACTTGGATAGATTTTGCATAGGAGCATAAAATTTGGCTCTGTTAATATTGAGGTAGTATGGAATTAATCTGCACAAAATTACCCATATACCCATGCATATAGTGATGTATAAACAATTGATCACACATGATTATTTGGGTGCATAATATGTTCCTTTATAAATATGTCCACACCGTTTGAAAATGCATGTCTCAAAGTCTTCAGATTAAGGACAGTTTTGGAAAATTTTACGTTCACCTCCGGTTCTTTGATAGTCTGACCTGTCTTTTCTTCCTTAAAAAAGGCCTATAAGTACTAGGTTCAGATGGTTTTATTACCAATACTTTTTGTGTACATTTGAGAAGGTTACATGAGAAAGGAAGGGGTTTGTCATGATCATAGAAATCATGTCCGTTCTAGGGATTTCTGTTATCATGATCAATCAGTCTTCCATTCATACATAGTGCAATTTACAGGCCTCCAGAGGAATAAACAGACACTTGTACAAGAGCGGATAGACCACAGTAAAAGCGTAGGAGGATGGAAGTTACTCTGCAGAAATTGGCAAGATCTCTGGTGGCCTGTGAACCTCACAATTGATCGTGGCGAAGTCCTTCCTTTCTTGTGAAAGACTCCTATATGTTGGTCATGCCCCACAGCATTTTATCACACTAAAGCAAACAGCTGGAATCTGCTTCTTTTAACATTTGCTGATGAAGTGAACTTAAACAAGCTTTGTCCCTAATTGTTTGCTGGTACTAGTAATCCCATTATTAAATTTGTCGTGATGAAATTAGCAGCTGAATGGGTTCCCCAGCTAAAAGTGAACTGCTATATGAAATGCTAATGCTCAATATCATTCAGAAATTGTCAACGTTATTAAAAACAGATTTTCGTCATTAATTCAATGATTATGCATCTACACTGGTAGGCACCACCAACCATTTGAACATACAATTGAAATACCATTTGAATTGCTGCTATCCTCCTACGCTTTTACTGAAGTCTGTCTGCTTATAATATGTTCAAGTATACATACCTCTGCAGGCCTGTGAATTGCACAAAGCGAGAATTAATGGATGACTGATTGATCATGAGAAACTCCTTCCTTTCTCATGGAAGACTATGTTGGTCGTGCCCCACAGCAATTTACATTATAAAGCAAACAGTTGGAATCTGTTTCTTTTAGCATTTGATGATGAAGTGAACCTGGAACATGATGTGTCCGTGAGTTATTGCTAGTACAGGTAATCCTTAATTCATTCACAATTAAATGTGTCTCAATGAAATTGGGAGAAAGGTATATTTCCCTCCCCTTACAGTGTAGATTAATGACCTATACTAATTTAGAGAAAAAACATTTGGAAGAGAGACGATGATACATAATGCAGCAGCAAGATAATGTAATACCATACATTGACAAGTACAAAGAGATGACCCACCATAATATCAAACTATAGGTTATCAAGACCATAATATATATACCTTTGCTTCCAGATATTTTGTCAGCAAAGGTACCCTTACCATTTGATAATTGCATCATACTGTTACATTATATAATGTTGCAAATGTCACTTCATAAATACATGTAGTTCACTTGTGACCTAAAAAATGACTTTAACCACATTACACACTTTCATGGCTCATGTCATCATTGCTGTCAGCATTTTGAATATCAGTCTGCTGTATATGTTGATGAATCGGATACTGGCTCATTTGGAAATAACCCCCTTTTTGACATTTTTACCATTCCATTTTTACAATTCAATTTTTACCATTCCATTTTTACCATTCAAATTTTTCAAGAAGGAATAAAAAGACAGAAGTCAATCATTACCATGATAAATCACTAAAAGTTGCTGGTCTTTACTTCCATGCTGTTTTAGATAATGAAATAGGAAATAGGGACAGATGACTCTAGTAAGGTGGCAGATGGCATGCATTTTTTCTTTATTTTGAAACTATGTTGACTTACACTATTCAAAAATATAATAAATACAGTTAAAATATATACAACATAACTGAGGTGACAAAAATATTTTAAAATGTTAATTAGTACTTTTCATGTAAAATGTTTTCTACAGAGCGTGCAAACAGACTTGAGAAAAAAAAATGCTGCAAGCTCCATTACAACCACAGCTGCAAACAAATGACAGATGACAGAGATCTGTGTACAATTTGGGAGCTTATGGGACAGTATATTTTCCCTTGTGAATGTATAAATCATGCATGCATACAACCAAATAATGACACTGTCCGGCCAGGGGTTAGCGGTTGCAAGAAATACAGATTAATAAGTAAGTTTTACAGCTAGGCAGTCAAGCAGTCTAAGGGTTATAACTAAAAATATTTTTAAAAAGACAAATCGCGGGAATACCATGCATACAGAGAGGGCCTAGGTAGTGTAATTTATGCTGTCTCTACATGATTATTTGACACTCCAGATGCCGTTGACGTCACGCAAATCATAACATTATAACATAGACCAAATGAGCACTGTGACAATCTGCAGAATTGTTGACCGACAACTTGGAGCAAGGCCATCGGGGTCAACAATTTTATTGTCCATTTGTACATTGCCCCTCCCAGGAGATCAATGTGCTGACCAATTGAGGTGCTATGTCATCAGGGTCAATTCCCTTCTGCTCCATAAATCCTGACAGATACAAGTATGATGACTCCAACTGCCGCAGATATCAGCAGATAGAGCACTGACAAATATTGTGGACCCTCTGACGTACAAAATTGCATGGCATTTTATTGATGATTTCAACATTATTCGTATTTATCGTGGCACAGGCCGAGGAGCCGTTGAAAGGAGAAAAACGTCTCATATTGCGCCATGGCCTATGTTGGGCCATGGTCTCTATTAGGGTGGCCTAAAAATGTACAGGAAAATTTTTTTTTCTGAAATTCACATCGCATACCCCTCATTTTAGGAGAAATGGTGAAAAAAGCACCTTGTTAAAATTTCATGAAAATCAGTCAAGTCTAAGTGGTCTCTCAAGGCCCCTCAATTCTCACCAAAAAGAAACATTTCAACCATTTTCGCCAATACGCGGTTAGCCACAACTTTGTGAATTTTTAATGAACAACATTCTAATTGCAATGGTTGGAAAGGTATCAAAATTAGCTTCAATTTGCATACCAACATTAATGGTCTAGGATGATATCTTGACTCCCATGGACTCTTCAGCTGACAGTGCTAATGTGCGAAAGTGTTTACTGAATGACTAAACCTGTTCAAGAAAAGATTTCCATTAAATTTCACTGTCAATTAACATGTTCTTATTCTCCAAAAGGCAGGATGACCCGATAAAGCATAAAACTTTTTTTTTTACCATGGAGAAACCCGCTTTATGAGCTGTAAAGTTTTAATGTTAGATTTTGTCAAAAGTGCTGAAAACATCGGAGAGGGGCTGTTGCATTTCATAGTTTAACTTCATAAGAGTTAAATATAGGACAACATAATCTATATAATGTGAAACATAAGAATATTGTCTTTCAAGTGGTACATAAGAATATTGTCTTTCAAGTGGTACCCATCATGGTGCCCTGTAATAAATTTGGATGAAGATATGAATTTGAAATACTACGATTCCCGACTGCTATTTTATGTGTTTGCGACAAACTTCAAAATAAAATTTCATCACTCATAAACCGGGCATTCCATTGGTCAAATATCTTTTCTTTTTAAATATTTGGTCATTCTTGAACTGGGAAAATAAGAATCATGGCAATTTAAAGCAAAAAAAAAAAAAGCCAGGCTTTTATCAGGATCGGTCGTTCAGCAACAATTTCATTCACGAAAAGTGTAAACTGAAAAGACCATGGGAGTTGAGATATTATCTTAGACCAATAATGTTGGTATGCAAATTGAAGCTCTTTTTTAGCCCTATCCAACCATGGTATTGGAAATGCAGTACTGTACAAATTGACTAAGTTATGAGGAACCGCGTATTTGCGAAAATGGTTGAAATTTTCCTTTTTGCTAAGAATGGAGGGGCCTTGAGAGACCCCTAAGACTTAACCGATTTTCTTGAAATTTTTACAGGGTGCTTTTTTCACAATTTCTCCTAAAATGAGGGGGTATGCGAATAGAAAATCAAAAATTTTGTTTTTTGGGCCACCCTAGTCTCTATCTTACCTTTTAGGGTGTGCGTTTTCTTCATCATGACTGCAAAAGCTTCATATGAGATGGCATCCAGCAGATTTAGGAATATGGAATCATTTGGTCATGCAACCAACTGATATAAATTTGTAACCAATATTTCTGTCCAGGACACTGAGGGCACGACTGTTCTGTAATGTTTGGCACAACAAGATTTATAGTGCTGGTGCTGATTCGCTGTCACTCGGGACTTCTTTTTTAATCATGTAATTTCATTGCTGGAAAGAAAAAAGCTTAATTCTATTAAGTTAAATCAAACATTTGCACATTTTTATTAAAAACAATAATTACACATTCTAGCAATATAAGGTATCAGTATCTAGAAATAGCCACTCATTCACTGTGTCCACTGGTTCACTGTGTCCCCCCTCCCCCGGGGGACTACTTTAAAGTAAAAATTAAAATAAAATGTCATGTTAAAAATCCAAATTTTTAGTATGATTCTAACCATCTTTTTACTAACTTGGTACTAAATGTGCATTTATGTGAGCTTTTCCACTTAGTGTTTGGCTTTGGCTGGTCCGTGAACCAATTAGATTATGCTGGGATACTAGGTAGCCTTTCAGGAAACATATAAATTTCATTAGTGAATTCCTAATAAGAGCACACAATCAGGGGACAGGCCATGTGCCGGGCTCACTTCATCAGCTGTTTGCTTAGCATGATAAATGGAGGGAGGGCATGACCAGCAATGTCCAGCATACCGGTCTTTCATGGCAAAGGATGAAGTTTGTCAGGATCGATCAATCTTCCATTCATGCATAGTGCAATTTACAGGCCTCTGGAAGAATAAACAGACACAAGGACAGGAACAGATAGAGTTCAGTAAAAGCGTGGGAGGATGGCGGCAATTCTGCTGAAATGGCAAGATCAAGGGACCAACAAAGTAAATCGAATTGCCAAATAATTAATTAAATGGCATTCCACAGGGAAATCACTTGAAATCAGTAAATCACAAATGCTAAAGCTATAGAACCATGAATTCAACTCAAAACTAATATGAAAAATCATAAATAATGACTATAAAGGCCTTTCTGTCTGAATCTCCAACCACAGCAACAGTTTTACAGCTTTGATGTCTTTAACTTGCAAATTCTTATAATAATGGAATAGCGTAAGCTCAGTCCAGCATGTTGGTTTATTTCATTCGTTACTTTTTATGGGTTTAAGTATTCAATCGATCCTTTATCAAGCGTAGTTAAGGCCCGTAGCCACTCCTGTGCTCCGGTGCGGTGCATATAGACCTCGCCATATTGTCAGTTACTTCATGAAACCTTGTTTATATAATTAGGCTTGCCATAGGACGGATCTAATGTTTTCACTCGCATGTGTCTGTCTATCTGTCTGTCTAGCTGTCTATCCGTCTGTCAGCACAATTGTGGAAAAACTGCTCAACATACTCAATTGAAACTCCCCAGGATTGTTTTATTCACAAGGAAGAACTGATTAAAATCCATGCAGCAGATACGTTACAATCACTAGATGCAGCTTTATAGTATATAGATTTACCCATGATTTGGGGCAGGACTATAATGGGGAAAAATTAATGGAACGGTTTCCCAGAAAAGTCTGTTATATGGGCCTGACAAAGACGGAACTGCTGCCTGCTTCAATACTACGTCACAGTTAACACTGCAGTAATAGATGACTTACGCAGCAAATGAGAAGAGAGCATTAACCCCCTCTTTCCTGGTGGAGGGCCTTTGCACTCACTCTACCGAGACTGAGTGCTACCACCTTGTTCACTGATGTTATAGAGTGGTTGATAAGTAAAAGGGCTGGGTCGTCTGTATTACTCCATCTGTCCATCTGTAAACATTGTAGGCAGGGACGGACTGGCGACATTTCGGGCCCCCAAATTCCCATTTTCAGCATTAAACAATTTATGCCAAAGTGGAAGGGCCCTTTCCTTTACGGGCCCTCAAAGATCTGGGCCCTTACCTAGAGTTTAATTGCATCATGCGGTCACAGAATTGGCAAAAAAGATAGCGATTTTTGTGTTTTTTCTTGATTTTTAATTTTTTGGCACCTTTGCATGGGCCCCCCTGAGAGGATGGGCCCATGGCAGCTGCCACTCTGCCACATAGGCCAGTCCGCCCCTGATTGTAGGGATGCACCGATACCACTTTTTCACTTCCGATCCGAAGGTCGTTCCCTGGAGCAGATAGTCCCATTCTTGAGCTAGGTTGAAGCAAAGAAATTCATAGGCCTATAGTTTACTGACAGAGAAGGTTTTCCTGAATGGGAAATTATATTTCGCGATAACGTTGGAAGTAATTATTTATTCTTGCGCAAAACATCCTAAAATTTTCATTATTAAATCAAACAGTTGTCGCCACTCCCTGAAACAGCCTTCTGATAATCAGAGACACATTAAACATCATCAAGTGTTGCAATGACTCTAAAGGAACCAGCAGCACCAGCTTTTAAGCTTCCATTGACTCAAACACTAGGCGGCTGTTTGGTTGAAGTTGTATCATACACCGCACCTAGTGGCCATCGAAAAACTACAGATCTCACCAAGTAGCCTATTCAGAGCGAAGTGTGCCATTCACAAACTTGTGCAAAACATGTCAATCGATTTTCAGGAAGTCTATAGGCCTATAATTTTATTACTTATAAAATATATATATAGGGTAAAAGTGGGTAATATGACGCATGTGGGTAATATGACGCACCAAACATAATTGCTATTGCAAGCTCAAGCTATATGTGAGATGTTCCATGTTAGAAATGAAAAATGTGCAATAGATCCTTTTGAAACTACCTGATACTATATTGTACTTGGCATTATCACTGACAAGCTTGCAGGAGGATTTTAAGAAATTTTCGCAATTTTTCTCAATTTTAATGCATTTATATACAAAATTCACATTGTAAACTGCATGCTTTTGCAGCTGGTATTTAGGTAATGCGGTGAGTGGAGAATTATGATATGAGAAGGGTATGAATTGAGAATTCAAACATTTATTACGCACAATGTTGGCCTTGAAGAAGTCACTGTTATTCATGTATATGTAAAGGGCACTAATCAGGGGTAATATCACTCATGTTTCAGGGGTTGTATCACACATGTTTTAGGGGTATTATCACGCACCTGATAATAATGCCCCATTTGTGTGTGTTAGCAGATCTTTCTGATGAAACCTGCAGTATTCTTTCTACGTTTTCCCCTTAACTTCAGAAAAAACAAATTACGTCTTTTAACAGTTTGTACAATCGTACAATGCAACCTCTTTTTAATAATGCAACCATCCTCTTTGAGGTGCTATGGATACTTTTTGACAATGTCAAATCTCGACTCATCTTTTGCAATTTTTGGAGGTTTGTAGAGGTTCTGATACATGTAGGCGCATGGTACATTGTATTGATGACAAAGCCCCCTTACTTTAAATGCTGAAGCACTCTCCACTATAGATCTAATAGTTAGATAGATAGCTAAAAAGATAGCTAGATTAATAGATGGTTAGAAAGATAAAAATAATATATAGATATGGATAGAATGACATTTGCAGATAGACAGATAGACAGAGAGATAGATAGACAGAGATAGAGAGATAGATACATCAGCGAGAATCAGACAGAAAGACGAAATAATATAAATATACGCATATACAGTTGTCATTTATAGGCCTATAATCATGCTCTAACTTATTGCATGTATAAGGTGTTTCTATATCACAAGACGATTTTGCAATCATGCCATGGAGGCATCATTAGAATTTTTTTTTTAAGTTTGCAGATTCTGCAATGAATTCTGCTCAAACTGGATTTGCTGACACCTGAAATTAAACCCGAGTCGTTAAATTAAAATGGCTGTAATAAACTTATCCTAAATACAGCTATTACAAAGGGTATTTTGACCTCATGAGGGTTAACTTCATGATTTACATTCTACCCAAAACACTGACATACAATGTATACATGCACAACACTCTGCAATAATCAATGCCTACAGAGAGTGATTTAGAACAGCAGACATTCGTCTTTTTCAGATTAAGCACTTGGTGAGTAAGGCCGGATTAATTTTTATGACCAAAGTCAACTTTAGCAAACCATCAATAGTCTTGTGGGATGCTGCACTGTTTCTGTCAGAAGGCCTCACTTTTTTTTAAAAAACGTCATCCCATCAGTGCCCCCAGACGAACCATGCAGTCCATCTTTACCTGATAATAAAACATGCGTGGTATTACACCTACTGCTGCGTGATATTAAACAGAAGTGCGTGATAATACCCTCAGAAAATGCTAAAATGACCATAGTTACTTTAACTAAGTGCCAAGTGCTCCAGAAGCTGCCGACCAATGGAATTTGACATTTTTATGACACCTGAGTTCAATGTCAATCAAGAGCTTCAGTTTTGATCATGATAGTTATCACACCAAGGAAGTGGTAGCTGTACAGAAACTATGCAGTGTAATATCACGCACTAGCTGCGTGATATTACCCACTTTTACCCTGGTTTATGGATAAGTTCAACGATTATCTTAAGTGATGAAATATTTAGGTAAGGGGGCAATCACTAAATATTCCCAGAGGGTGAAAGAGTACATTTGAAGCGCTCGAATTATTTAAATTACCAAATCTAATGTACTCCGATTGTACTACAAGGGAGGGTATTTGGATTTTTTGGAGCATATGGATTTGCATATAGGGAGTATAAATGAAGCAAAATTTAAATAATTTGGGCGCTTCAAATTTACTCTTTTTTCCTCTGGGGCGGGCTGCGCCCCGACCCGCTTTTCCAGTTTTCCCCTCCAGATCACTGACATCAGCAGGGCAGATCTACGCCCCCCTGGCCATGAGTTTTCTAGAATGATGACACCACCCACTTCAAGCCCGATAAGAATACTTATAAGTTATAACGTTACCCAGCATTCACTTAGATTGAAACTTGAAAGTGTGACTGACAATCATTTCCTCACTTTTTTCTGACTATCCTTCATTTCCACCAGAGGCGCAAAAATCATTTTTGAACAGCGCCATCTGTCGAGTTTCACTGGATCGCTGACAAATGCGCATGCGTAAATTTATTGACAGTTCGTGAATGTTTACATTGACGGAGTCCACAAACCCCCTTTTTCGTGGATATGCAGCCCTCTGTACGTAACATAGCATCCAGATACGGTAGATTTATTGCATAGCAATGTATTCACACTACACGATATTTCTGTTGGGTTTCAGAGGCTTCTAACGGCTGCAAAACCAATGAGTTTATTGGCCTTGCAGACATGACAGAGATGACAGTTTGACATGCAAGCCTGAGCACCAGTGGCACTGGCTGTCATTTGCTGAAATGGCTTGGCAATGGAGTGTCAATGGTCAGTTATTGGCGGTCACACTGGTGTTAGTCAACGTGCTGTCTGCAGGTCTGGTCCTTGGAGAGGAGGTTGTTGTCGAGATAGAAGCAGAGATCAAAGAAATCCAATACTGTTCATTTTTCAACAACCGGGCACCCAAAGCCCAACCGGGCCTCAAGAACTGCACTTGGTTTAAAGAGAACAGCTGCTGCATGCAACAAGAGATCCAGGCCACATTCGGCAGTGTCAAACCTCTTAAAGGAGCCTCCGTGGAGTGCCAGCGCTACATCAATTATTTGATGTGTTACATCTGCGCCCCAAACCAGAATATCTTCTACAAGAGAGAGCGACTAACAGTTTGTGAAAGTTTCTGTGATTCATTGTACAATGTCTGTGGATCTGCCATACTCAAAGGCTCCGTCATCAGGGACTTATATCCTGGAGGTCGCAAGTTTTGTCTGAGTCGAAGTTTCGAAGTTGATTCCACGGAATGCTTTACTTTCGATGTGAAATTGGATAAAAGTTCAACGGACAAACTGTCACCTATTAATTTGATTTCGCTGTTACTGTTAGGTTGCTGTGCCATGGCTCTCAGTGACTTTTCTTGGAAGCCAAGTGACCAACCCTCCAATTCTGATAGTCTAATACCTAAAGGACGTTGCAGAATGGGACGGAACAGACATTCCTTTTTCCGACAGTTTAAGAGAATTATGACAGATTTGTCCTATGTAGCTGTTATACTCTTTGTGTTGAGCATTCCAAAAACTTGTGGAGACCTGACGAGTGATGATGTTAAAAGTTGGGCTGATAGAATTGCCACTGAGATTAATAACCTTGCAGAGAGCAGGTTGCACTACAATGAAATCCAACAACTATATGACAAAGCACAGTATGCTACAGATTATATCAATGGCACTGCTAAACTGTTTGAGCTGCGAGATAAATTAGGTATGTGAGTTTTGTTACATATATTTAATTAATCATGTAATAATGCATTTTTTGTTACTTCTGTCACTGCTATGATTTATGTTTTACAATCTATACCTTAAATGTGTTTACTGAAATGCAAAAATCTCTTTGCTCTGTGTGACAATTTTACAAATCTAGTCAAATTTCTACTGAATGAATCACACTACATTCTGTCTTTATTCATGTTATTTGCACATTTTGTTTTATAATGTTTGTAGCTTGTTTGTACTGAACATGTTGAAAGAATGATTAATTATGATAGCATCATAGCAGCTTGTGAAATGGTACATATCGCATCAATGTTTCAAAATTTGATTACTTATTTTAAGTAGGCTAATGAATAGTGAGGTAATGTGGTTAGCCAAAATATCTCCATTATGTTATAAATGTGTTTGCCAAGTTGCCAACCACACTGTGGTCGATACATTTTAGTTTATTTTATTTAAAAAATCAAGTAAATCAATTATTGATTAACTTTTAGGAACATTTTTAATTTCCAGTTATAGGTCTAAGCACGCATAGAAGCATCATAAATAACTTTGCAAACTGTGTATTAGTTAGAACAAAATGAATGACTACTATAGATCTCATTGAACGGTGTGTAATTTGTTAAAAATAATGATTTACATGATATAATGCTTATTGTTTTCAGCAGTATTATTTTCACTTGTTGTTATGAACATTATCTTATATTTACATGTCATTTATAATTCTTAAGTGAAACTAATTTTTTGTGTATTATTGATCCTCACTTAGACCTATATTTTTCCTCAGGTTTTCTCTATAATTTTATGTGCCTTTTGCACCATATTTATTTTTGTGTCATTTTTAAAAGCATTTTTGCTTGATATTTGGTTATTAAATGTACATATATTGATCGAACATATATCCCTGATGCTTGTTTTTTATTATGTTTTTAATTTTTGGCCTTTAATTTAATTTAGCCCTCAACTTTTTGATGTCAGCCTTTTCATAGAACTGATGTGGTTTGGAAAGAGTGCTCTTCATTCAGTGTCCTTGAGGCCAGACATTAGGGTGGCCTAAAAATGTACAGGAAAATTTTTTTTTCTGAAATTCACATCGCATACCCCTCATTTTAGGAGAAATGGTGAAAAAAGCACCTTGTTAAAATTTCATGAAAATCAGTCAAGTCTAAGTGGTCTCTCAAGGCCCCTCAATTCTCACCAAAAAGAAACATTTCAACCATTTTCGCCAATACGCGGTTAGCCACAACTTTGTGAATTTTTAATGAACAACATTCTAATTGCAATGGTTGGAAAGGTATCAAAATTAGCTTCAATTTGCATACCAACATTAATGGTCTAGGATGATATCTTGACTCCCATGGACTCTTCAGCTGACAGTGCTAATGTGCGAAAGTGTTTACTGAATGACTAAACCTGTTCAAGAAAAGATTTCCATTAAATTTCACTGTCAATTAACATGTTCTTATTCTCCAAAAGGCAGGATGACCCGATAAAGCATAAAACTTTTTTTTTACCATGGAGAAACCCGCTTTATGAGCTGTAAAGTTTTAATGTTAGATTTTGTCAAAAGTGCTGAAAACATCGGAGAGGGGCTGTTGCATTTCATAGTTTAACTTCATAAGAGTTAAATATAGGACAACATAATCTATATAATGTGAAACATAAGAATATTGTCTTTCAAGTGGTACATAAGAATATTGTCTTTCAAGTGGTACCCATCATGGTGCCCTGTAATAAATTTGGATGAAGATATGAATTTGAAATACTACGATTCCCGACTGCTATTTTATGTGTTTGCGACAAACTTCAAAATAAAATTTCATCACTCATAAACCGGGCATTCCATTGGTCAAATATCTTTTCTTTTTAAATATTTGGTCATTCTTGAACTGGGAAAATAAGAATCATGGCAATTTAAAGCAAAAAAAAAAAAAAGCCAGGCTTTTATCAGGATCGGTCGTTCAGCAACAATTTCATTCACGAAAAGTGTAAACTGAAAAGACCATGGGAGTTGAGATATTATCTTAGACCAATAATGTTGGTATGCAAATTGAAGCTCTTTTTTAGCCCTATCCAACCATGGTATTGGAAATGCAGTACTGTACAAATTGACTAAGTTATGAGGAACCGCGTATTTGCGAAAATGGTTGAAATTTTCCTTTTTGCTAAGAATGGAGGGGCCTTGAGAGACCCCTAAGACTTAACCGATTTTCTTGAAATTTTTACAGGGTGCTTTTTTCACAATTTCTCCTAAAATGAGGGGGTATGCGAATAGAAAATCAAAAATTTTGTTTTTTGGGCCACCCTACCAGACATAATTGATCTTTAGCTTCTTAGATCTTGAATTTTAAGGCACTTTTCTAAGCCTTAAGTTATTATACTAAGGTCAGTTAGTATGACAAGAAAAAAAGGTGTAGTCTCATTTTGTTGTAGTTGGCCTATCAATCAATTAAATAAAATCATGAGTAAGTTTTTTTTTTGGTTTTTTTTTTCGTCGAAGGAAAATCTGTTGTTTTGGTCGATCCCTAGAGTTTTAGAAGCTAAAAATCAATATGTCTGGCCTAATTAGATTTTTTGTTTCAGAGTATTTCGTTTTTGGTTATTTAGTTCTTGAGGCAAAGCTATTGATCATGTTGATTAAACATGCAACTTTGCGGCCTGGTGGTTAAGGCCATTTTTACTAATAATTCATTTTGTTCGCTTATTATGTATTTATGGCCGAAACTTGAAATTATTCTATTGATCTTGATGGTTGTCCTCAATTGTCTATATGAAGTGTTGTGTGGTTGATGGATCATTCTCTCCAGGGGCGTATCTAGAAATGGCCTGAGGGGGGGGGGCCATTACATGGGGTGAATACGGGGCGCTCCGCGGCTTTTCCTATTTCTTCCATGTTAATTTTTGGCCTGAGGAAGGGCCCAATGCCCCTCCCCCCTAAATAGGCCACTGAT
This sequence comes from Platynereis dumerilii, assembly GCA_026936325.1. NCBI lineage: Eukaryota > Metazoa > Annelida > Polychaeta > Phyllodocida > Nereididae > Platynereis > Platynereis dumerilii. The sequence goes on along the minus strand of JAPTHN010000002.1, from coordinate 19,091,873 downwards.
TCTCTCTTGCTGTGCATCAAGTTTATGGGAGGTGTTTTTAGGCCTATGGCTGGCTGCGTCACACTGTACCACTGACCAGTCTATATATCCAGCTCTGCTTTACAGTCTGTCACTTTGATAAAGAAAAAATGACGACCAGTTCACTGTGAAAAAATGCACTTTGGGACTCATGATAGCCGATGAAGTGCAACATGGGAAACGTAGAGGCTGTTTGATTAGTCATGATCAAAAGGCCATTTGAATTGTCATACCTTATTTTAGAGCGAAAATCAGATGCATAATCCTTTCATTTGGCTGTCACCAACAAGCGGGATAAGTCTCCTTAAATCAAATTAACATTGAGTATTGGGTATGATCCTGACAAATCATCAGCATGATGACACAAAGTGCCATTTTCAAAGTGCAGCAGTCCACTCTTTTTCTATATCAAAGTGACAGACTGTAAGAGCCGACCTCCCCATTCACACCTGGGTTAAGTGAATGATAATAAGCTCATTTCCTCGATGTCTCCTGCTTGTCATGAACAGTCTGGGAGTTAACCATCATTTGAGGACAATTGCAATTTCTGCTAAGTCGTGGCCTTGACAAGATGATTGAGTTTGTGGGGTTGATTCTCCTGGTGTCCGAAACAAGTCTGACCTCTGTGCAGCCATCCTCCTCACCTAACATTGGCATGTCGGTAGCTGGACTGATTCTACCTTGTTTCGCTAAGTCATCAGCTCCTCATGACAGTATACTGTTTTCTCTGGAACTAATGAATTCTTTTCCAGTTTATGTATATGGGGAGGCCTGACAAAATTTACAGATATAGCTGAGAGTCTTGAGACACTGATACAACTCCATGCTAAATTGGGCGGTATCGCAGCGAGTAGCGGAGAGTTCTAGGTTAGGTTACAAAAAGAACATTATCCTGAGATCTTTCTGCTTTACGACCGAGTTGTCAGCTTGTGGTTTGTACTTGATATTGACAAGGAATAAATCCCTTACTCGTGACAAAATTCCCAAATTTACGTTGTTGCAAGGACTACAATTTCAAGAATTGTGATGTAATATTGTAATAATAATAGTAGTCACCTATATAGCACTATCATTCCAGTAAGCTGCTAACTGGCAATATTAAATGCCACAAGGTTTTTTAGTGCAGAAGGTTTTGGCTTTAAAGCCATGTGCAACAAATGGTACAAAAGTGAGGAAGTATAGGTTGTGTCACTTGTGTGTTCTGCAGTTGTGTTGGAGCAGCTTGCAAATGAAAGGATCCTGTGAAGGGTGAAGATAAAGAGGGTCAGCCGAGAAGGACGACCTCTTAAGTGAAGCGGCAGAACTGTGATACATTGGCGAGCAAGAAATGTGCATAGAATGACACAAGAATTTTAACTCACTCTCTTGCAGTTATAAAACTCATAGAATGTGAAGAAATTGGCCCGGCCGGGCTATAGGTTGAATTAAACAAAATTGTAGAAAATTCATTTTCATCACTTTGAAATTGACAACTTTGATAACTTCTGCTTGGTAACATGATGATGTAATTGGATTAATAATTGCCAATTACTGCCATTTTTTGTTTCATATCACTTGTAAGAAGAAAGTCTCCTTAAAAAAAAAAGAATTGTCTCAAATGGACATCTCTTGTCAGCTCATCTTGGGTCAACTCTTTCATTCTGTCTACTCTTTATCTTGTCATCTTTTGTCTCATTGTCATCTGCTGTCTTTTAACCACTTTTCTAGTCAACTCTTATCTCATTTTTATCTCTTGTCTCTTTGGCTTCTCTTATCTGGTCATCTCTTGTCTCGTTTTCATCTCTTGTCTCTTTGGCATCTCTTATCTGGTCATTTCTTGTCTCATTTTCATCTCTTGTCTCTTTGGCATCTCTTATGTGGTCATCTCTTGTCTCATTTTCATCTCTTGTCTCTTTGGCATCTCTTTTCTGGTCATCTCTTGTCTCATTTTCATCTCTTGTCTCATTGTCATCTCTTTTCTGGTCATCTCTTGTCTCATTTTCATCTCTTTTCTGGTCATCTCTTGTCTTGTTGTCATCTCTTTTCTGGTCATCTCTTGTCTCATTTTCATCTCTTGTCTTGTTGTCATCTCTTTTCTGGTCATCTCTTGTCTCATTTTCATCTCTTTTCTGGTCATCTCTTGTCTCATTGTCATCTCTTTTCTGGTCATCTCTTGTCTCATTTTCATCTCTTGTCTTGTTGTCATCTCTTATCTGGTCATCTCTTGTCTTTTTGTCATCTCTTATCTGGTCATCTCTTGTCTCATTTTCATCTCTTGTCTCTTTGGCATCTCTTATCTGGTCATCTTTAGCATCTCTTTTCTGGTCATCTCTGTCTCATTTTCATCTCTTGTCTTGTTGTCATCTCTTTTCTGGTCATCTCTTGTCTCATTTTCATCTCTTGTCTCTTTAGCATCTCTTATCTGGTCATCTTTAGCATCTCTTATCTGGTCATCTCTTGTCTCATTTTCATCTCTTATCTTGTTGTCATCTCTTATCTGGTCGTCTCATGTCTCATTTTCATCTATTTTCTGGTCATCTCTTGTCTTGTTGTCATCTCTTTTCTGGTCATCTCTTGTCTCATTTTCATCTCTTGTCTTGTTGTCATCTCTTTTCTGGTCATCTCTTGTCTCATTTTCATCTATTTTCAGGTCATCTCTTGTCTTGTTGTCATCTCTTTCCTGGTCATCTCTTGTCTCATTTTCATCTCTTGTCTTGTTGTCATCTCTTATCTGGTCATATCTTGTCTCATTTTCATCTCTTATCTGGTCATCTCTTGTCTCATTTTCATCTCTTTTCTGGTCATCTCTTCCCTCATTTTCATTTCTTGTCTTGTTGTCATCTCTTATCTGGTCATCTCTTGTCTCATTGTCATCTCTTTTCTGGCCATCTCTTGTCTCATTTTCATCTATTGTCTTGTTGTCATCTCTTTTCTGGTCATCTCTTGTCTCTTTGGCATCTCTTATTTGGTCATCTCTTGTCTCTTTGGCATCTCTTTTCTGGTCATCTCTTTTCTGGTAACTCTTGTCTCATTTTCATCTATTCTCTGGTCATCTCTTGTCTTGTTGTCATCTCTTTTCTGGTCATCTCTACTCTCATTTTCATCTCTTGTCTTGTTGTCATCTATTTTCTGGTCATCTCTTGTCTCTTTGGCATCTCTTTTCTGGTCATCTCTTGTCTCTTTGGCATCTCTTATCTGGTCATCTCTTGTCTCATTTTCATCTCTTGTCTCTTTGGCATCTCTTATCTGGTCATCTCTTGTCTCGTTTTCATCTCTTGTCTCTTTGGCATCTCTTATCTGGTCATCTCTTGTCTTGTTTTCATCTCTTGTCTGGTCATCTCTTGTCTCATTTTCATCTCTTGTCTCTTTGGCATCTCTTTTCTGGTCATCTCTTGTCTGGTCCAATGTCTCATTTTCATCTATTTTCTGGTCATCTCTTGTCTTGTTGTCATCTCTTTTCTGGTCATCTCTTGTCTCATTGTCATATATTTTCTGGTCATCTCTTGTCTCTTTGGCATCTCTTATCTGGTCATCTCTTGTCTCATTTTCATCTCTTGTCTCGTTGTCATCTCTTTTCTGGTCATCTCTTCTCTCATTTTCATCTCTTGTCTCTTTGGCATCTCTTTTCTTGTCATCTCTTTTCTGGTAACTCTTGTCTCATTTTCATCTATTTTCTGGTCATCTCTTGTCTTGTTGTCATCTCTTTTCTGGTCATCTCTTGTCTCATTGTCATATATTTTCTGGTCATCTCCTGTCTTATCTTTGTCATCTCTTTTCTGGTCATCTCTTGTCTCATTTTCATCTCTTGTCTTGTTGTCATCTCTTTTCTGGTCATCTCTTGTCTCATTTCATCTCTTGTCTCTTTGGCATCTCTTTTCTGGTCATCTCTTGTCTCATTTTCATCTCTTGTCTTGTTGTCATCTCTTATCTGGCCATCTCTTGTCTCATTTTCATCTCTTGTCTCATTTTCATCTCTTTTCTGGTCATCTCTTCTCTCATTTTCATCTCTTGTCTTGTTGTCATCTATTTTCTGGTCATCTCTTGTCTCATTTTCATCTCTTGTCTCGTTGTCATCTCTTTTCTGGTCATCTCTTCCCTCATTTTCATTTCTTGTCTTGTTGTCATCTCTTATCTGGTCATCTCTTGTCTCATTGTCATATATTTTCTGGTCATCTCTTGTCTCTTTGGCATCTCTTTTCTGGTCATCTCTTGTCTCATTTTCATCTCTTGTCTTGTTGTCATCTCTTATCTGGTCATCTCTTGTCTCATTTTCATCTCTTGTCTCATTTTCATCTCTTTTCTGGTCATCTCTTCTCTCATTTTCATCTCTTGTCTCTTTGGCATCTCTTTTCTGGTCATCTCTTTTCTGGTCATCTCTTTTCTGGTCATCCCTGTCTCATTTTCATCTCTTGTCTTGTTGTCATCTCTTTTCTGGTCATCTCTTGTCTCATTTTCATCTCTTGTCTCGTTGTCATCTCTTTTCTGGTCATCTCTTGTCTCATTTTCATCTCTTTTCTGGTCATCTCTTGTCTCTTTGGCATCTCTTATCTGGTCATCTCTTGTCTCATTTTCATCTCTTGTCTCGTTGTCATCTCTTTTCTGGTCATCTCTTGTCTCATTTTCATCTCTTTTCTGGTCAGGCATCTCTTATCTGGTCATCTATTTTCTGGTAATCTTTTCTCTGATTTTCATCTCTTGTCTCATTTTCATCTCTTGTCTCTTTGGCATCTCTTATCTGGTCATCTCTTGTCTCATTTTCATCTCTTGTCTCTTCAGCTTCTCTTATCTGGTCCTCTCTTGTCTCATTTTCATCTCTTGTCTCTTCAGCCTCTCTTATCTGGTCCTCTCTTGTCTCATTTTCATCTCTTGTCTCTTTGGCATCTCTTTTCTTGTCATCTCTTGTCTCATTTTCATCTCTTGTCTCTTCAGCTTCTCTTATCTGGTCCTCTCTTGTCTCATTTTCATCAATTTTCTGGTCATCTCTTGTCTAATTTTCATCTCTTTTCTGGTCATCTCTTGTCTCATTTTCATCTCTTTTCTGGTCATCTCTTGTCTAATTTTCATCTCTTTTCTGGTCATCTCTTGTACCACTTTCTCGTCTCATAGTTATCCCTTGTCATATAGTCATCCCTTTACTTGTCTCAGCTCATTTCGGAGAAACTCAGTATAGGCATTTACAGAGTTGAGGAGGGAATTTTCTAATCCAAAAAAAAAGCAGACGATGGGTTTGATAATGGTGTCATATTTTGATTGGCCAGTATAGGCTTTTCATTGCAGTAAGGGACCGTTCAGAATTTATGACTGGGGGGGTGGGAGTTTTGCCCAAGGGGGTACTAACTTTTCACACGTGTTTCAAGGGGGGTATTAATTTTTAACAACACTTCCAAAGGGGGTAAGAAATTTTAACAAAGAAATTATGTTATAAGACACGCATAAATTCACTTTATCTAGACTCTTTTACTCGCAAAATCTGCGAAATGGCACAAATCTGTATGCTTGACATTGTATAACAGTATGTATGTGTGTATTGCTTTGTGTGTAGGGGGGGGGGTACTAAAAATATGCATGAAACCTAGGGGTGGGGTACTAAAAATCCGCATGAATCCCAAGGGGGGGTATAAATTTTTGACGGGAAGTTCCAGCAAAACTCCCATCCCCCCAGTCATAAATTCTGAACGGTCCCTAAGTTAGTAATTTCAATGTTATTCCAATGCTAGTGAATGATATTGATTTCTTGGTTGGACTGCACCATGTTCGAAAATGAGGTAAATACTCATTGCATCATAAGATCAGTTCAGTAGTTTCAGGTACTATTTCTAAGCATTCGCAGAGTATTTGCACAATCAATGGCATACCCCCAAAAGATGGAATATTACATAGCTCCAGGCTCCTCAACCAGCTGACAATGCACGTGAAGTTCACGTGATAAACACCGGGGAAAACTGGTGAACATGACATAACTGAAAGTTATCACGTGTTTTTCTTCCCATGAGAGAAAGTCCCAGTCTCCCACATTGTCATGGGATAACCACGTGATGAATGTCACCAGATTTTCACTTGACTATCTTCATGACATTTATCACATATTTTTCTTCATTAAAAAACTCCCCAACATTTTCATGAGATAACCACTTGATGAATGTTGGTTCTTTGTATTACCATGCATCAAGAACCTTTAATTTGCCTTAAGACTGTAGGATGTTCTTACAGTGCCACCTGTAAATAATATAAGTGAAACGCATGACATTGTGTCATTGCATCAATGCTAAACATCCTCAGTTTGTGGAGGCATGAATTCTCATCGGATGAAAGGGAAACAAAGTGGGTCATAAAGGCCGATATATGAGGCATGTGGGATAAAAATAGCAGCCCATTTTCTTTGCTGTAGTCGGAGTTAGGTATGGGTCAAAGTCTTTGATAAGTAAGTGAACCACCCTTCCCTATGTTTAAACATTGGGCCTGCGTTTCACTTACTTATCAAAGACTTTGCTATTTTCATCTTACATGCCTCACATATCGGCCTTTATGACCCACTTTGTTTTCTTCTCATCGGATGAGAATTCGTCCTTCCAGAAGCATTTTGGTTAAGGACGTTTAGCATTGATGCAATGGCACAATGTCATGCGTTTCACTTTCTTACAGGCGGCACTGTACTTAAAGAGCAGCTGAACATTTCAAGAGCAACTGTAATTACTGTATGCGGGCATAATGCGGCTCCAATTCCATAGCTGTGTTATAAATAGAGAGCTATTTTTTCCTATCTATACAGACCAGGGAAAATGCACTGATGAGCAATACTTTTTGGAGCAGTCACATAATATTATTGTCCATCATGCAATTTTGCCATTGCTGATTTTGTCAAAATAAAGCTCATAATAGAGTCTAAATAGGGCATGCACTTTACTTAAAAGGGCTAATACAATATCCGAATCATGAAAGTTTGTGATGACATGTTGTCAATATCCAAGCTTGGCATTCGCTTGACCGTTAGTGATCAAAGTTGACCTCCTTTGACTTGTCTGCAGTCCTTGGTCCTCAGCTGATAGTCAGTGGTCAAAGGCTGTGATGGGGTATAGCAGGGTCACCTCCCTGCTCCTCTATCATTTAATGCATGGAGATATTGACCATGTTGACCCAAGGATATTGACTTTTAATGGGAGAGCTGGACAGCTTGGACTCCTCTAGTTTGCTAATGCAGTCAGTCCATGGCACACTGGTAAAGGCTTCACACTGTTCTTAGTATTTTGTCGTCAAAAGTCTGGAACATTATAGCTTTTGTCTTGATGTCACACGATCTCGTACAGCCTCGTATGGGCCAATTTTGAGTCAGCAATCCTACGAGGAGGCCTACGAGATTATACATAATCAATCAGCAATCACAAGCAGCAGTACGCCAACATTTTTGGAAAAATTAAACATGTTTCATTTTTTACTGCGGATGCTGGCGGATCATTTAAACGAGGTCATACATAAACAAACGATATCTCTACATAATGAGCACGAAATGTACGATACGGCAAGAGGTTAAACGAGATCTGGACGACATAATACGAGTTCTAAACGAAATTGTACGAGCCCATACGCAACCCAGAACGTGGCCAGTACACCAGTAATCTTCAATCAGTCACTGGGAGCTCAATTCCACTTCATTTGCGTACAGAACTACGGATTGTAAACTGCACAAGTTTTCTGTTACATGCGTGCTATTACGTCAGTGTGAAAGGGCTATAATCATCATCTGATTCAGTACATAATGGTTCATTAGACCTATTTTACTGTGAAAATCATATGATTGTGCAAGATTTACCAATTATATACCTCATAGTAATACAAATTATGAAAAATAACATGCAAGCACTTTAAGAGATGCTTGAAGATAGACTGCCCATGATGGTACCCCTATGCCTGTCACCTGCACAAGGGTATCTGCATGTGAGACCTGCACAAGGGTATTTGTCACTAAGACCTGCTGGAGGGTATCTGGCCTGTGACCTACTTTTGGTGATTGATCTTTGACCTGCAGAAACTCAGCCTGTTTGTTTTCTTTATTAATTTCTTTGTCTTAGAAAGACACCAAAAGTTTATCAATGCAAGATAAAATTCTATTGAGACTGTATGCAAAGTTTTATGACAGAGATGAAACAGCTTGATAGCATTATTGGAAAATGGTTAGAATAATGGGACAATGGCCCACAAGGATTGTAACATGTTAGAGGTTCATGATGCATTAGCTATTAATGTCCCCGGAGGACTGCCATCAGTTTCTCCCATTACTTAACGTCTACGTTTAATGCCATGACCCATTACTTAAATTCTTCGTTTAATTCTATTAATATCTCCACTACAACATGCACACATAATTTCATCATCGCTACTATGTGGTATACATTCATTTAAAATACTCCTATACTTGTGAAGGAGAGGTTCAGAGGCAGGTTAGTTGATATGCAAGGTTAGTTGATACGCCCCACCTCCTGGTCATTGAAATGATCATTTGAGAAAGTGTTGCCATTTGTAAGAAGCAGAAAAAAACACATATTCTCATTTAGGTCAATGTAGAATCAGAATAAAGATTTAGGAGAAATGAAAAAATGTAAAAAATCACTGTTCCAAGTGAATTTGGGCTGAAAACTTACATAAGTGAGGGATGATTCAAAGTAACTTAGTGTAAGGATAAGGTGCGTGAAAATGGTTATTTATAAGCCACCAAAGATGATCTAGTTTAACCTGTGGCCCAGAGCCCTGCTGTTTTCTGAAATAATCGAGTGGATGGGTTTGTTGATGTATACAGGAGATTGGTTCGGCTTTGTTGGCTGGCTTGCTCAAAATAACGATCCTGACCTATTAGTAAAATCATAATGCAAGGTATTACCCAGGAAATTTCCATGAAAAAGCTCTATAGATGAATATTAGGTTAAAAACTATCCAACAGAGAAAGTCAAGTTTGGCTTACAGGCGAGCTTTTCTGAAAAACGTCTCAACTATAACCTGCCTCTTCCCTACTGAGACACACACATAACTCGCCAGATATAGATACCAATTCCTTGTTTTCCCATTTGCTAATGGGTAATCCCAGTATATAGACATACTTTCATTATTTATTCAGAGTTGTACTTTCGTAAGAAAGTTCATCTGGTGCGTTCCTTGGCTTTGGAGGCGAGGCGTTTGCATGACGACTGGTATCAGACGAAAAAAGAGAAGGACGGACAATTCACAAAAGGGGGAAGGGCCAATATCAATGCGGATGGAGCTGTCCAGAGAGATGTGTTTGGAGTAAGAGACATGATGTTTGACTCGCACGACAAAGAAGAGAATGCCACTGAAATATGCCGGAAATTGAGCGACCTCCCGAGCAACATCTACAGAGATGCTGACATCCAAAGCCATATTCCAAATAACCTGTTGATGTACAATAAGTGAGTTGTAGTTTATTTATAAGTGAATTATGGTAATTTAGATAGATAGATAAATAGGTCATTGTATTTGTTTGGTTCATACATACATACATATCAAAGTATCATAAACATCAGCTATAGCCTGACACCTTATGGTGAATTTGGCTTAGTCTTCTTTTACACAGCATTACTGTATATGGGAGAACATAACGTAAATCTCAGATTTATGCGGGAAGTTATACTGAGTTTTGTCTGAACCGGTAATGGTTGTAGTTTTCTTCTTTCTCTCCTTTCAACAGACAATATGGTCAACACGTCATGATGAACTTCAGTTCAGTGAAAGTTCCAGATGCAGTCAACCGAAGTTTGGAGAATGTGGTCGATTCAGTGGAGTGGAGCGCTGGTCTGGAGGAGATATTCCGCAAAAATAGCCAGTCCGGAATCATGTAGGAATAATTTGCACTTTTAGTTGATAAATCATATTATGGGATTCCAAATTTGATTACAAAAAATATTAAGACCTTCCAGACAGCCATGGACATTTTCAATGTGTAGATGATATTCACCTTCTCAATCAACTCTGAATTTAAAATAAGATATATTTTCAAATTCAAATCTAGTTTCTGCTTGATCCCACAGGTGGCAGTCATTTGGAGCAACCTCTGGTGTTTTCCGTGTGTTTCCGGGTCATCGATGGCATCGGAATTTCATTGGATTTCCTGAGGATTACAATCCACAATTACGGCCATGGTATATCTCGGCTACTTCAGGACCAAAAGATGTTGTCTTGGTGCTTGATGGTAGCATTTCCATGCAAGAAAGGGGCAAGTCAGTGTTCGATTAATCAAGTTATATTCGTATTAGTTACAGTCCTCCTCATATTTACATGGAATCTGAAGTTCTTTGCTATGCTGTTGAAGTGTGATGTGGGAGGTGACTCAATTCTCTAGCATTGCAATATATGAAAAGTAACTACCAGCTGTGACGTCATTTTAAACTGGGTCTGATTCCCCAGCTTCAAGCCGTTGTGGATCTACCAAACCAATGCAAGTTCCACATCATAGCCTGTTAGCCAATGGGGGCCAGAACAAATGTATGTCACATAATCCATGTGTTGACAAAAATTGTCAAAGCCTTTTGTTTATTGCAAGGTCCATCGAAGTTTTAAAAAGTTGTAAAGTCACAAATTTGCAAATGAATCAAACAACTCAGTGGGGATTATAACAGTTGTCTACTGTGAATGCTTACGAAACTGCCATTTAGTCAGATCAGACTGGTGATTGCCAGTGATAGATCATTAGTATAACAAATGTAATGCTTCCTTCAATATGTCAATGTTTAAATTGTGATGCTTAGTTTTACTGTCAGCCCATTGGCGGGCAAACTGTGACGATGCGGTTGCATGGGCTATCCCAGATAAAATGCTTACTCTGACACTGTGATGCTCAGTTTTGGTGGATCCACATTGGTTAGAAGCCGGGGAATCTGACCCAGTTTAAAATGACGTCACGGCTTACAGTGAGTGATGTTTTATTTAACAACCCTGCAACCCCGTTGGGTGATGAAGGTCCACAGCTTGTAGTTATTTTGTTTAATCGCAATGCTAGAGAATTGAGCCATCTCTGACATCACACCTCAACAGTAGGGTGGTCCACATTTCAATGAGAAAAACCAAATCTCCTAAAAACCCCAATTTGAAAGTGGAAATTGATGACCACATCAGTAAAACAAGCACATTCAAAATGTTGGCCAAATCGGTTAATATTTAGCGGTGGCACAAAGACCTAGAAGTTTATAATGTAATTCCTCATTCGCGCAACTGAAAAATTGGCCAATTTCCCAGATCTTTCTCAGAAGTGAATATTTTTTCCTGATTTTTTAGTATATGATAAAAGTGGCATGGCAAGGTTATATCTGGGGGTTATCTTTTGTTCATTATTCATAGTAAGTGAAATATTTGCCTGTTTTTATGAAAAATGGCTTGATAATTAACCTATGTAATATCTATGCCGACCTGCTACAAAACTTTGTAAGTCAGAAAGAATATCAGGACTGGATTGGGTATCCGGGACATACTAAAAAAAAAGGTTCCTTGATCAAAATAATACGCTGTGGCAGCAAGATTTAAAAATACGGATGATTTTGAGGTCTGCCGATGGGCAATCGCATGTTAAACTTCAACGGCTTTGTGCCACCTCTAAATATTAATTGATTTTGCTGAAATTTTTACACAATACCTTCTATCCATATAAGATCAGAATGCAAGATTCAAATCAGAGAAATTCAGAAGATAGTGTTTTTGGACCACCCTACTCAACAGAATAGAAAAGAACTTGAGATTCCACCTAAATATTATGAGGACTGTAACCTCAAATGTCATTTTGTGTCTCTCTATGAAATAATAGTGAAAGTTAAAATTGAGTTTTGATATAGCTACATGATGAAGGCCATGTGAATGAAGAGTCTGATCGATTGTGGCAAACCAAAATGGTTTTAATTTGGCAAAAAGAGTCTAATGAATTATTTTTTTAAATAATAGAAGATAATCAAAATTATGATCAGAACGTATAGAATTTATCTTTGATTCTGTAAAAATACCAATACATCATTATTGGAAGTAAACAGTATCTTTCTCACTATTCTTCGTAAGGACAGCAAATTCAGAGGAACTTCGCCCCTGACCTGAGCAATGTCTCTATCTGCCTTTCTGTTCTCTATAAAATGTCCAGCTAGGGCACAAGTAGGTGGTATCCTCTGAAAGCCATTATAGGTTGTCTGGTTGTGCAGCCTATATGGGCACTTTATCATTGTCATTGCTCTGTCTATATTGGACAGGAGGTCACAAAGAAACAGGCTCAAACAGCCCTGTTTGTGAATCTGGTTATGAGCCCAAATGCAACTATCCAGATGGCTTTCAAAGTATTTTTCAATTACAAGGCTAATTTATTCAAGTGTTTAAAATTACAGCATGCATCCTAATCCAGTAATCATGTAGAGCCTGGTTTTGGTATTTAATGAAAATCATCTGAAAGTTATCACTTCTTAAAAAGTTTCGAGATATATTTTTCCCTGTATAGACCACCGTGCTGTAATGTTTTATTAATGGGGAGCAGGGTTGTGAATTTGCCGACCTTTCTCGACATTCTCGTACTGTTTAAGGCGGTACGCAGTACGCACCATACAGAATACCAGTCAATATACTTTTACTGGCAAAAGACTGTAATGCTTGTCTTTCTGATACATATACTCTTAGGAGGAGATATCTGTATCATGGTTTGGTATTTTCCAGACATGGCTATCTGAAGAAAAAAAAGAGTCCAGACACTTAGGACACATTCAAAGATAATAGGATTTCTGACCCAGCTGCGGCCTGGCTCCCATTTCTACCAGACGCATAGGTTAGGCCTATATAGCCATGTCAATTGGCTGGTAAAATCAAACAGGATCATTGGATTTAAATCAATTGAAAACTGTTTCGAACTAGACAGAATTCATTATGATCATGATGTGTTCTCACCATACCAAATATCATGGAGATTGGAGACATTGTTCAATGATCACAGTTCAACGATTTCATTACATATATATATATATAGCTCACTGCTCAGGAATAAAAAGCAGGGGTGCCCGAAGGAAACATGGGTTGCGGGGGCGGTTGAATGAAAAAGGGCAAAACCAATTCGGGTCTGCGCTGCTACAGCTCCATCAATGATCTGTGGTGAAAATACAATTTTCACGTTCACTTTTTCAGCCCTCCAGGTATTTTTAGCCCAAATTATGCTCTGGTGGTGGATTACTTTCCCTTTTAAAAATTTGGATGGCACACCGTTATTGGCCAAAATGTGCGTCACAAACTGCTTATCACCGCCAAATGCAAGACTGAAATGTGGCAAATGAATAATATTATGTATCTTTTTGTGGTGGCCAATGACCAATATTTGTTCATTTCTGCCAGTGGACAACAAAGTTACAATCAGTAACCCCTTTTAAAATTCTTGTTTCAGCTTAGGTCGAATGAAAGCCGTGGCTGGTCATGTGCTGAATTCTTTGACAAAGCGAGACAGAGTCAATGTCGTGGTGTCGCGGTCTCCTTACTGGGAGGCTACAGGCGTCCACCATGAAGATTCATCAGACATCCTCGGTTGTCGGAATAACACAATTTTGCCGGCTTCGCCTGCTTATGTGCAAGAGTTGATATCACAGATCGATGGACTGGATGCCTATGGAGGTTCAGATCATATGTGAGTAGTGTGATTGGAGTTTTATCCAAAGTAGTCTTTTTTCATTTGTTTTCCATAAACGGACCCATACTAGGCCTAGCTATTGATAATAAGAATGTGGAGCACCCCAAAGCTGCTGACCATCAGAGGTCCTCCAAAAGATCCTCGCACCTCGCTCCATACTTCACTCGTTCATTCATTCATATTTTGAATATTATAGAAAATTTATAAAAATAATTTTATGATACAATTGATGATAGTTTTAAAAGAAATTGAGGAACATATCATCACTGTTACAACACTAATCTCAGTTACAGCAACGTCAGTCTCCTTATCCAGGGCTGATATTTCTGTATAATTCTTTATTTTATATTTGGATCTTGCAAAATGAGCGAATAAATCAATCAATCGATCAATCAGATAGAAATATTGAAATTATCAGGTCTTCATATCGCTATAGTGTGCCCAACGCTTATGCCGGAAACATCCTGAAATAATATTATATGGTGCTTTTAAAAGCCTTCTGAAGAAGGATTGAATAGAGTAGAAACCTGTGTAAGACAACATTGTTTATATTTAAATATGAAATTATTGAAAGCGAATGTCAGCTTGTTCAATAACAAGATTTTGTGTGTTGTGTCACAGTTAACCTAAGTAGAATATTTGTTTCAGTGAGGCATTTAAACTGGCTTTCAACCTTCTGAAGTCTCCAGAAAAGAGTAATTGCCAGCGGTTGGTTGTATTCATCACCGATGGAAATAAATATGATAAAAGACAACGTTGCACTCCAGGTGAAAAATCACATTCCTTCAAATATCAAATATAGCATGATTCAAGGATAAGGCATATCTTAACTAATTTACTACTTAGATAGGCCTAATTGCTAAGAACTGTGGCTTATTAATAGGAGTAAAATACAGACAGACAGACAGACAGACAATAGACGTTTATTTACATAATGAAAATACATATATACACATTCATTTATAGGACCACACATATATACAAAAGAAAAGAGACAAAAAACTTTCATTATGTAGGGAGATTCCTCTAAGGCCAAAAAGTGACCGCTATCGAGGAACCACCCTAAGATAAAAAAATAAATACAACTTTTTTAGGGACTTCCTGAGCCCAGATACATATAACCACATATTTCAACATTTAAAGAATTTGTAGCTTGCAAATAACGACACATTTTAGATTAAAGAGAAAGTAGGTAGTTTTTTTTAAATAGTAACCCCAGTATAGGATGAAATTTGTATTCCAAAAATCCAAGTGCCCCAAGTTTTAGAAAGCAGATCGCACATATTTATATAATAAATGAGGATGAGGATGTCATGAATTGCTTTGTTACCAATTTAAGACATTGACAGTGAACCTTTTTTCTATGTTTTTCACAATTTATATCATTTTCACAGCAGTTGTAAACAATATCTTTTCCTTTTTCTGAATGTGAAGACTTATTTATTTCAGGATACGTGAAGTACAATCAGAACAGCCAGCGAAAATACAAAGCAGGGAAATTCTGCGCGTACAATTTTGACAATGTGGCTCACATCGTCAATGTTCTGCAGCATAATGTCAAGAAAAAGGTGAATATAGTAAAAATGTCTGTGCACTCACTTATGATTTAACTTTTTTTTAACTTTGATACTGTTTAATTTTTTAAAGGCAGGGAAGGTGACCATATTCTATAGGTTTTATTTTTCTCAAATAAATTTTTCAACTGCTCCATAAGACATACATGGACTGACATATACAACACAAAGGAAGCCTGAACAAAGGCCATTCAAGCTGACAATGGTTAAGAGCTCTGGACACCAACAATGCATTGATTGAAGAGATTGACAGCTTGGGAATAGAGTTAGTTACCAGATGGTCTATCAATCATAATTCTCATCACTTGGACAACCCTTCCTGACATGGCTGCTGTAGCCCAAACCAAATTGTCTTCAAGAATGGATAGTAAACCATAGATCCTGCACTTGGTTCCCCCCTTGATCAAGTCCATCTCTATAACTATTGATTCTGGTTCATAGAGACTGGAGAGGGATTTTCTCTTCCAGTAGTGGAGTAAACAATTGAGTCTATAGGACTACAGGGGGATAATTCCAGCCCTCAACAGTTGAATGCTTCTCTATATTTTTGTTCACTGTCAAACCATGCAGACATATAA
Organism: Platynereis dumerilii; assembly: GCA_026936325.1. NCBI lineage: Eukaryota > Metazoa > Annelida > Polychaeta > Phyllodocida > Nereididae > Platynereis > Platynereis dumerilii. The sequence goes on along the minus strand of JAPTHN010000002.1, from coordinate 19,076,085 downwards.
ATGGTTGGAAATAGAACTGGGCCACTTTTGAAAATGAAAGTTGCTTAGCAATGACAAGTATTATGATCATTGACACTCAAACAATTTCATTCTTTATTCCAAGGTTTAGGGGGTCATGTTGCGCAAGCAATTACACTGACAGACTTACCATAGCAATAAAGTAACTCCTATTTGTCCTTGGAGTGCAATGTCCTTGAACTTCTGTAAAACAATAAAAGAAAGAATTAAAGGTCCCTATCTTTGTTGAGTCTGTCTGGTTAATTTTACAGAACTGTACTTGTGCAACAATGCAGATAATTACTGATGTTGAGTGCACCAGTCATTGTGAAATATGTCATCAAAGGTCATGCCCTTTCGTTTTTGCTTACCTGAGTGAAGTTTGAAGATATTGCGAACTCATTGATTGCATATATGTTGTCAAATTATGATAACTACATCTTAAATTTATATCTGTTTATAATTCTTCAAAATACAGATGTATCAAGCGACTTACTTGCTCTTCTTCAGGTTCAAATGATCACATTCCTCACCGACAACTCTGGCTACTACAATGAACACCTGCCGGGAAAACTGGCTTGCGAAAATGATGGAGTGATGGTAAAAGTTGTTGAAGACAAAGATATCCAAGAACAGATGATGCCCTTCTACTCTTTCATACAAACTAGATCAAGAACCAACAAAATCAGCTGGACTTCACCCTACTTTGACCAAGGCGGTTTGGGAACTGTCATCACTGCAGCATTACCGGTTCACAGCAATATCACTGGCAGGTACTTCGACTTTCTCCAGAATTCTCTAACAGTTGGCCACAAACAACATTTCCACTTACTTCTGTGATATAATGTTTCTTACTTTATTTTCCATCAAACTGTAGGAGATTTGTCCTATTGACACTTTTAAATACACCAAGTTCTTTGAAAGACTTTGATATTGATACTTATTTATTTATTTATTTCATGTTGGTATTAATGATAAGAATATAATATAGTATGATTTTATATAGCGCCCATTCTAGATAAATCTGCTCACCATGCGTACTGAACGGCAATCATAGGGCCTGCCAATCATCTTAGTGATAACCTCTGGACATGGCCGGAACGGGGTTCGCTAACCGCTGCACCACAGAGCCATATATTAGATTGTCCAGAAAATTCTGTTGTCGGATTGTATCTTTTGTGTCTATATTGTATCATGGTCTTTTCGTATTTTTGACTCCAGACATTCTAAATATTTGTGATTTCAGACTTGTAGGTGTGGTTGCAATTGACACTGCAGTCAGTCTTCTGGAGAAGATCATTGACTTTTCCAGATGGGGAGACGCCTATGCCTTTATGATTGACAGTCACTCAGGAGGCACTATCGTCCATCCGGCTGTAAGAAATTTGAAGAAGGTATGGCGTGCAGACACATTATAATGAAAATACTTGAGAAGCATAAATATAGTATGTATGTTATGTTATCCTGCACCTATTTGTTACTATAACATATGTATAGCTGACATTAACTATGTTGTATTTCCTTCTTATATTATACGAAACGAAAGAAGGTATCACCAATTTGCATGCCGGCTTATCACATATAAATCTGCTGTGGAATAAGTTATAGACTTCAGTGTGCTACCTAGAGCCATATAAAATAAAATGCATCATTTAATATATCAAACAAATCAACCAATTAATCTTTCAAAGATAATAATGGTGAGCATGATCTGACTGACATGAACTTTCCCCCCAAATTTGACTTTTTGACTTTCAATTTGTTAGGTACTAAATGCATGCACACTTGTGCATTGTTGCAAAAGTCTTCAAATGCACATTTGAATGTGACATATGTAAACAACCTTACTTTACAATACTCTCTACTATTCTTTAGCAGTCTGGCACTCCAGCACTTGTGCCTATAACAGCCTTGGAGATGCGTAGAGGGAGACCAGCCCAGTTTGAGAAAGTTCTTCATCAGATGATGAAACAGGAGACGGATAGCCTCCGAATTTCATATGATGCTAAAAGAATATACCGGGTGGAAAATGCCGTCATATGGAGGTCAACAAAATCGTCTCATTACTTCTTCACTGGAATAAAATGTAAGCGGCATGAAGTCTTTATGATATTGTTAGTGTATTTTATTTGTAAAGATTATCCGCAAGAACTGCAAGTTGACTTCAGTATTTTCCTCTTATTCCAGATTCAGACTTCTCCATAGCTTATCGCCTTGGCCATTCGGATGAGGCCTTTCAATATGCAAGGGATCCCATGGTGTCCGGTCCCATCTCTTACTTGCACAACATGTTCGATTACAATAAACTCGGACCTCAGTTCTCACATGTTGTGTCGGCTCTTCTAATCACCGATGATCATATCAGATACAAAGGTACATTGTAGGCAAAAGTGTCTATGTTCACATAGTAGTTTATGCATAGTATATATAAATCAGACAAAATTAAATTCATCATTTCACATATTTTGGTCATAGGCCTGATACACATTGAATTTATCAGGTGTCACCATGTCAGGACTGACAATTTGCTTTTGCATGATGTATAATGTCCACAAAGAATTTTTTCAGACACTGTATGACATTCATTTTGTCAATTTTATTAACTAACCCTTTTTAAGGATATGTTAATTATACATTTTTTACTGTGTAAAGAAGTAATTCTTTTTATGGGTCAGACCCTAATAAGTGAATTTATGGTTTTTTTTCTTGTCCCCAATGGCTGAACACATCTAGAACACACTTGCCCCACAATCCAATGTATAATTTTTATGTTTCAAGTCAGGTGCAATACAGTCACACAAATTTCTTATGATAAAAGGGTTTTTTCAAGTACCATATCTATAGTTTCATTGACATCTTTTAAAATATCATATCCATACAGGCATAAATGTGACTTTTGAACGCTCGGTTGTACAACTGTCACCCAGAGCTTTCTGCCGTCCCATGGAGTTCATCCGCAACAACAGACCAACAATGGAAGACATTCACAAGTATATCAACACATTCACTGCTACTTATGACATTAGATGTCCAGAAGGAATGTACAAAGATGATATCAGGTTGGTTACTGTGATATTATAACAAATCAGTAGAAATGGCTCATATAGATCTAATTCTGCATGGATACCAAGAGAACAAATCTAATTATAAAACTTGCATTGTTTCATTATTTATAAAATTCTCTGTATCATTGTGATTGTATATTTTACAGGTAACATTAGGGTTATAGAAGAAATACTGAAATAGCTTTACTAAGATTAGGAAACCAATGGTATTAAACTGCCAGTGACATGACATTTGAAGCCAATTTGCAAATTAAAAAGGAGAACATATTTTTTCCAAAAGCTTTCAATGGCCCACCATGGTCACCACACCAATCTGCAAAGAGCTATAATAAATTATTATTGTATAAATTTATTCCAGGAGTGATGTGAAAATGACTGCTCAGTTGGAATCCAGCTGGTTGGAGGAATGGAAGGACAAATCAGATATAGATGTCATGTGGCTCTACGTTGGGACCTCCAGTGGGGTATTCCGCATTTACCCTGGAATTGAAATGGACAAGGAGTATGACCCCACAACGTATGTTAAAGTTCAATATATTGAAATTGTGCTGAAATTCAACATTGTTGCTCTCTTTAAGTCAGTGGCTATTGAGAGATTTCAGATTTTTTCTCATTTGTACTTTAACAAGTGCGGATACATCAACCAATCTGAAACATCAAAATTTGATCAAATTGATGCCACTATCATAAGACTATTCTAAAACAAGAATAGTTCCAAGTCATTTCATCCGAATCCATTATATGTAAATGTAACAGGTTTAACGTCTGCGGTCCTTGTATGAGCTCGGCCGACTGTACAATTACATCCTTGACAGGCATGATCAAGCTTGAATCTTTCTCAGCTCCCTGGGGAGCATACACCAGTGTGCAGCGAATTTCACGCGCTCCTTAGTTAAGCATTCCACAATTGCCATCTCTGCCTATTGCCAAGTTCCCATTTGAACCTGGGTTGAGTGAAGCAGTGGTTTAAGGAGGATCTGCTCAGTTCCTCCATGCCGTGACTGGGGTTCGAACCCGCGACCATGCGCGTGGCAGTCAAACGCCTTATACACTAGGCCTCGACATCCACATGGGGGATCAGTGACTGCAGCAGTATGCCATTTCAAATGTTGTGTATGAACCTTTATGAATTTTGCATCTTGTTTCAGTCGCGCTTGGTACAAACGGTCAGAGGTCAACCGTGGCCAAGTGGCAATATCGAGGGCCTTCAAAGATGTTTCTGGACCCAAGAAGTTGGTTACTCTCAGCTGGACAATCCACAAAGTGAAGCCATTGACACCACCTGATTGTACAAGTAAGTTATCCTTTGAAATCAGACAGTTTGAAACTTTGAGGACATGAGGAAAAGTGGTGAATTTCTGGGAAAGGTCTGAATAGTTTTGTGGATCCTTGGGCAGTGAGCCAGTGGCAGATCCAGGGAAGCTTAGATGTTCAACCCCTCCCCCCTTGACCTCTGAGATCAAAGCAGGTATATAATATGAAGAAGGTATTCATGAAAGTCATGCTACTTTATTTCTTCTCAATACAAAAGTTCAGACAACCAAAAGTCAAGAAACATCAAGAAATCCATTTCATATTTTCAATTCAGTAATGTTGACACAAGCACGTTGACGTAGAAGACCAAAAATATATATGTCGTCTACATGAAATATCTTACGCCCTTTGGCAGCCTCTAGTAAATGTGCAGCTGCACCCGGAGTAAAAAAGGTTCCCTGATCTCCAACACAGAATTTTGGGAAGTATTTTGCTGCATATTGTGACTTGTTTGTCTCCCAGTGCTTCTTTCGCTGCTTCTTGTGAGCTGCTACTTTGTCATTGACTCCTGCACAAGCAAGTTCATAATCATTCAGTCGAAACTTGTTTTCAGCGAATAATCTAATCATTTTTGGTACTCGATATAGAAGATCAAATCTGTCGTCATCAATTTTCACGAGCATTTTAAGTAATGGACAACAATCTTTAATCCAATTAAATAAGAATACGCCTTTGTAGCCCAAGTGTTTGTAGATGTCTTCAATAGGTATCTGTAAAATGTCATTGTAAGTGTCTATTTCCAGCTGTATCATTTTAAGCTTTTGCTGGAGCTTGTTTTTCTTTGAGTGAGGACTGCCAATGATGAAGACCAGCATAGTTCCATTTGTTTCAAACATTGTCTGGAAATGCTTCCTCAGTTTTTCACGCTTCTCAGTGTTGAATAAACTGGTGTACACATAAACCAAAAATTGTGTGGAGGAATATTTTTCTGATGGTGGTTTGACAAGGAATCGTGGTTCTCCCAATGCAGCACCCTCCCAATGGGGAGCGTCACAGTGTTGACGAGTTTTATTCCCCATTTTGTTGTTTAAAAGTGTTTGATTCAAATTGATTTTTGCCTTCTCAAGTACATCTTTATCCTCAATTTCCATCCGTTGGTTATTGTTAAACCAGCAAGTCAGTAAATATAAATTCATAACAAGCAACAAAATAATCCATAACTCCCACCGATACCAACACCTGGAAATTTTCAATGGGCATATCCATCGTTTTGAAATTATTAGATGGACAGCCATCATCCACCCTGACCCTGTGCATAAGATTAAGGAACTGGTGATGAGTAAAAAACTTGCAGATTTATGTAGCTATGGTATGGGGCCATTAATAATTCAGTTGAAATAGTACCAATATATCATCATCTGCAGATCAACATATGATGCATCAGTTATTAGGCCTTTAATAAAACAAGAGTTTTACTAGTGAATATTACACAAGCATTGATTATTTGTACACACGTGTTAGGCACGACCTGGCATGTCATAACTTATTCAAAGGTACTAATGTTGATTTATGGTCTTATGCAAGGGCCTTGCTTCATTTTTCAATCTGCAATATTATTAAATAATTTAGGAAGTAGTTTTGGGTGAAAATGCACCCGTAAATTTTTTTATTCAATTCATTCATTTATATGCTAACAAATTTGTTAGTAACAACTGATTTTATTAGTAGCTGTTACTGTCAATTAACCATGCCATTAATAATAAATCATCTATCACCTTTTTGTTTTCTTCAGTAAAATTTAAAAAAGGATGTGAATACAAGGTAAGCTGGGTCACCCGGTATGTGCATGGTTATTGGTCTGGGCCAGGACTTTAAACTCTCCTCTTTCATGAGCAACAATAAAAAAAGTATCTTTGCGTATCAGTAATGTAGTTCTGTAAAAATGTTGTTTTCATTGCAGGAACCCTTCGAGATTATGGGTGCCCGTGTGAGTTGCATCGCCAGTGCAAATCGGAGTACTGCTACTTGAGGTCTTGTGCGGATGATATCATCCAAGGTGTTGTGGCGATGGACGTGACATTCACAAGTTTCAAATATTATCTACTGAAAATTCTCAAACAAATCCCTGGCGAGCATCGCTGTGGAGAAAGCTACTCATGTGGAAGACACCAGCGAAGAACCTGCGAAACTAGGTCAGACCATTTTTCTATCGAGAGGCATACAAGAAGGGTGGATGGGAGGAGGGATCATTATGCGGTTTTTCATGATGAAAAAGCTTGTACAGCATAAAACACTGAATAAAACGTTTCTTCACATTTACCAGATCATAAAAATATAATTAAAATAGGCACTCATTCAAACGAGAAACAAAAAGTTCACCTTGATCACTACTAAACCCCATGATTATTATTCTGCCTGTGGGATAATATTTATATTAAAAAACATTAAATGAAAACTGGCGATCACCTCGAAGTTTGCTGATTCTAAATTTCCTAACATATTTATATACTATTTTCTTCATAACTCTTCCAGATCTATTTTTGCTCAGGCCTATATATATCTAACACCTATTTTCAGATGTTATGTGATCGACAACAATGCAATGATAGTGACCTCATTGGATTTCACCAACAACACTGACAGGATTGACAAATATGAGTCAACCCCTTTGGCCACTCTACATGGCTTCATTTTCTCAGAACTATTGAGACGTGCTGTATTCGTGAAACATGTGCGCACTGAGTACCAAGCTAAATGTAGAGTCTCTGCATATGTTCCCGAGGTAATTTTGTTCATAATACTTTTATTGAAGATATCATTTGGACCTGTAAGTGATGAATTCATAGAAATGACAGGCTAATTAATGAAAAAATGTTTTTAACTCATTTCAGGATGATTTTGTTGATAATCACTGGAGACCACTGGATTCCAACAAAGACCAACCCTCCTCAGGATCGATTCCTGCATTCCAAAATTATTACTCTTGCGTCAGAGAAATAACTTACTTCATGACGAATAGTTTCTTTGCGAATGAGCCGTACATCATCTCAGAGAAACTCAACAAAGATCCATGTGCGGACGGCCATTACCACTTCACGCCAATTTCAGGAACAAACCTCTTTTTACTCGTCCTCGACAAATACAAGGACAAAGATGATTCAAGAAATATCCCATGTCACACCATCAATAAGTAAGGCTAGTTCAGATTATAAGCTATGAGTTTATGAGATCAATAACAACTTGCATTAATTCTTTGTAGTTGTTTTTTTTGTGGAACAGTGTCCAATTGCAGTTAAAAGAGCATTTCAAATTTTTCTAGTGATGTTACTGATTTGGGAGTGCTTTTTTCATCATTTTTGATTTCACAGATCTCTCGGTGAAAAATCAACCAACTTGTTTAATGTTACATTTCAAACTCCTGCGCAAGTGTTTTCAAACTGTTTTATGGCATTAAGATATTTTAAACAAGTTTTATAGCAAAAAGCATTGACTGCCTCATCACATGATCTGGTGGCCTATCATTTGTCAACACCCTGGGCAATGTGGGCAATACCCGTGTTGACTATATACCAAAGTCACTGACCTGATTTTTCCAAATGACAAATGGAACTTAATATCATGGTCTTTGACAGCCAAATCCGGTTAGAAGTGTCAACCTGAATAAGGTTTCAACGATGAAAACCTGAAAATACCAGTCATTAAAACATCCATAATTACATTCATCACAAACTTCATCACTCCATTAATTGCAAGTATGAATGTGAAGATGTACCCCAATAATAATGAAAATAAATAATGTCTGTCTGTCTGTCTAGCTGTCTAGCTGAATAAAACAACTTTGCATCACACATTGAGCAGAAGCAACTATAGCTCGTGACAATGCCGGGAAAAAAACTTTTACCTTCGTACAATGAAAAAGTATAGTAGCTAGGCTTAACTTTTATTTCAAAAGTGAAACCTTGATTTTGAGGATGTTTTGCTTCAAACCTCAATTGTTCTTTTTCCTTTGGATTTGATTTCACATCATTTCAATGTTTAAATTAAAACATGCTTGGGCTCATAGACTTGCTAATCAGTGAGGTGATTTCTGTTTCAGCTTATACAAACCTGGACAAGAGAGAATAAAGAACAGCACTTGTGAATATGGGAACTACAAACCTGGAAAATATCCCAACAGCTGCAAGAAGACACACAAGGTGGCAGTAGATTGTGGTTACAATAGTGCCTCTACAGTACATAGAATTCAACAAAATGTTCTCGTCACACTGTGGTTTTTCTTTGCATTGCAACTTCTTAACCGTTTCCACTGTGGTACTGTGGTTGACCAGACATTTTAATGCACATAACATATCTTAAAAACTGACTTTTGCAAAAATGTGTTTTTAAATATGATTTAACAATGTTACATTTTTTATAATTTTGGTCTGAGTGACTACACCATCCGTTTTATTGAGAGCACCAAATTTGCTACTACAAATAGAAGTCAGACTTTGGGAAGATGTAAGAGGTTAATCTTTGGCAGTCGCAAGAACTACATACTGTGTGGAGATTCAAGTACCACAGCTTCCACTTTCCCAAAGGAAAGATTGTGTGTGCCTACCGGTTGGAGCACGAAGTAAATAGTTTCTATAAATTTGTATGCACCTAGAACATTGCAATTTTCCAACCTTTTCAATTATCACAACTTCTTTTCTGTCCACATTATTATAAGTTATTGAAATAGTATGTAAGGTGTATAAGCTATATATGACTGTTCACTGTTTAAATTATAATGATAAGGTTTTAAAACATGAATTCCTGTTGAAATGCTCATTTCTGTAACCCTGGGCTCTTGTTTGAACCTGGAAATAGCTTTAATTATGATGAGAAAAAACCAAAATGTGCATGATGATAATTAATTTTGTTAGATTTATATTATGTGTGAAAATATATATGTAATTGTCTTAAAATAATAATATATGTGTGAATAACATTGATTGAAAAACGCTTCACTCTGGATAATCCCACTTTTTCTTGTTGTGATTAGATATATTTATAAGGACCGTATTTTACCTACATGACATACTTTTTTTGCTTGCCAAGTAATGAGACTCAGGATGGGATTTTTTATCCCGTTTTTGACTGGTTACCATAAATATTCAAAGGTGGCAGACGTCTTCAACAGAAAATACAAAACAAAGCATATAACTGATATGTAGAGTTCTCACCAGGGTCTTGGTGTGGCTCTGCTGTGCTATGTATCTATAAATAGCTGCTAAGTCTTTTCAAGAAGTGAGTGATTCAGTTGAAGATTCTGCCTTTGAATTCATGAGTGGGATACTAGCTATCATCATCTGTGAAGACTTGAAATGTTTTGTGCGTCAAAAGATGTCTGAAAGCTGAAATAGCAAAACAAAACCAGTTAATTCCAATTCACTAACGCCATAGTGCTTTGTAGCTTTTGGCAAAGCTTTAGAATAGCAGGCAAGCAACATTTCTTGACCGTTCTGCCCTTGTCATAAATTGGTGCCTACACCGATCCGCAAGGTATCGACATATAGACAGAGTATTCCATGATTTTGTTGCTATGAAAGATTGGTAGATTTGACAAGCAGTAGTATATTGGTATTATAATTAAGCCTCTTGATATCTGTCAGTGTACGAATCGTCGTGTAATGGCAGTAACAATACCTGCAACCTTGGAAGAAACATGGCCAAATATGAGACCTTGCCAATAAAACCTTTCAACTGCTGTTTGTTGGTTGGTATTAGGTCTGGTCTTGGTCGCTCAGAACAATTTAATTAGCATCTTCGGGCATGAGGTGGTCAAATGCCTTGCGGTGTATTTTGTGACTAGGATTTCCTGTCCATGTAGATGATGTTCATTTGGAACAATTTGATCTTTGCACGAGAGATCTTCAAACCCTGATCTAAAGAACTTCTAAAATGATTTCCAAATGCTTGTAATGTTTATCCATGGTTTTGGAAAATGATTATGTGAATCAAGTCATCCATTACACCGTGCAATATAACAGTGGCATTGCAAATGTGTTGCTGAAATTTGGCAGGACGTACACTTTTAAAAACCCAGTGCATGGTAGTTTCAAATACCTGAAAGATTTACCTCCAATATTTGAAGTAATGCCACAATATTCTTGGCAATTTTTGCTAAAGTTTAAGCAATGAAAGGTTTCTTTCAAATCCAAGACACTCGATCTGGTATGTTGTGCCAGGCTAATTGCTTGTAATGATTCCTTTATTAAAGACAAAGGTATGTTAGACCACGGTCTTGGTATTTAAATCTAAAAAATATGTTACGAGCTAAATACTTTTTTTCTTCTGGAGACTGGAGAAGCATTACAGGACTTGAGTAAGCTGAGGGATGTTCTTGAAACACTCCAAATTGAACAAATTTCTCAAGTTCTCTGTCAATGGTTGGCATTTGTGAAACTGCAAATGGTTGTATGTAAAATGGTTTGTTGCTAGTCAGGTCAAAGGCAATAGTCAAATTTGTGTTACCTACTTCAGAATATTCATTAGAGAGGTTTTTCTACATATATGTGTCCATGAGTGTGGGTTGCCATGACAAAAATTTTATTAGATAGCACCTGTACATGTACATGTCCTGTAGACGTAATGTGTAAAACGTCTCTATATATTGTTCATGTTTTTACACTAGTTTTGTCAGCTTTACATTTAGTGTATTAGTGTTTGAGGTTTGAGAGAGGCTAAATTGGCACCAATTTTAAATGTTGGTGTTCAGATTTATGAGGCCTGTAGCATATTCTACAAAGCAAGAATGTAATGGAATTTACCCACATGTATTGCTAGTTTACTGTCCTACAATTACCTTCAGTTATCAACCCTTGGAATGGTGAGGGGTCTCCAGAAAACTTGGAAAAAATTGGGGCATTTTCAAGTGACTCAAAGATATGAGCACAAAAACAATACTTAAGGTAGCACCTCGTAATAAATAGCCTACTTAAAATCACTTGACAGTTTTCAGCTGAATCATAGGCCTACACAATACCGAAGACTAACAGTTCAGCTGAAAATTTCCCCTACAGTTTGTCACGTCAAGCATTGGGACAGGAATTTAGCATTGTACAGTACATAAAAACCAACACAATGAGATTTAATTTGTGGTTCTGCTAATACCAACTTGACTAGAACTAAGTCTGGTGTGGCACTGCAGTGCACTTTTGTGATGTCACCACCCATCGAATTGTAGGTGAGATTGGAAGCATCACATTATGTCAACATTGTGCAAAATTGGACTGCCATTTTCATAAATTGGCAAATATCGGACAAAAATGGCATCAAAACATTTTGAAAATGTGATATTCATATTACAAACGATCTAGGTGTATTTCTCCTGTGGGGCTTGCGGTTGCTGAGATATCTGGACAAACGTCTGTCCTCTGCTTGACGTGACAAACTGTAAGCCACCTGACTATAATTATCTACTGAGTTAGGGCAGGCCAAAGGGAGGGGTACTACTGCGGCAATACTATTGCACCTTTATACATATATGATATTTGGTGCATATGCATGGGGGGCGGCGCCCTATCTCATCAGAAGGTCCATTAGTCAGAAGGCGCATTAGGGTTAGTCAGAAGGCCCACTATAGTCAGAAGGCCCATTAGGGTTAGTCAGAAGGCCCGCTAGTCAGAAAACCCACGAGTCAGAAGGCCCACTAGTCAGAAAATAAATTATATATTTGCTAGATTTTTTTACTCTTTAAATATTGACTTGTGGGCCTTCTGACTAGTGGGCCTTCTGACTAGCGGGCCTTCTGACTTCAGGGCCTTCTGACTAGAAGGGTGAGCCTTCTGACTTGTGGGCCTTCTTTTTTTTACTGTTTCTTTTCTGACTTGCGGGCCTTACTGGTGGGCCTTCTGACTACCGGGCCTTCTGTTTTCAGGGCCTTCTGACTAAAGGCGGTTACCGGCGCATATACATGTAGGCCTTAGTCTAACATAATTTATCCTGTGAGCACAAAAAGTGCTGTCTTCATGATGTTGGTTCGATGTATTGTATTCAACTTGTAGGAGCCGACCAGATGATAGTTGGGGCCGGGGATATAGATTTACCCCAAAATTTCTTTTATATATGCGAGGCGTCCACGAACAATTAATTGTATTCACATGCGGACAACGAAGATCCCATGCGCTTGGTACTGGTAATATATGTAGGCCTACTGATACGTGATGCGGACATGTGACAAACTTTTTCAATTGCAGTTTTAACGATGCCAAGTGGGAAACAAACTTATTAATCCATAAGGGACCGTTCAGAATTTATGACTGGGGGGTGGGAGTTTTGCTGGAACTTCTCGTCAAAAATTGATACCCCCCCTTGAGTTTCATGCGGATTTTTAGTACCCCACCCTTAGGTTTCACACGTATTTTTAGTACACCCCCTTCAACATACAAAGCAGTACACACATATATACTGTTATACATGGCCACGCGTACAGATTCGCGTCATTTCGCGCACTTTTGCACGTAAAAAAGTCTGAATAATTATACAAAATGAGTTTATGCTTTTTTTTTTAATTTCTTACCCACCCCCCCTTGGAAGTGTTGTTAAAAATTAATACCCCCCCTTGAAACACATGTGAAAAGTTAGTACCCCCCTCGGCAAAACTCCCACCCACCCCCCAGTCATAAATTCTGAATGGTCCCTAACCCCGAAGTTATCGATTGAGAGACGAAAACCCATCCAAAAAGTGGGCCAATGCGCCCCGGCCTCCCCTACATGTAACTTTTAAAAAAAATGTTCAAAGTCTGTAAGTTGAGCAAACTTTAGTCTATGCTTCAACTTGACAACTCATGTAGTTGACTGTTTGTCTATGGTTTAGTCAAAGAAATATTTGGTTTTTATAAGTCTGGTCCAGTGACCTCTGTCAATACTCACAAGAGGACGACACGGTGCAGCCACCTGTTTCTGGGAGAAGAGCAGCTGGCCGTGACCTATCAGCCAGGAACAGGCTGCCCGGGAACATGGCTTCCGGTGAACCGGGGACGAACGAAATTTCCTGGAATTTCTTGGAATCTAGAGTCACAGAAGCCCCACAGTGAATTATTTAGGCCATTATGTGAAGATTATGAACAAAGTGGAGGCGGAAAGCAAGAAAACGAAAGGCCCCGGAACCGAGAACCACCACAATGATCAAGATGACATCGAGGTGAGTGAAGATCTTGCAGAGGTGACGATCGTGTCCTTGTGCTGTCATCATTGGTTTTCAGTCACGAGTTTTATCACTCTATTCTCTATTGTCAACTAATCTTGTAGTCACCCACATGTCCCCTTGAACATCAATCTGAACGGCTTTGTGACAGCCCGTGGATTGGCGTCATTTGTGGTAAACAGAAAGTTGTTATTTTGCAGTGATGTTTCGATCGTTCCTAGAAATACAACATCACTGACACTGCCCACTGCAGTACATGACTGCAGTGAGTGTTGTGCACTGCAGTGTGTGTGTTGTAACTAAATGACGAACAGTCACAATAATTATAAGGGTACAAAAAATTGGCATGGAATCCAAGAGGTTCCCTTTTTAATGGAAAGTTAGGGGAGTTTTGCCCCCCCCCCCACCCTTAGTCATCAATTCTGAACAGTCCCTAAAAAATAAATTGCCCAGTTGTTTTATGGTTGGCTTAGGTATATACTGGAGGGGGAGGGCCGAAGGGGGCTTGAAAATCTGGGAAACTTAAAAATTCGGGCAAGGACGGTTTTTAAGAAAGTCTTGTGTGCGGTTTACGGTGACCGTATACCTATATGAATATGATGATCATGAGGGCGACAAATAGTCACCAGCGCCATCAATCACCTATGCCAGTCTTTTTACATATTTTTCTACCACTGCAGTGGCGTAATAGGGGGGGCTCAAGATATGAGGGGGACACCTACAGTACATGCAATGTCAGGCATGCAATATTCTGGAGGGGGGCACCCGCTGCACACATTGTTTATTTCAAATAAGTATTCGGGGGGGGGGCTGGAGGGAGTGCTGTACACTGTGCACAGGCCCGATGTTTGGGGGGGTAAGACGTGCCCCCTATGCAGTGTTCTCATTAACGCCGTCCCTATCGCAAATTTATGCACGTTTTTTTTCAAAAGGACACACTTTTAAGACAGTCTGTGCATCCCCAGGACGCACTGAGATTAGCCCAGACTGACTAGAAACATGCGCAGAGTAACAGGTCATCCAGAATTGCAATGACATCTCAGCTGGTTGTTCCACTTGACTTGACACCTCTGTTAGTCTCTCAATTGCAATTTACACTTCTAAGAGAAGGGGTAGACTTCTTTCACACCTACTTTACCCCAAATCCCTAATTGCAATTTAAAACATCTTCCATGTTGTCAATCATGTCTCAGAACTGACTTTCATGATTAAACCGGCTTAGATTTTGTTTAAAATTCTTTGAATGACTCGTCATTAGTAATGGAATATTGTGGTTTGTTGGTATCTACTCATACTGTTTCCTGAAGTGACATTGTAATATGATGCTTTAACATTTCTTGATAAATCCCAAACACTTTAAGCTCACTATAATTGGCACTTGAAATGATAACTTCAATTTATTTGCAATCCAGAACATCACATTCATTGAATAGTGGAAAGATTTAAGTAAATTATTCCATGACATCAATGACATTGTTTATAATTATGTACTTGCAGGAATCTATAATCTCACAGTACAAATTCAATCAAATAAGTATTAAATCAAAATTCTGCACACAATATATTATGTAGAAAGTGTAAATGCAGAGGACCTAGTCATTTGGACTGCTTACTACAGTGTAGCACAGAGAAGTGCATACTTTTCTTTTATCAAGGAAACAAAGAAACTTAGCTGAGTCATCCTGACCTGCACATTTGGCTACGCTTGTGCAAGCCTGATACATCAAATGCCTAGTCCAGAAGAACACTGCCCTACAATAAAGTATTACTCTAAAAATTAACAATTAGATTATAGTTATTTGTAAAATTCAGCACTTTATATATTGTTTTTTTTCTCATTTAATTCCTTAAACCCTAAGTTCTGAAGGACACATTGGATTAAAGAGGGGACAGATTTTCTTGGAACTCAATGCGTCCCTGGGACTCTTTCTTCCTGAACCCTAATGAGAACACTGCCCCCATGGCATAGGTACACCACTGCACCACTGTTTTTATTTA
Source organism: Platynereis dumerilii (assembly GCA_026936325.1). NCBI lineage: Eukaryota > Metazoa > Annelida > Polychaeta > Phyllodocida > Nereididae > Platynereis > Platynereis dumerilii. Next base: position 19,060,599 of record JAPTHN010000002.1, on the reverse strand, counting down.
ATTGGCAACAAGAGCAGCCAAGAAACTGAAACTGTTACCAAGTATATTAGCCCCAAGCCCAGGGATATAAACTGGCTACCATGCTGTGAAGGGAGACATAATGAAGGAAAAGAGAAAGCCCTTTTGATAAAGCAGAAACCTCCTTGCATTGCCTGAATCTTTTCCCTCGGCAATGTATTTTGGCATGGGGTATTGTAGTTACCATGGAAAATTTTTGTCTGTCCAGCCTGCAGGCGGGCGGGTGGCATCACACAATGTGTATTGGCTACTGCGGCAAAACTATTGCACCTTTATATATATTTGGCACATGAATGAGTCTTATAGCAGATATATATGTCTTTTGGTGTTCATATTTATGAAAACTGAAATCACTACAATATTGAAATTTAAAGTGATACATTTTTTGTTTTGCAAATTCTCATCAGGGCTTGTAGTAGAGAATCTAATGTCTGAATTTATCGCATGATTTTATTGATTTATCAACATCGCGATTTGACAGTTACTTATCGCATATCACATCTCAGCTTATTTATGTGCACCCTAGTAAGTGACCAAACTGTTTGAATATGTTGTAAACACTTTAGACCTTTGCACATTGGTCACTGCACGATGACCATGCACATATATCGCATGATGCGATAGTTGCATCATGTCTCCAGGGTGTGGGCCATGTGTGATATATATGGTGATGATGTAAGATTAGTTTTACTCAAGTTTCAAAGTGTGCTTTAATGACAAGTATTGTGTGAACTTAAAAAGTTTTGTAAAAGTCCTCAATTTGTCACTTAGTTACTTGGATTTTAATTTTCTTTTTCAAAACGCGGATCATAAATTTGTGTAGAACTAGTGAACTTTATCATGTAAAACAGGGACCATGTTTCGCAAAAGAATTAAGAGAGTGAATTTATTTGGCTCTTTCTTTGGTCCCCTCAAAATTTTTGTTAAGAAAGTGCGACATTTCAATATGGTAATTAATCTTATGAAAATACTGGTACTACAAAAAAATATTTGAAGTCAAAGTTTTGGGATTTGCGTGCACACATTGCAAGTTCAGTTTCTGAGCATTTGTATGGTTCATTGCAAACATGATTGACGACAGGCAGGCAGAATTGAAAAGTGTGCGGAGTTTGAGGAATCTTTTTTACTCGGAGGTATTGAAATATATCACGAAACTTCAGCGTGTTTAGAATGCTGGTTAAAATGAGAAATAGGGTTTGACTGTTTAACAGTGAATTCTAGATGGACATGCTTTCGTCGAAAGTCAGGAACCACTCCTGTGTCCCAACCAAAGACCTATAGAGGTCCCAACAGCCCTATGTCATATAATTATGATGAGAATTTGATAAGCTGTGGCACAAGTACAAAGATATATGATTGCAATGGGAGAAATGCAAGCTGGGAATAGGTATTTCCAGGCATCTAGAATTCTAGATAGTCTGAGGGGGACATGAACACTTGTATGTCACAGAGTTTACCGTGTACTGAGGACTCTGGTGTCAAACATATTACCAGGACTCAGCTAGAATTGCAGTAGTCCTCATGTGATGGTAAACTCCCAAACTGCTTAATTGTTAATATGCTGGACTTATGATAAGGGCTGAGCATTTGCTGAGTCCTTAATGTTTTTCGATATCTCAAGATTATAAACCATGAACAACCGTGCTGATATTGTATGATTTATGAAACTTCAATATCCGCTGTCACGTCCTCTTGCCAGGCTCGTGGTCTCTGTCATACTTAACATGTTAATATTTAAGGTGTTACTTATACTGACTTCTTTGCTGGCATCTAATAATTATTATGTATCTTGTGATGTATCTGGACTTCTTTCTTAAATTACGGTTTATGATGAATTGACCATTTTCCTATAAATTTCTTTGTAATGGAGATATGCAAACTGTCACTCCATGAGAATATGATATTCTGTAAATATTCGAACTATATTTTACTCCATTTGCATTTTTTAACGCTGACGATGCTGAATAATTTTGCAGTGCCTCTGCACAATCTGAACAAGCATGATAGATGTCGAAATAAAAAAATTGTACATGAAAGTTCATAAAATGTTGGAAGAACTTCGCAGTCTGGCAGTAGGTGCTCAACATTGCACAAGAAATAGATTTTCGCCAAATTCTTTGAGAAGCATAGAAGTGGTAGGTCGAATTTGATTTACGTACCACTCCTATTTTGCAATGTGACAGACTTTCTGTTGCATTTCCATAATTTTGTTTGCTGATATGCACTGAAAATTGGCTTGACTGCAGTTGACTTTGTGATTTGATACTGGCCTGTGTGATGTAACGCATGTCACGACTGTTTCATATATATATACATGATATATGCAAGTATATTTTTTGTATAAAATTTGCTTAATACCTATAGTGCTTAATGAAATGCTACTTAAGTAAATAAGTGTTGGCTGTGTCGCGATGATGAATATGTTTAGTGAAACATAAAATTGAATGTAAATGTATAATTTTATTTAGTTGCATGTATTTGTTCACAGGTGTCAAATGATAGAAAACAATTTAAAGTCAACAAAAAAATTGACACCAAGATTATTCTGGACGATTATGACCCAGTGCTCCATGAAACGTGATGTCAAAAATGTCATAAATTCAAGTGTGTTTATCAGTATTAATATACATGTATATATATATATGGGACGGTCTTGTTCTATCAGTTCAGCTGCAAAATGTGAAGCTGCACTACAATTGCATTGAATTGTCCTGATGTCTGATCTGACGAAATGCATTGACTTACATTAAATATCAGAAATTTAGAATAGTCCACTTCAAGTCCGTCCTATTCCCAAGTGTATAAATTAAACTGAAGTCAGTTGGCTTCTCTGGTCCTAACCTGTACACTTTTGCACATGATTACTGGGCAGGAATGAGCCAGAATGACTGAAGGAGGCAAAGAGCAGGAGTGAGGGATCTTGGAAGTCAGCTGTGCTTTGGAGACACTTATAAACTGATAATGTGCAAGTGATTGTGTATTGATCGATTATATGTCAGGTTAATTTTTGGTTAATTTACGGACTTTAATGACTATATATTATAGCAGTCTCAGACCAGACTGCTTCCTTCTGCTTGAACAAAATGCACCACATCATAAGGTTCCATCATTTTGGGTGCTCCTAACACAGAAGAGAAGTCCAATGAGTGATGAGAAGAAGAAGAAGCTCCCTCAGAATATTGTGCTACCTCCACCGGTGGTGGAGCCTTTCAAAATATGCAGAGGGACAGGTACAGTCTGATATTATAGATAAATAGATTTTTTTATATGGACCACATGCTAATGGTTGTATACAATATTGCCTTTGCTGTTACACGTATGCCGAAGATAGTTTCGGACTATTCTGCAATATGGTCATGATATGGCTTTTCTGCATCAAATGGTGTTTGAACTGTTTTTACACTGAAGTTTTGAAATGGAACATGAGTGATGAGGAGAGACGGTAATGTCACTACTAGTACTACTTTGACTAATTCACAGGCAAAAAGCCTCTTCTTGGCCTCATGAGTGTCAGACAGTGGTCTAGAGCTCTATGATCGACTAATCACTGTGAAGGAACCAAGTGCTGTATGTTTTTATTCGTGATGAGAGACTGATGACAAGCGGTGGTGACCCATTCAGCACGTTGAGTGATATCAGGACTGTCACAAGTGTTCACGAGTGTTCTACACTGTCATCATCCGGGATTGCTGTTGTCTCACTCATTCTCTGATTGTGCATGTTGTGATAACAGAAAGCAACTCCCACCTGACAGTAAGTGCAGGCTGATAGTGCCGTTCTCGTCTTGCATGGACTGGACTTACCACTTGCCTGGATACTGGACACTGGACCTGTCCTGGATGGCTGTTTCCAGGGTGCACATGTCTGAAAAAGTAGCTATTTATATCGTTGACAGATTCTTGCAATCGGCATACCCGATCCCGCACTTGCTTGGTGCATGGTGTTCACTTGAACGAATGCTTCGACCGAGGTGCAATGCGTTTTATTCACGCTTCAGTTGTGGTGACTTCACTGCCTTGGTGATATTTTTCAATATTGGATGATTTGGATTAACTTTACCAATTACATCGCTCATTAGAACACCTACATCTACATCAAAATGCATTCTATAGGTGGTAGGCACTTCTTCCACCCTCCTCCTCATGCGATGCATTCCCTACTCAGTGGAGACATCTTGGCATCTTCTCTGGTTCTAGTTAATGAGGGCGTAAGTGTTTGGCTTCATTTTCATTTGAACATTTATTACATGTAACACTCTCAACTTCTGAAGTTGCAAAATAGGTGGCTCTAGGATAAAGCTGCACTGTAAAGCAAACATTTTTATCCATACATTTGAAAACGAAACGGTCCGGTTTCGATACCAAAATCGAAACTCGGCGAAGCTTTCGTGAAAATAAGAAAGAAGTTTGTTGGTTGCGAAAGCGTCAATTGGGTAGGAAGTGACAAAAACAGAATATGCCTGACATATGACTAATTATTATGGGCGGTGGCTAAAGCCAACCGCAATATGGCCGCCCATATTGCTGTGATGTGTGAGATTTGGTAGTCTCAGTTCTCCTCTCTACTGACAGCCCTCCAATGTGAGTGAAATACTTCAAATACCTTGATATCTCGCCGGGCATAACTTGACTGTGCTGTTGGTAGCCTGTACAACTTTGTCAACCAACTCATTTATTTACTACTCACGAAGGCTCTGCAAACTTTTCTCAGTTCGCCATGTTTGATAGTGGTAGTTGTTGTTTCTCCCTGGGCTCCGAAGAGGGAGGGATGGGCTGAGTAGGTACCACCCGTACTGTCAAAAAATTCATGGAACTTTTTGGTCAAGGTGCTGGGAATAGGACACATTTTTTTTGTGCCGAATCTTTTTATTAAAAGGTTAATACTTACTTTCTAACTGAAATGTCTAGAAAATTTAATTCCTGTTGCCCTCGTTCAATATGAATTTCCTTGTGCAAATAAATTTTCGTATTGCACTCATATCATGCCGTATTTGCATAATATTTTGATTTATATGCAAATAAATTTTCATATTGCACGATAATAAGTGCCGTATTTGTTTTATTACATGAACGCTATGCTTCCAATATAATGTATCCGAAAACAATTTTTGGAAAAAAAAAGTTAAATTTTTTATTCAGTAAAAAAAAAAAAAAATTGAAATTTTCTTTTTATAAAAACTCGTATTGCTCTCTAATCATGCAATATGAAAAAATCTGAAAAAAAAAATTGTAACAAAAATTTATTTGGAAAAAAAATCTCATATTGCACTCGAACCATGCAATACGAGTTTTTATGATGGCATCATGTGACTGATTTTGGCCAATCAGCATTGTAGGTATGTTGCAAAAAAATTTAAATCTTGAATTTCACATTGAAAATATTTTTATGTGAAAGACACTTCAATAAAAGAAAAGTAGCCGCCAGAACCACCTTAATATGTAAATTATTAAAGAAGTTACAAGCATTTTTGTAGTCGAAAAATGAAGTAATAATTTGCTATGTTTTAGCATTGTAATTGCAAAAAGTCTGTGATCAACGATTGTGATCTTCATAACTCTGTTGAAAATGAAGATAATTGAATGAAACTTTCAAAAGATGGTTATCGAATTCAGTGCCTTTGGTAGACTAACCAATAACTTCATTTGCTATAGCTGAACCTGACTTTTAATGGCAACCAACAAACACACGGTGAAGTATACCACTTATTTAAACAATAAATACCATTCATAAGTTCTGAGGTAAATTCAATTAATGTGAACCAAAATCTAAAACAATGCAAAGCATCTACTGTCCATTTACGACATCTACTGTCAGTGAAAACAAGGATGGATGACTGGGGCTTTATGTCGCATATTTATGCATTTGTTAGGTTCCTTGGGACAGGAGAAAGTAACAAGGCAGTAGAAAATTAATAGGTCTATTGATATTAAACCAGGTACTTCACATATAGAGGCTCAGCTTTTCAGCCTGTCCACCAAGGCAAATTTTTAACCAAATGAGAGTGACTTCGGAAATTTAGGCCTCATATAACTTTTCCCCTATTCGTACAATTTCCTTCAAATTTTGCAGTAATGAAGGTAAAAGTGTAACTTAAATGGCCATATACCTCTTATCAATGGCCATAGCTCACGAAAAAAGCTGTAGTAAGTTGATATACACTGTCACTTTCAAATGCGTGCAGAAGACAAAAAACTGAACGGAATTGCAAAATTTGAAGACTGGGATGTAAAGGATGATCCCAACAATGTTCGCTATTGAAATCATTAAGCTGTGTTGATCACAGACACAGCCATAGCTATTTTTGTGAAGTATGTTTTCAAACACACCTATTTTTGCCAGCACATAGCTGACAGAACTTTTTCTGGGTCATTGCAGCAGATTGCAACATACCTAAGCATTGCTCTGGCATAGTGGTCATGTAATAAATTGCAATATAATATTATTGGATACCAATACTGACATTATACCACAATTATATCAAAATGGTTTGTGGTTATATAAACCTTAAATTTTTTGCGTTTGATGTTCCTAGAACACCTGTTGAAATCATATCACGATAATAGTATCAGGGGTGTCAATTAACGGTCGCCCGATCGCCCGATCGCCCGATCGCCCGATCGCCCGATCGCCCGATCGCCCGATCGCCCGATCGCCCGATCGCCCGATCGCCCGATCGCCCGATCGCCCGATCGCCCGAGGCGAGTAAATTTTAGTCAGGACGAGTTGTTTTAATCCTCCCACTCGTCCGACAGGCGAGTAAGATCACAGAGATCAAAAGATAAGGGTCTGAGCCAAGTGTGCACTCAACCGTGACTTGTGGATTGCTGCTGATTGTTTACCAATTAGGATCCTGTAGCTTGCTGTATGGGGTCATAAGAGACTTATTATTGATTGTTTGGTTCAACAAATATTGACAGGATTCATATCTTCCAAAATTAAGTGAATTTGATACCAAACACTCTATATCAGCTGTACACAGTACATTTTGGGAAACTTACACAACACTTGAACTAGGCAGCAAGAATAGTTGTCCTTAAAAAAAAGACAACAGTACTGTATTCATTAGGCCTATATACATGATATGTATATATTTATTTCTATGTGAGTTTCAATGTCATTCATCTGTTCATGCTAATCATTACAGCCTATCCATTAGTTATGCAAAAGAGAGGTCCAGTTCACTGTGAAAAATTCACTTTCGTGTAATAGATGATGAAGTCTCATTTTCCCTACATTCAGCATAGAAAACATAGAGGCTGTTTGATTAGTCATGATCAAGAGAAGGCCATTTGATTTTTCAAAACTGATGTTATAGTAAAATCCGTCTTTTCGCATGGCAAATATACAGACTAAAAAATCAATCAACAAATTCATCAATCAATCAATTAACCAGTTGATTAAAATTTGATATATATATCTGTCTATCAGACTGTATCAGGGATTAAATGAAGTCCGTGCATCCCTCCCCCTTTCCCTCAAACAGAATAATTAACAATTCATTATTTTCTAAAGATATTCAGTTGAATTTGGATACCTTTGTCTGAGACTCACATACAAGAAAACATGACAAACTTAAGAAATGCATTTTGACAGTCTCTCAAAAGCTCATCATCTCACTGTGACCAGGATTCAGACTGTCATACTGGAGTCGGTTCTGTTCTCATGAATGCATGAACTTAAGTATACTAATAGGGGAGAGTGGGGCCAGTTGAACCAAATTTTAGAAATGGCTCTCCTGTATGCGAACCGTTACAGCTTTCAAGGAGAACAAAATACTCACCCATCGTGTTTAATTGTTTCTTAGAAATTTCCGTTTCATGGTCATTACGATTCAATATGAATACGCGCTGAATCAGGACTACCAAATTTTGTTCAGGACTAGTAAATTTGTTGGGCTACTAGTCCTGTGGGCGACCTCAAAAAATTGCTTAATCGACACCCCTGAATAGATTGTCTGAAATATTGGTCATCAAGAGGACTCTGCTCACAGCCACAGGTGAAGTAGTGTTTAGTTTTTAGAGATGCTTGCTTGCTTGCAAGCGACATCTCTGTTGTGGGAGGAAAGCTCTGAAAATTATGACAACTGCCTTGGTCATGCTGCTTCATCTCTGTCATTAAAACTTTGCATACCGTCTCAATAGATTTTTATCTTGCGTTGATAAACTTTTGGTGTCTTTCTGAGACAAAGAAATTAATAAAGAAAACAAACAGGCTGAGTTTCTGCAGGTCAAAGGTCAATCACCAAAAGTAGGTCACAGGCCAGATACCCTCTAGCAGGTCTTAGTGACAAATACCTTTGTGCAGGTCTCACATGCCAGATACCCTTGTGCAGGTGAGAGGCAAAGGGGTAGATACTATCATGGGCAGTCTATCTACAAGCATCTCTTAAAGTGCTTGCACGTTTTGTTTTTAACTGTTATATAGCAGATTAAAACATACCCTGTTTATGATAACCAACCCCAAATCAAGACCAATTTTACATTTGGATTTGTTGAAAATTGTAGGGATTTTATAACTCAATGACAATCTCAAAATCTTTCCATTTGACATTAGGATTGATGGTGATTGTGGCGAACATATTATGCCAATTTAGTCTAATTCTAAAGTTCAGTGCACATTCAACAGCTTAGGTCTGAGACGAAAGTGTAGCTCATACAGTTGTTTGAAAGCCTACAGCATTAATTTTACACACATTTCTTAAAACAGTGACAAGTCAATTAAGCATTCTATTATTTTCAGCAGGCAGATAGCTGCCACAAACTGAATTGGCTTGGAGAACTTTTCTTGAGAGTACTATTTGTTACAAATTCAATATTATTATAAATATGGAAGGTACAACATGTAATAATTGTAAATTGATGATCAACTATCATTATGTCTATGCACGTCATAAGATTTTTAAAAGTGTAATTTCTGCACTACAATTTGACTGAGTATGAATTATTTTCGGCATGTTGGCTTAAATGGCTTCCACTATTAATGTTATTGACAATTGTTAGCATTCAGGGATTTAGATAGACAGATAGATAGATAGACATGATAAGTGCAGCCCTCTAGGCTCAGTTCTGGGTGCTCACGACAGTTGATTGATGAGGTGGGAGGGAGCTGGAGTCTTCAACATGTAACACCTTTACCCCATGTGAGGGATCTTTTACTTACCCAGCACGGACACTTATACTTGGGGCTGCAAATTTAACGTCTCATCTGAACAGCATCCAGCTGGGATTTTGCTCATGAAGGTCCACTGAAAATTTAGTTCCAACCAGAAGTCGAACCCATGCAGGCAAAGACGTTCATCTTATCCACTCAGCCACCCTGCAGAATAATTTTAGGGAGATCTGGTGACAACCATTTTTGCAAACTGTAATCTTGAAGGAATTGGGGAGAGCATGTTACAACCATTCTTACTAACTTTAATCTTGAGGGAATTAGGGAATCTATATAATTTATATACATATATATTACAATTTTACTCATGAGGGATTTACAGAGATCTATGTGGTTACAACCGTTCTTGCTGACTTAGATTAGATGAGATTTATTTTCTTCAAAACTGATGTAACATACAGACAACTTTTTATTTTTACATAAAACAAGCAAGTAGTGGTTTTGATGGAGATACACCCGAGTATGTGCAATTATTGTGCATACCAATACCTGAAGGTGGGAGCAGAAACGGAGATTTCTACTTTAATCTTGAGGGAATTAGGAAGAGTTGGTAACAGTTTAAAAAAAAAAAACTTTCTATGCTTGTTTGTGGTGTATCATAAAGTGCAAGAGATGTTTCTTACATATGATAAATAAATTATATTGGGGGATTTTTTAGATCTGCTAGGAATCGAAAGCCTTTTTGGAGAACGGCATTTTACAAGGCGCTTTGTCATGATCCTTCAAAGACTGTCTTTGAAAATTTGCTGACTGATTTTCTGATGTGTCATTAACATTTTTTAACACAGCTGCCATTTTTCTGTGTGCCATTTCTACAAATGTACAAATATTTGATAATCCAGGCATCTTTTCAATTGCCCTGAATGGAGTATTTTTTGTTTGATTGTTTTCCTATTAGAAATTATCTAAATTTCTCAATATCTTTTATTCACATTTTTTAGGGGAATTTTCGTTTTGGCAGGAAATGTTAATCCCATAATATACTTTAGTTCAGATGTTTTTAGGGGTTTTCTCACAGAAAGATTGCTGTCTTCATGAAAATGCTGAAACTTCACTTATTTGCAAATTACAATGCCAATTGCCATCTTTGACTTAAAGTGCCTTGTCATCACTTGCTGGCAGAGGTAGTCTTGAATGTTCTATGGTGGCACAACTGGCATATACTGGAAATCACCCCTCTTCTTATTTGAATTATCATTACATATGGAATGTGATCAGTGCAAATCAACAAATAAGTTAATATGATTAGAAAAATTTGGCTAGAGATAGCATATAACATTCACGTTTTTTGCATACCACGATTCTGCACCATCAAGAGTTGTAAGAAAAAAAGTGCAATATCTGAAAATAGCTGTCACTGTGGTTTGGATATCTAAACTTATCTTATCAAGTGTATTATGATTGTACTTGTGAAATCACAATGATTGTCACAGTCTGTCACCATGTTCCATAAATATTTTTAAAAGTTCATGATTCAACCTTATTGAGGCAGTAGTGCAAGGCGTTTTCGTCTCCGATTCGTGGCCCCAATGCTGTTTTGATTGCTGCCAAACTTCAATTGTAGTTCAAGAGTCTATGAGTATTGATGAGCACTCTTCTTAATGCAATACAATACTTGCTGGAGTTGTCGATTATGACAAAAACAAAAATTATTTTTGTGATAGAGCAGATAAAGATTATTGATTCGTGACTGTTAATTAAGATGGTTGATCAACAAATAAATTCGGTACCAGTACCACCCTTTGTAAAATTACAGGCAATAGGAAATTTTGAGTACACGCCAGCTGCGGAGGAGATTTTGAAGACGCAATGGTTCAAATATTGGATCCACTGTTTTGTTATCTTTATTAAGTACCCATATAAGACTACTTGACTTCAAGTGGAATTTACACTCATGATACCTCACAGTCATCACTTATGCTTACCAAATTTCAAATTTATGAGCCTTCCTGAATTTCTGGGCAAAATTTAAGATAACAATCTTATCTATATAGGGCCACTATAGGCCTTTTTATACCTTTCTGAGCACCAAGAGTACATAAATATCCGATAGTTTTTCCATCTTCATACACTGTCAGTGGCAGCACTCGTTTGGTGCTGCCGAATCTGCCCTGGCTAGCCGCTTGTCCTCGATTGACTGCCGATTGTGTCTTTGGCATCGAAGGCACTTGCCGACCTGCCGAACTGAAAAGCCCAGCGAAAGTGGCGAGGCCGACCCGGAAATGAGAAAAATTACGTCACACAATGTTAAAGTATTGGGATTTCCTGGGATTCCCTGGGATTCCCTCAGTTCATTTGCAATTTGGGAGGCGGTGCCACGTGAAAATACTACATCCACCAGGTTTTCCCGAAAAAAAAACACGATTGGTTTCGGCAGAACCGGCGGAACCGGCAGAACCGGCAGGGCGCTGACGATGAAATTCAACTTTCAATTATGTGCTGCCGGATGAGACAAAGAGAATCATTAAACGATGTGAAAAATGTAATCCTAAAAAACAGCTTAATTTCCTAGTACCCAGTTTTTTTTTTCATTATCAGATTAGTTTTATTTTTTTAAAGCATTTACAGCTTGCACAATTTGGCATTACATATAAGACAAATACCGTAGAGCGGGGTGAATTTGAACAGTCCGGGGTGACTTTGAACGCTTTTCTGAAAAAGATTGATCCTCTGTGAATGAAAAATTAAATAAGCTACCCTTGTACGGTATATAAGCTTCCAGTATCAAAGTCACCCCGGACTGTTCAAATTCACCTCGTTCTACGGTAGTTTGATAATAGGTCTGTCTCAATATGGGGATTACGACAGGTATTAGGCTACTGGCAGGTGGCACTGCGATAAGGGGGTTGGGCTATTTTTGTCTTTGGGGAAGCCCACCAGATGACACATTATCTGGTTTGTCTGCAAATTAAATTAAATCCAGTGACCGACAGTTAATAATAATCTAGTTGTCAACATGTTATAATCCCCCAATCCATATGATTCTAACCAACAACACACTTTCTGTTGAACTGCTGTTTTGAGAACATAATCGATAGTTGACCCAAACAATCATACATCCAACAAACACACTCATTAAGTTGGACTCCTTGGCTTGGTCAACAACACAAATCACCTTGTTGAAAGGCTAGGGGGATTCCAACAGAGCTACCATTGCTTGGAGATGCCACCTATAAATAAATTCAAAAACTACAAATGCAGACAGATCATGCTAAAAGATGGTGTCCTTTTATGACATCTTAGATGTTTCTTGGCAAACTTTTTATCACATGGTACCCTCACTGCAAGTCGAAACAAACTTTTTTCATGCGCTGAACAAGTTTATTCTTTCACCAAAACTCCATACCCACCCCCCCTCCCCCAAGTATCATCTGATTGGCTCATTAGCATAATTATGTCCCATGACTGGAATAAGTGCATGCTATATATTATAAGCAACTGTTATATTATTGTAATTACCTGGTAAACTACACTGTTAAGTTTGACATGCTGTATTTGTGTAAGTTTCCAGAACTTCCTGACAAATCTGAAAAAAAAAAGAAGAATTTTTTAAAGTTTTCTAGGACTTCTAGCCAACTTGAAATTCCCTCCTATGTGTGTACAGCAATAACCATGGGTCCATGCGATATCCAGGGTAAGGCATACCCCTTATGAAAATGCTGATTCATCCTGCCAAGTATGGACATATAACTCCATCATTCTTCATGACAATACTGGCTGTCTGTTTCGTGACACTGCTGTTTGTGGAAAGTGTATTTTAGTTTCATGTAAATTATGAAAAAATATTCAAACGTGTGACGTTGGAAATTGAATTTACATTTTCGCTAATGGTGATATGAGAAATCAATTTATGCTACGTGCATTCGAGTCTCTTCAACATCAAATTGTTTTACTCCATTGTTTATCCTGCATTTAAACTTATTAGTAAACTCACCAAAAAGTCATAATTCAAGATTTCAAGAGATGAAAGCCCTGGAGAAAATGAACTCCAGAAAGTGAGGATCACATTTCACGTCTTGCCTGATTTGTGTTATGTGGATATTTGACATTTAGTCTTGTCATGTTGTTGGTCGTGACTGCAAAAATTGTCTTGTCATGGTGGAACAAGTTGCCCTTGGAATTCCAGTCACATGCTCATTGCTTCATGCTTAAGAAAAAGCTCTGATGCAACTGTCCCATTTCTTCTTCTTTTTTTGCAGTTATTTATAGTGAATATTAATGTGTGTCATATGGACTCATGGAGGAAATGTTGGGCTTTTTGGCCTTTAATTGATTAAGCGCGATGATGTGCATTGCTTCATGTTAAAATATTCAATGAAATCATGAAATTGCTGGACAATTAATCCATTCATGGAAAGTTCAAGCAATTAGTTTTCCTCCCAAGTTTGGTTTGTCCTGATAATCACTGACGAGAAGGGATGTTAAATATTTCGTTAAAAATGAAAGGGTTTCCAACTGGCTAATTGCCATATTCTTGAAAAATCATTTATTCGGAGAAAATGTTTGCTTCCAAAATAGTTCTTAGTCCTTTATGGATTTTTTTGGCAAACATGCAATGTTTACATATATATATGTTTTATATTTGGTACTATTTATGGTAAAGTACACTACTTGTGGGCTTCCTTGCATTTTTGCAGTCTCAGCTAAAGACACACTTTGTGACCTTTGTTACACAGCCTAATTATTGTAGTTTGCCAAATGTAAACATAGCAAATGGAGGTTACAACGCCTGCAGCTGAGATGTCCCATATTTTCCCATATTTTGAACGTCACCACTTTTTTGATGGCGTCACTGAATTTTGATATGTTCACGGACAGGAGTGCAGTCAGTCATATCTGATAATCACACTTTGTGATCACACTCGTTGCTGCATGTGTGCTCTATGAGGCCCACACTGTACATGTGTCCAGGGTGCTAAGCTTTTGTACTGGAGTGAGTGGAGTCTGTTGAGCAGTGTTCACAAGTGTCATGGCCATTTTACACCATGCAGCACAGCATGATTTAGTCATTGGACATTTCTAACTCATACATGTCTGGTTGCTGTACATGCAATAGCCGTGGTTTTATTACGAGAGACGCCATGTGTCAGAAGTGCCTCCTTAACAACCTGACCCATCAGGAGCCTCCATCTGACACCTTCACCTACTCACAGGTATTTTGAATTTGATTTGATTTTGAAATATTGGATTTTAGAATGAATTGGTACTCCTTTAGTGTCCATGGTCCAAAAGCAGTTGCACATCATGAATGCAAATATATCAAACAGCATAATATGAATTTTGTTCATTGCTTTGAGTTAAAAGATGTATTGCTGTACTAAAATGTATATCCAAAGATTCCAAACACTGTACAGGCCTAATTTCTAGTGCAAATATCTACTTGTAATTCTTTGTGGATTCAAACCCAGCCATATTTCATTTTGTTGTAAGTAAATTGCATGGTTTCCATACCTTTATTGTTATACTGAAACGTTGTACAGGTTGTTGCAAAAGTTTCTGAAGCAACTAACATATAAGTTAGTATCTTATAACTTGCAGATGTAAGTAAGCCAAATCATATTACATACTGTGTTAATTTATGGAGTTTGTATGTTTTTAACTTTTTGCACTGAAACATAACTATGTTCATATAAAATTATTGTAGCCTATATTACAGTAAGTCTGTAATATTTAGTCAATATATTGTTATCGAAAAGGAGTGGGTTAGCTCAGTAGCAGTGTCCTGGGCCACCAATCGCTGGGAACCGGGTTCGATTCTGACCACTTGACCGATATTGGTAGTTTTGATTTCGATCATACTTTTCTTCATTGTTTTGTCCATCTCTCCTGATTAGCCTCCTCATTGCACACATGACAGAGAGCTATAATAATGTCTCTCAGCATAGAAACCTGAGCAACTTTTATTATATCTATAATAATATTGGATTATTCGCTTATGAATAATTTCTCTTAGTTCTGGGAAACTGGCTTATCAGAGTTATGAGACAACAATGTTGTCAAACTGTCAGTTGTATTGATTGGTTAATCATATATCCTTATTAGTGTTATCTGATTGAATTATTGTGGAATATTGGCTGGGGTGAGCCCATGATTGAAAAATTGAGATCATGCCATGTTGTTTTTGCCATCGTTATTAATTTATTATCAACACTGGCTTAAAAAGATCAATTTGATTTCCATCTGTAAATTTTGGTCCTTGTCTGCATCAGTCACTGATTGCATTGATGATGGATGATTCGGGCTTCATGTTTGTATTTTATGTAGGCTACTTGGTAGGCTAATAAGGACAGGAAGAGGACCCAGCAATGAAGCAAAGGATGGGTAAAACTGCTGTCCAACATAAGTCCGCGTGACCTGGCCATGGTAGGAATTGAACCTCGGACCCAGAGATTTGCAGACCAGTGAGCTACTAACTTATTTCCCCTCCCTACTCAGCTGCTACTGATGGCATGTCAGTTAGATGATGATGGAAATCAGGAAAAATGAACATGACCTGTACAAAGCCCTGCACACTTTATCTGACAGATTAAAAGCAACACAATTGCATCTTACGATTGTCGGAAAATTTCAAATATATGATATCATGATTCTATGTGTATGTGTCAAGACTTTGTTTGGATTGAATGGCATTTGTTGTTTTACTACATTTATGAATAATGCAAAGAATTGAAATGCATGGCTTATACTTTGTGAAAGGCCATGTTTCTTTGATTCTTTTGTTTGTCGCTTTCATTAATGGTTTCAAAAAAAGAACGAAAAGATTTTGGTGATCGTTTCAAGGAAAACGCTAGTAACTAAAGACCATAGTCCGGCAAAGTCCACATTGAATCCTCTTGATAAAATATATTTGTATGAATCTTTTATGATTGATAAGAGTTCTTTATGAACGTCTTTACAAGTGTTGCTTCTATTTGACGAAATGTTTTTGAAATCTTTTTAAAGTCTTTTCAATATTCATTCAATTGGTACAATTATTTCTGTCACATGTGTGCCCTGCAAGTGTGGCAACAGAGTCCTACAATGACATACGAGAAATCAAAAATTGTATGTTTTTGTTTATGAATTTATTACCATGTGATAAATACATGTGGATATTTAATTAGCCTCAAATAATGTCAATAAAATGTAACCAGTGGTGGAATTAGGAATATTTGAGACATTTGAACAAGAACCATCGGTCAGTGGACAGCAAACTTGTACAAACTGAAGCATGTGGAATCCATTTCTTGATCTGGTGAGTCAAAAACAAATACATGTAGATATAAATTTATATGTGGAATTTGTGGATACATAGGTATTGATGGATAATATAGATGGGTACTACGAGATAGTGAATAGATCTATATTTGAAAGGTAGTTGGACTGGTAGATGTACCAATGGGTCTTTTTGATAGATACAATTTTTGATTGGAATTGAAAAGACATATATGACTCGTTTTTATCCTCTTTAGGAATTACCAATAATTTATAATACCAAAAATATGCAGATAGTACCTCTTAATTTACCATAGGCCTATATCATAAAAAGATATGTGAAATATCGAATGTATATATATAGTTCTAAGTGCCAGCGACTATGAAAGATATGTTTTGGGAAATCACAAGCAGTGACATTCCTTCCTCTATCAAATTTATAGCAATCTATTAATTCAATTCCTCTGTCCTGATTTTCAGTTGTAACAAAAAGGTGATGAGTGATGACACTTGTTGGCACAGTATGACACACTGACCAAGAATGGCATTATGGTGGAAGACTGATAGTCAAAAAATAAATAGAACATTTCTAAAAAGATAATCAAATCTTTTTTGTTATTGTCAGACCTCTTGAGTATAATGAGGTAGTCATGATTGCCAACACGTTGAGTATTGTTCGTGACAGCAGTCATGAGTGGGGCATTGGTGTTAGGATGAAATAAAGAAGCAGACAAAAAATAGAAGAAAAAAGCACAAATTGTGTATATCTATACATGAAAAACTTATGGTACAAGGTCATTATTGCAACATATGTTTATTTTAAACTACTCTTTGGCTAGTCAGTGTCTCTGAATAGCATGAGTGTTGCATATTACATTGTACGTGTGCAATTTTACATGAATGCTTGATTTGAGTAAAATATAAGTCATATCATATGTGATGTTATGTTGTTATCACATAAATACATTTCAATTGCTTTTCCTAAAATGATAGATTTGCTGCACCCTGGTCAAAAGTGAAAAGAATGAAATTCCTTGTTATTACCATTGAATTATTGAAGAAAATAAATATATGTAGAGTCCAGACAGTCAGATCTATATATATAGAGTTGGATTTAGACCTTATATAATCATTTAGATAGATAAATATAGATGAACAAAAAATATTTTGACAAAAATGCTATTAAAATTTCTGTTTGCTTATCCGAAAAAGGTAATATTTTATTTGTCTGTCTTTTTCATTGCATCAAGAAAATTTCCAGATTTAAATGTCAGAAACTGGGGTAATTTTTTGTGAATTTTTGAAAAAATTGCCGTAGAATTTGCTTACTCCTCAATATTTTTTAATAGTGGCACTCTTGTGAAGGTCAGTAAATGGGCTCTGGCTGCAAGAGGAACTGCCAGCTTGGTAGAAATTATACAATGTGAGCCAGTTTGGCAATTCCTTGTGTTGGAATCAAACTGCTTCTCGCCATTGTGACTCTGTGACTCCGATAGATCTATTGACTGGTTATTATTGAGGAACAACCCTTAGCCAGTGATTCTTTCAGCAAATTATATCAATAGATTATATCAATAGATTTATGTGTATATCTCCAGGGGCTCAGAACTGATATCAGTTATTAACCGGCCTAACAACGGAGGCCGGTTAATACAGGAGCTGTAAATGGATCAGGTGAAACCATAAACAGTAGGCATAAACTGCAACCACAAACCAGATGTAAACCACATTTGGCAATGACAGACAAGGTTTTTCCCCATTGTGACCTTAATATTTCACTTACAGTTATGAAATTTGGTACAAGTATGGGACTCTGGGTATGGATTGGGAACATGTTAAGAAATCCAAGATGGCTGCCGTTTTGTGGCGGCCATTTTGGCAGCCATCTTTCTTCATTCTTGAACTGCCCATTTAGACCTTAATATTTCACTTACAGTTATGAAATTTGGTACAGGTATGGCCCTCTGGGGATGGATTGGGAAAATGTTGAGAAATCCAAGATGGCGGCCATTTTGTGGTGGCCATTTTGGCAGCCATCTTTCTTCATTCTTGAACTGCCCATTGTGACCTTAATATTTCACCTACAGTTATGAAATTTGGTACATGTATGGGCCTCTGGGTATGGATTGGGAACATGGCAAGAAATCCAAGATGGCAGCCATTTTGTGGTGGCCATTTTGGCAGTCATCTTTCTTCATTCTTGAACTGCCCATTGTGACCTTAATATTTCACTTACAGTTATGAAATTTGGTACAGGTATGGGCCTGTGGGTATGGATGAGGAACATGTCGAGAAATCCAAGATGGCAGCCATTTTGTGGTGGCCATTTTGGCAGCCATCTTTCTTCATTCTTGAACTGCCCATTTAGACCTTAATATTTCACTTACAGTTATGAAATTTGGTACATGTATGGGCCTCTGGGTATGGATTGGGAACATGGCAAGAAATCCAAGATGGCAGCCATTTTGTGGTGGCCATTTTGGCAGCCATCTTTCTTCATTCTTGAACTGCCCATTGTGACCTTAATGTTTCACTTACAGTTATGAAATTTGGTACAGGTATGAGCCTCTGGGTATGGATTGGGAAAATGTCGAGAAATCCAAGATGGCAGCCATTTTGTGGTGGCCATTTTGGCAGCCATCTTTCTTCATTCTTGAACTGCCCATTGTGACCTTAATATTTCACTTAAAGTTATGAAATCTGGTACAGGTATGGGACTCTGGGTATGGATTGGGAACATGTCGAGAAATCCAAGATGGCGGCCATTTTGTGGTGACCATTTTGGCAGCCATCTTTCTTCATTCTTGAACTGCCCATTGTGACCTTAATATTTCACTTACAGTTATGAAATCTGGTACAGGTATGGGACTCTGGGCATGGATTGGGAATTTGTCGAGAAATCCAGGATGGCGGCCATTTTGTGGTGGCCATTTTGGCAGCCATCTTTCTTCATTCTTGAACTGCCCATTGTGACCTTAATATTTCACCTAAAGTTATGAAATTTGGTACATGTATGGGCCTCTGGGTATGGATTGGGAACATGTCGAGAAATCCAAGATGGCAGCCATTTTGTGGCAGCTATTTTGGCAGCCATCTTTCTTCATTCTTGAACTGCCCATTGTGACCTTAATATTTCACTTACAGTTATGAAATTTGGTACAGGTATTGGCCTGTGGGTATGAATGAGGAACATGTTGAGAAATCCAAGATGGCGGCCATTTTGGCAGCCATCTTTCCCTTTTTTTAGAAATCTGTTCAAACTTCATTTATTCTATACTAATAGTCTAGCATCTTCCAATCAACTATTTCTCCTATCTTCCAATATCAGTTGCTCAGTGGTTTAAGCAATGGTACCTTCAATTTCATTGCGTTAGGTCGGTTTTGAATCCGCGGATTCTTGTTATTGTTATGAGAGGCATAAGTTATTCTCAGCATCCAAGGTTTACATTTTTTGGTTGCAGTTGTATTGCTGTACGGCACTGTACGCTGTAATACATGGATCCTCCATGAGCAAAGTTAACTGCAATTGATATTGCTTGCGGCAACATCAGGCTGAACATAATAACATTGGAAGATTGCATTCACTTATCTTTGCCCTTGGCCCCATGGTGTTGATCAAAATATTTTTACATACAAAGTTGAATGTACGACGGATACTCAGAAAGAAAATTTATTGAACATTTTCAGCACTGATTTGTAATTTACTTGTTAACGGTATTGAAATTTGTAAGTTAGTTGAATACAATGGTCCCTGCGTCATAAGACCGCCCCTTCTGCGGTAATGGAGCTGTCTCATGGGGGTGCGATCTTTCATTGGGGTGCAATATGCACTAAAAATACTACCTAGTGCGGGAGGAAGGTGGTCACATAAGGCCAAGCGGTCTTGTACTGAAAAGGTTATCAGCATGTTTGTTTGTCAGCGCAATAGGGCATGTATATTGCATCGTCTTCAGGTTGCCATGAGGAGACAATGCTCTTCTTGTATATCCAAGCTCTTGTGACTGTCCGAGGTTGGAGGTCAGATAACAAGTCATTGGTGGACCCTCTTCAGTCAGATGTTTTGTTTATGTTGGGCAACTACTTCATCAGATGAATCCTTCATATTGCTATTCGGAAGAAGTTCAGTTGCAGATTCTCCAATGTTAATACTCTCCCCACCCCCACCCCTTCGACCATGATTAACGCTGCTTTAACAAGCAATCATTTTGTGAAAGTACAAGTCCCACAAGTAATGATAATTTCTCCTAGAATCTGATAAGTGAGTATTTGAACGACTTGATTTGCGTCTTAGTATGAGGCCTTTGAGGGTGTTACTCTTTTACTTTGAAATTCTCGGATCTCTTACTTAACATTGTGTGAAACTTGTGAAACTGAAGCACTTCGCTGCATAACTGAAATAAACTGAAGAAAGACTTGCCCCTCTGACAACACCAATGCTCTGAGGGAGACTATTTTTAAACAGGAAGGAGCTGCTCAATGCTCACCTAGTGAACAAACCACCGTTACAACATAGAACTGTATACAATGTTATTGTGCACTGTTACCATGGCTACGATCCTTAGTTATTTAGGTGGTAGTCACGTGGTTGATTGTTATCATGGGGTTTTCAGAGTCGGCTGTGATTGGCTTGATTGAGAAGTTGGATTGAGAAGTATAGTGAAAAACTTCCGAAGAGATCAGTTACGTCTGTATCGAATACTTCATGGGGTTTTCAGAGTCGGCTGTGATTGGCTTGATTGAGAAGTTGGATTGAGAAGTATAGTGAAAAACTTCCGAAGAGATCAGTTACGTCTGTATCGAATACTTGACGGGTCTTATAAATTGCTATCGTGAAATTTCTGACAAATCAGAAAAGATTTTATAGAATTTTGAAAAAGTTATAATGTCATCCATTTTAAATCAATTTCCCATTTTTGCACAGTGAACCTGAGGTAGCAAGTGGTTCATGATATTGTTCTTGTTAGTGTTCACTGATAGTGAAGTTTTCCCAAGTATATGCACAATTACACAATGTCATACAAGTGTACCCACTGTGTTGTATTTGAGTCATGATATCATTGAACACTAGTGAACAGTGCATGAATAGGCCTATTCCAAACAGTCTGTATGATATCTTCTATGACACTTTCTGACCAATAGATTTTGCATTAAAAGCTTGTCCTATTATTTATTTCCGAGAGACAAGTGAACGCAATCTAATTATCTTTCTTTGTTGCATCAGCCTTTTACAATTGTTGTCCGTTTTCAGATTTTGCTCTTTGTCGGATCTATAGTTTTATTTCAGAAATATTTCCAAGTATTCCAGTAAATTTCCATAAATCTCTGAATCTCTAGATTTCCCACAAATTGCCTAGTTTTTCTGATGATGTCCACAACAAGAATTCCAGGTAATTTTTTCTCACTTAGGCTAACTGTTATACAGTTCATTAAAGTAAATTCTGGCTTTAAATTTGTGTCATTCATACTTAGATGATTTGAAAGATTTCTTTAATGATTATTTTTTCAATAATTATTATTTGACGATCTATCGGTTACATGAATGACATTGAATATCATGTGGAGAAATGACTATAAAAAGCGACTTTATGTTTGCGTACATTAATATTACATACACAGTCATAGTGCATGTCTGCATGACATATGTTGTTTGTTTTATTTCAATTATTTACTTGTAATTTCTTTATTGGCTGTGATCTCCACTGTGATAAGATAAAGGAATGAAAGAATTTGAAAAAAAAGGCAAACAGATAAACTATAACACGATAACAGCTGTTTATGGTCGTTAAGTTAAATGTGAGGATTGAGGTGAATATGGATCTCTAATGTCATTTAATAATTTTTTTACGAATGACGGATCTCGTTTTAAAAGATTTATTGCCTCTTTTGTTTTAAAATGGATGTATTTATGAATGATTAATATGATGATAGTATGAAACTGTCGAGTGATGCGAATGGGATTTTAAGCTCCTGAAATTGAAAGGGTGCTGGGCTGCCAATCACTGGGTCTTGGGTTCGAATCCAGTTCTTGCCGGGTCAGTCGGGTTACGTTGGCCTATGTTGGATGGCTGTTTCAATCTTCCTTTGCCTCATTTCTGTGTCCCCCCTGTCCTCATTAGCCTACAAAGTGGATAAACACAGGATGTAAAGTCCAAATCATCCATTGTTGCCTCTAAATAGCCCACATTGTTGCCTCTAAATAGCCCACACTGGTGCTGACAAACCCACTCACTCACTCACCAAATCATCCATCCATCTTGAAATTTAAAAAAATAAATTGTTGACAATATTTGATCAGCATTTAAGTAAATGACAAGAGAATGTCAGAAATGCTTTTGTGGTCTTGTTGTAGAAAAGTAGAAGGTGCAGGCATCCCGCAACATTCTTTGAGAATTCATGCAGTTCGTCGTACAGTGTAATATTAATATTACTGGATTTAGAGCAGAGATTAAAATGTATTGATGTATTGACCAAAGATATCATCTTCTGTAAGTGTAATAACTGCACTGGAGCTTGTAAGATTAAGGGTTTAAACTTTGAAGCATTTCTGTGCAGTGCTGATTATATTTTAAGTTCAAATTAATTCAGTTGCATTTTGTTAAACCACAGTTTGCTTCAAAAGTCATAGCTCTTTGCCTGCAGTCTTGAGGCACTGCACTGATCAGAGCTGGGGGAGTGACTGCTTGCTCAGCTCTGGCTTAGTGCACTGAGTAACCACTGCAGTAACTACTGCTATACTGCTACTGCAGTGCTCAGAATGATGCATGATGAATTGACACCACCAAATACCAGTCCCCCCTTCCTACCTAACTAGTAACTGCCTACCTCCAACAACACAACCCACGGAGCCAGCGCAACCACATGGTGAAGTCACTACGCAGCTCCACAGGTAGCAGAACACAGGGGCACCTGTTCGTTGCAGCTTGATGCTGATGCTGCTGATCCTGATGCTATGTGTTGATGTTCCTGTTGGTGCTACTGTTTTGGGACCCTCATGGGTTAGATCGAAAACTTGCCTTGTTTCTGATATTTCTGGAGATTTCGAAAACAACGGACTGAATGGAGTCAAAGAGTTTTGGATGGAAAACCACAGAACTAGCCGGAGTCGCATGAGTTAGTCAGAGTTAGATAGAAAATATGCTTGTCTCGAAAAAGAAAGTTTCCTTTTTTCTGAAGCAAAACTATTGTGGAAGCTTGGGAGTTCCTAATGCAGAAGATGGGCATCTTGAGTTATATCAAAATACTGGCTTTCAGGCTTTGTCCAGCTTGTTTCGTAGGTTGTTCGTAAGAAAATTAGAGACTTTATTAAAAAGTTTTAGATACAGAACTGGAGTCTCATGATTTTTGGATTTGGCTATGTCCAGCTTGTTTCAGTTAGGTAATAAAATGGTGGAGGGCATGCCGGCTCAAGAGTTTCTGATTTCGAACCAAGAGTCTCCCGAGTTTTAAAGTCCGAGTACTGTTTTGGTCAAGTTTGTGTCAGAAATTGTTTTGTGAGAAAGTTGCAGAGACTGGACAGACCCAGGATTCAACTGAAGTGATCTGGCTGCTTGTAAATTTAGCAGAACCCATACCGTGAAACATTCTTAAGATTGCGGTGTTGGTCGAACTTTCGGACTAGTTGATCAGCTGTGTTTACTGGACTGAGGGCTGAAGCTGTTGCTTGGATCTAGCCTTGGTCTGTCTTATTACTGTACAGTGGCACATAGCTGCCCACAGTGGGTAGGTAACTGGTGCAGTCTAGTGGCAGAGAGGGGTGAAGCATTGCTCAGTGAGGCTCAGTTCAGCTCAGCTGTTCAAGGCAACAACAATTGCATGGGCTGATCCTGAAGGTGGGGGTATTTTAAGAAGCTGTGCCACTAATACACTCGGTGGTATGAAATACACTGGTATGACGGGTGGTAGTGACAGGTAGGTCACCCCATCTGTTAGTCCGCCCTCAGACGTCACGTCAGCAACTTCGACTCTCCGCTGCATTTTCAGTATTTCGCAGCATTTTACCCCTTGGATTTTGTGGCGTCGTCTCACCTTTGTGGCTGGATTTGTGTGGGGTTTTTTTGGGATCCCCAACTGCTCAGCAAAAATTTTTCACAATGTTGTGAAAAAGAAAACACTTCACCAAAACACAGCTGCAAAAAACCTCTCGACTTGCAGCTTAATTCAAAACTGCCTTGTCATGTTTTGGAATCACATTCATCATTATGCATTAGTTGGTTTATGATGCAGACCCTATGACCAAATTCTAGTTATTTTCCAGAACTTTTAAAATTTGTGAATCATTTTCTCAGGGATTATTATAATATTCATTGCATTTTGTCCTCAGTCTGCTTCCCTGATTGTCTGAAATTGTGCTGATCTTGTAACTTACACAAATGCGCAGTCTAACACATGACCAGTATGTGTAGTCCAGTAAATCCATGGTTTGACCCACCACAAATTGCAAAAGTTTTGATCTATGCATTTTCTGAATCCTTGGATGTCTGGCTTTAACATACTAAAAGTCTACTCAAATATTCCCGTGCGAACCCTGTTTCCTGAGGGGTTAAAGATAGGGCCCTAGCTAATACCATTTTCGCTGAAAAAAACTGCACTAAAGAGATTGAATGGCCTCTAGAGCAGTCTTGAGTCCTATGAACGTATATAATCTGCACACCATCTTGTAGGCAATTAAAATATCTTTCATTTAAGCAATATTTGAACTCTGGCAAAGAAGATGGGGCTGAGTTATGACTGTTTGAATACTGATGCTCTATCCGATATCGCGGAAAAGTATGTAGTCTGGGGGCCAGCGGACCCCCCCCCCTGCACCCCCAGGAATGCATGAGTGTGGTACCAAAATGTTCCTTAGAATGACCTTTTTCAAATTAAAGATGTTCACAAGAAAAAATTTGGGATGAACTACCTCATTTGCATAAAAACAAAATGACCGCCACCGAGCTATCGAAAATGTAAAAAATGCCTATATATATAGATCTCCGCTCCTAATTGAGTTACCATAGCACTTTAAAAGACCAGACAGGGGTTTTTTTGCATCAGGAATTGAACTATACACTTAGTTTCCACCTTTCTTTACTTTGTGAATTTTCTATACTTTCAGAAGAAGAGCTCTCACAACATTCCCCACCATCTTGTCAATTTCAGTCACTTTTGTTTCTTTTAGTGGACCAGCAAGTACATGATTATGTACTGTTAACACATTCTTAACCAATCAAAATGGATGTGGGTGGATAGCCCTTAATGTCAGCTTTCATTTGGCACCTTGGTTTCCTTGTTACTACTACAGTCAACCCTCCAAAAGCTATATTGATATTGCTGTCATTATCGAAAATCTCCTCGGAAACACAAATTCCTCCCATGTATTTTCAGTTCCACCTGTCCTAAAGACTAGATACCTCACTCCCAACCAATCAAAATGGATATGGATGATTAGCCCTTGATTTCAACTTTCATATGGCATCTTGGTTTTCCTATTACTACTACTGTCAATCTTCCAAGAGCTAAATAAATGGAGGATTTTGTGTTTCCGAGGAGATTTTCAATAATGAGAGCTTTTGAAGGGTTGGCAGTCTAAGCAACAAGAAAACCAAGGTGCTAAATGAAGGCTGACACAAAGGACTATCCATCCACATCCATTTTGGTTGGTTAGGAATGTGTTATCTAGTGATTGGGACAGGTGGAACTTAAAATACATCAGAGTTATTGTGTTTCAGACATGATTTTTGACATGGACAGCAACATTTACTTAGCTCTTGGTAGATTGAGAATTGTAGTAACAAGGAAACCAATGTGCCGAATGAAAGCTGACATCAAGGACCATTCATCCACATCCATTTTGATTGGTTATGAGTGATTAATCTAATGATAAAGATAGATGGTACTGAAAATAAATCGGAGGAATTTGTGATTCTGAGGAGATTTTCAATGAGGACAGCAACACTTATTTAGCTTTTTGAGGGTAGACAGTAGTAGTAACAAGGACAAAAAGGTGCCAAATAAAGCTGACATCAAGGGCTGTTCATCCACATCCATTTTGATTGGTTATGATTGATAAATCTAGTGATAAAGATAGATGGAACTGAAAATAAATGAGAGGAATTTGTGTTTCCGATGAGATTTTCGATAATGACAGTAACATTTATTTAGCTCTGGAGGATTGACAGTTACAGAAACAAGGAAACCACGGTCCCAAATTGAAGCTGAAATCAAGGGCTATCAATCTACATCCATTTTGATTGGTTAGGAATGAGTTATCTAGTAATTAGGATAGGTGGAACTGAAAATAAATGGGAGGAATTTGTGTTTCAGATGAGATCTTCAATGAGGACAGCAACATTTATTTAGCTTCGGAGGATTGACAGTTGCAGAAACAAGGAAACCAATGTGCAAAATGAAAGCTGTCATTAAGGGCTATCAATCCAAATCCATTTGGATGGTTAGTAGTGGGTTATCTAGTAATTAGGATAGGTGGAACTGAAAATAAATGGGAGGAATTTGTATTTCAGATGAGATTTTCGATAATGACAGTAACATTTATTTAGCTTTGGAACATTGACAGTTGCAGAAACAAGGAAACCAAGGTCCCAAATTGAAGCTGACATCAAGGGCTATCAATCTACATCCATTTTGATTGGTTAGGAATGAGTTATCTAGTAATTGCGACAGGTGGAACTGAAAATAAATGGGAGGAATTTGTGTTTCAGATGAGATTTTCGATAATGACAGTAACATTTATTTAGCTTTGGAGGATTGACAGTTGCAGAAACAAGGAAACCAAGGTCCCAAATTGAAGCTGACATCAAGGGCTATCAATCTACATCCATTTTGATTGGTTAGGAATGAGTTATCTAGTAATTGCGACAGGTGGAACTGAAAATAAATGGGAGGAATTTGTGTTTCAGATGAGATTTTCGATAATGACAGTAACATTTATTTAGCTTTGGAGGATTGACAGTTGCAGAAACAAGGAAACCAAGGTCCCAAATTGAAGCTGCCATCAAGGGCTATCAATCTACATCCATTTTGATTGGTTAGGAATGAGTTATCTAGTAATTAGGACAGGTGGAACTGAAAATAAATAGGAGGATTTTGTGTTTTTGAGGAGATTTTCAATGAGGACAGCAACACTTATTTAGCTTTTTGAGGGTTGACAGTTGTAGTAACAAGGAAACAAAGGTGCCAAATAAAAGCTGACATCAAGGGCTGTTCATCCACATCCATTTTGATTGGTTATGAGTGAATAATCTAGTGATAAAGGTAGATGGAACTGAAAATATATGGGAGGAATTTGTGTTTCAGATGAGATTTTCGATAATGACAGCACCATTTATTTAGCTTTGGAGGATTGAAAGTTGCAGAAATAAGGAAACCAAGGTGTCAAATTGAAGCTAACATCAAGGGCTATGCACCCACATCCATGTTGATTGGTTAGGAGTGAGTTAGTTATCTAGTGATAAGATGAGTTGGAACTGAAAATAACATGGTAGGATTTTGTGTTTCCAAGGAGATTTTTGATAATGTCAGCATATTTATTTAGCTTTTGGAGGGTTGACAGTTGTACAGCCTGGGAAATTACCAGCATATGAGGACAATAGCAATTCCAGCCAAGTCCTGGCCATGACAGGATGATTGAGTGTGTGGGGTTGATCAGTTGGGTCTCAGAAGAAAGTCTGATCTCTTTGCAGCCATCCTCACCACACAGCAGCATGTCAGTTGCGGGACTTAATTCTATCCAATTTCACGAAATACTGCAAAGTCATCAGCAGCTGATGACAATTTCCTAGCTGGTGATAATTTCCTTGACTGTTTTTTTTTCAATTTAATTTGATAATTGTTTATTCACAAAAACATGTACAAAATAAAAACATAAGGGGGCGAGTGTTAAAATTAACAATAGTAGCTCCCCCTACCTGGGAAATGATACAAGCCAATTTTCTTCTTAAAACAGTTTACAGAATTACTATTAACAATTTCATGGTCAAGATAGTTGTAGTGACAAGGAAACCAAGGTGCTAAATAAAAGCTTACTTCAAGCTCTTGGCATCATCTTTCATTTAGCACCTCTTGGCATCATCTTTCATTTAGCAACTCAGTTGTTAATATTTTTTGAGATTACTAAACTGGTAATTTCTGGGAAATTTTTTTCCGGAGTCAACTTCAATTTAAAATGCCCCATCATATAAACCCCATCGGGCATTAATACTCCTGTCAAAATTGGTTTTTCTTTAAAAAAACTATCTTACTGGCATAGATACCATCCATTAACAAGAAATGCCTCTAATAGTACATAGTCATGTATTGGGTGCAGGGGGGGGGGGGTCCTGCAGACCCCTGGACTAATATATTCAAATTTTATCAAAAATCTGAGATAATCCAAATCCTACAAAGGTGTCCAGACCCTTTGTCCAAAAAGAAACTATATGCACCAGAAAGCCTGGTAAATATACTACATTTCCATATAAAACTTTATATGCCCAATCAGTATTTTTGACCATTTTTCAGCCAATTCAATGCGTGGCAGAATTACAGTTTTGGAAAAAATCTGTGATAGTCCAATTTCACAAAGGTGTGGCTGGGGTGTTCAGACCTTTGACTGTGTGTTTCTAGTGTTCATAATTGTTCAAGACTGATTGTTTTAATTAACCCAGGTTGAATTTATGATTTTTTTAGGAAAGTATTTAACTTTAATTGGTGATTTTATATCGGGGGGAATCATTTTATTAAATAAAATGTTGGGGTAGGGGTAGGAAAATTACCCCATGTCAAATTTCATTCTCTCTTTTTAAGTGAAGCAACATTGTTTGATCTAGCTTGCTTATTTGTGATTCCAATGACATCTTTATCATGTCATAAAGATGATTATTAAGGGAGTTACTTGTATTACCAATTTGGTGAAGGAAAGTATGTCACGCTAAAAATATCGAAATTTATCATGTGGTATTCAGGAAAGTGATGTATTCTGGAGTATACACGCTTTTAAAATTTGCAGAAATGAACTCAGAACACCTCTAGGAAGAAAACTAGGGGTGGGGAGTCCCAAAAGTTCCCTTGGGGGGGGAGGAGGGATTCACCTTCTGGCCCATGGTCAGTTACATGGTCTTCTACTTGGATATTGCATACTTTTCCGCGATATTGGATAGAGCATCAGTATTCAAACAGTCATAACTCAGTCCCATCTTTTTTCCCAGAGTTCAAATAGGGCTCAAGTGAAAGCTATTTTAATTGCCTACAAGATGGTATGCAGATTATATATGATCATTGGACTTAAGACTGCTCTAGAGGCCATTCTATCTCTTTAGTGCAGGATTTTTTCGGCGAAAACAATATTAGCAAGCGCCCTATCTTTAATCCCTCAGAAAACAGAGTTCGCACAGGAATATTTGAGTAGACTTTTAGTATATTAAAGCCAGACATCTAGGGATTCAGAAAATGTATAGAACAAAACTTTTGCAATTTGTGGTGGGTCACCCTGTATTTTATCACCAGTTGCCTGGACTAGTGATGGTGGTTTTGTTTTCGTGAACAAGATGAATGTACTATTCATTGTAGTTCTGTGACATATGTCATAGATGCAAAATCTACCAGAAAGTTATTAAAAACTTGTGAAGTTTCTTGAATCAGCTGGTTGTGAGATGTTACATACAAGTCATTGTGAAGAAACAAAGAGGAGATTTGGCAAAAAATCAAATTCATGACAGACATGACATACATGTTTGCATGAAGAAGGCTTCTAAGAATGGCTTGATTGTACAGAAGGGACATTGGAAATACATGTACTGAAGTTGTGTCATGAAACTCACGATGGTGAAATTGGGAGAATACTGTCTTTGTGCGTTGATGACAAGCTGTGACGTGTCTATGGATTCCCAAGTGAAATAAACAAAAATTTAATTTTCACAAGAATATGAACTAAATACTTTGACTTTGTACAGACACAAGGTTTCTCAAATATCTCCTGTTTATGAATTGAAGAGATTGTATATTGCATGCTGGCTATCTGAAAACTAGCTTGTATGCATTTTGAGTTAAAGTAGCTTGAATAACTATCATTGCTGACAATCAACTCTGACAGATAAGCCATAGATAATTCCCAAATGCCCCATTTCTGTAACAAGAAGCGCCTACACTGCATTTCTGACCTTTTTTTGCCTTGGCTTTGAGCCCGGGACCTACGTGACATGCTACATCCCCTTGTAACATCTGCGTCAGTTTGCCATGAATTCAAGTCTTGCTGACACAATTTGCACTATTTTCTGCAATGTTCAAATTACATGGTGGTATTTTGGCTGCAAGAGCTGACTGGAGTTCAGGCAGAGCGACATTGTAGAGAATAACAGTTATGACAAATGTTACTAAGT
Source organism: Platynereis dumerilii (assembly GCA_026936325.1). Classification (NCBI taxonomy): domain Eukaryota; kingdom Metazoa; phylum Annelida; class Polychaeta; order Phyllodocida; family Nereididae; genus Platynereis; species Platynereis dumerilii. Next base: position 19,029,868 of record JAPTHN010000002.1, on the reverse strand, counting down.
TATACTAAGTTAAAGTCAAATACCCTTTCAGCCAATAACAATGATAGAGCTCTCATACTGACTCCTCTCCTGAATAGATATCCTATGTGTGTTTTCCTGCCACAGAATCCTGACAATGTTGTTATAGAAGATTCTGTCTTCTGGCTAAGTTTTTCACATAACATCAATTTCTGGTGAATGTGTAACAGAAAAAGTGGACCATCTGATAGCATGATGCAATGCCTGAGTCTGCTCACTGCCACTGTTCTGTGGAAAAATGTTGTTTTGGTAAAGTTAAATATTTCAATAAATTCAATTTAGCGCCTTCATCAAAGAAGATGAGTAAAAAATGGATAAGTAGCAGTGTGTGTTATGTCCACCAAAGAAAGTGCTAAAGCGAAAAAGCACTCATGCTTTTCCAAAGAGAAGTAACAAATGGCAGCCAATATAGGCCTATACGGAATTCTCTTGATCAGTCCCTTTCTGTGGGCACTGTTTGCTCCTCACTTTATTACGTTTCTGGATCAGTTTTTTGTAAGGACTTCAAATGACGTTTGCCGATGCTGAAAATTTTGCTGAGTTTTCTGTGGAATCCGAAATTTTGAACTCCCTTATAAATCCTCCCATAACATTACGTCTGTTGACTCCAAATGGGAGAATGGTTGTGTTCCATTAATTCACCTTCCATTGTGTGCTTTTCAGCCCAAGGGGGTCTAACAGGTATTAAACTGGAGTCCTGGATGATAAGCCATCATTGCTGGTTACCTTATGGAGACCGTCAAAGGATGCACTTGCTATAAATGTTACTTCTTGAAGACATGGACTACAAGTCAGATTAATTGTTTAGGATATATGCAATGAAATGTATAAGGACAGCAATACAGACATACAGCATACCTGACACCCATTTCTTTTTGGATATATTGAGTTTATTTTGTACTGTGCATTATTCAGGATTCAGGACAGTCAAAGTGAAATAGGAACAAGTTCACTTTGGGGTTTCGCCACAGAGAATCAGTACAGTACTGGAGTGCACGAACTTGGTCAACACACGTACATTATGCGTCGAGCATACTTTGAAGAAATATTGGAGATTACTTTAAGGAATTATTTTTGATGATCGGTGTATTCCTAATTCATTGGATTACTGGTTGACCATGACCCGGTGGAGACAGATTCTCTCGGCCTCTTATCCCAGATATACCGATGCTCAGTACTCGGAAGATGACCAGATGCTCTACTCTGAAATTGCTGATGGCATGGTGAGGTTATTCATAAATGGTCACTGATTTGAAAAACCTTATTGCATCAATTACAATGTTTGATGGTGGTTTGTGTATATCATGGTCATCAGTCAATTAGCGGAAAAAATATGATGATTGATTGCTTCTCTGTTACTCATTTTAGTTAATTATGCTGTGTTTTCCTCTATTTTTTTGGCTATTTCAGTTTTTCACAAATAACAGCATCTATATTATGCCCAACAATCTTGTGATGTAACATTCCAATTTTTGAGTAACAATCCCGTTGTCGTGTTACAATCCCATTATGATGTAACAACCCCATTTTGATACATGTCACAAATTCACAATCTTATAGTTATGAACTGCAGATTAAGTTACAATCTCATTGTGATGTAACAACCCCATTGTGATGAAGTTACAATCCAATTGTGATGTTGCAACACCATTATGATGTAGTTACAATCCCATTGTGATGTAATTATGGTCCCATTGTGATTTAACAACTCCATTGTGATGTAGTTACAAACCATTGTGATACAACAACTCTGTTGTGATGGCCTACAATCCAATTGTTATATAACAACCCCGTGTGATGAATTTACAATCCAACTGTGATATAACAACCTCATTGTGATGTAACAACCCCATTATGATGTAGTTACAATCCCATTGTGGTCACAATCCATTGTGATGTAATAACCCTGTTGTGATGAAGTCAAACCAACTGTGATGTAACAACATTGTGATGTAACAACCCCATTGTGATAGCGTTACAATCCCATTGTAATGTGGCAATCCCACATTGATACTGTAAAAATCTTATTGTGATAAAGTTTCAATCCCATTGTGTTGTAATAACCTCATTGTGATGTGTTACAATCTTATTGTGATGTAGCAATCCCATTTTGTCATTATGATCACATTTCGTAATGGATCATCACAATGATAATGCAAGTGTCATGACGTCATCAGAAAATTTTCAGACTGGTGAAAATTTTGGTTGCGATTATGAGAGCAGAAGTTCTTCGCACACTTGGCAAAAAGCTAAGACGTTGAAATGGTTGAAAGTTGTTGAAGTAACTTCTGAGTTTGCCTTTGACTTCTTTTTCTTTTGCTGTTATTGCGTCATTGTGGATATCTCTTTAAAGTTTTGAACAATTTGTTGAACAATTCCTGCTAGGGGGTCACACAGTTTCTTCTGCATAATTGCAAGCAACCACTTGTCACGTTGCAACAAAAGGAAAAACTTTGTAGTTTGAAATGTTTTAATAATCGTCTGTAGAACTTCAGGCAACATAGACTTGCAAAGTTATAAAGAGAAAAAAATAACTTAAATGCTACGTCTGCTAGTGTGAAATAATTTGCAGAGTATTGTCAAAGCATTATATTGCTAATCCAGAAAACAAGGAAACCTTTTTGTGATTCTGTGACTAGCCTGGAACGAAATAATTATGATATGACGTTAATCTTTTGACTTTTTGTGTGATACAGAAAATGACCCTAGTCATCAAGTGTGATGCTGGTAGTTCCTTGACTCTGAGATCTCGAAGAGTAGGTCTATTAGTTAATTTATCATTGGAAGATGTATGAGTGACCTCACTGGTGAGTGATATGTCTCATCCAAATTCCTGTGCTGATAATATGACAAATATGGTATGTGACCTCATTTACTGGTTATAAGTCATCAAGTATTTCGATGATCTCTTGTATATGTTTCCATCAGTGGCGGATCCAGACAGGGTGGTCTGGGGGGGGGGGATGCCTGGATTGTTTTTCGGAATTCATTATGTGTCATCGCGAAGGGTGGGTCCCCCAGGCCCGGCTACCTGGATCTGCCACTGTCCAGCATCCATGGATGTAAGGTTCTCCTACATTTTCTTTTAAAGATAATTATGTAGTTATGAACTCAGTTCACAGTAATAATATGTACAGACAACTATATAATATCTCTCTGATAAATCAACTAAAGAAGCCTCAAATTAATTGTGCAAATCTCCAGTTAAATCTCCCTTGTGTTGAAGGTAGAATCTGTAGATAGAATCTGTTGATGCTATGCAGTGGGATGCTGAAAGTGGTGGGGAAGGGCAAAAATGAGTATTGGGGGGGGGGGGTTGCAGGCGTGTTAGCAGGTTTTTCTTCACACCTGTTTACCCCTGTGTGAGAAGAAGTCTGGAGGGATCTGAGGCAGTCTGTCTCTGCATATATTGCATATATCACAGGCATTGCAGCAATATCTTAGGAGATGGAGATATAACTGGTTGGTGTTGAGGCAGATGCAGCACCAGTTAGTTGGTTATTTATTGATATGTTAACATGCCAACATTGGCTGTATATCTGAAGCTAGTGAAATTTAAATGGAATGAAACAATAATGTCCAAATATAAGTAATTAAAACATCACTATTACTTCAGAACACCAATAACGACTTATGCCAAGTTATGTGTATTTGCATCACAATATGTTTAACCCTACAATACCGTGCAAAAATAGCCTGATTTTAGGAAGAAACCAGTAGTTTTCATAATTGTATACTGTCACCATGGCTTAGTAACTTTTTCTAGGACATGTTATCCGTCATGTTCAAGGCGTAGAGATCAAAAGAAATAGAATGGCATGTGCTGGAAAATGTTACCCATTCAAGCTTAAAATCTAAAATTATGTAAGGTGATGTGAGAGGCTTGAGCACACAATATAGGATAAGCATGGTGACACTTAAGTTTAACACAAATCTACTCATGGTACAAAATAGGTTTAACTGTGCGCAAAAAGCAGATTTCACAGCACAAACGTTCAGCAACGCTTGTCCTAACTTAATTATTGAGCCTTTGACAAAGGAAGACTTCTCTGTAGCGATTGCCAATAATTAAATAATTATTAGTGTTACTTTTGGGCAAGAGGGCTTGGTGTTTTCCTTAATAGGATATTATTTTTTCGTGGGAACACTGAAGGTCATTATTAATTTTGAGTCACTGACATGATAATAAATACCCCACCTGGGATTATTTATTTATTTCAAGACTGCCAAGAACGAATTTATTTATTTTTAGTAAAAAAGTATTAAAAAAAGAAGAATAAATACTCTTTACTGAAAGTGGCAAGAATATTTTTTTTATTCCAAGCCCCCCCCCTTTAGGCCACACATAATTGATTTTTAGCTTCTCGGATCCTCTCAAGGCACTTTTTCTAGGGTAAAGTGGTCAAAAAAATTTTTTTTTCCATCGGCAGGAAATCTATTGTGTCGGCAGGTCCGCGAAGCTAAGAATCAATTATGTGTGGCCTTAGGTCTAATGGTCGCCCTCTTGTCGTACTCACTTAGCATTTAAATAGTGCTAATCATGCAAAGTTTGGAGTTCATATACTTTAACTAGCCGATCAGATTTGATAGTTCAAAGTACTATTATTATTACATTGTTTAATATGATGATGCCAAAGCATAGTGAGACCGCAGGAGAAAAACAATTATCATATTATTGTATACAATATTTCAAGGGTCATGTTTCTTGTGGAAGGGAAATGATACAGTACACAACAGTGCCCCCTAGTGTTAATGAAAATTTGATTAAATATGCCTTATTACTTATTATGGGCTGTTAAGCTACCAAACAAGCTAAAACAATCCTTTTGAAATTTAAAAATAAATTTAATTCCCAACTTGGTTTCGGAAATTTTTGACATGACACCCCCCCCCCCCCGCCCTCTCATCGGTGGAGCCATTCTCTACTTATTAAGGGCTGTTGTTCGTAATGGACCCTGGTGACCCCCCTCTTTTTAAAAACTAAAATTGGTATTTCATATCTTAGCTTGAACATTACCAACTTTTCATGGGTACTTTTCATTTTATAAGCCCAAATATTAAAAAAATATGATTTTCCCTAATGTTTTCAATGTTATTTCCAAAGACCAATTGGGGTGCGTTCAAGTGTCAGTAGTTCTTTAAAAATGTCGGTGACCCCCCATTTTTATTTTTTCCATGTATTCCTAATAGTCATAGCATGCTTATCACAAAATCTCATTAACTTTTTATGGTTAGTTCTGAACTGTATCATTTCCCTTTAATTAGAGCTGTGTGCAAATTGTCTGGGCCTACAGTGTCTGCGCTGCATTGAATTTGCTAGTGGTCTAAACGGTCTTCAGGAGCATATTCTTGCTGGTACAAATTATTTGAGTCATATTTTTAAAGATCAATAAAAAGTAATAACCTTGTTTCCTCAAATCATAATTATCAATAGATGTGCTTCGCAATAGTCCAGTTGCTACTTAAATCTAGCCTCTTGTCTGACAAATAACAATCAATCTTTCATTGATTGACCACCAAGTAACATAGGCTTTATATATTATTATAGATAGATGATATTCCTGCACAAATGCTGACACAAACAATTAATATTTATATTTATAATTTATAAGGCATGGTTTCATTTGGTTCACTGGCTTTTATTAATTCTATGTTTTTAGTGAATGACCATTAAATTTTGTTCCATTTATGACAGATCATTATAGCCCACTTGGATAAAGTAAAATCGGGTATGTGCATTATGAATTAGGCTTATTTGCTTAAATTGCACTTCAGCAGCCAGTGTAAGCTTTGACAGGTCATCTCAATAGCACTTGGTATCATGGGGTAAACTGACGTCCAGAAGGTGTCAAAACTCAAAAGAAAGCCACTTGCAACAGTTTACACGAATTGCACTCAGATGATTTGATTGCCATTCTGATCTAATTGCTGTCTGTCTATTGTCTAAGCATACATGTGAATGATGCAAGCAACATCTAGGCACTGATAGGCTAAATATTAGGCAGCTGCCTCCTGTGCCTAAACATGGTTGACGCTATGACAGAAAAATACCTGATAGCGTCACAACCTATTTTTAGATCCAAGTGCTGGTGACGTCACCAGTCTGGCAAAGCCTTCTGACGTCATCACCATTGTGTCTCATTCAGTAATGACGTCACATAAACGGTGCCACTTTTTGTTTGGCACATGCAAAAAATTTGCCTAGTAGATCCCTGTGTCAGTGGCTCTGTCTCCTACCATTTGAAGACCTCTGGTCTCTGCGCTTCGCGCAGAGACCTGACGGTCTCCATTATACACTTTTCAAACAAAGGTATATTTCTTGCAATTATACAAATGAGCAAAATTTTAAAAAGTCAAAAGAATCGCGATTGATTATCATATTTAAAGAAAATGTAAATTGGAGAGTCTCTCTCTCTTTGCAAGTGAAGAAATCAGGGTTCCAAGTTAAAGAATTGGGATTTTGGTGAAAGACGAGAAGGCTTTCAAAAATCAGATCAAGCGATAAATATGATTTCACTTGTCAGGATTTGTTGACATCCTCATTTGATTGAAAGAAAATGGTGAAAGTTGATAAATTTGTGAATTCAGCTCTTGCTGGGTCATCTGGGCCTATGTTGGACGGCTATTTCAATTATTCTTCGCCTCATTGTCGTGTCCTCCTCCTGTCCTAATTAGCCTACCAAGTGCATAAATAAAGGACATAAAGCCCCTGTCATTCATCTATGATAAATTTGTGCACGTAACATTTTATACGATAATTTTTCTTTTTTTCGTAGAAGGGAGTTTGTGATTTCCTGATTTCCTCAAAAAGCGGCTATGATGTCATGAAGTGACATTCAAACGTCACAGTCCTAATTGTGCGAACTTATATGGAAAAACACGGGAATGTACATTTTTTACTGTGTAAGGAATTCGGTCACATCACTGAACTAACAATGACATGCGCCTATGTGAGGATTTTAATGTCTGTGGCTGCACTACAGCAGGTGCTGTGTGGTTAAACTTGAAAGTTTAAAAAATCTGAATAAATGCTCCAAATACTAAAGTTCAAAAAGTTGTAAGTTCAGTAACTCTGTACGTAATGAAGACACGATTAGTGATCTGTGAAATGTCACGAAAGTGCGGATATATTAGGAATAGCTGAGACAAAAATGTTTTAAAAATTGTCAAATTGAAAGGTGGCAGTTTAATACATCATTTGAATATGCTAGAAGAACACAATATGGGACAATCAGGACAGGGCAAATGGGGGAAAAAAGAAGGATTGTGTTTAAAATAGGAAATATAAATAATGGTTTGTTGCCTTAAAGTTAAATAGTACTGGGAATTTGTTTCTTTGAGCACAACTGAAAAGTTCTGATTGGTCCTTGGTTGAGTATGTTCTCTGGTTTTTGGCTTGTCTTTTTTAAATGAGTTATTGTCATCTCTCAATAGTCATTCTTATTATTGTCATCAAGCCTCTCTCTCATCATTACATTTATACGGACACAAAATGTAACTTTTCTTCCTGTATTTTTGTGCTGGTAAAGTCTTTATTGACCTTTAGTTGATAATAATTCCCAAAAGAACAAGAGAGTAATTTTAAAGTTGCTGTATATAAATAATTTTACCTATGACAATTTAGTAACAATGTGATGCTATTTTAAGAAATTTTAAAGATGACTTTGCAAAATCCGCGCTTGAGAAGACAAAAAAGTCCTCAAGATTAATGTAGGGGGCTATTTTAAGAATCATATTTTGAGACCTGGATATTTTTCTCTTTTTCGCAGAAAGACAACAAATAAGGCAGTTGTGATTGATGCTGTTCCTCTTGTCTGCAGTCAAGTGCTGTAGCTTCGGGATTTTTCTTGTCTTTTTGCTGTTTAAAAACTAAAAGAGTAGGGAAAATCGGTCTTTACGTGAGGAAAAGGTTTAATTGTTGAAACTTTTTTCAATAAAAAAATAAAATATAGAAAAAGCTGATTCAGCAAATGATATGTGATGAGTGAAGCAAAGTTGACTGACCAGGATTGTCAACTGTTGCTTGCGTATATTGAGAAAAAATTTAAAATTTACCAAACCTAGTTGCTGAACTTGAAATGCAAATAGTGCATCTTTTTCTGTTTTATAAATATGTTCCTGCTAATGTTGAATTGTATATTTTGTGTGAATGAAATCTATAAAGCTAAAAAAGAATTGATTGGTGCAAGTCAACATTTTTGCCATCTCCACTAAGCACTAAGTCCACTTGGATAATTTATATATTTCAATATTTGTGACTTTGTCATCTGAGAAATATTGATTGATTTCAAGTACAAAGAGGTTACAGCCTAGCCCTGTTTTGCTGTTCAGATGACATGTTTAGTTTGCGCTGCCCTGTGTCTGTCTGTGCTGAGCATGTAAAAGATCCCTCACATGGGTAGATGTGTAACATGTTGAGGACTCCTCGTCTCTCTCCCATCTCATCAATCAACCCTAATCCGCACCAGAACTGGGATTAGGGCTAAGAGGGCTGGACCTATAATCTTAGAACAGTGTGGATAGCCTAGTGACAGTAATATAGTGTTAGAGCAATACTTGGCACAGCACAGTGTTACTTAGTCTCCCCTGTTCTGACAGAGCACACACTCTGCTCAGTAGCTCCCTGGCCTGTGCTGGGGCAGGTTGTTGCTCTGTTTCTGCTCCTAAATGTAGACCGCTCTGTCCAAAAATATATCTGTTTGATCCGTGACGCAGTACTCTTCATCCACTTGGTTACACCGGCCACCTGCCTCTCTTCTCAGCCTCTCTTGTGTACATTGTGCAACTAACTGATGTGCTTCAGTTGTAAAATCGTTTCTCAATCTCCACATACTTAAATGTATAACATTGTGACAATTATGTTATTCTGTACTGTTACAATTTCTATGAGTTTGCACTTAAAACATAAAAATTTTAATTGTATTCATATATATCTGATTGCTTCTCATGTAAAGTGTACATGAACTCCATGATAGTCGTTTTTCTATTGTGGAATATATTTCAAACTTCACCTCACACATTCGATGAATATACCGGTGTATGATTGTTTCAAGACAATTTTTTTCCCATTTTGCTGACATGTTTTATCACGATGCTATGAAATTAAAATGTACAACAGTGCTTTAAATTTTCAATGTTTATCACATATGTACTATCTATGCTCATATTTATATGTACAAATCATGTTGAGGCTGCTATATGCAAAAGAAAGTTTCCAATTTTGGACTGAATAAAGTATATCGTTATCGTTATCATTATAAAGTATATCGATATCGTTATCATTATAAATACAAGAGTCACTGGCTAAGACCCTCTTGTGATGTGGAAGCCCTCAAAGACTGCATTTTCTCATTTAGAATTTTTGATATTTTCATTAATTTTATATCTAATATATATTATTGATTTATTTTCAGAACTATGCACAGAGCACCATACGAGAGATGCTGGGCTGGTACGGGCTTCAAGACGGAGGAGCAGGGGGAGGAGGAGGAGGAGGGGGAGGGGCAGGAGGAGGAGATACTATCAGCAATGGCCCAACTGCAAACTTCAAACTGCTGGCGACCTCTCGTGTAGACTTAGAGAACAACGACCATAAGCCCCCAAGTGTGACACTTGCAAACGACTCAGCCACTGACAGCCTTGTTCCCTACACCAATGGCTGGGACTCCAGGCCACTGCATGCCATTGATTGTAAGTTGTGACCAAAGAGATAAAAAGAGCATTTCTTCGCTTGAATGAATCTTTCTCACTGAGAAATAATTGCCGTTTCCTAATTCATAAATGTTTGATATGGAAAAAAGAAAATGGATTCCTTTGTGTAAATGAATTGCAAATTGCTGTTTTTAATAAATTTGTTCTTTAGATGAAAATGAAAAGTAGCTGATTTTGAACTGATTATTTGTACTGTTTCAAGATATTTTTCCTGATTATTTGGCTTTGTAAAAAAAGTATTTATTTGAGAATTAAATAATTATGTTTATTTTTTAATCATCTATTTTAAAAAGAAATTCTTATATTATCTAAATTTTGGTGAACTTTGCCTTTTTGTTAAGATAAATGTAAAAAAACTAGTGAAGTGAAGATAATATTTTAAAAAACTAGCTCTTCCGTGACATAACATTTTTATTTCGTGACATATATGTTACCAGTTACACAGGTTGAGCCAATTTGAGGTACCCTTATCAGACACGTGCACAACTGACATGTGAATTGCTGGTATTTTTGATGATTCTTCAGGATGCTCTTGGTCATGCCATGGTCACTGTGAGTGGCTTCTGCTGGCATGGTTGACATTGGTTTTGTCATGGCCTTTAGAATGTACAATAAAAAGAAAGAAATAAGTGAAGAAATGTCAGAATTTATAAAGTAGGACATAAAAAATTAGAAAATATATATATAGTAGGGTTCAACAGAAATTATCCACAATGTGTGGCACAAACCTATTTTGCTTTAATCAATTCAAAGTTCACTTCTGTGATTCTGGAAATATATTGTATGTAATATAACCCAATAATTTCAAAAACAATTATTCACCCAAATTGCTTATTTTATGGCGAGAGAGCCAATTTAAACTCCTGGCAAATGAATCTTTCACCTGATGGGAATCTTACCAATGAATAACCTATGGTGGAGCCACTGGAGCGCATAGGTGTAGGAGGTCAAAAAAATTTTTGGGAGGAGGGTTGCTAAAAAAAAAATACACAAATTGCCCAAAAAATCTAAATTTAAAATATTTTCTGACCAAACTCATCGAAAAAAAAGAATTCCCGAAATTTTTGTTGGCCACACCTTTTGCACTGGAGCAGGAAGAGAAATCTACCTGTATTCATACCTGATAATATTTATGAAATTTTTTAAAAGTAACTTTAGAAATTAATTAAAGCATAAATTAACAGCGACTTCCCTGTCTTTTCAGCGTACAACAGCCCGGAAAGCCCGCCAGTGAGCGAGGGACGCCGAGGGGGTAGCCGCAAACTGATTGGCATGAGATACCTGTTTACTCCTTTGGGAGATCACCTCAGTTTATTGGAAAAAGCCAAGATATGGGTCACCCGTCACGACTACAAGTATTTTGTGGGATGGACTGAAGAACAGCTGAGCAAAGTAGATCCTGTGTTACGACCTATTTCCACCATCTCCCCAGAGATGTATAAGCTCCACATGAACAGGTTGGTAATGTCTAATAGTCCAATGCATCTGTAATGTTGACATCGGTAATGTTATGAAATGCTGATATTTTATTAAGAGGACACTTTTTCATTCTATCGCAAGCTGTTTACGGTAAACTTCAACATGTCTTGCAAACCAGGACTTCACTAAACAGACTTCCCTGTATCCATTTAATTTGTTAACTAGGTATGTCTTTTTTTGCTCGCTTCCTTCAGTTTTCTTGATTTATGCTGTATTACAGCATGTTGCAGTGTTCCAGCTAAGCCATTTGAACGTGACTACGGTGACGTCACACCCTCAATCTGTCATACCCGATTCTTGAGGCGTGAAAAAAGAATAGTCTTCACTTTTAAAAAGAGAGCTGATTTTTGGATTGTGTCATGCCCAAATAGAACGTTTGCTGGAACACTGTACTAGTTACTGACCCCCTGAAGCATATGAAATTGTCACAGGCCTGTATATCATCTTAGGAGGAAGTAAGAAAACTTGGAAAATAAAGTTCCTTCAAAGGTCCAGAAGTCACATGTTTGGATTCCAAACAATTAGTGTATCTCTTGTAGATTCAAATGCTTGCTCATTACCAGCTGCAATTCTCGACTGACTGCTGTGGGATGTTGCTACTTTCAAACTATATAATATCCTTACATTGCTCAATGGTTATTTATTCATAGAATGTTCAGGAACCTCTGACAAGAGACTGGTATTAGTTCTAATAAATTTGTCAATTTTGTTGCATATCTTGACCTCCTAAAAGTTCATTCCTGGTATGCATTTTGCTGTACTTTGGTCTGGTCACGGTGACATAGTCACGGTCTGTTGCACAAAATGGTTACGAAGGCAGGAGCTGTGACAGTGTCGTACTTGCTTGATTACATACTAATTTACACTTAATCTTTTTTATGGGTGAAGATAAATGAAATGAAACACTAAGAGTCCCAAAGAATTGGGGGGTAAAACATCCAGGGATATTTTGATAGATTTTCGTTCATGTATTTGCAGGGATTTTAGTACGATAGTGCATGAATAGTTTAAAGTTTACCATATTGGGTCGGTATACTCAATAATGTGCAGAAACATTGTTTTGAGGAGTTTAGCCATTCTATGAAAGGACAAAAAAAGGTTGAGTATAAATTGGGTCTTTTTTATAACAGCTCAAGACAAGTGCGTAATTGAATGAATCAAGTATGGAAAAAAGAAAGTAGAAGCTGTAGCTGTGACGGTACCGTTTCTTCTTAGCACAAAAAGAGAGCCATGGTTTCATACAACATGAGGTTAAAATGTGTGACTTTGACCTGGTACTTTCGCTGTGGATTTTCCAACTTCTGGTCGACTAAATGGTTATATTTGTGTGACCGCCAGAATGTTGGTGATGGTTACCTAATGGTGCATCAAGGGATTCTAAGGTAGTTCGGATTCAGTTAGAGCTCTGCTATTGACACATAACTTATTCTTGAACTATTTTTATTCAGCACAAATGACTGATACTATAGTGATACATAACTTGTACCTTTGTGAGATATTTAACTTGAATATTAGTAATATTGTAGTTGGCACAAGGATAACAGAAATTTTATGTAAAAATGTTCAAAATTCAACAGAAAAAAGAGACAACTGTTTTTAAGGCCCTTTGTGCGGCATTTCATGGATACTTTTAAGAAAACTCCACTGGTTGCCTGTCAAATATTGCATCAATTGCAAATTTTGCCTGCTTGTCTAGAAAATGTATGGATGGAAGTGCACCTGGTTACTTGAGGAAATTTTTGGTTCGACATGAAGGACCAAGGACTCAGCAGACAATCTGCTTCTGCAGATACAAGAACACAAATAGAGACATATGACACAAAGTCTTTCAAATACGCGTGTTCAAAGACATAGAATGAGGTGCCATACTCAGTTAGAAACTGCGCTACAATTGACACTTTTAAATCATGACCAGTGGCGTCACTAAGGGGGGGCTAGGGGGGCTGAGCCCCCCCAAATGGAGCTTTCAGCCCCCCCAAAAAATCTTGGGCAAAAAAAAAAAGAAATGTTCCTTGTATGATACTGGTAGTAAATGAATAACCAGAACCCATGAAAAGACACTGTACGTAGTACGTTGTGCACTATTTGTCATTATTTTTGCAGTTTATCTATTTGTTATGTGTGTATAGATCAGCAGACATCTAAAATCTTTGGATTTTGGGCGGCTCGCGCCTTCAGCCCCCCCAAACTTGCATTTCTAGTGACGCCACTGATCAAGACTAGAAACTTATTACACAATAAATTTTTCTTATTGTATATTTGTAAGCACCGCTGAGGATATTTTCTATTGGGGTGCTAAAATTCTATGGTTATAAAAAAATAATAATAAAAATATAAACTAGATTCCGATAACCGCTAGCGGTAATAAAACTTCACCGAGCAGTTGGTGAAAATAGTCTAAATATGTTTAAGTATAAAAATAAACAAGTATACGAACAAGTATATGAAGGTATATTGTACATGTTTAAGCAGCTTGCTCAGTGAATGCCCATGTTTAGTTTAGTTTATTTAGTTCAGTGGGTGAAAATAGTCTAAATGTATATAAGTATATAAACAAGTATATAAACAAGTATATAAGCAAGATATAAAATAATATATAAAATATTATATGAATAAAATATAAAATAGTATCAAAAATATTGTATAAAATGGTACAAAAAATAGCATAAAAAATGTACCTTATTTATTTGTGATATATTGCAATGCACAAGTTAATGAAGCTAGCGGACAGCCCCCCCCTTTCCCGGTGAATGCATGTTTAGCTTAGTTTATTTAGTTTAGTTTAATTTATTTAGTTTACCTTAGTTTAAAATTAGTTTATTGACATCTTTTAGGCAATTACTACACAAATTTTAGTAATCACTGGTGTTCCAGTCTGAGTACAGTCATTCGGTTAGGTGAGGAAAAGATGAATTTTTCAGGGTTGACCGATCTTTTTACCTGTTCACGACACAACAAAATGAACACAAATTAGAATAAGAGGAGAATCTGAGCTTTCCAAAACGGCTTGTATCATTCATATGACTTTATTAGAACCCGAGATAGAGTTGATTGAAGTAATGGTAAAAATATGAAATTTCACCGAAAAATTGACTCTGAAAATATCAAGTTTTGAACTCCAAATTGCTCCCAAAGGTAAACGGTTTGAAGGAGAGACTTAAAATAGCACAAAATAATGTAAATATGTTAGGACTATATCTCGAAATATTATCAAATTTTTTGAAGACTGACTTCTTTGTCAAAAAAATGTAAATTGGTGAAATCTTGACCGAAAACATGTATTTTTCAGGGTCCGGCGATCTTTTTAACTAGCAGAGATACGTTAAAATGTATAGAAAATGAATACTAGAGGAGAATTTGGGCTTTCTGAATATGCTTTCAGTTTTTCTGTAGCTTAATTAGAACCGGAGATACAGACCATCAAAGTTTGGGTACAAGTGTGAAATTGGAAAATGAGAGGGTCAATTTTGCAGTAATTTTTTGACCTTGTGACATTTATTGTGCAATGTAGGTCAATCCGATGGACTTAAAACTTTACACATTTCTTCTAGGGTATTGTAGGACTGACCTGTGAAAAGACTGTAAAAATCCCTTCATTATTTCCTACTTAAAAAAAATTAAATATCTCAAATATCCAATTTTGTCAAATATTTGACCTTGATTTTGACCTTGAAAATACCTTTCAAGGTCAAAATCTATAATTTCTACAGATTCGCGGTGTATGACTTAGGGGGGGTCATTTCATTATTTGAACTGTGTAGGATCAATATTTACCTCTCTAATTGCCAAAAATAGGCTAATTTTTCATGTCGCGCGGTATGCCATATTTGGAATTTTTTTATAAATCAGCATGAAGAGATAAATCAATTCCAATTTCAGGGTTCCAACAATATAGCTCCTGGCTATTATACTTTAAATTATGAACCCGATATGCTGGAAATAACATAATTGTTGGAATTTTTGAAAATCGAGTGATTTGAACATTAAACAGGTCAAATGACCTTGAAAAATGAGGTTAAGGTCAAATTTGAAGGTGGCTATGGAGGTTTTATGGGCATATTTGGGGGGGTTCACAATACATTTTATTGGCCTAAAATCGATATTTCAGTGTCAAGTAATCAAGGTCACCAGTTTTGACGACGCGGTTGACACTAAAAATTCCATAATTAAATAACTAAGCATGATATCATCATAAAAATGATCGCTTACCATGGATTAGTCATTTACTGTAACAATTGGCTTGAATTCTGCAATTTTCGAAGTTGCTGATATAGAGATCAGGCGCGCAAACCTCTGAGAGTAAAAATTGACCTGTATGACCTCGACCTTGACCTATACTTTTGAAAATTAGGTCAGTTTATTTAGTATAAGTCTATTATATATAGTTTATTAGGAAACTATAATTGATCATTTAATATATGAGTAATGGTCAATTGAAATATAGAAAACATTTATTTCAAAGGGGTCAATGACCTTGAAAAATAGGTCAGAGGTATAGGGTTACATTGGACAATTTAATTAGGTCACATAGGACTATGTACACAAATTATTTGAAAATTTTTCGAGAACATTTTTCGGAAAGAAAAATAATAATAATAATAACTAGATTTCGATAACCGCTAGCGGTAATAAAACTTCACCGAGCAGTTGGTGAAAATAGTCTAAATATGTTTAAGTATAAAAATAAACAAGTATACGAACAAGTATATGAAGGTATATTGTACATGTTTAAGCAGCTTGCTCAGTGAATGCCCATGTTTAGTTCAGTTTATTTAGTTCAGTGGGTGAAAATAGTATAAATGTATATAAGTAATTAAGTATATAAACAAGTATATAAACAAGTATATAAACAAGTATATAAACAAGTATATAAACAAGTATATAAACAAGTATATAAACAAGTATATAAACAAGTATATAAACAAGTATATAAACAAGTATATAAACAAGTATATAAAATACTATATAAAATATTATATAAAATATTATATAAAATATTATATGAATGAAATATAAAATAGTATCAAAAATATTGTATAAAATGGTACAAAAAATAGCATAAAAAATGTACCTTATTTATTTGTGATATATTGCAATGCACAAGTTAATGAAGCTAGCGGACAGCCCCCCCTTTCTCGGTGAATGCATGTTTAGCTTAGTTTATTTAGTTTAGTTTAATTTATTTAGTTTACTTTAGTTTAAAATTAGTTTATTGACATCTTTTACGCAATTACTACACAAATTTTAGTAATCACTGGTGTTCCAGTCTGAGTACAGTCATTCGGTTAGGTGAGGAAAAGATGAATTTTTCAGGGTTGACCAATCTTTTTACCTGTTCACGACACAACAAAATGTACACGAATTAGAATAAGAGGAGAATCTGAGCTTTCCAAAACGGCTTGTATCATTCATATGACTTTATTAGAACCCGAGATAGAGTTGATCGAAGTAATGGTAAAAATATGAAATTTCACCGAAAAATTGACTCTGAAAATATCAAGTTTTGAACTCCAAATTGCTCCCAAAGGTAAACGGTTTGAAGGAGAGACTCAAAATAGCACAAAATACTGTAAATATGTTAGGACTATATCTCGAAATATTATCAAATTTTTTGAAGACTGACTTCTTTGTCAAAAAAATGTAAATTGGTGAAATCTTGACCGAAAACATATATTTTTCAGGGTCCGGCGATCTTTTTACCTAGCAGAGATACGTTAAAATGTATAGAAAATGAATACTAGAAGAGAATTTGGACTTTCTGAATATGCTTTCAGTTTTTCTGTAGCTTAATTAGAACCGGAGATACAGACCATCAAAGTTTGAGTACAAGTGCGAAATTGGAAAATGAGAGGGTCAATTTTGCAGTAATTTTTTGACCTTGTGACATTTATTGTGCAATGTAGGTCAATCCGATGGACTTAAAACTTTACACATTTCTTCTAGGGTATTGTAGGACTGACCTGCGAAAAGACTGTAAAAATCCCTTTATTATTTCCTACTTTAAAAAAATTAAATATCTCAAATATCCAATTTTGTCAAATATTTGACCTTGATTTTGACCTTGAAAATACCTTTCAAGGTCAAAATCTATAATTTCTACAGATTCGCGGTGTATGACTTAGGGGGGTCATTTCATTATTTGAACTATGTAGGATCAATATTTACCTCTCAAATTGGCAAAAATAGGCAAATTTTTCATGTCGCGCGGTATGCCATATTTGGAATTTTTTTATAAATCAGCATGAAGAGATAAATCAATTCCGATTTCAGGGTTCAAACAATATAGCTCCTGGCTATTATAATTTAAAATATGAACCCGATATGCTGGAAATAACATAATTGTTGGAATTTTTGAAAATCAAGTGATTTGAACATTAAACAGGTCAAATGACCTTGAAAAATGAGGTTAAGGTCAAATTTGAAGGTGGCTATGGAGGTTTTATGGGCATATTTGGGGGGTTCACAATACATTTCATTGGCCTAAAATCGATATTTCAGTGTCAAGTAATCAAGGTCACCAGTTTTGACGACGCGGTTGACACTAAAAATTCCATAATTAAATAACTAAGCATGATATCATCATAAAAATGATCGCTTACCATGCATTAGTCATTTACTGTAACAATTGGCTTGAATTCTGCAATTTTCGAAGTTGCTTATATAGAGATCAGGCGCGCAAACCTCTGAGAGTAAAAATTGACCTGTATGACCTCGACCTTGACCTATACTTTTGAAAATTAGGTCAGTTTATTTAGTATAAGTCTATTATATATAGTTTATTAGGAAACTGTAATTGATCAGTTATTACATGAGTAATGGTCTATTGAAATATAGAAAAAATGTATTTCAAAGGGGTCAATGACCTTGAAAAATAGGTCAGAGGTATAGGGTTACATTGGACAATTTAATTAGGTTACATAGGACTATGTACACAAATTATTTGAAAATTTTTCGAGAACATTTTTCGGAAAGAAAAATAATAATAAAAATATTTACGAAAATAAGAAACTTCACCTATGGTATAGGTGAAGTTTAACTAGGGTCCCAGGGGACTTCAACCTTAAAAGGTCAAAGGGATGATTCGACATTAAAACATTCGATAATGTGCGTAGAATAAGGTGGGAAACCTAATACTCCATTATAAACACAATGTTATATTAACGCCTTCCGACTAAGATTTATGGTGTAAATCGTCCTCTAACATCAATAATTTACTTACATCATGTCCGTAGGACCACATAATAAACTTACGTAAAATTAGAAGACATTCGTCCAAGTCAATCAACAGTTATAGACATTTACCCCTTCTTGGGATGATTACCTAAATATGCATATTTTCATCCCTAACGTCCCAAGTGTAGAGGCAAGAAGTAACCGATGCCAAATGCACCTTTTAAAAACATGTGCTGCTCAAAAATCATAATTAGCCCCTTCGTTCCTGATCATAAGGGTAAATTGCCTCATTAAATCAAATTTGCTCTTTCATTATGCCCCCAAACCATGATATTAAGCATTTGCAAGAAATGAAGAAAATCGTTCGAAATAATTAAAAGTTACTAGTTATTTACCCTTTTTGTGGGTAATTACTTAAAACTGAGAAACTTCATCCTCAAACATCAGTAATGAAAAGGCAAAACCCAATCAACGTGAAATACACCATGAAAAATACTTAAGAACTGTTCAAAATACACATTCACCCCTTTCGACCCTGATTACGAGGGTAAATTACCCCATGAAATCAAATTTACACTTTCATCATGTCCCCATGTACCAATGGTAAACCTGTGCAAAATTTGAAGAAAATCGTCCTTGTCAATCACAAGTTATAGCTATTTACCCCTTTTTGGGGGGTAATTACTTAAAACTGACAAATTTTATCTAGTAATATCCATGATGAAAAGGCAAGACCCAATCGATGTCTAATACACCATAAAAAACTTAAGAAGTGTTCAAATTACATATTTACCCCTTTCGACCTTGGTTACGAGGGTAAATTATCCCCTGACTTCAAATTTACACTTTCATTAGGTCCTCAAGTCAAAAGAGTCAACTTTTGCAAAATTTGAAGAAAATCATCAATGTCAATCACAAGTTACAATCATTTACCCCTTTTAGGGTAACTACCCCAAAATGTCATTTTTATCTTATGATACTACTCTTATTCATAAATACTATATACACTCCAAGTTTCATCAAATTCCCTCCATTCAAACCAAAGTTAAAAAATGTTTTCACTTTTTGGTCAAAACACCCATTTTTGAAAGTCCCATTACACAGAAACCCCTTATTCAATCAAAATATAAAAAGTGTCTTGCACTGAATAGTTAGTCAGGCTACCAATTACAGCAAAAACTGGGTCTCTAAGTGAAGTAGTTTTCTCTGAAAACAGGAGCAATAGGTTTTTATCAAAATGGGGTAAATACCCCTTTTTTCGTCACATCAGAAAAAGTTTTTTTACCCACATTTGTAGAGAACCACTTTTTTACACATATATTTCAATCTCATGTCTGTAACTATAAAATTAAATGAATTAATCAACTTTGAAAATTTGAAAATTTTGACTTTGAGATGACCTGTGACCTTGAGTTCAAGGTCAAGGTCAAATCTTTTCTACCAGAATGAAGTACTAACCATGGACTATATATGTACAAAGTTTCAAGGCTCTAGCTTCAAAGCTAACTGGACAAGAAAAATAATAATAATAACTAGCAGTCAACCTTTGAAAAGGTAGGATATAAATCGACATGGAATACGTGGGCTTGCAGGCAAAAGATTGAACAATTCATACTAAAAATCAATGGAAACACATAACCAAATATACCATTGAAAACACAAAAACTGCTCAAAATACTTGTTCATCCCTTTTGGCATTGATTTTCAGGGTAAATTACCCGGTGACATCAAAGTCAAACTTGAATTATGTCCCCATGTCAAGATACTAAACCTGTGCAAAATTTGAAGAAAATCATCCAAGTCAATCAAAAGTTATGAATATTTACCTCTTTTTTGGGGTAATTAACTAAAAACGGCCATTTTAACTCAAAAACATCAATGGTGTGAAGTAAAGTCCCAACCGATGCCTGTTATACCATTGCAAAGATAAGAACTGCTCAAAACACATATTCACCCCCTTCGATCTGGAATATGGGGGTAAATAACCCCATGACATCCATATCGTACTTGCATTATGTCCCCATGTCAAGATACTAAACCTGTGCAAAATTTGAAGAAAATCGTCCAAGTCAATCAAAAGTTATGAATATTTACCTCTTTTTGGGGGTAATTATCTAAAAACGGCAATTTTAACCCAAAAACAAAAATGGTGTGAAGTAAAGTCCCAACCGATGCCTATTATACCATTGCAAAGATAAGAACTGCTCAAAACACATATTCGCCCTTTCAATCCAGAATATGGGGGTAAATTAACCCATGACATCAAAATCATACTTGCATTATGTGCCCATGTCAAGATACTAAACTTGTGCAAAATTTGAAGGAAATCGTCCAAGCCAGTCAAAAGTTATGAATATTTACCCCTTTTTGGGGGTAATTACCTTAAAATGACAATTTTCACCTAAGGACATCTGTATTGTGAAGTAAAGTCCCAACCGATGCCTATTATACCATTGCAAATATAAGAACTGCTCAAAACACATATTCACCCCTTTCGATCTTGAATATGGGGGTAAATTACCCCATGACATCAAAATCGTACTTGCATTATGTCCACATGTCAAGATACTAAACATGTGCAAAATTTGGAGAAAATCGTCCAAGTCAATCAAAAGTTATGACTTTTTACCCTTTTTTGGGGTAATTACCTAAAAACGACAATTTTTATCCAGGAACATCCACAGCACGAAGGAAAGTCTCAAACGATGCCTATTGTATCATTCAATACACAATAACTGGTCAAAACACATATTCACCCCTTTCGATCCAGAATAAGGGGGTAAATTACCCCTTGACATCAAAATCATACTTGCATTATGCCCCCATGTCAAGATACTAAACTTGTGCAAAATTTGAACAAAATCGTCCAAGTCAATCAAAAGTTATGAATATTTACCCCTTTTTTGGGTAATTACCTAAAAACGGCAATTTTAACACAAAAACATCAATGGTGTGAAGTAAAGTCCCAACCGATGCCTGTTATATCATTGCAAAGCTAAGAACTGCTCAAAACACATATTCGCCCCTTTCGATCCTGAATATGGGGGTAAATTAACCCATGACATCAAAATCATACTTGCATTATGTGCCCATGTCAAGATACTAAACTTGTGCAAAACTTGAAGGAAATCGTCCAAGTCAGTCAAAAGATATGAATATTTACCCCTTTTTGGGGGTAATTACCTAAAAATGGCAATTTTAACCAAAAAACATCAATGGTGTGAAGTAAAGTCCCAACCAATGCCAATTGTACCATTGGAAAGACAAGAACTGCTCAAAATACATATTCACCCCTTTCGATCTTGTATATGGGGGTAAATTACCCCATTACATCAAAATCGTACTTGCATTATGTCCACATGTCAAGATACTAAACATGTGCAAAATTTGGAGAAAATCGTCCAAGTCAATCAAAAGTTATGACTTTTTACCCCTTTTTGGGGTAATTACCTAAAAACGACAATTTTTATCCAGGAACATCCACAGCACAAAGGTAAGTCTCAAACGATGCCTATTGTATCATTCAATACACAATAACTGCTCAAAACACATATTCACCCCTTTCGATCCAGAATAAGGGGGTAAATTTCCCCTTGACATCAAAATCATACTTGCATTATCTCCCCATGTCAATATACTGGACTTGTGCAAAATTTGGAGAAAATCGTCCATGTTAATCAAAAGTTAGAGTCAATTACCCCTTTTGGGGTAATTACCCCCAAAACGTTATTTTTATTTTATAATGTGACTGTAATTCATGAATACTATATACACACCAAGTTTCATTAATTTCCCTCCATTCAAACCAAAGTTAAAAAATGTTTTCACTTTTTGGACAAAACACCCATTTTTGAAAGTCCAATAACTCAGAAACCCCAAGTTTGATCAAAATATAAAAAGTGTCTTACCATGGATGAGCAGTCAGGCTATCAATTACAGCAAAAACTGAGCCTCTAGCCATTATAGTTTTCTCTGAAAACATGAGCAACTGGTTTTTGTCAAAAGGGGGTAAATACCCCTTTACCCTCATCTCCCAATAAACGATACAGGCCAAAATTGTAGCAACACATGTTTATATAAAGGTTCCTAAGTCCTAATAATCTAACAATGATATTAAAAGAGATAATCCACTTTGAAATTTTGGAAAATTTGACTTTGAGATGACCTGTGACCTTGAGTTCAAGGTCAAGGTCAACCATTTTCACAAAAAATGAAAGTACTGACCAAGGACTACCTATGTACAAAATTTCAAGTCTCTAGCACAAAAACTAACTGGCAAAAAGTGGCCAAATAATAATAATAATAACTAGCAGTCAACCTTTGAAAAGGTAGGATATAAATCGACATGGAATACGTGGGCTTGCAGGCAAAAGATTGAACAATTCATACGAAAAATCAATGGAAACACATAACCAAATATACCATTGAAAACACAAAAACTGCTCAAAATACTTGTTCATCCCTTTTGGCATTGATTTTCAGGGTAAATTACCCGTGACATCAAAGTCAAACTTGAATTATGTCCCCATGTCAAGATACTAAACCTGTGCAAAATTTGAAGAAAATCATCCAAGTCAATCAAAAGTTATGAATATTTACCCTTTTTTTGGGTAATTAACTAAAAACGGCCATTTTAACTCAAAAACATCAATGGTGTGAAGTAAAGTCCCAACCGATACCTGTTATACCATTGCAAAGATAAGAACTGCTCAAAACACATATTCACCCCCTTCGATCTGGAATATGGGGGTAAATAACCCCATGACATCCATATCGTACTTGCATTATGTCCCCATGTCAAGATACTAAACCTGTGCAAAATTTGAAGAAAATCGTCCAAGTCAATCAAAAGTTATGAATATTTACCTCTTTTTGGGGGTAATTATCTAAAAACGGCAATTTTAAGTCCCAACCGATGCCTATTATACCATTGCAAAGATAAGAACTGCTCAAAACACATATTCGCCCTTTCAATCCAGAATATGGGGTAAATTAACCCATGACATCAAAATCATACTTGCATTATGTGCCCATGTCAAGATACTAAACTTGTGCAAAATTTGAAGGAAATCGTCCAAGCCAGTCAAAAGTTATGAATATTAACCCCTTTTTGGGGGTAATTACCTTAAAATGACAATTTTCACCTAAGGACATCTGTATTGTGAAGTAAAGTCCCAACCGATGCCTATTATACCATTGCAAAGATAAGAACTGCTCAAAACACATATTCACCCCTTTCGATCTTGAATATGGGGGTAAATTACCCCATGACATCAAAATCGTACTTGCATTATGTCCACATGTCAAGATACTAAACATGTGCAAAATTTGGAGAAAATCGTCCAAGTCAATCAAAAGTTATGACTTTTTACCCCTTTTTGGGGTAATTACCTAAAAACGACAATTTTTATCCAGAAACATCCACAGCACGAAGGAAAGTCTCAAACGATGCCTATTGTATCATTCAATACACAATAACTGGTCAAAACACATATTCACCCCTTTCGATCCAGAATAAGGGGGTAAATTACCCCTTGACATCAAAATCATACTTGCATTATGTCCCCATGTCAATATACTGGACTTCTGCAAAATTTGGAGAAATTCGCCCATGTTAATCACAAGTTAGAGTCAATTACCCCTTTTGGGGTAATTTCCCCCAAAACGTCATTTTTATTCCATAATGTGACTGTAATTCATGAATACTATATACACACCAAGTTTCATGAAATTCCCTCCATTCAAACCAAAGTTAAAAAATGTTTTCACTTTTTGGACAAAACACCCATTTTTGAAAGTCCCATAACTCAAAAACCCCTTGTTTGATCAAAATATAAAAGGTGTCTTACCATGGATGAGTAGTCAGGCTATCAATTACAGCAAAAACTGAGCCTCTAGCCATTATAGTTTTCTCTGAAAACATGAGCAACTGGTTTTTGTCAGAAGGGGGTAAATACCCCTTTACCCTCATCTCCCAATAAACGATATAGGCCAAAAATGTAGCAACACATGTTCATATAAAGATTACCAAGTCTTAATATTCTAACAATGATATTAAAAGAGATAATCCACTTTGAAATTTTGAAAAATTTGACTTTGAGATGACCTGTGACCTTGAGTTCAAGGTCAAGGTCAACCATTTTCACAAAAAATGAAAGTACTTACCAAGGACTACCTATGTACAAAATTTCAAGTCTCTATGACAAAAACTGACTGGATAAAAATGGCCAAATAATAATAATAATAACTAGCAGTCAACCTTTGAAAAGGTAGAGAATAAATCGACATGGAATACGTGGGCTTGCAGGCAAAAGATTGAACAATTCATACGAAAAATCAATGGAAACACATAACCAAATATACCATTGAAAACACAAAAACCGCTCAAAATACTTGTTCATCCCTTTTTGGCATTGATTTTGAGGGTAAATTACCCCATGACATCAAAGTCAAACTTGAATTATGTCCCCATGTCAAGATACTAAACCTGTGCAAAATTTGAAGAAAATCGTCCAAGTCAATCAAAAGTTATGAATATTTACCCCTTTTTGGGGTAAACACCTAAAAACGGCAATTTTAACCCAAAAACATCAATGTTGTGAAGTAAAGTCCCAACCGATGCCTGTTGTACCATTGCAAAGATAAGAACTGCTCAAAACACATATTCACCCCCTTCGATCTGGAATATAGGGGTAAATAACCCCATGACATCCATATCGTACTTGCATTATGTCCCCATGTCAAGATACTAAACCTGTGCAAAATTTGAAGAAAATCGTCCAAGTCAATCAAAAGTTATGAATATTTACCTCTTTTTGGGGGTAATTATCTAAAAACGGCAATTTTAACCCAAAAACAAAAATGGTGTGAAGTAAAGTCCCAACCGATGCCTATTATACCATTGCAAAGATAAGAACTGCTCAAAACACATATTCGCCCTTTCAATCCAGAATATGGGGGTAAATTAACCCATGACATCAACTTGTGCAAAATTTGAAGGAAATCGTCCAAGCCAGTCAAAAGTTATGAATATTTACCCCTTTTTGGGGGTAATTACCTTAAAATGACAATTTTCACCTAAGGACATCTGTATTGTGAAGTAAAGTCCCAACCGATGCCTATTATACCATTGCAAAGATAAGAACTGCTCAAAACACATATTCACCCCTTTCGATCTTGAATATGGGGGTAAATTACCCCAAGACATCAAAATCGTACTTGCATTATGTCCACATGTCAAGATACTAAACATGTGCAAAATTTGGAGAAAATCGTCCAAGTCAATCAAAAGTTATGACTTTTTACCCCTTTTTGGGGTAATTACCTAAAAACGACAATTTTTATCCAGGAACATCCACAGCACGAAGGAAAGTCTCAAACGATGCCTATTGTATCATTCAATACACAATAACTGGTCAAAACACATATTCACCCCTTTCGATCCAGAATAAGGGGGTAAATTACCCCTTGACATCAAAATCATACTTGCATTATGTCCCCATGTCAATATACTGGACTTCTGCAAAATTTGGAGAAATTCGCCCATGTTAATCACAAGTTAGAGTCAATTACCCCTTTTGGGGTAATTTCCCCCAAAACGTCATTTTTATTCCATAATGTGACTGTAATTCATGAATACTATATACACACCAAGTTTCATGAAATTCCCTCCATTCAAACCAAAGTTAAAAAATGTTTTCACTTTTTGGACAAAACACCCATTTTTGAAAGTCCCATAACTCAAAAACCCCTTGTTTGATCAAAATATAAAAGGTGTCTTACCATGGATGAGTAGTCAGGCTATCAATTACAGCAAAAACTGAGCCTCTAGCCATTATAGTTTTCTCTGAAAACATGAGCAACTGGTTTTTGTCAGAAGGGGGTAAATACCCCTTTACCCTCATCTCCCAATAAACGATATAGGCCAAAAATGTAGCAACACATGTTCATATAAAGATTACCAAGTCTTAATATTCTAACAATGATATTAAAAGAGATAATCCACTTTGAAATTTTGAAAAATTTGACTTTGAGATGACCTGTGACCTTGAGTTCAAGGTCAAGGTCAACCATTTTCACAAAAAATGAAAGTACTTACCAAGGACTACCTATGTACAAAATTTCAAGTCTCTATGACAAAAACTGACTGGATAAAAATGGCCAAATAATAATAATAATAATAATAATAATAATAATAATAATATCAAAGAAAACAATATAAATCTCCTTAGAGTCGATTTATAACTAGCAGTCAACCTTTGAAAAGGTAGGGAATAAATCGACATGGAATACGTGGGCTTGCAGGCAAAAGATTGAACAATTCATACGAAAAATCAATGGAAACACATAACCAAATATACCATTGAAAACTGCTCAAAATACTTGTTCATCCCTTTTGGCATTGATTTTCAGGGTAAATTACCCGGTGACATCAAAGTCAAACTTGAATTATGTCCCCATGTCAAGATACTAAACCTGTGCAAAATTTGAAGAAAATCATCCAAGTCAATCAAAAGTTATGAATATTTACCCCTTTTTTGGGTAATTAACTAAAAACGGCCATTTTAACTCAAAAACATCAATGGTGTGAAGTAAAGTCCCAACCGATGCCTGTTATACCATTGCAAAGATAAGAACTGCTCAAAACACATATTCACCCCCTTCGATCTGGAATATGGGGGTAAATAACCCCATGACATCCATATCGTACTTGCATTATGTCCCCATGTCAAGATACTAAACGTGTGCAAAATTTGAAGAAAATCATCCAAGTCAATCAAAAGTTATGAATATTTACCCCTTTTTTGGGGTAATTAACTAAAAACGGCCATTTTAACTCAAAACATCAATGGTGTGAAGTAAAGTCCCAACCGATGCCTGTTATACCATTGCAAAGATAAGAACTGCTCAAAACACATATTCACCCCTTCGATCTGGAATATGGGGGTAAATAACCCCATGACATCCATATCGTACTTGCATTATGTGCCCATGTCAAGATACTAAACTTGTGCAAAATTTGAAGGAAATCGTCCAAGCCAGTCAAAAGTTATGACTTTTTACCCCTTTTTGGGGTAATTACCTAAAAACGACAATTTTTATCCAGGAACATCCACAGCACGAAGGAAAGTCTCAAACGATGCCTATTGTATCATTCAATACACAATAACTGGTCAAAACACATATTCACCCCTTTCGATCCAGAATAAGGGGGTAAATTACCCTTGACGTCAAAATCATACTTGCATTATGCCCCCATGTCAAGATACTAAACTTGTGCAAAATTTGAACAAAATCGTCCAAGTCAATCAAAAGTTATGAATATTTACCCCTTTTTTGGGGTAATTACCTAAAAACGGCAATTTTAAACACAAAAACATCAATGGTGTGAAGTAAAGTCCCAACCGATGCCTGTTATATCATTGCAAAGCTAAGAACTGCTCAAAACACATATTCGCCCCTTTCGATCCTGAATATGGGGGTAAATTAACCCATGACATCAAAATCATACTTGCATTATGTGCCCATGTCAAGATACTAAACTTGTGCAAAACTTGAAGGAAATCGTCCAAGTCAGTCAAAAGATATGAATATTTACCCCTTTTTGGGGGTAATTACCTAAAAATGGCAATTTTAACCAAAAAACATCAATGGTGTGAAGTAAAGTCCCAACCGATGCCAATTGTACCATTGGAAAGACAATAACTGCTCAAAATACATATTCACCCCTTTCGATCTTGAATATGGGGGTAAATTACCCCATTACATCAAAATCGTACTTGCATTATGTCCACATGTCAAGATACTAAACATGTGCAAAATTTGGAGAAAATCGTCCAAGTCAATCAAAAGTTATGACTTTTTACCCCTTTTTGGGGTAATTACCTAAAAACGACAATTTTTATCCAGGAACATCCACAGCACAAAGGTAAGTCTCAAACGATGCCTATTGTATCATTCAATACACAATAACTGCTCAAAACACATATTCACCCCTTTCGATCCAGAATAAGGGGGTAAATTTCCCCTTGACATCAAAATCATACTTGCATTATCTCCCCATGTCAATATACTGGACTTGTGCAAAATTTGGAGAAAATCGTCCATGTTAATCAAAAGTTAGAGTCAATTACCCCTTTTGGGGTAATTACCCCCAAAACGTTATTTTTATTTTATAATGTGACTGTAATTCATGAATACTATATACACACCAAGTTTCATTAATTTCCCTCCATTCAAACCAAAGTTAAAAAATGTTTTCACTTTTTGGACAAAACACCCATTTTTGAAAGTCCAATAACTCAGAAAACCCTTGTTTGATCAAAATATAAAAAGTGTCTTACCATGGATGAGCAGTCAGGCTATCAATTACAGCAAAAACTGAGCCTCTAGCCATTATAGTTTTCTCTGAAAACATGAGCAACTGGTTTTTGTCAAAAGGGGGTAAATACCCCTTTACCCTCATCTCCCAATAAACGATATAGGCCAAAATTGTAGCAACACATGTTTATATAAAGGTTCCTAAGTCCTAATAATCTAACAATGATATTAAAAGAGATAATCCACTTTGAAATT
The DNA here is from genome assembly GCA_026936325.1 of Platynereis dumerilii. NCBI lineage: Eukaryota > Metazoa > Annelida > Polychaeta > Phyllodocida > Nereididae > Platynereis > Platynereis dumerilii. The sequence continues at coordinate 19,000,912 of JAPTHN010000002.1, read as the reverse complement.
TTGGAAAATTTGACTTTGAGATGACCTGTGACCTTGAGTTCAAGGTCAAGGTCAACCATTTTCACAAAAAATGAAAGTACTGACCAAGGACTACCTATGTACAAAATTTCAAGTCTCTAGCACAAAAACTAACTGGCAAAAAGTGGCCAAATAATAATAATAATAATAATAACTAGCAGTCAACCTTTGAAAAGGTAGGATATAAATCGACATGGAATACGTGGGCTTGCAGGCAAAAGATTGAACAATTCATACGAAAAATCAATGGAAACACATAACCAAATATACCATTGAAAACACAAAAACTGCTCAAAATACTTGTTCATCCCTTTTGGCATTGATTTTCAGGGTAAATTACCCGGTGACATCAAAGTCAAACTTGAATTATGTCCCAATGTCAAGATACTAAACCTGTGCAAAATTTGAAGAAAAACATTCAAGTCAATCAAAAGTTATGAATATTTACCCCTTTTTTGGGTAATTAACTAAAAACGGCCATTTTAACTCAAAAACATCAATGGTGTGAAGTAAAGTCCCAACCGATGCCTGTTATACCATTGCAAAGATAAGAACTGCTCAAAACACATATTCACCCCTTCGATCTGGAATATGGGGGTAAATAACCCCATGACATCCATATCGTACTTGCATTATGTCCCCATGTCAAGATACTAAACCTGTGCAAAATTTGAAGAAAATCGTCCAAGTCAATCAAAAGTTATGAATATTTACCTCTTTTTGGGGGTAATTATCTAAAAACGGCAATTTTAACCCAAAAACAAAAATGGTGTGAAGTAAAGTCCCAACCGATGCCTATTATACCATTGCAAAGATAAGAACTGCTCAAAACACATATTCGCCTTTTCAATCCAGAATATGGGGGTAAATTAACCCATGACATCAAAATCATACTTGCATTATGTGCCCATGTCAAGATACTAAACTTGTGCAAAATTTGAAGGAAATCGTCCAAGCCAGTCAAAAGTTATGAATATTTACCCCTTTTTGGGGGTAATTACCTTAAAATGACAATTTTCACCTAAGGACATCTGTATTGTGAAGTAAAGTCCCAACCGATGCCTATTATACCATTGCAAAGATAAGAACTGCTCAAAACACATATTCACCCCTTTCGATCTTGAATATGGGGGTAAATTACCCCATTACATCAAAATCGTACTTGCATTATGTCCACATGTCAAGATACTAAACATGTGCAAAATTTGGAGAAAATCGTCCAAGTCAATCAAAAGTTATGACTTTTTACCCCTTTTTGGGGTAATTACCTAAAAACGACAATTTTTATCCAGGAACATCCACAGCACGAAGGAAAGTCTCAAACGATGCCTATTGTATCATTCAATACACAATAACTGGTCAAAACACATATTCACCCCTTTCGATCCAGAATAAGGGGGTAAATTACCCCTTGACATCAAAATCATACTTGCATTATGTCCCCATGTCAATATACTGGACTTCTGCAAAATTTGGAGAAATTCGCCCATGTTAATCACAAGTTAGAGTCAATTACCCCTTTTGGGGTAATTTCCCCCAAAACGTCATTTTTATTCCATAATGTTAGTCAGGGAGTCAGCCCTATTGATCCTGTACATAAGGTGTGACATAGGGTATGATTACAGTTTTTTTGCATAGAATGATGCATGGGGTGCCCCAGATTAAGAATCAGGCGGGTGCCGCTCCGGCACCCTTGGGCATTCCATTCTGGCGGCCATTTTCCAAAATGGCCGCCAAAACCCTATTTTTGGCCATATATCCTCATATAATTGTCATAGGACATTGATTTTTGGGTCTAAACCTAGGTTTTCTGGTATAAGGAATTCAATGAAAGTGGTTTTGATTATGCCAGTTCAATATTCTGGCAGCCATTTTGGAAAATGGCCGCCAAAACCATATTTTTGGCCACATCTCCAGATATAATTGTCATACGACCATGATATTTGGGTCTAAACCTAGGTTTTCTGGAATGGGGAATTCAGTGAAAGTTGTTTTGATGACATCAATGCAATAGTTTGTCCTTTAACCCTCTCCTTAATGCAAGATGGCTGCCATCGAAACTCAAATGTGGCATTACTTCTTGTAACATTCTCCGCTATCTAGTCAAATTCGGTCACTTTCGTTTCTTTTAGTGGACCAGCCAATATATCATTCTTTACTGTTAGAGGCACTTCTTGTTAATGGAAGGTACCTATGCCTATCAGAAGTTTTTTAAACAAAAATCCAATATTAACAGTAGTATAAATGTCCGATGGGGTTTCTACAGCGGGCCATTTTAAATTGAAGTTGACAGCAGAAAAACAATTCCTAGAAATTACCAGCTTAGTTCAGTTTAGTTATCTCAAGAAATTTCAACAAATAACTAGTATACTAAATTGCACAGCAATTTAAAGGAAGAACTTCCCTTCCCTTCAAATCCCTTCCTTTCCTTCCAATCCCTTCCCTGCCCTGCTATTCTAGTTCTTTGCATTTTTTTCCTTGCCATTGCTTAATAGTATGTTTAGGTTGTCCTAGAGCGAAACATCACTGCTGCTTTGACCTTGCCTGCAATAGTCCATGGAACTGCACAAACAGGCACACATACTCACATATCGCTTGGCATGGAGCCAGGCCTTGATGAAACCCTAACCCTAATGATTTGTTATGGACAAACCATAAGGGCTAGGAAGATGTGCTTACATACACACATAGGGCAAGCAGTCAGCAACATGTCATATCAATTTTAAGTGATTTGAAACATTATTGGAAGAGTTTAAATAGAAGAACAAAATTCATGGTAGGAACATGTGCTTACATGGAAAAATAGAGCAAAAAATCAGCAATATGTCAAATTAGTTTTAATTGATATTAATGAATACTTAATGAGTTATAATTGAATATGTGAAATTGCTAATGTAAAATTGGCTATTAGTGAGAGGTATATGCCCTTGGAGCTCATAAAAGGGCATAATTTTACGCATTTTTTGGTGTTAATTTCATGACATTTGAATGAGTAGAAGCTGAGCAATGTGCACTTGAATTTTGAAATGAAAAAAATTCTCAAGGGAAAAGTATTTGGAGTAGAACAATTTCCTTTGGACACATTATGCAAGGCCCCAATGGGTACCAATTAAAAAAATATACATGAACGTCCATGAAGACCTTCATAGTTTTTTTGGGCAAAATAGGTTTTGACAAGCCCAAAAATGACGTAAAATTTTCAATGTCTACCGCGATTCTAAGGCGGACGTCCTACATCATATTGCTATACACCACTGGAAAGCTGACATTCTGAGCTTTCCAAAAATGTCCATGGTTTGTTTCTAGGACCAATATTAAGGGAGATACAGCCCATCAAATGTTCGACTTTTGAGGCCCTGTGGCACCAAAAGTATTGGACCTTGGATGCCATACTTTTGCACAGACACTACACCCTAGTAGTACTAATAATTCCTGTAAGGACATAAAAATCTGACATTCCAATCATGGTTTTTCATGATGTCACCCCTCAAAATTTCGCTTTGCTCCAATTTTGAACTTTTTTTTCTCCAAAGCTATTCACCCTATAGCCACTAGGCTCCTTTCTGCACTGCATATTCCATTAGAGATTAACAGGAAAAAATTTCATGAAATTCTGACTGACAGTTTTCCCAAAACCGGAATCGGAAATTTTTGCTGAAGATTGCCTGTAATTCCTATGTCAAGCGGAATTCCGATGAGTAATTCCCACCATAGCAGGAATTTTATAGTGTCTGAATGCTGTATAGGTGCTAATCGACATATCTCTTCTGGTTAAGAAGTTATTCAACATTTAAAAAAGTGGAAAAGTTGGAAGAATAAGAATAAAGAAAAAGAATAAAGAATAAGAATACGTACAATATCAATAAGAACTTCCCTACGGGAAGTTCTTAATTAAGGTTCTAAATGAAGGCTGACACCAAGAGCTAGATGTCAGCTTTTATTTAGCTTCTTGGTTTCCTTTCATTACAATTTGTCAACCCTCCAAAAGATAAAGTAATGTTGCCGTCACTATTGAAAATGTCCTTAGAAACTCAAAATCCTGCCATGTATTTTCAGTTCCACTTAAATCCTTATCACTGATAAATTATTTCTAACCAAACAAAATTGATGTGGTTGTCTGCTTTCATTTGACACCTTCATTTCCTTGTTACTAGAACTGTCAATCGTGCAAGAGATACATAAATGTTGCTGTCAATGTCAAAAATCTCCTCGGAAAAACAAAATCCTCTCCTGTATTTACAATTGCACATATCCATATCACTAATAAATCATTCCTAACAATTCAAAATGGATGTGGATGGATATCCCTTGATATCAGCTTTCATTTGACACCTTGGTTTCCTTGCTACTACAAGTGTTAATCTTCCAAAAGCTAAATTAATGTTGCGGTCATTACTGAAAAATATCCTCAGAAATACAAAATTTTCCAATGTATTTTTAATTCCACCTATCGTTATCACTATATAAATCAATCCTAACCAACCAAAATTGATGTGGTTGAATAGTCCTTTATGTCAGCTTTCATTGGACACCTTCGTTTCCTTGTTACTTCAACTGTCAATCTTGCAAGAGCTAAATATATGTTGCTGTCAGTGTCAAAAATCCCCTCGGAAACACAAAATTCTCCCCTATATTTTCAATTTCACTTACCCATATCACCAAATAAATCATTCCTAAGCAATCAAAATGGATGTGGTTGGATAGCCCTTGATATAAGCTTTTATTTGGCACAATGGTTTCCTTGTTACTGCAACTGTTAATCTTCCTAAAGCTAGTGAATGTTCCTGTCCTTATTGAAAATATCCTCAGAAACACAAAATCCTCCCGTGTATTTTTAAAATTCCACCCATCCTTATCACTAGATCAATCATTCCTAACGAACCAAAATGGATGTGGAGAGATAACCCTTGGTGTCAGCCTTCATTTGGCACCCATTTTTCCTTGTTATGACCACTGTCAACCCTCCAAAAGCAAAATAAATGTTGGTGTCATTATCAAAAATATCGTCGGAAACGCAAAATTCTCTCATGTATTTTCAGTTCGACCTGTCCTTATCACTAGATAACTCACTCCTAACCAATCCGAATCCATGTGGATGGATTGCCCTTAATGGCAGCTTTCACTTGGCACCTTGGTTTCTCTTGCTACTACAACTGTCAATCTTCCAAGAGCTATATAAATGGGGTGCATATTGTATTACATGGGAGGATTTTGTGTTTCCGAGGGGATTTTCGCCACTGACAGCAATATTTATTTTTCTTTTGGAGGGTTGAAAGTTGTAGTAACAAGGAAACCATGGTGCCAAATGAAAGCTGATATCAAGGGCTATCCATCCACATCCATTTTTAATGGTTAGGAATGATTTATTTTGTAATACAGATAGGTGCAATTGTAAATACAGGAGAGGATTTTGTGTTTCCGAGGAGATTTGTGACATTGACAGCGACATTTATTTAGCTCTTGCAAGAATGACAGTTATAGTAACAAGGAAACGAAGGTGTCAAATGAAAGCTGACATAAAGGGCTATTAAACCACATCAATTTTGGTTGGTGAGGATTGATTTATCTAATGATAAGGATAGGTGGAATTAAAAATACATGGGAGGATTTCGCGTTTCCGAGGATATTTTCAATAAAGACAGCAACATTCATTTAGCTTTTGGAAGATTAACAGTTGTAGTAACAAGGAAACCAAGGTGCCAAATGAAAGCTGATATCAAGGTTTATCCAACCACATCCATATTGGTTGGTTAGGAATGATTTTTTGGTGATAAGGACAGGTGAAATTAAAAATACATGGGAAAATTTCGTGTTTCTGAGGATATTTTCAAAAATGACAGCAACATTCATTTAGCTTTTGGAAGATTAACAGTTGTAGTAACAAAGAAACCAAGGTGCCAAATGAAAGCTGACATTAAGGGCTATCCATCCATACCCATTTTGATTGGTTAGAAGTGAGTTATCTAGTGACAAGAATAAGTGGAACTGAAAATACATGGCAAGATTTTGAGTTTCCAAGGACATTTTCGATAGTGACGGCAACATTAATTTAGCTTTTGGAGGGCTGACAAGTTGTAGTTAAAAGGAAGCCAAGAAGCTAAATAAAAGCTGACATCAAGCTCTTGGTGTCAGCCTTCATTTAGAACCTTAATTATTTGTTGATATTTCTTGAGATAACTAAACTGAACTAAGCTGGTAATTTCTAGGAATTGTTTTTCTGCTGTCAACTTCAATTTAAAATGGCCTGCTATAAAAACCCCATCGGACATTTATACTCCTGTTAATATTGGCTGTTGTTTAAAAGAAATCTAATAGGCATTAGGTTCCTCCCCTTAACAAGAAATGCCTTTGACAGTAAAGAATGATATATTGGCTGGTCCACTAAAAGAAATGAAGGCGACTGAAATCGACAAGATAGCGGAGAATGTTGCGAGTAGTAATGCCACATTTGAGTTTCGATGGCAGCCATCTTGCATTAAGGAGAGGGTTAAAGGACAAACTATTGCATTGATGTCATCAAAACAACTTTCATTGAATTCCCCATTCCAGAAAACCTAGGTTTAGACCCAAATATCATGGTCGTATGACAATTATATCAGAAGATATGGCAAAAAATATTGTTTTGGCGGCCATTTTCCAAAATGGCTGCCAGAATATTGAACTGGCATCATCAAAACCACTTTCATTGAATTCCTTATACCAGAAAACCTATGTTTAGACCCAAAAATCATGGTCCTATGACAATTATATGAGGATATATGGCCAAAAATAGGGTTTTGGCGGCCATTTTGGAAAATGGCCGCCAGAATGGAATGCCCAAGGGTGCCGGAGCGGCACCCGCCTGATTCTTAATCTGGGGCACCCCATGCATCATTCTATGCAAAAAAACTGTAATCATACCCTATGTCACACCTCCCCTCTGTGACTCCCTGACTATGTGACTGTAATTCATGAATACTATATACACACCAAGTTTCATGAAATTCCCTCCATTCAAACCAAAGTTAAAAAATGTTTTCACTTTTTGGACAAAACACCCATTTTTGAAAGTCCCATAACTCAAAAACCCCTTGTTTGATCAAAATATAAAAGGTGTCTTACCATGGATGAGTAGTCAGGCTATCAATTACAGCAAAAACTGAGCCTCTAGCCATTATAGTTTTCTCTGAAAACATGAGCAACTGGTTTTTGTCAGAAGGGGGTAAATACCCCTTTACCCTCATCTCCCAATAAACGATATAGGCCAAAAATGTAGCAACACATGTTCATATAAAGATTACCAAGTCTTAATATTCTAACAATGATATTAAAAGAGATAATCCACTTTGAAATTTTGAAAAATTTGACTTTGAGATGACCTGTGACCTTGAGTTCAAGGTCAAGGTCAACCATTTTCACAAAAAATGAAAGTACTTACCAAGGACTACCTATGTACAAAATTTCAAGTCTCTATGACAAAAACTGACTGGATAAAAATGGCCAAATAATAATAATAATAATAATATCAAAGAAAACAATATAAATCTCCTTAGAGTCGATTTATAACTAGCAGTCAACCTTTGAAAAGGTAGGATATAAATCGACATGGAATACGTGGGCTTGCAGGCAAAAGATTGAACAATTCATACGAAAAATCAATGGAAACACATAACCAAATATACCATTGAAAACACAAAAACTGCTCAAAATACTTGTTCATCCCTTTTGCATTGATTTTCAGGGTAAATTACCCGGTGACATCAAAGTCAAACTTGAATTATGTCCCCATGTCAAGATACTAAACCTGTGCAAAATTTGAAGAAAATCATCCAAGTCAATCAAAAGTTATGAATATTTACCCCTTTTTTTGGGTAATTAACTAAAAACGGCCATTTTAACTCAAAAACATCAATGGTGTGAAGTAAAGTCCCAACCGATGCCTGTTATACCATTGCAAAGATAAGAACTGCTCAAAACACATATTCACCCCTCTCGATCTGGAATATGGGGGTAAATAACCCCATGACATCCATATCGTACTTGCATTATGTCCCCATGTCAAGATACTAAACCTGTGCAAAATTTGAAGAAAATCGTCCAAGTCAATCAAAAGTTATGAATATTTACCTCTTTTTGGGGGTAATTATCTAAAAACGGCAATTTTAACCCAAAAACATCAATGGTGTGAAGTAAAGTCCCAACCGATGCCTATTATACCATTGCAAAGATAAGAACTGCTCAAAACACATATTCGCCCTTTCAATCCAGAATATGGGGTAAATTAACCCATGACATCAAAATCATACTTGCATTATGTGCCCATGTCAAGATACTAAACTTGTGCAAAATTTGAAGGAAATCGTCCAAGCCAGTCAAAAGTTATGAATATTTACCCCTTTTTGGGGGTAATTACCTTAAAATGACAATTTTCACCTAAGGACATCTGTATTGTGAAGTAAAGTCCCAACCGATGCCTATTATACCATTGCAAAGATAAGAACTGCTCAAAACACATATTCACCCCTTTCGATCTTGAATATGGGGGTAAATTACCCCATGACATCAAAATCGTACTTGCATTATGTCCACATGTCAAGATACTAAACATGTGCAAAATTTGGAGAAAATCGTCCAAGTCAATCAAAAGTTATGACTTTTTACCCCTTTTTGGGGTAATTACCTAAAAACGACAATTTTTATCCAGGAACATCCACAGCACGAAGGAAAGTCTCAAACGATGCCTATTGTATCATTCAATACACAATAACTGGTCAAAACACATATTCACCCCTTTCGATCCAGAATAAGGGGGTAAATTACCCCTTGACATCAAAATCATACTTGCATTATGTCCCCATGTCAATATACTGGACTTCTGCAAAATTTGGAGAAATTCGCCCATGTTAATCACAAGTTAGAGTCAATTATCCCTTTTGAGGTAATTACCCCCAAAACATCATTTTTATTCCATAATGTGACTGTAATTCATGAATACTATATACACACCAAGTTTCATGAAATTCCCTCCATTCAAACCAAAGTTAAAAAATGTTTTCACTTTTTGGACAAAACACCCATTTTTGAAAGTCCCATAACTCAAAAACCCCTTGTTTGATCAAAATATAAAAGGTGTCTTACCATGGATGAGTAGTCAGGCTATCAATTACAGCAAAAACTGAGCCTCTAGCCATTATAGTTTTCTCTGAAAACATGAGCAACTGGTTTTTGTCAGAAGGGGGTAAATACCCCTTTACCCTCATCTCCCAATAAACGATATAGGCCAAAAATGTAGCAACACATGTTCATATAAAGATTACCAAGTCTTAATATTCTAACAATGATATTAAAAGAGATAATCCACTTTGAAATTTTGAAAAATTTGACTTTGAGATGACCTGTGACCTTGAGTTCAAGGTCAAGGTCAACCATTTTCACAAAAAATGAAAGTACTTACCAAGGACTACCTATGTACAAAATTTCAAGTCTCTATGACAAAAACTGACTGGATAAAAATGGCCAAATAATAATAATAATAATAACTAGCAGTCAACCTTTGAAAAGGTAGGATATAAATCGACATGGAATACGTGGGCTTGCAGGCAAAAGATTGAACAATTCATACGAAAAATCAATGGAAACACATAACCAAATATACCATTGAAAACACAAAAACTGCTCAAAATACTTGTTCATCCCTTTTGGCATTGATTTTCAGGGTAAATTACCCGGTGACATCAAAGTCAAACTTGAATTATGTCCCCATGTCAAGATACTAAACCTGTGCAAAATTTGAAGAAAATCATCCAAGTCAATCAAAAGTTATGAATATTTACCCCTTTTTTGGGGTAATTAACTAAAAACGGCCATTTTAACTCAAAAACATCAATGGTGTGAAGTAAAGTCCCAACCGATGCCTGTTATACCATTGCAAAGATAAGAACTGCTCAAAACACATATTCACCCCCTTCGATCTGGAATATGGGGGTAAATAACCCCATGACATCCATATCGTACTTGCATTATGTCCCATGTCAAGATACTAAACCTGTGCAAAATTTGAAGAAAATCGTCCAAGTCAATCAAAAGTTATGAATATTTACCTCTTTTTGGGGGTAATTATCTAAAAACGGCAATTTTAACCCAAAAACAAAAATGGTGTGAAGTAAAGTCCCAACCGATGCCTATTATACCATTGCAAAGATAAGAACTGCTCAAAACACATATTCGCCCTTTCAATCCAGAATATGGGGGTAAATTAACCCATGACATCAAAATCATACTTGCATTATGTGCCCATGTCAAGATACTAAACTTGTGCAAAATTTGAAGGAAATCGTCCAAGCCAGTCAAAAGTTATGAATATTTACCCCTTTTCCGGGGTAATTACCTTAAAATGACAATTTTCACCTAAAGACATCTGTATTGTGAAGTAAAGTCCCAACCGATGCCTATTATACCATTGCAAAGATAAGAACTGCTCAAAACACATATTCACCCCTTTCGATCTTGAATATGGGGGTAAATTACCCCATGACATCAAAATCGTACTTGCATTATGTGAAAAATTTGGAGAAAATCGTCCAAGTCAATCAAAAGTTATGACTTTTTACCCCTTTTTGGGGTAATTACCTAAAAACGACAATTTTTATCCAGGAACATCCACAGCACGAAGGAAAGTCTCAAACGATGCCTATTGTATCATTCAATACACAATAACTGGTCAAAACACATATTCACCCCTTTCGATCCAGAATAAGGGGGTAAATTACCCCTTGACATCAAAATCATACTTGCATTATGCCCCCATGTCAAGATACTAAACTTGTGCAAAATTTGAACAAAATCGTCCAAGTCAATCAAAAGTTATGAATATTTACCCCTTTTTTGGGGTAATTACCTAAAAACGGCAATTTTAACACAAAAACATCAATGGTGTGAAGTAAAGTCCCAACCGATGCCTGTTATATCATTGCAAATCTAAGAACTGCTCAAAACACATATTCGCCCCTTTCGATCCTGAATATGGGGGTAAATTAACCCATGACATCAAAATCATACTTGCATTATGTCCCAATGTCAAGATACTAAACTTGTGCAAAACTTGAAGGAAATCGTCCAAGTCAGTCAAAAGATATGAATATTTACCCCTTTTTGGGGGTAATTACCTAAAAATGGCAATTTTAACCAAAAAACATCAATGGTGTGAAGTAAAGTCCCAACCGATGCCAATTGTACCATTGGAAAGACAAGAACTGCTCAAAATACATATTCACCCCTTTCAATCTTGAATATGGGGGTAAATTACCCCATTACATCAAAATCGTACTTGCATTATGTCCACATGTCAAGATACTAAACATGTGCAAAATTTGGAGAAAATCGTCCAAGTCAATCAAAAGTTATGACTTTTTACCCCTTTTGGGGTAATTACCTAAAAACGACAATTTTTATCCAGGAACATCCACAGCACAAAGGTAAGTCTCAAACGATGCCCATTGTATCATTCAATACACAATAGCTGGTCAAAACACATATTCACCCCTTTCGATCCAGAATAAGGGGGTAAATTTCCCCTTGACATCAAAATCATACTTGCATTATCTCCCCATGTCTATATACTGGACTTGTGCAAAATTTGGAGAAAATCGTCCATGTTAATCAAAAGTTAGAGTCAATTACCCCTTTTGGGGTAATTACCCCCAAAACGTTATTTTTATTTTATAATGTGACTGTAATTCATGAATACTATATACACACCAAGTTTCATTAATTTCCCTCCATTCAAACCAAAGTTAAAAAATGTTTTCACTTTTTGGACAAAACACCCATTTTTGAAAGTCCAATAACTCAGAAACCCCAAGTTTGATCAAAATATAAAAAGTGTCTTACCATGGATGAGCAGTCAGGCTATCAATTACAGCAAAAACTGAGCCTCTAGCCATTATAGTTTTCTCTGAAAACATGAGCAACTGGTTTTTGTCAAAAGGGGGTAAATACCCCTTTACCCTCATCTCCCAATAAACGATACAGGCCAAAATTGTAGCAACACATGTTTATATAAAGGTTCCTAAGTCCTAATAATCTAACAATGATATTAAAAGAGATAATCCACTTTGAAATTTTGGAAAATTTGACTTTGAGATGACCTGTGACCTTGAGTTCAAGGTCAAGGTCAACCATTTTCACAAAAAATGAAAGTACTGACCAAGGACTACCTATGTACAAAATTTCAAGTCTCTAGCACAAAAACTAACTGGCAAAAAGTGGCCAAATAATAATAATAATAATAATAACTAGACATCAATATTACTGGTGAACCAGTAATGAGCATTCACCATAAGAAAGGATTTACTTGATTATCAACTTGACTTTAATTCTTCATATTGACATTTATATTGACACTTGAATTGACTTCATTTTGACATTCATATTGACATTCCTATTGACATTATTCATATTGACATTTATATCAATATTCATATTGACATTCACTGACATTCATTTTACCCTGATATCAATTGAGAGTGATGACACTGATAGTGACACTGACGACACTGATATCTACACTAATATTGACATTCATTTTGACATTCATTAATTTTGACATTCATGTTGATATTCATGTTGACATTCATATATATTGACATTCATATTGACATTCATATGGACATTCATATTGACATTCATATTGAATTCATAATGGCATTCATATTGACTTCATATTGACCTTAATTTATCCTTTAATTCATTCTATTCTGCACTTATCTCATTTCTTCATTTTTCCTTTCTTTGACTGGTGATGACCTTGACAATTGATGAACTTCTTTACAAGGTCAAATATACTTTAGATCATTCAAGTAACTCTTGATTGGAAATGATAGACCACAATTGAACAACCTTGCTTGAAAAAGTTGTGAAATGTACCTACCGTGCCTTTTCATTCACTTTCTGTGACCTTGACCTTGATGTCAAGGTCATGGATGTTTAATGAAAATATTCCTCTACCACAGGGCTATATATGTTCCAAGTTTCATTGAGTTGTCTTCATTCAAAGCAAAGTTAAAAAATATTTTCACTTTTGGGCAAAATATTCTAATTTTGAAAGTCGAATATCTCAGTAACCCCTTGCATGATTTTCACCACACTTCTCGCTGCATTGGCCCATACTATAGAGCACCTTTTGCTCTAATTTCATGAAAGTGCTGGTTGTAGTTTTCTCAAAACCGTGTGCAAACTGGTTTTCATTAAAAGGGGTTAAGGTAATTACCCCTTTTTGAAAATGATCAATTTCATGACTGATATTTGTTCAATAGGGGTCTACTAACTCAACACTGAAGACCAGGTGTCTCTATCTTTATTAGTTCAGGAGATAGACCTCCAAAATCAGTGACTTTGAGGTGACCTGTGACCTTGAAAAATAGGTCAAGGTCAAAAATATTTTGGGAAATTAATCTACTCATCAAGGACTATCTATACACTAACTTTCATGTTGAAATTCCAAAAAAAAAGGGAAGAAAAATAATAATAATAATAACTAGACATCAATATTACTGGTGAACCAGTAATGAGCATTCACCATAAAAAAGGATTTACTTGATTATCAACTTGACTTTAATTCTTCATATTGACTTTTATATTGACACTTGAATTGACTTCATTTTGACATTCATATTGACATTCCCATTGACATTATTCATATTGACATTTATATCAATATTCATATTGACATTCACTGACATTCATTTGACCCTGATATCAATTGACAGTGATGACATTGATAGTGACACTGATGACACTGATATCTACACTAATACTGACATTCATTTTGACATTCATTCATTTTGACATTCATGTTGATATTCATGTTGACATTCATATATATTGACATTCATATTGACATTCATATGGACACTCATATTGACATTCATATTGAATTCATAATGGCATTCATATTGAATTCATATTGACCTAAATTTATTCCTTAATTCATTCTATTCTGCACTTATCTCATTTCTTCATTTTTCCTGTCTTTGACTGGTGATGACCTTGACAATTGATGAACTTCTTCACAAGGTCAAATATACTTTAGATCATTCAAGTTACTCTTGATTGGAAATGATAGACCACAATTGAACAACCTTGCTTGAAAAAGTTGTGAAATGTACCTACCGTGCCTTTTCATTCACTTTCTGTGACCTTGACCTTGATGTCAAGGTCATGGATGTTTAATGAAAATATTCCTCAACCACAGGGCTATATATGTTCCAAGTTTCATTGAGTTGTCTTCATTCAAAGCAAAGTTAAAAAATATTTTCACTTTTGGGCAAAATATTCTAATTTTGAAAGTCAAATATCTCAGTAACCCCTTGCATGATTTTCACCACACTTCTTGCTGCATTGGCCCATACTATAGAGCACCTTTAGCTATAATTTTAAGAAAGTGCTGCTTGTAGTTTTCTCAAAACCGTGCGCAAACTGGTTTTCATTAAAAGGGGTTAAGGTAATTACCCCTTTTTGCAAATGATCAATTTCATGGCTGATATTTGTTCAATAGGGGTCTACTAACTCAACACTGAAGACCAGGTGTCTCTATCTTTATTAGTTCAGGAGATAGACCTCCAAAATCAGTGACTTTGAGGTGACCTGTGACCTTGAAAAATAGGTCAAGGTCAAAAATATTTTGGGAAATTAATCTACTCATCAAGGACTATCTATACACTAACTTTCATGTTGAAATTCCAAAAAAAAAGGGAAGAAAAATAATAATAATAATAATAATAATAATACGACCAAAATCAATACCATTCACCATAGTGATGGTGAATGCTAATAATAATAATACGACCAAAATCAATACCATTCACCATAGTGATGGTGAATGCTAATAATAATAATATCAAAGAAAACAATATAAATCTCCTTAGAGTCGATTTATAATAATAATAATATCAAAGAAAACAATATAAATCTCCTTAGAGTCGATTTATAACTAGATGGCTATAACTGACCATGGTCAGTGATGAAGAATTTACCAATATATTTATTATTTAAAGGTATATTGTATATGTTTATGTGTACAGACTATTGTGTGAATGCTCATGCTTAATTTAGTTTATTTAGTTTAGTTTATTTAGTTCAGTTTAGCTTATTTAGTTTAATTAATTTAGTTTAGTTTATTTAGTATAGTTAACTCAAGTTTGGTTTATTTAGTTAAGTACATTTAATTTTGTTTTATTGACCACTTGACAAGAAAAAAAACAAATATGAACATTCAAGTACTTAGCATCATAGATATAGTAAGATCAGTTTAATGTATCACATTAACACAATAGGTCCATGCAACTTTTATACTGATTTTGTATTTCTTCACTGCAAAATTGACTTCTTCTAGCTCAGGGCACTAATTTGGTTATAATATGTAAAGTTGAATTTTTCAGGGTTGACCGATCTTTTTAACTATTGATGGTACACCAAAATGAACATTAAACAAAATAAAGAGGAGAATCTGAGGTATTCAGAACTGCTTTCATCATTCCTATACCTTAATTAGAACCGAAGATAGAACCGATTGAATTAATGACAAAAATGTGAAATATCAGCAAAAAATTGACTCTGAAAATGTCAAGTTTTGAACATTATTTTGATCTCAAAGGCAAACGGTTTACAGCAGAGACTTGAAATTGCACACACTACTTTAAAAGTGTTAGGATTACATCTTCAGAGAGTATTATTTTTTTTGAAGATTGCCTTCTTTGTGAAAAAAATGTTAAAGTGTAAAATCATGACCAAAAACATGAAATTTTCAGGGTCCGGCGATCTTTTTAACTAGCAGAGATACGTTAAAATGCATAGAAAACAAATACTAGAAGAGACTCGGGGCTTTCGGAATATACTTTCAGTTTTTCTCTAACTTAATTAGAACCGGAGATAAAGGCCATCAAACTTTGGGTACAAGTGCAAAATTTGAAAATGAGCAGTCAATTTAGCTGTCATTTTTGACCTTGTGACCTTTATTATGCAATCTACATTAATCCGAGGAACTTAAAACTTTGCAAGGGTCCTCTAGGGTACTGTGGCACCAAACACTGAAGAGATTGTGGAAATTCCTCAATTATTTCCTAGTAAAAAAAATTTGGTATCTCAAATATCCAATTTTGCCAAATATTTGACCTTGAGTTTGACCTTGAAAATACCTTTCTAGGTCAAAACTAATATTTTCCCCAGATTGGCAATGTGTGACAAAGGGGGGGTCATTTAATTGTTGGAACTGTGTAGGATCAATATTTATTGCTCAAGAGGGCAAAAATAGGCTGATTTTACATGTTGCGCGGTATGCAATATTTGGAATTTTTTTATAAATCAGCATGAAGAGATAGATCAATTCCGATTTCAGGATTTAAACAATCAAGCTGCCGGCTATAAGAGTCTATAATATGATCCCGATATCTTTGAAAAAACATAATTGTTCGAATTTTTGAAAATGTAGTGAATTTTAACTTTGACGGGTGGTATGACCTTGAAAAATGAGGTCAAGGTCAAATTTGAAGATTGATATGGGGTGTAAATGGTATTTTTGGGGGGTTCATTATACATTTGCATTACCTAAAATGACTCCTTCATGGATTTTGAACTCATGCACCTCAAATTTAGCAAATACATCATTCCAAAATGGCCGCCATTCCATAAATAATTGCAATATCAAAATTAAAAATATACACTGCACTGGCCCGTACCATAGGTCAACTTTTGGCACAATCAGCATGCTGCTATCATTTATGGTTTTTGCCGAACTCGAAACAATTCGAAAATGACTGAAATATTCAGTGTGGCCTATTCCGCTCTAAGGATTTTGATTAATTTTGCTTCAATTCATTGCTCTTTGCAGTTCATTCAGTGAAAGTAAAGTAAATTACACTGGACTATAAATTTATTGAGATATAATATATTGAAATATACAAAAATTCACACTAAAAAGGTCCTATATATGTAAAAAATAAAAATTCTGACTCAGGACCGGAATACAGTAGTATACAAGTATACAGGTACATTCACAAAAATAATCAAGAAAATCGAAGCAAATTTTTGTCGGAAATAATAATAATAATAATAAGAATAATACCAAAAACAATAAGAATTTACCATATATGGTAAATTCTTAATAATAATAATAATAATATCAAAGAAAACAATATAAATCTCCTTAGAGTCGATTTATAATAACTAGCAGTCAACCTTTGAAAAGGTAGGATATAAATCGACATGGAATACGTGGGCTTGCAGGCAAAAGATTGAACAATTCATACGAAAAATCAATGGAAACACATAACCAAATATACCATTGAAAACACAAAAACTGCTCAAAATACTTGTTCATCCCTTTTGGCATTGATTTTCAGGGTAAATTACCCGGTGACATCAAAGTCAAACTTGAATTATGTCCCCATGTCAAGATACTAAACCTGTGCAAAATTTGAAGAAAATCATCCAAGTCAATCAAAAGTTATGAATATTTACCCCTTTTTTGGGGTAATTAACTAAAAACGGCCATTTTAACTCAAAAACATCAATGGTGTGAAGTAAAGTCCCAACCGATGCCTGTTATACCATTGCAAAGATAAGAACTGCTCAAAACACATATTCACCCCCTTCAATCTGGAATATGGGGGTAAATAACCCCATGACATCCATATCGTACTTGCATTATGTCCCCATGTCAAGATACTAAACCTGTGCAAAATTTGAAGAAAATCGTCCAAGTCAATCAAAAGTTATGAATATTTACCTCTTTTTGGGGTAATTATCTAAAAACGGCAATTTTAACCCAAAAACAAAAATGGTGTGAAGTAAAGTCCCAACCGATGCCTATTATACCATTGCAAAGATAAGAACTGCTCAAAACACATATTCGCCCTTTCAATCCAGAATATGGGGGTAAATTAACCCATGACATCAAAATCATACTTGCATTATGTGCCCATGTCAAGATACTAAACTTGTGCAAAATTTGAAGGAAATCGTCCAAGCCAGTCAAAAGTTATGAATATTTACCCCTTTTTGGGGGTAATTACCTTAAAATGACAATTTTCACCTAAAGACATCTGTATTGTGAAGTAAAGTCCCAACCGATGCCTATTATACCATTGCAAAGATAAGAACTGCTCAAAACACATATTCACCCCTTTCGATCTTGAATATGGGGGTAAATTACCCCATGACATCAAAATCGTACTTGCATTATGTCCACATGTCAAGATACTAAACATGTGCAAAATTTGGAGAAAATCGTCCAAGTCAATCAAAAGTTATGACTTTTTACCCCTTTTTGGGGTAATTACCTAAAAACGACAATTTTTATCCAGGAACATCCACAGCACGAAGGAAAGTCTCAAACGATGCCTATTGTATCATTCAATACACAATAACTGGTCAAAACACATATTCACCCCTTTCGATCCAGAATAAGGGGGTAAATTACCCCTTGACATCAAAATCATACTTGCATTATGCCCCCATGTCAAGATACTAAACTTGTGCAAAATTTGAACAAAATCGTCCAAGTCAATCAAAAGTTATGAATATTTACCCCTTTTTTGGGGTAATTACCTAAAAACGGCAATTTTAACACAAAAAACATCAATGGTGTGAAGTAAAGTCCCAACCGATGCCTGTTATATCATTGCAAATCTAAGAACTGCTCAAAACACATATTTGCCCCTTTCGATCCTGAATATGGGGGTAAATTAACCCATGACATCAAAATCATACTTGCATTATGTCCCAATGTCAAGATACTAAACTTGTGCAAAACTTGAAGGAAATCGTCCAAGTCAGTCAAAAGATATGAATATTTACCCCTTTTGGGGGTAATTACCTAAAAATGGCATTTTTAACCAAAAAACATCAATGGTGTGAAGTAAAGTCCCAACCGATGCCAATTGTACCATTGGAAAGACAAGAACTGCTCAAAATACATATTCACCCCTTTCAATCTTGAATATGGGGGTAAATTACCCCATTACATCAAAATCATACTTGCATTATGTCCACATGTCAAGATACTAAACATGTGCAAAATTTGGAGAAAATCGTCCAAGTCAATCAAAAGTTATGACTTTTTACCCCTTTTTGGGGTAATTACCTAAAAACGACAATTTTTATCCAGGAACATCCACAGCACAAAGGTAAGTCTCAAACGATGCCTATTGTATCATTCAATACACAATAACTGCTCAAAACACATATTCACCCCTTTCGATCCAGAATAAGGGGGTAGATTTCCCTTGACATCAAAATCATACTTGCATTATCTCCCCATGTCAATATACTGGACTTGTGCAAAATTTGGAGAAAATCGTCCATGTTAATCAAAAGTTAGAGTCAATTACCCCTTTTGGGGTAATTACCCCCAAAACGTTATTTTTATTTTATAATGTGACTGTAATTCATGAATACTATATACACACCAAGTTTCATTAATTTCCCTCCATTCAAACCAAAGTTAAAAAATGTTTTCACTTTTTGGACAAAACACCCATTTTTGAAAGTCCAATAACTCAGAAACCCCAAGTTTGATCAAAATATAAAAAGTGTCTTACCATGGATGAGCAGTCAGGCTATCAATTACAGCAAAAACTGAGCCTCTAGCATTATAGTTTTCTCTGAAAACATGAGCAACTGGTTTTTGTCAAAAGGGGGTAAATACCCCTTTACCCTCATCTCCCAATAAACGATACAGGCCAAAATTGTAGCAACACATGTTTATATAAAGGTTCCTAAGTCCTAATAATCTAACAATGATATTAAAAGAGATAATCCACTTTGAAATTTTGGAAAATTTGACTTTGAGATGACCTGTGACCTTGAGTTCAAGGTCAAGGTCAACCATTTTCACAAAAAATGAAAGTACTGACCAAGGACTACCTATGTACAAAATTTCAAGTCTCTAGCACAAAAACTAACTGGCAAAAAGTGGCCAAATAATAATAATAATAATAACTAGCAGTCAACCTTTGAAAAGGTAGGATATAAATCGACATGGAATACGTGGGCTTGCAGGCAAAAGATTGAACAATTCATACGAAAAATCAATGGAAACACATAACCAAATATACCATTGAAAACACAAAAACTGCTCAAAATACTTGTTCATCCCTTTTGGCATTGATTTTCAGGGTAAATTACCCGGTGACATCAAAGTCAAACTTGAATTATGTCCCAATGTCAAGATACTAAACCTGTGCAAAATTTGAAGAAAATCATCCAAGTCAATCAAAAGTTATGAATATTTACCCCTTTTTTGGGGTAATTAACTAAAAACGGCCATTTTAACTAAAAAACATCAATGGTGTGAAGTAAAGTCCCAACCGATGCCTGTTATACCATTGCAAAGATAAGAACTGCTCAAAACACATATTCACCCCCTTCGATCTGGAATATGGGGGTAAATAACCCCATGACATCCATATCGTACTTGCATTATGTCCCCATGTCAAGATACTAAACGTGTGCAAAATTTGAAGAAAATCATCCAAGTCAATCAAAAGTTATGAATATTTACCCCTTTTTTGGGGTAATTAACTAAAAACGGCCATTTTAACTCAAAAACATCAATGGTGTGAAGTAAAGTCCCAACCGATGCCTGTTATACCATTGCAAAGATAAGAACTGCTCAAAACACATATTCACCCCCTTCGATCTGGAATATGGGGGTAAATAACCCCATGACATCCATATCGTACTTGCATTATGTGCCCATGTCAAGATACTAAACTTGTGCAAAATTTGAAGGAAATCGTCCAAGCCAGTCAAAAGTTATGACTTTTTACCCCTTTTTGGGGTAATTACCTAAAAACGACAATTTTTATCCAGGAACATCCACAGCACGAAGGAAAGTCTCAAACGATGCCTATTGTATCATTCAATACACAATAACTGGTCAAAACACATATTCACCCCTTTCGATCCAGAATAAGGGGGTAAAATTACCCCTTGACATCAAAATCATACTTGCATTATGCCCCCATGTCAAGATACTAAACTTGTGCAAAATTTGAACAAAATCGTCCAAGTCAATCAAAAGTTATGAATATTTACCCCTTTTTTGGGGTAATTACCTAAAAACGGCAATTTTAACACAAAAACATCAATGGTGTGAAGTAAAGTCCCAACCGATGCCTGTTATATCATTGCAAAGCTAAGAACTGCTCAAAACACATATTCGCCCCTTTCGATCTTGAATATGGGGGTAAATTAACCCATGACATCAAAATCATACTTGCATTATGTGCCCATGTCAAGATACTAAACTTGTGCAAAACTTGAAGGAAATCGTCCAAGTCAGTCAAAGATATGAATATTTACCCCTTTTTTGGGGGTGATTACCTAAAAATGGCAATTTTAACCAAAAAACATCAATGGTGTGAAGTAAAGTCCCAACCGATGCCAATTGTACCATTGGAAAGACAATAACTGCTCAAAATACATATTCACCCCTTTCGATCTTGAATATGGGGGTAAATTACCCCATTACATCAAAATCGTACTTGCATTATGTCCACATGTCAAGATACTAAACATGTGCAAAATTTGGAGAAAATCGTCCAAGTCAATCAAAAGTTATGACTTTTTACCCCTTTTTGGGGTAATTACCTAAAAAACGACAATTTTTATCCAGGAACATCCACAGCACAAAGGTAAGTCTCAAACGATGCCTATTGTATCATTCAATACACAATAACTGCTCAAAACACATATTCACCCCTTTCGATCCAAAATAAGGGGGTAAATTTCCCTTGACATCAAAATCATACTTGCATTATCTCCCCATGTCAATATACTGGACTTGTGCAAAATTTGGAGAAAATCGTCCATGTTAATCAAAAGTTAGAGTCAATTACCCCTTTTGTGGTAATTACCCCCAAAACGTCATTTTTATTTTATAATGTGACTGTAATTCATGAATACTATATACACACCAAGTTTCATTAATTTCCCTCCATTCAAACCAAAGTTAAAAAATGTTTTCACTTTTTGGACAAAACACCCATTTTTGAAAGTCCAATAACTCAGAAACCCCAAGTTTGATCAAAATATAAAAAGTGTCTTACCATGGATGAGCAGTCAGGCTATCAATTACAGCAAAAACTGAGCCTCTAGCCATTATAGTTTTCTCTGAAAACATGAGCAACTGGTTTTTGTCAAAAGGGGGTAAATACCCCTTTACCCTCATCTCCCAATAAACGATATAGGCCAAAATTGTAGCAACACATGTTTATATAAAGGTTCCTAAGTCCTAATAATCTAACAATGATATTAAAAGAGATAATCCACTTTGAAATTTTGGAAAATTTGACTTTGAGATGACCTGTGACCTTGAGTTCAAGGTCAAGGTCAACCATTTTCACAAAAAATGAAAGTACTGACCAAGGACTACCTATGTACAAAATTTCAAGTCTCTAGCACAAAAACTAACTGGCAAAAAGTGGCCAAATAATAATAATAATAATAATAATAATAATAATAATAATATCAAAGAAAACAATATAAATCTCCTTAGAGTCGATTTATAATAATAATATCAAAGAAAACAATATAAATCTCCTTAGAGTCGATTTATAATAATATCAAAGAAAACAATATAAATCTCCTTAGAGTCGATTTATAATAAAATAAAAGAAAATAAGATGATTCTCCATTTATGTCGAATCATAATAATAAAAATATTTACGAAAATAAGAAACTTCACCTATGGTATAGGTGAAGTTTAATTATGTGTCTATCTTTGAGAGGCGTAAATTTGAGGATGGGATTCCTTTGCTTGTTTGAAAATTTAGCAAATACTTGTTCACTTATGTGACGACTTTCTACTTTTTTGATGGCATGCGTGAATTGCACTTCCCAAACTAGGTTTGGTTTTTATTACTATTCAACATGATTCAACATATATATTATGTTTGTGGGAATTTTTTTTCTCTATTCACTGTCATGGCCCCTAAAACTAAATTACCCTTCTTATATATCTTATATATCTTTTTAATTTTTTTGCACCACAGTTCTAATGTGGAAGAAGCAGATTTTGTTCTTTGTGTCTTCGGCCCTTCGCGCAATATTAATAAATCTTGATGCATAAAAGCACATATCATTGATTTGAAATGGTCTATCTGGTGGTGAAAGCTGGCGGAAATGAAGAAATATATAATGACTTTAATTTTATGCTGGTGCGCCGATCTCCGACCCTGAGCAGCAACATTTATTAAAATTTTGAAGGATTGCTTGTTACAGTAAAGATAAAAGTAAAGGTGCAAAAAGAAAGCTATAAAATACTGACTATCAATTTCATTTTTTTTTACTCCGGCAAAGGACTATGGAATAGCCAAAAATAGTCAAAGAAATCCAAAAAAGTGTGAAAATGTCCTATGTTCATTTGTTCTGTGCTACCTGGAGAATCTGAGAAATATGAAATTCAGTGTGCATGTGGGACCCCACTCTTCATAAAACATTTTCCTTTAATTTCTTTTTTTTCTGTTTGATTAAAAATTTCCAAAAATCTGTGTTACGAAACAAGCACTCAGCATAATTTTTTGAACTTTTTAAAATATTTAAATTTAACTGCACGTGTTGATTATTAGCCACGTATCAGATTTTTTTCATTTTTGCTCTAGACAAGACTGTTATTTGTTATGCAAGTGTTTCATTCATGTGATTCTGCAAATTGAAGTCCCAGTTCTGGTCCAGAGGAGTCATGAGACAGCTGCCTAGTAGTCATGAGGGATTCAAGTGTGAGACATAGATGAGATGAGTCATATGATTACATTTGTTGTAATTAAAAACATTTTTGGGTTAGTGGAAGGCCTTATGATCAAATGCTTCTTTTTGTTTTCTTAATTCTATTTGTTCTGTGCTTGGTTAAAGTTCTATGAACCCAATTTTCCCTCTGATCGAGCGTTATTTACCCCGACACGTGTTGTAACAGAAAGAGGTAAAAAGGGCATGTCACAAGCGAACAAAAGTGTCAAGGGGAAGCTACCGTGTTCATTCGAATAGAACCACTTTCATCTCTCCTTACTCCGTTTCGCTTCGCAGCACAGTGGTCAGCACGTGTGCCTTGTGCGCATGAGGATTCCCACTCTGGCTATGTCCAAAGGAAATCATACACTGACTAATACAACTGTATCAAGGCCATTTGCAGGGTTTTTAGATGCAGGGTCTGCCTTGTATTCCCAGGAATATGTTTTTATAAAATCGCTCTTTTTTTTCCATATATTATATATTATGTAATATTTGAGAAGTATCATAATATCAAGTTATCAACTGAGTGTATTTTATCCATAGATAGATAGATATATAGATATATAGATATATAGATAGATAGATAGATAGATAGATAGATAGATAGACAGATAAATAGATGGACAGATAAAGAGATAGAAAGATAGAAAGGTAAATAGATAGATAGATATAGGTAATTTGTAATGTGCATCCCTCTAAGGCCAGTACTCTGTGGAGAAATGTTTCCTTTAAAAACTTTACAGTTTGATACCCTTTAGTTGTAGCCCGGGGAGGCCTCTATTTGAGAGGGCTCTTTCCTTTGTCAGTCCAGGGTTTTTATTCAAACAGATATAGCAAGACAGTTGCCTCAGGTAGATGGAAACTGTCACCTGAGCGGAGTGGAACAGAGCGTGTCATGATGCAAACGTGTAATGCAAGTCATGTGACTAAGCAACACGTGACCGTCACCATACTTTTCTGTGTGGATTATGAATTTAATTCAATAGATTAAAAGATTGATTGTAAGATATGAAAATTAATAATGTATTTGTTATTGATGACTCACTTTGTCGTATGGAGTCTGTACGATAGACACTAGTATTGGGGTTCTTTCACTTGTTACGTAAGAAGTAGCCTATTGAAGGACGATGGTTCACTCTTCTTTTACTTTGCAGCTTGGCCCGGTCTTTGGCTCACTTTAGGGAAAAAATGGTCACGGTGGAGAATTTTATTTTAATTTGATCCTTCCCGAACTTACAAAAAAAAAATTTAAAAAGAAGAAAAAAATCAGCACAAAAAAACGTTGCGCTGAAGTTTTCTAGTTTCGATGCATTTTTCTTGCATCTTTTTATTTTGTTAAAGTAAATGTATACAATTATGACCTTGAAATAAATTTATGCATATTGGTTGCATTACATTATTTTCAAAAAGTTGGTACTTTTTTTCCTGTAAGAGTCAAGTAGCCATGACAGAGTAATACATTCACCTGGACAGGGAAGTCTGTCATGAGGGGCAGTGCCATCTCAATTGGGGCAATTCTGAAGACCAAGGTCGCATCCCGGGGGGGGGGGGGTACTCACTATGAAATGGTACATATAGAGGCTCCGCTGGATCGTTTAGGTTTTTTGGCCTTCTAGCATTAAAATGTTGGTTTTTTAGGTATTCAGATTAATTTGGTTTCCGTTTTTGCAACCCCAACATGTTTGGAACATATAGAATTGGCTTGAAAAGACAATTACAAAAAGCTTAAATTGGTTGTGGATATTTTTACTAAAGGATTAAAATGGTTTGTGGTTTTGGTGTTCGTTTCCGGATTGGAATGGTTCTGGTTTTCAAAATCACCGTGGCGCATTCCTATGCAAAAGTCCCAACTGCTTCTGGCAATGTGACAATGTGAACACTTTTTCTGTAAAATTCTGTTGCCCACCGTTTCCCTGAACCCTTTAGACCCTGCACAGAAACCCAGAATATATTAGACCACTGGTTACTGCTTGACATTATTATCATAGTATAAAAGCAAAAAGAAAAAAAACTCAGAACTCGCAAAATAAAATGAATTTCTTATGAACTGTTCTAGAACATGGTACATGTGAAACTTTTTGCTTTTAGGCGTCATGAGTATTGGAAGTTGGAACTGTTGCACGTGTATGTTGTTTTGAAAACAAAGTTATTTGTATGTGACAGTATGAGCCTGATGAACTTTCTGATTGTGACCAAAAAAAGTGTATACATAAAGAATATATTATGCAAAAGGGGAGGGGTGTATGGTTGAGTGGGTTGTACCCAACCTTGTAGGGCAGTGGAGGCCTGCACTCTGTGCGCATGGTTCCAAGACTGCTAGTAAAGTAGTTAGGCAATGGGGGTGGCCAGGCCTTGCCTCTGATGTAATTTCACTTCGGGATGGAACAGCATGACTATAAGGTAGGACCACTTTGTGAAGGCTTTGATAACCACTTCATAAGTCATATTAATTTTGTCTTTTTTTTGTCTTTTCTTTTTTTCATCAAACATTTATTTAAATTCTATTTTTTTTTTTTTTTTAAACTATTTTTTCATTAATTGCTTCATAGGTGTTCCTTTATTAGGGTAGTGCCAGTCCATTAGCTACACAATTTTTATTGTTTCTTTCGAATTCACTGCATTACAATGTGGTTTGTTGGAAGAAAGCAGACATGTTGAAATTCCAAGTCAGAACATTTTATGACCAGGCAAGATCCTACAATTATTTCAAGATACCATTTAAAAGTCAGCAACCAATGACAGAAAATACTGGTATGATGAGATAAGGGTGTTAAATCCTAGCAAGTGTCCTTGCGAATGTCCTTTGCTATTGATTTACAAAAGCTGGATTTTTGTAACATAGGGGCACCTCCAATAATTACCCGCCAATCAGGTTTTGATTTTTAGTTTCCCATAATATTTTAAGCTTTGAAAAGCCTTAACGTGACTTTCTGACTCTCCCGTAGGCTGTATTGTGTAACAACTTAACAAATCATAATTCATTATATAACAAAATGTAAACAAGGGAGTGTTTTTGTCTCCTTCTTTCTGTTTTTGAGTTTAAAAGAATTTCTGTTACGTGTGAAGGAATTGATCTGGAGCATCCTAGAAAAAGATATATTTAGAAACATTCAGAATAGGTTGATCAACTTGTTTCAAAATTGTAGAGTTGAAATTGCTTTAAAAATTTGGAACTTAATATAAATTCGGAACATTGGAGTTGCCCAAAATTGCATGCAAAAATCAAATCTGCTAAAATCCCAAATTTGAGACATTGTTGAAGGAGATGACCACATCTGTAAAAACAGGCACAAAGTTTTTGAGGGATAGTGTACAATACTGATAAATTAGTAATTCGGAAAATATTTTTTACAGCTATGCAGGGTGGTGTGCCTGAATTGAAAGAGAGAACGAAGTGCAATGACCTGATACTCAGATCACGATGCAAATTAGCAAACGCTTTAAGATAAATGGCATTAAAGAAGTCTTCAATTTGTTATTGCGTGTAATAGATTGCAAGTTAACATGATATGAATGTACTAAACCGCAGACATATAAAATGCATTTTTAGCTTGGCGAGGAAACCATTACTGCGAAATTAGTGGTTTTTATCATTCGCCTTTCCACTGTTAGTTTATGTATGCAACTTTCACAAGAGCTGCAGGTTATTGGACTAAGGAAGGAATATTGAACTTTTTGATTTTTGCTTCTCTTGGCAGTTATGCGCAATTTAAAACTTTCTGAATTTCATTGTGGTTTTTGAGCTTTGCAACATTTGGGAAGCTGGGCATTTGCAAAAGTTTAGTTAGGCAATCATGTTGCTCTACTTTTTTCATGCAAATAATTCAAGAAAATGAGAAACTTATGTCACAGACGCGACAAACCATTCACCACTGAACCTCAGCTAGCAAAAACTTGACAAACATCTTGATCTGGTATCTTCACAGAAAAAACTGCCTTACTTGAACCTTTAAAATGATTTGACATTAGGATGTGCCTCTACACCTTCTTGATTGATTCCTGATTATGATGTCCCATAGCGCCGGGTTAGCTAGCTCAACCGAAACTCAGCCTAACTTTAGTTGGGGAGCAGCGCATATATATGGTAAGGCTGTGGCTCTGACCTTCATTCGCACTATAGAGTTTTACAGATTTCCAAAATTTTTATGAAGGCTGCCATGGCAGTTTGAAGATGGTTAAACCATAGTCAGTGGTGACCCAGTGCCTTTGTGCTGCCATGGAACGCTTGTGGTTGTTGAGAGTGTCATGTCTTGGATGATGTAATCAGATGATGTGGTTAAAAGTTTCAGAGACAGGGAGAGGGCTTTTTAAAAAAAAGATTGACATAATCAGGAAATTGGCAGTAGCTTTTTATCTTGTTGTCAGCTTCTTGTCAGAAGGTGTTGAAGTTCTGCCCAGTTTGCCTGGAGGGAGCACGTGGCTGTTAAGTTCTTAGCCTCTGCCGGTGAATTGGTTGAAGAGAACTGAAAACATGGAAAGCACACGTGTGGCAAGAGCTCAGCAGTCAAAAGTTTTGACACAACTTTACGGCTGCCTTACCGACGACGCGCTTGCCATTTGAAGGCGCCAGGGGCTGCCATTATAAATGCATTCTGTTCAACTTGTCCTTTTCACTGTTTCAGAAGCGAGTACTGTCGCAATGTCAAGCTGAAGTACTGCCTAGAAGCTGACACTACGTGGGCCAAGGAGTTCCAGGAAAAGTTAGCCAAGACAGCTTCCAAGGGCGGATTCTCAGGTAAGCATGGACCGTGCAATGGCCTGCATTCTGATTCATTTGAAACTTAGAGTAGAAACCAAAAGATTTGTTTTAATCCTGGTGTGGTCGAAATTTCATAGTATTCATTCCATTAGTGCTTTGAAGAAGTTTAAGTACTAGAAAAGCCCATTTGGGCACATGTAGAGAGTACAGTTGCATAGGGGGCAGGCTTCAAGGGTGGGGGGATTGCCCCCCTGTAGCCAACCTTGCCTACATCTTTGCCCTCCTACAGCTTGACTTTTTACGGTTTAAACAGTGAGAAATACATATTAGAAATCGTCATAAATAGATTAAAAGAGGAAATTTCAGTGCTTCGGCTATAGCCTAATTGAGTGACTCTCCTTCAGGCGTGTAAGTTTAGATTGCATTTATTGCTCTGTGAACAACTAAGTAGTTTTTTTAAAAGTATTTTTCAACTGACGAAATATTTGCAGATGATTAGTGCTTTTAAGATAAGCCAAGTTATATTAACTATTATACTTTCAACAAATTATACTTTGTCTTGGAAGAAAAATGAAAATGTAAAAAAAAAGATTAGGGACAATTGTCTCCACTAAATGCTTCATTATTGATCTGTAAATTTCATCGGTGATTAGACAGTAGCTGTCAGTTTTGAGTTATGCAATATTCTCTGTGACATTTGCACTGATATAAATTGCGGTGATTTTACTAATATCAGCATTCTCTAATTAGTCGTTATTATAACTCATATTTATTCCAGTTAATTTCTTTCTATTTTGATTGTCAATTGCTGCCAAGTTTGGTGCAAATGTGTGTTTCACTTCAGCACAAAAGATAATTTTTGCTTGCTGCATTTACTCAAAAGAACGGCTGATGCCAAGGAGTATGGTGCGTCATGTGCAGGATCAGTCCTATTAATTAAAATGTCACTGTATACAGTGCATGTGCTGCATGGCCACTGAAAAGAAAGATCTGTCTGACTTAAGTGACTCAATTGTTATATTCAATGAATTAATGAGGTTATTTGTTATTTCAGGTTTATGCCAGGCCAAAATAGCTGCTGCTGAGTTATGGAGAAAGTACAGTGAGAATTACAAGAGTCACCAAGCTCGTTACCCCAACCCCAAGAGCAAGTACAGGACGCGCAGAAGTGGCTCTGATATTCCCTCGCCTGACGGTAGCACCTGTTCCGGCAAGGCAGAGGACCTAGAATCGGACCTGAAGGAGATGGATGAGAACAGCATGCAAGCTGTAGAAGACAGAGACAGCCAGCCCCTCGAATGCCCCTCCACTCCTTGCGGTCCTCCTTGCGGTCCTCCTTGCGGTCCTTCTCCTTGCGGTCCTTCTCCTTGTGGTCCTTCTCCTTGCGGTCCCTTGATCATCAAGCCCAAAATTGAAGTGAACACGGAACATGAAATGTCTCCTGATCTCAGCAGTCCTGTAACGCCTAATTCATCTTCCGTTTCAATCTGTGATGACATGATCAGAAGCACTCCCTCTGTGACCTCCCTCCCTGAAGTCACCCCCACCCCAATCAGCTTCGCACCCTTCATGCACAGTCCTATCGTAGACTACTCCACGTATCACGGACACGGAAATCCTTTGTTACAAGCAAAAATGGGAGGAGCCCTCCACTCGCCCAGCCCCTACCCTTCCCCCGACAAGAACTCTGCTGCATTCAGGCCATCCGAGTACAAGAAGTCAGAGCGGGGTCTGTCCTACCTCTTCCCCAGTCTAGCAGACCAACAACTCAGCCTCCTTGATAAGGTCAAAGTGACTGTGATGCGTCACAAGAATAATTATTTCTTGAACTGGAGTCAGGAGGAGTTGAAGAAGATTGACCCAGTCGTGCGACCCAAGATGGTGGTCACCAAAGACTTGTACAAGGAATACTGCCACCGCAATGCTATGAAATACGACTCCAACTTGCAGTTCTGCATGGAGTCCCCCGAGGCGTGGGCCCAAGACTTCAGAGATCGCTTGGCCAAACCTCCGAGCGAAGGAGGCTTTCATAGTCTGTGCGAAGTGAAGCAGGAAGCAGGGCGGTTGTGGAAGGAGCACTCGGGCAGGTACAAGATGCACAATGTTGTAAAAGCCCAGATGGACATGAACACAGAAGCAGCCGAGCACATCAGATCTGAAATCAGCGTCAAAAAGAGAGCTCAGCGCTCGGCTCATTATGGAAGCACAAATTCCTCCCCTGTCCCAGACGACCGTCACTCCCCAAGCAGTTCCCACAGCTCTCCCAGTATTGCCTCCACCCTCCAGAGGCCCCTGTCTCGCTACAGTCCCGGCAGTGTAAACATGGCTCCCTTCACTCCTCACAGTTCGCCCTACGGCAGTGTCACTGACGTCAGTCTCGATGACAGCAGGAAGAGAAGGAGAATGGACGACTCCTGCTCCTCTGCTGCCTCCTCTCCCAATGTGGATGATGGGGAAGCAGTGTACAAGCAGGCGCGGCAGTTGGTCTACCTTTCGGAGGGAGGTGTGTATAGCCAGTCTGTAGCTCAATTTGTGGCTCATGCATCCTCCCAGCCTCTGCCCATCCCTTTGTCTCTCCCGCCTGCAGATGAAGTGAAACTCTCTCCTCCGGACGGAGACAGTCTGTTTCAACCTTTGCCAAGCAGTCTGACCGTCTCCCAGCAAATGACAGTTTGGTTGGAAAGACACCGCAATAACTATTACTGTGGGGTCTCGGCCGATGCCATCTCTTCACTGCACCCTCTGCTCAAACCGCACTTCATCGTCAGCGAGGCTGTGTACCAGAGGTTCATATCCAAGGGCATGGTGACGATGTTCGACCATGTGTACAGCATCGTCAGCAGCAGTCAGGAATGGGCCGCGAGATACCAAGAGCGCCTTTCCAAGGAGAATGCGGATGGGGGATTCTCAAGCTTGGAAGAGGCCCTCGCTGAAGCCGTGGATTTGTGGAATCGTTATCTCAGTGATGATAAAGGACAATGCCACAGGTGCCGTATGGACAATTGTAACTGTATGCAGTCTATGCAGCCTTTCCAGCACTGGGCGGGTGTCAGTCACAAGGGAACTAGTCCCATAATTTCTAGTCCAGCTACTCAGGAAGGTAATGTTAGAGGAATGGTGGTTGGCGGTCTGCAGGGGTACGCTACTCCTGCCACCAACCTTTCTCAAAGTGATCTCAGCAACCAGGAGGTCCTGGATCTCAGTGTCCCCTCGTCAGCGTCGTCTGCTTCCAACGGAGCCAGCAGTGCCCAGGGAGACACAGCAGTGGCTGGAGGAGGGGGAGGAGGGGGCGGGGAGGAGGCACCCCTCTGGACTAGGGCCTGGCTCATGGGCACCTTGTGGAACAGTCGAGAACGCCTCAGAGAAGCCTTGAGGGAAGACCCTTCGTGCAGTTGGCACACTCGACTGCAGCCGCACTTGGCCTCCTTGCGACAACACCTCCACCCGGACTACATGTGCCCCCTGGATGCTGCCGACTGCCGGGTGGACCTAGTCCTGGCCGTGCTGCAGCAGCAGTTTGCTTTGGCTGTCCAGCAATGAACCTGCCATTCCCTGCCACATCTCCCATCCTTTGCCAGCCACTGTGACAGTGCACCATATGCATCATATACTACAAAGTAACAAAGCATAAGAAAGCACCGTGCATCAGTACGTGCATTAGTACGTGGCACTACACACTCAGTGCATAGACGACGTTGTTCTGCAGTCCCTTGGTTCTCTTAGCACTTCATCACGAGTTGCCTAAGCATCGTTTGATTCTTTCGACCGGTCCCTGTACATGATGCAACATGATGCATGAGATTCAACACACGTTAAGTCCCACTGTCATACATGTGTCTTATCATATGCTGCCCAGTGCATTATCAATTATTAGTAGAAGATTATGATTCATTATTTATTAATGCCAATTTCACATTAATATTTCAGTCATTTGTGAATCGTGTATGAACTTTCAAAATTGTTGATGGATTTGTTTGAGTTATAAGTTGAACGAGGTTTAAGCATTGTAATATGTCATCAGGCATAGTTTACTATGGTTTATTGTGTATTTGAAAAGAAAGAGGGTTCAGTATCTTTTTTGCAGCTCATTGAAAATCCCGTTTTTTAGGGAGATAGGTTAATAGAGTTGAGTCTCTAAAATGCAATGAATTCAGGTGACAATAATTAACAGTGGTGATTCCAATGTGTATTGTAACAAAAATCGAACGCAGGGACTTTTTCTTTGTAATGTGTATTGCAAATTAATGCTTGGCAAAGCAAACATGTATTGATTATGAAGTTGGTATTTGATGATGATGATGTCATTGCTGAATGTGATTATCATCACGCTCCAAACGGAGGCAGTCGGTGGTTCACGGCTAGTGAATCTGTCCCTTGTCGTTATATGCTAATTTATTCTTCCATTTGTGATAACAAAACTTGATAGGAGGCAACAAATCACCAGTGACTCACTTCAGTGACTGGTCCCACATAATGACTCACTGAATGCTGAAATGACTCAGTTCAAGACAATTCGCTAAAATGACACATTGTCAAGATTGTAGTCGTTGGCTATAGACAAAAGTGACTCATTGCACCCAGGAGTGACTAAAGTGACTAAGTTGCTGAAGTTATTCGTTTAGGTGTCTCACAGTGAGTCATTAGTGACTTACTGTTGTGTTTCACTGTTGTGACTCACTCCAGTGACTCGCTGCGGTGACTCACTGAAGTGATGAGCAAAAATTTCATCATAGTGACTTTCTGACGTGACTCCCTGTAAACGACTCGCTGTAGTGACACTGAAATGATTAGGGAAAAAAAAGACTCATTATGGCGATTGACTGTAACCACTCTAGTGAATCACTGGTGATGAAGTTGCGACTGAAGCAATAGGCTTATTGTATTTACTCATGCTTGGGCATTTTTCATTCACTTTTCTGTCTACCACTTAGCAGTACAACTGTATATATTATGATACTGCAAGTCCCATTGTTCCATTGTTCCATTTGTCATTTATATATACACCTTTTTCTACATACAGTTCTCAATATTGACTGATTGATATATATTAATGATGTAAGGCATTGTATATGCATCACAATTTTATGCAGCATTGTCAAATGGCTTCTTACCCTCAAATAACAAGATTATGTGCTCAAATTGTATTACAATAACTTCATCAGGATTAGCAAGCAATGTGCTGTGTGTGTGCATTATCGTTATGCGAAATATTTGAAGCTAATTGTTATATTTTATCATTATAATATATTGCCATTATATTATTAAGGCTTCTCTTTCTCGCTAAGGCTAATTGCAATTGGCCGAACTAATAAGAGATCTCATAGCTTCATTGCAGTCAACTAATATGGCCATTACTGAATTTAATATGCGTGGCTGATTAATAATACCAAATTATATCTCTAGTTAAGTAGACCTTGTAAGCTTTGTCATAGTTGATGATTAAAATGAATGCAATTTAAAGTTCATTCAAAAATGATACCTTCCAATGATGACTGTTCATAATGATTATGAATCTAAATCTTTCTCAAATTTATCTCTGATATGATTAAGCGAAATTTTAGGCTAGCAGCCGCTAGACATTAAATCATTTGTGGAGAATTCTGTCTAATTCAGTAGTGCACTATGGAACTCTCCATCATATATTACTACAGAACAATTTTGCATCAAGTGCTATGATACTATCGTCCCGGTTTCCTCTAGTCTTATAATGTTGAATCTCACTTATTGTCTCTTTGTCCATTTACTTCTTGATAAAATGCCTTATTACTATTAGCTATGATTGTAAAACGACTACTTCCGTGTCTGACGATGCATTGACATTAGAATGGCATATCTTATGATTATGACGGTTATGTATTACCACATTTAAGCATCATTAGCATGTATATATTTTCGAGGAACGTTTGGCCATTGAAATATTCTTTAGTAAGTTGTTCATTCTCTGCTACATTGTCTGTTTAAATCCGGTCCTATTCTAAAATTGAAATCTCTTTCTTGGGTTAACATTTGGTTTTTGAGCTGCAGACTGTTTTTTTTCTCTGAATTATCTCCTGAGGTAAAATTCTGAAATGAATTGGTGATCATGCTAATAATATCAGGAACATTTTATGATTATTTAGATGTTAATTGATAGTGATGTAAAGCATAGATTTAATAATTTCTGTGATTTATAAAACAGCAGTGCCAAACTAATTAGTGATGTCTGGACGACCTGAGCTAATATCAGACCAGAAAAGCCTGGCCTTCAATTGGGCCCAATTTAATAATTCTCAGATGAACAATAATGAAGATGTAAAGTGATTTTTATTTATTGAAAAATTCATTACATTTAATGTATTGATCAGTTAATTATGGCCATTATCAGCTTGCAACTTGAAGAATATAGGTAAGATTCTTGGACAATGTCGAGAAATTAAAAAAAGATTTGATGCAAAAGTTTCTTTGAATTAAGTAGTTTGGATCCTCTTTGCCACTTAGTAGAAATTGTTGAAATCATTCTGAAATGTGAATTTCTGTCTTTTAGCAGCCATTGGCCAACTGCAATGTTTTTCAGCAGTATTACTGTCTTTATATTCAATAGCTTATCCACAATATCCAGTGCTGTAATATCTTGATTGACTGTGATTGAAGAGAGGTTCAGTTGGAATTTTTTTGGCGATTGTCGATATACTGACTTGTTCAGTGAATCTGTGGATCGTGGTGATGCAATGTTAACTTTGTTTCGATGCCGTTTCTTTTAATTTGCCTAAACTGGAATTGGGCGATTTGTTAAGTTTCTGAAAGTTTTTTGTTATGTA
The DNA here is from genome assembly GCA_026936325.1 of Platynereis dumerilii. Classification (NCBI taxonomy): domain Eukaryota; kingdom Metazoa; phylum Annelida; class Polychaeta; order Phyllodocida; family Nereididae; genus Platynereis; species Platynereis dumerilii. Next base: position 18,965,632 of record JAPTHN010000002.1, on the reverse strand, counting down.
GTGAATACTAGTGATGCTAGAATTAGAATATTATTAGTAAATGTTTGTTGACTGGTGATCACGACAGAATTTTGTGAATTGTCTGGGGATCTTGTCAGCCTGCACCATGACACATGAGTGAAAGTTGCCAAAAAATATGATGAGCCTGACAGCCAAAAACGTGTTATGAAGCATTTTGAATTTTGCAATGCTTTTAATATTTGTTTGCAACCTGCAGAAATTAATTGATCAATGTGGATTTTGATGGGTATTTAATTTTGTGACATTGTTGATTTTAAGTTGCAAAATGTATGAGTGTTTTTGATGTCAGCTTATAAATGGTTATTTAAGTGCTTAAACCTTGTAAAGGAATCTATCATGCTTCACTCCATGGGTTAAAAATCCAGGCTCTATTCAATGACTTGGTGTATGTCTGTAATCGATTATTGAAATGAAAACATATCGACGAGTAGTCTGGCAATATAAGGAATTATTGATATACTTGAATTTAGTGTGTATTAGTTCAGGCGCAATAAGCTAGGGGGTATAACTGAATAAATATCTCTATCGTATGTACTATGCTGGGGGTACTATGATTAAATTGTCATAAAAATGCACTAAATACAGCCAAACTTTGTAGGTAATTAACTTAATCGCATTTAGATCTTCATATAGTCTGTCAATAACTTTAATCTTATGCATTTTTACCATACAATGGATATACATTTCACTTATATCTCTATACATGTGCACTGTGCACTACTTCACTTTTCTCATGTATTACCTTACATCTTGTAGGATAGTCTGTCCATAATGTTGGATGTCTTTTTCCTCTTACAAAGTTAAATGTCTGTGTTACATTTAGCCTTTTTCCTGACTCAAGTGCTTTGCTTACTAGCTATATTTCCTGGCTATCAATTAGGAAAATACTTAGCCTCAAATGTGCCCTGCTTATGAAGACTTTGGTATCTGCAATAATGTGAAATTGCAACACCCTCTTATGATGTTTCACTCTTTTTGATATGACAAAACTGCATGTTTTCACATCTAATACTCCTACAGCCCCTGTTTAAAAGAAAATGGTGACAGACACTGTAATCCATTGATTCTGTAGACATACTAAATTTCACTGTATTCAGAAGTTCCTTAAGGGGTCCCTGGGCCCTAAAAAAGCAACATTTTTGGGCTCTTTATGCGCTTCAATTAAATTCTGGGGCCTATAGATGCATCCCAAATACCTACTGGAATTTTACAGTTTTGCAGTACTAAATGCTTTCATTGCAGGGCAGTAGTAATCTCTCCAAATTTGAATATGATTATATGATAATTACATTGTAATACGAATATGATGATTACTATGCCAATTGATGATTATCATGACATCCTACCATTTGCAATTTGCATCATGCATTATTACATGTACTATTGTATAATGTACTACTATACAGGACTTTTCAGCAATAAGTAGATTGACAATTTGCAATTATTGGCAACTATTATCATCCAATATATAGCTATACAAACATGCCTTTTTCTCACCATGCAACTTAGTGCAGTTAGTTATTTTATAAATCGAACGGATTTTATTGTTCATCCATTTTACTGCTGTGCTTGGATCATTTTCTTACATTGTCTTATGTGTCGTTTACTTGAACATTTGAAGGTACGGTCTTTCATCTAATATAATCTACGATAATTGTACATATGGATGTATACGCAGGGTATTTATACACTTCTCATTGGCCCAGGTACTACATTTAACATGTTTAATACATATTATGATTACTATTACAATTATTATCATCCTGATACAATCTACCAAGGTATTAATGTTGGTCTTACATTGATTGCTTCTTCGAGTAGTTTGAATATTGGAATTTTGTCTTCTTAAGATTCTCGGATGTAATCCGCACCAATATGATGTACAAATATTGGACTCTTACGAGTTACTCTTATGAGTTACCTATCACAAACCTGTACATATTTGACAACGTTTCATCATCCAGTTTGTGCAATAATAGCCTAGAAGACAGAACTTTAATATTCTTGCACTTTTTCATATCTACCAAGTAGACCTTCTGATATAATCATATAGTCCTAATGTTTCATTTGAATTTCTTGCTTATTAACAATTTAACAGGGTATTTAACATTAGTCTCAGTTCAGCCTTTGTTCGTTTTGATGGAAGTATGTTAATGTGTGTATTGTTAACTTCATTATCATTTCATTGGTTTTGTATACATGCCCCAATTGTCCAATATATTTGTCTATCTTGTGTTTTGTTATGTTTCATTCATGCAAGAATTGTTGGAGAAATTGTACAAGATATTACTCATTGTTTTGTATTTTCACTGTTTCATTAAATTTCATATTGTCATTATTTTGAATTGAATCGCTGAAAGTTTCTGTGACATGCTGGTTCGTAAATATTTCTGTATATTTGGTTGTCCGTGAAATGTGAATATATAGTTCTCATGCGATAATTTATTTAAGTATTACGTTATGTATGGCATGTTCCGTTGATTATTATTTGTTTGTTTGTTTATGTGATATCTGCTATGATAATTGCTTTATCATTTGGTAGCATTGTTTCATTAAAATGTTTATTAGTGATCTGCTTACGACGTTGTACAACGAAGCATTCTGTGTATGACATCCATATATTATGCAAGTTCCAGTGAAAGCTATTTACTTGTTGATTGCACATACATTACGTTGGCCTACAATAAAATTTACAACTCCTAGAACTTACAGAACTGAGTGTCATTTATACATTAGTTTTAAAAGTTTTCTCAAAAGCTCTCATGAATTTTCAACTGCAGAAATTGATTTTGTTTAACGTGATTGTGTAACTTGGTCTGTGTCTGTGGTACTCCATGACATTGTTATTGTTTTGAACTTTTGATGTCGTTATGTTTCTTTAGCTGACTTGATTCTGTATCTCCTTGTTAATCTTGAAGAGCCTGTGTTCCTCCTATACTTGAATTCATCATTCACATATTTTAAGATTTGTTGTTAATCTTTTAGAATCCAGGCATGTTGGCATTGTGTCTCAATGTCTCATGATGTCTGTCTAATTGCTTTTGATTCTTCATTGCAAAAAGGATTCAATTTATTATATTCTTAATTGATAAAAGATCAAAATTGAAATGTGTGAAATGAAACTAAATCATTGACGGGTAAAATGGTGGGGTTTGTTTTAGAATTAGCTTATTTTTCGTTGTTGTTTATAATTTAAGTCGTTCTTGTTATAAACGATTTGTTGTTAATTGTTACAGCGTTTTATACAGTAGGTCCTCTTTTTCCCCGCCCGTATTGTATAGATTATTTACTTTTTGTACGGTTTCGTACATGTTCTTTTGGAAAGTTTAGCTGTTCTAGCATGAAGATTTTTCTAACACTGACACTGATAATAAATCCAGATTCCTTTTTCTGCCAGAACATTTGACATAAGGGATGTTCTTTCTGTGCTCAGCACTGTTTCACTTGTTCTCAATATATATCGTTTTGTTACTTCTATTGAAATAAAATTGTTGGTTTTATATGGTCATCATGTGTTGTCTTTTTATTCTGAATACAATATTCATAAGGGGTATCTTACCTACTCTCCTCGATACTTAGTTGTCAATAAAATTAATATTCCCTATTACCGAAATTTTATTTCATATTATCAAAGTAAATAATATGGCTCTCATTTTGTATACATGACATCTTGGCATAGAAAACAACTCATTGCATAGGTCACCAGGAGAAAAAATTTTGTGCGTGTTAAAAATATATCTGAAAGTTGCTTCTTTGATTTTTGAAGGCCAAACAATATTTAAATAAGTTGTTTTAGGAGGGTTGAAACCTCCCCTCTTCTCCATGTGAAATCAGGGTGTCAAGCATAGGCCCTGCAATGGAATATTGTGCCAAAAAATTAAAAGTACTTTGAATTTACCTCCCGGAGAAATGTCCAGTCAATGACAATACAGGTTGAGGTATCATAATTGAGCGGGGTCGACTCATGACATCCCTTTTGGTTAAAACCCTCTCTCTTAGGCCTGGAGATTTTTAATGAAAAAAAGAATTGTGCAAATAAATTTAGTACTTTTTCATGATTGCCGGTCAACTAGGCGACAGACAACTAGGCTACAACACTACCAACTAGGCGACAACCAACTAGGTGACATACTACCAAATAGGCTACAATTTTTGGACAACTAGGTGACAGCAGATACCCCTCAGATACCATCCAGGTGACACATATTTTATTGGGGATACCAACCAGGTGACAGATCACCTTCAATGGTGGCCAATTAGGAAATGTATTTTCACCTAGTTGGATGTGTTTTGTGAACTTGTGTCACCTAGTTGGAAGTGCAGTGTAAATTTGTGTCACCTAATTGAAACTGCTTGTCACCTAGTTTGCACTGGTATGAAATTTCCAAATTTCTTGTCACCTAGTTGGTACTGATGGGTGTCGCCTAGTTGGTTTGTCGCCTCGTTGACCGTAGACCCTTTTTCATTTGTGAACCCCCGTTTCGACATTTTCAACTGCATCCGACCCGACTTCGACAAAAATCTCTCACTCTTTGGCGGATTCAGGATTTTTCGAAAGGGGGCACGGCAATACTTATAAAACATTGTAGACTTGTTTAGGAAACCAAGGTGGTTGTTGCCGTCAGATTCAGTAAACTCAGTACCTTGGGACATGCAAGAGACAAGCCTAGGGGTCTATGCATGACATGGGATCAGATTTTCGCGCCAGATCTCATCAGTACCATACCTGCCCGCTAGATGTCTCGCGAGTCTGGATTTTGACCAATCAGAGCTGTGTCAACATTTCAGCAATGGCGGCTGCTCATCTGAGAGAAGTGATGGACTCCTGACATTCAAGCGCGAATTACCAAACATCACGCAATATTGGTGAGTTAATTGGGCGTTCCATGAATCAAGGGTACGTTTTTAAACGTTTTGACGACGAGTTCAGGTGAAGTTTTTACCCAGGGACAATGATAACATCATTCAAAGTTAGTTTGCCCAGGTGTCCCAAAGCCAAATTGAGAGAATGCATGTTATGAAGCAGGTTCAAGCATGCAGAACTAAAGCCAGTGACCCGTTAGATTCAGATATATGTTTGTGTTTATTCATGAAGCATCCCATGTGCCAGGTCCATTGGCTAATGGAAGCATATCTGAGCTTAGACCTACAGTACAGCCACAGGTAACATGTTGAGCTATGTTGATTATGGTGGTAATTGCAAATTTGCAATGAATGATTCAGCCACTGCAAATACACAAGTCAATATTGATCTGATAATATATATTGGGTCTGATTCAGGTTCATTGCCAATTGGATCTCCTAAGAAAACAAAAACAGGTCAGGCATGTCTAATCCTGTTGTCACAGTGCTGATAAAATGCAAGCCAAAAATATATAATCTACAAGTTTACACGTCAAGAACTTTGAAATTTATACTGGAAGTGTTTGTACTAAATTCTGAAACTCAAAAGTTGAAACGATATGTATGATTATTTAAGCTTGACCCTGGAGTCATCAAAAAATCAAATCCTGATCGACTAACCAAACAGGAATTCAACTGATTAATTCAACTAGTTGGCAAAATTCTACTCCAACTATAGTTGAATAAATTACAACAGACTAATCCAACAAAATTATTCCAATAAAGGGCGAAAGGCAAGATTCATAAACAATTGGGATTATCATTTTCTGACGGTGTAATGTCAACTAGGCGACACCCATCAGTACCAACTAGGTGACAAGAAATTTCCTAATTGACCACCATTGAAGGTGATCTGTCACCTGGTTTTTATCCCAAATAAAATATGTGTCACCTGGATGGTATCTGGGGGGTATCTGCTGTCACCTAAATGTCCAAAAAGTATAGACTAGTTGGTAGTGGTATGTCACCTAGTTGGTTGTCGCCTAGTTGGTAGTGTTGTAGCCTAGTTGTCTGTCGCCTAGTTGACCGGCAATCCATTTTCAAAATTAACTTTGTCTAAAAATTTGTTTTAAAAAATCAATAAAGACAAGAGATCAAACTCTTATCCACTTTCGAAATGATTAAATCAAAGTGGTTTTCAGCCTTGGATATGCTTTCTCAGTGATTTTGTTGAAAAATTCCATCTGATTTTGGCAAAACACACAAGTGACTAGTTTATCCAAATGTGACTGACTTGAGTTGAATATGAATTTCAACTTATTGTTTATTCGACTGACTCCGGGGTCCAATTTAGGCTGATATCAGTCTATGCTTTATAGCGCGTTAGTAAACATATTTTGCATGATTGACAGTCCCCTTATTCTTTAGGTGACTCGTGCATATTCACGGAACATAATTGATTTCTAGCCTCTCGGATCTTCTCGAGGCACTTCTTCTGCATGTTCTAAGATCATTTGATTGGACAAAAAAAAAGGCTGTAATCCAAACTTTTTATAGTCTTTTTATAGCCTGTAAAATTGTGGGTAACTTGGTGTTTTTTTTCAGCACAAAATCTGTTTGGTTGGGCGATCTGATTATCTGAGAAGCAAAAAATCATATATATGTGACCTGCTCAGTGGCGGTCCAGACACGATAGTCTAGGGGGAGCCCGGACGTGTTTCGCCTGTCGCGGGCCCGCGTTATCGCAACTTTTCTTCAAAATGCTACTATTAATCTTGGTGGTCTAGGGGGGGCCCGGGCCCCCTAGGCCCCCCTTGTATCCGCCACTGCTGCTCCAGCATAATGAGTTCAAAGTTGACCTGTCTTATTTAGTTGTGAAATGTACTAATTCTACTGGAATTAGGCTTTAAAATGATGATTCATATGTTTTGATATCTGTATCCAATCCAAGGATATGGCATCTCTAACATTTATGGTACGAAACATCAAACTTTGAGAAAATGACATTTGAATTTCCAGCCATTGCAATGAAAGAACTAAGAAAATCAACATGATCAAGGAGGACACTCAATTTTGATGATTTCTTAAAAAATCAATTTCTGGTAAAAATGGTCTGAATTTTTGAAAGAAAATAAATTTTTGAAAGAAGTACCAACAGCTAAAAAACATCAAAATATGACCTTTTGACACATTTTGCTTATTTCTGGGAAATATTAATTGCCTACTTTAAGCTCATTTTGGTGGAGCACGTCACATTTATATATTATATGTCTGTATTCTTATGGTCAGGATTAGGCGTACTGTACCACATATGTACTTCAAACTGTCTATAAATATGCTCACATTGTCTGTGTTTCAGGTGCTAGTCAGGCATGATGCCGGGCCTCAAAATCAGGGTTGGGGTTTCTGAGGCCCTGGAAGTGAGAGGAGGGCCACTGAAGGAGGAGGAGGTGTGGGCCTTGTTGTATCAGAGCTCTGAAGCTTTGCAGTACACTTTCATTATAGGTGAGTGAATTTTAATAAGCACATGCACAATTGGTAATGTTGCGAAAATTAAGATCAGGTAAAGGTTGATCTTGGGAGATGTCATTTTGAGCTTAGAAATTCTGCAGTTTTCTACGATTATGATTAATTTTCTAAGTAAAATTGTACTGTGTACATGTTCATTGCCAGCAATGCCCAACATGCATGTCTTTGATTTGATGCATTGTGCATGCTGACCACATCTCATTCTCTGGGAGGGATGGATGCGTGTAAATAGCCTGCACTGTGGCTGATGAGGGAGAGGGTGAAACACAAACTCACTCTGAATCGCCTTGATTTAAATCTTCCAAGATTGGATAATTTCATGGATTGATGTGTAAATGTTCTTGTTTGTACATTTCCAGGGGAAGCAATATCGAAGCTTGGCCACCCTGCATTTGTGATCACTCCTGAGACTTTGATGCTTTGTGGGAATGGGACGACCCAGTTTATGGAGACCCCGCTGTCTCACATCATGGACCAGAACTACATCCCTCCGGAGTTCTATGCGGACAGGCATTACCAAGATGTGGACGTGGAAAAGGTTGGTTTTGTAATATTTTGCAGTAATAATTTTCGCAATTCATTATCCTGACCTGTCTCTGCACTCAGAAAATAAAGAGACGATGCATTAAAATCATGCAGAAGTCTTGAGAAGTCATGATTTTGTTTGGTACCAGTAGTTTGCCATGAAGGCTGATGATGAACTTAAGGACTGTCAGTGGTGATAAAAAAAACGAGAATGATTGATATGTGGCCAGCCGGACCCTGATCCTCAGGCTCACAGAATTGACAATTTGCATACTACAACACAAAATCAGTTAATTCACTGACCTAAACAACACTTGTACGAAAAGATGTCGGATAGACGGGGTAGGATAAGAAACAAAATTAACCTTGGATGTTTGACATACATTTAGAGTGAAACTCTGCTGAGAGCTGATCTATGATTTGTCAGCTGCTATATTTTCAGGTATTCAAAGTTAGTGTTTTTGAGACATAAATATTGATAAACAAGTTTGATGTGAACTGAGTCAGCTCAAAATTGATTTTTAATTACAGTGGGTCAAGTTTGCTGTACTTCAGGGATTAGCTAAAGGTTATTCGCTAATATTCAGTGTTACTCAATAAACAGCTGATGAGCAAGGTTAAATCTCAAGTCATAATGTAATAAATCTCTGTTGAATTTGAAAATGGCTGACTCAGTAAAAAACTTAATTTGTAGTTGATCATGTTGAGCAATGACCATGTGGTCAAGGTGTGGTAGTATGGCTGACCTCATTTTTTGGTGTTTGATGATTCTAAAATTACGTTGTGGTCAGACTGATCTGTATGGTGACTGTCATAGGTTAACAATTAATTTAATAAGAAAGTTGTATCTTAAGACAAAAAAAGATATAAAGTACTTTAAGAATAAATGTTTAATTCTGCTAGTTTGTGGGAGTTACGTTGTAATTTTTACTTAAACTCCCATTGTTTTTGTATTGTTCACATGTTGTTCTTTTGACTAAATAAATTAATCAATCAATCAATTAAGAATCCTGTTTCCAAGTGGCCTCAAAAGAAAGCGAATTCTGAAAAAAATCTTTTCAGCCTCTGGAGTAGAAAATATGATAAGACGATCATTTTAAAACAATGACATAACCCAAAAACATAATTTTAGTGAACACTTATAAGAACGTTTTCGTTTGAGGTTCAGGCTTTTCAATCTTTGAGACTGAATAGGATTTCAAAGGAAAGTCAAAATGGTCTTTTTTTCTCCGATTAATCAGTGATGCAACAGTGAAGTTCTCCATTTGCGTAAAACTGTAAATGAATGTACCCCTCATATCTATATATCTTAGATGATCGAACTGTTTGGATAGTAGCTTCACATTCAATACTAGGTCTCTTGATGCAACCTGATCTATGTGAGCTCAATTCACTGCACCCACTGTGCGTCATATGGTTTGCTGTCTGTTATTGATTTTAACTGACTCTGATTGCTGCATTTTGCGAGTATTTAGTAATCATGGTAATGTTGCACATCTGAAAAGAAAGTGCACTGCAATGCACATGTGAATTAGTAAATATAAATTAGAGGCCAGCTGTATTATGGTATAAGATGCTAAGTATTTTTTGTGATCGAGTGTGCACAAGGACTGCTATTGGCTGTTTGAGTATATATATATCGTATTTGCCCCATGTGACTGGGTGGTTAAGGTTGAGGTCCAGGCCAGCTGCACTAGAGGTCTTTGGCTTCATCATGTTCATGGGTTTGAACCCCATGCATAAATACAGGACAATAAGCCACAGTCATCTCTCCATCCACAACACTTCTGCTATTTCCAAATAATTATATGTTAGTTTTTTGGCTCGTTACCAAAATTTATTTGAGGTCATTGGGACAATTTGGTGATTATTGCAGCAAAGAAAATTATCATAAATCAAGGAAAATGAACCCTCTAATGGTATTACCTAATTTACCATGTCAGACAAGAGTCATATTCTGATAAAGTGAAATTTAGATTGTATTTGGTGCCACAAGTTGTTTGATGAAGCCTGATAGAAATTTGGTCCCTGTGTGAACTCACCTAGCTACTGCAACAAAGTAAAGTAAAATAATGAACGCAGGCTTCTGAAGAAGCCTCTATGTTCACTTCAGATCCATGTTAAAAGTTTGTGCTGCGGTAATAACTAGGTATTGTTCTTGAATAGTTAAAAGTAAAGTAACAAGGCCCTTTTTTGTCATCAGGGATTGAGGGAAAAATGTCAAGTTACAGTTTCAATTTGAACAAGTTGAATAAAATGATAGTTATGGTACAATACTACACATAGATATCATCCAGTACAGTCCAAACCCCCTGGGCAGTTAATGGCTGTGGGGTGCATGTTACCCCAAATTACCTCAGTGTGTGACCATGGAAACGAGGGGGGCACCATGACGTTGCCTATGGTAACCGAAGCAGATAGCCTCTGCTGGAGACCCATGGGGGACCTCAGCACTGTCAGCAGTACCCCATGGTGACTTGACCCATTTATCCCTGGCCTTGCTTAAGCCATTGATTGATTTCTGATGGATTGGCATTCTGTGGCAGTAATCACATCATTGTGACTCTTGCCACTACTTCATTGTAGGCATGTTTGGAATATTTGATGTTTCATTTTCCCCTCTTTGCCTCTCTGGATGCTTTTGTTATGTTATCTTTTTTTTATAGAATTACTTATGTGGAATTTATGATGTCTTGTGTTATATTTAATCAGCTTGATTTATTAATTACATCATTTCATATTTAAACTTAAAAGTCTTTAACATAATAACTGAATTGTATTGTGTTTTGAGACTGCTGATTCCACATCTATAGATGAGGGTATTTTATAAGTAATCTGAAAGAAGTGTTATGTAACTTATGTGTCAATTTTAATGTACATTACTGATGCTGCTGCGAGCTTGAGTTATCCAAGTTCAGTTACAGCCTTACAGTTGATACTTTGGTTAAGTAATATGAAAACTGTTAAAAGGCTAAAGGCAAAAAGTCTGGAAAGTTATGTTAATTTAATTGATGCAGTAAATCACTGAAAAGTTATTGCGATATATTCATGAATTGTTATTGAAACAATTACATTTTTGTGTGATTTCAACAAGTTATGCAAGAACTTTTCTGGTTTGTTTGTGCTGTGGTTGAAAGTTGGAAAATGAGGGATAATTATGACAAGACAATTAGAGTTTAATTGTTTTAATGAGATTTTAATATGATTTTATTCAGTTATTGTTAAGTCATAGGATATTGGCATTTTGAGGTAATTTGATACACTAAGAGATAATGCCAATGGCTATTTTCTTGCAAGGTTCATGTCTCTTTATTACGTTTTCACTCCAACCCAGTCACTTACAAATAAATGATAAAATGATACAATGTTTTCTTAATATCACATGGATTTTGCATAATTCTCAAATCAAAGGATGTTGACTACTTAATAGAAAACGCAGTGATTAACTGTTTTGAAGTATACTTCTTCCTTTGTTGACACAGCCCTGAAGTCAAATTCAAATATTAAAATGTCTAGAAAAATGAAAATGAAGAATGGGAGTAAAGTGAGGTGGATGGACAGATATTCTGACGTGTCCAGTGAATCATCGCTCTCTTTTTCCATGGGCAATTTGAAATTCTGTGATATCGGCACTCTGGATGAGAAGTTGGCTCTTGACCAGCACACCTTTGATGGTCTGCTACCAGGCCAGGTGGAGCCAGATGTTGAAATAAAGGATGTAAAGCCCTCCTCTACCCAATTTGATGCTGGTAGCACTTGTAGCACTGCCTATGAGGATTTACCCGAGATTTTAGCGCCTGATTATGACATTGTTAGTATGCTGGAGTTGATGCTGCCCTTCCGAAATGTTCAATCACAAAAGGGCGGAGTGATTGGTGATGTCCATCATCCACAGTTGGATGGCCAGGTCTGGGATGAATATTGTCCTAAACCAGACTATCCCACTGACTCTGCCTCTGACACTAGACCCAAGCGATTGAGACGCACCCCGTTCTCTAAAAGTGACTCGGATTTACCCCAAAATAATCACTTCAGAAGGAAGAGATTGCGCAGAGCTGAGGTAAATTTATTTAAAATGTTATTTCATTCAACTTTTTCAGATGTTTGTCTTCATGCTGGGTATGTCTTTGTACAATGCTATAGACTACCAGCTGCCGGACGACCAGGTAAACCAGTTTCACATCTTTTGTCTTTGCTACATTTTCCTTAGAAGACGTTTTACTCTTAAATTGTATCATTGGAAGTACTTGTATTAGCTTTTATGTTCTCTCAGGAGTAAGGATTGCAACTTTACTGGATTTGATAAGTGGATAGATTGCTGAAGGGTTAATATGTATTGTCTTTGTAAACCTTGGTTCTGATGACTTTGAGCATAGCTGTGCGCTTCAGATAGCACACTTAGCTTCTTATTAGCTCTCTGATAAAAGAAATGCAACAATTTTGTTAATGTCCCTTCCTTCTGTCCAACTGAATTAAACCTGGTAACTAATTAGATTATCATAACTATGTTCTTTTTGCTTAAATCGCCAGGAGCTGGAATTGAGCAGTCAGCTGGACGCAGCACTCAGCGGCATGTGTGAAGAAAACCCAACATTACGGCACTCTCTGTCCGATTTACTACAGGTAACGTTTCTCTCTCTTCAAAGATTTTAGCCTGGAGCCTAGATCAGTGGTGGCACAGCACTAACCTCTGGGACCTGGGTTCCACATCTGGCCTGGGCCACCCATATTAGACTGATGTTCTATCATGTGCAAGAAGGGTACCTCGTTAATATAAATGAAAGACACAAAGCCTTGTCACCCGTCCCTCTCCAAAATGTTTGAATGTTTTTATCGTCCTGTGCTGTCTGTGTTATACAGTGTAGTAAATTATGAATGCCTAATATTACCTAATTAGTTTTTGTGAGGTACTGAAAAATGTACGTGTCTTGAGGGGAGATCCTAGAAAATTCCTGAAATTTATCACTATGATGTCTTAAAGAAAAGAAAAAGAAATTCAACAAATGTTCCACGGCTGATTTGGAGAAGGAGAGGTGTAATTAAAATATTTCTGTATGATGTCCAAAAGCTGACAAGTCTTCTCAAATTATCTTGTGTATCATTCCGCGTTAAAGTGCATCAAGGCATTATTAACTGGATAACATTTATTTTCCCGTAGGCATGCACAGAGTACAACAAGAGTCACCCTGGCAGATTGTCCAGCATCCACCACATCATCAGCTTGTACAAGTTGGTCCTCGGCAGCAATCAAGAGGTGCGTTTTACATCTTTCTTTTCTTTCCTTGCATTCTCATTTGTTGAACACAGGATTGAAATTTTATCAGTTTCCCACCAAAATATTGAAATGATCCTGTCATTCACGACATGCATGTGGTGCACTGATGTTTGCTGCCACCATGAATGCAAAAATGCTGTGAAATCATCAATACTTGTCTTATTTTCAGAATTTAAACACCAAATTATATCACAGAAAGCTTCAAGTACATTGCAAACTAACATTCTATGGTTTTTAGCAGCCCTTCCTTCTGTCTTGACGTTTATATAGTTCTGCTTGTGGTTTCACAGTTCAGTGCAGAATTAATGGATGATCCCCCGTCCGGGGGGGAGACCAATTCCAATTGGTATAACTGAGTTTTCTCTCTATTTAATTTCAGTTGGACAGCTGGTATGACCAACACATTGATACCTCAGACGTGGTTTATAAACCAACACGGAGACACCAAGACTCGGAGTTCAAGCCAAGGTCAAGGTCACATTCCCAGAACAGAGCAAGGTCAAGGTCTCGGAGCAGAGATGGTAAAGGTGAGTGCTTCAAATGAACTGATTTCGTCCTACACGTACTTTCGCAGCTGTTTTCTGAAAGTTTTAGAGCTTAAATTGGTTAAGAAGATGTGATAATGATGATTGCTGTGTGAAACCTCTAGTGATGGCAGTTAGTTGAATTTCTGTAATCAAGCATCATTTTGGGCAACAAACAGATGATCAGTTTTGATCACTTCGAAAAAATCATCATGCAACTTGCAGAACAAGGCAAAAGTACCTATTGTATGTGAATAACTGGAATTCCGAGTGAAAAGGAATATTACCCTTTTCAACTAAAAGCAGTAACAGGGAAACAATCGATCGTCAGAATGTTTTCCCCTGATTGATTGAATCCTGACGGGAGTCGATCATTATGCCATCAAGTTTTCTGTTTAAATCTACTGTCAAGTTAAGAATGAAGGAACCTGTAATCATATATTATCTACTAAGTCGTTCATGATGGTGGAATTGGTGGCTCCATTTGGAATGCAGATTGTTTTATGCTGAGGGATATCCCCAAAAACTAGCCGTGTCCCTTTGTAATGTGATGCATGTTGTCCATCTTTCTGGTCACTGATCAATCTTTCTTTGTCACTCAGGCAGCAGACAGCAGAGAGAAAGACCCCATCCAGACGGCAGGGACTTCGAGGAGCCTTACCACCGAAGTCTTTCTAATCTGCATATCAACAAAACGCCCGTGCACCACGGATCGCGGCCGTTTCTCCCTGCTACGGAGCCATATGACCGGCGATTCACAAACCGGAGAGTCATGTCGGAGAACCACCTCAACCGCATGTCTCCTCGTCTGCATACGTCCAACCTGTCCCTTGGTCCAGGGACCTTCGAGGTCTCTCCAGGCCCCGGGCGGATGACCCCAAGAGAGAGAAGCAGAGGGACGAGGAGCGTACAGGAAACATACGACCACTTGAGAGACCGTAGACAGAAGCTGCAGGCGTTGAGATACGGCCTCAGTGCTGATGAACTGGATGACAGTGATGCTGCCTCCCTCTTCAGTGAAAACACGGACTTCGGGGATGGCAAGAGTCTTGTGTCAGCCACCTCTTACACTCACGGTAAGAGTCAACATTTAACATTTTAATTTCTTCACTGTTGCCAGGAGTCACCAATTTAATTTTGACTCCGACTCCAACTGAAAATCAAAGTGAGACTCCGACTCCACCCTAAAACCTCTGACTCCGACTCCAAAGCCCAGATGATGAGTAACTTAAGACTTGCAGTCTACTATAAACTTTTTGAAAAAGTATAAGCTGGTACGGAGTTTAAAAAGGCTATTCCTTAGATGTGATGCCCGATTAGGTTGTACTGTATAAATTACCTTGTAAACTTTTCCTTGATATAACTGTTTCATAAGGAGTATATTGTGTGACTTGCAGGGATCTTCCAGCCTGACTTGATGTCCCAGTATGGCTCGCAGGTTGCTCTTCAGCTTGGTCGAGATGGAGAGGACTTGTCAGACTGGCTTCACCGTCACCATGGTTTACCAAGGTACGCAATGTGTTTCATATAAAATGTTCCTGGTCATCTTAGAATCACTGCTTGAGAAAGTGGTAAATTTGTATGGTTTCATGTTAGATAATATTATGCTGGACTAATTCCAATTTCTTTTTCAGCATTAAAAAATTATGCAACGTGATTTGACGCATGGTGCCATCTTGCATAGCCTGCCGGAACATCAGTTGTCAAAATCTGTGTATTTTAAGAAAACTTTAATGCAGAAAGAGATACTTATTTTACGGACTAAAATTAAATGTTGAACTAAACGTCTATCAAAATTGTTATGAAGTATTACATTTTAATTCTGCAAACATTTTCACATGTCTCACATACATGTATTGCCATCACCAAATTAGTTATTATTGTCACTTTGACCACAATTGCAGACCGAGAGGGAAGGAGGCGGAATCTCCGTCATTTCGTGGTCCTGTTCCTCCGCTCTCTTTACGTGCTCCTCCAAGGTCAAGAGGCTCCAGTCCACCAGGGGGCGTTAGACTACATGGTCCCAGTGGTGCCACCACTCCAAGGAGTCGACCCCAGAGCAGACCGGGATCTGCAAACAGGTCTAAGTCTCGGGAAAGACGGCCAAAGGTCCCCAGTGAAAAAAGGGTGTGTATGCTTTGTTCATTGTGGTGTTAAAGAGCTCCAGAAAGTCTATATTTGAGTACCTAGAAAGATGCTCAATGTGCTCTTTGTAAGGCAGGTTATACTTCACGACTCATATCCAGTTAAGTGTGGTCGTGTCCTATACTTGCGATCTGGTTAGCAAAAGTCCGTGGTCGTACTGGTGAGCTCACACATCTCCCTCTTGAGAATTTCAATGTAAAAGATTCAACCTGTAGTGGTATTGTGGCTATCCTCAAACAGCTGAATGTAATCAGTTGTCAATCCCTGGTTGTGAACTTGTCAGACCACTCTTATATTTAATGGTAATGATTAAAAATTAATTAAGGTGCCCGGAATAACCGTTCTTGTCATTTTCATTGTTTTTTCCTTGTTTCAGGAACACCCAGGGCCAGAGTTTGTGAGGAAAGCAGCTGACACAGAATTAAGTTTACAAGTGCCTTGTTTAAGAGTAAGATATCTGTAGACTGTCATCCTTGGATGACTGATTATTTTTGAATATTTTGTTCTTTGTGCTTCCCAGTCTTAACATGTTTTACAACTTTGCATGATTGCAGACTACGAACCCGTCCAACTTGAGGAACGTGCGAGTTGTTTTATTGACGGGCCAGAAGTTGAACATCATGTGTGAGCCGACCACCACTGGCAAGCTGGTCTTCGATGTGGTTGTGTCCCACCTGGGTCTCCCTGAGCATTACTTCTTCGGCCTGACCTTTTTGCAAGGTGCGTCTTGACATGCTTTTCAAAATAGTGTTTCGTTCTACACATGTATCAATGTATCATTATATATAATGTCCTCTTGAGGATCTTGTTCTTGGTCTGTTGCATGACAAAATAAAAAGTGGCGTTCGCTTCAGCTACTAGAGTTTTCCACCAGTGGCTAAAATAGTGCCATTAATAATTGAGGGCGGATAAATCTATAGAAATAAGCTGTACATAGCGTAGGCTGCTTGGCGGCAAACCCTCTGCATGCAAAAATGGAAGTGCTAACCATGACGGAACAATGATTCTTGCACCATTTAATGTGGTATGGATGCTGTAATGTCTGGATCATTCTGGGGTATTACCAAGTCAGCTTCTATTATTAGCTGCTAGAGGATAGATATAATGATGAGATGACTAGGTAAACAATTGATTATAAATGTCCAATTTGATAATTTCAGACGGGGAGCACTTCTTCCTCAGCACGGACACTAAGCTGCAGAAGATCGCCCCTCCCGGATGGAAGGACGGCAAGTCCAAGCCCTTCAACCCTGTGTTCACTTTGTATTTCCGTGTCAAGTTTTATGTCAACCACATCAGCCTTATGAAGTGAGTGTTCGTTTTTCACCTCTTAATTGAGATACAATATCCTTTTGCTAATACACTGTACTGGTATGGACTTATTGGATCTTGTATCTGAACTCATAATTATGAGTAATTGCCAGAAATTGCATTATTGGGATGTACGTTCACTGGGCTAAGCTGCATGATAGATTCACTCGCAATCAGCAAGATATAATAGTTTTAAAGTACTTAACCTAAGATTAAATGGGGGGTGATTACAAATACCGGTTTACAACATTAAAACATGTATTTAATGACTCAAGCAAGTTCTTTTTCCCATGGTAAAGTTGTATAGGTCTGAACTCACAAACTGATGTTCATGATTTTGGCTTTTCTTTCAGGCATCAAATGACGCGACACTTGGTCTACTTACAATTACGACGAGATGTCATAGAGGAGCGAGTGTGGTGCAGCGATGAAGATTGTCTGAAATTAGCTAGTCTTGCGTTACAAGTTGAATATGGAGATGATTATGAAGAGACGGACAATGTCAAATACTTTTTATGCGAACACTATGTGCCTCCAAGGTGCCTTAGAAGATTAGGGTCAGCGTACATTAAGGATAATCTTCCAACTCTTCACGTTCAGCATTATGGTATGGAGGATGTGGAGACTGAACTTGCTTTTATAAAGGTAAATGACATATTGGTTGCAGGAAAGTTCATTTAAATGAAAACATGATGGGGCTTAAAAAAATGAATTATTCTAGAATCTATTGAATAAGTATCATATTTTTTGTGTTCAGACTACTATTCAGAATTTTTATTTGTATGTTGTGGTTTAATTATTGGACTTCTTGTGTATTTCATTAGTGGTTTCGTAAGAGTTTACATTGGACCAAATTTATTTGCAGGAATCCCAGCGATTATCCGAATATGGAACACACTTTCACAAGATTTACAAGGTGAAATACTGTTTAAATTTTACTCTCTTGAGTCTTTGACTAACTAATTAATTAGTTATAATTACCTTTCAAGTACCCTTTAATTGGAATTTTAAAAGAAGATTTTCGGTTGTTTGTTGGAATTATTTTGAATTGTTAATGAAATGTTTTCAGAGCAAAAAGGACACTCTAGATCCGCTGTTTGTGGGCATTAACGTGAACGGCATTCTAATAGCAGAAGGAAGACCACCAGATGGCTCTCAGCGCAGAGTCATCACCCGCCACCCGTGGGCTTACACGCAAAAAGTCTCCTTTCACCGACACCGCTTTTCTCTTCTGCCCAAGACGGAGGCTGGTCCTCACAAGGCTGCCAAGATGAACTTCTACACTGATTCATATAAGAAGTAAGATATGAAAGATATTTTTCCTGGTTTTGAATACAGACAGTCTTAATATTGTATTGTTTGCAACTTCCATCTATAATAGATGTCTTCAACAATTCAACATTCAGTCTGCACGTCTCGCTTTTCTTAGGATTCTGTGCTAATTTCCTGTTAGTGGCTGAAAGATTATTTTGACAATTTTTGTGCAAATAGCAACTTCATGTATCTAAATGGCGTTTGTGAGAGAAACTTTTCTTTTCAAGAAAATTTTGTCTGTTTGTAGTAGTAATCTTCATTGTGGGTTTAATTTTGTGTAATTTTAACTTTCAGGGGACGATATTTTGTGCAACTATCCACAGCTCACCACAGTTTCCAAATGCGAATAAAGAACCAGGCTAATATTGGGGATATGATTGATTCAGGTAACTTGAACTGTTTTTCAAATGAAATTACCTGTCAACCACTTGTTTTTAGTCAATTACAAAATTGAACATGCCTTCAGTCACATTAAAAAAAACTTTGTATTTTCACTTATTTTCAAAATGTTCCTCGATTAGAGTTGTTTCAGTATCCTATATAATCATGAAGAATAGTATTCTGTTTCAAATGATAAAGCGATTGCATTTCGATTGGCTTTTCTCTTGTTGGGGGTCTCAGTCCTCCTAAACTTTGCACAAAGGTCTTTTTTCTGATTAGATATGTTTTCTTCAGAATTTCCCAGAGAAGCAGGGGGAGGAGACGATGATGAATCAGAAACAGAATTTGACTTGGGAGCCGTGGAGGATTATGACGAAGAACCTGACTTGTCTTACCAAATGGGGGATAACACGGCCGACAGGGCTTACGAAAATCTACCCCCAACTCCCTTACCCCGAGGAACTAAGCAAAGGTATGGAAATTGATTTTAATGAAATGATTGAATTGTTGGAAGACTTGATCCCTTTGCAGTGACTGAATCTAACCTTCAACAGCTAAACTTTTATTTCTATCTATCGAGCTAAAATAATACAGCTGATTCAACAACAATGAAACTTATATATCTGTCTGCCTATCTCTCTAGAATTTATAGATTTATCAAAACGCCCCCGTCTCGATGTTTCGGAAGTGACTGGCTCTTACCACCATGAACATTTCCAATTTATTATTTTGCAGGTATGCCTCCCCAAACAGCTTTAACCTTGGCTTTGCTGGAGACAGCCCCATGTCGGCCAGGAGAGACCCCAGTGGACGGATATTTCTGGTGGACGATCACGACGCTTCTCTGTCTCACGATCTCTCCATATCAGGTGGGCTTTCTGGCAGTTGTCTATTCTCTTTGGATAGTGAACTGTTTCTTTGTGAATGTGTGTGGTTTCTGTGGCTAATATTGTCTTGTAATGTTGGGAGAGTTGCCTTTTTAATGGAGGTGTTTACACACCGCCATTTATGTAGTTGGTGAGAAAGGGGGGGGGGGAAGAAAGTGGGTAAGAGAGTGTAAGACTAAGATTTAGGCGGGAAATTTGAAATTGGAGAAGAAAATCTGAAATTACTCTTTGCATGTTTCAAAATATTTACTAATTGTTAAATTGCCCGAAACTAGAGGTACAGGGCTAATATTGCAGCTTACTTATATTAACCTAAAATAATTCTAAGTACTCCTTTCATCAGTTTTTTGTTTGGAGTTTTTTTTTGGTCTTACAGTCCACCATTTTGAAAATAATGTGTATTGTGTTTAGTGTATGCAAATGAGCTGTCCACCATTTTGAAAATTATGTGTATTGTGTTTTGTGTATGCAAATGAGCTGACCTGGAACTATGTCATGGTGACATTAGGATGTGTATTGGTCAGTTTTCTGACCTGGAAATTGATGTCAACATAATACTAGGTCACAAGAGATGAGATTTCAATAGTTTTATAAATCTCCAACTATTTTAGTCAGATATATATATGGATGGGTAAATAGATAGATAGATAGATAGATAGATAGATAGAATCTGATAGATAGATAGATAGATAGATTGATAGATAGATAGACTGATAGATAGATAGACTGATAGATAAGGGACTTTTTAAAAGGGTGTATTAGATAGATCTGATTGCATTAATTTGAAGGATAGATTATATAGATCAAATAGATAGATTACTCAGATTAGTTATATTACGCAGTTTTATCAAAAGGGTTTGGTAAGCAGAGTAATAGGTTGCAATTTGGTACTTCAAACCATTTGTGACATGATCAAAAATGTCTGGGAGATGGGGGTAGGGTAGGCCGGTAGGGTTAGCTCAGTTGTAGCACACTGTGGTTGTCAATCGCAGCCTGGTTCGCTGGTCCTTGGACTCCAGGGTCTGATTAACGCTCTCATCCGGTCAACTAGGGCAGCAGTTTCAATCATCCTTCTCCTCATTGCTATGTCCTCCTAATTAGCTTACAAAATGCATAAATACTGGACATATAGCCCCAATCATCTATCCATCTTTCTATAATATTCATGAATATCCGACATGAGATTTCACTTCATTTCAGCTGTCAGAGCTATTTTTGAATTCTGGATTTATAGATTTATTGATGCAGTTGTAATTTTAACTTTAATCGTAAGGGCTATTCCATTTAAAAACCTGGGGGTGGGGTGGTCAGGTTACATTTTTGACCCCCCTCATGCATCTAAAGTGAATTATTTTCGACCCCCCCCCATGCATTAAATGCAAATTTTTACCCACCCCACATGCATCAAATAAAAATTTTATTATTACAATGCGTAAGCCTTCATGGAGCGATAATGCACCCTCGTACATCTAAAGCGATTTCTTTTGCATCCCACCATACATCTGAAGCGAATTTCCGCCGATCCCTACATCCATCTTACGAAAAATAAATCAACCTGACCACCCCCCTCCCAGGTTTTTAAATGGAATAGCCCTAACCATTACTGGTCATGTTCCGCATGGGGTTCAAGAAATTTCTGGTGAGCCTTCCACAAGATACAGCTCAGGGCAGCCGCAGAGCAGTGCCCATGGGCTGAGATTAAGGGAACATTACCAAAGGTTCCCATGCCATCGGCATTCTCAAGTTTTGGTGACCGCCGTGTGATGATGAGTGATGAGAAGACTGTGAGTCTGGCGCATACCCTATTAATTCAGGGATGCCCAGGGTCTTTGAGTTGCCCCAGCATAGAATACTGGATACAACCCGCCTCCGTTTAATGTCCCATGGACTCGGACTGAAGTGAGTTCCCGGGGTGAGATTTGAACCCACTCCCTCAGCGCCAGTGGTAGCCAGACAAGAGCTCTTAACCATTTGGTCAATTTGGCAGTCCACAAGTTAGCTGGCAGTGGTAGGAAGATTGACATATGTATAGAGCAGCATATTAGTGAGTAAGTCAATTTAGAATATTTTCAGTGGAATTTAAAGATCAAAATCCCAAATGTGTTTCATTCAAATGAGATGTTAAATTGGTGTCCCTTTTGATAATTTTAAGATGGGATAAATGTGCAACATGTAGAGAACTAGTGTTCTATCTGCCATCTCATCGATCAATCACTGTGAGCAACTACTGCTCTTAAAGGGCAGCACTTGTGTATATCTATCTATCTATTAGCTATCTATCTGTATATCTATATATACATAATGCTGGATGTCTAATCTATATGCAAATAAATCTATATATCTATAAATCTATCAGAGTAGTCATAGCAGTGGATACTGGATTCATGGTATGCGAAATTAATCACTACACCACCTCCATTTTGAACCCCTGGGTTCTTGTAATGTTTTGCTTTGTCATTCTTGCCCCATACTTGACATGAAACAACTTGTCTGTTTCATCAATGTACATGTGCTGAATTAACATGCACACAGGATAAGCTGGATTTTCTGGCAACAATCGTGACATCGAATTGCATAGATATGAACATAAACATGCCACAAAATGCCTAACATGTGACAGTCTTAGGGTACAAATCTAGAATTTATTGCATTCTTATTGAATTCTTGAGTTAGCTGCTTTTGAGAAGCGCCTTATTACATGTTGCATGATATGTTATGTTGTTATGGATTCCCTATTAGTAACTATTGATTTGCTTTGTTGTGTATATCACTGCTTTGGTATGTATATTTGTGCTTAATTGCTGCTTATTTGTTGTCATTTGCAGCAAAGAAAGATGCAGACAGGAGGGTGCAAGTAGTGGACTTGGAGAAAGAACCGAATGTTGGGATTGGAGTGGACATAGTGGGCGGGGAGAACATGGGGAAACTAGATCTGGGGGTGTTTGTTGAATCCGTGATTTCCGGAGGCCCGGCTGCCCGGGATGGTCGGATCCGTCCTGGAGATCGGATAATCGCGATAAACGGACAGAGCCTGGAGGGAATACCTCACCACGTGGCCGTGGAAATGATCAGAGATTGTCCTCCTACTGTGCAGTTGATGGTGTCCCAGTCGACCGATCCTACTCCTGCCGATTACAATGGAGATACTGACGCAGATGAGTCCCTGGAAGACCTCACAGTGTCAAGCACGGCCCAAGTGCACCAAAGAGGCTTGCCTCAGGTAATTGTGGCATCTAAGTTCCTTGTCGCTTGCTGTATTATGATTCTATTTAAACCCTAGTTGATCTCTTTTCACAAGTAAACTTCACTTTTGCTCCTCTACTTTCTACAACTAAGTTACATGCACTCAAGCTAACAATTGTTTCAATAATCTGTAGCTTTATGAAATTATGTAGTGTAGCTTGATTGACTGATGTGAAAATAGGTAGGAGGCCAACACAATGTCTTGTAGACCTGTAGACTTGTTAGGTCGGAAACCGTATGGTTGTGACCTCTCACGACGTAGCTGAAGTTTTCGTTGCATGCGCCGGATGATTTTGGGCGGTGTGCTGGTCACTCATAATGTCACAAAAAATTGATCCGCTATTTGTTAATATTAATTAAATAAACTAAATTAAGTGTGCTTGTCAGTATAACTGTAAAAACCATGGAACAATATATAACTGGGAAAAGAAACGCACTTTTTTTTTTTTTTTTTTTTTTTTTCAGAGTGTTTTTTGTTAGCACCTGCGTACTAGAGTCTAGACCGACCGCTAGACACAAAAATGCTAATTTTTCTTTAAAATCAAAAATTCACGTGTACAGTACCACTGTCGAGGATTTTATTAACTTACCAGGTGAGTCTGGACCGACCGCAACCCAATGTCAACAATTTATCCTCAACAGAACAACTAATACATGAATAAACAACACGTTTTGCAATAATTTTCAGAATCAAACTTAGTTCTATAATAATATGGTCCAATACTTTCGAGAAAAAAAAAAAAAATAGTGCGAGAAGGTCCCAACAGACAAAGAAACAGAACAATTCTAAATTATCTCATAATTAATAAAGTCTATTTACACTTTTACTTTTAAAATCTATTTACATTCTAATTTGGTCTATGAGACCACATGCCAATTAGGCAGCGTCTTGTTTTTCTTTAAAGTGGTCATAATGGACTTCTTGAATTTCTTCCTTAGCGCTAAGCTTGGATGGCAACCATCGGCTAATTCACCATACCTTGGTGTTGCCCTTCCTTTACCTCTGGAATGATGGAAGTCTTGATGAACCATTGGTGTTTTCACCCCATTTTCTAAATTCAATTCAATCAGCTGATTGTTAAAGATATCTACCTCTTCCTCAAGTTGTTTTTGCATTGTGGCATACTGCTCACTGTACTTTAAGGTTTTGGTTTTTTTGATAGATAATCGATGCTGATTCCATTTCTCTAGGTTCATGCTGTAAATTGGCAGAAAAATTGGTGCAGCATATTGATTTTTTGTATGCAAGGCTAGCCTTTGCAGCTCTGCATACCACCTTTCCCTGTTAAGTGCAGCATCATCCTGTGAGAAAATAACCTCTTCGTAATCCCTTCCCCTTAATTTCTTAGTTAAGTTACAAATGCCCACCCAGATGTAAAAATGTGCCCTCTCATTATTTTCCCCATGGTGCAGTATTGTCATATCCTCAATACCATTGGCCATATGTTCAATCTTGCCCCCTGGACGTGACCAAACGTTAGCTACCTCCAATGTGGAAAAAATTCCCTTGAATCCCCGAACTCGGCTGTCACCAACAATAAAATTCATTTTTGCACTCACGTACTCAACACACTGAATTTGCACACACGCACTTAACACTATCTGAAAAACAGAAACATCCCATGAACTTTGTTCATACTAGAATGAACATGAGTACCTAATAGAATTATACCTTGGTTTTTAGAAATAACATATAATAATAACGTAACAGAATAAATAAACATAGAAATAAGTAAGTCAAAACCGAATAAATAAATAAATGAATACACAAGTAAGTACATATCGACTAGCAACATCACAGATGTAATGTCTAAGTAATCATTGTTCAAAAAATCTTTCCGGGTGGTTGTCCCATTCTTCCGCCAATTTGGTTTTAAAGATGTTAATGGAAGTACTTGTCACTGTTTCCTCTTTCAACTGATTCCAATTGTTTATAACTCTGATGGCAAACGCATTCTGCCTTAGCCTACTGTTAACCCTAGGTTTCTTTAGCTTAAACGAGTGACCTCGGGTAACTGAACCCAAATTTGATTGGAAGAAATCTGAGAAATTTATATTATCAATCTTGTGTATTATTCTGTATACTTGGAGCATATCACTCCTTCTTCTCCTAAAAGCCAAAGAGTCCAACCTTAAGATTCTTAGTCGATTTTCATAATTCAAGTGAGAAATGCCTCTGATCAGTTTCGTAGCTCTTTTCTGGACTTTTTCCAATTCTAACAGATCTGCTTTTAAAGTCGGGTTCCAGATACATGACCCATATTCCAAAATCGGCCTAACCAAAGACTTGTATAGGGGCATCATAATTTCTTTGGACAAGGTACTAAAGTTTCTTTTAATAATTCCGAGCCGGGAGTTGGCTTTACGTACAATGCCAGCTATATGAATAGAAAATTTTAAGCTGCTATCAAATGTCACACCTAAGTCCTTCTCTGTTACATCTTTCTCTATTTCTAGCTCACCTATGTGATATGCATGTTCTAAATTATTTCTACCATAGTGAATAACTTTACTTTTCTCCATATTAAAGGGTAATTGCCATTTTTGAGACCATTCAACTAGTTGGGTAATGTCCTCCTGCAGGATGGTAGCATCATCACTTGACTGAATAGCATTAAAAATTTTTGTGTCGTCTGCGAAAATCTTCACATAAGTTTTAATAGCATCTGGTAAATCGTTTATAAACACAATAAACAATGTTGGCCCAAGTACGCTACCTTGAGGAATTCCTGATGTTACTAATTCAGTGTCTGATGATATGCCATTTATTATTACTTTTTGCTGCCTGTTTGACAGGAAATCTTCTAACCACTTTATTAGCTTTCCAGAGAACCCGTAGGCTTTTAATTTATTTATAAGTCTGGCATGCGGCACCTTGTCAAATGCCTTGGCGAAATCTAAATATATACAGTCTACCGCCATCCCACTATCTATAAAATTTGTCCATACCTCCATAATTTCTAATAGTTGTGTTGCACATGATCTCCCCGATCTAAAGCCATGCTGGTCTTTTGATAGTAGGGCGTTTTCTTCTAGATATTTAATCATGTCATTTCTGACTAATCTTTCCATTGTTTTACAACAAATTGCCGTAAGGCTTACTGGCCTGTAATTGGACACCAGGTTCTTACTGCCTTTTTTGAACAATGGTTTTATATTAGCCATTTTCCAGTCATTTGGCAGTTTCCCCTCCCGTAAACTTTTACTAAAAATAACACAAAGAGGCTTACTTATTTCATGTCTAAGCTCATGTAATACCTTAGCATGCAGTTTGTCCGGACCTGCTGCCTTTGAAGTATTCAATTTTTAAGCATCAGCTACAACAGTAGCTGATCGCTTATTACAATCGTCCGTTTCCATGCCGGCAGGCAGTTTTTACCTATCGACGATGATTTCTCTGTCAATCTACCAAGTAAACCAACCAAACTCCTCCCGAGTCTTTATTAGCCCCTAACCACAAGACAGGGTTATATTTCGGACATACCGTGTGGCTATTTCTTTTGATTCAAGCCATTTTGTTTCATTCCCCATGGCGCACAACATTCCGCGTCCGCCATTCTTTCTAATCTGGATGTCGGCTAACTCCGGCGTCTGACGGAAACACCCGAAGTATCAAATGCTCTTTTTTGGCGGTTCTCATTTGCTGATATTAAATATTTCCTCATTGACACAGTCACTTACACCTACTACGAGTCATTTACATACCTGTTTTCATAATTTGCAGTCGTTTATGGAAAAAATAATAAAAAAATTTGGTCAGCCAATCAGGTCACGGCATTTCGTGGAATTCCAATATGGAGGACGAGAGGAACAACAATTTATGGTTGCTGACAAATTTCAGCTGGATTGATAATATACGGCCGTACGCGTGACTGTCAGGTATTTAAACTTATGAAGTTAGGCGTAATTGGCATTGTACCATAGAAAAATATTTTTTCAAAGCAACTTTTGGTCTATTCAGCCTTGATTTGTCATTGTTCTATAATATCGCTCACGCATAGATCGCGAAAATGCAGTGTAGCGGTTGCGGTAAAAAGTGCATAAATCATCTGGAACCTCAATCAATGAGGTTAAATGACCACAGTGATACAGCTGTTAGGTGTACAGAAATGACAGACCCCATTTTGGAAAGCTCAGGTGAATATCTGTTTTCTATGGACAATTTAGTTGTTGTTTTCCTTCTTCTTCTTCTTCTTCTTATTTGCAACACCTGAGAAGACCCACTTGGGCACAAGCCATCTTGAGATTATATAGGAATTAAAAATATTTTCTTAAGTGAATCAACTGAACATTTTGAGGTCTTTCACAGCCTAGGTTCATATGCAGCTTTGTAGATTAGCCATTTTGGTTACATAGAATGAAAATCAAATACCAACAGAATCCCGCCGCAGCAGTAGTTTTTCCTCCTATCATTTTATCTAACATAACATCAAGATCTTTCAATTTTCAAGCAATTTTTATATCTGCAGCTGATGCTTTACATGCTATGCATGGTATTTTTTTAATTGCAACTCTATACTATCAGGCGTGAAAATTATCCTATCCAGATCCTTATTTCCACTCCTGTTTTCAAGGGATGGTACTTCATTTATATCCTCCTCTGTGTACACCGAAGCAAAATACTTATTGAAGCAATTTGCTTTTTCCCTATCTCCTGTTATTATCTGTCCATTGGTATCAAGGATGTTTGGGAAGTTATTTTGCTTTTTACTTTTTGCTTTCACATAACTCCAAAACTGCTTAGGGTTACTGTTAATTTCATTTGCTATTTTTTGTTCAAAATCAGATTTGTTACGGTGTACCTCTCTATTTACTTCATTGCGTACTTTTTTAAAGTAGTCCCATTTGCCAATACACTTGTCTTTTTTATACTCTTTCCATGCTTTGTTTTTCGCCTTTATAGCTGACTTAACATCCAGATTAACCCATGGTTGGCTCTTTCTCTTCTTGTTTAGTCTTTTTGGGATATGCTTCTCCATGAGGCCATTTAGAGCACTTAGCAAAAAATTCCAAGATTCATCAACCGTCTTAGTTGCTAATACCTCTTCCCATTGTATCATTTCCAGCTGTTTCCTCATGACTTCATAGTTAGCCTTATAATAATTTAGCTGGTCTCCAAACCTTAAAGTTTCGTAGTTAAATTCTTCTCTAAAACAGACTACACAATGGTCGCCTTTGTCACCTAGTGGTGGCTTGAGGGAAAGCTCGTCTACTACATCTATGCTATCAGTTAGCAGACAATCTAGCAAGTTTTCTCTTTCTCCCTCTCTATATCTGGTTGGGGCCATAATCTTGTGTAAAGGCTAGTTAATTTGGTTTTCATCTGACACTCGGGAATAAATATCAAGTTATTAACATGATTAAGAAGACTGGTGAAAGTGAATAAGAATGAAATGCCTTTGGTAGTCTTTAGGGCAATTCCACGGTTACGGACGTACATTTCAGACACTTTAATAGCTTACGTAGCACTACCATTATAAGTTGGACATCTCATTATCACTCTGACATGAGGTACAGTGCTAGGTCTTTCAAACGGGCTATCAACCAAAGCCCTAGGTGTCATACGAGCGGAGCTACAAGGCAAAATAGCATGGTTACGGACGTATGCAGACGAACGACACTTTTCTGACTTGATGGCTTCTCTCTCAAAACTCTGTGATTTATGTACAGGCAAATTAATTGTATGAACTCCATTGTCAAGAAAACTATTTAAAAAATCAGCCTGGTACGTTTCATAGCAATTTGGTGATTTATTACAAAACTGTGGCCATTTATTTTTGGTTACGGACGTACACTTTTTCGGTTACGGACTAGGGTGGGCTGAAAAAAACTTTTTTTGGAATTTCAATATGCCAGTGGTATAGAAAGTTGGCTATGGCCAAAAAATGATAATTGGTGCAAAAAAAAATTTGTGGCATGCGACGTGTGCCGGGCCACTCCGGCTTTTAAGAAAATGCATATTTTCAGTCATTTCTCATGCTTTTTTAGACCATTTTTTGGCCTGAGTCAGCTACCTTGGTTTCAGAAGGCTCAATGGCATACTTAGATCTTCTTCGAAGGCCATTTTGGATATGAAACACCATAAACAGGTGGCTTATATTTAAGATGTAGCCATTTCTGGGTAAATGTTGGGAATCGGAATTTGGCTTTTTTTGCTAAAAATTGCCCGAAAAATTCGAAATTATCGGAATTGTCCCAACAAAAAATTATTTCAAGGGAATTGTGATTACCCCGAGTCCTCCCCAATGCCCTAAAAAACATTTCCAGTGAATTATCTGCATTGAGTTGTGGTTTGAGTATCCAGAATAGGGGCAATTCCGTAAAGTCAAATTTACAGATTTGACACTTTAGCAGCTTGTGTAGTCCTACCATTACACCTCAGTTATTTCATTGTTAAATAGGGATGAGGCCAGGTAACAGGGGTATCAGACAAGCCATCAACCAAAGCTCCAAGTGCAATAGGAGCTGAGCTACAAGGCGAAATGTCATCGTGTCGAATGTACAGCGCGTGAGTAGTACTGAGTACATTCGACACAAGATGACATTTCACCTTGTAGCTCAGCTCCTATTGCACTTGGAGCTTTGGTTGATGGCTTGTCTGATACCCCTCTTAACTGGCCTCATCCCTATTTAACAATGAAATAACTGAGAAGTAATGGTAGGGCTACACAAGCTGCTAAAGTGTCAAATCTGTAAATCTGACTTTACGGAATTGCCCCTATTCGGGATACTCAAACCACACCTCGATGCCGATAATTCGCTGGAAATGTTTTTTAGGGCATTGGGGAGGACTCGGGGTAATCACAATTCCCTTGGAATCATTTTTTGTTGGCACAATTCCGATATTTTCCATTTTTTCGGTCAATTTTTAGCAAAAAAAGCCAAATTCCGATTCCCAACATTTACCCAGAAATGGCTACATCTTAAATATAAGCCGCCTGTTTATGGTGTTTCATATCCAAAATGGCCTTCAAAGAAGATCTAAGTATGCCATTTGGCTTTCTGAAACCAAGGTAGCTGACTCAGGCCAAAAAATGGTCTAAAAAAGCATGAGAAATGACTGAAAATATGCATTTTCTTAAAAGCCGGAGTGGCCCGGCACACGTCGCATACCACAAATGTTTTTTTGCACCAATTATCATTTTTTGGCCATAGCCAACTTTCTATACCACTGGCATATTGAAATTCCAAAAAAAGTTTTTTTCAGCCCACCCTATTACGGACGTACGTGTGTGAATTGGGGGGTTAAAGGCCACCCTGGGTGCAAGACTGATGCACTAATTCAACAAATTTTCTTCTTTTATGCAAACAAGAAGTCTTTTCCAATAAATATTGATCACGAAATGACTTCAGTACAGAACATTTTTGCTGTTTTCATGCTTGCAACATGCAACCATAATATCCATATTTCTGGTCCTTAAATTCACACTTTTTCGGGCATTTAAAGAACTGAAAATCACAAGTTCTTCCTCAATACTTCAGTGTAATGACACATATCCTGTTAATAGAGGTTGACCAAAAGCATGACAAATAAGATTTAGCAGGCCTTTGGCAAAAATTAATGAAATATTAGGGAAAATCAATCATTCTCGGAACTATTTTTAGGTTCGCTTTTGGCACCAAATCAAGAGTGATACAGCTCCAAATTTTTTTAGAAAACCTGCAGATGCAATTAAAATTCTCAGTTTCTTAATGTATAATGGCAGGTTTATCTTGTGGTACAATTTTCTGCCATTTGGTCATGTTGCTATCGAACTATACCCATCATTCAAGCCATTTAATGACAGAAAATTAGGTTAAAAATTACCAAATTCGGGGGATACCATGTATTTTCGGTCTTATAGTTCGTACAGTTTTGAAATTAAGCCCAAAAGACAGGTATTGAGGTGTTTTGGCAAGGCCAAGTCTGTCTCCCAGTTTTTGTACCATTACCTCTCTTTATATGTACTATCATAAATATGGTTACGGACGTACATGTATGTACGGTTACGGACGTACACACTTTGAAGAGCTCTCCTTGGCAACTGTATTCAGTTGAAATGATGGAAGTCATTACGATACTATTCTTGGACATGAATGTGCTTTGTATTAGGAGTTTCCTAAATTTGACATCAGAAGCATGTAAGCAGCATAACAATTTAGTGTTTTTCGGTTACGGACGTACACTGAACGTTTTAATTTCTCGATATCATTGCCTGTCAGAGTTCTAAGGAGCTCAGTCAAAAAATCTTAACATAAAATGAAAATGTAGTGTTATAGACTGCATCTAGTAACAAAATGGAATCAAATAACCTATTTTTGCGATGGCAGTGGCTCCTAACGTTAAAGAAGAGAAAAATTAATTTATTTGGTGTCGCCGAATGTTACATTACTTTAATGCAGATATCTCAAAAACTAAACAAGATAATCAATTGATTTCTTTTGCAACTGAAAATAGACTTATTCAGGCACATCATGAAACCCCTGACACATAATAATATCAATTTTGAATTGTTCACTCATTGGTTGATGTATCTATGGAATTGCCCTTTAGTAAGTAAGCCTTAATCTCTTTGATTTAATTTAATTGTCATTGACTCATCGTTTATCGCTGTCTAAATAGAGCCTTCAACCTGAGTTTGTATTTTCATTTGTTCAAGGAGCGTTCTGTTGAGGGTCATGAAGGCGAACCAAAGGCAGAGTCTTTACCTCGACCCTCGACTTCAAATTCATCCGACCTTGACATTGATCGAGTGCTGCCCCCTTCAGCATTAAAACAAGACTACATTCAGAAACACATGATTCCGGTCACTCTTGATATGAAACGGCCTGTCACCCCCGGTGGTGCTGCTACGGATGTCTTGGAGGACAAAGATCTATTGGAGACTGGTAAGATATTCCTAGACTTTCATGGGTTGCCCCGAGAAGGGAGGGTTGGTCTAGTGGTAGCGTGTTGGACTGCCAATCGCTGGGTCCAGGGTTCGAATCCAGCTCTTGCCGGGTCACCTGGGCCTATGTTGGACAGCTCTTTCAGTCATCCTTCGCCTCATTGCCGTGTCCTCCTCCTGTCCTAATTAGCCTACCAAGTGCATAAATACAGGACATAAAGCCCCAATCATCCATCAGGGTTGCCCCGTTCACTTCCACTGTAACAGTGTGCTGGTGCCATCTGAGCCCTACATGGCCCCATCTGGTCTCCATACTCGAGTAATGATCATAGTCCATAGGTGGCTAGTACCAAATTCTGTGATTTGATCGACAGCAGTAGCTGAGAGAACAATTGAATCAATGTCCACTCATTCTCTCATTCATTATAGCTTTGAGATGTCACTACTAGCTGCTAGTCCTCTGAATTGTGGCTGGAAACAAGTCTTGAGATAGTCTTCGGTGTTACATTGAGCCACTTGTTAGCTATTATCTACCTATAGTTATATGCCAATGTTGCATCAGGAGCTTTAGCATTGAATTTTTTTTGTCATATTTTTGACATTGCTTTGATTAGACAACATGAATAGGTTCATTAGATTTTAGATTTTAAAAGGAACGCAATAACTTGGACTTCTGTAATTCATACATGTATATTCATTCATTGCAGCTGTAGATGACTCGGACAGTGAGATTGATGAAGCTCTGAGGAACATCGCAGAACGCAGCAGGAAGGAGGGTTACAGTCTGAGCACAGATTTGACAAATCATTCCAAGTTGTCTTCTCATGAATCTGTGGAAGAGCCCGCCCCTGGGGAACAGTTTGAAGTTGTCCTGAAGAAACACCTTGGCAGTCTGGGACTCAATGTCACTGTAAGTGAATTTACTGATTAATAACTGTGCACATAACAAGTGGGCATTGTGGCAGCTCTCAAAAAATGTTTTTTTGATTTCAAACAAACAATAAGTGAGTGTGAACTTATGAAGGAGATTTTCATGAAATTATTTATCAGTTGAACATTGATAATTTATTGAAATAATGATTTAGTTGTACCACAGATAGCAATATTTGAAAATTATGAATCAATCTCTCTTTAAGTTATATGAAAAAAAAAAAGACAAAATTTTGCAAAACATTCACACAAAACTTATGTCTACTTATGAAAAAAAAGTAGTACAATACTACAAAACACTTTAAATTTGTTATTTCTAGGGTGGCATAAACACAAGCGTCAAGCATGGAGGCATTTACGTCAAGTCTTACACCCCTCCGAATAGTGATGAGGATGCACGCAAACAAGTTGTAGTTCGTCCGGGTGACAGAGTCATGGAGGTAGATGGCATAAGCCTGGTTGGGGTGACCCACAAGCAAGCCGTTGAAACTTTGCGAAATGCCCCAGAACTGTGTCACATGGTGCTGATAAGAGGGAATATACCCCCTGCGAAAGATGACACAGCCCCAAGTAGTGCCTCGTCAGAGTTATCTGCCAATTCACCGTACGAAGAAAGAGGCACGCACAACAGCAGCATTCCTGATTACAGCTTTGTGTCCAGTGGTGAGTGGTTTGCTGATGATTTATTATCTTTTTTCATGTTCTAGATTTTCCCCCAGTTTTCTTTTTACGTGGTTTATGATTTTTTCACAATTTTCGCCACAATCAGGGCTTTCGTTGATGAATTGAAAATTTTGTCATTCTGAGGAATTAGAAAGTCTTGACCTTTGAAGCTCTCCCTTTTGAAACTTTAAAATCAGATGTGATTTCAATTCAGCTTAATGAGAAATATTGTGACGAACTAGCAAGCTTGTTGGTAATGTTTCTTTATTGAACAATGAATAAGTTCTCCAATTTTGCATCAATTAAATCCGGAAGAAAAGTCTTGTGTATAAATGATTTGAATTGTCTTTTCATGTTTAAATTCATGGATTTGATGCTTTCCAACTTAATATTCTGCCTGTGCACCATGTGAAGGGGGCGTAATTCTAGTAGGTGGGATATTTTGAGTAGGTGGGATATTTTAAGTAGGTGGGATATTTTGAGTAGGTGGGATATTTTAAGTAGGTGGGATATTTTGAGTAGGTGGGATATTTTGAGTAGGTGGGATATTTTGAGGAGGTGGGGTATTTTGAGTATAGGTGGGATATTTTAAGTAGGTGGGATATTTTAGGTTGGTGGGATATTTTATGTAGGTGGGATATTTTAGGTAGGTGGGGTATTTTAGGTAGGTGGGGTATTTTAAGTAGGTGGGGTATTTTGAGTAGGTGGGATATTTTGGGTAGGTGGGTTATTTAAGTAGGTGGGGTATTTTGTGTAGGTGGGATATTTAGAGTAGGTGGGATATTTTAAGTAGGTGGGGTATTTTGAGTAGGTGGGATATTTTGAGTAGGTGGGATATTTTAAGTAGGTGGGGTATTTTGAGTAGGTGGGATATTTTAAGTAGGTGGGGTATTTTAAGTAGGTGGGGTATTTTAAGTAGGATATTCTAAGTAGGTGGGGTATTTTGAGTAGGTGGGATATTTTAAGTAGGTGGGGTATTTTAAGTAGGTGGGGTATTTTAGGTAGGTGGGGTATTTTGAGTAGGTGGGATATTTTAAGTAGGTGGGGTATTTTAAGTAGGTGGGGTATTTTAGGTAGGTGGGGTATTTTGAGTAGGTGGTATATTTTAGTAGGTGGGGTATTTGAAGTAGGTGGGATATTTTAGGTGGGATATTTTATGACAGAATGTCATAAAATGGTAGCACTTTCTGCAGATGTTTTGGATTTTCCAGCATTTTTTAAAAATATCCAGTTCATGGTAGGAATATGTTGCTGTCATATTTTGGAACCCTTAGGTGTCCTGTTTCATCTGGCTGAACTGTCATTTTCTGTCTTGACTTGAATGGCTGTAAGTCTTGGGGAGTCTTTTTCCTGAGGTCTTGACACAGCAGTGGTCCAGCAAAGACTGAATCAAAACAATCACGGCACCTCTATTTATCAACTTTGGCGCCTTCCCAGCATGCACTGCTGCGCTCTGGGTCATGTGATCATCCAAGATGGAGGGAATGTTCAAAATCTGTGGATTCACTGATTTGCGTCGGACGAAAAAGCGATCCGCGATGATATTTATACCCTCCGGATCTCTTTGAAAAGTAGAAATATCAATCCGTGAGTCCATGACGATTCTTTTGGTGGTAAAATGAAGTCTGTAGCACTTCTGAGAGCCGAGATTTTTGGCTTTGAAGTCGGCGTTAGTGTTTATTTTGTTTATTTTGTTTATTTCACACATGCTGTCAATCGTGACATCATCGATCGTCACATTCCCCTCTTCTAATATTTTTCTTCCCTCTGGGATGTTCTTGAAATTCCAATGTTAATCAATCGGATGTAAGACATTCTTTTGATCCTGTTTTGGAGGGTGTGAAATTCCAATGTCATGTTATCGGATGTCAGACATTCTTTTGATCCTGTTTTGGAGGGTGTGAAATTCCAATGTCATTTTATCAGATGTAAGACATTCTTTTGATCCTGTTTTGGAGGGTGTGAAATTCCAATGTCATGTTATCGGATGTCAGACATTCTTTTGATCCTGTTTTGGAGGGTGTGAAATTCCAATGTCATTTTATCGGATGTAAGACATTCTTTTGATCCTGTTTTGGAGGGTGTGAAATTCCAATGTCATGTTATCAGACGTAAATTCAATCTTCTGATTCTATGGAATAGGCCACTAAGTCTAAATGTTCCATTCTGTGTTAAACTTTCAGGAAGCGCTATTTAGTTGTCCAGAAGACAATCTTCTTGTTAAGATGAAGGAGTGTGATTCGTTCGAACCACAAATTTTCGACCGACAAGGAACTGGCTGTACTGACGGATAAATGGCTTCTCCTTGCAGATAGCCTCCTCATAAGGTCTTCTAAGCATTTTCATTCTTTTATGTGGTGGAAATTCTTCCTCCTTTGTTTCAATGTTAATGAAATCTTCTGAACCTTCAGAAACGTCGTTGAATTTCTCACTTTTCCCAGACTCACCCGACCCTGGTGAGATATTATTTTCCTTCATCTTGCAAATGAATGTCTCCTGAACCTTGAATTCTTGAATTTCTTCAACCTTGTCTTGAATCTTTTCCACAGATTCCCAAATTCTTCTACAAGTACCAATTCCTGTACTTTTTCCGTTGACTTTTCTCAGGGATGTCTCCTGGAGCCTCCCCACCCGCTCCATCCCTGACTTGGCTGACACCATGATTTCTTTTTTAGGACTCAGAGTGCTTTCCTCCAACAACCGAACATCAGACTTCCTTAGCTCACCAATACTGGACACTTGTCCCTGTACCTCCGTACCTGACACTGATTGTCCCTGTACCCTTGTACCCGACGTTTGTCCTTGTATTGTGATCTCCTCCTCAGAATGTGTTCTCCCTTTGGAGCACTTGCCTTCCATTTCTTTGTTTGAATATGTTTCAAATTGTACAATTTTATTACAGGCCACATCAGGGTCGATTGACGTGACCTTTAATAGTTTAACGAAGAGGACTCGTTCATCTCTTCACTTTCAGGGTTTACCACTTGGCAGTCTGCCCAACTGGTTACTCTTTGGATCAGCTCAGTCTGTGACTCTGGGCATTCTCTCTTAAAATGTCCTGGCCGGCCACATTTGTAGCATTTCCTTTCTTGCAATCCAGTTTTGATTTGAGCCTGGCCAGAAATCAAGCTACTCAGTTGAGTGGTGAGCTCTAACAAAGCCTGTTTGATTTCCTTTATCTCATTGTCAGGATCAGTTTGGACATTTGAGGCAGTAGATGTTGGTCTTGTATCTTGGACAGCCTGGATTTTAGTTCTGGCTGTATTCTCCCTTTTTATCTTGCGAAATTCATCGTGTTCATAAACGTGATCCACAGCTTCATCCAGATTTCGGGGCATTTTCAGATATTCAACGTTGTACCTTAGGTCTTCGTCACTGAGGCCGTCAAAAAATTGCTTGATCAACATCTGTTCCCTTGCCACATCATCAAGGCCTTGCGGATAAGCTTTCCGAACCAGGATTTTCAGATCAGCAGAAAACTGTTTAATTGTTTCACTAGACTGAAGTTTCCTATGGTGAAACTGTCTGGCACAAATTTGTGGAGTTTCATTGATTCGGAATCTTTGATCCAGCTCCTTCACTAGAAGATCATAGTCTCCTCTCAAGTAGGCGTCCAACTCAAACACAAAGTCGGCAGCATCACCACTGAGACATGCCAAGAGATGATGCAATTTCTGTTCTGTGGCCCAATCTTCTGTAATTGACTCAAATTGCCTATTAAAAGTCTTCCATCTTCCTTTCCCATCGAAACGTGGCAGAGAGATTTTAACCTGCTGAGCTGAGGTTCCCATTCTCCTTGCCGAGTTCTCATTACACCTATCTCGAACTGATTCATTTCGGGGAAAGCAATTTCTCAAGTTTTGGGCGAAATAATTGTCTCCCAATTTATCCGGGTAATGTTTGTTACTCCAGGGTGGGCCATCATATCCATTAAATCCAGTCCCCCTTGGGTACCCATTGCCGGGGCTCTTGAAGAACCAGTCATCCGTCCTGGGTTGCCGACTGTCACAGTTCCAGTCTTGCCTTTGATGCTGATGTTCTCTCATGGGTGGAATGTACGCTCTTTCTGAAGTCCGGGACTGTCTTTGATCAGGATTCCAGCCCTGCCTGTTTTGTGGGTGACTGCTCGTTGGAGGAATGCCATAATGCTCTTCGTTCGGCATTGCTTTTCTATACGGTCTGTGAAATTCTTGTTGTCTTTGCTGTCTGCTGCTGTTTCTTGAATAGGGCCCATGGCGACTCTCTCTTTCAGGATAGTTCAACTGTTCATTGTCTGACGAGTTCACATGGTTCCAGTTCTTGTTTCCCGGCATCGGACTGTAACAATCCCTTTCTTCAGCATTCACTGGAAGTCCATAAGAGCCTTGTCCAAATTCCTTGGAATCGTAGTAGTCCGCTGACATATCGATAAGATCCCCTTCCTCGTTGAGGCTATCTTCATGTACTCCTTGAGTGACTTTACTTCTTGTT
Organism: Platynereis dumerilii; assembly: GCA_026936325.1. Taxonomy (NCBI): domain Eukaryota; kingdom Metazoa; phylum Annelida; class Polychaeta; order Phyllodocida; family Nereididae; genus Platynereis; species Platynereis dumerilii. The sequence goes on along the minus strand of JAPTHN010000002.1, from coordinate 18,927,705 downwards.
TCTTCAGCCATTTTAATTTTTTTTTCTTGTTTTTTTTCGTTCGAGGTCAATGTTCTTTTCGGTTCGTCTCTCTGGATCGCTCTTGACGGATGAATCTTCAGCCTGCGATCCCACTTCTGACACCAATTGTGACGAACTAGCAAGCTTGTTGGTAATGTTTCTTTATTGAACAATGAATAAGTTCTCCAATTTTGCATCAATTAAATCCGGAAGAAAAGTCTTGTGTATAAATGATTTGAATTGTCTTTTCATGTTTAAATTCATGGATTTGATGCTTTCCAACTTAATATTCTGCCTGTGCACCATGTGAAGGGGGCGTAATTCTAGTAGGTGGGATATTTTGAGTAGGTGGGATATTTTAAGTAGGTGGGATATTTTGAGTAGGTGGGATATTTTAAGTAGGTGGGATATTTTGAGTAGGTGGGATATTTTGAGTAGGTGGGATATTTTGAGGAGGTGGGGTATTTTGAGTATAGGTGGGATATTTTAAGTAGGTGGGATATTTTAGGTTGGTGGGATATTTTATGTAGGTGGGATATTTTAGGTAGGTGGGGTATTTTAGGTAGGTGGGGTATTTTAAGTAGGTGGGGTATTTTGAGTAGGTGGGATATTTTGGGTAGGTGGGTTATTTAAGTAGGTGGGGTATTTTGTGTAGGTGGGATATTTAGAGTAGGTGGGATATTTTAAGTAGGTGGGGTATTTTGAGTAGGTGGGATATTTTGAGTAGGTGGGATATTTTAAGTAGGTGGGGTATTTTGAGTAGGTGGGATATTTTAAGTAGGTGGGGTATTTTAAGTAGGTGGGGTATTTTAAGTAGGATATTCTAAGTAGGTGGGGTATTTTGAGTAGGTGGGATATTTTAAGTAGGTGGGGTATTTTAAGTAGGTGGGGTATTTTAGGTAGGTGGGGTATTTTGAGTAGGTGGGATATTTTAAGTAGGTGGGGTATTTTAAGTAGGTGGGGTATTTTAGGTAGGTGGGGTATTTTGAGTAGGTGGTATATTTTAGTAGGTGGGGTATTTGAAGTAGGTGGGATATTTTAGGTGGGATATTTTATGACAGAATGTCATAAAATGGTAGCACTTTCTGCAGATGTTTTGGATTTTCCAGCATTTTTTAAAAATATCCAGTTCATGGTAGGAATATGTTGCTGTCATATTTTGGAACCCTTAGGTGTCCTGTTTCATCTGGCTGAACTGTCATTTTCTGTCTTGACTTGAATGGCTGTAAGTCTTGGGGAGTCTTTTTCCTGAGGTCTTGACACAGCAGTGGTCCAGCAAAGACTGAATCAAAACAATCACGGCACCTCTATTTATCAACTTTGGCGCCTTCCCAGCATGCACTGCTGCGCTCTGGGTCATGTGATCATCCAAGATGGAGGGAATGTTCAAAATCTGTGGATTCACTGATTTGCGTCGGACGAAAAAGCGATCCGCGATGATATTTATACCCTCCGGATCTCTTTGAAAAGTAGAAATATCAATCCGTGAGTCCATGACGATTCTTTTGGTGGTAAAATGAAGTCTGTAGCACTTCTGAGAGCCGAGATTTTTGGCTTTGAAGTCGGCGTTAGTGTTTATTTTGTTTATTTTGTTTATTTCACACATGCTGTCAATCGTGACATCATCGATCGTCACAATATTCTGAAATTTTAACATTTCATTTCATCAATGACAATCCGTGAATCCAAACAAACATAAGCTGTAGGGGTGGCGATAGTACCCAATAGATTGTATCACAACCTTATATGACCAATTGTTTCACTGATCTTTCTTCCAATCATGTTTTGGGCTTTGGATATGATTTATTTATTCACGGGTATTTTTATTTTGCCATTAACATTCTGTTCTTTTTCCTTGCTTGATTTCAGCACATTCCTCCTAAAAATAAACATTAATCCACAAAAAGCAACTAAGCAAAAGATGCTATTAGATTTCTGTATGATTCATTTACTAGAATCACTGATAAACTTACGTAGATCTGCTCATAAATGTGTTAACATTGATTTGTATGATTCACTTATTGGCTAATATTGAGAACAAATAATAAATCAATCATTAAGTCTTATTGATTTATCAATTCATTTGGGTATTGAACCTCATATTGGTTTCACATATCTGCAATTTGCACTCAAATAGGAGTGTCTGTTGTCATGCTTTAAATTTATAAATAAACTGCAGAGAAAGAATTTGTAGTTTTTCCCCATCTTGAAAATTTGCAACATAAGCGTAAGACGAGTAGGTTTGTCCTGTGCTCAAATAGGACTCATTTTCAGGTAAATTTGGCTTCAATTAAATTCATTATAGTGCGTTAGTGCTGAAGTGGCATGTTAGTTTTAAATCTATGCTTGTATTGTCAATTTATCATAAAGAAGATTCAGCTATCAGTGAAAAATTAGCTTAGCTAGTTGCATGTTTACTTTTCCAGGTACACAAGCTTACCTGTTAGGCCTAGGTGAAGTTTAGTAGCTGTAATTGAGTTGATCTTCTCGCAGTCTGTTGAGACTTCATACCAGATGTGACGACCAATGGACTACAGAAGTGAAATACAATCAGCTATTTCAGAACATAAATTTAACATTAAATGAACTGCTTACTTAATATAGTTATTTCAAACCTGTGTAATTTATAATAAAATGAAACCCACATAACAGCATTGGACCTATGCGACCCCTGTCCCTGCAATACTAACAATTCATCACACTTCTTCTCTAAAGCTTCTCTTTATACCTTTTGAATGTTGAAATTGATAACAAAGTCTTATCCAGTACTTTCAATAACTAGATCTATAATTGTGTGGCCTGCAGGTCAGAAATAAGTGCTCTTCCACTCATCCAAGAGTTTGCCTCTAAATAGCCCACACCGGTGCTGATGGGGCGTAAAACACGAACTCACTCACCCCACTTGTCCAAGATGACGGGAAATATTACATTGTTTTTCTGCCCCTCATGAAATCCCTCCTCAGCACCGCATTACTTTCACTCTTCCTCCGCTTCGCAATTTCTTTGCCTGTTTTTTACCCGTAGTTCAAGAATCTTGTCAGACTGTCGCCCTTTAATGATTTTGTTTGTTTTAATTGTATATTGCATGCATGGCTACCTGTAGTTGTTATCATGTGCTACTAATTTGGAGATCTTGCAATGAACTAAGAATTTTCTCCCCTCTTCCCTCGTCGTTGCCGTCCACCTGTCCTAATTAGCCTACCAAGTACATAAATACAGGACGTAAAGCTCAATCATCCATCCGCCCGTCTCCCCTATTCCATATGGGCCTGATGCCTCACTCAATGGCAGTGGCTAAGGTTAGGAGCCGGGCGCAATTCCCAGCATAGTTGACAAAGTTTTCATCCTATGCATTTTATGAGTGCTCGTCACCTCATACCATTTCCCCGGCCTATCCTATTACGTCTAATCAGTCAAAATTCAGGACGTAAAATCCACACTCTCTCCCCCCTTCAGTAGCCTACTGGGGCTCTTGTCAATTTATTTATGACAAGATTTACAAATTGTTAGCACATGATACATTATATAGCAGTGATGTTTGTTTGATAGTTGTAGTTCTAGATAGAACCCTGAGTGGCGTGTCTGCATGATTGTCCTTTGTTGTTGTAGCTGAGAAATTTGAGTTGGTCCTCATTAAAGACGACAGTTGGTCCGACCAAGAGGAGGAGACAGGTAAACTGCTAATTAGATAAAGGATGTTGCTCTTTTCTTTTAGTATTTGTTTTATGATTTAGCCCTTTATTTGTTGATGTGGAACAGTTTTATTCTGATGACATGTGTTCTGTAATAATATGTAAGCTTTATTCTTCATTTTGAGAAGAAGAATGTTTTAAAATTTCCAAAATTTTTGGGTGGCAACCGTTGTTGGTGCGTCATTCCCTAATCCTATTGCCTCCTAACTAATGGACTCGTTAGTTTTGTGGTTGCATTGGCGTTTGATCCTCCAAAATTTTGTTTGTCTCAACACTGCACACGTACCAGAGCACTTCCAGAGTCCAGACCTGTTTAGAACAGTCTTAAAGGTGCATCTTCCAAAATTAGAATTAATATGGAACTCCTTGTAATAGTATAACTGACTATATTATCTATATTTGATCTGTCAATGACTGTCATTTGATTAGGGAACGTGCATGTGGTGAATCTGGAGAAGGGCAGCAGTGGACTTGGCTTCAGTGTCCAGGGAGGCGTAGGTTATCACGAAGATATCGACCAGTGTGTAGTGCGAATAAGGAAGGTCTATCCAGTTGGTCCTGCTGCACATTCTGGGAAGATACGAGAAGGCGATGTCTTGCTGCAGGTCGATGGCCACCCCCTCAAACATCTTTCCCATCAGGTGAGCCAATTGATATTTAAAGGGCCAAAAATTAAGTGTAATTATCTGGATTGTCACATTTGAACAAGTAATGGTTTTTCATCTCAATGCTTTTAAAATCTTCTGGCTGTAAAAAGAGGGTGAGCATTTTAAAAAGAAGTCTGATAAATGTTTCTACTGCCAAAATGCAGGCAAAGGAATGAAAAATATTAATTTGGTCTAAATTGTTGTCACTGAAAATAAGTAAACAAAATTTCTTGTTTGTAGGAGGTACTAAATGTCTTGCGAAGAACTGAAGATCGTGTTAAACTGCTTGTGTGTCGGCCTCGGGATGGAGTGTTGCCAGAACTCATTCAAAGGGTAAGTCACAATTGAAATGATTGTTGTTATGAAGCAGGAAATCCGTTTCATTTCTGTGCGAATTTTGAAAATCTCTTGGGGTAATTTTGAGAAATTTCGGAACTTAAAATATTCTACTTCTATAATCTGCTGGGAACCACGTCCGCCATTGTGCGGGTCTGTAGTAATTCTTGGTGAAATGGCTTTTTTGACAGAACTGTTTCAAATTATGCAAAAAAAAAGGAAACAATAAAAATAGTAGAATTAACCGATGCTTCTGAAGTAGATAAATAATCTGGCATTTTCTTGTCACCAGGAATCCCCCTTTGGCAACATCTCCGACACGAGGCGTTCGCTCTCTTCCAAGTCATCAACGGTTGACACCTTGGAGGACATCAACGTGTCTCAGTTTGGTGCGGAACGACTCGGAGCTGCCAGACCTCCGCAGATACAAAATGATATCAAAACAGAAGAAAACGTTCAAGCTTTAAATCATGCAGCATCTGCATCCTTGGAGGACCACATAGTTGATGGAAGAGAAGCTAATGCAGATGAGGAAGACGACAGAGATGCCAAAGTTGAAGTTGTGGATGTTCAGGCACCTTTGCACTTCACTGAAGATGACTCGCATCTCCCTGGGGTGCGTATTATAAACATATTTTGTCTGTTTACGGGATTTTATTATTTCACAATGTTATGTGAAATACTTAGTGAACAAGAGGTAGAATACTTCCAACAAGTTCCAAGCTAGTGAACAAGAGATAGGAAACTATTATAAATAGAATCCAATGGATGATTATCAATATGATACTAGAACGTACTCTATTGGTTACGGGGTAATATCTTATAAATGAAAGGTTAATTAAGTACATATATATCTACTGTTCTATTGATAACATTGAGTGGTGCTTGTTCTGGATGGTGCATGACTACAACCCTGGCTTTCACCAGAACACTTGAGTGCTTTATTGAGAATCATCTTTGTGATGAAATCACAATAATAAAATTTCAACTGAAACATAATGGCTGTATCCAAGCTTCTAGAACTGAAGCTCTTGACGTTGTCACATGTTTATATCCGAGAAAATGTTAAAATGTGACTTTAACGATATATATATTTTGCAGATGTTCACTGTGACTTTAACGAAAGGTGACAAAGGTTTGGGATTCACAGTCGCAGGAGGACAGCATACGACGGGCTACTTCTATGTCAAAGACATTTTGTATGAACCTGCTCTGTCAGCTGATAACATACAACCAGGGGACAGACTCATCAAGGTAAGTAAAATGGCACTTTGGATGTCAAGGTTTGCTCTAAGGCCTGGTCAAGATAGATAATTATAGTCCCAGCATATTGGCTGACAATTATAAGTTACTGATTCTGGTCAGGACTACTTGTTTGTGGAATATACTTTTATTCATCCTTTCCTTAAAATATAAAAATAAGTGGATTATTTACATGTTTACACGCTCATTTCTTCCTGTTCTGGACACCATGACCCCACAATTCCTGATAAACTAGTGCACGGCAAAAATAATCATACTATTGTTTTGTTTTTTGTGCAGGTGAATGAAGTAGACATGAGGGGCCTGAACCACAAGGAGGCCGTGGCCTACTTGAGACAAACTCCGCCAACCGTCACCATCCAGTTTTACCGATCGGAATTAGAAAATGAGGTGGCGGAGATCACAGAGAACCTGAAGAATGCCAAGAAGGTTTGTCAGATTACTTCCTTAATCGATTTAAAAGCTGTTAATGAACAGTTTTGTACAAATATGTGCTCTTTGGTTATAAATCAGAGATGCATTTTGCCAAATTCTCTGCTTAGCTATTTTGATTGTGACAGCTGATTGCTGATCTAATACTGTCATATGTACAAGTTAATGATTGGTGATGGTGATTTTGAAGTACTAAGAATACGGCCCGCTAGTGGAACTCTCCTTTTTCCTGCTCTCCGGTGTCCCCTCGCACATTAAAATCTCCGGAAACATCCGCCATTTTGTCGGCCTGTAAAATGCAATGGAACCGGGATGTTCCGAGGTCCATAACAGCGTTTAATCAGCCTAACATTACTGGATTAGCCCAAAACATTTGAGTTCTGTATCTAATCAATGGATCCCACCAGTTTTACGAGACATACCTGTGATTAATCCGGATATTTCGCTCGATGAAGTCCGTCAGGCCGATTCCCGCCACATTTTTCTGCCTTCATCCAGCCCTAACTGAAGATATATGTCGTCAATTGACTGGATATTGGTCGGAATCCATGGTAAACATTCCATTTAAGGCTCGGTGATACAATCTGTAGTGTTTTAGTGGTTTTAGAACTGTCCTGGAGCCCGGAATCCAAGCGTCCATCGACTTCGCAATGGTACAAAATGGCGGCGTGTTACCGGAAAAAGTTTATTCGTGCGCCCAGACGCGGGAGAGCAGTGAAAAGGAGAGTTCCACTAACACAGCGAATTGTTGATGTTATATAATGTTTAAATGTAATATTGACCAGTAATTGAATTGCTTGCCCATTTAAAAAAAATTGTAAATATAATTTGGTTGATTGCTGTGAATTAATTGCAGGATCTGTTTGCAAAAAGACTTCACCGATCCCAGGTAGAATGGCTAATAAGTAGTTGTGTCGTAGTGTTGTAGTTTTAGTTTCAGCATGTTTAGTAGCTAGTTCATTGCTGTCTTTTTGTTTCACTCCACGTCCCAGTGTTAGTCGTATAGTTGTTTTGTATGACGTGGTTATTCCAACTTTTCAAGACCGTTTCTTTTCATGTATTTTGTTGTTTGTATTGATCTGATTATTAGAGAGGTTTTGCTGCACGTTTCCGTGTGACGTGTACGTGGGAGTTGCCATGACAACAATGTAATAAGATAGCACTTGTACATGTATACGTCACACGTGAACGACTGAACGTGTAGCTAAACCTCTCTATTCAGTTGCTTGTAGCAACATTTTAAAGAGTCAATGTTGCAATGTTCTTATTCAGTTTCTTAGTTCAGACTTATCAGCTTATGTGTTGTGACAAATACATGAAATCTGAATTTGCAACTGTATTAGTTTCTCAAATAAAATTTTGGGTCCGAATCTACTAGTTGTGTCCAAAGTGTTACATGGGCAAAAATATTAGAACTAACACCAAAGTTATCATATTGGTAAAAACCTGCAGCTATAATTCTCTAGTTTACTGTTTTTAAAATTTTATAACAAATTGTTATTTCCTCTTCCTGTAATTGACTTTTTCTCTCACAAAGTCAGGTTTCTCACGTATGTGATGAAATTCGGATGGACATGGGAATTAATCTCTTATAGCATAGGTTATTTTCATATTTTATCACAAAAACACAATAAATTAAGAAAAATAACGTGCAAGCACTTTAACAGCTGCTTGTAGATAGAATTATCTATGTGTCTATCTATGTGGCTATCTGTGTGTCTATCTAAGTATCTATGTATGTGTCTATGTATGTGTCTATGTATGTGTCTATCTACTTGTCTATCTATCTATCTATCTATCTAACTATCTTCCTTTTTTCTTTCCTTCATTCCTTCCTTCATTCCTTCCTTCATTCCTTCCTTCCTTCATTCCTTCCTTCCTACCTTCCTTCATAACCTTCATTCACCCCCTGCCTTCCTTAATCCCTTCCTTCTTTCATCCCTTCCTTCATTCTGTCATTGAATTTGAAGACACTGGATCTGACTGCTGCTGTTGATGCTGGTTTCACTGCTGCTGGTCATTTGAAATTCGCGCCAAAAACGAGCATTTTAGCTTCGTAAATAAAAAGTTTAATGTCACAGAAGTTTACCAAAAGTTGATGGAAGCAAGATAAAATTATATTGAGACTGTATACTAAGTTTCAATGTGATAGGTGAAATAATGCGACCTCCTGTATGGTCAGAACCTTACCAAAAATGCCTTGTGTAATACAGGCTGCAAGCAGCTGTAAAAAACTACATTTCTGTAAGCAAAAAACTGACATGTATGGTAATCATACTAAGTGCAGCTTAATTGACGCAGCAGCAAAAATGGGCATTTTCAAGAGAATTTTATACATTTTTTGTCAGGAATATGATTTACATTGGCTAAATTATTCATTTATTAATATTAACCTACAGTGATTCTCTAAATATTGCAAAAATATTTTAACACTCATTATCATCTGATGCTATACAATTCCACATCTTTGTTAACGTATGTGATGTTGACATTTGACTTCCATTTAACGTATGTGATTTTCTGACGTATGTGATGGTTTGACCTAAGCTTCAGCTCATTTAATTATTTTTCAGCATGTCTCCTTAATAATGAGGTGTCATTGAATCAAAATGCATTGAATAGACTGACTATCATTCCAATGTTAGGGATCCGTTCATTTGTGCAATTTCCCTTTCTTAAGCTGCGTTCAAGTTTTATCCATGATGCATAGTTTAACCTAAAATGTCCGTTTTCGATAATTGATACAGCAGATTTAATTTCCCTTGAATAAAATAATTTTGATTGCATATTTATCAAAGGATAATGTTATTTAACTATTGATACTTATAACCAGTGTTGGTTAATATCTTATGCACAAATTTTCATATTGATTATATTTTAGGTCAATCTTGCCGTTCCTGTCAAATCATCACATACAAACTTATTCAAGTATTCATATGTGATAATGTAAACGAATATTATATGGATTTTCAAAGGAATGCATCACAAAATCACATTTGGAGGTGGCGGTTGAAATTTGGTTATCTGCACTAATTTAAAATAACAAAAAAGCGACAAATATTCTGACAAAATGTATGTGATTATTTGACATCCTTTGAAAATTGTCAAACATCACATACATGTTGAACATCAACATTTTAAGTTTTCTGTTGGTATTATTGAATCTTTTTATTGTTTCAATTTCAAATAACAGTAAACATCTTTAAACTATATAAAATCAATCTAGCTGCTTAACTTGTATGTGTTGTCCAGAGAACGTGCACCTCAGAAGTATGTGACAGTTGGACAATCGCCGGTCAACCATCACATACAACACATAAGAGTCAGTAAAAGGCATCAATTGGCGTATAACAAGTGCAATATGCAGTTAACACAATACGTTTCAAAAACTTAGTTCACCTGGTGTTTACTGTAGTGAATTTAAATCAGTTCAGAAGGACTGGAACTCACCATGTTGTGTCAACCATCACATACATCACATTCGTAATTTTGACCACATGGCTGGAAATCACCCTATTTCACATCTGTTCTGACATGAAAGTTGGAAAAAGAACACAAAATTGTTAAATTTAAAATATTTTCCTTTACTTTCCCTTCCAATTTCATTAAAATGGCTCAAAACCTCCCTATTATCTCACGTATGTGATGCATCTCACGTATGTGATGCACCACTTTTTTGCAGGAGAAAAATATTCAAGCGCCCTCTAGCTGTTAGGGTGTTGTTATAAACTCTCCAAAAAGGGCTAACAATGTAGTTCTCCTGGATATCTCCAGATGACACCATCATCCAGGCTATCTTTCCTGTAGAACTAAGATATTTTTAGCCTCATTTTTCTGAAATACGTATGTGATGCTTTGATTTTTTCATACACCGTCCTAGTTTTTAAGGTTTTGATCTTCAAATGTCACTCCAGCAAACTATTTTTGATTATAAATAGCAAATTTACTAAATTATCAATAACTCAGAACTCATACTTGTGTTGTATAGCCATTTTAAGGATTATTTATCTCATCTTGAAATTTAGGGAGAAATGTTTGACCAAAACATACAGAAATGGACCCTTTTTGAATGGGGTAAAAAATGAATTCCAAATGGTTATGGACTAAAAATTAAATTTTTGTGGCAAAGAAGAATATCTGTACTTCAGGTTACCACTTTGTTTTTGGTGGTTACACCATTTTGGTGCGACAATTTTATGGATTAAATTTAGGCAAATTAAAAATGTAACGCTTTGACATGCCAAAAACTGCCATTTTTTGGGCTGAAATTGTCAATAAAATAAAGACAAATTAATTTACAAACACAATTTTTTCACAAAAACGTAGCAAAAATTGTCTTTTTTGTGCTGCTAAAATTTCAGGAAAATTTATAGCATACCCAGCTAGCTATAGGCAGCAATGCGTTAAAATAATGGTTGGACACAACTAGTAGATTCGGACCCCATTGTGGTCTGGTGTATTTCTTGAACTGTCATGTTCGAAAACAAAATTGGTGTTGTGATGTGATATTAGACACGTATCTGAGTCTTAAAGTTCATTTTCATTCAATTAGGCCCTACTATGATTTTCACTCCAGATGGAAGAAGTTGACGCTGAATTCTCCCCAGTGAGGCAGGGAGACCGGTCATTGACCCCTGGAGCAGATGGAAGTGACGACAAACTCATGACGACCGTATCTTCGTGGGGGGAGACAACTCTGCCCATTCCGGATGATGAAAATGACGTCAAACTGCAAGAGGCCATCGACAATCTAACCAAACGTGGCGTGCAGCAGGTAGGGCTGCCCAACTGAAATTATCTATTTTTTTCATGTCATAGAAGCTGTTCATTTGCATGCCAGTAATTATCTTGGACTGTCTGAATTTTATTTAAATGAGGCAATGTAATAGTAATTTCACTTTGTTAGATTTTATGGAGGTTATCGTGTCATTGTTGCCTCTCACTCTTTTCAGGCAGGACTGGTGCAAGTGGATCTGGTGAAACCTGTCACTGGTAGTTTGGGAATCAGCTTGATGGTCGGAGAAAAGGCAGGGATGTCGGCCCTCTTCATTCGCTCGGTGGTCCCTGGGAGTGTGGCCGACCTGGACGGGACGTTGCGAGTGGGAGACAGACTCCTGCAGGTTGGTTGATAGATTGGGATATGTTACTCCAATGTAATGAGACTAGAAGTTGCCCATTATATCATGAAAAAGAGAGTGGTAGGGCAACAGTAGTGCATGAAGACAGTAAAATCGAAAAGCAAAATACAAACTTAGGAGTGGAAGTGAGAAAAGCAAAACACAAATTTAGGAGTGAAAGTTGTGGAAGTGAGAGGCAGTTGCAATGGTAGGCTAATGATAATTCAATGGCAAAGGCACATGAATGGAACATGATCATGAGCTGTGGTAGTAATAGAGTAATGAATCAGTTAATGGCAATCAAGTTGGTGGCAGAATTGTCAATACTGGATGGTATTGAGTAGCACCTTGCAGGTTGGCCTGTGGTGGGAGAGGGTGAAAGTTCATGGGATTGGGATGGGATATTGCTTATGGTATGATTCATAGTTGACTGAAAGTGATTGAATTTTATTTGTGAAGCATTTAATGTTTAAAGAAGAGTAAGTGATGGGAAAGAACTACAAAACAGATGTGTGTTTCGGGGTGTAGTTTGGGAAATATCCTGAAGGTGGCAGATAGGTTTACACAATCTGGGATCCACGGCATTTCATGACCTTAGGTAGCTAGTACTGCTTTCTGTGATTTGATTGGTCGAGAAGACAAGGGAATCAACATCCGCTGATTGACAATTATTTTGGGACGTTAACAGTGCCTGCTAGTCCGCTGATATGTGGATAGAAACGAGTCTGGGTTTACTGGAGCCAGTGGCGGCCCCTGTTGTAAGGAATTGCTGCAGGTGAAACTCCAAACTCGCACTTGCTCGGATTCTCGGAGGGAATCCGTCACTCGTATATGCTAAGGATTCTGGGAAGGAGGCTAGAACCGTTGCAACGGCCGCCATTGAAAAACATTGTAAACAGGCCAGCCATGCTGCTGGAGTGCTTGTAATTGTCCATGAATTGTCAGCACTCACCTGTTGTGCTTCATGTGTCAGTGGAACTTGCTTTAAACGAATATGATGGTGTATGACATCAACAATCCTTCCAAGGCAGGGTGACTTACAGGTGCAAAGGGGCTATTTTGTCGGACCTACACAGTGTTTACATGAGTGAGAAGGCAGATATCCTTGCACCCTATCAGTGTGAAGCGTCAAATGCAAGTGCCAGTTCTAACGAACTGGCTCTCCGCTAGGGCGAGTATGGTGAAACTCATGCAACTGTAGTGTCGAAGTGGATTTAGGGTGGATTAGGTAAATAAGGTAGAGGTAAGGGGGGTGTTGGGGTGTATCTGAAGTAAAGAGGTGCTGAGGAAGGATAGATGAAGTGTTTAGGTAACTGGGATGCATGAGGAAGGTGCAGACATTGCACAACATGGCAGTGAGGTTTAGTTTAAATGTTCAGAAGACTAGTAAAGCCCATTGCAATCACAGAAGAAACCAATAAGGGAATGAACAGGTGAATGGAAATTTTTGATGGGATGTTGATGAAAATTTGAAAGTCATCGAATGTATTTGTATGAGATTAAGATGGTGCTGCCATCTGGCATAACATTTTTGGGAAGAAACATTTCTGACCCAGGAGCTGATTTGCATAAGAGGAGCTCTGGTGGAGAGATAGGGAACTACCCTTGATGTTGCACACAAACTGCATTAAACAGCAAATGAAACAGCAATTTATGATGTCATCAGAAGAAGAAAAGGGTGAAAGAAGGGCAGGTGAAGGGTGTAGGGGAAGAACAGGTCTGTGGAGGGAGTTTTTAGCTGGCAACCATCGTGTGACCTGGTATGACCTCATTTGCATCTCATTAGCATTTAGTATGAATGTATATGGGTGAAGTCATTTTAAACGAGGCCAGGCAGGATTTTGACCTTTAACATGACATAAAAAATGTTTGGCTAGTAATAAGTTCTTTAAAATTCCCTGAGATGTAGAATACAATTTTGTCTTCATAATAAATCCACTTTTACGTGAAATTATGGCTTCATCATTGAGAACAGGGACCGCAAACTCTAAAAATGGTCCATTTTTGGGGGTGTCAAACGTCACATTTTCAAACAGTGTTACTTTGACAGCTGATGGTTAGCAATTGAAGTAAGTTATGCTCAGTATTTTTAATTTTAATGACTACCTATATACCTGAACTTAAGTTTTTTAATTCCATTTGGTATGTGAAATGTTCTGAGAATATTTCTCGGGCCATCGAAACCTCCCGTCACGTACATCATAAATGTCAAACATGGTCAATCCAGAAAAACTGTTTTCTAAAAATGGGTTTTTTTTCCTATTTAAGTGGTGTTTGGTTGATTTATTTTCAATGAAATCAAGAAAGTCTATGATAAATAATCACATACCAGTCTGCTTTAAAGGTAATATCCAGCTGTAGTTAAATGGTTGCAGTCCAAACATGACACCCACAGTCACTGAAAAAATTCTCACCTACAGGACGGCAAAATTTCAAACCAAAAATTTGACACACCCAGTAATATTTTTATGGATTTGTATGCTGCCAAAATAAGAATTCCACAAGATTTATCTAAATTGTTTAAAAGGATATCCTACAGAGCAGCATAGGCTGTAATATGGAGGATGCAAATTTTGAATGTCAATAATTCTGGGATTCTCACCTACAGGACAGATATGATGTAACGGCACTGATAGAGGTGTTCTGATGTGTAGAGAAGCATCACATCAATCAAAATTTTTCATTTTGCTGTGAATAGTGAGTTTTGTTCCTGTAATTGGCCTTGGGAGAAGATACAAGACTGTCACACAACAAAATGTGTCATATGTCAAAAAGTGTCAAACTGGTACATCATGATGGACAGTACATCATTATTGACCAATAAGTAATTATTGGTCAATTATGATGTACAGATGAATTTACCTGCTTTTTGATATGAAAAGATTACCAAAGTCAAGAAAAGTTGTGTTAATTAAATTCCCAGACTTCTGTTGTCCGTGTCATGAGATTTCGCACATGCATTTCATTCTTATGGCCTGGTGCAAATTTTTGCGTCTTTTAGGTGAAGCCGGCATTGTATCTGCTATAGAACCCCAGAAAATAAGCGTATTGCATCCTTTATCACTTTGTTGGGCCGCAAACTATAGTGTCAATAAACCTTTCAAATTTCAGGACAATCGGAGCATTGGTTCCAGATATCTGATATCTTGAAAGTCCAGAAAATGGCCATTTTCAGGCAGTTTGGCGTGACATGCATATTTTGAGCAATGTTTAACCCCCCATATAGAAAATAATTTGATCGATTTTGTCAAGGGAAGTATGCTTAACCGTGGCCATGGGAGTTCTGGTTCTGTGACTATCAATTGCATATTGATACTCTGTGTACCTTTAAAATAGTGTCTACGGGACTCCAAAGTTGGCAATGAAGCCAAAAATTGAAATTTTAGCAATTTCTGTGCAAAAACGCTGTGTAACCGTTGGTTCTTGGTATTCTGCGTAGCATGAGCCCTCCCAGCTTTGGTTGAGGACCCCTCTACTGCATAATATACCTCATTTCTCTGAATACATATCATAGATGCTTCCTTACATCATCTTTTCTTGCTTTTAAAAAGTTGTCCCGACCCTAACACTAAGTTTGTTGCAGCATCCAGTCACACATAGGAAAGCTACATATACCTTTTTACTGCAACATTTTTCCTCTTCGGTGACTCAATTGCTTAGCACCAAAATGGATGCTCCTGCCTTTTTGGATTTTCAGCTGATGTTGAAAACTGTTGCTTGTCCCAACCCTAACACCTCTGTCCCGACCCTAACACCTTCAGTTTTTCACCTCTATGTGACCTGAAACTTCCTAGCTTTCAAACCATGATTCTTTTTACTGCTTGCTATGGACGAGGGGCTATGAAAAACCCCTCCAGTCCTCTGTGTAATTTCTGAAGGAGTGGGGTAAAAAAAGAGTAACAGTAATATACTTTAAAGTTATAAAATAACATTCTTTAATGAATTAACAAGCTATCAAAAGTTTAAAATTAAATAAGGAACAATATGTAAGCCTATCAAGCTGACTTAAATGTGCCACTAGTCACTGGCTGCTGGGTGAATTGTCTCTTGTAGCTGAGTACAGCACCCAGTTCATTGGATTTAGCTTAACTTTATACTAAAAAAAGTAAATTTACAAAAATCTTTTCAAACTGATCGAATTCCACACAAAAAATATGATGAAATGTGAAATTAATTTACGATTATGATATATCCGTGGGCATAATGTTCATATGTCCCAACACTAACACCCATGCCATTTTCCCCTCCATTATGTCAATAGGTAGGTTCCTGACACTGTACCTGAACATGATGGATGTGTACGAAGCTGTTAAACCTCATAAGGTGAACCAAATGTTCTAACTCATGGTTGATGGTACTATCGATACAGTTATTGCTAATATCTGAACTGCCATTGCCATGTGTGATCCATCTGGTTCTTTGGTGTTCAGCAATGGAGATCACCTGACAGTAGTGCATGATATTCAATAATTTTCTCTTTACTAGATGTACTATAGTTCGCTTTATCTACTATGTAGGCCTGCTATACATGTACATTGTGACATTAGCAGAACCTCAAATCAGTTTTGGTTGTACAAGATTAGTTCCATGGATAGTGTCCATGGTAGGTTGTGCTTGTGGTGACAATAAAGCATAGCTGTCCTGTATCTTTCTGTGCAAGTACTTATGAAAGGGTGTTCCACTCAGAATACAGAATGTCTTTTTTCAATGTGTCCATTAGCATGTGACATTGCTGATGGAGTCTGGAGATGTCCAACAAAATAAAAGAAAATGGTCAAATAAAAGTATTATAATTTAGAGGAGTTTGTGCAATAAGAATCTGGTAAGATGAAAATCTGTTCATGTTGGCTCTGTTGTCTTCTTTGAAGATGCCAGTGGCACCTGCTTTATAAGACCCCCTGTTGTAAAACCGACTTACAATGTATCTTATGTGACCACCTTCCTCCCGCACAACTTTATAACAGTATTTTTAGTGAAATTCTTCACCACACAAGAGATCATTTTATGACTATGGAAGGGGCAGTTTTATGACACAGGGGCCACTGTAAACCCTTTATCGTATTCTATTTTATGTATAACAATATTATTCTAATACATGATTTAATGAGCTGTTCAACTAAATTTTTTTGATACAGTTCCATCAGGTGTCCCGACCCTAACGCCTAAAACTGAAGTTTCAGTGCCATGTCAGCATGTAATATCTTCAAGACTAATGGTTGTATCTATCAGAAATTTGAACTGTAAACTAAGCTCTGCATGCAGAGCAATTTATGACCATCTTTATCAGAATAGAAATATGTAAATCTTTGTTTAGAAAATGTTTAATTCTATCTAGTTTTAAAACTGGACGAATCTTCGTGAAAAATGGCAGTCTTGAAAATTTTCAACAATTTAAACAGTTGTGTGTTTCACGAAAATATGCATGCATGTCATACATGGCAAACAGAATCAGAAATTGATTAGGTATGACTTATACAATGCTTATGACAGAACTTAATCAAAACAGATTTCAATTTTACATTATTGCGTCTTTCACTGAAAAAATCTCAATATCTCTGTTGGAAATGGTTACTTAACCCTGATTTTTTGGGTACTTATTGCCACAAATATGTGCTTTAAATTGCACAAAGATTCCATGCAAAATCAACACCTTTATTTTTCACCCTCATGTCACGCTCTTATTTGCACCAGGCCTTATCTGACAACAACATAGATTCTTTGATGTACATCACATTTGACACTTGTAATGTCAAATATGATGTACAACATAAATCTTAGATATATGACAGTAATCTCTACATTAAATTAAGAATTATAATATATTTTGGCTAGCTTCCTTTACTAATGCAGTTTCTCTCAACAATACATTGTGTTTGATTTCGTTCAACCAAGATTAATAGGCGTACATCATAATTGACACGTCATGTAAAATTCTTCTGATTATTTGTATTTTTACTGTCGTTATGAATGAAGGTTTTAACAAATCTAATTTACCTCACTTATTCTTTTATATATTTTATGGAATTTCAGAGAATTTAAGTTCTAGCTTGAGTCTGTTATTCATATTCAGTATTTGGTGCATGTGTGTAGCTTCTGGCAACTTATTTTCCGGCTCCTTTGGTGAAATCCCTATTTTGTGTTATATTAGGGGGAATTAACATTTGACACTTTGTTTTTATTGAAATGTTTATAATTGCATTTACTGGTAAAGTTTATTAATACACAATTTGACATAATTTTTGAAACTTGGTCAATTATGATGTACGTGTGACAGAATTCTCACCTACCGGACCATGTCAAATATGATGTAACGCTAAAAATGTGCCTATATCTTTTACACAACAGGTTAGATGGCTTGGATTTTACCATTCTCTCATACATTCTGTGTGTTTTTACATTTTAATCCAAAAATTTACCGAGTATATGTATGTGCTTTATTTTGACAGAACATTGAAGAAGCAAAATTGACGAAAATATATTTTTGTTTCGTCAATGTGTGTATTTCAAAGCAAAATGGTAATTTGTTGGCTAAAATTGTTTTAAATGATCATCTATACCTGGAACAATGATTATATGATCAATGTTTGCTGTTATCAACAATAGGGATTAAATAAAGTGGAGTCAACCAAAATTTCTCACCTACGTGACGACATAGACTCTCCTCAGCAAAATTCTATGTGGGGCAGTGTCAGTGTAACTTAAGGACATAAAAAGTATATTTCGCAAAAATTAAGACTATGGAGCACAGGCTGAATGAGGAATACATCCTAAAACATGCATTTAAAAATTTACCCTTATGTGACACTTTTGGCCTCATTTAAAATGACTTCACCCATATATAGAAGATAAGAAGATGAGAAAGATTTATAGAACTTTCAGACAGTGAAGAGTCACTGATGACAAAAAAACAAGTGACACTTGTAAGCTGAGAAGCTTTTAACTGATAAGTAAAATAAATAGTTGATGTTTTTAAGTTGTTATTTGGTTATAGCATGCATTGGTAATTTGGTAAACCTTTGCGACCTTGTCTGTGTCCAGGAACTCCTTTTGAGCATCATCTCACCTGCATCATCTCACCTGGGTGTCGCTCAAATGAGATTTTGGAAGTGGTGCTTTGTTGTAGGCCTACTCCATGTGTATGCTGAGACAGTTTAAAAACCCCACACTTGTATTATTTGGGGACTGATAGAAGGAAAGCTGCACTTGGGGAGTTACAAAATAGCCACTATACAATGACATGTAAGCCATCAAGCATTTTCTGGTTGATTTTTTGCAGATTAACGGAGATTCAGTGATCGGAGTGGCACACAACAAAGCAGCGGCCTTGATCAGACAGGCGCAGAGCAACATCAGCCTGGTAGTGGCAAGACCCATCGCGAAGGGCAACACTTCATTCAACTTATCACAAGTGCTGGACGAGGAGGAGGACAGACAGAACAGTGTGGACACAGACAGCGATGTCGATTCAACCACCTTCGATGATGATCTGGCTCTTGCAGGTCAGGATATGAGCTTATTCCAATCCTCTTGAAATCATTATGAGTGTCTGTCATGCTGTTAAAATAATTTATATTTAGTATCTATGTCAATTTGAAGGGAACTGAAAGCTGAACTTCTTGTATTCAGAAATGTTGTTTTCATCACCTGTTTTTTCAAGCCATTTTTGGCAAATTGTTGATCTGATTTTTTCATTTGTTTCATACACATCATGTTGATTTGTTTCACATCTTCTTTACTNCTCTATGTACTATAATTAGCCCCTGACTAGGTCTGTCCCATGAGACCTGTGCAAAACAAAATTTGGTTATAGCATGCATTGGTAATTTGGTAATCCTTGCGACCTTGTCTGTGTCCAGGAACTCCTTATGCGTCATCTCACCTGGGTGTCGCTCAAATGAGATTTTGGAAGTGGTGCTTTGTTGTAGGCCTACTCCATGTGTATGCTGAGACAGTTTAAAAACCCCACACTTGTATTATTTGGGGACTGATAGAAGGAAAGCTGCACTTGGGGAGTTACAACATAGCTACACTGGCACTGTCCTATCTATCTATGTAAGCCATCAAGCATTTTCTGATTGATCTTTGCAGATTAACGGAGATTCAGTGATCGGAGTGGCACACAACAAAGCAGCGGCCTTGATCAGACAGGCGCAGAGCAACATTAGCCTGGTAGTGGCAAGACCCATCGCAAAGGGCAACACTTCATTCAACTTGTCACAAGTGCTGGACGAGGAGGAGGACAGACAGAACAGTGTGGACACAGACAGCGATGTCGATTCAACCACCTTCGATGATGATCTGGCTCTTGCAGGTCAGGATAAGATCTTGGTCCAATCATCTTGAAATCATTACGAGTGTCTGCCATGCTGTTAAAATACTGTATATTCAGTATCTATGTGAATTTGAAGAGCACTGAAAGCTGGACTTCTGTTTGTTTTCAGAAATGTTTGTTTTCAGCTCCTAAGCATAAGGTCTACCGTATTTTTCCTATTAAACGCCCAGTGGGCGGAGGTAATGATGAGATGCGCGATTATTCATTCACGATCTACCATTGCAATGATGTATGCAGCCAGCAACCGCCAGAGGCAGCACTAGTACATACAAGAAGATGCCTGCTGCCCCTGTGGGAAAGCAGCGCATTCTGAAAATCCAATATGGAGTAGGAGGGCAGCGTGAATTCACGTTTTTGCATTAAAAAAGGTTGGATAAGCTCATATTTTGATGGAATTTTAATAAAAATCATTTCTAGATGGAGGGGGATGGGCGTTTATTAGGGAATGGGCGTTTAATAGAGAAAATACGGTATTTTTGGCAAATTGTTGATGTGATTTTTAACCGGCCTAGCAGCGGAGGCCGGTTAATACAGGAGCTGTAAATGGATCAGGTGAAACCATAAACAGTAGGCATAAACTGCAACCACAAAGCAGATGTAAACCACGTTTGGGTTTTTCCCCATTGTGACCTTAATATTTCACTTACAGTTATGAAATTTGGTACAGGTATGGGACTCTGGGTATGGATTGGAGACATGTCGAGAAATCCAAGATGGCTGCCGTTTTGTGGCGGCCATTTTGGCAGCCATCTTTCTTCATTCTTGAACTGCCCATTGTGACCTTAATATTTCACTTGCAGTTATGAAATTTGGTACAGGTATGGGACTCTGGGTATGGATTGGGAACATGTCGAGAAATCCAAGATGGCTGCCGTTTTGTGGCGGCCATTTTGGCAGCCATCTTTCATTCTTGAACTGCCTATTGTGACCTTAATATTTCACTTTCAGTTATGAAATTTGGTGCAGGTATGGTACTCTGGGTATGGATTGGGAACATGTCGATAAATCCAGATGGCAGCCATTTTGTGGTGGTCATTTTGGCAGCCATCTTTCTTCATTCTTGAACTTCCCATTGTGACCTTAATATTTCACCTACAGTTATGAAATTTGGTACAGGTATGGGACTCTGGGTATGGATTGGGAACATGTCGAGAAATCCAAGATGGCTGCCATTTTGTTGTGGCCATTTTGGCAGCCATCTTTCTTCATTCTTGAACTGCCAATTGTGACCATAATATTTCACTTACAGTTATGAAATTGTTACAAGTATGGGCCTGTGGGTATGGATTGGGGACATGTTGAGAAATCCAAGATGGCGGCCATTTGGGCAGCCATCTTTCTTCATTTCTTGAACTGCCCATTGTGACCTCAATATTTCACTTAAGAGTTACGAAATTTGGTACAGGTATGGGGCTGTGGGTATCAGACGGGAACATGTTGAGAAATCCAAGATGGCAACCATTTTGTAGCAATCGTTTTGGCAGCCATATTTCTTCATTCTTGAACTGACCATTGTGACCTTAATATTTCACTTACAGTTATAAAATTTGGTACAGGTATGGGCCTGTGGGTATGGATTCGTAACATGTTGAGAAATCCAAGATGGCGGCCATCTTGGCAGCCATCTTTCCTTTTTTAAGCATCAGCTACTACAGCTGATCGCTTATTACGATTGTCGTTTTCGTCGCAGGCAGGCTGTTACATCACAACGTCCACGATTTCTCTATTAATCTGACGAGTTAACCAACCAAATTCCTCCTGGACCTTTATTAGCCCCTAACCACGAGACATTGTATTTTTCCGGACATACGAGTGCTTATATCTTCTCATTCAAGCCATTTTATTTGACTCCGCATCGCGCACAACCTGCTTCGTCCGCCATTTTTTCTCAACTGGATGTCGGCAAACTTCGGCATCTCACGAAAACACCCGAAGTATCAAATGCTATTTTTTCGGGTCTCATTCGGCGATTTTAAATATTTCCTCACTATTTACACTCCTGTTTTCATAAAAATCTGCAGTTACTTATTTTTTTAAAAAATCGTAATATTTCGGTCGGCCAATCAGATCAGGTGGTTTCTCTGACGTCATTACCAAGCGTCCGGAATTCCAATATGGAGGATGCGGGAAGTGAGAAGGTGTTTTTGCTGACAAATTTTCAACTGAACTGATCAAATACGGCCTTGCACATGACTGTCAGGTATTCCACATTATCAAATTAGGCGTTACTGACATTGTATACTCAATTTTTTATTTTTTAAAACATTTTTGGTTATAGTTTTACCCGAAATCTTGTATTATCGCCCAGAAAAATATCGTAGTACTGTTGCGGTTGCGGTAAACAGTGCGTAAATCACCTAGAAATACAATTTGTGCTGTTCAATGGACATTGTTCTACAGCTATTTGGTGTACAGAAATGGCAAGCCCCATTTTTGAAAGCTTAGATGATTTTGTGTTCCCTCATAATAATAATAAGGATTTTGACAGTGCATAAAATTGAAGTTGCTTCAAGAGTATCCTGCTATATAATGGATAGTGATCTATCATTT
The DNA here is from genome assembly GCA_026936325.1 of Platynereis dumerilii. NCBI lineage: Eukaryota > Metazoa > Annelida > Polychaeta > Phyllodocida > Nereididae > Platynereis > Platynereis dumerilii. Next base: position 18,905,336 of record JAPTHN010000002.1, on the reverse strand, counting down.
TGTTGGAACATATCAGATCATTTACATTTTAAGCAATGTTTATTTCTACAGCTGATGCTTTACATGCTTTGCATGGTATTTTTTTAGAAATCTGTTCAAACTGCATTGATTCTATACTAATAGTCTAGCATCTTCCAATCAACTATTTCTCCTATCTTCCGATATCAGTTGCTCAGTGGTTTAAGCAATGGCATCTTCAATTGCATTGCGCTAGGTCGGTTTTGAATCCGCAGATTCTTGTTCATTTGTTTCACACACATCATGTTGATTTGTTTCACATCTTCTTTACTCTTTAGGTACAGTGAAACTGGCTGATGATTCCCACGTGAAGAGAACATCTCTTGATGATGAGGATTCTTTTGGCTCGGAATCTGAGGACGAAGCTTATAACAAATTTGTACGTCAGCACACGGGGCCGTTTCAAAGGAAGGACCATGATGACGACATGGACGACTCGTTTGCCGATGCCATCGTGCAGAAAGCTTCCTCTCCGACTACCCCTGCTTCTAAGATGCAAGTCCCTCCCAAACCTCCAAGTAAGAGACTATGAGGAGTTTTGTTGATATCCTGATTTTGTGAAATGCGGAGTACCTTGTTGGACTTCCGGCCTTAACGCCTCATCACTGGTGTGCCTCTTGTAGGCTAACTGGTTTTATGCACTAGGCCTACCTACATTGCCACACGCTTTAGATCAGTTGGTCTGGAAAATAAAGTTTAGTTGTCGATTAATTTCTACATCGAACATCAATTAGGCCTATATGGAGCTCTGCAACTGGGCGCTTAGCGTGTCTGTATGCACCGGATCTGGGTTCAAATCATGCTCCTGCCATATCGTCAAGTTATCAGTCAAGTGATGCGTATGATTGGCGTTCAATATGGTTGATGGTTGGCCACCAATGCGCAGATTTATGTTATTAATTAACATGATTATGTTGCTACCTCCGTTTGCAGGGAGGAGTACTCCGATTAAAAGATTGCCATCAAGCGTCAGTGACTCGTGGATGCGGAGCCAGACTGTCCTAAGCACCCCTCAAGATGCGGCCAACTATTCCGGGACAGCTCTTCAGGCTCTCATCAAGAGTTTGCAGACAGCTCTGGCCAAGAGTGACCCTGATGAAGAGTACAAGGTGATCCTCTTTATTATCCCGACTTGTTTCCTATTTATCATTTACTGACAAATTACTGTTAAAATATTTTCAATCAATATTTCCTGGTTTCTACATACATTTCATACTTATTATTTTCAAGGATCAAGAGTTGACTAAACCAGTGTAAATAGTTTACTAAATACTTAGTCCTGACCATTGGGCATTTATATATTTTTAATGCTTGTTATTTCAGACCTTGAAGCACGCAAAGTTAACGGACAACTGCAACGAAGCAAGAAAACCTGAGAATAGAGGAAAAAATAGATACCGCAATGTTCTCCCTTGTAAGTGCCTTTTAGGTCTGAACTAAATTTCCATAGTAGTATCCGAGTATGTGCATGGACCCGAAATACTGCCTTTCATGCTGCTGAGGCTTTATGCTATTAGATTATAATTTAGAAAAGAAATGCTACGTTTATATCCAAACGAATACTGCTGAAGAACATATGATAGGAGGTTTCTTTTGAACAAAACTGTTTGTGTTGCATTGACTCAAGAAACTGTCTGCTTATCTATAGTGATTTTTATCAATCATCACTTCAAATATCTTGAATAATTTGTTCTCAGACGATGCTACGAGGGTGCACCTGTCCGAACCAGATGACTACATCAATGCAAATCACATCAAATACCAAGTGGGTAGTACCCTCCACCACCACATCGCGTGCCAGGGACCCCTGCCACAGACCACCGGCGACTTCTGGAGGATGGTCTGGGAATACAATGTGTCCGTCATCGCCATGGTGACGCTTGATACTGAGGCTGGCAAGGTCAAATGTCATCGCTATTGGCCCGACTCCTTCAGCGAACCATTTACTGTCAGTAATAAGTAAGTTACACCAAGCTTTATAGACAAGATTTATCGAAGTTTGAAAATGTTTTTGTTACATTTGTGTGAAAATTGTGTGCGCCCAAGAAAATGTAATCCCTCTAGTTTTAATTTTAGTGTTTGAAGTTGGCTTTGAATTTTCTTTGAGAATTTAATTTAGTATTTTTGATCCGGGAACTAGATTTAGCTGTTAGTTGAAGATTTTGGTAGTGAGCTAATTTAATTGGATGCCATCTAATCTAAAATACAATATATTTTTAATAATAACCTATACCATGTTTTCTTGAATGTCTTAAGTGGTCAATTGATTAATTTGTTAGGTACGAGGTGAGCCTGAGCCAGGTGCAGTCCTTGTCTGACTTTGACATCCACCACATCAAGATGGAGGATCTGGAGACGCACAAGCAGCACAGGGTGGTACACTTGAACTTCACCTCCTGGCCTGACCAGCACAGTCCCGACTCCGCTCTGCCCCTTCTGCAGGTTTGTAATATCTATCTTATTCATCATAAGTATCATGTAACTATGGGGTGGGCACATGTGTATGAATTCAGAATTATCCTCTAACAATCTTACTCCCAACAGTATCTTCTAATAACTGATGAATTTTTTAAGGGTCAATAAATTTCAACTTCAAACTTTTCAATTCATCTTTGAACTTGGTTGGTTGCTTTAATAATTGTTAGCTGGTGAATACATCTATTTTACAATACTTAGTCACTCAAAATTTTTTATTTGCTTTCATTTCAGTATCTCAAGTTTCTACATGTAGTCCACTCAACGGGACCAATTGTCGTGCATTGCAGTGCAGGGATCGGACGAACGGGTGCTCTCATCACGATTGACCTCATCCTAGCCATGATTGAAAAAGACATTAAGGTCAGTAGATTCACAAAATATCAGACTACCACATTTCAAGTGCCTGTAGTTGGCTGCTTCAGCAATGTTAAGAATGTTCATGTTGCAACCGGAAGGATTTAGCAGCCTACAAAATTTCAGAAGAGGTGCCCTGAACTAAGTGTTCATATGCGCTGGTGCTAAATTCTAGGAACGCTCCTGTGAGCATAAGCCTAATTTGATACACCTCGTATTAATTAAATTCCAGTTTGATGTATCCAATTTTCAGCTCTTGCCGGGTCACCTGGGCTCAGGGGCGTATCTAGAAATGGCCTGAGGAGGGGGACATAACATGGGGCAAATAGACGGGGCTCCGCGGCACTTCGTATCTGTCCCATGTTAATTTTGGGCGGTGGGGGGGGGGGGGCATGGCACCATGGCCCCCACATAAATACACCACTGCAGGCTGAGCCTATGTTGGACGGCTGTTTCAATCATCCTTCACCTCATTGCCGTGTCCTCGTCATGTCCTAAATGACTCCTAATTAGCCTAGCAAGATTTCCTGGGCACCCACTGAAAATGCTCTAATATCAATTTTATGACACAAGATTCTGCCCTTGATGGAGGGATATTCTGTTATGAATAGTGTTGGGTATCGTGAGGATTTTGCGATACAATAGTTTAAACGATACTTAGTTAGCAATACAATACCTGAACGATACATACTATCAAGTGAGGAAACGATTCAATATATTGCCAACTATTGAGGTGCACGATACAATACTATTGCGATAGGTAAATTACCAGAAAAAGCTTGAAAAACATCATTTATAATGGTGTCAATTCAACATCATTGCTGTATGAAGTTAGTGTTAGGAAAGTTAGGCAAAAAAATATTCTCTATTTCACAAAACTAAAGCAAAAAACTGAAAAAAAGTTGCGATTTACTTGGGTTTCTCACAAGATAGAGGTGTGATGCGCATTAAAGTACACATCAGAAATTAGCGGAACTATGCTTTTAAGCAGACAATTACTATCGCGATAATCGTGATACTTCCTGCCTTTGGCAATAGTGTATCGTGATATATCATGCCTACTTTTTCCTCACGATATGTATTGTGACTGCATTGGCGATGAAGTATCGTGATAGTAATAGTATCGACCCAACACTAGTTGTGAATATTATCTCAAATGTGTTATTTTGTTTTTATCATGTTGGTGATATTAAATGATCAAATCAACCTCCTTGCTTCATACTTTTCAGTTTGACATCAAGAAGATAGTTGCAGAACTTCGCCGCCAGAGACAAGGAATGATACAGACGAAGGTAGGCGATTCACAGCTAGTCCATACAAGTTTTGTAATATAAGTACATTTAAAACTTTTGAAATCTTTTTTATTAAGCTCTTAACATTTTTTGAAATTCTCAGTGTGTTAATCAAATAGACCTCCATATTTCTTGATTGTGACCTTGTTGGAAGTATTTTTTTTAACGAGATACTGTGCATGGTTACTAAGGTATTATTTTACAAGTGCAGTGTTTCTTTTGTTCTCCAGGAGCAGTACATTTTCTGCTACAAGGCCGTATTGGAAGCTCTGGAGACTTTGTCAGAAAGTAAAAACGTAGACACAAACGAAGAATCCAATGCTTGAACTATGAACAATGTCAAGGAAATTAATATTACAAATCTTGCGTTATTTTTGTCAAGATTATGTCGAAATGTTTCAGGGAAACTGACATGTTGAAGTGCATTATTCGCAGATACAGTAACCCAGGGCATTACCACTAGAGTATGTGAACGAGAAAATGATCCTTATTTTAAGTTTCAAGGTTGTCTGAAGTAAAACTTCTCTAGTCCTCTGCAAAATTTTAATGCCAAATGTGTTGTCATATTTATAGAAATACATGTAATGGACAGAGGTCTATGAAGGGCCTTGAAGGCCTTCTCAGAATCTCATATTATATTATATGACATTGAAATTAGACATCTACCAAATCATTAATATTCTTTGGTTGTCAAGAAATAAGACTTGATTAAGTATTACAGATCATAAAATACTGTTGTCTGTGAAGCTTATCGCTTAGATATCAAATGCCTATAATATTCAGATTTCTGAAACCTCGGGTCTTAATAATAAGAATTGTGTTGCCAATCATGACATTGTCAAATAAATGGTGCCAGATTTGTCAGTTGAACAGTTACAAGTATTCAATGCAGGTATTTACAGATTTTACACTTGGCAGGCAGTAACTGATCTTCTATTGTGTTATAACACTAGTAATTCAATGACTTGATTTTTTGCCAAATGTGTTATGAGTTTATTCAACTAGTCAAAGGATTACCATTTTTCCCCTGGAAAAAGATACCATTCTCATACTTATTGAGTAACCCCCGTCCAATCCATCCTAGTCTTTTATGACTGTCTCACAGTGCGATTAAAACTTGTTAAATTAAATTACTATTCGAATGTAAATATGTGCACTGTTTACGAATGCAGTCATGACTAGAATTGTACATAAGTGATCAAATGAATATCACAACTGTTTGTGTGTTATAAAACCTTGTTATATTGTTTTAGCTTTGTGGAATTGAGATGTGATGCACTGTCATATCTTGCATATATTTTGTGTTATAAGGCAATGATATTAGAGTCAATCTGAGTCTTGATATTCAATGTCAAATGAATCAATGATCAGACTCTATTTGAGTCGCATTGTCATTTGTGTGCTGGGGTGGCGAAACTGGTGGGGAGGAGGAGGGGTGGTTACATTGGCCAAAACATGCGTAGAGGCCCCTTTTTCCACTGACGTGAAGTTACCATGGAAAAGGTCCCTTAGGCCCCTCTGCCCTATCCTACTTCTCCATGTGTGCGGTCACCCATCTATCTGAGCACATTCCGGTGTATTGCTTAGTGCTGCTGTGTTGTTCAAATTTAAATGTTCAGGTAAAAGACATATCTGACAAGACATTTTCTGTCATCTGTTGAAGAAAGTCTCCATAATCTGTGTATATATAGAATCTCTGTGCATTCACAATGTGTTATGTTTGGTTTTATTGCTAAGTTTATTCATTGTATAATTTATTGCTGAATATTTATTTTTAGTTTAAATGTATACATTACGGAACTAGTCCCTTGACTGAGTGTACATGCACCTTTTATTCTTATGCTTCGTTTGGGTTTTTGTTTCCTGGTTTTCTTGTATGATATAATATGTACATTTTGTTTGCTGAATATTCTCTCGAAGGCCTGAGTAACATTTGAGTTATGAACATCTAACGTTCTAGTCCTGGTTGGCCGATTGCACCACTAGTCCTGAAATTAGGTCTGATTTTACACTGTTATACGTATTGTTCATAATCCATATCACCGTCCAAAAATTTATTGTAATGCTGTTATTGAATTGATGGGATAAAATCACTTGAAATGTATTTATTATAAAATTGTAATTTACCAATTTATACAAATTATTAGAACGCCGTATTCGGCCAATGTTTGTCAATCATAAAATTGTAAATATTTGGAAATGGTATTGGGCTTTGATATCATGCTTTTATAATTGACAATAAACTATTTGTTTGAACAAAAAAGAATAATTTATTTTTGTACACATACACATGTGAAGACAAACAAGTGCACAAAACAGTGATGTAAACTTATGTAAAGTTCTATAATACTGATGCTGTGAAGGAAGGAGTTGTGTCATATTGTGCTTTAAAGAATGGTGTCAATACAGGGCTCTTCTTCCCATTCCTTAGAAGAAACCTTTTAAGATTATTTTAGTCAATGAACCAAAGTTAGTTTCCTGCTCTTGGAAGTACCACAAGCACTTGCGGTAACATAAAATACACGGAAGACACTTGACGTGCAGGTATGCATGAATAATGAAATGCTGTCAGTACACAATGATATTTTGCAATTCTGAACAATAATCACAATTTGAGTACATATCAATAAATAGCCCACTGGTAAACAATACTATGGTTTTGACTGCAGGATTCAGTATGTAATACTTTCAGTAATATAATCAATACTCACTTTAACAAATGCTATGGAAAATTTAACAAATGCAACAGTGCATTGAGATGTCAAATGCCACAATAGGACAGGCTCAATACTAGTCAATAGTTTTGGCACAATGAAAGATCAGGATTCCAGTCTTGTCTTTATCTAATCGCTGTTGGGGCAATGGCCATTTTGGATTGGAATAGTCTTTGCTTATCGGCCTGCATAGTTTCTTTGACTTTGGCATGCCAGGCTTTTCTTTTCTTCATTTCTGCCTTCTTCTGCCGCTCCTCAGATTGTAGCTTATAAATCTCCATCATATTGTTCGCTTGGTCCTGCACCTGAATGGAATTCAAAAGAATTGGTTATACTGCATTCCAATTCGTTGTATACTATAATGAGTTCCGAATTACATGCAGTCAAATATAAAGTGAATGACCAGAAGACAAAATTAATATTTAAATATTTGCCCATTTGAACAGGTATAACAAAGCAAGGTTAACTCAAAATAGCAGTACTACTCGTTAAAAGGTCCACCCACCTGGTTATGAGTGCGCAGTTTGAAAGCGACGTTTCTTCTCAGAGGGTCATTGTGTTCACTCACTCTGCCGAGACTGACTGGCATGTCAGTGGAAGGAGGTTGGATCAACGTGGAATTTGTCCGATCTTTTCGTTTCTGTTTCACGTTCTCAATCTTCTCCTTCAACTCTTTGGAGTACATGAGCATTGGAACAGGGTCTCCTCTAATTCGGATGCACTTTGCTCCCACTCCCGACTCGGACTGACTCGAAGGTCTGTTTCCAGATCTAGTGGATTTGGCAGACATGGCTCGAGTCATGCTCTTAAGACCGAGGTTTGCATGTTGGTCAGACACCTGGTCAACTTCAGACAAAACCTTGACCACCGGAGCAGTTCTGGGTCTCGTGACGACAGCATTGAGAGTTGGAGAGGCCGGTAGAGACCTCTGGTGGGGAGATGCTGCTAGCGTCCTCTGGTGGTGTGATGCTGGTGACCTCTGGCTTGTTCTAGCAGAACAACTTCTTGATGAAGTAGCATAAGTCGATGCCACAAAATGGTACAGTTCCTCTTTGTCGAGTAATTCGGCATCATGGCATTGATCAGTCTGAATTCCCTGATTGACTAGCGCCTTCACTTGCTCTCTTAAGCTTTGATCTACAGGGACTTTCGTTCGTGGGTCAATATCACTGGGACCTGAATTGGGACGAGCAAATCTCTTGATAAGACTGAGTTGAGCAGTTCTACGGTTAGCCTCCATATTTTTAGCAGCCTCTGTAGGTTTCATGGCAGCCTGAATGGCGTTCACTGCCAAATAGATGAAGTCTGGAGGTACGACGCCATCTTTACTTCTTATCTGGGAATGCAGGAGAGCTTTAGTGTCCGAGAGGCTCATGGTGCTTAGATCTGGGATGAACTTGTTTTCAAAGCCCCACGACATCCTCCTGCACAAGTTGTTGCCATCTTCATTTTCGTCGTCACTGTCTTTCGCTTTGTCTTCCTTAACTGTGTCGCTGTTGAGGCCAGTCGATGGAGCAATAGACACTCTGTGCTTGCCTAAAGTCGCAGGAGCTGAAGCTGGGGCTTTCCGTGCTGTGACATGAGTGGAGTCTAACTGCGAGAAGTCTGGCATCTTGTGTTGTAGCCTTGGGCCGGCAGTGGACGCTCGGACGGGCGCGCTTTGTATTCTTTTAGCCGAGGACATCATCTTGTGGCTCAGACTTCTTCCGCTGTGAGCGATTTGCAAATTCAACAAAGAGGACGCTATATCGTTGTCTTCATCTTTGCGGACTAGTTTTTTGTTGCTCGCCCCTGCTGATCTCATCCTCTGGGCACGGATGTACGGATACGGCAGTTTTCTAATGGGAGTCTCTCCATAATTGCTGTACTGCACACGAGGAGGGACGCGATCGCTTGCCAGAAAGTAATCATACTCTACTGGCTCAAAATTCAAGACGATTAGTGTTCTGGCTGTATTCAGGGTGATTCTGGAAGTTGGAAAGAGAACAATGTTAGTTTATATTAATGTATATTTAGCAGCAATTTAGAAATATTTTTTTCTTCCTAGGTTTTTCAGTTATCACAATTTAACAAAATTTTACCTGTTGTCAATAGCAATTAGGCAGTTAATTGGGTCGCTGTGGCTGTTGCCTCGCATGATTCGCAGACAATGTCCTGTCACGATATTCCAGATACGAATCTTGCCATCCGCTGCCCCCGTTATCACTCGCAGGTACATGAATTCCAGACAAAGCACTTCTCTGCAAAGTAGGACAACTTGATAGAATTATTGCAATTTAAAAAAATAATATATAGGCCTACATGTAAACGAAACCATCTGCTGTAGCAGCTGAGATGATTGTAATATGTTCACAGATTCGTAGGGGTTTCATTTATTTCAAGGTATCAACTTTCAACCAGAACTTTTAGGACATTGGTCCTGTCTGATTCTTTGGGTGATGCTAAGGTTTAGATTCAATCATGTTAGGTATGGAGAATAAGTTGTTCTTGGTCCTAGGTATATCCATGCATAATGATTAATTGTTCACTGGAACTAACTTTTTTTTTTGGCATAACGTTTCAGCCTCTCAGTTAGAGGCCTAGTTCACATGTGAATGGAACACAGGTCACAGGATGACTTTTTGTGTCTGGTTGTAATGCCAAAAAAAAGTAAGTTCCAGTGAACAATTAATTATACATGTTAGTTATGTTTTAAACAACCAGTTACTCACTTTGGATGTCTCAGAGCAGCCAAGCAGCGCGAGTGGTCACCCTGGGTGCTCCAAGCCAGAACGTAGCCGTCCTTGCTCCCTGTGACGATGTGCCATCTGTCCAGTTGGATGGTTGTTATCTCCCCCTGGTGGCCTGTCAATCTCTGCAAACAAACAACAAGCCCTTGGTCAAATAGTCCATGATGTCTGTATAGTTGTAATGTAAATTATCATCTTCCAAGTCTATAGAGCTCTACATTATTCTCCTGATGTCTATAGGCTACAATAGATTACAAAGTGGCAAATGTTGATATCTTCAGCGTACTGGACTATCAGATAAAAATATTTTTTCTTAGCAAAATGAAATAGTTCCCAATAAGGCCAGACATAATTGATGCTTCTCGTATCTTTTCAAGCACTTTTTCCAAGATCTGTCGCGGTCAGAAGGATGAAAAAAAAAAAGTAATCTTATTTTTTAGTGTGTCAATTAATTTTAAAAGAAAATTGTGACAGTGGGTAAGGTTTTTCTTAATGGGCAGAAAATCTGTTGAGTCGGTCGATCTGAGAAGCTAAAAAGCAATTATGTCTGGCCTATTAATAATCAATGATCTTGTCTATACCTTGATGAGTTTTCCATTTTCAACATCCCACACTTTGACCATGCCCCCCTGACAGCCGCTGATGCACAGCTCATCCGACATGGCCACCGCACTGATGGCATACTTGTGCTTGAACGTCCTCAGGCACTTCTTGGTCTTGATGTCCCAAACTGAAATTGAATAGAGAGATTTTAAATGGGATACTTTAATATGAACTGATCAACCAGACAGTCTATTGAACATGTACGACACGATGCCTACTCGTGTAGCATAATTAAGCAACCTTTCTGAAAATGCTCTTTGTGACTCACCCTTGCAGCACTTGTCTCTCCCGCCAGAGATCAGCTTAGACTCAAATATTTTCATGCAAAGAACAGTGTCCCTATGTCCTCTGAATATTTTCAGGCATTTTCCTGTCTCCAATGACCAACATCTGTTGCAACAACAAAGACATTTTCATTTGAAGGGATAAAATGTGAAAAATGAGATCGTAAATTTTGAAAATTCTTTAGTCACATGAAAAAGTTACACTCATCCGACTTTTAGGATTTTTGCAAACCCTATCATGACATTGTAGGCTATGTTTGATAATTTTCAGTTCCACATTTTATATCACAGCAGTTACTACACTTTGAATTTGACATAATTGACGGCAATATTAAGGGATCTTAAGGGCTCATCAAGAGAAACTTTTGTAGTCCTATAAGAGTGATTTTAAAAGAGGCATTCATTAAAATACACAGGTACAGTCTGACAAGTCAATTTAATGGAATTAAAAAATAAAATAAACTTCCATTACTTCTTCAAGGAAATAACTGTTGTATTTGTAATTACACAGTTTCAAACACAGGCCATTCTGAAAATGTTTTATTAACAGTTAGGGCTATTCCATTTAAAAATCTGGGGGGGGGTGGTCAGGTTACATTTTTGACCCCCCCCATGCATCTAAAGTGAATTAAGTTCGACCCCTCCATGCGTCAACTTCGATATTTTTGGGGACCCTACATGCATTAAATGCGAATTTTTTACCCACCTACATGCATCAAATCCAAATTTTTTTCGCCCCCCCCCCACGACAAACATCTTTTGACCCCTCCCCCCCAAAAAAAAATCTCAACCCTACATGCATATAATTTTTTAAAAATTTTCACCATCAAAAATTTAATTTGCTGGTTCGATTGCAAACGCCAAACTTTCCATTTCGCAATCCAATAAATGTGGTCTTTGGCTGCACTTTATTACCAGTGCGCGCAAAAAACCGTCGGACAATCGGCTTTTGCCGATCGTTTTTACGATTGTCCGACCTGTCTCTGGCTCTGGTCAGACAAAAAATCCGACAGGAGACTGCTGTAGGTATTACAAGACATCCACTTGACAATTAGCAAGCTTTTCAAGTAAGTCAATCAGAGTGAATTGCAATTTTGATGTCTTTCTTCCATTTTTGACACTTTTGCATGAATTGCAATTCAAGTCCTGACAGAGAGAGGTGTTGAAAATGACCATTGATCAATCAGGTATTTTAATTTCAATCAACTCAGCAGTAGTATTATTTCCTTATTTATTAATCTAAGCTAAGGTTATGGAAAATACTAACATCAAACTATGGATCACATGATAAAGTGCATCATCAATTCAGAAGAAATCTATAATGCCTCCAATATGGGGGCGGAATTAAGAAACAATAGGCCTATATATATTAGTCAAGTTTGGACACATGAAAAAAAAAATTAAGGACTCTCCAGCAGTGCATACCTCCACCAGCCGTTTTGAAAAATGCAGCCTAAAAAAGTACAGCAGCATGAGAAAAGTGACTTCTAAACACACAAATCATTTCGCAGCAACAACACTCACTGGAATCGATAACACAAGACATTGTAAATGTCATTGTATTGACAAAATTTTGCTGGGCGCATCAAGTAGAAACCGTTTAATAAAACCTGGAAGAGATTGGTTTGTCTGACCAAGATGAAAATTGTCTGACCAGAGCTCCAAATCTGTCAGACAAAATGTCTGACCATATTCGATTTGCTTTCGCGTGCACTGTTTATTACCTTTTAACTTCCAAGTTGGAATTGCCTTCATGAACTGCAAGTAATTGTTTTAATCTTCTGTGGCTATTAAATGCAAACAGTAAACCTCGAAAGTCGGATTTGCATTAAAGTTAATGGATCTCTGCCTATCTCAGACAATTTTCATCGGAAAAGTTGCTTCATATTTCTGACTAAGAGTTCTTTGTCTGATATCAGGGCCGTTGCCTGCAAAGGGGCAAGGCTGCCCCCCCCCCCTAGAATTTGGCCAGTAAAGGTGCATTACAATGATATATATGTAAAAATTTCAGATATTCAGATATCCCCCCCCCCCCAGGATTCAGCCCAGCCTGCGGCCCTGGATATTCTCTTAACTTGGACTTTCACCCCCCCCCCAGGATTCAGCCCAGCCTGCGGCCCTGGATTCTCTTAACTTGGACAGAATAGTGCCATCTATTTTTGTCTGACTTCCGCAAGGTTAACTGTTCTCCGTAATATGATGGGGGTGAAGCCAGCCAGACTTTCCAAAATTCTTGAATTTATTTCTTATTTTCCAACCAGCTCTCAGATATATGATGGAGGTGGAGGCAGTTCTCGGTGACATGATGCAGGAGGAAGCCAAATCCTCCAAAATTCTTGAAATTAATATTTATTTTTGGAAGGGACTTAATTATTCCATTTTTCTTGGGCAATATTTTCTAGTGTCTTGACGACTCCATACTGAGGCAGAGGCTTCTCCGTGCGGAGGAGGAGGCCTCTCCGTGATAGGACAGGGGCCTCTCCCTGATATATGACAGAGGCATCTCCCTGATAATGATGGAGGCATCAGAGAAGAATGTTAAATTTCACAAGATAGTCAAAATTTCCAATTTTGTTTCAAATGATTCCAGGGTGTTCCCTTGATCCAATTGATGATTCTCTCAAGCTAAAGTCATTTTATTCAATTTTTAGCATTTTCTGTATTACTGTAACTTGTCTTGAGGCAGAATTCAGATGTGAAGCATCCATTAAATTATAATATATATTGCCTCCTAAGATCTGGCTCAAGATTCAGAGCTGACCCCACCAGAACTGTCAAGATATATATTTAATTTTATTTAATTAATCACTGTCAATGAATTAACTCTCTGGAGATTCCCATCAAAAGGACCACAATGGAAATAAGAGTAATCTTTATTGTGTAATCCTACTGTTTCATTTTTAAGTACAGTGAATAAATTCAAATCAAATCAAATCATGTCTTACAAAATAACTCCTAACATACTGAAGAGGATGTATAACATTACTCTCCAAGTGAGGTTCGCCCAGACCCAGTGTTCGAAATAAGGGGGGGTCAAGGGGGTCTTGACCCCCCCAAATGCCATAAGGACCCCCTTAAATACATTTTTTACAGGGACCCAGGGAGGGTCCTGAAAAAACCCCCTCAAATACTAAATGTGCAAGATTTAATCCAAAATGAGTTTTCAAAAGTAATTTTCTAGTAATTTTTCATCACTTAAGACACTGAGAATTCATTTTAGAGTGCATATAGTCCCTTCTAAAACCCCTCAGCCTCTGGGGGGTTTCCGAAAGCTTCAACCCTTTGGGCCTTTGCCAGTGACAGACCCCCCCAAAAGACATGGGCTATTTCGACCACTGGGTTCGCCCTAGACAGAGGTGGGAATCAATCTCAAGAAGAAGAAGAAGAAGAAGGGTCATGGCCGTCTGAATGTTTATTTCTTTTTTGATGAAGACTTTTATAGCTGGATTTTGGAATAATAAGCTTAATAATGACTGACAGGTACCGAAAATTACTTATTAAAGTGTTTGTGCACATTTCTAGATAGTTTTTTAGTGGTTTCATGTCCATTTCAGGGCAGCAGAAGCCCCGAAGTTAGGCCAATTTCGGCGCTCGCGAATTTTGACAATGCGGTGACCTGTCAAATTTCGTCTGAAATGATGGTTTATTTAATTTCTTGTAGCATGTATGTGGCAATTATTTATTTATTAGGTGTAGGAGGGGGTCAGAGGCCCCCCTACATGCATCTAAATCGAATTTTTCGGGTACCCCCCCTGCATCTATATCGATTTCTTTGGCATCCCTCCATGCATCTAAAGTGAATTTTCGCCGACCCCCCCATCCATCTTACGAAAAAAAAAATCAACCCGACCACCCCCCCCCAGAGTTTTAAATGGAATAGCCCTTACCGTATGCTGGTGTCGTAACTTCCGCTGTAGACACAGTGATTGTTTTTATCCAACTTCACACAACATATAGTTCCGGCGTGACCAGAGATAACTGGGCCCACATCTCTACCATTCTCCACGCTGATGAAGCGCAGTCGGTTGTCATTCGACCCCATTGTGATCCACTGGCTGCCATCTGTGTGGATCACTCGATTTGGGTCATTTCTGTATAGACCAAGAAATAAATCATAATAATTTTATTAAATTGCAAACAAATTATTTGCAATTTTAGTAATTTAAACAATGTTTCATATCACCAATCCAAAAACTGGCATTTTTTTGTTTTACCATAATTCAGCAAGTATTTTCATTTAGACATATGTATAGATAGATATTTATTTACACCCAATCTTGTACATACAACAACCACTTAAAACACCCACAGTGTTATTGGCACAACATGCTTCGGTGCAGCGAAGCATAAGAATTCTAAAAATATTCAATATTATTAGCAAGTGAATACCCAATGGAAATGTGCAATTGCGAAGTAAAATACCTTTTTATGTGAGCCGAACTGAAAATGAAGCAAAGAGTGCAAATAAAAGAATTGTGCAATGTTTGAAATAAGCAAAATATTGAGGAAAGCATTGCATTGAAAGGAGGGAATGTGCAAGATCAGCATTTGGCAAGCAAAAAATATTAGCAGCAGCCTGAGCACTGTGAGCAGAGCTGTCTAATGATCCCTTTTTTTTCCAAATTGTTATTTTCCCTTTTTTTTTAGCATTAAATTTTCTTCCTTTTTTTTCTAATTTTTTTCCCAAATTTTTTTTCTATGCCCAAAACTTTTAAAAAATTTTCCCCGCAAATATTTTTAGTATTATAACTTAGCATTTTGGCAAATTGGAATGCTATATTCCAGGAATAATTAGCAAATTAAAATTTAACAAGCTTACTGAACAGATCACATTAATTGATAATGGGTTGTGAAGGATCGATCAAATAGAGGAAGGAGATTATCTGATTAATAGATAGTGATTACAAATTCGGTATTGGATAATCTATCAATCAATAATCTGAAGAGGACTATTTAGCTATTTGACAGACCACCTTAATATTCTACACACAGCGGATAGGGAATCTTTAGCAAGGCTAATCCAAAAACCTGAAGAAATCAAATAATCAATACTCTTCATAGTCATGTTATACTAAATAGATGCAGTCAAGACAAGTATCAATACTGTAGGGTGTTGTATTGCCATTTGGTTAACTAAGGGCTTACAAGCTTTTAATAAATCAATCAGTAATGGCCCATTGAACATGATAATAATGTTCCTAGCAAGTAAGGTTCAATACAAGTAAATTTACATGCTAGGAATCCGACCATGTACATGTTACCAGATACTCTGTAACTTTAAGCAGACAGTAATGACTCGCTAATGAGATTGGCAGCATTGCAACTCAAGTTACAATTAATATGTATACATGTATTTTGAAACAAGGTTGGCAGATTAAGACCAAGGCAATTTAAATCACAATTTTAATGCATTAAAATCAGGGTTCATTTTATTAAAATTGATTTACTTGATTAAAAAAGACACTAACTTTGATTTTAAAAGGGGACTAGTTAATTTGGTATCCATCCCCAAACAATGAATTTCCCACTTTCACAGAAAAGCGTATGTGTGCTCTTCACAGGGTGCATTTGAAGTATAATTCAAAGTTCAACCCATCAATCAAGGGACTTCACACCTGTAAATGAGGTTATAGATCTATATAAAGGCCTATGTGTGACATTGTGTGTGCACATAGAAGAATATTAACCAAGGACACTCAAGCTATGCATCAAGAGCTCAAAATGTTTTGACGATATAATCAAAATATATCAATTAGTAAATGCTTGCACATCACAATTAGTAATAATTATAATGTAGTAAGCAAAATTAGCTTATCATGTTATACAGGTGTACATGGCTAATCATTGATTTGATTAATATCAGGAAAGCAAGACACACCTCTCACTGAGCACCAGCACATTGTACGCCCCGCAGTAGACATTTCTCTCCTCCATGACGATCTTCCGTGTAGAGAAGCCACTATACGCATTTTCAAAGCTGCTTTCGCTCCTGTTGTATGTGGGAATCTTGCGATCCAGCTCCACAGTGTTGTAACTGTTGATGTGAACGTTGGGGACAGTCACGAAAATGTCCGCAGCATATTTAGGGTTGTATCCTTGTGCACCTGATCCCTTGATAACAAAGGTGAAAGAATTATACGCAAAAAATAACATGTAAGCAATACCTGGTGCTCCACCAAAGAGAAGAAAGGGAGCACTTTTATTATTGCAAGGGGTGAGAAACAAGATTCTGTTAGTCCATTTAAGCTCAAGTGTGTTCATTCTGAAGGACATTATCATACATTATCATTTAGAATTAGGCCTATTCTCAAATGCCAAAACAAAACAAACATTCACGTCATTTCACGATCCTCATAAATGTAAACAATACCTGCATCAGCATGACCTCTTCTTTTATGCTTTGGCTGATGAGATGTTCCTGCGAGACCTGTTCTGCAAATGACCTCCAAACCGAGGAGACACAAATGCAATTGTTTAAGGAAGTTGTGTCCAACATGCTTAGGATGTACTTAGATAAATGTACAGGCAGCTGATGGATGAAATCCAATCTCTCCAAATCTGTGTCGTCATCATTTAAACTTTCATCTCCACTGTCTTCCTGGATGGTGTCGTCTATAGTTACTGCTGCAGTAAGAGGACGTTCAAGTTCAGAATGCTCGTAATTTTCAAAACTTGTTTCACCGTCCAACAGACTAAAAGGGTCTCGTGCGATCCCCTCATATTCAGACCGCGCCGTTGTCAAAAGCTCCAGTTCTGGATGGTCCAATGTGTCATATGTGTAATGGCTGGAGTCAATCGAGCTTGCTTCATAATCAACTGCAAAAAGAACAAGATAAAAACATAAGAGGTCATCGCTAAGTTCCATGTTCATCATCTTATCATTTTTATGTGGTTAACTTTTCTGATGAAACAAGAAGCTATGAAATTTTTACTTTTAAAATAACTTAGTCTAATATGCATGTAAGACTGTAAATGTCAGATAACATGAATTTATAGATCTATAAAGGATTTCCAATAGAAATATATCATGATCATGGCCGCACCAATATTTAGTTTTTTTTCAAGCAGAACGTAATGTACAGCAATAATTTCTGCAATATTTCAGAATGTAAATTCATATTGTGTCACAAGTCAATTAATGTGAATTATTATTAATTTTACCCTGCAGATCTTGCTCCAGTTCAGCGATGACTTTCTTACATTCTGCTAAAATTGCACAGAGGAGATGGGACTCGCTTTCATTTAGGATCATCTTCAAGAACTGAGACTTGGTCCAGTAGCTGGCTTCTGCGAACCACTTCCAGAGCTCAGACATCTTGGCCTCTGTGTCGTAGCGGTTGAGGGCTCGGTCCATGCTGACTGTTGGGAAGTCATCGCATAATCCAGGGGTGGTCCTGCTGCTGGCGTACGTGAAATCTTTGGATGCAAGGGGGTGCAACAGAGACACAATATTCCTCAGGAGGTCCTTGCTGTGGGTTTTATGAATCAAGCCCAAGACAAACCTCTTCTTTGTCTTGTCCCCAGTGCGGAAAAACCACTCTTTAACATCATTGATTTTGGAGACCAAGTGGCAGCTGTCGCACTCCCCACAGCTCAAGTTAGTCTGTAGATTGGTACATCTCAATTCTGGTGTTTTTCCCAAATTGAATTCTGATGATTCGCTTGTTTTGTGCGGGTGTTTCATGTTGGTCAGATCTTATAAATATGCATACAGCTCTGCAAGTCACACAAACACAGTCCAAGTCTATAATGTCTATTTATACACTGTCTGAAATCAATACTCCGGTATCATATAAACTTTTGGAAGTTTATGTCCCACACTCAAAGTGCATTGAACTCTGTGCCGCATGACCAGTTGTATCCACAAAATAAATGTAAAGTCTTCATCGATGGGTACATCCTTATAATAAAGAAAATTTGGATTCACAAAATTTTAACAGTTGTTGTATTCATCCATTATCCATGCCCAGCTGTCAACTCCAACATGTTCAATGTGTTGACACAGGCAGGGATTATATTGTCTGTGTAGTCTTGCCAACTCTTGGTGAATTCCTTTGACATGACTTGATCTGCTCAAGCACAGTGCTGACCTCTTGTGAAGTTGCCAACTTGTGCCGCTTGCTCAGAACAATTCTTGAAAATTCCTGCTGCAAGATAAATAAATCAATTTGTTAACGAGGCTCTGGATGGGCAGCAGGTTATGGAAGACAGGGAATTCAAAAGTAAAATGGCCAACGGACAGAGGGACACAATAGTTGATAAAAAAATATATATGGGTATGAATCTGAAACACTGCCAGCTCTCCCAAAAACCCGAAGTGCTAATATCACCCAATTTTTTGGGCTATTCTTGTAAAATGGCACTTTCTGCTTCTGACACTCCATTATTAGAGCACCTTGAGTCTGATTTTTTTCAGATTGGGCCAAGAAAACATTTCAAATCTGCGCGTTACAGTTGTCCACACTTGATTTTTGAATGCTCCTCGAATTGTCAAAACTATAGCAATCACTCTGAAACGGGTTTTGCACTATTGTGTTATTAAGTAATTTTTAAAAGTGCAAACATTTTTTTTGTAACCTGCATGGGCTAACATTTAGAGTGCGTCGTTGATACATAGTGTTACGTGGACAACTTTTTATGGTTTTTCTTGTCCTATGAAAAAGTACTGCAAATAACCAAGTGAAACCTTTCTAAAAAATGATTCTTATTCATTTGGAAGTTTTTTGAGTGGTTTCAGGGAGCTAGTTTCATGGTATACCCCATCAGTCATGTCAGCGTGTTACAATTGTCCACAAATTGTCCACAATTTAGCATTTTGCTCAAATTTAGTCAAAATCAAGCTGAATTTACGTACTACAGTGAATCACATCATCATTATGCCTATCTCTGTGAAGTTTATCAGTTTTAAGGGGGGAGGGTTGGTCTAGTGGTAGCATGCTGGACTGCCAACCACTGGGTCGGGGTTCGAATCCAGCTCTTGCCGGGTCACCTAGGCCTATGTTGGACGGCTGTTTCAATCATTCTTCGCCTCATTGCTGTGTCCTCCTCCTGTCCTAATTAGCCTACCAAGTGCATAAATACAGGACGTAAAGCCCAATCATCCATCTATCTATCCTTATCAGTTTTAAATAATTAGTATTTCAAGCAATTTTGGAACACCACATATCTATTCAGAAAAAAACAAAACATTAATACGCACCTTGGAAGTTTTTGTGACCTATTTTGCAAATTTTTGCTCGTACAAAGGCATGGATTAACTTGGTGTGTGCATATAAATTCAATTATTATGCTTTCCTTCAATAAACCTATTGCATAAAATATTCCCCTGCCTTAAAACTGTACAAAAATATACACGTTCCACCTCAGGAAAATTCCTGCGATGACTGGCTGCAACTGGATTATTAACAAACGTTCATTTATGTACTGACTACTGAGAAAAACAAGGCAAAATAGCTTGAAAGTAATGACTTCAACAACTGGTCAACTAATTGAGGCCAACTAATGACATTTTTACCAGTCCTTAGCCTGATGAAAATGTGAACAGCAGACAATTTAAGCATGAAAGGTGAATATCCATGTGAAAAAATTAAATCAGGTGAACATGAGTGAGTGACTGAGTGTCTCTTCTGACCACATTCACCCATTAAGCCAAAAAATCTCAACCACAACAACCGAAGAATAGAAAAATGTTGTTTTCCATCTTATTCTCATCAGAAATTCCTTCAAACAACAACTAAAAATGCATCCAAATCCAATCCAAAAATGCCAAGTAAAATTTATTAAAAATCATTCATGTTCCTTCAGTAAATAGTAAATAGTAAATAATTTATTTATAGAGTGCAGACAATAGTTAGTTTAAACCTACAGATGCACTTTACATTGTAAAAATGGTTTTTAAAACATTAAAATCAATATTTGCTTGATTTTAAGAGCTGGCATTTATAACCCAAATGCTTGGATAGAAAATTCTTCTCTGTAGCCCATCTTATCTGATCGGTGAATGTATCAACCATAATTGCTACATGACATTGAACTACATTCACAGACCACTTGACAGGAACTTCAGCATTTACCCTGTGAAGTGAAATAACATATTAAACAACAGATGACATTCCGACCACTTGACGCGATCTTCAGATTCATTGGTGTCCAATGAACTGACAGAACCAACAGGACCATATGACATGCAAGATTAACACACATTTTGCAAATTGCACTGACACATAAATGTATCTGCCTGTGATACATGATTTCCTGGGATTTTTTTAAGGAGACACTATAATTATGGAAACAAATCTGAAAAATGTAATTACCAAATGACACCACCATCTTGATGAAGTCACATGCAATTGAGCCACAAAATTTCTTTTGTAAATGAAAAATTGTCTTGAAACACAAATTGAGGGAGGAACTGTTTATTTAATTATTATCTCACTGGTAAAAGAAAATGTATGAATTATCTTTAAAATACACATTTTAACATTTAAAAATTTATAGTCTATTATCATTATGAGAATTACTTAATTTTAAATACATAACATAATTATCAAATTAATTGATAACACAAGATATTCTAAATCTCCTGCTTTATAGAAATATCCTTTTATCAACTTCCTTGAAACAATTTAAGACAGATGTTTTAGTAACAATTCAATACAGTTTTAAATTTACTTGTTTGGTCGATCCTTATTTGATCCGTCCAAATGACATTTGGGTATATGATGAGCAGGCAAATTATATGTTTCAACAAATTCTACAGCGAGAGACATGTCTGAGAAGACAAACCTTGTTTCAAATAAAAAGGTAGGGGCCTTAGTGTGGAGAGGTTAAGAACTTCATGTGAATAATACGAAGGATTTGTCAAGCTATTTCCAGTGCTATTTCCCCATGGAAAGTTATGTTGTATCCAGATGTATTTGATGAATACTTCAGCTACACATCATCAGTCTTGCTGACAATCTGTAAATAAAATTGGGTAATTTAAGTCAATGACTCATGGTGCATCTCAAAAACTTTTTTAATTAAAAAAAGAATTACACAAATCAAATCAACAAATATTAATTAATTTAATTCCTTGAGTTTGTAAAAAATGTCGGCATAAATGTTAATTTTGGAAAAAATTAAAATTTGACAACTTTATATCAATAAAATAATTGCAGTTTTCAAGTTATTTTCTGATGGATGATTGGGGCTTTACGTCCTGTATTTGTGCGCTGGGTAAGGCACTTAGGACAGGAGGAGGACACTGCAACAAGGAGAAGGATTATAGAAACAGCAGTCCAACATAGTCCCAGCAATGAAGCTATGGGACAAACTAATATAAAGATTCGGAATTCCATGAGTTATAACAACGCTACTTATGGTGGTTTTGCTGTAGGAGTATGGTAACGTACGTTACCGTACTGTGTGGTAGAGCAGTGCATGCAGAGCCATACTGAAGTTGGACAACTTTTTCCGCCAAAAAATATTGTCCCTTAGAAATCAAATTTTGACAACTCTTTAGCATAAATTCTGAATGTGACCAGGAAAAATCAATCATATTAGGAAGCAACCTTCCTTAAAAATTCATGGGCTACCATCAGCTTCATAGATAACAATAAACTTAAGGAAAACCCATGGCACTTGAGTTGGACACCTTATTCCAACAAAAAAGATTGTCTCCTTTAGAAAATTAGATTTTGACCACTTTTCGGCATAATTTCTCAGTGTGACCTAAAAAAATCAATCATATTAGGAAGTTACCTTTCCTTAAACATTCATGGGCCACCATTAGCTTCATAGATAACAAAAAACTCAAGAAAACCCATGGTACTTCAGTTTGACAATTTTTTCCAGCAAAAAAGATTGTCTTCTAAGAAAATAACGATTTTGGCAATTCTTCAGATTAATTTCTGAATGTGACTTGGAAAAATCAATCATAGAAAGAAGGAACCATTCATTAAACACTGATGGGCTATAATTAGCTTCCTAAACAACAATAAACTCAAGAAAACTTGTGGTACTTGAGTTGGACAATTTTTTCCAGTAAAAAAGATTGTCTTCTTAGAAAATAAAGATTTTTGGCAATTCATCAGATTAATTATTAAATGTGACCTTGGAAAATCATTCATATTAGGAAGAAACCTTTCATTAAAAACTGATGGACTATCATTAGCTTCCTGAATAACAACAAATTCGAGAAAAACCCATGGTACTTGAGTTGGAAAATTTTTTCCAGCAAAAAAGATTGTCTTCTAAGAAAGTAAGATTTAAAAAATTCTTCAGATTAATTTCTGAATAAGACCTGAGAAATTAATATAATTTGAATGAAAACTTCAAATTAAACTAGATGGGTTATGCAATTTGAATATAATATATCCTGAAGTAATGAACTATTTTGTCAACAGGCAAGGTCACAACACAAACAAAAATTAACCAGTCATGAAGAGGTTTTTTCTTCATCTTTTGTGTACACACAATAAAATTAATGGCAATATTAACTACTTGGTGTTTGTCAAAATATAATTCAACAACAAAATCAATTAGAATGTTTTTTTTTTTGTCAACAAAGTTAAACTGGACCATTTGACAACCAAAAGTGTCATTTTTCATTGTCCACATAGCTGGACTGCAAATTGTGGCAGCCACAGGCATATTGACAAGCTCAGGTACTTGGAGTTTGTTAATATACCTCAGATTTACCAAGACAATGATGATTGGTGTGAATTAACCTATATTCAGAAAAATCCTCACAACGTGTTACGTAAAGTTGGACAACTCCTTTATGAACTGTGGACTACTTTACCCATTATTTGAAAGTAAGAAAATTTAACCAACCTGACCATGTTGCTCTTTGTTGATCTTCTATTATGGGCTGCTCAAAATTCGGATTCAGACAAGATGTGATATGGGGAGCCTCCAGTTTCCATAAAATTCAGAGTTCCTTTTTTTAGAATTGTGGACAATTTTTTTCGGTCAGTACCTGATATCTGCCATAACTTTTATTTGGTTGTATCCAGCACAATGATATTTTAGAAGCACAATACAGATGGGAAAATAAAATAATAGATCAGAAGATCATTGCCACCTGACCATTATGCTCCCTTCCAGACTTTGGGGTATGTCCACAGGCAACGTGTTACATTTTCTCTTAAATTTCAGGCAAGTTTTGCAGAGCCTGAGAAAAATTATCCATTCAAGATATCACATTTAGCAAACACACAATACTCAGCACAAGTCTAAACTACAACACTGTTTTTTATTTTTCTAGTTTTCTCTAAAAACTTTTTTGCGATTGGTGACAACCAAAATACAGATTTTTGCAGCGTGTTACGGGGGTACGAAATGTAACACGCTGCAGGGACAGTTTCATGATTTTCCATAATTTAGAAGTCTGAAAACCCATTGTTGAAAATTTTGCACATTACTGTGACAAAAATCAACAATATGAAACAATTTGGGAGAAGATTGGTTTTTATTTTGATGAGATACAAGCTGTCGTATGTCCACAAGTTAAATAGTTGTCCACAGGCAGTGTTTCAGATTCGCACCCATATATATATGGATATGTATGTACTATGTATATGACATAATTCTGTAGACCCATTGGGGCTGCATAATTGGTGATTGCAGAACTTCAATTTAGTACAAATTATAACTTCAAATGTTAAGTTAAAAAGTTTGAGAAGCGAGAAACTATCATACAGCCAAAATTATAGAAGCCAATTTTACAACATGTGGTAGATTTTAAGCTTTGTTCAAAGTTAAAGACTGGGAAACAACACAATAAAGAACATTTATATGCATTTTCATTTTCAGCTTTAAAATGGCAGCCCAAATGTGTTTGCATAAAAAAAATGCCATTTTATGTTTTGAGCTTGTGCTCCATGATTTAGTCAGGAGAAAAATAACATTTGGTGAGAGAACATGCTGATGACCTGCTTTGATATCCCGCAAAAATAATTTTCTTACAGCCTTGGTGTGAAGTCTGCAGATCAGACATCAGCGTATCTGGCTTTTTTGAAACATTGCATTTTTTTTTGGCTGATGGCAGTTCAGGGAAAGTCTTGCTCCCATATAAATTTTTTATTAATTTTTTGAGCGAAGATCTGAAACGTAAATTAAGGAAACCAAGGAAGTAGGGGCGACCGGGGCACATTACGGCTCTCAATCAGAAAGTTCTCTAAATGTTTGAAAAATCTCTTTACTGACTGACTTCTGAACATCTACACTACCCTTATGCCAAACCAAGTCGAACTACCATCAGGGGCGGATCTAGGATTCTTTAGGTGGGGGGGGCGGACCTGATGAGGCCCGAAGGGCCGAAATCATAACGGCAGGGGGTCTGGGGGCCGCTCAAGGCCCCCAGAAGCTCAGGGTTTTTAGATTTTCTGAGACGCATTGTGAGCTCTCAAAGGGGGATACTTTTCAAGAATTTTGTTACACATTTTTACATTTTTTTCAGTACTACTTGGAGACAAATTAAATCAAGCTTGACAAATTGATTGATATTCGATAATTTCACATGGAAACAGTGTCCCAATCACAGTTTATGAATATCTTAAATTGGTTAAAATGATTTAAAATACATGGTTTCATCCATTTTTCTCCATGTAATATACCAAGCCATCAATTTTGCCTCATAGATTGCTTCATGCTGCAGTAACTCTGATTTTTAAAAAGTTTGACAGACAGCTGCTTTTACTTAGAATCAATGAATGGTAAAAAGAGAGGCCCTGCAGTGACGTCTATGATGTCCTTGGACAAATTTTTGTTATCACTAATTTTTCTTTGACTGCAACCTCTATTCACGAGGCTCTTGATGGGGGTTATGGGGGACAGGGAATTAAAATGGCCAAGAGACAGGGACACAAAACCCAATCCAGAACTGAGGGACACTGAATTCAAAATTCAATTAGAAAACTGCAAAGGTACAAGGAATTCAAGAGGCCAAAGGACAGGGGGACGCAAAACCCCATCCAGAGCCTAATTCATAGGGATAAAAGTGGGGGACAGCCCATTAGTTCGGTAATTGGGCTTTCAGCCAGAAATTTTCTTTTCTTCTCTTTGTTTCAATTTAATATAAATGTAATATAATGTTGGGAGATTTTTAGGAAGCAGCTGCCCTCCCCCGGCCAGACCCCAAAGTCTGTCAGAGTTAAAACTCTGACTTGCTTGGCAAGAACTTCAACTGACTAGTCAGCTAAGTTGCTAAACTCTGACTTCACTTGACCTAAGTAAACCTCAGCTGATGTAATGTAATTTCATAGGGCTTAAATTCTGTTAAATATTTTTCAACAGTACATTATAACTTCGGAAATTTCAGAATTTTTGCACACAGAATATTAGGTAGTATTCGATGTGTCAATTTTTAGTGGGTTTTTATTTTGCATATATATACTTTACAAAAGTCCTATTAGAGTGTGAAATGCATATTGTGCTGTTAACAATGGTGCCAAAATCATTTCTGTGAGGTAAAACATGGCTTATGCAACAATGACTTGACTTTAGCTGACTCAAGTCTGACTTGACTGGAGTGAACACTGAACATTGACGTTGGGGTACATCCCCGCCCCCTGCAGTCCCCTGCATTCCATGTCTATGCTGTACAGAAAAAATAGAGATAGAATGAAGAATAAAAAGTAATTTGTTAGATAATTGAAAAAAAAACACCAAGGTAATGATCTAAAAGTTTGAACTACCAAAACAAAAGCTTCGTCAACAACGCAGTGAGACAAACAAGAACAGCAGAGTTTGGCTATACAGTAGGCCTACAACATCGAATATCTGGTCTGTCAAACCGAACAAATCTAACAGAAATCAGAACTAAACAAAATTAATTAAATAGGCCTAATGTAGAAAGTGCTGTTACAGTCTGTCTCATTTCTAGAATGGGTGGTCGTCGTCAAAAATCTGACAAAACGTCACAAAAATTGCATGAAAAAATTACAAAATAGCTCATCTATCCAAGAGTATGTCTTTCTACTGTGTGACCTTTAGATGCTGAGCAGTCAGGCCAAACACCAGTTCGCATGTTGTGAGACAAACTTTAGTATAGACCCACAATCCCACATAAATGTTTTTTATACTAAAAAAAAAAAAAAAAAAATTTTTTTTTCAATTTTTTTTTTTTTTGAGGGGATGGGGGGGCGGTCGCCCCTTTCGCCCCCCCCTTGATCCGCCCCTGAGTCCATCGATCGATGGTTATGGAGAAAAATAAGTTTGAAAAAAAAAATGTTTGTTGTCCAACGTGCCCCAGACCCGAGGCAAGTTGGAACGCCATGAGGCAGGTTGGACCACGGAATGAAAGTCCAGCCAAGTAGAAGAAAGCGAGCAAACACCACATTTTATTTTCAGGGGGGTCCAGAAAATTCCGGTGGGGGGGGGGGGGTTCTATCGGGCTATTGTGGCGCTGAATGTATAATTCGCGACATGACATGACTGCGCCCTGATAAAATTAACATGTAAAAATACATAAATTTTGGTGTGGTGGGGGGATGTATCCCCCCCATCCCCCCATCCCCCTAACTAGCCTTAGTGCAAATATGTTATATTTTCTTTGGTTAGTGGACAGACAGGCCTGGCCTACATTGTGTACATCAATTGATGGTCAAAAGAGAGTGTTTGCAAAGACATACATCTTGACTTTTCAAAGACTGACACATACATGTCACCTGGTCACAGCATTGGGTGTGCATCATGGCATTGTAGTGCAGTGTACTTTAACACGTGTGGGAGTGGGATAAACATGATAGACTCACATTTTGTTTGTCACACCACAATGATGACCATGTTTAGTTTAGGCGGAGTATAACTGAACTCCATTATCTAGGCTCGGTTATTTAACCATATATGGGCTACCTGAGTTACCTGTTGGCGGCAAATATTTGATCAATGTTCCTGCGCTGGCGCGAGAAGAAACTGGGTCAACTGGCCTTAGCAACGCAAGTGCCCGGATCTTGATTGAAAATGGAGTCGCCCAACAACATGTCCTTGTAGTCGCAGCAATATACGATGGATTTTCTTGATGTAAAAGTAATTTAGACCGAGTTTCAGATAGGAAAATACTCGCAAGATAGCCATGGCTTTAGACAAGGCTCGGGTAAGCATGACTTGCTTCTAGGCAGCAATTAATTCTCTTTCTTCTCATTAAAATTACAACATGGTTGTTTTCACACTCACACTGCCACTGGAGACTTGTTTATCACCCTTCTCATGCAGTGATCTCAATGCCGAATTCAGAGTCGTTTAAAGAGTTTTCACTCATAGCCTAGTCCATGGAAAGTCAAGATATGTTATTAACTGAGACAACTGCCCTGCATATAATTATATCAGGCAATCATTGAAAGTAATGAAACCAAAACAGAAGTCTCTCACTTTCCATCTGATTCTGAAACTCGAACAAAAAGACTCATGCAAACTTTGAGTTTGAATCAAACAATGTCAACATTTATATGCTTATTGCTGGCACCGTACCGGTACCATTCAGTACTTGAAATGGTGTTATTCTTTGTCGAAACATTGATCTCAGCCTCATTGGCTCATGTTGTCAGAAATCTGAATGATCAGCCTGAAAGTCTACCAAAGCAGCACCTGCTGCAGTATTGAGTCTGAATCTCTGATGCATTATTGAGTCTATTGACTTACTTGACTTCAATAATTGACCTAAGTTATATGACTCAACACTTTGGATGATATAGCAATTGAACAAGATCCATGTTCAAACACCAATAATCTCGAACAACATGGGAATGTCTATTTACCTTGGTGTATGCGTATATATATGTCAATTAATTAAATTAATTCAATGTAGTTTAATTAAGTGGCTATAATGCATTGGTAATGTAAGTGATGTCTGTACATAAAATGTATAATATCATTAAACCAATGCAATGGCAATGCATCAATGCATGCACAAAATTGTTAGATTGAAAAATATATTTCCACTCACTTATGAAAGATAACATTCACTGTATTCTGTGTATATGTTAATCAATGTGTCAATGATCACTGAACATCCTTTTGCTATTAAAATTTTGTGATCTTTCTTTACTCACATTTTAATCTGCATGATGCTGACGCATGATATGATTACAGCTCACGGACACACCACTGCAGAGCTGCAGTTACACTAGGAGTTTGCCTCCTCTGCCCACTTCTGCAGACCAAGACCCGTCTTTTTTGTATCAGGTATGTCTTTTTGAAAGTGACTGGCAATGACTGCACAGACTTGTCATTTTGGTTTTGTAATGTAATTGTATTACCAATATTATATCAATGATGCATTTGTTGGCCTATTGTACTTGCGTCTTATATTGCAAAAGTTCTCTTTGTGCTTCAGTCTTCAATAACTTTTTTTCAATATTCTCATTGTCCGATGTGATGTATGTTTATGAAATCATTTTGGCATGTATATATGGGTCAAGCCACAAAGGTGCTGCTCCAAAGCTAAAAGAGCTGTCAAAAATTAATCTTGTAATTTTGATACGAAATTGTGAAATATATGCTCTGCAAACATGTACCCATACTAAAAATATGATAACAAAGGATTAAACCTTCCACTTTTTTAGGAATAGCCATTCAAATGGGAAATTGAAAAAACGTAACATTTTCACATTTTTACATATTTATCTTTCCAGGTGCCTATTATCTTCAAAATTAAATGCTTAGAATAAAATAAAACACCACTGGGTCACCTTATAAGTGTTTTGAAAGCTCTCCATACACACATATTTAATATTCTAATGATTCAAAATTTAAAAAACGTAACAGGACAATTAGACTTCTGAGCACTGTAGCTGTAGAAATAATGATGAGATGTTAACTCTTCAGGTACTTATTACACATAGAACGTACATAGGTATTTTCTATGCAATTTTTGTAGGTAAAACTACCTTTTTATAGCCACTATAAAGAATTCAAAATTCAAGCCAAACATACAGTAACAGGACAGTAACAGGACAGTAATTAACTGTGCAGTAACAGGACAGTAACAGGACAGCAACAGGACAGTAACAGGACTCACTCAGATGTCTTTAAAACCCTGGAGGTTGAAGAATTTTAATAATTCAGCCATGCAATGGTTCAAAATATGTACCATGTGCCTTATGCAATCTATATCTGAGTTATATTGCTTATATTTCGAGTTATTTTTGACCAATTGAATGAAAATAACAAACAGTAACAGGACATCTGTGTAACAGGACAAGTAACAGGACATATATGGGTAACAGGACATGTAACAGGACAGGCACGTATTTATGGTGGCCTGTGGGCAGTTAACCATAGTGGAAATGTGTATCTGTGTTTCTAGAATCTGCATGAAGCATTACAGTCAAGTACCACTAATTGGTTGTAGTTTGACAGGAAAGAAATTGCTGTTGTCCTGTTACTGTCCTGTTACTGTGTTTTAATACAAAATACTCCGTCAAATATTACCAACCTTTTCAATAGTTACTTTACAATCGAGCTGCAGTCTAACAAATCTGTTAGGTACGATTTAGTTCAAAGTTTCTTAAGTCATAGGGCAACTGTAACACCCATCAAAGTTGTTAAAATGCTTTGTGACTGTTAAAAACATAACAGGACATGTCCTTGTTACCTTAAACAAACAGGACAAAAAGTGGCTGTCCTGTTACATTTGTAGCTTTTCAGGGGCGTAACATGAGAGTAACAAGGACAAAAAAGGACAAATGCCCCTTTTTCTTCATGCCCTGGCCTTAATTGTTGTTCCCCATACTTCCAAATTGGCATATTTCTTATTCCATCATTCTTCTGCACTCTTGTGAAATAAAAACTATCATAACAGTCTTTCAAAATGTGAAAGGACAGGGGGTAGAATTTTGGCCGTGTAACAGGGACACATAAGGACATTATGCAAAATCTGGTTTTTTTCCTATTTCTGCTTCAAAATATCGTCAAAACTGGATTGTATGCTGTAAGCATCACTTAGGCCGACATATGTACACTGTTTTGAGTTAAATATTATTGTAAAATAAAAAGTTATCACAATCTAATGGCGAGTAACGAAAAACAGTAAAAAATGTTACTCTGGAAGATTTACTTATATCTCATCAAATAAGAGGTTCCGAGGAGTTCACTCTGCATGAAATAAAAGTTCAAGACGTGGGTTATCATTTTAAACTTTAAAAATGGACAAAGAAAGAATTTCCTTCAGCTAGTAAAGTCATCTTTAGGCATGTCATGCCACAAACGCCAAAAAACGTCGTTTTTGGCCTGTTTTCAGGACTAAAAAGTGGTACAGCTTCTTTATTTTGTGTGGTATTCACCTCAAATTTTCACACAATTTATTCCAATATGTATAGTTCAGTATGGAATTCATTGAGATTGCCTTAATTAAATTCCCATCTAGCCAGCCACCTCTGAAGTTCGAGGACATGTTTTACAGCTCAGAAGCAGCACCTTTATGGCTTGACCCATATATTTATATTCTGTTGATTAATGATTATTAATAATGGTTAATATTAGATCTCCACTGTTTTTTAATGGAAAATAAGGTCACAAAAAAATTTTAATTGATGAGAAATTCTTATTGACTCATGTTATTATTATTCACTATACTCGACAACCATTTAATCAAAGGTAGCTATTATTCCATTCCTCCAATACATGCCTAAAATGCTGTAATTTTGCTGAAATTACAAAAATTTCCAAAACCACGAAGATATATGCACATGCACATGTCAATATCATCGTCGTCTGCATTGCATGTATAGTCATCCAAAATATTGCTGTTTAATGGTTTGATTGAGGAGAGTAGAAAGTCTGAGATTGAGTGGCCTTTTTATTTTAATTGACATTGTATCATTTTATTTTGCAATTTTGTTCTTTATTTTAGATTGTCTTGCGACACAATGAGCATCCGCCATTAATGAAAGGCACATCATGGACTCTTGCTGCTCCGTTCAAAGAAGAGAAGTACCATCGCACTCCCAGCGAATCCATCGCAAACAATTACACTCCCACAGCAGCCTCTTTGAAGCTGAGGGAATTACCTAAGATCAAAGGCTACAAGAATACACATGTGCAGATTCTAAGAGGTAGGCCTACACTTATGATAAAATTTACTCCACAGAATACTTGCATCCTCTGTCACTAAGTTCTAAGCAATTTTTTTAGCTGTATGATTTGTTCTCAATCTACTTCATAAGTTACATGGTTCATATTGATCAACCTTGTATTTGTTAAAAAAAGTATGTTTCAGTTTATCTTTTTGAATCTGTGGAGGTTAGATTATCAAATAGTTATTATTACAGAATAAAGAACTTGCAAATTTGGACATATAATTTTGCATCACTTAGCATTGACAGTTTCTTAATTCATCAGAATAATTTTAGATTTATTTTTCAAGGGACTTCAAACCAATGTAATTATTTAATTTGTAACTTTTTTTAGAGCCACTACCTCAAAAGAGAACTGGGGGAGCTATTCATGGAAGAGGTGGAAAGAAGCCTCACTTAAATGGGTATGTGATGCTTTATCCAGTGAAGATACAAATCATAGCTCCCAAAGAAGTCATTATTCCTGTATGCCACTTATTACAGAACTATTTTAATTAAGTATTTTTGCGTCACTTTCAGAATCAAAGAGAAAGATGCATATGAGGAGCAGAAGTTGCCTCCGAGTCGACCCCTCACTCCCATAGAACAATTGACTATCATGCAACACATTGAGTCCGAAGAGTCAGAGGAGATGCAGGAACCAAGCCAACAGGACCTTGAGCGCTATTATTATTACGTCACAAAAGCAATTAAACCAGAAATGCTAGCTCCTCCCGAAACAGAGGTTATAAACCGAATCCGGCTTCTAATTAGTCCTGATCTTTTGTCCACCATTGAATTGCAAAGGAAGGCTGCAGAAATCCAGGGGGAAATTGCCGAAGATTTCGAGAGTTCACTCCGGAAATGTATTGGTTAGTTCTCACTTTGATAAAAGTTTACTTACTTAATATGTCAACCTACTTATGTGATTTGTGTTTGAATTGAGTTGTTTTTGCATCAAAGTAAATCAGGAACGGGGTATATCAATGGAACTCTGAAAATTTGCGGCAATGCATGAATTACATCAAGGTTTTGCAAGGGAGTCTCTTATGGCAGCTGTTCTATTTTGCAAATAAGTCTATGTACACCAACATATTTCAATAAAGATACAATTAAGCTTTCGTTTTTCTTTCTGACAGTTGACTACATATTGAAAGACCCCGAGGAAAGATCAAGGCTGCTGATTAAGAGAACTCCCAGACCCTTTCCTCAAAGGTTAGTCCTAATTCAACTTGTTTTGAGTTAAAACAAAATAAAGCTCAAACGAAAACGCCAAACTGCAACATATCTGTTGTTCTAAAGGATTGCTAGAACTTTAATTTGGTAATTTTCCAAGATCTTTAAAAATTGGAGTTTTCTATAATTTGATATGTTTGAAAATTGAACTCAACGCTTTTAAAACCCATCTAGGTCTTCTTGCTGATACCAGACGACTGACTATATTGACTGCATTCCTTCTTCCCAAAATTTTTGAAGAGTACAATGCCTATCACATGATCAAGTTTCTTAACATTTTTTCAATGTCTTAATCAATTATTTACAGGATGATCCGAGCTCCCGTCCCTTGGCATGAAACCTACCACCTCGTAAAAGAATACAATACAACTCACCTGTTCGTCACTAACAAAATGATGTTGGAACTACAAGATCTGTGGTTTAATCAGTGAGTGCATTTCAGCTTCCCATATATTATTAAGGAGGGTTTGTTGTATTACAGTTGCAGACAGAATTATTCATACAGCTCAGTGATTTCCTGTAGAACTGTGCCTTGTAAAATTGTAACAAATTGTCTGTAACAGATAAAAATTGGGTCAACATGCAATAATTTAAGGTTGTTCGGTATCAGTTAGAGCATATTCATGAATTTAACTTTATTTTGGCATCCATGTCATAAAAACGATGAAAGTTATTATACGCTGCAATCCATACCAAACATTTTGCGTCTACTATGTATCACGCTTTAAAAATAAAAAACTTTGTTTCATTGAATTAAAACTTTTTATTTCAGATTCAACACATTACGCTTTGTGAACAAAGATGAGCTGCTGGAAATGGACCTGCCCCTTCTACCCGACCAGTTTGAGGAAGTGGTCAAGCAGCAGTGCCTCAAGGCCAGGGAATTCCTCATTAAAACGTAAGTAACAGACCTTTTGTTTACCTGGAATACATGCTGTCCTGTTGCATGGGTCCCTAAAACAGATGGAGTGTCAAATGTCAGAATTTATAGGGAATACAAGTGTCTCATGTCCATTTTTATCTAAGCATAAATGATAAAGAAATATTTCAAGTGTCGCTTGTCACTTTTTATCAGTGAACCCTCAGTCCCTGTCAGTGTCTCTCGATTTTTAAGAGGGTCTGTGTCCCAGTGTCACTTTTTAAGTGGGGCCGTGTTGCCATGTTGATTGTGTCAATTTTTACCCTTGTACACTATTAATAAATGCAATTTCTGCCTTCAGCAGAGAACTCTGAAGTTGGGCTGTAATGTTACATAACATGTAGGCTATTGTGTAGACATACACATCTTTGAGTAAGCCATAATTATGTCTTTAAAATGTGATAGACATTTCTTGAAAAAAAAAATTAGAAATAATTGAAGATGGTCCTTTTCCAAAGTTTGGAAGTTGTTGAAATATTCTATCCTGATTGCAACCAATGTATTGATTAGAAGTTACATAATTCTTACCTAGCTTTGAAATCATTTATATTATTATACTCACAATAAGTCACAAATGTCTGTCTTATTTGCAGTTGGATCCCGACCTGTGCCCAGGCATTTATAGACAAAAAAGACTTCTGGGATTTCCTGGTTCCCCCAGGGGACAACGACTCCACAGAGTTGATTCAGGAGTTCTTTTCTTCCATCGCTTGTCTCATGTCCAACCAGCTCAGGGAAATGGTCATCAACTCTCTCCATGATTTTGTGGAGTTTTTCCGAATCCATGAGGTTAGTTGATGCGTTGATTTTAATTTAAATATATTTTTTTTATTTTACGCTCTTTTGTCTTGTGTTTTGGAAGAAGTTTGTAAGGTCCTGAAGAGCTCCAGATATTTGTGACTTGGAAATTTGATAAGATTAAAAATACCTCTGAACTTTCAGGCTGGGAACGACTTTGGAGATGAATTTCAAGAGTTGCAGTATGTGATGAAATCCGTGATGATTGTCAAGCTGAGAGTTGATGAGCCCAAGTTGGCTTTTTTACCGCCCTTCAACGACTGCCGAGATATTATATTGAGATGCTTCTCTGAGATCATCACCAATGCGGAAGGCTTGCCCAGGGTAAGGAAGATGATTGCTTACTCTAAGGCCAGACTTGTTTAATTTTTAGCTTCAATAAGATCTGAGAAGTTAAAGATAAGTTATGTATGGCCTAAGCCAGCTATGACGATACTAAGAAATGGTACCGTTTTTGAGAGGCAGCACGCTATATTTGCCTCTGTGGTATCTTGAAACTAGCTGAAGTCTGTTCGTTTTTAAAAAGGTATTGTCTGCAATTTGAATGCCATTTCTAACCAAACGTATAAGATTAAAAGAACAAGACACTTCTTACTTGGAAAGGTGGAAACAAACAGTATTTGATGCCTTTGAAGACCCTTATTTTGTGCATCGCTAGGTTTTCCCTCAATGCATAAATAATATATTTGAATATTATTTACAGACACAGGTGCAAGTCAGACAAACTGAGAGTCCGTTCAAGTTGGTTTTTTTTGCCTGGAAATTCAAAAATGTTTCTTAATCACTCTCCACACTCTTTTTCAGGTTGAAATGGAATTATTCCCAGATATGAAACGTCAAAAGCTGCAGTTGCGGTCGGTGAAACTAGACGAGTATTTGGTGACTGATTACATGGACAAAGCAATGGAGATCTTCCAGAAGAATACTGTGGGGCCTCACAAATATTTGAATGTCTATAAGAAGTACCTCAATCTTCTGGACGGGGTTGCCGATGATGATGTGACAGAATTTTTGAAAGACCGACAATCTCTAACAGGCTTCAAAAGGGTGAGATCTTGTTTTGCGCTAAATACGAGCCCTTGAATTTATTTTCTTAACAAGGCATTTAATATCAAAATTCTTAACTTGTGCTAGGCCTAAAATGTGTTATAAGGGACCGTTCAGAATTTATGACCTTTGGGAGTTTGCTGAGTTTTGCTGGAACTTCCCGTCAAAAATTGATACCTTCCCCCTTGACTTTTCATGCGGATCTTTAGTAGGCCTACCCCACCCTTAGGTTTCACGTGTATTTTTAGTACCCCCCCCCCCAACATACAAAGCAATACTATGAGGTTATACCATGGGTAGGTGCAGTACATCCCCGGTATACTCCCCGAGACCCCAGTATATTCCCGAGACCCGAAGGGTCGAGGGAATATACTGGGGTCGAGGGGAGTATACCGGGGATGTACTGCACCTACCCATGGTATAACCTTTTTATCCCATGTCTAGGCACATTTTTGAGATATAAAGTTAAACGGTCATGGAAATAAACAAATAGGCCTAAACGTCTATTCAAATCTATGATTTCACGATTGAACTGAAAATTCTTGTTTCAGTTATGATTTTTTTGTGGCATTAGTTTTTGAGATATCACCTTGAAATTTTGGATTTATAATCTATACTATATGTACAAAAATACTGGAGAATTTAGTAGGTCTGGTGTTTTCAGGTCCTGAGATATAAAATAAAACGGCCATGGAACTAAAAAAAAACGTTGACTCAAATCAGTGATTTTACGCTTGAAGTGAAAATTCTTGTTTCAGTTATGATTTTTTTGTGGCAAGAGTTTTTGAGATATCGCCTTGAAATTTTGGATTTGTAATTTATACCATATATTCAACAGTACTGGAAAATTTAGTAGGTCTGGTGTTTTCAGGTCCTGAGATATAAAATAAAACGGCCATGGAACTAAAAAAAACGTTGACTCAAATCAGTGATTTTACGCTTGAAGTGAAAATTCTTGTTTCAGTTATGATTTTTTTGTGGCAAGAGTTTTTGAGATATCGTCTTGAAATTTTGGATTTGTTATCTATACTATATGTTCAACCCACTGTGTGAATCTGATTTATCAGCATTGATTAGATCCAGAGAATTAAAATAAAACGGCAGTGCGAGGCAGAAAAACGTTTCTGAAAAAAAAAATCCATATGGCTGAAACAATACTAGTCAACAGAATTTAACATTGTTACTTTGTCATGTGTTGTGAAATATTGTCTAAAACAATATAACAAAATAAAAAGGGGTCCTCATCCCGATGGAAATTCATATAAATCAGTATTTGTACAACTAAGTCACTTTGAAAAAAGTAAACAAATTTACCGAAAATCGCTCTGGAAAATTTTCTTTACAAAATAGAAAGTCAAAACTGGTTGACTCTGATGTATTATTTTTTTCTGGATCTAATGCTTTAAACCGCTTCTCTCTAGTCCTAACAGAACAGTGGCAAATTGCAAAAGAGTGGTCATTTTTTGTACTCTCAAAATTACAGAAAAAGATCATGAACTGCAGCAGAGATTGTGACGCTATACATGTACAGACTTTCTTTGGGTGTGTCTGAATGCAGCTCTCTGATTGGTTGTATTCAGTATATTCCCTGTAATTACAGGGAAAAAACGTCGTATACAAGGTCAGCTGACCATATACTGATTTCTCCCCTATACTGACTTTTTCCCTGCTGTATTGCCCAGGGAAAAACACAGTATCGGGGAGAAAATGTGCCTAGACATGGATAAACACATATATACTGTTATACACGGCTACGCATTCAGATTCACATCATTTCGCGGACTTTTGCGCGTAAATTTTTTGACATTTTTTCTTTGTTAGATCACATGTGAAACGTTAGTAACCCCTCGGCCAAAACTCCCACCCCCCCAGTCATAAATTCTGAACGGTCCCTAAGTTTAATCAAGTTGCTAATTATAACAACTTTTACCACTAATTTTAACTATTTTTTACTAATCTTACTAATACTTAATAAACTATTTCACCTGTTCTAACTAATTCTGACGCTTCTTACTGACATGTTAACCAGATGCCTTA
This sequence comes from Platynereis dumerilii, assembly GCA_026936325.1. Taxonomy (NCBI): domain Eukaryota; kingdom Metazoa; phylum Annelida; class Polychaeta; order Phyllodocida; family Nereididae; genus Platynereis; species Platynereis dumerilii. The sequence goes on along the minus strand of JAPTHN010000002.1, from coordinate 18,867,789 downwards.
TCCTGAGAGGGAAGCGGTAAGCACATTGCTAAGATAGAATTAATTCTAGAATTAGTTTGATGGTAATGCAAGCAACCTTTCAAGCCTAGAAGGGTGGCATTACCTCATGCGTAGACGGTAGTGTTCTTGTAGTGGTACATCACCTACATCTGTTTTTGTTTCACTGTATACGTTAACCTAATTTGTCTCTGATGTATATATGTTTCTCTCAGTCTGTATTATGTGTAACCAGTTCCTACTATATTTCTTTTGCAGTAAATGTGAATTAGTTTAGGTGTAAGTTTTGTGTGGACTGTAGCGAGCTGCAGTAGCCTGCTCTGGTCCATGAGGGATCCGGCTCCAAAATTTCACTAGAGATGCTCTATTTCAAGTCCGCGTAGACCTGCATGTTTCTGGCGGTCCACTGCCCAGTTCTGCTGAGTTATGCGATGCGCAGACCTGATAGGCAGCAGTCCTACTGCCCAAGAAGCCAATTTGACTTGAATTTTGCAAGTCAGCTCTTTCAGAGGACAGCTTTCTTTAGAATTCTCTACTTGGTCTGATTATGCCATTTTTTGAAGGAACATTAACCAATTCAGCCATCAGTCATAAACCAGTTATACATGTAGATATTTGTGTGTGCCTTTTAAGCCTGTTAAAGCAAAATAATCCATTTCAACTATTGCAAAATGAATGTTGATAATTGATCTTTAGCTTCTTGGATCATGTCGAGGCACTTGTTCTGGGGTCGGTCAATTTGTCAATTGATAAACATGAGGGTATGCCAATTTTTTTTCATAGACAGAAAATGGGTTGGTCGTTCGATCAGAGAAGCTAAATATCAATTATGTCTGGCCTTATCAATGAATGGCATTTTCCTTGTACCATTGAGCAATAAATTGCAACTTCGTCAATGAAATTTACTGATTTAATTATATTCTCTTCAGAAAATAGACAGCGCCCATGACCTGAAGATTGAGCTTGACTCCCTGAGGATCACAGTTCCCCTGAGCATGTTCAGCTTGGACTGCTCTATCCTGAACGAGGATTTGTCCGAAAGGGCCCAGAAGCTCAAGAAGAGGTTGATTACATACGAAGTGGAGGAAAATCGCGAACTCAACAACAGGTAGGTTGAAATCTGACATGATCTCAATTGTGGTGTGATGCACAGTTCCAAGCCAAAATGAAAAATCCACATCATGCATACCATTTATTCCCTATTACACGATCAGTTCACCGAGACAGGGTGATGATGTGCGGCAGTTCATTTCATGAATGGCAGCATACGCATAGGCCTGGCACAAGTTAACATGTGGCGTAGTGTATTTTCAAAATTTGGTTTGTATCAGTGTCTTTGCTGGGCAAGTTAAAGAACCCTCATATAGGGTGAATGTGTAACGTGTTGAGGACTCCTCTAACTCTCTCTCCCGTCTCATTAATCAACCCTGTGAGCTCCTAGAACTGGGCTCACTGCACTTACCGTATTTTTCTATTTCTATCTATCTGTCTATCTGTCTATCTCATTTTCAGTATTTGCCGTCGTTTTGATGAGATGTCCTTCCGACTGAATGAGCGTCCTGAAACCACAGAGGCGTTGGTCAACCTCCAGCTTTATCTCAATGAGGTAATCTCCTGCTGTGAAATACTCATCCTTTGTCTTGCTATTGCAAATTGTATCAATTAAATTTGTGTTTTTAAATGGTACATATGATGTATGTTGATATAAGCTGTAACTTTCTGCTTTAAGTGTAATGATGTGACAATTCACAAACTGCAAGAAGAAATAGATGAAGCTGCGGAACGGTTGCAGTTCTTGCTGGATTATGCAGAATTGGAAAGTAAGTTTTGCCTCCATTCATCACAAATTTTATAAACAAAATTTGTCCAGATAGATATCCAGGAAAGTCTAAATTTTTTCTACACACAATCCTGAAAAATCTTTGATTTCTCATTCAAATAACTAGAATTGCAGGAAAATTGTTTTCTATATGGGAAAATTACATAACTAATAATTTTCATAAAGTACCAGAAAAAACTCTTACAGTTTGTCTCATCAACATGCGAACTGGTGTTTGGTCTGATTGCTCAGAATCTAAAAGCCTGACATTAGCAATTCACCTACTCACGGATAAAATAGCCATTTTGCAATTTGTTTATCACATTTTTGCGATGTTTTTGGTGCCATTTTTGTTCCACTTTTGACAGTTTTCTGACGACGGCAGTCCACGTCACAAAAAATGCACTGCAGCGCCACTCACGACTTAGTTCTACTAAGTTTAATTATTTGCATTGCTTTAAGTTCATGCATTGCTTTTTCACAGCCCGTAGAATCAGTGCTAAATTTGAGTTTGCATGCTAGACGGGACAAACTGTAATTTCGTATTGCCAGTTCCAAGGTCTGATTGCAATTATCTTCCAATAGGAGCACACATATTAGCCAGGTTCTGCATGATCTTTTCCGTCAGATCTAGCCCTGGGACCCATGCGTAGCATGGGTCATGGGTCGTCCCATTCAAAATCTTGAGATTTCGACATGCCATCAGGAGAATTTGTCTATATCAAACAGTTTTTAAACAAATTTAATGAAATTACGGATTTGGGTAGCCTACATACTTTACTGCTGACGGCACCACTTTTGAAAGCACTTCCACAAACGTTTGTATGGTAAAAATTGATTTTAAATGAAGGAATTGCCAAAAATTTGTGAGAAACAGCTATCAGCCTCACTTTGATGTTTGATATCACCATTGTGACGTCACAAAAAATACCTATGACATCATAAACGTTTGTTGTGACATCACTCTCTCTCACCCAATGAGACAACACCATTTTTTCAATGTATAAAGAAAAAAATCATTTCTTTAACTTCACAGGGTGAGTGCTCATTTATTTTAACATGCAGAACTATATTCTAAATAGGTGCCGTCAGTAGGACATTTTTCACTCTTTGAGATGGTATGATTAAAATTAACAAACTTTATATATATTTTGAGTTATCACGATTCTCCCAAACCCTGTCTTTCAAATCTCATGATTTTCCAATGGGAGGATCCATGACCCCTGTCCCAGGGGTCCAGGGCTACGTCAGATCAAAGTTCACATTGAACTTCACAAGGAGCAGAGTATAGGCCAACTGTGGTACTGCCATAGAAAAGACGCCTCACGCAGGTCGCAGGACACACCCATTGACTAATTTACCTTTACCTTTCAGTGAAAGACATTAAACTGAACAGCAAAGTATTCCACTGGCCCAACACGATCAGGTCAGTGTTTGAACTCAGCCAGACAAGAATCACGAATCGCAGGGAAAAGGCAGAAGAAGATTTGAAGGGGCGAGTGCAGGCCTTTGAGGAAAAGCTCAATGAATACAATAAAGAGGTGTTGTCATTCCGCAAGAAAGAGGTACGGAAACTATAAACCTCTATAATTTATATGTGTCTGAGATGATTATAAAAGTGTCTATATGTCTTAAGATATCTATAAAAGTGTAACTGCTAGGGCTCTGCCTAAGCAAGACATAACTGATATTTAGCTTGTCGGATGGAGAAAAGGAGCTTACCTACACTTATATTTTTATTTTTAAATAAAAGTTAAGATTTTAGTTCTCCCAACTGACCATCGAAAAAGTGCCTCAATAAGATCCAAGAAGCTAAAGATCAATTACTTATTGCCTTAAAAATTGATATGTATCATGCAATGTCTGTCAATTCCTCGTTATTGCAGCTTGCTGGTATGGACGACATGAAGGGCAACGTTGAACAACTTGGGAAACTTGGTGAAAATCTGGAAGCAGCTCGTCTAGAACTTGACGGCCTGAACCACGAGGAGACTCTGCTGGAGTGGGAGGAGTCTTCGTTCCCTCTGTTGCAGTCCATGGTCACATCCAAGGAGCCCTACGACCGCCTGTGGGCCACCGCTCTCAACTTCCACCTCAAGAGGGAGCTCTGGTTGAATGGTGCGTTTCCTGATGCTTGGGGAAAAAAACTAATATTGGGGTTGTTGTTGGGCTAAAATATGGCTAGGAGTATTTGATTACTGAAATTTTGGAGAGACAGGGATCCTATTATAAAACTCTCTCACAGTGTGGTTCACAAGATTGAACATCACCAGTGCTGCTACATGTCTGTTGAAGAATTAACATGTGTCTGAAGGATGAACTCCATGGTGTCAAGATCATGGTGTTTGCGCACAATTAATGGTGCAATACATTTAAAATAAATATCCCATTTATCTTGTAAAAAATTTGAATTTATATTTTGAAGAATTGAGAGTCAACAGTACCTTTCATTGACTCATTGTAAGCCTGCATGCCATATTTTTCATGAACCTTATTATTATTGATTTGCAACTTTTCAGGACCGTTCAAGGACCAGAATGCTGAGGAGATTGAGAATGACATCAGCGAGATGTTCAGGACGATGTCCAAGCTCATCAAGACTTTCAACGACGTGGCAGCCCCTCGGAAAGTTGCAGAGAAAGTCAAAGGGATGATCGAGAAATTCAGACAACAGAACATGCCCCTCATGGCTGTGATCTGCAATCCTGGATTACGACAGAGGCATTGGGACCTGGTAAAGTGCATGCTCCTTCTTTCATTTTTGCTTTAGTGTCTCTATGACTATGTGTGGGGTAAGCCTAGTTCTGGACGTGTCGCCTGAACCTATCTTGGACAGCTGTTTCAATCATCCTTCATCTTATTGCTGTTTCCTCCTTTTGTCACTGTTACTAGTTAACCCATAGAATGCATTAGATACAAGACATAAAGCCTCAATCATCTGACCCTCCATCGCTAACAGTGTCTCTTTGTACAAGAAATATATAACTTTTTTGGGAAACCATGTTCAGATTGAGTCAAACATTCCCTTAAATTTCAGATGAGTGAAATTGCCGGCCAGGACATCACCCCTGGAGAAGAGACATCTCTGGTGCAGATGCACCAACTGGGAATCATCAAGTTCATTGAAAAGTAAGTGTTGTTCTACAGTCATGGTCTACAGGTAAAACTCCATGTGTAATTCACTAATATAGGCACCTCGCTTGACTCTCAGCTTTCTGGAAATTTATGAGTCAACATTGCTTCTCTGAGCTAGACGAAATCTCATGTATGTCTTTAATAATCTTACGTGTATGTGTTTTCCAATAGTATAATGGCAAAATACCTGATTATAATTATTTTCCAATTTGGGAACTGCAAAACTACATTTCATCTCATCGTAGAAACACAAAATTTTGTAAAAATGATTCTGAATAAAATGGTATATCTCTCAGATGTTTCAGAAGAGGACTATTCTTGTAGGAATATAATTAATTTTGAATCTGTTTTAGATTTGAGGAGATAGCTGCGGCGGCAACCAAGGAGTATTCTCTGGAGAAAGCCCTGATCAAAATGAAGGAGGAATGGAAGGACATGTGCTTCGAGTTTGTGGCCTACAGGGACACTGTGAGTATGGACCAACACTTTGACATTAGACTACATGTGCTTTTGGTTTATTGCGTAGAATGTAGTTTGTAAAATAGTAGTGTAGATCTAGACTAGGTACACTAACCATGGGGGAAGGATTGGCATATTACCGAAAATGTGTAGAATAATTAATATAATTGCCATATAAGATTCACTTTGTTTCCTTATTGGGTCTATTTAATAATACTTCAAAAGCTCATGAATATCAATAAGTTTTTAGAACACCAGTTTATCACAGCTCTGGTCGCAGCTATGCTGTGTAATCTTTGAATGTTTTTTATTGTGTTAAATTATATCATATTTCTACTGTAGATTTATGTTAAAAATTAGCTCAAATAAGATACATGTTGTGCATTGAATTTTAATTGATGGTTCATGAAGGATGTTTCTGGTAGCTGAATTATCCATGTATGATTATTAGATTGTTTTTGGTCGTTGTTAAAAGTAATATTTTGCAGTCTTGTCAAGAGTTCACAATTTCCAGCTGCACTTATCAATAATCACAAGTTCATAGTTAGTATTAGTTACTGGTATACCAACACATTTCACCGTTTCAAAATGTCACTTTGTTGTCTGGATGAATCCTTATAAATTATCTTAAAGAGGACTAACCTAGTAAAATGTCTCAATCAGCGAATTGATTACCAAAGTCAAACACACTGGATTCTCAATTTTTAAAGAGGAAGTTTTGCTCCTGACTCTGTAAAAAAGTGTGAGAGACAGTTATTCCATTTATAATCTATTACTACGGATAGGCACTGAGGCTTTTCTAAATCTTGATTCTTCAAAGTGAGATTCCATATCTTTGACTTTTGTCAATGATTAAGACTAACCCTGCTCTAATCACAATTACATGATTTATAACTGAATTGATTGCTCCAATTGATTGCTCTGTCACTAACATTTCCTTTGTCACATTTCACTTTCTCACCTCCCGTCAAATTTGAAATCTTTAGCCTGAGTATGAGGTAAGTTGTCCATCTGATGAACTTGACAGTTTATTCATTTCATTTCATTGTGGTTTTGCCTTTCAGTTGTGTTATTGTTTTGTGCAGTTTTCATGAATTTTATAAGCATTGTAGTTCTTTTATTACGTTTAATTTTTAAGAACTTTTGCTCAGATTCGAAGAGAATGTTGTGTTTCTTGTTTGATGATTTTTTAAAATCTTTTAGATGTGACAGATTAGTTTTGCTCAATAGTCGTTCAGCAAAATTTACCATCGTCAATTCGCCTTTACTATTTGTCATTTGACTTTTCTATTTTGTCATTTTCTATTTTGCCATTCAAAAGGTCAAAATAATGTCCTTTTCAATCTGACACCAAGTGTTTGATACAGCAATTAGTGCCTACACTATGCCTCTTGTATTTGTGTTTTGATGCTTGTTGTTTGTGAAACTATAATTCAAAGACAGATTTATTTCTACAGATCTTCAAAGGTCCGATTATTTGTAAGCATATGCAGTGAAATTTTAACATGTAGGTTAATCATTTATTGATAGACCACACATTTGTTTCAGGGCATCAAAATCATGTCGTCAGTGGATGAGATCCAGGTTCTCCTGGATGACCACATCGTGAAGGCCCAGACGATGAAAGGATCTCCGTTTATCAAACCTTTTGAAGTGGAGATGAAGGAGTGGGAGGAGAAGCTGGTGGAGATGCAGGACATCCTGGACGCCTGGCTCAAGGTGGGTTTGTTGAATCACTAATTGGCAAGAGACATAGGCCTACTCACATAATTGTTCGCAGGGCTGCCTCCATATACTAAGTAGAATGTAATATATGATGAGGTCCTGTACAGTGATACATTGGGTCTTGTACAGTGGTGAGTGATATAAGTAGTGTTGGGACAATACTTGAACTATCGCGATACTTCATCGCCAGTGCAGTCACAATACAACTATCGTGAGGAAAAATTACTCATGATATATCACGATACACTATTGCCAAAGGCAGCAAGTATCGTGATTATCGCGATACGTATTGTCTGCTTAAAAGCATAGTTCCGCTAATATCGGACTGGTGCTAAAATGTGCATTACACCTCAATCTTTTGAGAAATCCATGAAAATCGCTAAATTTTTACTTCAGTTTTGTGAACTAAAGAATTATTTTTTGCCCTACTTTCCAAATACTAACTCCATACAACAATGATGTTGAATTGATACCATAAAAAATTATGTTTTTCAAGCTTTTCTGGATATTTACCTATCGCAATAGTATTGTATCGTGCACCACAATTGTTGGCAATATATTGAATCGCTTCCTCACCCGATAGTATGTATCGTTCAGGTATTGTATCGCTAACGAAGTATCGTTTAAACTATTGTATCGCGAAATCCTCACGATACCCAACACTAGATATAAGCAGTATAACAATAAATACACTTTAAATGTAGTAGAGATTTCATTATCCATTCATCGTTGGGGATGCACTAATGCCAAGTTTTTCACTTCTGACACTGATACTTAAATAAGTTATTGCAATGTGTATTATTAGCTTACATTTATGACCTTCCATAAAACTTATGTACCTTATTCTCCCAGTGCCAAGCAACGTGGTTATACCTGGAGCCCATCTTCTCATCTGAGGACATCCTGGCCCAAATGCCTGAGGAGGGACGCAAGTTTGGGATCGTGGACAACTACTGGAAGGACATAATGAACGAGGCAGTGAAAGACACGCATTGCTTGGTAGCTACAGGACAACCCAACATGCTGACGAGGCTCACAGAGGCAAATGTACTGCTGGATGAGATCCAAAAGGGACTCAATGCATATTTGGAGAAAAAGAGACTGTTCTTCCCTCGGTAAGTAAACTGTGTGCAGATCTAATGCCACAAAACTGACCAGAACCAGTAAGTGCTCTCATAATATATACTTGATTGAATTTGAGGACAAATACCTCTGACGATTTGCAAAGTTTATGACATTGAGTCAGATTGTGTGACAAAAATTTAAACATTCTCGATCCAGCAGACCAAAGCTGCCAAAGTCAAAAAGCAATATTTTTTTAAAGTTTCAGCTGCTGAATTATGATTATAATAATATTTAGCATAGCTTTTGATAGTTGCTGAAGTGAATTTTAAAATTAACCAATAGTCCAGTACGGTAATTAAATGTGTGCATAGGACGTTGAGTAATAAGTGTAAATAAACTCAAAACCACCAAAACAAATTGTTTGATTAACAGGGATGAAAATTCATCAGTGCAATGGATGATTGATGTGCTGATGATTTCTAAATTCGGTAGCACTCCCTTGGATTATTTTGTAGCAGGTGCAATATCATATTCTGCTTTAAAACTATTTGCAATTTATTGATTTCAGTTTCTTCTTCTTGTCGAACGATGAACTTCTGGAAATCTTATCTGAGACGAAAGACCCAACGAGAGTGCAACCCCATCTCAAGAAGTGCTTTGAAGGAATCGCTCGCTTGGAGTTCACGGAACAACAGGAGATCCTTGGCATGATATCTTCCGAGGAAGAGAATGTTACATTTGTGGAAAAGATCTACCCCCACAACGCTAAGGTTGGTCCATTGTGTCATTGATAGTATTACTTTAATACGTCCCTCTTTTGGTTATTTACTGTGCTTGATGTCGCTGGCTTGTGACTTTATTGCCTTTTTTGTGGTAGTGGTGTGTTTTTGCGATGGAACCCCCAAAGAAAGTTTTAATTCTAAGAAATGTCAAGATTTATACAATGCTATTAGCAGGTTTAGTCCGCCTTCTAATACTTCAGCCCAAGTTTATTCAAACCAGTACTATATGAGTTATTATTGTGTTTTAATTAAATTAAAATTGTTTTATGTACTTGAATGGTTTGGTAACAGAATTATGTCCAAATTTCATAGATGTTGCATTGTTGCTTTGTGTCGTGAAGAATTTTGCTCTTTTTTTGTTTTTGCAAATGTTTCTCTGCTTTGATGCTCTTGAAAATGTAGTAACAATTTTCATTTGAATTAAATACATTATTGCCTCATTATGGAAATTAGGTCAAGGTGAGTCTTCACTCAGGAAGTTTGCAAATCACTGAGATGGTATTTGAAGTCTTGAAAATATGTCACTTGCAACTGGATTTCACTTCCTTCCATACATATTGTATAATGTTGAATGGGAATTATCGCACTTATAGAAATCATTGCAGGCCAGTTGTTCAAGTTGGTCCATACTATATATATGGATGAGATTTCACTCCTCGAAATGAGGAAATGAAAGCTGACTTATGCGCCCTGATGGACTTTTTGAGCAGAAATGTGACAAACATCACCATTTCCGGATGGGGCATTGGTTCTTTTAAAATAAATATGAAATCTCATAATATTATATGTATGGACCTGAACCAATTAGGTTCCAGTGACCTCTGTAAGTGAGAAAGTGCCCCAATTGTGTGGTAGTTTAGCCCCAGAGGGCGGTACATTTTCTGGTTTGTCAGCAAATTCCTCAGATTTGTCCCTGCCATATGTTTCTACCTTTTCACATCACTGCCTTTTCCGTCTTCCCAGGGCCAAAACTCACTTCAGATACAATCTGGAACTAAGCCTGACCACCCCTCTGATCTCATATTTATCATATGAGAAAAAACTCAAATATATACACTTTATAGGTATCATTTGAATCACTGACTCTCATGTGGGAGTCAAATCTTTCAGTCACCAAATTTGAAAGGTTCTGCAATGTGCTTGGATAATTTGAAACTGACCTTTTTGTTTATTTTATTTTGTTTATTGCTTTTAAGTGATTTATATCCAAGGACATTGCCATTTGCTAAAATTTCTGTAATGATGTAAAAGGCTTCGAAGGTAAGTTGGCCTGTCTTTGATGGCTGTGCTTTTACGTTAGACAATATGGCTGAATTTGGTAATGTGGCGTGGATGTTAGAACAGGCTGAATCAATGGATTGAAACAACACAAAACTGCCAAAGGTTCTTGTTGAACCCTCCTTAGAATGGCAACTCAGTGACAATGTAAAGTTTTAATGATTAGTTGAAATGTAATGTTTTAATTCATTATTTTTTCTCTGTGAAGAATCACACTTCATCTTCATTTTATTTTTCTTTCATTGCGTAGCCACTGTAATCGAGTATGTCATATTCAACCATTTTTGGTGATGTGGATTGTGGAGTTCATAAGTTGACCAGTATATTCCAGTATATAAAGAACTGGACTGGACAGATATGTGCACCAAACAATCAGTTTGAACTGGTGCAAGAAAATGTTAAAAAATATGTTGGTTAGGCCTATGTTCATTGTTCAGACTTCAGAAATTAACATCTATTTTTGTTTTTTGAATTAGTATCAAAATGTCCCTTGACTGGCATCATCCATGTATGGGATCGCCTCTCTGTTGGACTGGACCAGTTACACCTTCCTTGGTGGGCCAGTTCTGAACAGCGATTAGGCGGTCCGGTTGCCATCACTAAATTACTCATTAGTCTATATATCTCTGCAGGGAATGGTGGAGAAGTGGCTGCTGGAGGTGGAAAACTACATGTTACTGAGCATCAAGAAGGTCATTGAGCAGTCTGTCAAGGTCTACATGAGCACCCCAAGGAACGTGTGGGTGCGAGAGTGGCCGGGGCAGGTCGTGCTCTGCGGGTCACAGATCTTTTGGACCACGGAAGTCACTGATGCCATGAATGAAGCAGGAGGAACCATGGTGAGTTGTTGGCAAAATATAATTAATTGGGAGTGAAATTTAGTCACTTTAGTAATTAGTGTTAAAAAATGTGTTGAATCTGTTGATATTACGATTAGGTAGGAAGACCGAAGAGTCTTAGGAATTAGCAGAAAGGTTATTTAGGAGGTCTGTTAAAGCTGAAATGTCCACAAATTTGACCAAGATTAAATGAAATAGCTATTGATAGATTTCAGGTATATCTAACATATTCTGATCAAAATTATTCATTTATTGATTTTTAAGCATCAGCTACAACAGTAGCTGATCGCTTCTTACAATCGTCCGTTTCCATGCCGGCAGGCAGTTTTTACCTATCGCCGATGATTTCTCTGTCAATCTACCAAGTATACCTACTAAACTCCTCCCGAGTTTTTATTAGCCCCTAACAACAAGACAGGGTTATATTTCAGACATACGGAGTGCCTATTTCCTCTGATTCAAGACATTTTATTCACTCCTCATCGCGCACAACCTTCTTCGTCCGCCATTTTTTCCTGACTGGATGCGGACGATGTCGGGCAACTTCGGCATCTGACGAAAACACCCGAAGTATCAAATGCTCCTTTTTTGCGGTTCTCATTTGCCAATTTTAAATATTTTCTCTTTGACACATTAACTATACACCTACTACAAGCCATTTACACTACTGTTTTCGTAATTTGTCATCATTTATTGAAAAAAAAAAAAAAGTGATCAGCCAATCAGGTCGCGTCATTTCTCTGGATTCCAATATGGCGGACGAGAGCAACAACAATTTATGTTTGCTGACAAATTTCAGCTAGAATGATCATTATATGGCCTTGTACATGATTGTCAGGTATTTAAACTTATGAAGTTAAGCGTAATTGACATTGTACTATTGAAAAATATTTTTTCAAGGCGACTTTGTGTCTACTCTGCCGTAATTTATCATTGTTCTGTAATATCGCTCAAGCAGACTTTTCCCAAAAATGTCTGACTGACGGTCATTTCCGATAGAATTACGATCGATCCGACCGAATTACCGACCCGGGAGGTGCGTATAGCGTGAACTGGCAGTTCGCACCTCCGGCTGTGCGTTTAGGCATCTGGTTATACGCACCGCCGGCCGTTAGGTGGCGCCGCGCAAAAGATAGAGATCTCTGGGTCTCTGGTGCCAAAACCTGCTTGCTGTGGCTGTGACAGGCCGGAACAATACACAACAATTCATGCAATGACAGGCTGAGAGCTGAATTTGTCCAAAAGTGCAATTTGAATTTCTTTCTGTTCTGTTGACACTTACTGACACACTCTCAGTTAATTGCTCTTAAGTCTTAATTGCTCTTTTGAGACAGTGGCTTCAAAGGTGTCATTCTGATTTTTAAAATTAAGTGACTTAAAAGGTGTCATCCGAATTGATCCAATACAATCAGGCAACACTTTAAAAGCTGTGGTGTAATTCATTTATTGTCAACATTTGTCAGTTGCACTAATGTTATCTTAAATAACATTTTTTAAAGAAAACATGGATTATTGTCTGTCTATTCGCACAGCCGGGAGATGCAAATAGCCTCGGTCATTAGACAAACATCCAATCATGCAAATTGCAATTCTGGAGGGTTCCTAAGCTTTGTTTCACCCCCAGTTTCCTAAATTGCCATTGAGGAACAATAAATGTAGTGATGCTGACAGGTGTCAAAGCTGATTGCACTTCACAATGTAACTTGATAATAGACCTTCCCCATCCATTGCCTGATTAGAATTGTCTGATTGAAGATTGAAATCAATTGATAAATAAATAACCAGGTTACACAGAATGAAATTCATATACCACAACAGTAGTTTTGCCTAATCATTTTATCTAAAATAACAGCTTGATCTTTCACATTTCAAGCAATTTTTTTTATTTCTGCAGCTGATGCTTTACATGCTATGCATGGTATTTTTAAACTTTCCAGGGAGAGCCCGGCATTGAACAAAAAGTAAAAAAATAATGGTATTTCAACCGAACAAATTTTATTTGTTTTCTGGTTATTTTATATCATATATGGTAATTAATTCATAGCTAATTGATGATAATAGATCTGTCATTCTGATGTTTATTTTAGCCCATGAAGGTATATTGATTAACTGTTCCAAGAGGGTATCCAGTTTTGTTTAATGTGTCATTTTAAAATTGTTTGATTCTTGTTGAATTTTGTCTTGTTAAATGTCCATTGTTTATGTCATGTTCTATTGTTAATTTGGTTTAAAAAGTTTTTGACCCAATTTTGAAGAATTAATTTTGATAAAGAATTATTGTTATGATCCTGTTTGTGCCATCAGATCTCCAAAAACCTGAAGGTAGCTATACAACTGGAGTGTACTTATATGCAACTGCTTTCCATTGGAAACTGCACTTCAATATCTTCAGTCTTGAGTTGTCATTCATAAGATATCATTCAGTCATGCCATCAAATCTATCTTATTTATAGATGTTGATGTGTATTGATATAATGATTGGTTATAATAAATGCCAATACATTATTTATTACCATTAACTTTTATTTCTATCAAATTAATCTTTATTCATGTTTAATCATTATCACTTACAAAAGATAAAAATCACTTTTTTTAAAAATATCTAATATCAAAGTTCCTGCAGTACTTATTTTCGCTTATGAATGACAACTCTATTTTCTGCATAAAAGCAATACACATCCGCAATACATGATGACCTTCATTCTTTGTTTTCCAGCTACTTATATGAACTTCATGAGCTTTAATGCAATTTCTTTTGATGTACAACTGAAAACGCACTCTTTTGCAAACAGTTTTTTTTTAATATTATCAGAATGCATAAGGACACTCTGAATCAAATGAAATGTTTTATTTTCAAAACTTTTTTTTTCTAATTTTGACGCGTTGTCACTTCAGATATCATAGTGTATATTACTTATAATTATTATTTAAATGATTTAAATTGACAAAACTCCATCACTGATAGGCCTACAGCTTTCTGTGCAGTAAAAAGCTTTCTGTGTGGTACCTTCTTTGAAAATGAAATGAAAAATGATCATGTGGTTCAGAGGTTCTTTATGTTGAAATTTTCATGTGACAGATTTCCCGTTGGTCAGAAGTCTCATGACAAATTACGCACCATGTGCACAGTGCATTACTCAGAAGAAGATCTTGCAAAGAGCTACTTTATGCTTGGATTTTTATGCAAGTGGCCTAGGTTTATGCTGTTCTAAAAGTACAATGGATAAGTCCGAAGATGTGCTGTACAAATTTACAAATCTAATGCCTTCTCAGAACGCCTTATTGCCACATCTCTTTCTTCATTTGCACAAATTGCCAGCTATTGTGATCTATCAGAACTTCCCTGAACAGCAACATATCTTCTGGTCCCCATTTATTTTCAAAATACCATACTAGACCTATGGAAAAAATGAAAATTTTTCTCTTTGACTGATCCACTCCTATCGAATAAAAAAATTGTAAAGAGAACATTTTTGGCATAGAATTTTCTCTGGAATTGTAGCTGGTCCACCATGTACCATGTTGTAAAATTGCCTGTCTGTGCAGGAATTATCTTTTTTACTCCTTAGTTATTTTGACTGTAAATTGGAAAAATACTCACGAGAAAGAATTATAGCATTTTGTCTTTTCATTTTCAGAAATATCTGAAAAAATGCAATGAGCAGATCAGTGAGATTGTGCAGATCGTCCGAGGGAAACTAGACAGCGGAGTGAGGATCACTTTGGGAGCCCTCATCGTCATAGATGTACATGGTAAGTAAGATATGCTATTAACTTTTAAAAAAGGAATAACATGATATTTTTCCCCAGGTAAAATTCTATAACCAAAATTCTAGGAGCTATTGCCTGAAAAATAATGAATGTCAAATATTGTCATTGGAAATCATTTTAATATAAAACTTTCACAAGCAGACAATATACCTATAACAGCTCTTGACTAGGTTCTCCGTATAATTAAAAAAATATGGGATCCATAATAATAAATTTCATGCCATGCCATCGATATCTCATTGATTTTAAAATGGTCTAAAATTTTGGAGGCCACATTTGAAGTGTTTTTTCTTGTAACATATACCAAATTATATGGCTTTCCATGTGTTCTGCTGACATCCAAGCACCCAAGACGATTCAGCTCACGAGCACTTGGATCTAAAGATTGCAACCTCTGGCCAAGCGGTTAGGGTGCTTCACACAGCTGGGATCAGACAGGGAGTGCACAGAGTAGTGGGCTATTTATAGACATACAACACTTGCAGTGCCACACCAAGCCCCTGGTGAGAACTCCACATAATATTTTGTGTTACCCTTTTACTGAGGAGCATTGGTTTCAGCTCGAGATGTAGTGGAAGAGATAGCCAAGTCGGACATCAGCAACCCCAATGACTTCTTGTGGCTCAGCCAACTGAGGTATTACTGGACGGATGGAGAGTGCAAGGTTCACATGATAACCACTGAGCTCACCTATGGATATGAGTACCTTGGAAACACCCCTCGCCTTGTCATCACCCCCCTGACAGATAGGTGCTACAGGTGAGTAGCAGGGCAAATTTTATTACATTTTTGCTCTTTTACATAGTTTGGTGTATTCGTCACACTATTTCAACTAAAATCAACTGTGCATTCAAGTATCTTGTGAGAATTACCTCAGATTAGGAGGAGAAAGACATTTTGTTTAATCCTAAAAAAAACAACAATGGGCCAGATCTGGCTGGGCTGGTGTTATTGGAGTTTCTCAGCTAAAACCAAAGAGTTACTATCACGACAAGCTCAAATCCACGATCGAGTTAAAGGACAATATAAGGCTTATTAGTTTGTTACAATTTTTGACACTCTGAAATGTTCAACTTCAGACTGACAGATACACATTGTCATGTTACAAAAGACTGAACACTTCTGGTTTAAAAATCTTTGGTTGATATCAGTGTGCGAAATAGTGGACGTCCGATCATCCTGCCTACCTGAAAAAACCTGCTGACTAGTGAAATTTGACTGAAAAATGAATAATCAAAATGTTAATTTGTGTGCCGTCCAACTTCGGACTAGGGCTTTCTGAAAGCCATTTCTCACACTGGTTGATGTCCTTTCAGAACGTTGATGGGTGCTCTCAAACTGAACCTGGGAGGAGCTCCGGAGGGACCAGCAGGGACAGGGAAGACAGAGACATGCAAAGATCTTGCCAAGGCCGTGGCCAAACAGTGCGTGGTGTTCAATTGCTCCGATGGCCTGGACTACAAGGCTATGGGCAAGTTCTTTAAAGGATTGGCACAAGCTGGAGCATGGGCCTGCTTTGATGAGTTCAACAGGATTGAGTTGGAGGTGTTGTCCGTGGTCGCTCAGCAGATCCAGTGCATCCAGATTGCGATCAACGCAGGAGACGAGATGTTCTTGTTCGAAGGAACCGAGTTGAAATTGAACCCCACGTGCACCATGTTCATCACCATGAACCCAGGTTACGCAGGGCGACAAGAGCTGCCCGATAATTTGAAGGTCCTCTTCCGAACAGTCGCTATGATGGTGCCGGACTACGCCCTCATTGGAGAGATATCTCTCTACTCCATGGGATTTGTGGATGCCAGAAGGTCAGTTGTCATTTCTGATTGTTTTGCCATTGTGCGAAATTCATGATGTTTATAATTTTTTCCTGCAGAGAAATATCTTTTACATCTTGATTCTGCCATAAAATTCATGTTTTAGTGTTCTAAACCAGTCCACATATTTCAAGGATTTCATGACAGGCTCATAAATCATGATAGATCAGATTGTTATGATTATGGTATCACTGGACAAGTTTAGTGGACTACTAGTAACTAGGACAGTGCATTGAATTATGTAAAAAAATTATAAATACTTAGGAACTGCATCATCCGTAAATAAATCAATATCAATATCAATATCAATACTTAAAATGCGTCGTACGAAATATACCGTATTTTCTCTATTAAAAGCACACCCCCTAATAAAAGCCCACCCCCCTCCACAAGGAACTAATTTTCATCAAAATTCCATCAAAATATGACTTTATCCTAAGTTTTTTATTAAAAAAATTATTAATTGACCATATCATCATTACTTCTGCCCACTGGGCATTTAATAGAGAAAATACAGTACATGTATTATAAATGGAATTTCTCGTTTTGCAGTCTTGCCCAGAAGATCGTGGCCACGTACAGGCTGTGTTCTGAACAGCTCTCTTCCCAGCACCATTACGATTACGGAATGAGAGCTGTCAAGTCCGTACTGACTGCTGCCGGAAACCTCAAGTTGAAAATGCCGCCAGAAACTGACGAAGGAGTCTTGCTCCTCAAGGCTATCAGCGACGTCAATTTGCCTAAATTTTTGGCTCAGGTAGGCCCTCATTAGAATTGCAATTAAGTTCACAGATCTATTTAGTATATACTGTTATAAGTTTTCTGATTGAATAGAATTATGAGGTTATGATAAAAAAAGGAAATTTTTCTATACATAAGCTTTTATTGACACGTTGCCAAGGATGCCTTTCAGTAAAATAATGAAGGGGACTGTCTAGCTGCTCCAAAAGTTGTATAGTTCACTGATACATGAATTTGTTTGTCAAAATGAAGCATGCACAAATAGTTATTTCAATCAAATCAAAAATGTTTTAATATGCAATGCTTACAACACAATGCGTTCTTCTTTTATTTTTACGTTTTTATTTCATTAATAACTCTGGTTGTCTTTTCCAGGACGTGCCTCTGTTTGGAGGAATCATTGCTGATCTCTTCCCTGGATCAGAACTGCCTCAGCCAGATTTTGGCAACTTCTTGGAAGCACTCAAGTCAAACATTGCGAAGAGGAAACTGCAACCCGTGCCTTGGTTCATTGACAAGATTGTGCAGGTTTATGAGATGATCCTTGTTCGCCACGGCCTCATGATTGTGGGTGAACCGTTAGGAGGCAAGACCATGTCCTACCAAGTGTTGGCCGATGCTCTGGGAGACTTGAATGTCATGCCAGACGCAGGACTGCAGGAGTACAAGGTCAACTACCGCATCTTGAACCCCAAGGCCATCACCATGGGCCAGCTGTACGGCCAGTTCGACCCCACCTCCCATGAGTGGTCTGATGGTGAGTACCCGAAACTCCGAAATGCTAAAGTCATTGTGAGGGAAAGTATTACTCAGCACCTAGCTGTTTGCAATTTATGTCCTTTGCTGAACACAACTCATCATTGTCTTGTTGAATTTATTTTTCTACAAAATCATGCATGTTTGTCAAAAAAAAGGCATGCTTCAAAATATTTAATCACAAATACCAAGCTTCATAAAATAATATTTTCAAATCAGGTGTCCTTGCGACAACTTTCCGCGAGTATGCAACCAACCCGAATGCCGATCGAAAGTGGATCTTGTTTGACGGCCCAGTGGATGCCGTCTGGATTGAGAACATGAACACAGTCCTGGATGACAACAAAAAGGTAACTTGTTTTAGCAGAATATCTCTATCTGAAACATATGGTTTCCTTTACTTCAACCATTATTTTGCTGTAAAAAAATATTTAAGTCAATCTTGTGTAAGTTAAATATCACACATGATAACAGAACAATCCCAGTCATAAATACAATAACTGGCTAAATAAGCATGTAGGTCATGGTCTTTGTGATTAGTATTCAAAGCTTCGGAGTCGGATATCAGGTGAACCAACTCCTGTGACTTCCTGAAAAACGACTACGGCTCCTAAGTTCTCCTGAATTCTGACTCAAGACTCCAGACTCCTCTTATCGGCATTATTACACAAAATTTCACAACTCTAATTAAAACCTCCTACCTCACAACTTGTGACTCCGACTCATGAGATCTACCCCCTAATCGGCCAGATGAGATCTACCCCCTAATCCTGAGGGAAGCTGCCGACCAATTGAAAAGACCCTTGTATCTCCTTTCAAAAACTCATTGGACAGCGAATGTGTTCCAGACTCCTGGAAAAGGGCGGGAATATGCCCTATCTTTAAGAAGGGTCCGAAGAAGCATGCGACAAATTATAGGCCTGTGAGTCTAACAAGTGTGGTTAGTAAAGTCTTAGAATCCATAATTAGAGATGGGATCATGAATTACATGAGAACTGAAAAACTTATTTCTGATAACCAATATGGATTTATGAACGGACGTAGTACCACTAGCCAGTTGCTTAGATTATTGGATAAGTGGACGGAAGACTTGGACAATGGAAAAACGGTGGAAGTCCTGTACATGGATATAAGAAAAGCATTCGACACAGTTCCTCATGATCGCCTCCTGTACAAACTGTCCAAATATGGGATAAGTGAGAAAATCGTGGGATGGATCAGATCTTTTATCAAAGGAAGACAGCAATTTGTCCGTCTAAATGGTGTGAAATCAGACGTACTCGAGGTATTTAGTGGTATTCCCCAAGGCTCGGTGTTAGGCCCGGTTTTGTTCGTCATTTATATAAATGACTTGCCGAATAATCTGAAATGCCAAGCTTTTATGTTCGCTGACGACACTAAGCTTTATAACTCATACCTACCAACAGCTGAAGATTTCTGTACCATGCAAGTAGACTTATTCACTCTCCAGAAATGGTCAAAAGACTGGTGTCTCCTATTTCACCCGAGCAAGTGTAAACAGCTGATTATATCCCTTCTACCGGAGCCACCCCTAATCCCTCCGCGCTATATGAGAGATACGGCGGGATCAGAAAGTTTCTTCGAGGTATCGGACTACGAAAAGGACCTAGGAGTAACGTTTGACGACTGTCTAAACTTCAGAAGACATATAGACGGAATAGCGAAAGCCGCGTCAAGTATGATGGGACTTATTAGAAGAACTTTTGCAAATTTAACACCGGAAGTCTTCAGACCCTTATATATTGCTCTAGTTCGCAGTAAATTAGAGTATGCACAATCGGTATGGAGTCCGCACAGCCAGCAAGACATCAAGAAACTAGAACAAGTTCAGAGGCGATCTACCAAATGGGTGAACGGCTTGAAAAATATCGAATACAGTGAAAGACTGAGACGGCTCAACTTAACGACTCTCCACTTCAGAAGATGCAGAGGAGATTTGATTGAGGTATTCAAGATCGTGAAGGGGATACAGGACGAAGACACAGTGGTTAACCTGCCCCGCGCGGAGGACACCAGAAGAGGGAATATGTTTAAACTCCAAAAAAGAAGATTTAGAAAAGAAGTGAGGAAATACTCATTCCCGAATAGGATAGTCAATATCTGGAACAGCCTGCCAAATTCTGCCGTTGAAGTGGACAATGTGAATAAATTCAAAAATGCCCTCGATAAGCACTGGAGAAATCACCCGGCCAAATTTAATGCTGAAGAGAGGATTCAACTGTATTACTAATGAGATGGGCTGCTTTAGCAGCCCTCACCATAGACTCCAACATAAATATAGTTGACTTGGGAATGTAAAAACTAAAGGGTAGCTTGAGCAACCCTAAACTAAGAGTCCTAGACAAAAGAAGTGCAATCTGGTGAAAATTTCATGAGACTGAGGAGGTTAAGGGTGGCTTGAGCAACCCGAGTCAAAATTGCCTCGATGAGCATATCAATATAAGTATAAGTGAAGTAATTGAGATACGGAATCGCGAGCTAAGTAGGAACTAATTTTGATAAGGGGTAGCTTGAGCAGCCTCGTACCATATATATAGTTGGTGAATTATTGACACATCGGATGGTGCCTTATGTACTAAAAATTGTGGGCGAGCTTGAGCATGCCTAAAATCTCTAGTACCGTGTCAGAAATTTTCTCTGTCTACTAAAGTGTAAATAATGTATATAGTGTAAATAATTGTATATATATTCAGTGCACTATGAGGCATGCTTGAGCATTCCTCCTAACACCTCATCCCATCATCATTATTTACACGTCGGGAGAACAACCGTATCAAAGATCTGGTCATAGAGGTTATTCATATAACCTGCGACCAGTACTTACTTATTACTTATTACTTATGACTCTGAAACTCTGACAGTATTCTAACCTTACTACAATTATTTCAGCTTTGTCTGATGAGTGGAGAAATCATTCAGATGAGCAACAAAATGAACCTGATTTTTGAGCCGGCTGATCTTGAACAAGCCTCCCCGGCCACTGTGAGTCGATGTGGTATGATCTACCTGGAACCACATCAGTTGGGATGGAAGCCTTTTAAGGTGAGATGGTGTGGATTTTCAATTCTAAAAATGTATTCACTGCAAAAACAAAAGCACTACAAAAAACCAGAGCAAAAGGATAAGAAAAAGTGTTAACATTTGTTGTGTTTTAAAATTGTTTGTAGGCCTATTGAGACCAAGAAATGAAAACTTTGAAATGCGGCCTTTAATATTAACTAATGCCCTGTAATAGTGCAAAAATGTTAGAAGTGAGGGTCTCGTGGCATAGTTTTCACTTATTAGGGGAGACCGGGGCTGGTTGTCACAGGGGCAGGTTGTCACAGTGTGTAAAACTTAAACATGCTACTATTTCTATATAAAGCATGCAGGAGCACTGCCATTCTGTATGAATGGCAAAAGGGGAGTGACTTAAACCTATCTGGTAAATATATACCTATTTCATTCGAAATCTTGATGTCCTATTGGACATTTATTAAAATTCAGAATTCGGGGCAGGTTGTCACATTTTCGGGGCAGGTTGTCACACTCTCGGGGCAGGTTGTCACACTTTTGGTTATGAGCTCGAATGCAGGAAGTGGAAATCTGTAGGGCAGATCTTGACTTAGACAAGTTTTGGACATATGAGGAATCCTTTACTTGCCTAGTGAAGACCTTAACAAACACAATACTGTGTACAAAGGTGTCACAAATGAAGGCTTACCAAGCAGCAGGAAAGCATTCTGATCTGGAGGAGGATTTTTTTTGAAAATTTAACATATAAATTTGAAATTGATTTATTTAAACACAATGCAATATCTGCATACATCTTCAGTCATCAATAGCATGTATAAAGCACAAATTTATATTTTTGTTAGTTTTTTGGTTTAAAAGCCTACTCCAAATAGGTTAACAACCAGCTCCAAAAAGTGTGACAACCTGCCCCGCCTTTTTGTGACAACCTGCCCCGACTGACGAAAATTCCAAAAACGGGTGATCAAGGCCGTTGTTATCAAAATTTTCACTATTTGTTCTAATGATGATTTAAAGAAATGTTTATATGGTAAGTGTATTAACGGTACCTTTTTCAACAACTATTTGATAAAGACTAGCATTGCATGCAAGTTGAAGGTAAAAATTTACTTTTTGTGACAGGAAATTTTTAACAGACCCGTGTGCCTACCAGACTCCCTTTCAGGGGTCAAGATTTTTCAAAAAGACTCCATTGGGTTATAAAAGCAATAAACAATGATTGGTTGAGCTGTGTGACTCCACAGTTTAGTGCAATAAAAAGTGTGACAACCTGCCCCTGTGACAACCAGCCCCGGTCTCCCCTACACACCCTTGTGGGAATTATATTTCACTATTGCCTTTGAAATAAGTCAATATTTGTATCATCCGTTCGCAGATTTTTCACTTCTCAGCCAACAGGGTAAAATATTCATTTACAGCAATTTATTAAGTAAAATCTGTCATAAGAGAATCATTTGACTTTGGAATATTCTCCTTCTTTGCTGTAGGAGTCTTACATGGAGCATGAGCTGCCAGAGACCATCCCAGATGACATGCGTGAGATGGTGGATGATCTCTTTGAATGGCTGGTGCAGCCCTGTCTGGACTTCATCCGCCATGAGTGCAAGATGCTCATCAATTCCTCTCCAATCCACCTGGTTTACTCTTTGATGAGACTGTATCGCTCCTTGATGGACGAAATCGCTGCCGCAGGGGAGAGTGGCAATGAAATGAGTCCTTCCCAGGTTTGTTGAATTTTATGTTGAATGATTATGTCAGCCTACAGCAGTCTGTACAATTGTGACCACTAGGAAGTAGTCTACACCATTTTATTGCGTGTGCTGTATTTAAAGGTCGTTGATTCTCACGTGCACTGCTGCTCAATTTCTGCGCAGTTCTGCAAGGCACAGAGTCGTGGGCCTGATTGGTAGGGGAGAATGGGGACCGACGGGCCATGCATGGGGACCGAAGGGCCATCCTGTTAACTCCACATCAAAAACGTTTTGAAACATATTATTTGCATTTTTAGTATTGCTTATCACATCTATAAACACCACATTGATGACTGATCGATAAGTGAAAGCATAAGCGTTTTGTGGGCAAAATGATATTTTCAACATCTAAAGTAATTTTGTACTGATTCAGAAAAAGTGTTATATCTCCAATTTGTGTAGACTTGAGGCAATATATTTTCTATGACGATTTTCCCTATATATTGGTTGCAATTTACACATTGAATTTTAGGAACAAGAACCATATTTCACAAAAAAAAAAGGGGTTTAACTATTCTGAATGCTTTTGGGGACCGATGGGCCACCCAACATGGGTTCCACAGGCCACTATTTCCTGAAATTGTCTATAGGTGGCGTATTGGCATGGGACTGGATATTAAAGTCTGTTTTGTGTAAAATCTGGGCATATCTATAATTTTTCGATCTCTTATTATCCTATACCCTCAGTTGGATCAACAAAAACATCTTGAATCCAAATTTCAAATTCTTCATCCACCCTTTGGCAAGTTATTGACATGGTCCATCGGACCCCATGGGATGGCCTATCGGTCCCCATGGTTGGGGACCGATGGGCCACTATCTTACTTGACAGAAAATTTGCTTTCTCATCTTTCTTGCTAGGTTGATCTATGTGGATCTTATATCATTTTATAGAGAATTACATCGGCTAAAAGGGTGCACAGTATGAATCCTGTATCTGAAACAGATTTGCCTCCACGGCCAATAATTTGTCAAGCGGCCCATCGGTCCCCACTCTCCCCTAGACCTCTGGTGACCCAGTTTGACACCCAGAGAATTTATTCCAGAAAATCACTCCTGCTTCGAAGTATCGTCATAAGATTTACTTCTTGAGAGTCTATTAGCTATCATTATTTCCTGTCACTTCAAGTCTTTACAGACTATTTACTCTGCAGAGGCCTATCATGGCAATACTCAAATCTCTGTGATTTACTTGAATGCATAAATCAGGGGAATCGGCCTCATTTGCATAACATAAGTGAACGCCTGTCCATTGGTCAGAATTGGGAGTGGCAGACTTCTTCTCTGAAGTCTTTGCTGGAGTGCTAATACACAATTTCAAATCAAATATCTTTCCTTCCGGTAGATGACGCTCTGGCTGCAAGGCCTCTTCCTCTTCTCGCTGGTCTGGACGATCGGAGGAACCATCACTGGCGACAGCAGGAAGAAGTTTGATGCATTCTTCAGGAATCTGATAAATGGTTTAGACGCCGAGAACCCTAAGCCCAAGAGTGTGAAGATTAACAAGGTAAGGACTGTTAAAGACCATTCGCCAAGGAGATTTTGATATAAGCCCTGTGTCCCAGGTGTTGTCATAATTTTAGAAACTGTGTGTGATGGAATCCAGTTTATCCTGCAATGTACAAACTGAAACGTAATAATTGAAGTTTTCAGTGTCGAAAATAATTGTTTAAACCCATCCATGATATAATTTTCTTCGTTCTTTCTGATTAAGCTCTAAATTTGGCCTATACATTTGGCCTATTACATTTGGTTGGATATGGTATTCAAAAACATATACTTTTGAAATCTCTGTGTTAGGTTTATTAAAAAAAAAGTGCATGCAATACACTTTTAAAACTCTGAAATGTCCAAAAATACTTGAAAATAAATCAGTCGGTATCTGTTGCACTTATAATTTGATTATTTAATTTTCTAACATTTTTTTCAGAGTAATTCATTCCCAGAGAGAAACACAGTTTACGATTTCTGCTTTGAGAAAAAAGCGAGTGGCTCCTGGATTGATTGGATGGACACCCTGGATAAGGAGAAACTCACTATCCCTCCCTCAGCCACTGTAAGTGAAATAGCTCACTTTGTTTTCCTTCATAACTCATGCTTGAAATTATTATTTTCTTATGAGCACTTCATGCCTGTAGGCCAAATGTAATCCGAGAGGACTAATTTTAGGATGTCATCACAAATTGCTGTGTCATCCTCTTGTCCCAATTAATTAGCCTAGCAAGTGTATAAATCCAGGATGTAAAATCCCAATCATCCATCATCATCACCATCATCACCATCATAACCATTTCTGTGCATTTCATGCTGAATGTAGTTCTTATCATCATGTGTCATGCTGACGTCCAACACCTTAGACGATTAAATTAAATATTGCAACCTCTTGCCATGGGCCAAGGAGTGGGGTGCTTCCCACATAACAGCTCAGATCAGAGAGGGAGTGCGCAGGGTTGTGAGCTATTGATAGACACACAGCACAACAGTGCCACACCAAGCCCCTGGTGAGAACTTTAATTGATATTACTTTCTTTAGAGTCACATGAGTATCCCCCTTTGATATTTGCAGGTTAGTGATCTGATCATCCAGACGAATGACACAGCCCGCCAAGTGTTCTTCCTGCAAACTTATCTCAGCCATGAAGTGCCCATGCTCTTCGTGGGCCCCACTGGAACTGGCAAGTCTGCTATCACCAACAACTACCTGATTACTTTGCCCAAGGACAAGTAAGTTTAAATTCCAAGATTTTTACATATTTGCTGTTCGAAGTTGTTAATCCTTAATATCGAAAGGCACCTGTAAATGTGCACTGGTTTCAAAAAATGTTTTAGGCGAAATTTATGGAATGAAGCAAAACTTAGTGAAAAAACCTATCTATATTGCAATGTCATAAATTTAGCAGTGCAAAGTCGGAAAAAGAATGCATATGATACACATTTGATGTGACAAATTCACTGTTTCAGGTATATTCCAAACTGCATCAATTTCTCGGCAAGAACGTCGGCCAATCAGACACAGGATATCATCATGTCGAAACTTGACAGGTATGGCAGATTAATATTACTATCAAGAAATATGTCTGTTAATAGTATCGCAAATGCATAACTGAATTTGACTATGATGCTTGACAAGGTTTTTTCATTTTTATTAACAACAAGGCTTCATTTGTATTAACAAAACAAAAAACTAACCATTCCAGGATCATTGTTACTTGGGGAAAAGTATTAATGCAGATTTCCTGCTTTTCAAAGTTAATAATTCGACTATAATTACATGTATAATATCGCAAGTGAATAAACATCTTCTTGGCTGATGCTTATTCGAAAGGGAATAGTCATGAAGTCGCGTCCCTCATGGAATTACATCCACCTCCTGTATTCAAATAAGAAACTAAGTCAATGGAAGTCTGCATTCATACTTGAGATATCTCTTTTGTTACTAATACTGTACTACTGCTGGTGTTTTTCTGATATTTTCACTGAAGTAACTAACCTGTTTTTGTGACTAATGAATCAAGGCTAAACACACTGGATGATGGTGGTTGGGACAGATTTGCCAAACGATGGTTGGTTTCCCTCAAACTGGGATTTCTTGGAGTGTTGTCGTATTTTCTTACACTTTCAATTCCTGTAATTTCAATAAGATATTCTCACACTTCCGTACAAACAAGCTCACAAACAAGTCACCATCATCAGCCCAATGTTTTGTTGGGTGGATCGCACAATTTACTTGAACACGCAATTTCATGTACACACAACATTTTGACCTTCTGACAAGTCACCATGCATTGCAATGATGCAAAATGTCACCTTTTGACACTGAATACAACCCTCTACTGTAACAGTCCCCTCTACATTCTTGTTTGCGGTGTTCCTTTGCCCATTCCAATCACCCCTTTGAGATCATTATTGCCATCACATTCTCATCATTCTGCATTATTGGAAATTAAAAAATTCAAAATGTCTGCTTGACTTGGGTGTAAATCGTCAGCTTATCTTGCTTGAATGATTTGTTTTTCTTGTTCAGTCTGTAAAATTGCAAAGACGCAATTTTAGGGTTGGACAATGAAGAACAAATCACTTCCTAATAGGCATAACTACGCTTGATCAATTCTCGCTTTTACATTTGTCCATTTTTCGGTGATCAACCCAGATTAAAATTTTCTCCTTGTGAAAATGGGTGATCAGCTGATTATTTGGCAACATGTAAACTAGCCTTATACACATTACACAACTGCAGATATTACAGATGTTCCAATTGTGAAACAACAGTAACACATGACATGCTGACACATTTTTCTCTTTCAAACCTTTTCCCTTGATACCTTACTAATATGGTTAAAAAAATCTGGTCTGGTTCTCTCTTCTTCCTGTTATCTATATTCTGTCTTTTATTTCATCTGCAAATTTCCGTGGCTGACATGTTTTTACCAATGTGTGATGTGACTTATCTTTTTTGATTTTCCTCCTCTGACCTATTGGGTCCTTCCCAGATTCTGTTCTTTCCAAATTTCAAAAGCTGCCTTGTTAATCTTGTTCTTCTTTTGAATCTGCTGTTACTCTGTAACATATTTTCATATATATACATAATTACATGTATTGCTGTTTTGCCTGAAAACTAACAAAACCGTTAAGAGAAAAGAATCAGTTCATTTTCACAACATCAACTAAATAATTGCTTCACATTCTTGCAGAATATGGAATTAAACCTAGACAATTACACCTAATTACTAACACTTGATATAAACTAACATGGTTTTATTTTGGACAAATTCATCACTGCGACATTCTCTCACGCATTCTGGATATTTGCAGGCGCAGAAAAGGAGTGTTTGGACCTCCTGTCGGAAAGAAGTGCGTGGCATTTATTGATGATCTAAACATGCCAGCAAAAGAGAAGTACGGCGCACAGCCTCCTATCGAGTTGTTACGACAATGGATCGACCACGGCCACTGGTACGACAAGAAAGACACGTCAAAGATATTCCTGACTGACGTCCTCTTTGCTGCTGCGATGGGGCCCCCTGGTGGAGGGCGGAATGACATCACAGGGCGCTTTGTGCGTCATTTGCAGATCATCTCCATTGATGAGTTTGATGACAACACCATGACAAGGATTTTCACCACCATCGCCGACTGGCATTTTGCTAAAGGCTTCGATGGGTCGTTCTTACGACTGGGCAAGGCAAGTCATATTCTGCTATTCATGGTGATGCTGAGGCTTTGAATCCATGGATTCTTGTTTTTGAAATGAACTAAATTCAAAAATGCATTCATAAATCAATTCCTGCCAATATATTGCATTTTAGTCTTGGTCGTAAATGTACAAACATATTAAGTGAATTAGTTTGGCCGGGCTTTGGAGCTCAACATTCTGTATCATTGGTTCTCTGCTGCTTACTGCGCGCACTCAACATTTGCTTGATTAAATTTTACTTCTTTTTTTTAAATTATTTATTTTTTTATACTTCTCACAGATGATGGTCCAAGCCACTTTACAAGTCTACAAAGAGACGGTCTCTGGCTTCCTGCCCACTCCTACCAAGTCCCACTACGTGTTTAACCTCCGAGATTTCTCCAGAGTCATCCGAGGAGTACTGCTGGTGCCTCCTGCCAGGATGACGGAGAATGAGAAGCTGATTCGTCTTTGGATCCATGAGGTCTACCGGGTGTTCTATGACAGGATGACAGATGACGCGGACAGGTCTGTTGTTGTTGCGCATTTTACAACCTTTAATAATTCTCTTGTCTCGTTTGCATCTCTGAGTGGCGTCGGAGTGATCAGTAAGGTCAGATCTTTAGCTTTTCTGAACTTCTTGAGGCACTTTTTCTAGTCGTTCGGTCGGTAAGACGAAAGTAATGCAGATATCTTAATTTTTATTACGTTAATTGAATAAAAATTGTGGGAAAGCTATGTTTTTCCCGTCGGTCGATCAGTAAAACTAAAAATTAAACATGTCTGGCCTTAATAATTCTTTTTTCTCATTTGTGGCATCAGTAATTATAGTCTACTACACTTTTTAACAGAGTGGCCTACACATTATTCTTAATTTTCTCTTCACTCAGCTTTGCACGTTTACATTTAAATGTATTGTATAGTTTGATTGATTTTATCTATTTTTTATTCCAGAGAGAAGTTCTTCACTATAATGAAGGAGGTGTGCCAGAACATCTTCAAGATGAATGTTGACAAAGTTCTAGGTCACTTGAGTATGTCGGGCAATGTGAAAGACGACCACATCAGGAGTTTGTTCTTTGGGGACTACATCAACCCCGTGGGAGACCGCGTCTATGATGAAGTGTCCGACTTGAAGTCTTTGACCACCGTTATGGAACAGTGAGTGCAGAAAATAATACTATGATATACTATTTAGGACTTTATTGAAGTTTGCTGACTCCTCCCAATGTAAGATGGAGAATGAAGGTAAAAGATAGTACTTTTAAAGTTAAATTTTTCTAAAAAAAAAAGTATAATTCACGTTTTTCCATTATGAATTCATCAAAGAATAATTATGCGTAACTATGCCAAAACTTGAGATTAAAAGCTAGTCTGTCAGCACACCTTTCATCTGACGACATAGAGTAAAGTAACACGTAATCTACAATCACCAGATTCTATGTTTTAAAACAACATTATATATATCCTTTCTTTCAAATAGGTTTAAAACATTAAATGTATTAACTCTTTCAGGTACTTGGAGGAATACAACTCTATGAGCAAAGCCCCCATGTCTCTGGTGATGTTCAAATTTGCCATTGAACATATTTCTCGAGTTTCTCGGGTTCTTCTGCAAGACAATGGTCACGCCCTGTTAGCTGGTGAGTGCCATCGACATCTGATCAAGGAGAATTATTTTATCACTTGGAGTCTTTTGACGTTAGATTTGGTCCTTGTTTGAAAGATTGTTCGCTTTGTAACCACTAATTATTTGAACAGCCAAAAAAGGGTAGTTGTAAGTTATGTTGATGAAAGAATAATAGCAATGACATTATCAGGGATAGATGGAAGTACCACGGAAATCAATTTTGCATCAACAATATTGCATGGTTTTCATTGACAAAGAATCTTTATGAAATGACATATGCTTGAAGGTGCAAGCTTCAAGCCTTCAACTCTTTTATTTTCGCTGCTTTTATTCTCCCAGGTATCGGAGGGAGTGGAAGACAAAGTGCCACAAAATTAGCGACCTTCATGGCCGACTTTGACCTCTTCCAGATTGAAATCACCAAGAACTACACAACTAACGAATGGAGAGATGACATCAAGAAGGTGCAGTTTTATAAATTATACAACAAACATGTGTGCAAATAAATGTGTGTGAAGTATGATACAGTTGCCTGCCGTTATACTGTGAATGTTACAGGTCTATGATCTATCATGCAGGTGTTGTGCAAACACTTCAAAGGCCTCCGTTTTGAAATTTCCTATGCTTCAAATACCTGTTGTCACTGCGGTCAGTCAATCGGAGATGGTGAGCTTCAGGGAGGCCTCATAAGTCAATCCTGACGCTCCTAATTCTTTTTGCAGCTAGCCATTTATCTGATTGCCTGCAGGTTGTGTCTAACGCAGCTTGATTGGCGGGAAGACCCAAAATGATTCAATTGACCCAGATCATTCTGGGTTTGATGGCCGCATAAGCAATTTCATATTGTGTATGACACTGTATGGTATTCTCCAAGTTGTAACTATAGGCCTACAATGTCTTCTCGTTTACTTGCAGTTGCTGATGAAGGCAGGAGCGGAAGGCAAGCCGACAGTATTCTTATTCGCAGACAATCAAATCAAAGACGAGTCTTTCATGGAAGATATCAGCATGATCCTCAACACTGGAGATGTCCCTAATCTGTACGCGTCTGACGAAAAAGCTGAAATTCTTGAAAAGATGCAGACGGTCGCCAGGAATGAGGTATGCTTGATTTTATTGAGACTGGCCAGAATGAATTCGACATGATTTTTGTGTTAGTTGATGTGCATTACAGTTATATTATCTAAAATATCAGAAAAAAATCTTATCATAATAATAAGATAGATATGCCACAGGAGATTGGCTAGAAAAACATAATGCACTTTGTTGGCAGTTTGGTAGCTAAACCACTTTAAGAAATAATTGGTTGTTTTCTGCATTGGGGTTTACCTGAAATGGTGTAGTTGTATTGGTGTGTTGACAAAATGTATAGAGTAGTATGTTTATTGTATTATTGGTTGTTATGTCTGTTCATGTAATATTGTATTGGGTCCAACGAGTTTAAAATTCCCTATGTTTATGTCTGGATCAAAAACAAAAATGTGAAAGTTTTGTGAAATCTAAGGCTCCATGAATTTGATGACTGGATTGATATTTTTAATGCTTCTAGCATGTTAGATCGGTAAGCTGCTACTGGTGTAGGACTTTTTGCTAGTTTCAAAATTATGCATGAAAAACATCTTTACAAATTACATTCAGTACCAATTTAAAATCTCAGAATAAATTTTTCCCAATCAATTTTCTGTCACAGGCCTCTATGCTTTCAACCAGCTAATAATAAATCTTGATTTAAATGTCAATGAATTGCCTGTTAGACATTTAACTCCAAGATAAGCTCAGCAAATATTCCTTTTTGAACTGAGGCTCTCCAAAATGTGCATCGTAACTATGGAGAATTGGAGATGTGGTTCCGAATTATTTTAAAATCTTCTTTTTTACAGTTTGTCTTTTTTGAACAAATTAAATGCAGAAATGTTGTCTTGTATGCTTTTCAGATATAAAGTCTTGCTATTGCTTTTTTAGTAAACATTTTCACCATATTGAAATTTTTAAAATTTTGTCTTTCGGAATGAAATATATTTTATGGATTGCTATGGTAACCATGTTATCATACCAATGCATTGACACAGGATTTTCTAGGAAATGCTGTAGTTGGGAGATATCATGGATCATTGTCTCCTCGCCTTTATGTTGAGCCTAATCGGTTGCATATTTGAGATTTTAATCAGTCCATAATCTTTAAGTCTTTAATCAAAATCTGTGTTATTTCATATTCAATCATTATGTCATCCTGTGTATTCTAACAGCTGAAATTCATTCTTCATTTTTCAGGGCAAGAAAATAGAGGCGACACCATTGGCCATGTACAATTACTTCATAGACAGAGTCAAGTCCAACCTGCACATCGTGCTAGCCATGAGTCCTATTGGGGATGCCTTCAGAAATAGACTGAGGATGTTTCCCTCCCTCATCAATTGCTGTACTATTGATTGGTTCCAAGTGAGTATCATGGACTGGAAATTTTATCGTATTAGATTAATTTATTTCATGCAATTCATCATATTTGAATAGAACTTCAGTGATGCTGCTGTTGTCAGAGTACTTAGTGACAATCAGGTGTGTGGATGCTTACAAATTTCAATTGATTAATGGAGGAAGGGATGGCTGACGCTGATTAACCTGTGCCTGTTTCAAATTTATGTTATTGGGTCAAACTGCTGCCATAGTCTGTATTGAAACCATTTAAAGTTCGAAACTAGCAAAATAAGTTTTAACAGCATATTAAAATATTCTTTGACAAAATAGTATGCTGTGGTCTGTTTCAAGAAACAACAATTGCAGCTTTGTATTAGTTATGAATCACTCTAAATATAATTTTTTCTTGTATAGGCTTGGCCAGAAGATGCCCTTGAAATGGTGGCCAATAAATTCTTGGAAGATATAGAGATGGAGGACAACATCAGGACAAGCACTGTGACCATGTGCAAACACTTCCACGAGTCAGTGAGGATGATGTCGGAAAGGTGTGTACATTGCGAACAGTATGATTTTTGTGTATCAGGCAAACAGATCTTTGGCAATGCTGTAATATGCTTATGCTTCATGTATATTTTGTATAAAAAAACTAATAGAATATCTTTAAGGAAAAAGGAATTACAGTCTGTCACATTTCTAGAACGCACGGTTGTCGTAAAATATCTGACCAAAAAAGCACCATTTGAAACATCACCAAAATGTGATAAATAAATTGAAAATTGGCTCTTCTATCCGTAAGTATGTGTATTTCTACTGTGTGACCTGTAGCTGAGGAGGAATCAGACCAAACACCAGTCCCAGATCTCATGTAATGAGACAAACTGTAGAGTAACATACCTGGCCATATAAATAAGTTTAAAATATTTTATGTCCTTCTAGATATTTTGAGTCTTTGAGAAGACACAACTACGTGACGCCAACGTCCTACTTGGAACTCATTTTGACCTTCAAGAAATTGTTGAATGCCAAGAGGGATGAAATCCTCACTCTGAAGAACCGCTACTTGACTGGATTGGAGAAGCTGGAGAATGCTGCTAATGAGGTCTGTGGGCCAATAGAATGTTTTTAATTTTTTTCTGTGACTTGAATTTAGTAGGACTTGGGAGCCAAGTGTGACTTCTAGCTGATATCAATACTCAGTCCAAGATCCTGACTTGGGAAATTGTCCATGCAATGTAACTCTGTACAAGTCATTCAACAGGCAGAGGATAGATGCTCCATGTAGTCATTCACATAGCGCAAATGGATGAAGCAAATGGAGATTGGCGAATCCCGAACACCTGATGAATTAACCTAAATTTTGCATTTGCAACAATTTCTAGACTTTTGCGCTATACTTGCAATATACTTCTATTTATGCAAATTCCGCCATCTCTAGTAGCGCTAGCCTAACTAGCTCAGCCACCCTTTTGATGTTATAAAGTTGACTTGATTTATAAGATTTTTACAAGTCATATTTCTGACCAACATGCTTCATGCAAATTAATACTAGTATTTGAAAGCGTGTTTCCAAAATGAAGATAAACTTCTCTTATTATTTATAAATGTATCTCATAAATTCCTTTATTAAGCTTCACTCCACTGTCATTCTCTACTGGCAATATAATGTGTAGTATTGTGTACATGTATTAAGTCATAGGTAATTGTGCCTCTCAGGTAGGAGACTTGCAACAGAAGCTGACGAACCTTCAGCCGGAGTTGATCAAGACTTCGGAGGAGACGGAGATCCTGTTGGTGAAGATCGAGCAGGACACGGTGGAAGCTGAGCACAAGAAGGAAGTAGTGGCTGCCGACGAAGCTATTGCCAATGAAGCTGCCGCCAAATCACAAGAAATCAAAGATGAGTGTGAAAACGAACTGGCAGAAGCAATCCCCGCCCTTGAGGCTGCCATCTCCGCACTTAATACTCTGTCCCAAAAAGATATCGGTCTCGTCAAGACTATGTCGGTAAGTGATGCTGCACATATAATGATATAAGACGAAGGCTCGTTTGGTACTATTAGGCCTGAATATACAACGATACTGAAATTTATAATGGCTCAACAATACAAAAACATAATAAGAATGCCAAAACAAAGCTATATTGTTGCGCTGCAGTGAATCTTTGAGACACTGATGCACACCTATACTGGCAATTTGTTTGGACATAGATTAGAGATTTGAAAATTAAGAGTCCATAAGTTCACAATGCCCATGACTTTTCCTGGACTGGACTGCTTTTGTGAAAATAAAATTATTAATTTTGAGAGAATTTTAAGAATTTGGAATTGCAGTATCATACTTCTGAAATTATTTTGAACAATATCAACACTAAAGTGGTATGGATCTGAATTACAATGTATTTTCACATGTGTCACTGTGTATTGCAGCAACCTCCAGCAACCGTGAAACTGGTGATGGAGTCCATCTGCGTCATGTTGGACGTCAAACCGGAACGAAAGAATGACGGAGGAAAAATGGTGGACGACTTCTGGTCTGCCTCCAAGAAAGTGCTCAGTGACATGAAGTTCTTGGATCGGCTGAGGACGTACGACAAGGACAATATCAACCCTGTCATCATGAAGAAAATCAGAGAAAGGTACATGTCATGCGTTTTTATGTTAACTAAATTCAACATCATTCAAGTGGCTGGCTGCTATTTCAATATGGAGACAACTTTTGCAGTTAATTTTTCCACACAAATTTCATATTGATCATCTTTGGCTCAGTGTATGATTCTTAATAATAAAAATAAATGACTACGTTTAGAGTTTGTCAGAATACAAATTTGAATGCTTTTACTAATTTTGACCCCTGCGTTTGATGTTTATACAATATTTCATAATCAAAGCTCACATAAATCTCTGCCTCAGGTATGCTCCAAACCCCGACTTCCAACCCAACAAAGTGAAGCAAGCGTCTGCCGCCTGTGAAGGTCTTTGCCGCTGGGTCCTTGCAATGGACGTCTACGACAGAGTGGCAAAAGTTGTCGCCCCAAAGAAGGAGAAACTCAAATCAGCTGAGGCGGAGTTATCTGTTCAGATGGAGAAGTTAGAGGTCAAGAGGGCACTTTTGAAAGAGGTTTGTATGTCTTGTTACTCTTTAAGTCTTAATATTCATCTTTAAAAAGTTTGAAAGACAATCGCTTTTTGGGCCTGTCACTATTGCTGATCGGTTGTTAATTTTTGCCAACTCAATCTGTGCATATATAAACAACTACTGGTGACTTGCTACTCCAAAAATATAACACTGAGACCAAACCAAAGGATTCATTGTTGCCAAAACTACGTCCTACAGTCACTGTGGGGTTTTGCTGTGGGGTTGAACATTTTGATGGTATTGCATTGCAAAGCTCGAACGATCTCAATACTACTTCAATTACTAGGATGTATAACTTTTAGCATTTCCATGATTTTGCTCTTTACCTGTTCATTCAAATTTTCTCTCCAGTTAAGTTGATCACTGAAATTCCTATAGGAATTTTATACAGACAAAGTGTGCTATGGGGTGGCCTCTTGATGGTGGCCCTTGTATCTTGCTGACAACCCCAACTCAGTCACCAGAGACTTGTCCAGTAGTCAGGTATTCTTGGTAATTGGGAAATTAAGAGCTTGAGCTAGAGCAATATAGTGTGATTTCCAAAAGTGCCAATGCATTAATACATTGTAATATGAGTTATAAAGAACCTTTTTGTTTGAATGTAGGAAGAAGACAAACTGCAACGTCTGAGTGACGACTTTGAGCTGAAACAACAAATGAAGAAAGATCTTGAGGAGAACATCTTGGAGACCTCAAAGAAATTGGAAAGAGCAGAAAAGTTGATAGGAGGGCTCGGAGGAGAGAAGGAGAGGTGGACGGAGAGTGCCAAAATACTCGGAGAGAAGTACATCAACATCACTGGAGACGTGTTGCTCAGTTCCGCTGTGGTCGCCTATCTCGGAGCATTCACTGTGGACTTCAGACAGGTAGGAGGTGTTGAAAGTCCAAGGCATGATTACTTTTAAAGTTACTCTGAATGATAGGTCAAAGTTTTTCCAATTTTCACACATTCTGGTGTATTATGCTCATACTGCTCAGCATGTAAATTTTCTTTGGTCTGGGATTTATTTTTTCTGCTCAATTAATCCCCGAATGTCCTGATTGACCCCTAGATTTATTTCGGGTACGCACGGAAAAAAATCCCAGTTTTGGCAGCAATCAACTTTGTGACATCATCACCATTGTTAGAATTAGTTAACTTATATATATTTTTAACAATGGTCAGTGTGACGTCAACAACAATGGATGTGCTGGAGGATGGAGGAACTATCTTGAATAAGTATCTAAAACAACTAAATAATTTAGGTAAGCAAAGAGATACTCCAACAACAAATAAGTCAAAAATATTATTTATCGTAAGTTTGTATTATACAGAATATAAAACCACTCATATTTAGCTGAGGGTTTTATCATTCAGGGCAACTTTAAAAGATAGAAGTTGGTTAAATCATTCATCCGAGGCAGCAGACTAAATTGAAAGATGAATGTCCCCTCCTCATCGAATCTTTCAACACTTTTGATAAATGTTGTAAAAATGCATATGAAAGCTTTCAGAAAACATTCTGCATGGTGCTTGATTATAAAATGTAAATACTGGCCCAGTCACAGTGCCTGATGCTATGGTTTGTACTGAGCATGGACTCTGGTGCTTTGTACCCCCAGTTCCATACTCGGCTCCATTTTCAGCTTCATGATTCCTCTAAATGGTGGAGGTGGCCGAAAGCTTGGAAATAAACTGCATAGGGCCTCATTTTTTGGTTGAAATAAATGTAATAAATCTTCAGATGTCTATATATTGTATTTTGGGGGAAGGGGGTATGGTTAGCTTAGTTGGGGTCCAATGTTCTGGCTTGGTCGCCTGGACTTACAAATGTATGTTGGTCTGTAGTTTCCATCATCCTTCATCTCAGTGCTGTGTCCTCCTCCTGTCCTATTTAGCCTACCATAAATACAGGAAGTAAACCCCATAACTCAAGAAGAAAGCTGATTATCTTTTTCCTCCTTTCAGGATTGTGTCCTGGAATGGCACAAGCTGTGCGTCGGCAAAGGAATCCCTTCGTCCAAGGTGTTCTCTCTGAGTTCAACCCTCGGAGAACCCGTCAAGATTAGAAGTTGGCAAATCGCTGGTCTTCCTGTTGACAGCTTCAGTACGGACAACGGAATTATCGTCAACAATTCTCGAAGGTGGCCTCTCATGATTGATCCACAGGGTGAGATAATGATTTTATAACTTACCGAAATGCCAACATGGTTTCAATCATTTTCCATTTTGGATCTCCATGATGAAGGATCAAGGACTACAAAATAATATTGGCTGATAGTGCACAAACATTCCTCGCTTTCATGTTAATTTGCGAGTAGTCCCGACTGAGCCTGACTGACAGTGGCAACGGCAAGCTTGGGCCCCTTTCAGCAAGAAGTCAGGTCGTTAGGACTAGTTTGCAAGCATCTTATAGAAATAACCACATTAACTGAATCTGTAAAATAGCTTTAATTACATTGTATATGAATGTAACGAGTTTAATCTGTTTTTATTCTGATCGCCTAATTTTCCGAACTAGTAAAAAATCCCAAACATGGGGTAAATCACTAAATGTGTGAGACATTGTCTTTTCTCTCTTCTCTCTTCTCCTATCTCATCAATCCACCCAAGAACTTGCCTTAGAGGGCTGCACTATTTTGTTTCTCTGTGATCACAATTTTGAAATCATCTTCTAAATTCCACAGGTCAAGCCAACAAGTGGGTGAAGAACATGGAGAAGGACCACAAGATGAGCATCATCAAACTGAGCGACGGCAGTTACGTTCGCACTTTAGAGAACGCCATCCAGTTTGGCAATCCTGTGCTGCTAGAGAACGTTGCGGAGGAACTGGATCCTGTCCTTGAGCCAGTCCTGACCAAAGCAACGTTCAAGCAACAAGGCGTGGAGTACATCAAGTTAGGAGACAACTTGATTGAGTACTCCAAAGACTTCAGGTTCTACATGACAACTCGCCTCCGAAACCCCCACTACTTACCTGAGGTTTCAGTCAAGGTAATGATGTCTGAGACAATTAAAAAATATATTCAAGAGGGAATTTAAATATTGGATTCCCATTTAAACAAAGAGCTGTCTAATTCACTGTTTTACATAATAAATTTTGATTAGCTGAAAACCTTTGAGGAATGTGATAAATTGAAGAAGTATGCAGTCTGTGAAGAAGAAAGTATTGATAAAAGCATTATGCAGTCAATCACACTTCAAGCTCAAAATCGAGGACTTGATTCTCCTCAGTAGTGCACCGATGCTTGCGTGATCTGATTGAATCAGACGTTCATTGTGTTACAATTTTTTTTGTCTGCAATTCAGGTGTGTCTGTTGAACTTCATGATCACCCCACAAGGGTTAGAGGACCAGTTGCTGGGAATTGTTGCCGCTAAAGAAAAACCGGAACTTGAATTGAAGAAGAATGAGTTGATTATGGAGTCAGCCGCAAACAAGAAACAGCTCAAGGAAATTGAGGACAAGATTCTGGAAGTCCTCTCTTCCTCCCAGGTCAGTCAAGTCAAGAGTAATTCAATTGAGGTTTATACAATAATTAAGCAGAGGCAAAGAATCATTTTCGCCCTACAAAACTTGGGCTGAAGGAGAACAGTAACATATCTGAATTCAATCTGAAAATGGATGACTGTTGAACAGGGAGACCACAGAGGACAATATTAATAGCGCTTGAGTAACTATAGGTGCACTATATGGGGCAAATTAATTCCTCAAGTTCATTCCTTCGATAGTAGGGTCCCTATTACTCCCTAAATAAACCATGTGTGACATATGAAATGTTCCCGCAAAGTAGAAGTCATATATCTATTGTTCTTGGCACACGAGTTACAGATTCACTTTTGACCCTCCACCTGACTTTTCTTTTCATGCGCATCTCTTTGTCAACAACAGCAAGTTCAGGTCATAATAGCTTTTTTCTTTTTTCACACCAGGGCAACATTCTTGAGGATGAAACGGCCATCACCATCCTTTCTTCATCAAAGACTCTATCCGAGGAGATTGCGGCCAAACAGGAGATTGCCACAGCCACGGAAACGGAGATTGACAATACGAGGAACGGATATCGCCCCGTTGCCGTCCATTCCTCTATTTTGTTCTTCTGCATCTCAGAACTTGCCAACATCGAGCCCATGTATCAGTACTCCTTGGGCTGGTTCATCAATTTGTATAATCAGGTGAGAAAGTTCATTCAATGAAAGATTGTTGATACCAGATGAGATAATTTCATACCAGAGAAGTGCCTTCCGACTAGAGAAGCCCCTAACTTGTTACCAAGTGAAGTACTCCTAAGCTCAGTGTTTTGCGTCAAAGTTGCTATAAGTTTTAACCCTTCAAAACATACATGATCCCCTTGTATCATATTACCACTGCAGAAATATTATCAACTATCAATATCCTAGAGCAAAATATGCTAAACACTACATTTGAATCCAAATCCCTTTTGTTTGCAAAGCTGCTCATAGTATTGCAATGTTCCAATTTCACTTGTCAAATAGTGCTGATAAAATTTACCTTTTAAAGTCCTTTTAAAATTATCCTGTCATTGATTTCAGTCGATCATGAACAGTGAAGCCTCTGCGGACTTGGAAGAGAGGATAATGAATCTGAACACTCATTTCACGGACAGCATCTACAAGAACGTGTGCCGCTCTCTCTTTGAGAAAGACAAACTCCTCTTCTCCTGCACCCTCTGTGTTTCTCTTATGAAGGGAGCGTAAGTGTCTTTGCATATCACATTTAATTATCTTGAAAATATTTAAACAAATCAGGCATTAAAAGTAATTTTAATTAATGGTTTAATGGTTTTAATGGTTTAATGGTTTATTGATTCAAACACTCCATTATAGAAATACTCAGCAGTGTTTACAATTGAATATGAACATAAAATCATGTATATAAGAATGCAGTAATTATAAAAGCACGTAAAAATAGAGTATGATGTATAAATTTTAAAAAGTCATGTAAATGCAAGTTTAAAATAATGAGTCTTTAGAGTCCTTTTAAAATTATCAAGATTATCACAATTTCTGATATGGCGAGGTAGGTCATTCCATTCTTTTGGGGCTGCATATCGGAACGATCTTTTTCCAAAGGTTTCGGTCTTTACTTTCGGAATTGACAGGAGTAAGGAATCGGATGATGATCTTAGAGTTCTTGTTCTTGATGGTTTTTCCAGGAGATCACAAAGGTATTTTGGACCGGATCCATTAAGGCATTTGTAAACAAGTAAACTGATTTTAAACTTAATCCTATATCTCACAGGGAGCCAATGCAAGGTCTTCAAAATTGCTGATATACTGTCTTGTTTTGATTTACAAACAATTAATCGTGCTGCAGCATTTTGCAGCCTTTGTAATTTCTTAATGCTGCAGTCAGGTAATCCGTAAAACATGGCATTCCCATAATCAATCCTTGAAGTAATAAACGAATGGACAAGTCCTTCTATTGTTTTCTGATCAAAGTATTTTCGGATCTGCTTTAAACGATATAACTGATGAAATCCAAGTTGACAGACTTTGCCAATGTGATCTTTCATTGACATGGTTTCATCAAAGTACATTCCAAGATTGCGAACTTTCGACACAGGTGCAATCGTAAAATTTCCAACTGTTACTGCGCAACTATGGATCTTCTGTAGTTGCTTTGGGCCACCTATAATTATGACTTCCGTCTTGGCATCATTTATTTTTAATCTATGCTGCAACATCCACATCCGAACTGATCGCACACATTCATTCATTTTGGTAACAGCACTTAACTCAGACAATCCATTTACAGACGGCTTAAAAGAGATATAAAGTTGACTATCGTCAGCGAACCCACCAATGTCAACATCAAAACCTTCGATGACATCGTACAGAGAGGAAATATACGATAGAAATGTCACTGGACCGGCACAACTGCCCTGTGGAACGCCAAAGTTCAGTTCATATTCCTCAGAGAGTATTCCATCAATTGTGATTTTTTGCTTGCGATCAGTTAAATAAGAGTTAAACCATCTCGCAACATTATCAGTGATCTTGAACTTATGCTTGAAGATATCCATAATAATCCGATGGTCTAGCGTATCGAACGCAGCGGATAAGTCCAAAAGGACGAGGATGGTGACTTGTTGATTATCCATATTACATAGGATGTCAGATTGCACTCTAGTGAGGATTGTTTCTGTACTCTGTGACTTTGAATAGGCTGCATTCTTGGATGGCATTTGTTCATTCGTCGACAGATATTGTTGATACTGGGCAATTGCTGCTGATTCCACTACCTTAGAAATAAATTCCAGATTGCTCACTGGTCGATAATTCGATAACACTGGGTCGAGATCTGGTTTCTTAATTAAAGGTATGACAAGGGAACATTTCCAGCGTGTCGGAAAATAACCTTCAGCCAGGGATGAGTTGACAATCTTTGTTACGCTAGGCAACAGGATGTCAAGGCATTCTTTAATGATGGATGTTGGTGCAGGATCGAGGGCACAGTGTTTAGATGAGCACTTCATAACGATGGACTTCACTTCTTCTGGGGTGAGTTCTCTGAATGATGACATGTTCGAATCACAGGGATTCATGCAGTGTTCATAGCAAATTTCCGAAGGAATATCTTCAGCCACCAGTATATCCTCAATATTGTTACGAATTTTCCTGATCTTATCTTGGAAATAAATACCAAAGTCATCAGCCAGTTGCTTCTTTGATTCATGTTCAGGCAAAGCAGATTCCTGCCTTCCCACTGTCAGTTTGTTGACTAACTGATAAAGCCTTTTTTGATCACCTTTACATTTGTTGACTTCATTGCTGTAGAAAGTCACTTTCTGGCTGTTCACCTCCTGCAATTAGGTGTATTGAAATTGTTTTTAATTGAATTATTGTTTATGAGAAAAGGCAGCGGGCCTATCTTTGTGAAGGTGCTCCTTTATAATATTTAAGACAACATAAGATCATGATTGTGTACTATTAAAACCTATGGATCTATCCGTTTCAACTGTCTGCATCCTTTTGTGTGTAGATTGCATATTGTTTTGCTGTGGTTAAATAGCTGACTCTCCGTTAATTGTAGTAACAAGATAGATGACACCGTGTGGCGCTTCCTGTTGACGGGAGGAGTAGCCCTAGATAACCCCCACCCCAACCCGGCCCCCGAGTGGATGAGTGAAAAGTCCTGGTCGGAAATTGTGCGTGCCACCTCCTTACCCAACCTAAAGGGCTACTTTGAACGTTAGTATTTGTTGTTCAGTTTTATGATTCAAGATCACAAGGGCATCACAACGTCAGACATATTTGAAGTTTTACACATTATCTTCCTACGGTTGTTTGTGTAGTTGGATTGAATACTTCAGCTGATCAGAAAATTAATTGTAATTAATAAGAAAATGGATTGTTTGCTGATGTGATAGTAGTGCCCTGATGTCAGTAGGAGACATTGATGCTTCACCCTTTCTATAATGAGCTGTTTTCTGAGTGCACCTTTCATCGTACCTGTAGGGATAATTTTCCATTATAGACATGATAGCATTTTCCCATTTTTCATTTGCTTTGCCATAGTAACAAACACTAACTGTTGTTAAATAGACATTTTACTCGTTTTTGCAGATGTCAGGAGCAACATAGGTCTGTGGAAGGCCATGTACGACTCGCCAAACCCGAATGAATTCAAGTACCCGTCTCCATTTGACACTCTACGAGGTCTTGATCGCTTGGTCGTCCTCCGTACTCTGAGACCTGACAAGATGGTTCCTGCTGTGCAAGAATTCATCGTTGATAACTTGGGCCAGAGCTACATTGAGCCGCCTACCTTTGATTTAGCTGGTTCCTTCTCCGACTCCAACAGTTGTGCTCCCCTGATCTTCGTCCTGTCACCTGGAGCTGATCCTATGGCCGCCCTCCTCAAGTTTGGAGATGATACGGGATACACGGGAAATAAAATCCAGACCATCTCTCTCGGTCAAGGCCAGGTGAGACTTAAAATATAACTCTAATGGAAAGAATCAGATTTATCTAAAAATATTGTTTGCTTGATTAGTGCCTAGCACTGTTTATGTGCTGTCAGGACATATTTATTTGCTAAGTCTAGCTCATTTGATTTCGACTACTTGCCTCATTTACTATTTAAAATTTTTAAATTTCTAACTTAGCATCATTATAAATTTTGCTTTTTGTACAGCACTCCTATAAAATGGAATAATACTATTGCAGAAAGCACTTTGTCAAAAAATTAATATAAGTAATAAGAATTTATCTTATTGTAGTTTAAAGTTGTTAAATGTTAGTATTAGTACATGAAAACATTCCAAAGTACAGTTTATTTGGGATATTCTGCATATATGTAAATTTATCTAATAATCTACTCTTGAGATTATATATAAATTGTTGTTTTATAATTTTTCAAGGGACCCATTGCTGTGAAAATGATCGATACAGCCATAAAAGATGGAACATGGGTCGTGCTGCAGAATTGCCATTTGGCAACAAGTTGGATGCCGACCCTGGAAAAGATTTGCGAAGAGGTATGATTTGCAAACAGATGTTCATCTATTGAAATTTAGTTTGTAATTGATTTATTACTTGAATTACAAAACATCCGAAATTCATTTTGCATCAATGCTTTTCAGACAATTGTGCCGGAAAACACAAATGAAAATTTCCGACTTTGGTTGACCAGTTATCCATCCAACGACTTCCCTGTCTCCATTTTGCAAAATGGTAAGCCAATTCGATTCTTTGTTCAATTCCTCTGTTCAGCAGCATACTAAGTTACTTTTTCCGTAATACTGGAGTTTCAGTGTAATATTATTGGGGCCTCAATTGTAACCCAAGAATATTTTATGTATGAAATAGCGTCACCCCTAAACAATAGCGTTCGGTAAATTACCATTTTGTGATATCCTTTTAGGAGTGAAAATGACCAATGAACCTCCGAAAGGACTAAGAGCCAATCTGCTCAGGTCCTATCTCAATGATCCCATCTCAGATCCAGGCTTCTTCACTGGCTGCAAAACGGTATGTATTCTTTAATGTTTACTCAGAATATTTGACGTACATGCTTTCATTCATAGTAAATTGTTGTTCACTAATTCATGGTTCATTCACAGAAATTTACTTCACTTAACTTTGACTCAAGTTTTTTATTCGTAAACTTCACCAGAATATTTCTTAAGAAAATTTCACATTTCTATTTCTGCATATAATGCACACTATCATATAAGTCATTAAAATATCAACTAGACCCATTGCAACTATCAGTATGTATACTATGTCACAAACTTTTAGCAGTTTTTACTCTTCTTGCTGTTTTAAGCATCACGTTATTTAGATTCTAACGATCTAACATGTTAGGCCACACATAATTGATTCTTAGCTTCGCGGACCCGCCGACACAATAGATTACCTGCCGATGGAAAAAAAAATTGAAAAAAAAAAAAATTTTTTTTGACATTATAAAAAAAT
This sequence comes from Platynereis dumerilii, assembly GCA_026936325.1. Classification (NCBI taxonomy): domain Eukaryota; kingdom Metazoa; phylum Annelida; class Polychaeta; order Phyllodocida; family Nereididae; genus Platynereis; species Platynereis dumerilii. The sequence continues at coordinate 18,823,041 of JAPTHN010000002.1, read as the reverse complement.
TTTTTTCACCTTTTTTTTTTGTCCTACCGACCGACCCTAGAAAAAGTGCCTTGAGACGAATCCGAGAAGCTAAAGATGAATTATGTGTGGCCTTAAGGTTCAGCTTATAGTGTCTTCTGGTTAACCTTATTGACCGTCCACTTTACATTGAGATTAAGCATCGATAATGTTCAACTGAGTGGCTTGATTTTACACAATTATACATGTGTGATTATATAAACATGAATTATTTTTTGGTGCTTTGCAAAGCTTGAAAGTGTGTTGAACCCAACAAAAGCTCAGAAAGATGGCGAGTCTTTCTTTCTGAAGGATGTAAGTGGTCAAGGCATGGTTTGGAAGCATGGGCTGCTGTGCATTAGGACTAAGGGGCCTGAGAAGCCTAAGAAACTGGCTAAACTCCTCTTTCTTTCTATTTTAAAGTGAAAAATATTAAAAGTGGCTCAGGTTGTCGAGGATAAAAATTACTGTACTATTTCATAGTATTTGTTTCAATTTCGGATTATTTTTGCAAGGCAGTGACATGTATTTGGGATAAATTCTTGTAGTATAGGCATCTAGCCAGGTTCTTAGGCTTGATATCTGTAAGATGAAAAGCTTTATCAATTACAAGTACCACCTCCTTTTAATTCCCTATCATATTTCCCTCTTCTCCCATCTACTACCCTCTTACTCCCTCCATCCTACTATCTCCCAGTTTCCCTCCATACTAATGTCTCTCACAGACTCCTTTGTCCCCCTTTCCCTTTCCTCCTCATCCTTTCCTCCTTCTACTGTCTTCATAATCCTTTCTGTGTACTCCTTTTCTCTGGCTCCCTTTCTCTTCTCTTCTTTTACTCTCCAACTCCAACCCTGCCACACTCCCCTCCCTCTTACTCTTTCACTCATACTCTCACCCTCTGAATTTCCTTAGTTCCCCTTCATACTCCCTCCCTCCTACTTCTTTCTCCTACTTTCTCTTTCTCTCCCTCTTACCCTCTCCCACTCCTTCCCGCATAGCTACTCCCTTGTATTCCCACCATCTTACTCTCGCCCTCTTTACTTTCTCTTAATCCCTTGATCCTACTCCTTCCTTCCTACTTATACTATTACCCCTTCCCTCTTACTGCCTCTCTCTTACTGCCTCTCTCTTACTGCCTCCCTCTTACTCCTTCCCTCTTACTCCTTCCCTCTTTACTTCCTCTTCCTTACTCCCTTCCTCTCTCCCTCCTACTCTTTCACGCCCTCTTACTCTTTCTTTCTGACAGGTGCTTCTTTTCTCCTATACTCTTTTCCTTTTGCTACTTCCCTCCATATTACCCCCTCCCTTAAATTGTCTTATTCCCTCCCTGCCTCCTCCTCTCTCTTTCTGAGGTTGCTACCTCTGACGAGCCGGTCAATTAGTAAATATTGTGAGAAATCTGTTTTTGTGATTCATCGCAGATTATGATTTACGATTATGATTTAAGAGCATTCGATTAATTTTTCATCCTCTGCTCTGGAGCATGGTAGAACTATGAACTTTAATGGTGTGTGATGTAGGTTGATAATTCAAGTAAGAACAAATGAGTATAGTTTGTTGCATATATTTATATATACTCATATAAATTGTATTGTATTAGCATGGTTTATTGGTTATGCCCTAGTAATAGTTTTTTGAACGATTATTTTCCCTTCAGCCTGAACTTTGAATGATGATATTGCCATTTTTTGTCTAGGTCCAATTAATGGTAATTTTCTTTTGGTCATGCCTATAATTTGACGATTATTTGACTTTATATAATTTTTGAATGAGCATGGGTTTTCCTATTGGTAATTGATATTTTTGCAGTAGTGTAGCCAGAATATTTTGTTTAAATTTGAGCAAATTTGTCTAAAGTTGCTACAAAGTTATCAAACAACTACCATCAACAATTAATCTGTTAAAAAGTTTTCTGTAATTTTGTAATGAGTATTTTGCGATGCATTATCAGTGGATACATTGGTTTGAATAGAAAAGGGAGATGTTGTGAGCATAATACACAATTTTTTATCGGACAAGGATTGCAATGAGAAAGTTTCGACCTGTTCAACAAAATTTGATGTCGAGAAATTTGAATGAATAGCAATTTTAAAGATTCAAGAAGAAGTTGTAAAGCAACATCATGTACATGTAGTTTGAAACTTTAAAAAAACACATATCAGGCTTTTGTCAAGGGTGACTTGTATCCAATGTAATGAAAAATGTGTGATAAAACATGATAAGTAATGAAACAAACTCCATAGATGGTACTAAAGCATGGATAATTAATCCTCTCCCCCACAGGCTCAACGCTGGCAGAAACTCCTCTTTGGCTTGTGCTTTTTCCACGCTTTGGTGCAAGAGAGACGTAAGTTTGGACCGCTTGGTTGGAACATCCCGTACGAATTCAATGAATCCGATCTGCGCATCAGTATGACACAACTGCAGGTGAGTGGATAGGTCACTTCTACTGTGAATTTGATGGTTGTGCCGTTGGAACTCAGGTGGAACAATGATCATTTGGTGCACCTATTTCTTTTCCTGTAGTGGAAATTTGTCTTTTTTAGATGTGAAATTCACATGCAAACAGGAATTAACAGACCGTCTAGTGTTATGCAATACAAAAATACATTACAATAGACTGGAATCCTAGAATTTATGATGTTTTTTAAAAAACTTCAGAATTAAGCGGTGCAAGGCTCAGGATTCGCAAGTACAGTGCTCCCTCGATTTTATGCCCCCCTTTATAACGCCACCCCCTCTTACCGCCACATTTTTGGACAGAACAGATTTCTCTCCATGTTAATTCCCCCCTTATAGCGCCCCCCTATGTCCGCCATCCGCCATAGGGGTTTCAGGAACAAAAGGGCAAATTCCCCCCCATATACCACCATGGTCAGCCAACCATGCAGGCGATCATCCATGCAATATTGAGTGAGCCAGAGGGGTGAAATCATTCATGCATACAGGCCAAACCTCTGCTGATTATCTAAGTGCAATCAGTGATGGTCTAAGACAATGCAGGCATTGATATTGAATGGGCTGATTGTATAAGCTAAGATATCCATATTTAGAATTGATAAGCAACTGAATTTATTAAAAGAGTTTTATTTCACTGTAAACCTGATTTCACACTTAGTATTGTGTGCTTATTTAAGTTTATCTTGCTGTAGATATACAACTTGAATAATCAACATTCAGGTTTGTTCATACAAAATAAAACCCATGTAAATTTACAAAGACCATGTCTGCCCTATAAAGATATGGAAATTAATAATGCTTGTCAGTAACCTGTTTATTAACTCTATTGAAGGTGCTATCTGTGGATTTCTGCGCTGATATTTCATTATAAAAATAGAATAAATTCAATATCAAGTTTGCAACATATTTCTTATTGATTTACTTGAACGATTTTCACCCACTATTGATACCAAGTGTGAAGGATTCAAAGAACATGGAATATAGGTGGAGCCACTTGCACTAGTCAGTGCCCTTGCTCTCTGAGTGCCACCTGGTGATAGCCCCTCAGTGACTACTTGTGCCACCTAGTGGCAGATTATGGTGGGACCCCTTTATAACGCCACCCCCTCTATAACGCCAATTGGCTTGTTGGACCAAAGGTGGTGGTATATCGAGGGAGCACTGTAGTGCGAGTCCATAAGCTGTAATATGTCGCCAACCTTTCAGCTTCTCTGAATCATGAGACTCAGAGACAGCCATGTTTTTTGTGAATATTAATTAAAATGTATCACTCTCTCAGATGTTCCTGAACCAATACGAAGAGCTGCCTCTGGACGCCTTGGTCTACCTGACAGGAGAGTGCAACTACGGAGGCAGAGTAACTGACGACAAGGACAGACGCCTGCTCGCCTCCCTGCTCAAGATATTCTACAACACTGACATCATTGAAAATGACGACTATAAGTAAGTATCAATTTTGATAAATTTGGTCTTAACCTATTCCCCAATTCAAAACAAGAACGAACACTCAGAGAGTGCAAACGTAGGTCTGCCAGCCGGCCGTAATATATGTACAATTGTACATTTGTCTATTGATCTATCATCTATCCATCTGTCTATCTAATGATCTGTCTATCTATCAGTAAACACTGATGGCAGACCTAATTATAGAAAAAATTTAACTCACTGAAAGAAACAATGTCATTTGCTTCTCTTTTCTGCATGGGAAGATTAGTTTCTGAACCTATGTGTTGTAGGTTTGAGATCTAAATAACTATCTTTCATTTAGTTTCAAATTGAAGTAACATAGTTCTTTTAAGATGAAAATGTATAATTATTCTTAGACAAGTTTATTCGATGGAACTCATTCATGAGTATATTGAGCGATTAACAGAGGCATTTCAAAGCATAACATTCCCGTTCTACTGGAGGGTGCCATAGAATGAAAATCTCCCACATAGTACACCGAAATGTCTCAGCTGCTACACCCTTTGTATGGCATATTTACTTCTTAAACACATGTGGTGTAACAAAACCTAAATTGTTCAATTGTACTTTTCAGACTGTCTCCAGGCGACCAGTATTATGCCCCTAAGCATGGACCGTACCAGGTGTATGTTGACTACATTCGTAAACTGCCTCTGCTGGCCAAGCCTGAAGTATTTGGTCTTCACGAGAATGCTGACATCACAAAAGACAACAAGGAAACCAACATGGTTCGTACAATATAAGCAGATCACACAGGCATTATTGTCATTTCTTTACACTGGCTGAACAAGGACTATTTCGAATACAGTTTTGTAAATAGAAATGAATTTCGTACAAAGTCGAGACCTTAAAATAATTTAAATCTGCTAATTTTTGGTACCAATATTGACAATAACTGTATACTGCTGCTTAAAGGAAAGGAGCAATGCACTGTTGTGTATTTTACTCTACCATTTCTTTATAAAATAATGGGATGGCTTCTGAGCTGCACTACTGAATGGGAGACTAAGCCCCAGAAGAATTGAGCCTTGGATCATCAAGCTTGGGCCAGTGATGACATAGTATCATCTACATTTAATATGGTGTGACCACAGTTACACACAAGTCAGGAGTATACACACAGAATGCAATTTGTTATTATGAATTTCTCTTTCAGCTATTTGACAGCATCCTTCTGACTCTTCCCCGCCAGACCGGAGGAGGGGGGCGTTCCTCGGGAGATGTTGTCTTGGAGCTGGCTGCTGATGTCCAAGGCAAACTGCCCCCCGATTATAATATGGAAAAGGTATTAAGAGTTATATAGTTTTGCTTCATTGACATGATCTTGTAGTGTGTTATGAGCAGAATGCTATACTTTAGGTTAACCCCCAGGTTGTTAATACAGTGTATTGTAGGTCAATTAATCCTCTGTCTGGTTCTCTTCAGAATTTTCAAGTCATTTTTGAATTGGCAGGTTTTTGGATCACAATATGAAAATAGTATTACGGGTAGCTTCTGCACACTTAATACAGTGGTACTACATCCTTTCATCTTATTCCTGTTTTTGTGAGATATATTCGTCTTTGTGAAATTGTCAAAACCTCATTGATTATGACAGGTCATGGAGCAGTACCCAGTGGAGTACATGGAGAGCATGAACACAGTGCTGCGTCAAGAACTCATCCGCTACAACAATCTACTGCGTGTGGTGCGCACGACCCTGATCAACCTGCAGAAGGCCATCCAAGGCTTGGTCGTCATGTCAGCCGAGTTGGAAGAAGTATTCAATGGCATGTTGATTGGCAAGGTTCCCGCCTCATGGGCTGCTAAATCTTATCCCTCCCTGAAACCTCTCGGCTCCTACATCGCAGATTTTCTTCAGAGGTACATTTGTTTAGATTTCTACTTCACTCTTGTCTGGTCTTATCTGTTCTGTGTCAGTTATGAAAGAGTTCACTTGATTTAAATTCATTCTTTCTTTGTTCTTTGAACCATACAATTAATTTTAGTCTTAAACTGACACTATTTTAAAAAGACTGATTGTGAGTTCAACTTTCAAATTCCTATAAATTCTGAAATTTTTTTGCATATTTCTTGATTTTTGGTTACTTGAAGTTTTGTTAATCTCCCAAAGAATATGTGTACCGAAACGTTAAGTGAAGTTGTGAACAGGGTCTGATGTTTGGCTGAATTTAAGGAATTATAGTGTTTACTTTATATGTAATTTTTTGACTTTCAGGTTGAAATTCTTCCAAGATTGGATTGACCATGGGACGCCCGTCACCTTCTGGGTTTCTGGCTTTTACTTCACTCACTCCTTCTTCACAGGTATGTCTCTGTGAGACTATCTCTTGGAATAATTATATATAATTTGAACAAATTCATTTGTTTTCATGGTGTTACAAAATATTTATTAGTCCTAAATATTCTTTCAATTACCCAGCACACACTTAGGGGTTAACAACATTGCAGTTCCAGCAGTTTTTTCGGGAAAATGGAAAACTTGGCAATTTGTGCTAATTTAGTGTAAAGATAACTTCCATTTTTAATGGAGGTGTTTACACACCGCCATTTTTTGCAGTTAGTGAGGAAGTGTATGAGAGAGTGGGTGAGAGAGTGTAAACTTTAGGCGGGAAATTCGAAATTGGAGAACAAAATCTGAAATAACTCTTTGCTTATTTCAAATAATCTCCTAATTGTTAAATTGCCCACAACTAGAGATGCAGGGCTGTCATTGCAGCCTACTTGTATTGATCTCAAATAATTCTAAGTACTCCTTTCATCTGTTCTTACCTTGGAGTTTTTTTTTGGGTGTTACAGTCCACCATTTTGAAAATAATGTGTATTGTGGTTTGTGTATGCAAATGAGCTGTCCACCATTTTGAAAATTATGTGTATTTTGGTTTGTGTATGCAAATGAGCTGTCCACCATTTTGAAAATTATGTGTATTGTGTTTTGTTTATGCAAATGAGCTCACCTGCTATGTCAGGGTTACATTTGGATGTGTATTGGTTATTTTGCTGTCTTGGGAATTTATGTTATCATAATACTGGGTCACAGAACATGGAATTCAACAGTTAGGCCTATATGTAAATTTCCAACTATTTCAATGCAATTTACGGATGGGTGTATTTATGGATAGGCCTAAATTAATATACATAGACAGATTGCTAGCTAAGTAAATTAATAGTTAAATACCAGTAGATACATCGAAAGAGTTGGAAAGAGATAGAAAGAGATAGAAAGAAAGAGAGGAAGACAGAAATATAGATAGATCTATAGAAGAATAGATACTAGATAGTTACATTGATAAAGAAGGATGTATGAATTTTATGGATTAGATAGATTGCATGAATTAGATGGATAGATTATAGAGATGAAATAAATAGCTTATACTGATTAGTGAGACAAGACAAAGACTAAACTTCTTTTTTTGCCGAACAAACAAGGAGGCATAGGTACTTGGGATAATAAATTTGTTTTATTAAATTAAATTAAGAAACACGTGTAGGCATAGAGCCTTTACAAAGATATCAAGATTCACATATTTATGAAGATATAATAAGCGTTACCCTGAAAAGAATACATACAAGTAAGATAATATAAAAGCGTAATTCAGTAGAGCCACCTAAAGAGCAGGGGCGTTTACAAAGTGTGTATGATAGATTAACAATATATACATACAATGACATAAATGGAAGTTGATGACCTGAAATAAATAGACAAGTAAATGAATATAGACTGGGTTAAAAGATGGCTGGATTGCTAACTCCCGAGTACAAAACACATTGAGAGAAATTTGAGTGAAGTTTTGGGGATAGCCTCAAGGAGAGCCTCAAGGAGAGCCAAAAGGAGGAGAAATTTTTTAGTAAAATGGGGACGGGAAGGGTGGGTGTTGAAAATTGATATAAAAGGATGAGGTTTTAGAAGATGGGCTTGTGCTGTGAGATAGTTTCCATAATGAAGGGGTGTGATGTGATTGGCTGCTGTGGTCACATGATTAGGTCACATGGTACAAGGATTTGGTTGGAGATTTAAATGTCTTGTTTGACTGCAAAAAACCAATTGTGGAGCCCAATTGTTGTATTTTTGCCGAACAAACAAGGAGGCATAGGTACTTGGGATAATAAATTTGTTTTATTAAATTAAATTAAGAAACACGTGTAGGCATAGAGCCTTTACAAAGATATCAAGATTCACATATTTATGAAGATATAATAAGCGTTACCCTGAAAAGAATACATACAAGTAAGATAATATAAAAGCGTAATTCAGTAGAGCCACCTAAAGAGCAGGGGCGTTTACAAAGTGTGTATGATAGATTAACAATATATACATACAATGACATAAATGGAAGTTGATGACCTGAAATAAATAGACAAGTAAATGAATATAGAGTGGGTTAAAAGATGGCTGGATTGCTAACTCCCGAGTACAAAACACATTGAGAGAAATTTGAGTGAAGTTTTGGGGATAGCCTCAAGGAGAGCCAAAAGTAGGGACAAAGTCACTACTGGTATCCCCAAAAAGAATGACAACACAACGCAAGGGAGTCCATGCTGAACCTTGAAAAAGAATAGAGGTGGTCACAGCGACCATTGTCACATTCAGGTAGTTGTTATGCACCTGGCGTGGCCGGTGTGCACAATTGATATTTTCCAGTTAGGAGTCTTGGTTTATGATACAAGCACCTGGCGTGGCCTGTGTGCTGTAACTGGTGTTGAATTTTGTGATGAATGCAAGCACCTGGCGTGGCCGGTGTGCTGTGATTTGATGTAGGTCTTTGTTGATGGTACATCATTGATACGAGCACCTGGCGTGGCCGGTGTGCTGTAATGGATGTAGGTCTTTCTTGGTGGTATGAGCACCTGGCGTGGCCGGTGTGCTGTAACTGGTGTTGAAGTTTGTGATGAGTACGAGCACCTGGCGTGGCCGGTGTGCTGTGATTTGATGTAGGTCCTTGTTGATGGTAAGTCATTGGCATGAGCACCTGGCGTGGCCGGTGTGCTGTAACTATATCTTCGTTGAAGGTAATGGTGTTGGTCTTCATTGATGGTGCGAGCTCTGGCGTGGCTGGTCTGCTGTAACTTGTGGTCTTTCTTGATGTTACGGGCACCTGGCATGGCCGGTGTGCTGTAACATTTGTTGGTCTTCGTTGACGGTGATGTTTTCGCAGCTCTTGCTAGCTGAAATGACAAATTATGACAGCAGCAGTACGAAGGTCTTTGGTTAAATATTCTTGACTACATGTATAATCCGGGTGCAAATAATGGTAATAGCGGATTTCAACATTCGTAAGTCAGTTAATATGGGAGCAGGTAAAATACATGATGAAAGGCGAGAGGCCATAAAGGATAGCAATTGGAGACAGTGTCCGGCTGATAAGATGATGAATGGTAAAACAGATACCAATGGCTAAACTTGTGAACAGGCGGCATGGGAAAGTGGCAGAGCTGAAAGTATCACGGCCTTAGATTAGTAAATATCCGGGGCTGGTGTTTCACAATGAACGTTACAAGTGTCAGGGAAGTGGCGGCTAGCTGGAAAGTGAAGTATTACCTTGGCTACAGACAAGCCTGTACTGTTTGTTGGACTGTGTGTTCAATAAATTAGTTATGAAAAGGGGGGGGCAAATAGAGAACTGGGTGGCGTATTGACAACATACTGATAGCCGGTGATAATGAGGTCAGTGTGTAGGAAGGCCATATAGTATGTTGAAGTGGTGTCGTCGAGGATGACCGGCTGAATATTGGGGCCGGACCTGAATAACGGGGCAAGACATGTAATTGGTGTTGTCAATGAAACAGCTGAGTTTATCCAAAATAGATATATACAGACAGGGAACTGGTCGTGGGATGATGAGAGGCCGAGGCAAACTGCCTGACAAACTGTTGTGAGATGATGAAATTGCAAGTAAAAGTCGTTATTGCATTAAAGAAATATGTAGCTCAGGTTACAATAAATGGATTTTAGGGAAGTGGTTGTGAGGTAATGACAGGCTGGGGCAAGTCGTTGGCAAATCAGATAGTACACTGGACCCAAAAATTGTCGCGGGTAAAGCGAGCTGAAAGTGCAAGAAAGTGGTTACATTGAATAAAATTCATATATAGCTTAAGTTACCATTAGTGCATTTCAGCAAGTGGAAGTAAAGTCACTGAGTACAGAGACTGACCAAACCTGTTGATTGTCAGTGAAGGAAAGTTGTTACATTAAATCAAATTAAATAAATGGTTTGGGAAATGACAGGCAATTGGTAACAAATCGCCCATGTGTAGAACATACAATTGGTGATGAGGTGACCAACGAGATAGCTGAAAGTGAAACTGAGTTTGTCAATAAAATAATACATTGAGGCAACTGTTTGTGTCATGATAACAGGCTGAGGCATTACTGTTATGAGTGATGACTGCTGAAGGTAAAACAAAGTTGATACATTAAAATGAAATAGGTGACAAGTCACTGTGTGTAGTGGTCGACCAAAGCTGTCATGAGGTGGAGACAGCTGAAAATGAACCAAGTTGTTACATTAACGTAAATGTATAGTTAGATTAGAATAAATGGATTAGAGGCCGGTGTTAGTGATCTGGTTGTGAGGAAATGACTTGTGAGGATATGACAGGCCGAAGCAAATTGGTGACGAATCACTGAGTGCAGTGACCAACTAAAAATGTTGTGAGATGAAGACAGCTGAAAATGAGTTTAGCTGTTACATTAAAGTAAATGTATAGTATTAGACGTAATAGATTACAGTAAATGGGTTTCAGGCGCTGGTGGTGATCTGGTTGTGAGGAAATGACAGGCCGAAGCAAATTGGTGGTCAATCACTGTGCGCAGTGACCGACTAAGACCTGAAAAATGAAACTAAGTTTTTACATCAAACTAAATAAAATTATATTGTACTAGATTACAATAAAAGGATTACAGGCAACTGATGGTGAACTGGTTGTGAGGAAATGTCAGGCCGAAGGAAATTGATGACAAATCACTGTGTGCAGTGACCGACCGAAACCTGAAAAATGAAGCTAAGTTGTAAAATCAAACTAAATAGAATGATATAGTATAAGATTACCATAAATGGATTTCAGGCAACTGGTGGTGATGTGGTTGTGAGGAAATGTCAGGCTGGAGCAAATTGGTGACAAATCACTGTGTGCAGTGACCGACCTATAACTTTTGTGAGATGATAATAGCTGTCAGAGAAAAATTAAATGGATGAGTAGTTCATTACAGTCAAAATAAATAACAAATACATTGTGGCGACAGTCACTAGGAAGTGAAGGCCAAGGTAATTGGAGACAGTCCCGGAGGAGCAACAGACCAGATAATTACGGCGACAGTCACAAGGTAGTGAAGGCCAAGGTGTGTGGAGACAGTAGCTGAAAATCAACAGACCAAATAAAATACATTGTGGCGACAGTCACTAGGAAGTGAAGGCCAAGGTAATTGGAGACAGTCCCGGAGGAGCAACAGACCAGATAATTACGGCGACAGTCACAAGGTAGTGAAGGCCAAGGTGTGTGGAGACAGTAGCTGAAAATCAACAGACCAAATAAAATACATTGTGGCGACAGTCACTAGGAAGTGAAGGCCAAGGTAATTGGAGACAGTCCCGGAGGAGCAACAGACCAGATAATTATGGCGACAGTCACAAGGTAGTGAAGGCCAAGGTGTGTGGGGACAGTAGCTGAAAATCAACAGACCAAATAAAATACATTGTGGCGACAGTCACTAGGAAGTGAAGGCCAAGGTAATTGGAGACAGTCACAGAACAGCAACAGACCAGATAATTATGACGACAGTCACAAGGTAGTGAAGGCCAAGGTGTGTGGAGACAGTTGCTGAACAGTAACAGACCAAATAAAAACATTGTGGCGTCAGTCACAAGGAAGTGAAGGCCAAGGTAATTGGAGACAGTCACGGAACAGCAACAGACCAGATAATTATGGCGACAGTCACAAGGTAGTGAAGGCCAAGGTGTGTGGAGACAGTTGCTGAACAGTAACAGACCAAATAAAAACATTGTGGCGTCAGTCACTAGGAAGTGAAGGCCAAGGTAATTGGAGACAGTCACGGAGCAGCAACAGACCAGATAATTATGGCAACAGTCACAAGATAGTGAAGGCCAAGGTGAGTGGAGACAGTTGCTGAACAGTAACAGACCAAGTAAAACATTGTGGCGTCAGTCACTAGGAAGTGAAGGCCAAGGTAATTGGAGACAGTCACGGAACAGCAACAGACCAGATAATTATGGCGACAGTCACAAGGTAGTGAAGGCCAAGGTGAGTGGAGACAGTTGGTGAACAGTAACAGACCAAATAAAACATTGTGGCGTCAGTCACTAGGAAGTGAAGGCCAAGGTAATTGGAGACAGTCACGGAGCAGCAACAGACCAGATAATTATGGCGACAGTCACAAGGTAGTGAAGGCCAAGGTGTGTGGAGACAGTTGCTGAACAGTAACAGACCAAATAAAAACATTGTGGCGTCAGTCACTAGGAAGTGAAGGCCAAGGTAATTGGAGACAGTCACGGAACAGCAACAGACCAGATAATTATGGCGACAGTCACAAGGTAGTGAAGGCCAAGGTGTGTGGAGACAGTTGCTGAACAGTAACAGACCAAATAAAAACATTGTGGCGTCAGTCACAAGGAAGTGAAGGCCAAGGTAATTGGAGACAGTCACGGAACAGCAACAGACCAGATAATTATGGCGACAGTCACAAGGTAGTGAAGGCCAAGGTGTGTGGAGACAGTTGCTGAACAGTAACAGACCAAATAAAAACATTGTGGCGTCAGTCACTAGGAAGTGAAGGCCAAGGTAATTGGAGACAGTCACGGAGCAGCAACAGACCAGATAATTATGGCAACAGTCACAAGATAGTGAAGGCCAAGGTGAGTGGAGACAGTTGCTGAACAGTAACAGACCAAGTAAAACATTGTGGCGTCAGTCACTAGGAAGTGAAGGCCAAGGTAATTGGAGACAGTCACGGAACAGCAACAGACCAGATAATTATGGCGACAGTCACAAGGTAGTGAAGGCCAAGGTGAGTGGAGACAGTTGGTGAACAGTAACAGACCAAATAAAACATTGTGGCGTCAGTCACTAGGAAGTGAAGGCCAAGGTAATTGGAGACAGTCACGGAGCAGCAACAGACCAGATAATTATGGCGACAGTCACAAGGTAGTGAAGGCCAAGGTGTGTGGAGACAGTTGCTGAACAGTAACAGACCAAATAAAAACATTGTGGCGTCAGTCACTAGGAAGTGAAGGCCAAGGTAATTGGAGACAGTCACGGAACAGCAACAGACCAGATAATTATGGCGACAGTCACAAGGTAGTGAAGGCCAAGGTGTGTGGAGACAGTTGCTGAACAGTAACAGACCAAATAAAAACATTGTGGCGTCAGTCACTAGGAAGTGAAGGCCAAAGTAATTGGAGACAGTCACGGCTGACATTGACAGAGCTGAAACAAAGATATAAGGGGGAATGTTTGGTTAGATTGAATGACAGGGATGCTTAGATTGGATGAATGAATGTCAAAATGTGAACCAGTGTGTTAACGTAAAATAAATGAATAAATGTCAGCGAAGTCATGGAATCGCTTGGCGACAGGTCTTGAACATGTTGGAGAGAAACATTGACACGCAATCAAAAACAAATAACGGGTTGGGACATTGATTTACAAAGTAAATACGTGGGAGGTAAGTCTGAAAGAATACTGTTTTACAAAAATTCAACAAAAAAAGAAAGAATATGTTTCAGGGAACGTGTGGCCTGTACAAGAAGTATTGTTTCACCAATGTTTGTTTCCCAATAGAACATGTAGAATAAGCGTCTGGCGGGGTTGCTTTTAGAATGAGGTAATGTTTTAGAATAATATTAATGTGGGGTAATTATGATGGCTGGTGAGCAAGGCGCGAACAGTTTACTTTGAAATACATAAATGGATAGATATGAAGTGGCTGGTTACAGGTCTGGATATGCTGAAAGAAGAATGCGGTGTTAAAATACAGTCAAGATGAAATTGTATCGTGCTCTAATGTGTCCGTGGTTGGCTGAAAAGCTGAATGGGAGGCACCATATCAATAATTGAAACATGGAACTTGTTGCACAATTGAAGTTGAAGTATTGTTTCGACTAATTAATGTTTGTTTCCAAAAAGAATAAGTATCAGGCGATGCTATTTTTAGAATAAGATAGGAGTATCAAGCGCCAACATGTAAGATAAAGTATATCATGCACAAATGTGTCAATGGCTGGCTGAAAAGCTGAATGAAAGGCATTATATCAGTAATTATACACAGGTGTGAATGACAGGTGGAATTGATATGATATAGCCATTGTATGCCTGTGTATGGTATGACAAATAAATTATTTGAATCTTGTAGAGTCCTTGGAAATGAAATCTAGACACATTACATGAATCTGTAGATACAGAGTCAGCTGAAATAAAGTGCTAAGTACCAAGAAGAAATAGGTGATTTTTCAATAAAAGCCATAAACGAAACAACAAAAATACTAATGAAATAAGTCATCATGAGTTGACCAGTGACAGGGCAGCTTGTCCAGGGCTGAAAATTAAGTAATTTATTAAAAGGTGTTAAAAGAAGGGAGGAAACTGTCAGTACAAGGGCAGGTTATGCAGTGACAGTGTTTTGCTGTACTGCAGTGCCCTTCTGGCTCCATACCAGAGCGCCCCTAGTGGTAGGTCTGGAAACTCTGCTGATCTACCCTAGTGGCTGATTTTTACACTATTAGAATTTACAAGAAGGTTTTGATAACCAGAAATTAGGGTAGAACAGTGAAATTCACAGCACAATAAATATAGTTTTGTGTGCATACAAAGTACAGGTCAATAATCTGGAAGGGTTCCATGAATTGTTTTGGTTGATTTACTGCCTGCATGGGCAATGGGTGTGCTGGGTGAATTCATGGAAAAGTGACAATCAGCGGCGATCGCTTAATCGCCTCTGCGAGCATGGATAACTGTGCTACAGGATAAGGAATAGGCTCAAATGATAGATCTCTTCAGTAGGATCATTTTGATATGCAATATGGGGGGTTTTGTTTGGATTTTAGTGGCCGAAATTGGATGATGGCCAGTGTGAAAATGGCAAATTGGCAATGCAAAGTGCAATGCAAGCGTTATGGCACAATGTAAACAAAAGGGAAATGAAGGCAATCTTACCAAAATCACTTGAAGTCAATTGCTGCAGACAATCCTGTCTTGTTCTGTAAGTCAACTGAATGGATTACCCAGTCCAGGGTGTTGTGCCAGTGTTGAAAATTGATATAAAAGGATGAGGTTTTAGAAGATGGGCTTGTGCTGTGAGATAGTTTCCATAATGAAGGGGTGTGATGTGATTGGCTGCTGTGGTCACATGATTAGGTCACATGGTACAAGGATTTGGTTGGAGATTTAAATGTCTTGTTTGACTGCAAAAAACCAATTGTGGAGCCCAATTGTTGTATATTGGTCATTCGTGAAAAAATTAATACAGAGTTTGTCGGTGCAAAGACACAACAGATTACACAGATTTATCAAAAGGGTAAGCATATGCAATAGATTGCAATTTGGTACATTTGTTGCAATTTGTGACATGGTCCAACACGTTCGGGAGGAGGTAGAGTTAGCTCAATTGGTAATGGAATGGGTTGCCAATCACTTGGTCCTGGATTTGAATCCCATATTGGCGAGGTCACCTTTTCTTGTGTTGGACAGTAGTTTCAATAATCTTTTGCTTCATTACCATGTCCTCCTCCTGTCCTAATTGGCCTGCGTAAATAAAAGACTTAAAGCCCTAATCATCCATCCATCTGTCCAAAATATCCATACAAATCTGACATAGGATTTCACATCATTTCAGCTCTTAACAAAGTCTAGATTGATAGATTGAGTTTGTAATGTTGGCAGTCTACAAGTTGTCAAGGATTCTAAATTTACCCCATTTAAGGAATCCTTTACTTGCCCAGCACAAACACAGAAACACAGGAGCTGCCAATTAACATCTCATCCAAACAACATCGGTGGCCACATGTTTTCAGTCCAAACTCCTGAGGTTCTTTCTTTGTAGGTTTGCCTGGGTTTGAACCTGGGTCCGTCAATTTGAAAAATTCAGTTTACTTTCAATATTGTTATGTCTCGCAGAGTTGTTCAATGTCATTTGGTTGACTTTAAACCTATAATATAAATTTTAAATGTTAAGATCAAAGTCCCAGACGGGTGTCATTCAGAGATGTTAAATCATTGTCTCTTTTGATCATTTTCAAAAATGGTAAACATGCAACATGTGGGAGACTCCTGCTGTATCTACCATCTCATTGATCAACCTATGATCACCCATATCTATCTATCTCTATCTATCTTAAAATACCTGTCTGAATAGTTAGCGGTAGTGCGGTACAAATGATCTGCCGGATTCAGGGGATGCGAACTTAGACTCCACACCACCTCCATTTTGAACCCCTGGGTTCTTGTAAGGAATTAACTGATGACTCACTAATGGACCAACTCTAAAAAGCATTCCTGAAATGACTGACATCACAAGATTAGAAAAAGTAGATCTTGAAACTGCAAGGGATGGTCTTTCGTAAGATTTAAAAAGATTGTTAATACTGAAACCTTCTTTGATACAGGTGTGTCGCAGAACTTTGCCAGGAAATACAAAATTGCTATTGACCACATTGGATTCCAATATCAAGTGATGAAGGAGGAGAGAGAGATGCCCCAGAAACCGGAGGACGGAGCTTATATCTATGTGAGTTGAGTATTTCTATTACAATCGTACGAGGAATCATTCATTCCTGAAATTTTGACAGTGATAATTATGATGTTGTTGCTGTTATATTTCAATTTTTTTAAATGTGATAATTTGTAAACAAATGATTGAAATGAACAAGTTTCACCCTCAAAGCCAATACCAGTTGTATTGTGGGAGCAACAAAGGTTATAAAGAGCTAGCAAAAGCTACAAAGTCCTCAGCTACGTTTGAGTAAAGCATGCATTATTTTTAAAATAAAAACTACTGACAGCATTTCCTATTCAGAAAATCTATCAAATTTGCCTAAGAAATGGTATCAATAAATCTTGATTATGTTTCCAGGGTCTGTTCTTGGAAGGAGCTCGCTGGGACCGAAACGCCATGGTTCTTGCCGAATCCCAGCCCAAGATTTTATTTGACACCATCCCGGTGATTTGGCTTAAACCTATGGAAGTCTCCAAATTTGAGAAATACCCAATCTACACCTGTCCTGTGTACAAAACTTCAGGCCGAAGAGGAACTCTTGCAACCACCGGTCACTCCACTAACTTTGTGCTTTGGCTAGACATCCCGTCAGACAAACCCCAAGAACACTGGATTAATAGGGGAGTGGCTTCGCTATGTCAGCTGGACGATTAGTGAGACGGACTTATTTGATTCTCTCTTATAAATTTACTGCTTTTGTTTAAGTATAGATAGATGCACCAGTTGATTTTTTACCTATTGAATATACTATCGTTGAATCTCAATCTCAATCAAAACCTTTTTTACTTACATATTTATTATTTATTGCTGGACTGTGATAGTATTGCCATGTTTATTATTAGATTAATGTGGTCAAATTTACTTCTTTATTTATATTTTAGTTTACTTGTTTTATTTATTGTTTATACATATTTTAATTGTTATTGCATATTATGAATAGTTACCTACACCAAGTGATATTTTACAATTTACAATGTGATATGATCTTTGATGGAAACCAGTTGTTACTGCAGAATCTCATTTGTTGATTTTAGCTCTGCTTGTGCGATTAAAAGATGAAATGACCTTGTGCTTTTTGTTGTTTCATGTTTTGTTTGCTGCGCAATAGCCCTTGATCCTTGGCCGGGGATTTGCCTTTGCTCGCTGTCTCTGTCGTCTAGAGTTGTATTCAGAGAAAGGGATGTTTCTGCGAGTTGTACTCCACAAGTCTTAATAGGCCGCAAACATTAAATTTTTAACTTCTCGGGGCAACCGACCCAACTGATTTTCTGCGAATGGAAAATAAATTGAGTTTTCCCATGATTTTTATTCAACTGACATAATATAATAAAAAAGTGAGATCACAGCTTTTTTTTTTCCCTGCTGATTGGCCTTAGAAAAAGTGCCTCGAGATGATCTGAGAAGCTACAAATCAATTATGTCTGCCTTTGCACGAAGGATATGTTTGTCATCTATGATGTGTTTTAGCAATCTTGCCCTGTTTAACTTATTGGAGTGGTTTGACTCCTTGGCTCAGTGGTATAGCGACCTGCTCTTCCCACCCTTTTCGAACTCAGAAGGCTCTCTTGTATTGGCTGCCTTAGCTCCGTTTTCAGGGACGGATGCAGGGGGGGGGCTGGGGGGGATGCATCCCCCCCCCCACCAGACCAAATTTTATATATTTTTACATGTTAATTTTATCAGCGCTAAGTTGCGAGCTATGCGTTCCGCGACGCGATAGACCCCCCCACCGGAATTTTCTGGATCCCCCCCTGTCCGTTGTTGGTACTCAGGGACCATATATCTTTGCTTTGTGATCAAATTAATTTTCTCTTTCTCAATAGTCTCAGTTTCAGAGTAACCATGCAGAGTTTGTGATGATTGCAATTCATTGAGGCTTACTGTTTCTGGCAATACTTCTCTGGGTGTCAATGCTCTTTTGGAAACTTATTCTCTTTTGGAAACCAATGTTGTTTCTGACGACAATACTTCTCTGGGTGTCAACTCTTCTCTTGGTGTCAATGCTCTCTTGGAAACTGATGCTCTTTTACAAAACAATGCTGTTTCTGGCAACAACACTTCTTTGGGTGTCAATGCTCTTTTGGAAACTTATTCTCTTTTGGCAACAAATGCTGTTTCTGACAACAATACTTCTCTGGGTGTCAACTCTTCTCTTGGTGCCAATGCTCTTTTGAAAACATATGCTCTCTTGCAAAACAATGCTGTTTCTGGCAGCGATACTTCTCTGGGTGACAATGCTCTTTGGCAACTTATTCTCTTTTGGAAACCAATGCTGTCTCTAACAAAAATACTTCTCTGGGTGTCAATTCTTCTCTGGGTGTCAATGCTCTTTTGGAAACCAATAGTGTTTAACAAACCAATGCTGTTTCAGAAAACAATACTTCTCTGGGTGTCAACGCTCTTTTGGCAACTTCTTCTCTTTTGGAAGCCAATGCTGTTTCTAACAACAATACTTCTCTAGGTGTCAATTCTTGTCTGGTTGTCAATGCTATTTTGGAAACTGATGCTCTTTCAGAAAACAATGCTGTTTCTGGCAATATACTTCTCTGGGTGACAATGCTCTTTGGCAACTTATTCTCTTTTGGAAACCAATGCTATTTCTAACAAAAATACTTCTCTGGGTGTCATTTCTTATCTGGGTTTCAATGCTCTCTTTAAAACTGATGCCCTTTTACAAATCAATGATTTTCTGGCAACAATACTTCCTTGGGTGCCAATGCTCTTTTGGCAACTTATTCTCTTTTGGAAACCAATGCTGTTTCTGACAACAATACTTCTCTGGGTGTCAACTCTTCTCTTGGTGTCAATGCTCTTTTGGAAACTGATGCTCTTTTACAAAACAATGCTGTTTCTGGCAACAATAATTTTCTTGGTGTCAATGCTCCTCCTTTGGGAAACTTATTCTCTTTTGGAAACCAATGCTGTTTCTGACAACAATACTTCTCTTGATTTCAATTCTTCTCTGGGTATCAATGCTCTTTTGGAAACCGATTATCTTTAACAAACCAATGCTGTTTCAGAAAACAATACTTCTCTGGGTGTTAATGCTCCTTTTGAAACTGATGCTGTTTTAAAAAACAATGCTGTTTCAGGCTACGATACTTCTCTCAGTGTCAATGCTCTTTTGTCAACCTGTATTGGCTGCCTTAGCTCCGTTGTTGGTACTCAGGGACCATATATCTTTGCTTTGTCATCAAAATTAATTTTCTCTTTCTCAATAGTCTCAGTTTCAGAGTAACCATGCAGAGTTTGTGATGATTGCAATTCATTGAGGCTTACTGTTTCTGGCAACAATACTTCTCTGGGTGTCAATGCTCTTTTGGAAACTTATTTTCTTTTGGAAACCAATGCTGTTTCTGATGACATTACTTATCTGGGTGTCAACTCTTCTCTTGGTGCCAATGTTCTTTCGAAAACATATGCTCTCTTGCAAAACAATGCTGTTTCTGGCAACGATACTTCTCTGGGTGACAATGCCCTTTGGCAACTTATTCTCTTTTGGAAACCAATGCTGTCTCTAACAAAAATACTTCTCTGGGTGTCGATTCTTCTCTGGGTGTCAATGCTCTTTTGGAAACCAATACTCTTTAACAAACCAATGCTGTTTCAGAAAACAATACTTCTCTGGGTGTCAACGCTCTTTTGGCAACTTATTCTCTTTTGGAAACCAATGCTTTTTCTAACAACAATACTTCTCCTGGTGTCATTTCTTATCTGGGTTTCAATGCTCTTTTTGAAACTAATGCCCTTTTAAAAAACAATGATGTTTCTGGCAACAATACTTCTCTTGGTGTCAATGCTCCTCCTTTGGGAAACTTATTCTCTCTTGGAAACCAATGCTGTTTCTGACAACAAAACTTCTCTGGGTGTCAACTCTTCTCTGGGTGTCAATGCTCTTTTGGACACTGATGCTCTTAAAGAAAACAATGCTGTTTCTGGAAACAATACTTTTCTGGCAGTCAATGCTCTTTTGGCAACTTATTCTCTTGGAAACCAATGCTGTTTCTAACAGCAATACTTCTCTGGGTGTCAATTCTTGCCTGGTTGTCAATGCTCTTTTGGAAACTGATGCTCTTTAAGAAAACAATGCTGTTTCTGGAAACGATACTTCTCTGGGTGACAATGCTCTTTTGGCAACTTATTCTCTTTTGGAAACCAATGCTGTTTCTAACAGCAATACTTCTCTGGGTGTCAACTCTTCTCTGAGTTTTAATGCTCTTTTGGAAACTTGTGCTCTTTTACAAAACAATGCTTTTTCTGGCAACGATACTTCTCTGACTGTCAATGCTCTTTGGAAACTTATTCTCTTTGGAAACCAATGCTGTTTCTGGCAACGACAATACTTCTCTGGGTGTCAACTCTTCTCTGGGTGTCAATGCTCTTTTGGACACTGATGCAAATTATTCTCTTTGGAAACCAATTGATGCTGTTTCTAACAACAATACTTCTCTGGGTGTCAATTCTTGTCTGGGCATCAATGCTCTTTTGGAAACTGATGCTCTTTAAGAAAACAATGCTGTTTCTGGAAACGATACTTCTCGGGGTGTCAATGCTCTTTTGGCAACTTATTCTCTTTTGGAAACTGATGCTCTTTTGGAAACTAATGCTCTTTCAGAAAACAATGCTGTGTCTGGCAACGTTACTTCTCTGGATGTCAATGCTCTTTTGGCATCTTATTCTCTTTTGGAAACCAATGCTGTTTCTGACAACAATACTTCTCTGGGTGAGAACTCTTCTCTGGGTTTCAATGCTCTTTTGGAAAATGATGCTCTTTTACAAAACAATGCTGTTTCTGGAAACGACACTTCTCGGGGTGTCAATGCTCTTTTGGCAACTTATTCTCTTTTGGAAACCAATGCTGTTTCTGACAACAATACTTCTCTGGGTGTCAATTCTTCTCTCGGTTTCAATGCTCTTTTGGAAGCTGATGCTCTTGAACAAAACAATGCTGTTTCTGGCAACGATACTTCTCTGGGCATCAATGCTCTTTTGGCAACTTATTCTCTTTTAGAAACCAATGTTGCTTCTAACAACAATACTTATCTGGGTGTCAACTCTTCTCTTGGTGTCAATGCTCTCTTGAAAACTGATGCTCTTTTGCAAAACAATGGTGTTTCCGACAACAATACTTCTTTGGGTGTCAATGCTCTTTTGGCAACTTATTCTCTTTTGGAAACCAATGTTGCTTCTAACAACAATACTCATCTGGGTGTCAACTCTTCTCTTGGTGTCAATGCTCTCTTGGAAACTGATGCTCTTTTACAAAACAATGCTGTTTCTGGCAACAATACTTCTTTGGGTGTCAATGCTCTTTTGGAAACTTATTCTCTTTTGGAAACCAATGCTGTTTCTGACAACAATACTTCTCTTGGTGTCAATTCTTCTCTGGGTATCAATGCTCTTTTGGAAACTGATTCTCTTTAACAAACCAATGCTGATTCAGAAAACAATACTTCTCTGGGTGTTAATGCTCCTTTGGAAACTGATGCTGTTTTACAAAACAATGCTGTTTCAGGCTACGATACTTCTCTCAGTGTCAATGCTCTTTTGTCAACCTATAGTCTTTTGGAAACCAATGTTGTTTCAGACAACAATACTTCTCTGGGCGACAACGCTCCTTTGGAAACCAATGTTCTTTTACAAAATAATGCTGTTTCAGACAATACTTCTCTGTGTGTCAATGCGCTTTTGAAAACTGGTGCATTTTTCAAAACAATTCTGTTTCTGACAACAAAACTTCTGTGGGCATCAATGCTCTTTTGGAAACTGGTACTCTTTTACGAAACAATGCTGCTTCTGACAACATCTCTTCCCTTGGTGTCAATGCTCCTTTGTGAACGGATGCTGTTTACAAAACAATGCTGTTTCAGACAACAATACTTCTCTGGGTGCCAATACTCCTTTGGAAACTAATGCTCTTTTACAAAACAAAGCTGTTTCAGACAACAATACTTCTCTGGGTGCCAATACTCCTTTGGAAACTAATGTTCTTTTACAAAACAATGCTGTTTCTGACAACAACACTTCTGGCTTGTAGCATGGGAATGGGTACAACCCAAAATAAAGTACGATTACCCCAGCAGGAAGGAAGAATCAGCCACTACTTTACCCTTTCACACCTTTTGACTACCTCTGAATCACTTCCTACTTTTACCTACCTGAAACTACTTTTTAAAATTACATTAAAATCACATTTAAACAACACCAATTTGAACTCAATCACCCCATTGTGTTTGATTAACTTGATATTTTGCATCTCTGCTAATTGAAGTTACATAGGTAGCTGTCTAAATGGAGTTCTTAATGTGGGCTAAGGTTGTTGTAAGGAGTGAAAGGGAATTGTAAGGAGATTTGGGGTGGAGAGGAGAAAAGAGGGCAAAATAGGTAAACAGAGGACTTCTGACAGAAAATTGTCTTACTTTATTTTGGGTTGTACTGTATATTCACTCTCGGTATGCTTTTAGAGCTTGTATGTTTTTCAATATTTACCTTTATATCTTGGAAATTGCTCCAGTTGATAGCCTAATGTTGTGTCTGGCAACAACACTTCTCTGGATGACAGTGGTCTTTTGGAAACTGATACTCTTTAACAAACCAATGCTGTTTCTGACCACAATACTTCACTGGGTGTCAATGCTCTTTTTACCACCTATGCTCTATTGGAAACAAATGCTCAATCTGACAACAATACTTCTGTGGGTGCCAATGCTATTTTCAAAACTGATGCTCTGTCACAAAACAATGCTGTTTCAGACAATGCTGCTCTGGGTGTCAATGCTCGTTTGGAAACTGATGTTCTTTTACAAACCGATGCCGCTTCTGGAGGCAAAGATACCTCTCTGGGTGTCCATTCTTCTCTGGGTGGCAATGCTTTTTTGGCAACCTTTATATATACAAACCAATGCTGCTCTGGTGTCAATGCTCTTTAGGCATTTGCAACCTATACTCCTTTGGAAGCCCATACTGTTTCTTACAACATTCAACAATCATTTTACAATGTTGTTCTGGGTGAAAATGCTCTTTGGGTCACCTTTGCTCTCTTGTTCTTTTACAAAACAATGCTGTTTCGGACAACAAAACTTCTCTGGGCATCAAAGCTCTTTTGTAAACTGATGCTCTTTTACAAAACAATGCTGTTTCTGACAACACTTCTCTGGGTGTCAATGCTCTTTTGAAACTGATGTTCTTTTACAAAACAATGCTGTTTCTGACAACAATACTTCTCTGGGTGTCAATTCTTCTCTAGGTTTCAATGCTCTTTTGGAAACTTATGCTCTTTTACAAAACAATGCTGTTTCTGGCAACAATACTTCTCTGGGTGTCAATGCTCTTTTGGAAACTTATTCTCTTTTGGAAACCAATGCTGTTTCTTACAACAATACTTCTCTTGTTGTCAACTATTCTCTGGGTGTCAATGCTCTTTTTGAAACTGATGCTCTTTTACAAAACAATGTTGTTTTTGGCGACGATACTTCTCTGACTGTCAATGCTCTTTTGGCAACTTATTCTCTTTTGGAAACCAATGCTGTTTCTGGCAACAACAATACTTCTCTGGGTGTCAACTCTTCCCTGGGTGTCAATGCCCTTTTAAAAACTTATGCTCTCTTGCAAAACAACGCTGTTTCTGACAACACCTCTCTGGGTGTCAATGCTCTTTTGTAAACTTATTCTCTTTTGGAAACCAATGCTGTTTCTGACAACAATACTTCTCTTGTTGTCAACTATTCTCTGGGTGTCATTGCTCTTTTTGAAACTGATGCTCTTTTACAAAACAATGTTGTTTTTGGCGACGATACTTCTCTGACTGTCAATGCTCTTTTGGCAACTTATTCTCTTTTGGAAACCAATGCTGTTTCTGGCAACAACAATACTTCTCTGGGTGTCAACTCTTCCCTGGGTGTCAATGCCCTTTTGAAAACTTATGCTCTCTTGCAAAATAATGCTGTTTCTGGCAACGATACTTCTCTGGGTGTCAATTCTTCTCTAGGTTTCAATGATCTTTTGGAAACTGATTCTCTTTTGGAAACTGATGCTCTTTTGGAAACTAATGCTCTTTCAGAAAACAATGCTGTGTCTGGCAACGTTACTTCTCTGGATGTCAATGCTCTTTTGGCATCTTATTCTCTTTTGGAAACCAATGCTGTTTCTGACAACAATACTTCTCTGGGTGTCAATTCTTCTCTGGGTTTCAATGCTCTCTTGGAAACCGATTCTCTTCAACAAACCAATGCTCCTTCAGAAAACAATACTTCTCTGGGTGTTAATGCTCCTTTGGAAACTGATGCTGTTTTACAAAACAATGCTGTTTCAGGCTACGATACTTCTCTCAGTGTCAATGCTGTTTTGTCAACCTGTAGTCTTTTGGAAACCAATGCCGTTTCAAACAACAATACTTCTCTAGGTGACAATGCTCCTTTGGAAACCTCTTTTACAAAACAATGCTGTTTCAGACAATACTTCTCTGGGTGTCCATGCGCTTTTGAAAACTGGTGCATTTTTTCAAAACAATGCTGTTTCTGATAACAAAACTTCTGTGGGCAGCGATGGAAACTGGTGCTCTTTTACAAAACAATGCTGTTTCTGATAACAACTCTTCCTGGGGTGTCAATGCTCCTTTGTGAACGGATGCTCTTTTACAAAAGAATGCTGTTTCTGGCAACAATACTTCTCTGGGTGTCAATGCTCCTTTGGAAACTAATGTTCTTTAACAAAACAATGCTGTTTCTGACAACTACCCTTCAGGCTTGTAGCATGGGAATGTGTACATTCACTTTCGGTATGCTTTTAGAGCTTGTATGTTTTTCAATATCTACCTTTATTTCTTGGAAATTGCTCCAGTTCATAGCCTAATGTTGTTTCTGGCAACAACACTTCTCTGGATGACAATGGTCTTTTGGAAACTGATGCTCTTTAACAAACCAATGCTGTTTCTGACACCAATACTTTACTGCGTGTCATTGATCTTTTGCCAACCTATGCTCTATTGGAAACAAATGCTCAATCTGACAACAATACTTCTGTGGGTGCCAATGTTATTTTCAAAACTGATGCTCTGTCACAAAACAATGCTGTTTCAGACAATGCTGCTCTGGGTGTCAATGCTCGTTTGGAAACTGATGTTCTTTTTCAAAAGAACTATGCTGTTTCTGACAACAATAGGGGAGACCGGGGTAAGTGCTGCCATTTTTGCGTCAGGCTGATTTTCCGAAAAACCAACGCTTTTTCATCTAATCTGAAAATCAGACATCAAAATATAATACGTTGGCCAGAATTGACTAATGTTTCAGGGCAGTCCGACCATTGAGAAGGTCGTGGTAGGCATTTGAAAAAAGTAGGTCAAGTGGCTCAACTTGCCCCGGTATCGGGGTAAGTTGTGCCGCGTGACGGGGTAAGTTGTTCCGCTTAATTTATTCCAA
This sequence comes from Platynereis dumerilii, assembly GCA_026936325.1. Taxonomy (NCBI): domain Eukaryota; kingdom Metazoa; phylum Annelida; class Polychaeta; order Phyllodocida; family Nereididae; genus Platynereis; species Platynereis dumerilii. The sequence goes on along the minus strand of JAPTHN010000002.1, from coordinate 18,796,976 downwards.
AAAAACCTTGTATTTCACCCGTTTCTTCAGATAGATCGTTTGTATCATGTTTTTAAATTATGACTGAGATGTTACATGAAACTAATCAAACATTTATAAGCGATTTTATGCAAAAATTTAAAATGCTGAAAAAACTAGAATTACATTTCTAACACATGTTCCTTTCAGTGTAATTATTTCACAACATGTTTAGACCTTGCGTAAGATGAAGACAAAGAAAGATGAATGAAAAATTAATTCCCATGTCATACCATTGCCACAACTCACCCCAATTAAAATGGCACAACTTACCCCAAATTGATTTTCTGGATGAAACTGGTTGTCAAAAATAAACAAACAATGGGAGACAAAATCTAACAACACAAATGTCTAGATATACCTCCTAACTCCATCCTACCAAAGGGACATCATCTTACACCAAATACCAAATGACTGAGAAACAAGAATGTCAGTCCTCAGCACTTCAAGTTTTCAGCAACAAAATTGAATTTTTGAGTGTAGCTTTTCATTCTATTACATTTGGTAGTTTTTTTCTTGGTGCCTAATTATTTTGACCAAGTGGGTATAAGTGGGTGGCATTGCCTTCTTTGCCAGTTCTTCATTTCACCCCAACAGTGGGCGGCACAACTTATCCCACGGCAAAGCTATACTCCTTTGGAAGCAAATGCTGTTTCTGACAACAATCATTTCACAATGTTGTTCTGGGTGACAATGCTCTTTTGGAAACTGATATTTTTTTACAAAACAAAGCTGTTTCTGACAACAACACTTCTCTGGGTTTCAATGCTCCTTTGTAAACTGGTGCTCTTTTACAAAACAATGCTGTTTCAGACGCCAATACTTCTCTTGGTGACAATGCTCTTTAGGAAATGCATGCTCCTTTACAAAACAATGCTGTTTCTGGCAACAACACTTCCCTGGGTGTTAATGCTCCTTTGAAACTGGTGCTCTCTTGCAAAACAATGCTGTTTCAGACAAAAACACTTCTCTGGGTTTCAATGCTCCTTTGGAAACTGGTTCCCTCTTAAAAAACAACAATGTTTCTGACAAAAATACTTCTCTGGGTATCAACTTATTCTCTTTTGGTAACCAATGCTGTTTCTGACAACAACACTTCTCTGGGTGTCAATGCTCCTTTGCAAACTGGTGCTCTTTACAAAACAATGCTGTTTCTGACAACAACACTTCTCTGGGTGTCAATGCTCCTTTGCAAACTGGTTCCCTCTTAAAAAACTATGATGTTTCAGACAACAATACTTCACCCGGTGTCAATGCATTTGGCAAAGAGCACATGTTGACGACCTGCTTTGATATCCTGGTGAATAATTTTTCACACCTTAATTAAGACTTGGTGAAAGTCCAAAGTCCGCATATCAGACAATGTCGGATCTGGCATTTTTAACTATTACATTTTTTGGCTAATGGCAATTCAGGGAAGTCTTGGTATACTCATATGAACACTCAGGGCCATTGTGCAGAACTATTCTGATAAAGCTGGTAACTGCTTGAGACATCAATGTTTTATGCGGATTTCAGTGTTGTTTCGCCCATTTTTATAAAAGAATATCTTAATATTATTTTTTTGTTGCATTTCTTGACTTCTCACCCCCTCCTCCCCAACTGTTTTGTTCAGGGTTATTTCTGAAGTAGACCATTAAATCAATTTTGGTAACTGTAAAAAAACCGCTCCAGAACATATTTATTTGTTTCACTTTCCCTTTTTTATTGTGTGGAAAAGCATGGTGTCAATTTATGGTTATTTGTATCAATGAAGGCAGAGCTACATATATGTAAGCTGAAGCCAATAAAATTGTCGCACTTGATTGAACTTGGCATGACTGGCAGGCACAATGCATGAATGGATATTTGAATCATATTTCATGGCACATTTAATGCTATCCACATGATCCCCTAAGCCTTATTAAACTAACCACCTGCACTCATATACATATGGTTGGGCCCTGTATGATCTAAAAGACATTAGGTGTTGCTAAGGAGCACGTGACGACACACCTCTTAGTAACCCTACAACATATGATCCACAGTTCAACATAACGTTCACTTGGTGGAAAATGTAAAGATTTTCAAACTATAATCAGCTGGAAGGACACCTGCAAACCTACAGGTAATGAGTTTTTCCTCTGTTGAATATCTTGTATCATTCCTCTGTAATAGGTCTTTCTCCATTCGTAGTTCTGAATGTATGTATAGGTGGCATCTCCAAGCAGTGGTAGCTCTGTTGGAATCCCCTTTGCCTTTCAACAAGGTGATTGGTGTTGTTGACCAAGCCAAGGAGTCTGACTTAATGAGTGTGTTTGTTGAATGTTTGATTGTTTGGGCCAGCTATTGATTATGTTCTCAAAACGGCAGTTCAACAGAAAAGTGCGTTGTCGGTTAGAATCGTACAGATTGGGGGACTGTAACGTGTTAACAACCATATTATCATTAACTGTTGGTCACAGGATTTCATTGAGTTTGCAAACAAACCAGATAATATGCCATTTGGTGGGCTTCCCCAAAGACAAAAATAGCCCTAAGGCCCTACCCCTTATCGTAGTGCCACCTACCCATAATAATGTCGTAATCTCCATATATGGAGACAGACCTGTTCAATTTGATTAGTATAGATTATTCACCTAGGGAGAGGGAACATATGATTTATACCCGGAGGTCTTTAGCCCGAGGTGTGATAAAGACATATTCCTGATCCCATGGTGAATAACCAGCTTATAACATGACTCAAACACGTAAAACTTGCAATTAAGTCTATAACAAAGAATATAAGATTTATTGCAGTGAGATACAGTAATATACTTGCTTGTGATTGGCTGATAGAGGCGCTGAAAGGTATGATAATAGACCCCACTTTCCTGAGAGCACAGAATATAGGACATGTTTACAAAAGGAGGAATTATATTAATAAATCTCATACATATGACAGTGATAGAGGTTGTAAAAGTTGGTCAATCAAATTTTGTTTGCTTCAATAGCTTTCATTACAGTATGGACCGAATATTAGACTTTTAGTGTGAGGGTTACCTGTGTGCATGTATGTGGAGGCCAAATCTTCTTTAGACAATTTTTATTTAGATTACCCTTTGACCTATCTTTTTCGTATATTTATTTCAGAATGAGCAACTCAGAAGTGTTCCGGCCATCCAATGGAGACCTGTTAGTCCGATCTCACATTTCTCAAACGGAAGGCAGGATGAGCCGGCCGGGCACTTCTGGTTTCAGATCCGGGTCCCGGAGTGGCTACAGGTTCGGCCAATTGAGCCACAGCTCATTTTTCGCAAGACACAACCCACATCCGGTCAGAGTGAGACATATCAAAGGTAGCGGATATTTAATGATTTAGTGCTGATTTTTGTTAAAATAACTCAATGCATGGCAACCTAAAAACAATTTTATAGTAAGGGAGGGGGATGCCAGAATGAAAGTATAATCAGTGACAGTGTCGGTTTGGTCAACAGGCTTTTCAGTAGGGAAGATTAGAATTGGAACTCTCGATTTCAAAGGTTTTTGAGAACAGGCATACTATTCAGGATCTCTTAGACCTCATCTGTACCTACAAAACCTAATTTTGACATAATTTGTGTATCATTGGAATTTGGAAAGAACTTAAAATACTCAAATAATATTATTTGCTTACCGTTTCCTTTGTTTCAAAACTTGAGGTTTGCTGGACGTTCCCATCTGCGCAGTGAGTGACATTCCTCCAACCTTGGGCCAAATGTCCTTGCAGTTCCCTCCAAACGCCCACGAGCAGAACCAGCTGAGGAGAACCATTCCTGTCGCAGCTCTCAATGTCAATTCGCAGCTCTACCCCAAAAACACCATCACCGGCCTCAACTTCCTCCAGAACATGAACAACAATGGAGGTAAAGTCATCAAATTGTTTCCCATATTTGGTAAAGTCATCAAATTGTTTCCCATATTTACTAAAGACATCAAATTGTTTCCTGTATTTGGTAGAGTCATCAAATTGTTTCAAGCATTTGGTAAAGTCATCAAATTGATTCATGTAGGCTACTTGGTAAAGTCGCCAAATTGAAATTTGTATTTGGTAATGTCATCAGGTTGCAATGCACATCTACTATGATCATCAAATTAAACTTTCATGCATTTGATAACTGTCACCGAATTGAAACATATTCTTGGTAAAGTCGTTGTTTTGCAATACACATTTGGTAAAGTCATCCAATAGCAAAATGTATTTGATCAATATTTCTCCGTAATTATAATGTGTAATTTTGTACATCGCGATATTCATTAAACATAGAAAAGATTAACATAATAAATTAGCCTTAATTAGGCCTTTGTAAGACAATCCAAATATAGAGTTTTTCAATATTGACAATTCTGCACGTTGGTCTTCCTTTGGCCAGAAAATGAATGAGAAGATTTTTGTAAGGTATAATGTACAAACAATGACAAACACAACAACTGTGAGTTGTATGAAACAACAGAAACAGTCGGTGAATAAGTATAGGTTGATCACCTTGATTTATCGAGAGTGAGGGGTTCAGGCCAAGGTGTGATAGACACAATCACTGTCAATGTCTTCCTAATCCCATGGACAAACATTGCAGAATAATTGGGCTACGAAGCAGTCTGGTGAAACTGAGAACTGCATGCTGCTGCCACCTGGCACAAAAGTTGATTTCCTATGCTACAGCATTGCTGTCCCAAGAAATAGTTCCAGTTTCATTGCACATTCACAAAATTTCTATTCAACATCGATGTATACCAGAGTCAGACTCGGCAATCACATTCTCTAAGGAAGTAGACAAGGCCATCAACACACTCAGAAACAGCCCCGGTGTCTTCCAGACAAAATTGTGTGTCTTCCTATGGTTGAAAGTTGGTGGACCGCTCGCAGGAGCTCGCGGAATAGCACACTAGTCACTAGGTGGCAACACAAGACAGCATATGTTCTGATCTGTGGCAATGCAAGAGCAGTCGACTTGTAGACAGGCTACGAAGAATATGGGACTTACTGCAGTGAAATACTGGCTTGTGATAGGCTGACAGAGTTGTCAGATGGTATAATGCTAATTTGTTTTTACTGGACTTCAACATTTGGGAGGTTTCTTTTTATTGCCAGTGTGCCTTTTAAAGCTGGTCTACTATTTTATGCAAATCATGGGAATAGAAAAGACAGTTTCATTTGGAATGCTCTTGTGATTCATGATGGTGATGATGATTCATGACCATACTGTTACTTACAATAGCAGGCCTACTTTCAATTTAAGGAGACTAATATTGCTAAAATCAGTCATGACAAATAAAAGGTGTTCTCTTGATCATGGCTAATCAAACAGTCTCCATGGTCCCATGTTTAGAGTATGATGATGACCGACCATCAGCTATCACCAGTCACAAAAAGCAATTTTCACAGTGAGGAATTCTTCTCTTTTTCAAAAGAATTCCTGTGGCCTAATGGTTAAAGGCGCTTGTTTGTGCTACCAGTCTGGCTGTGAGGTCGTAGTTTCGACTCCCACTCCTGCAACTCAATTTGGTCCGAGCCCACGGGACATTAAATGGAGGCGGGTTGTATCCAGTGTTCTGTGCTGGGGCAACTGAAAGACCCTGGAATACCAGAATTAATAGCGTATGTGCCAGAGTCCCAGTCTTCTCATCACTCATCACCATACAGCGGTCACCAACACTAGAGAGTGCTAAGGCATGGGAACCTTGGGCAATGTTCCCCTTGTCTCTGTCCATCGGCGCCGTTCTATGGCTGCCCCGAGCTGTATCATTGTGGAAGGTTCACCATGAATTTCATGCCTGCATTGCAATGCATGACTGATATTATATGCAATCCCCACTATCCCCACTAATATTTCAGTTAAAACTCAGGTCACATGATCAACCCAGTTGCCAGCTTTATATGCCTCCCACAGGCATGTCACTTGCCCAAACTATCCACCTACCCTTCTTTTTTGGTCTCATACTTCAGATGGGAGCCCGCAATGGTGTAACTCCCCTCTAATTTCTCTTTCCCTACTCCACCAATGGTCTCCCACCAGGAGTGCATGCAACTGCATATTCTCATATTTAACTCCTCCTCCACAGAGAAAGCCACTTATCATAACTATTTTCCCACTGGTGGCAGCACCTTACGCAACAGGCAGGTTGTCCCCATGTCATCATTGATCTGATTGACTGCTAACCTGGCTGTAGCACATCTGTGATTGTCCTGCATGCTCCTATTAGTACATGCCACAGGTCTACCAGGAGGCTGCACCTGCCTCTTTTGTAAGGTACAGGCAGGCCTCCACCTAACATCTGCCTGCCATCTACAGCAGCATGTCAACAATTACCCATATTCAATTTTACAGTTTCAACGCCTACACCTCACTCTAAATACCTGGCGTCCCCATTTGACTCCCTAAAACATTTCCTTACTTTAACAACAGCATCAACAGCATCACTTCACAATAATGCATTGCCAAACTTATTTCACTAATGGGCATCTTCTAGTACAATACAATACAATAAAATAAGTAGTGAAAAGCCTGCAAAGAGTGATCATGCCTTGTGTTGACTGTTGGTCTCTCTCTGTAACATCAGTGTTGAGTCATTCCGTGTCAAATCAGGCAAATTTTACATAATTTCGACCCAAAAATTTTTCAAAATCACAAAATCGGTTCTCACATGTTTTGTCTGACCTCGTTATCTGCAATATTCTCGAATATTGGACTGGTGCCAGGTGGCAAGAACGAGCTTTGCCCATCAACAATGATTTGTTTTGACTATAAGTTCAATATTTGAACTTGTTTAGTGCACCTTATATGATGAATTGTTTCACTAATTCTTTTTTTGTTGTTTTCTATGATTCTGGATTTATGATCAGTTTTACCAATATAGCTATGAGTTTGGCCAACAAATCTGAGGAATGGACAATCGAATTTACATTTGTAGGTCTATTCATCACTGCACAAGGATATTCATAATCATAAGGCACTTAATTGGTCACTTTATTCGGGCTAAAGTATTTTTGTTTTTGTGTTTGCCTATGTGGTCGACTACGCTATTTGTATAAAATATGCTGGGAAATTACGAGATGTTTCTGATGCACTGTTTGGCGAGGAAATCCCCCATACATTCCTATTTGTAATAACATAGAGAAATTAAATTTAAGATAATTTTTGTACCATTCTGAGATAAAATTAAATTTTAAAAAAATCTAACAAATTTTTTTTTTTTACTATTTCACAGTGAGTGATGCCTGGAGAGCTGAGCTGATGGCTTTGAGAGACAACTACAAACTTCCCCCACTGAAGACACCACAAGCAAGACCAGCCTCAAGACCAGTCTCAAGACCAAGGACCTCCCAATACTCTGAAGAGACAGGGAGGCTCATCCCTCCTCCCTCCAGGGCAGCTTCCAGGGGAGGACCATCCAGGCAAGGTCCCAGAGAGAGACTGCTCAGCAGACTGGGTGCCATCAATGACAATCCTGATTTGGAGCAACAGGTATGAAGTCATCACAGTTCATTTCAATAGCATAAACATTTAAAATAGACCAGAACTTTATTTTACATTTAATCATTCATGATTTACTTGAGTAACTATAGGTTTCTATCTTAGGGAGCAACCATATTAAGATAAGATATTCGAGGGCGCTGAAAGATTTCCTCAACGATGAATTATTTATATCATGAAAATTCTGGACACAATTATTCATTATTCATTTCAAGCATCCGATGTGCTAAAACACTCTCACCCACAGTATCTATAGTAGATAAGACGTACCCCTGCAAAAAAACCCTCATTTTCTCCATATATTCCAGGAGTCTATAACCAATCATATAATGCAGGTTTACATATAGATAATTTCCTTTCATTGCTTCCAGATCCTTCAAATGCTCTGTTCAATCCTGCAAACAGATGACCCGACTTCTGCCCAGACTTGGCTGCTGACCGCAGGGGACAGAGGTAGGATTTTGAGACTGCCAGTCAAAACGGCGATAAACCAGAACGGCTATTCATATATTTACAAACAATACCTAAACGGCGATGATCAAAGTCCAAAACGGCGATGACAATTTTAGTTAAAAAATCAACTTAGAAAAGCATATTTCAACAAAAAAACGTCTAATATTTGTTACTTTGTAGCAAGGAAGTTCACATCCATGATATTTGCTACTTTATAGCAAAATAACGTAACATTTTTCTTGTCTATTTAGACATGTTATAATGTAGCTAAAACTTAGTAAATGTGTAAAACTTGATAAAAAGCAACAAAAAACTTAACTAAATGATCTTTTAAATAACGGAAACAATGCTGGATAACAAAATGTATTATGTTAAAGTAAAATTACTAAGTTTGCAGGCTTATTGTACCAAAAATTTGTGAAATAGCCGTTCTTGTTTTCTAGTCAAATTTATCATCGCCGTTATGGTAAATACACGAATAGCCGTTCTGGTTTATCGCCGTTTTGGCTGCACACCGATTTTGACATCTATCTAAACGGGGAACCGGGGCACATTGACATTGGGACGCTTTGCACATATACTTATTTTACTCAATCTTGAAAACACTGCCCAACTCAGAAGTTTGCATAAGTATCACTAACGCTGTTGAGCTTAAATCCAAGGCATACGAGATTGGAGATTGGATTGAACCTATACTCTGCTGCAGCCAGACAGCAAAATGTGACGTGATCCTAAATGTCTCAATGCGCCCCGTGTCTCAATGTGCCCCAGTTCCCCCTGCTAATAATGAGATCATTCGCAAAGCAGATCTTGACAAATTGGTTTTTCCTGAATTCAGTAGCTATATGGCACACAGTCTCAATAAAACTTCTGACAATGGACTTATTCAATTTACGTCATAGTCGCATTCGACGGAAAAGACAAACTCCATTAAAGGAGTACTGAAAAAAGCGATAAAAAAGGATGGAATATATATGCATGTATTTCAGCCAGGAATAGAGGAATCATAGTGCCCTGAAAAAAAATTTTTGCTAATGTTCTCATGTGGTAGTCTTTGAATTTTGAACCAAAAATTAATTGATGGAATTTTTTTTTCAGAAAAGGGTGTAGTGATGGACATGATTATGGGTGCAATTTCGAGCAATGAAGACTACAAAGAACAAAATGGAGATCAGCCGATGGCCCCGCGAATGTTTTTGGAGACAGGGAAGATGATTGGAGGTGAAAACGCAGACAGGTATAGGGTCACATCTCTTCCTCATTTTATTTTCATAAATTATTATTAATAATTTACAAGAACAGTAGGAAATAATTTCTTTGCTTTCAAATTTCAGACTGACACTAGATGGTGGATCTCCAAAGCCGCAGAGTCCCCTTGGTTACAGACCACCTTCCATAGTACACGAAGAGACTGATGGTGAGTTGAATTCATGTATTTGGTCCAAGTCCAGTACATGTATAAGAATAGTTTCAGAGTCTGATAATGATTTTATTGAGCAAATAGTTCCACTGGAGCTACTTATAAATCTTTATTTTGAACTTCAGCCATGCTACCTTCACTTGCTGACAAGCTTGTTCTGATACATATTTTTTCTCCGGGGCCTTGTTTCTCCTTCAGAATAAAACATACGTAATTGTATAGAGATAAATCTTCTTGAAATAGTCATGATATATAACAAACATTTCAGAATACATGTTCTTAAGTTTGATTTCAATATTTTAAACAAAAATATAAGTTCTAGCAGACTCAGCTATATTAATGCATGATATCATCTGTATATCAATTTTGTCTCTCAGCGGAAGCCATCACACATCCAATAATGCCAGAGGTTTTCCGCGATCAGGTCTCGGTGTATGGGGATCGTCCGACATCAGGACTGACGAGGCCAAAATCGGAGATAGCAATGAACCCTCCAAGTCCTTTCGACATGACCGCTGATCCTGTCATGAGATACGTCAAGACGCCCGAAGAGGAAGATTACTAGAAAATGACTTTATGAAAATTACTTATTTGGAGGTTTACCCTGAGAATGGTGATCTTTCCGTCCAGTATTATTGTAGTCGGAAATTATTTTGTGATACGTTATGTTTACTCCTATTGTACTTCATATATCATGAATTATTTGCATATACCTACAGGCTGTGTTACAGTACTGTACTGTGTCTTAATTGATGGACCTTCTCTGTCAACTTCACACTGCATGCAGTTGTCCGACAATGATACAATTATGTAGAAATTAAAATAACATTTATACTTTTGTTATATAGGTCCAGTTTGCCATTCCCAATAAGAATTTGACACTTCAACTGCTTTACCATGTTTACACTCAGCAACATGATAAGGTTGATTGGCCAATAAGATTCTCATAATCATATCAAACTTGCAGTATTATGAAAATCATTGTATTAAATAAAATAAACATCATTGTATTAAATTGAATAAAAGCTATGATGAATGAGTTGTCCATTCTGTTATCAATTTGGCGACTGTACACATGTGGCAGCTGGGTGGCAGAGTGATTTCAAAAGGTTCCCGTCTGTTCCTCGGAAGGTCTTTGCCTGCATGGGTTCAAACCCAAAGGAAAACGCTTAAATCACAGACTATTTTTCTATTCTAAGTGTGGATATAAAAAAATTACCAGAAATAAGAAACTCTCAAAACTGAGGAGCAAACTTTATTATCATACCTATCTATCTATATAGTAAGATTTGTCAGGGACAAAAAACATCACAAAAATGTGACAGAAAAATTACAAATTTTTCAATCTAGCGATGAGTATGTGTATATCTGCTGTGTGAACTGTAGATGGGGAGCAATCGGGCTAAACACCAGTTCGCATGTTGTGAGACAAACTGTACAGTTTGTCACATCAAGCATTGACAGAAATTTAGCATTGTTTGTATAGTGCATACAATCAACACAATGAGATAAGAGGTTCATAAAATATCAAATTGACTAGAACGAAGTCTGGGGTGGCACAACAGTGCACTTTTATGATGTCACTGCCAATTGTGTGTCAGATTGGCAGCATCACAAACGACATTCTGCGAAATTGGACTGACATTTCCATAAATCGGCAATTATCGGACAAAAATGGTGTCAAAACATCGCAAAAATGTGATATTCATATTACAACAGAGCTAAGCTTTACACAGGTATGTTGCTGAGATATTTGGCCAAACGTCTGTTCTCTGCTTGATGTGACAAACTATAGTTGAGTACATTATTCACTCAAACTGTGCCTGAAAACAATGGTACTTAATTGTAGAACCAAACTAGTTTGGTATATACCTCATACGCCTGATGCTTAGTCAATTATTGGAACAACATTCGTAAAAACAACTTTTCAAAAGTGCTAAATCCAACATTTTTCACTTTTAAATTTATTTTACAAACCATCAATAGCTCAGCTTGCTGCTCCTGTAAGAGTCTCAGTTATACCTAAATTTATCATCATAGTAGGAATGTCAAATTAGTATTAAATACACTTGTGGTAGAATGTGAAACATGACCAAAAGCCGACGAGGCTTGCTACTGTTCACAAAGTGCCATGAGACTCAGCTGCTGCCGCAACAGACACAAAGGGGGGGGGGGGGACTGAAACAACAACAAAACCAAAGTAGAAACAATAGGTTATGAGAGCAATGACATTCAAATGTATTAAAATTCCCAGTTACTTCTTTGCTAACCAAGGTATGGGAAACCTTAAAAGAGATACACTGTAGTGTCAACTAGGTCGTTTGATTTAGTCAGCTATGTTGATTTACAGAAAAACTACAAAATGAAATCATAAAAAGATGAATATGGGTAGTGCTGTAAGTCAGGAACAATGTTATTACTGACAATTTAATTGATTTTTCAGAAAAGTGAATAACAATGTTGCATGGTAAGCCCAATCAAAATTAATTCATCAAACAATGGGGCGCCACCGGTGTGCACAACGTTAGGAATGATGTTCTTACTGACAACTCACTTGATTGTCCTGTAAACAACAAAGTTGTGTGGTAAGCACAATCAAAATGAATTCATTACAGAATGGGGCACTACTGTTGTGCACAACGTAAGGAACTAAGTCATTACTGACAAATAACTTGATTGTCCAGTACATAACAATGCTGTGTGGTAAGCACAATCAAAATGAATTCATTACAGAAAGGGGCAACACTAGTGTGCACAATGTAAGGAACTAAGTCATTACTGACAAATAACTTGATTGTCCAGTACACAACAATGCTGTGTGGTAAGCACAATCAAAATGAATTCATTACAGAAAGGGGCAACACTAGTGTGCACAATGTAAGGAACTAAGTCATTACTGACCACTAACTTGATTGTCCAGTAAATAACAATGTTGTGTGGTAAGCACAATCAAAATGAATTCATTACAGAAAGGGGCACCAATAGTGTGTACAATGTAAGGAACTAAGTCATTGCTGACAAATAACTTGATTGTCCAGTAAATAACAATGTTGTGTGGTAAGCACAATAAAAATGAATTCATTACAGAAAGGGGCAACACTAGTGTGCACAATGTAAGGAACTAAGTCATTGCTGACAAATAACTTGATTGTCCAGTACATAACAATGTTGTGTGGTAAGCACAATCAAAATGAATTCATTACAGAGAGGGGCACCACTAGTGTGCACAATGTAAGGAACTAAGTCATTACTGACAAATAACTTGATTGTCCAGTACATAACAATGCTGTGTGGTAAGCACAATCAAAATGAATTCATTACAGAAAGGGGCAACACTAGTGTGCACAATGTAAGGAACTAAGTCATTGCTGACAAATAACTTGATTGTCCAGTACATAACAATGTTGTGTGGTAAGCACAATCAAAATTAATTCATTACAGAAAGGGGCACCACTAGTGTGTACAATGTAAGGAACTAAGTCATTGCTGACAAATAACTTGATTGTCCAGTAAATAACAATGTTGTGTGGTAAGCACAATAAAAATGAATTCATTACAGAAAGGGGCAACACTAGTGTGCACAATGTAAGGAACTAAGTCATTACTGACCACTAACTTGATTGTCCAGTAAATAACAATGCTGTATGGTAAGCACAATCAAAATGAATTCATTACAGAAAGGGGCAACACTAGTGTGCACAATGTACGAGGGGTTTTCCAAAAGTTCTGTCCAACTTGCCATAACTTCTGCAATATTTAGTACAGAAACATGATATTTGGGTCAGATAATATCGAAGTAGTTTACAAATGATCCTCAAAAAATCAGATGTAAAAAACAAAAATAAGTGGTAAATTAGTTGCCATGGAAACCAAAAGTCATGAAATGCGGCCTAGGGCACTATTAGAGGCATAGATTCATTATATCCTGTCAAAAAAATTTATTTCTATTAGGGAAACAGGACAAGTGACCTATTAAAAATAATCCCTAACATTTCACAAATTCTTGTAATAATGAACTGGACATTTCCTCATACCTTATATCGATGCCTCATAGTCCTCATATCAAGATCACAGTTGGTGTTTCGCAGACTTTTTGTTCTTTACGGTGCATTTTCCATAAGTTCTGTCCGACCTGTCATAACTTCTGCTAGATTTCATAAAGAAAAATTTTATTTGGGTCAGTTGATATTGAGGTAATTTGCAAGTGACTCCCAAAAAATCAGATGGAAGAGGTAAAAATAAATTGTTTGTTGCTATGGAAACCAAAAGTCATGAAATGCGGCCGAGAGCTTGTTAACAGACACATACTTGATATATCTTATCAAAATATTCAATTGTTACAAGAGATATAGGACAGAATGTTTTAAAAACATTCATAGCCATTTCACAACTTCCTAAACTAATGACTGGGACCCTGTATATACATTTCTCATTCTTTCTATCCATGTCGAAATAAGATATCTCATTCCTCATTTTAGGGTCAGTTTTGGCATTACGCAGTCTTCTTTTTTTAGGGGTTTCCAATGTGTGTTCTCTTCATTCAGAAAAAGTTTGTACAATCTTCATTTGGTTCTGTCACTCAAACTGTCTTCGTTGTATGTATGACAAAATGTTCTTACATTCTCTGCTACTTTTTATCCAATTTGAATGATGAAATGTAACAAGTATATCTGATGTCATCCATATCCAAAAAAATTGCTCATCTAAAAAAAAACTAGGAAACCGCATGAGTCATGGTGAAGTAACTGAGATGTGACAATAATACCAGTTTCCATTGTTATTAATGACTTGACAATTAACTGGTTGTATTTAATGAAAAAAATTATGAATATACTTTAATTCAATAGGTCAAGACGCAGATAATGCAAGCAGGTGTTAAATCAATTTTAAGTGAGAACTGCAAAGTCTGGGCCGCATTTCATGACTTCTGGTTTCCATGGCAACAGAATAAGCAGTTATTTTTATTCGTATGATCTGATTTTGTAGGAGTTATTTGCAAATTACGTCAATATTATCTGATCCAAATATCATGTTTCTACATCAAATCCAGCAAAAGTTATGACTAGTTGGACAGAACTTATGGAAAACCCCTCGTAAAGAACTAAGTCATTGAGCCAGCACTGACAAATAACTTGATTGTCCAGTAAATAACAATGTTGCGTGGTAACGACAATCAAAATGAATTCATTACAGAAAGGGCACCACTAGTGTGTACAATGTAAGGAACTAAGTCATTGCTGACAAATAACTTGATTGTCCAGTAAATAACAATGTTGCGTGGTAAGGACAATCAAAATGAATTCATTACAGAAAGGGGCACCACTATTGTGCACAATGTAAGGAACTATGTCATTACTGACAACTAACTTGATTGTCCAGTAAACAACAATGTTGTGTGGTAAGCACAATCAAAATGAATTCATTACAGAAAGGGGCACCACTAGTGTGCACAACGTAAGGAACTATGTCATTACTGACAACTAACTTGATTGTCCAGTAAATACCAATGTTGTGTGGTAAGCACAATAAAAATGAATTCATTACAGAGAGGGGCAACACTAGTGTGCACAATGTAAGGAACTAAGTCATTACTGACCACTAACTTGATTGTCCAGTAAATAACAATGCTGAATGGTAAGCACAATCAAAATGAATTCATTACAGAAAGGGGCAACACTAGTGTGCACAATGTAAGGAACTAAGTCATTGCTGACAAATAACTTGATTGTCCAGTAAATAACAATGTTGTGTGGTAAGCACAATCAAAATGAATTCATTACAGAAAGGGGCACCACTATTGTGCACAATGTAAGGAACTATGTCATTACTGACAACTAACTTGATTGTCCAGTAAACAACAATGTTGTGTGGTAAGCACAATCAAAATGAATTCATTACAGAAAGGGGCACCACTATTGTGCACAACGTAAGGAACTATGTCATTACTGACAACTAACTTGATTGTCCAGTAAATAACAATGTTGTGTGGTAAGCACAATCAAAATGAATTCATTACAGAGAGGGGCACCACTAGTGTGCACAACATAAGGAACTATGTCATTACTGACAACTAACTTGATTGTCCAGTAAATAACAGTGTTGTGTGGCAAGCACAATCAAAATGAATTCATCAGAGAATGGGGCACCACTAGTGTGCACAACATAAGTAACAATATTATTTAAATAACAACAACTTCTTTGATAGTCCAGTTAATAACAATGTTGTGCAAAATTTATTCTAATAATAATACATCTAAGTAAAGAATAAAATAGAGTTGGGGTACTTTCAAAAATTAGCTTGTTTAATATAATTAGTTTCAAAGTCTAGAGTATTCTCTCAGAATTTCTGAGATTCTCTCTGAATTTTCTGAGCTTCTCTGAGAAATTCTGAGATTCTCTTAGAAATTCTCAGAGAATCTCATAATTTCTTCGCCCGAAACAATTTGCTACAAACAGACACTGCTTAAGAACCTTCGGACCCATAACCCTGCTCATCTGCTTTAATTGCCAGACAAACCCTTCATTACTTTTGGTAGTACTTACCAAAATTTTAATATGACCTAAGAAATTAAATATATGATGATCAGTATGAGAGATGAGTGGCAAGAAGAGTCCACTGACTCCCAATTTTTTTAGAACTGTTCAGTTTGAAGGACATCTGTGACTGACTCAGTAAATTGGTCAAACATTTATTTGCATAGTTGTTAGGAATGCAGTGAAAAACACTTTGCGTCAGGCTGTCAAGGAATATTGTTGGTCATTGTCAATTTTATTTTCACATGAACTTATAGTGACTATTTACATTGCTACACTGTTGGATTTGGTTGAGAAATTGAGCTGCGCTTTGTGCACTGAGTTCATGTTTCCGAATTTGAATGGAATTTTACTTGATGTATTATTACTTATCATTACCGACTTTTTTATTTTCAAATCCAGCACATATTTCGTCATGACAAATTGCAAGGTCACAGTGCAGCCACCGTAAGCCTTCTTTTTATGATTTACATGATGCATCCATCAATATGCTTAAAGCAGTAACGACATAAGAGTATTGAATTGCAACATTCTAATGTCGTAAATATATGATTAATTATGTACTATGGCGATAAATCATATTATTACAAAAGAAAGGTATAGGATATATATTGTGACCTCAGTGAACACTGCCACACACTCATTCTGCTGGGGACATACAACGTAAGATCCAAAATATGAATGGTCACATAGATGCACCTGTGGAAGAACTGCCAATTGACAAAGCCAAAGATGTGAGCAAGAACCCATACCAGAAAGGACTGTCCCACCAGCAGATGCAACACGTTTATGGTCAGTGGGCTCCTGATTATGAAAAGGTAACCAATTTGCAAGCATTTTCTTGAAGTCATTTGTAATTTTTTGAAATAAAACATTTCTTATAAGTTTACATTAAAATCCAGATTATTAATTGGTAAATGTAGTGCAAGGACTCTAAATTATTTACATTTTTCTTTATTTACATTTTTCTTTACAGTCTTATAGATGTTTGCACTAATAAAATGTTTAAACTCCTCACTTTTTAATTTCTTCATCATAATGAAATTCATTCTAATCATAATTTGAACTGAATTAAATTATGGGGTGATTATGAGTGAATCTCACCTTTTGGGAGTCAAAGATTGCTGTGTTGGAGAGTCACTGAGCTGATGCAGCAACCAATGCAACTAGTGCTGGCCTTTAAAATCGCCAGTGCAATTGACAAAGATCAATGACTCAGATCGGTGTCAGATGTGTCAAATGGATTGCAATTAAGCTGCAAATTGCAGTTGGCAATGTTCAGCATCAGCTAGTATGTACCATACACGATTTGAGGCCCTGCAGGGTTACAATAGTAAGCTGCGCCTAAAATGCCTATATAGCAGGGGTCCTGACAGGTTTTATGTCGTAATGCAAAACAAAATGATAGTTAGCTTGCAACCAATACCAATGAACCCAGGGATAAATTATAATCAATATGAAATAAACCCTACCTAATCCATTTAAAGCAATAGAATTATATTCTATACATCTTTTTTTCTTTCTTTTTTTTAATTTTGTAAGCTTATTATACAGGTTTAAGATTTCTAAGTTGCCTCCAAGCAATGAATTAAGAGACTCTATTTTAAAAGAAGAAGTTTGGAATAACTTAAAAATGAAAATTACATTTTTGAAGGCACACAAAGTCCGGAATACCGCTTGAAAGTAAGGAAATTGGAATTTCGGGCTGACAAGATTTGATTCGGTCAGGTAATATTCAGTAGCTACCTGCCCGAATGTCCTGTATGAAAAAAGCACTTTTCGCGGACTCTGATCCTGACTATTTTTTTTACTTAACTTTAATTCCAAATTTCATGTGTATTTTATTCACCCAGTTCTGTATTGTAACTAGTCATCATGTTAAAATATGTGACTGATACTTTATACATGTAACTTGACTGGTAAGCTATGAATAAGGCTATTGTTTATTTATAACACTTATCTGTAAAGGTGAACCGTGTATATGTCGGTACTGGCATCAGCCTTCCATTTGAATTCTAATTATCAACAGAAGATCAAGCATTGCAACATATGAAAATAACAACAAGAGCAGAAGTGTTGATGTGATCCATGAGCGGAAGTACCAGTCATTGAAAGACATAATATATCAGGGCTTGTAGATCGATTTAATCTATCCATATACCAACATATAACCAGTCCAAGAAATGCCCTGGACATGCATGTTTTGATATATTTGTCACAGATTCTATCAAATTTGACAGTTGACTATGAAAAACATTTTCTCAAAATTCACAGTTATTGTTGGGTGTTGTTGTTTCGATAAGTTGCAGATTCTTATACATTTTTATCTCATGTCTAACTGCTGAACGCACAAACAGTAACAAACAATATAACAGTTTGTGATCACTGCTATGGTTGTATTCTAATTGGAATTTGTCATGTGACTTTGACATAGGCTCCCACCAGTTTTGTATTTCTTTAAAATATGCAAATACTATAAAAGAAAAATACTTTGCATGCCAGAACATTATCAAAATAAGTGTGATGTACAAGGTCAACTATTGCATTTGCACCATATCTGTGTGTTATTTGCAAAATGGCTCTGCTCCTGCAATCTCAGAATTCGAATTGCATACGCTTGTATTGTCTATTATATAGAGTATTATTGGTACACATGCGCGTGATGTGATCCCAATAATCTATCACTGGCAAACCCAAGTCAAGTCTACCAGAATGTCAGCTTTGTGAGCAGTCACAGTAAACAACTGTTATAATCCACACATGGTTCTTCAATTTCGATGGATCTTGCGAAAAACAAAGGGCTTTTCATTATTTTTGCAAACAAACAGGTTGTGATGTGGCACTTTCATGGTCTTTTCCAGCCCCAATTTCAACTCTGACATTGTGCTGAAACTGTGATGCGCAGCTGAGGTGGATTCACATTGGCTAGAAGCTGGGGAATTGATCTGACTCAAATTTATAATGACATCACAGCCTGTAGTTTGTTTTTTTTACATATTTTGCAATGCAAGAGAATAGAGATGCCAACTGTGACACTGAGTTATCACTGACATCACACTTCAATAGCATCAGAACAGAACTAGGATTCCACGTAAGTATGACAAATTTTATAAGATGTCCTGGTTACCGGCGTACCGTCTCACCCTCAGAAGTGAGTAGCCGGAACTGGTCTCTGAGAGCTGCACTTTTATCCTATATGGCTCGCTACTTGATACTTGGGATTTTGGTGACATTACATTTTGGCCTTTTAATATGAAGGGAGGGTACATGTGTATCATCTTTGTATATATTACAAAACCTTTTTCATGCTTCGTTAGTCTCCCCCTACAGTCTGTCTCATTTCTGGAGTGGGCGGTCGTCATCAAATATCAGACACGAACAGCACTAAAACATCACAAAAACGTGATAAACAAATTACAAATCAGCTCATCTACCCGTGAGTAGGTTTATTTCTACTGTGTGACCAGTGGATGAGGAGAAATCAGGCCAAACACCAGTTCGCATGTTGTGAGACAAACTGTAGATGCACAACACTGCATTGTACAGTGATCATAGAAGATTACCCCTCTCCTTCCTGGGGGAAGTATAGACTCTTAAGAAGCGTTACCTTCATTTGGACTTTTATTTTGCAGGCTATGTGTCCCAAATACTACAGAGGACCACTGTTCACTGCAGAAGGTCTTGCCGACCTTGTTTCTTCAGAGCAAAGGTCCTCCTTCAATGTGCTGGACATAGGTGCAGGGACCGGGCTTGTCGGGTTGCAGGTGTGTGTTGAATTAAAGTCATTGAAAGATGAATGATTACAAAAATGCATCAATATAAGCCTATACGTTCATATTTAGGCCATATTCCTGTATGCGCATTTTTTTACAAGACGACTCCAATATTACAAACAAAAGTCCTAAACCTAAACAGGATGATGTAAACAATGACCGACCGCTCTGAATTTTTTTGGAAAATTTTTAAAATGTTGACAAAATTCTCTACTTCTACGCCGAGCTTCCATTTACATGTAATATTAATTTTATGCTTTTAGCTGAAACAACTAGGATTTCACAACATAGATGCTCTGGAGCCCTCACAGTCCATGGTGATAGAGGCTGTCAAGAAAGAAGTATACAAGAAATTTTACATCTCAGCAATCGGTGATGAGCCCGTCAGTATAAGAGACAGTAAGTCTGCAAACATTATTATTTTAACGTGTTGCCCTGCAATAGTTCACAAAAAATGAAAATTCTGGAAAAGGGGCCGTCGTAAAACCAAATGCCCCGCAATAGTACAGGATAGTAAAGACAGAACCATCAAACTTAGTAATAGTACAATGTTATAGTGTTTTCTTACCGATTCAGTTTACGTGCATGGTCCCACAACGATAGATATGAATATCAGATTATTATATCACATTTAAATTGGTGCACTCTACTGACCTGAGGTCTGAGACAGGTGGTTACAACAAACAGTCAATGCCAAACAATACTAAACAAGATAATCCAGCTTGCTATTTTGTAACGTGGCCCCTTAAATTATTGTCAGAACATAAAAATATGTGGCACTTCAGTAGATTCTCTGGGTGATATGTGGCAGAGCCAGGGACTAAGAATAGAAAATTGGAACATTTGAGCATCCATTTATCCATGTGCAATTGTTCATGGATATATCTGTATCGCATGTGATATCTCTCAAATGCAATGACTAACAGGACAACTTGGAGGACACTAATTTACAAGACAAGGCAAGACAAATGTTCCTTTGGCCATGCCAACACAGAATGCCGAATCACATTGAAACTGTGGAGGCAGTTAATGAAATATCAAAGATCTTTCAAGGTTATACTATGACTTGTCTTTTACTGAAACATGTGCTCTCTCCAAGCCAATGTTTAGATCAAACAGGAAGTAATGTATAGCGCTTCCCAAGAGGCCGTGATTGTGGAACTCGCCTATTTTCTGCTCTCTGACGTCGCTGAACACAAATAAACTTTTTCCAGGAACAACCGCCATTTTGTACCCATTCCTGTGTCAATGGGGGCTGTTTTCCGAGGCCCAGAACATTGTTAAAACAGCTTGTCAACACTGGATTAGCCCCAACTAGTCATAATCTGTACCTAATCTGTAATTCCCGGCAGTTTTAAGAGACATACCTGTGATTAATCCTGAGAATTTGCCTGATGAAGTCCGTCTGGCCAATTCCCGCCACATTTTCGCCACTTCGTCGGCCGGTAACTGATAAGATACCTTGTCAATTGACTGGATAATGATTGCAATCCACGGTAAACATTCCACTTAAGACTCGGCGATGCAAATCCGACGTTTTGGAATGGTTTTACAAGTGCTCTGGAGCCTGGAACACAAGCCTCCATTGCCTATACAATGGTACAAAATGGCGACGTGTTCCCGGAAAAAGTTTTAATCTGCACATGAACGTCGGAGAGCAGGTAATTGAAGAGTTCCACTATCACAGCCTAGTTCGCACCATGCCTGGGCTTCCTTTTGAGTGTAAACTATACCATTGTGTAGGGAAAACTATTTCCATCGGCCTTTGGCGAGTGAAATAGTTAAAAGAAAATTCATTGAAACACCCTCGAGGGAAACACATTTGACAACTTCCCTCAAAATCAGCCTATATTTGTATCAAATGATTCGAGTCTCTGCGAAGTAGAAGAACAGATACATTTGTTTCTGTGTAGCGCTCCTCTCTACAGTCGCTGTAAGTGTCCTTAAACTAAAGTGCCTGAAATAGTGCCTGCATGACAAAGTGGAGCTAGCAGGAGATTCACAGCCTGGTGTGGTATTTAATTAAAAAAACCTTAAATATAATCCAAAATTGCTTGAATATTTACGGCTGCATGTCCTGTAATAACCTCCAATGACATATTTCAGGGATTTAAATCAACATGTGCATGTGTATTTAAAGTTGGAAATATATTTTTTCATTTCAAACGATTATTCATAGTGAGGTGTCCCCAAAAAAATTGAAAATCTGAAATTCATTGGGGCTTACCTCTAAATGTGTTATACAGACCCTCTCTGACTCTGATGTAAAATTTCAGCTCATTTGAAGGTGTTTTAGAAGTTGCTCAAGAGCCCCAAAAATAGATGGTGGTTTATCATGCGAAAATGGTTATTTTAGCTAATAGCTCACAAACGATCAGTTCCAGTCCATCTAAACACACGGATAGTTGATACAAAGATGTGTAAATTATTCTGCACACTGTGATACCAATATCATATATACCTTACTTGGTTCTTGCGTAATAGGCAAATCTACACTATTTCACATGAAAAATTGACGCCAAGGCCCAAGGCAAAGCACCTTTCCTAATACAGATTAATTGCAGTCTAATTTGAATTTTAAACATGAGACAATCACATATTGGTTCCATAGTGTGACAGAGAGACACAAGAATATCAGCCAATGTCTTACAATCTATTTCAGACTATTGAAACAATCTAAGAAGTTTTTTTTAAATCACAGAATATCGCGTAAACAAATATATCCCATATATACATGTAGATTTTCTGAATACCAAAGCAAGTCACAATTATAAAATTGGTACCACAGTTTGCAGAACAATTTATAAGTCTTTCTATCAACTATCCATGTTTTTGGGTTGACTGAAACCGATGATCTTTGAGCTGTTCGCTAAAATAGCTATTTTCGAACAAAATTCAATGTTAAACTTCCATCTGTCTTTGGGGCTTTTGAGCAACTACTAAAACACCTTTCAATGAGCTGAAATTTTACATGGAAGTGAGAGAAGGCTATAGAAAACATTTAGAGGTTAGCAATCTGGCACTTTTCATACTCAGAAAGGTTTTGTTTCATGTTACGCATGACGTGTACACTTAGAAGTGCTGTCTAATAACATTATTGTCACGGAAACCCTCACGTTCACGGTACCAGTATATTAAATATTATTGGTGTAGAACCGCTACGTAGAACGACCCCAGTCCCTTTTTGTATTGATGTCTTAACCTATAAAAAAACTTATATGTAAGTATTCTTAACAGTATATCGATTCAACAAGATTAGGAATATTTCTGGCAATATTTTTTCCGTGTGAAACGTCACTAAAGATTGTGTACATCTATTGAATGCAAAACTTGGCCTAAAAACCTTAATAAATTTTAAAATCTGCATATATCAAGTAAACTCCCCCGAATTCAATGCACTTATTAATTTTGCTCTATTTGCAATATTAACCTCGCAAAAACCTTTTCGGCGCATTGCGCTGCAATGGTGCAAAGTTCCATTGACCACAGCAAACCAGTGGCAGATTCATGATTTTTTTTGTGGGGGGGGGGGATTTTTCAGGCCTGACATCACACACTATTAAATAGTACTGAAAAACATGTACACTGCGCATGTGTGAACAATTAACAAACTAATATCCAAACAGGTGGTTTTACATATAATATATATATATATAAATATCAGAAGTTGTTTTTTTTGGTTTTTTTACAAATCCTTGGTTATGTATATATTTTCATGAAACTAGGGGAGGGGCTCTGGATTTTTCTAAGGGTATTTATTTCTTAGAAATGCCTACTTTAAGATATTAAAACCTTTTATTACATGCCACATACCCTCAGGTTCATGGTAAGATCGATATAGTACCCGTACAGTACCCTTTTTTAAGGGTACTTTTCTTGTTGTAGAACAGCGCCAGCTGTGAGGTGACTTACAGTATTCGGGGTCACGCATGATTACAGGTGATTTCATTAGCACGTGATTCTGGTCATTCACACTTGATAGTGAGAAATCAATGCTAAACAGGGTCTTACTACGTTTGATACATCAGATATGTGACGTTCTATTGCTTCTAAACCAATCAGATTAGCCAAAAATGCTATGTATTTTGTGGCCAAGAACCTGAGAAATCGCATACTAATGAAATAACCTGTAAATTCATTTCTTTAATGCTAAAAATTCTCTTCTTTAGACCTTAATCCCTGCATTATTACTACAGATAGCATAAAACCAATTGTACACGGTGGTAATACACACTTTAAAGTTTCAGTTTCAACTTTCAGGGCGGTTGTTCCTCCATAAGTTTAAATACAATCAGCGGCAGGGCAGTTTCTTCATTTAATTTCTGACTGAGGTCACTGCTTTGCAGCTCACTGATATTGTGTCTTCTATGCATAGAAAAGCAGTTCTTGCTTATAAATTATTAATGAAAATAGGCCCATGTATGAACTCCTTGTGCGGAGTAAATAAGTGCTGTGCTAATTTCATCATGGCTTTGCCATTTACAGTCCTTGTCATATTTACGTGGAATCTCAAGTTCTTTTCTATGCTGTTGAACTGTGATGTCAGAGATGACTCTATTCTAGCATTGCAATATATGTAAATTAACTACAAGCTGTGATGTCATTTCAAACTGGGTCAGATTCCCAAGCTTCTAACCAATGCGAATCCACCAAACTGAGCATCACAGTTTCAACTCAGTGTCAGAGTTAAAATTGGGTCTGGGAAAACCCATGCAAGTTTGACATCACAGCCTCTCAGCCAATGGGCTACCAGAACAAATATATATAACATAAGCCATGTGATTACAAACAAATTGTCAAAGCCTTCTGTTTATACCAACTTCCATCAAAGTTTAAAGGTGTAAGTTAGCAAGTTAGTAGATTAATCAAACAACTCTTTGGGGATTATAACAAACTATTGTCTACTGTGAATGTTCACAAAGCTGCTATTTGGTAGGATTAGACTAATGATTGCTGTGATAAATCATTGGGATAACAAATGTAATGCTTCCTTCAATATATCAATGTTTGAACTGTGATGCGTATTGCGTAGTTTACTGTCAGCCAATAGGCTATCAAGCTGTGATGACGTAGTTGTAGGGGCTATCCCTGATAAAACTCTTACTCTGACACTGTGTTGAAACTGTGACGCTCAATGCAGGAGGATCAACATTGGCTAGAAGCTGGGGAATCTGACCCAGTTTGAAATGACATCACAGCTTGTAGTTAATTTACGTATATTGCAATGCTAGAATAGAGTCATCTCTGACATCACACTTTAACAGCATAGAAAAAAACTTGAGATTCCACGTAAGTATGACAAGGACTGTAATTATCTCTCACACCCACTTCATTGAAGAGCTCTGATTGGGTGTACCAATATTTGTCCCTGTAAATGCAGGATATTCCTTCTCTGACCTGGTATTTGCCAGGAAAAGTTCAGTATCAGGGCTAAAAGTTGTGGTTGAACGTGGGATAAATCAAAGATTATGTCAATTAATGTCATATTCAGCAGATTAGCTTACAATAAACAAGCTTTTTTAGGTGTGCACCAGGTTTGCATGCAATAAGAGGATTAAAAAAAACCAGGTTTAAAACTTTCAATGATTGATGAGCTCTAAGTCATTTCTTATCCTACATCACCAAATATATCGCATGATTCGCATCTAAATGACACAGAATCAATCCACTGGGCCTAGCTCTACAATATGGCGTCCCTCAAGGATAAACACCTATATATTGTATCCATACATTGCTCCAATCAGGTGCTGACTTCTGAACAAAATGGAAGTTGATCATCAGAAGTATGCCAATTATGAGCAACTAATCCAGTGATTCATAAGTGAAAGTGTAAACTTTTGTTCTCAACACACTAAATAAAATTCTAACCTGGAATTTTCGACTGCACACTGCAATCTTTCTCAACAGAATGAAGGTGGAAGTTGAAATCTAAGTTTTTGTTTTGCATACAAGTGAGAAAGCTGGTGTCTCCCAGCATCCCAGCGTTGCGATTCAATGTGGGTTGGTGGGCACGGATGTAGATGACCTCTTTAGACTCCTCGTTCAAAGTAACGATGATCCCTGTCCAGCACTTGGACGCTACTAATATCAACATGATGGTTGAGAAAGATTGCAGTGTGCAGTCAAAAATTCTGGGTTAGGATTTTATTTTGTGTGTTCAGAACAAAAGTTTAAACTGTCACTTACGTATTCTTGGCGAAGAAATATTGAGGTATTCACCAGCAACTGCTATGTTTAATTTCACAGCAGGAATCTAGTTTTTGTGTCCTCGGGGGGGACCCCCCGAAGAGGACACCTTGTCGTTGAAGCCATGTCCTGTCAACTACACAACTTGGTGTTTTCAGAAAAACGTTTCACAAGCCAAATGACTATCACAATACATGTATCCTAGTGATCATAATGATACTTGAGCTTCCCTACCTAAAGTTTCCTGCCTCTCCATCCTTTATTAACTTCATGCAAGTTATTTTCTTCGATGGCTCAATAACCTCATAAACACCTTCTGCAAAAACCGGCTCTGTGTTGTGCTGTTTATCCGTAAGGGGCAGTACTGATATTACCAGACTGATGCACCACCTGGCTGGTAACTGTAAGCAAAGACCCAGCACTCCTTAGCACTGGTCCTACAGTCAGCCAAAGCATGCTGGAGGAGGTGGTCCAACTTGCAGCACTCCTATACTTTGCCTATGTAAGTGAGTCAGGGTGGCCCAGTTCAGCCTTTACCCCTTTTGGGAGTGACCCCCCCCCCCTCCCTGGCCTGCCTGTGTCACTCCAACTCCATTGCAGCACATGCACCAGCAGCAATCACGTTCACATTAAACTTACGAGTACAATATATCTATAAATGATCAACTTAGGTTGAATGATTATTGATTAATCACATGTATCACTTTTCTGTAACAGTAATCACTTTTTCTGCAGTTTCAACATGGAACATGTGGAACCATGCTTGTGCAGTCTACAGAAAGGAGTGAGATCAGGATTTTGAGACTGTGTTGTGGAATCTAGGTTAAAGAGAAATACAGGTCATTCAACACATTATCAATAGGTCTGTTACACAATACATGTAGGCATTGTAGGCTACACATGAACATGATCTCCCATGCTGCTGTTGGTGCAGGGACCAGAGTGATCACTCCCAAAAGGGGTACAGCTGCTATAATAATCTCTATACAGACTAGTCAGATGATAAAACATTCTAACAGATTCAGATCAGACTAAGATATTTTTATTCAACCAAAATTTAACAAAGAACTCAGAATACAATTTATGTGAAGTTAAATCAGTTGTGGTCAAGGAGGCAGTGACAAGTTGAATTTACAATGCTGTCGTCACTGCCTAACACTTGTAAATCCCATTGTTTCGCCTATACTTTCCTTCATGACATCATCTGCCATCTGTTGCAACACTACTGGTGATGTCATAACCAATACCTCAAAAACTTGGTGGCCCGAGGACACGGTGCATGCATTGCATGCTATTTTTATAAATCAGCAAATGTCATTTTGTTTCAGACGCTTATGATGGAATTGTTACATGCGGAAGTTTTGGTGAAAACCACATCCCATCTGATGCCCTGGTTGATATGATCAGAATTGTTAGGCAAGGTCAGTAAAAACAGCACATAAAGTGTAATATTCCAAACAAAAAAAGTGCACTGGAAAAGTCTATTGTATCTGCAGTGGTGTAGTTCGTCTTTTTTCTTAATTTTTTAATGTTTTTGTCTTGTTTTTTCTAAGGATCTCATGTATATTTATTGTATACTATGTTGAGTCTGGAATAAAGTTTTCTAATATAATCTAATCTAATATATATCATTTTCTCTAACATGGGGGCTTATATAAACAACATGATTTTAATAAAAAATACATTTTAGTGTGATTTTATTTTTACTTATTTTTAGATAGGTCTAAATCACTTGCGTGTTTGTGTTTTTATTTAAACCGTGTCATAAATTTTCTGCGTTCCTTTTTCTAGGCGGCATCATCATCATCGCAATGCGACATCGCTACCTGGTGGAAGCCAAGGAACTAATCGACAAATTTGAACCCCTTGCTGAAAACTTGGAGTGTGCCGGAAGCTGGAAGCTCCTCAAGAAAGAAATTAAATCACAGTATGCTTTTGAATACGATGGAGTTGTTTACACATACCAGGTGCAAAAAACTGCAGAATCCATGTGACATTGACTCTTATTATTGTGTTTTTTTTCTGCTCATGAAGAAAAAGGAGCAAATGCAATTAATGCATCTGCTTTCTACTGAATTACTAACTATAATTCGAAAATAGATTAAGAAGCGTTTAAGTAATTTTTTGAAATCTTTCCAGGCAGTATTGAAATAAATTATTTATGGTGATGCTTGATTTAGAAACATTGCATTTTAAGAAAGCATGCCTCTGTAGTTTTTAAAATAAATATGACGAAACAATAAATGACTTCAGGGTCACCTCTTAAAAGGGACAGAACTTACAAACTACTCAAGAGAATTCTTTGTAACCTTCCAAGTCTGGTTAGTAATTGATTGACCAAAGATCTTGAAGGTTTGAAGAAAATCTGTTGGTTTTTCAAAGAGCCGGACACAATTTTGTAAGGTTCTTTCAAATTTGGGATTAGCAAAGTCGAATGAGGCTGTAATGCGAAGAATACGCACCCCTTCCAAGTGTTAAAGATTTCTGATCGTCAACAAAGAAGTCCAACACGATTGCATTGCAAAAAATGGTCACATTGGAATAATTGTCCAAGTTGATGCCACAACTTTTTTGAAAAGAATGTGACAAACAAAATGTGAAAAAAAAGCAACTTTGGCTAAAACCTAACCCAAAACCAGCTAAATGCAGTAAAAATGCTTGAAGGGTCAATGGAACCACTTTCACTATCTCTGATCTGCAAAAACTTGGTTCTGATGGACTTAATTCAAAATTGTTTTTCTGGTTCGATTTGCATTGATTGTGAATATGGTCTTTGAAGCAGTCTCACGAAATTTGAACTGATGCAGCCGAATCTCAATGTTTTTCGATGAAACTTTTCAAAAGTTAGGACTGGATATACTGCCACATTATTCCAAAATTCTATTGCCATATCTCAATTAGAAGTCAGTTTTTAAGTTGTGTCAACAGGTGTGAGTTTATAAACTTGTGTGAGCAGTGTATTTCATCTTCTTGTGTAACATTGCCGTGTGTCTACTATTTTCACTTTATAATTAACTTGCAGTTGGCACAGAAGACTTAAAATTAAAGACATTTATCTTCTTATTCAATTTTATTATTAACATTTGAAGATTCTATACACTTTAAAGAAAACAATGTGTTTCAAGTCCACTCTGCCTGATGGAGACAAATTTGCATGCTGTTTGCGCTGATTAGCATGGGCTGCATGGAGACTGCAGTGCAATGCTTTCACTGCCTTAGGCCCTATACTACAGTGTTATAAGTGATAAGTAAAGCAGTCTCATGGAGACTGATCCGGGGCCATCCAGAGCCTCTATCAAGTTATCAAAATAAATATGAATGTAGAAATAGTTAATTGTTTGTAGGTCTGTGGACTATATATATGACACATGTATCTGTTCCTGATATTTAGTTGTCAATAAAAGTCTATATATATTGATTTATGAAAAGTATAACTAATTGAACGTTAACCCCCACCCTCCCCTTAAAAAGATAATGATTTAACAATCTAAAATATCTAGGCCCATGTATTTTTTTGCAGTAGTTATTTTTGACTTGTAGTTGTTAGGTTATGGATGGGACATGTCTTACATTGTAAAATGTTCTTGTCTGAAATAAAGTATTGAATTGTATAGATAAAGCATAACTTCATAGATCTAAAAATAAAAATATAATATGAATTGTAGAAAGGTTCAAACAAGCAAGAATTCCAAAACATCTCAGGCAAATTGTTCATACATGTTAACCCTCCTGTGTCTCTGCCCCTGCATGCCCACGTGGCAACCTCATGAATATTGATGAGGTGGTTCTCTGTAACTTTTCTGATTGGCCAAGAAACCGGAAGTCTTGAGGAGAGGAGAGTTGGGTCAGCATCAGCAACTTATGCAAAACTTCGGGGAGCAAGGAGTTGGGGTGAGGATTAAAGGCAGGAAAATGGCCTCTCTGGCGGAGTACAACAACTACAACAACCCTCACGCTCAACTCCTTAACTGGGTGTGTTTAAATCTGCCCAATTCTTTGGAGAACGGACTACCTAGCACACACCAGGCGCCTCCACTGCAGGGCCAAAATACCAATGGCTTCAACACTGAGCCCTGGAGCACCCCGCCCCAGAGTTTGGTACGTCATTTCTCAGTAAATGTGTTATATTAAGAAATATGTAGTCATACACTATCAACAAACATTCTATCTACAATATAGTTACTTGTACACTGTTCACTTGAGAATGCATAAAATATGCATGTCCTTTAACTGCCATTAATAATTGAGACAAAGTTGTAATACACATCTTGACAGCTGCATAGGACTGGTAATCAACAACTTCGTTTCCAGTTCACGTTACTATCAATGATTTAATGTAATTATCTATTAACACACCGAGCACCAGAGACTAATCAGCTAATATATTCCAAGAACGCAAGAACCAAAAGTCCACCACTCAAACATAACTGATGAGTCATCACAACTATGCTGAGTACTCAAGTAACCCAAGTTAACCCTTGTTTGACTAAACCAAAACAAAGATCCAGACTCGGCTATCTACACAGATGAAATCAGAGGTGTCAAATATCCAAACAGTCGAGCTCTTCATTCAAGGTCAAGTCATACAACCTCCCAGAAGCAGTCTTATTATTATGTCGAAATTTCATAGTTCCCAACTTCTCATTGTCAATTCTTGAAAGCAGAGGATAGATTTTGAAAGCAAAGCCACATTATGAATTTTTGTTGCGCCTGACGCAAAAAGGAGTACACTTGAAGCGCTGGAATTATTTAAATTATGCTTTATTTTACACTCTCTATAAATCCATACGCTCCAAATACACTCCCTTGTATAGGCATTTTTGAAGTACATTTGCGAGTAAATTTGGCAATTCAAATAATTGGAGCGCTTTAAATATACATTTTTTGCTCTAGGTGAGTTTATAATTGCGGCCAGAAAGTAAAATTTAGTGTGATGATATCAGATAAATAAGGTCAATCAATGTTATAATAGTGAATATGACCATGGCACAAAAGTTACACTCTTGGCCTGCAAACTAGTAAACTTTTTCATGCAAAATTTGGTCATTCAAGCCATTTTCCTCTATTGCCACATTCACACTTTATAAAGTCTTTGCACATGACAAGCAAGAGGCCACAGCTGTTTCTTTTCAAAGTCCTGACCCAGACTCAAACAAGAGAAACAAACCAAGATAACCCTATTCTGTAGAGTGCCTTAATCCTGAACAGAGCTCAGCCTCAACAGCCGAACTTGCTTACTCCACTTGCTGACTTGCTGAGCAAATATTCAATGAATACATTTTATAGAGTTAAAAAATAAGACTTATTTAGTGGGCAACCTCTAGATCTTTGGAGGGGCTTTTAATACTCAAGACTTTGGACAGTGTGAAGAAATCCATATTATTATTATTTCAAGACTAACAGCAAAAATTATACATATTTTACCAAAACTGCACAAGAAATTATAAATTCAAAAACACTCTCCCTTCCTGGAAATCAAATGGTTGCCCCCTTTGAGGTTAAAAAAAATCATTGACTGTTACAAAATCTGTTTAGATTAATTATGTGTGCCTGCCTATGCAAGTTATGAAAGTGATTCAAAATTTTCAAAATGTGTTTTAACAGTGCTCCAAAATCCAATTAATGATGTAATGCATATTTTTTATGGGTATCCTAAACAATAGGTTAAATAGGCTTGAAATAATGATAAACTTTTTATAGAGAAATATGCTATCTCTGTAAGTTTGATTTGAAATTGCCTGTGTTTGGATATATTCATTTCATGAAATTATGAATAAGAAATAGATCAGAATAACTAATGGACCGAATCCAACTTCTAAAAGAGCAAGACAGAGGGTGTGACAAGACAGAGGGTGTGACAAGACAGAGGGTGTGACAAGACAGAGGGTGTGACAAGACAGAGGGTGTGACAAGACCAAGACAGAGGGTGTGACAAGACAGAGGGTGTGACAAGACAGAGGGTGTGACAAGACCAAGACAGGGTGTGACAAGACAGAGGGTGTGACAAGACAGAGGGTGTGACAAGACAGAGGGTGTGACAAGACGGAGGGTGTGACAAGACAGAGGGTGTGACAAGACAGAGGGTGTGACAAGACAGAGGGTGTGACAAGACAGAGGGTGTGACAAGACAGAGGATGTGACAAGTCAGAGGGTGTGACAAGTCAGAGGGTGTGACAAGTCAGAGGGTGTGACAAGACCAAGACAGGGTGTGACAAGACAGAGGGTGTGACAAGACAGAGGGTGTGACAAGACAGAGGGTGTGACAAGTCAGAGGGTGTGACAAGACAGAGGGTGTGACAAACAGAGGGTGTGACAAGACAGAGGGTGTGACAAGACAGAGGGTGTGACAAGTCAGAGGGTGTGACAAGACAGAGGGTGTGACAAGTCAGTTCTTCTAAGGTGTGACAAGACAGAGGGTGTGACAAGTCAGAGGGTGTGACAAGACATGGGGTGTGACAAGTCAGAGGGTGTGACAAGACAGAGGGTGTGACAAGACAGAGGGTGTGACAAGACAGAGGGTGTGACAAGTCAGAGGGTGTGACAAGACAGAGGGTGTGACAAGTCAGAGGATGTGACAAGACAGAGGGTGTGAAAAGACAGAGGGTGTGACAAGACAGAGGGTGTGACAAGTCAGAGGGTGTGACAAGACAGAGGGTGTGACAAGACAGAGGGTGTGACAAGTCAGAGGGTGTGACAAGTCAGAGGGTGTGACAAGTCAGTAATAGATGCCATGGAATGGTGGGGTTTTGACAGACATGTTTATCACACTGCAAATCAGAACACCATGGATCCATAGCCGCGAAACGAAACCCTGCTACAGTAGCAGCTAATGTTCCAAGACACTTGACACCATGTGTAGAGAAACAGTCCTGTGCAGGAATTTGACCTACTTTTGGTATCTAGGGGCAACCGAATACCACAAGTGCAAGATGGAACAAATTAGATATTAGGGTATGATCTGTGAATGTGAAATGCTAAATGATATGCATATTTACAGCCAGTTGATGGCACTGACATAGGTTTGAAACACCCAGGGAATCTGCTGGAATGAAGTAAAACGACTATAGGCCTATGATAAAGCAATTTTAAATATTTTATGAGTGATTATTTTTCATTCTTATGTTTCCAGATAGACCTTTTGTTTTAAAAAATAAATTTTCGTGGCATTATTTAAGTCGCACATAACTGTACTATAACTTGGCCTAAATAGACTTTGACCTACTTATCACATCTGTCTTGTGTTTACATTCTCATGGGTCACGCCCTCTCAGCTGTACCCCTGCCACTGCTCTAGTAGATACTCAGTGGGAGAATGAAATAGCTACAAGTTGATCTCATGTGGCTGGTGGAAAAAAACTGTATAAGTCAGAAGAAGTCCGTGTTGATAATTCAATTCCCTCTTTATAACTGACCTAATTTATTGGATCCACAACTTTTAAATAAACTTCATATCCATTACAACTTAATTAGCGAATATTTGTTTGAGCACCAGCCATACTTAATTGCATATATTGCAAGTTGAGATATTGGCAGCAAATTAGCTTTATTCTGGACTCTGGAGTGAAAACCAACCAAAAATACCATGATCAGCTGATGATGCAGACCATGCCCACAACCTTCATTATATGGTTGGTGCTAAATGAGCACTCTAAACACAGGGTGGTCAAGATGACAACTCTGGAGTGGTAAATCCTGGTGCCTAAACCGACAACTCCTTGGGTCAAAATTGCTAAACAGTCAGGGAAATTACCAGCATTTGAGGACAATTGCAATTCCAGCCAAGTCCTGGCCCTGACAGGATGATTGAGGGTTGATCAGTTGGGTCTCAGAAGAAAGTCTGATCTCTTTGCAGCCATCCTCACCACACAGCATGTCAGTTGCGGGACTTAATTCTATCCAATTTCACGAAATACTGCAAAGTCATCAGCAGCTGATGACAATTTCCTAGTTTCTCTGGAGCCTTCGGGTTCTTTTCCTCATTATGTAATGGATAGGTCTGCCAAAATTCATAGAGTTAGTTGACACTGTGATACAACTTTATACCAAGTTTGGAAGTGATAGTTGCAGTAGTTCTTTTTAAATAGCCAGTCAAAGATGATTTTGAGCACTGCCAAAGTCATTGCTAGGCCATGACACTGTGAGAGTGTCATGGGAGGGGTGATGACAGTGCTAGGGTGATTGTCATGTGGGGCTGAGGACATTGATTGTCATCATTTAGTGATAATTTCCCTTTCTGCTAAAGGGTTGA
Source organism: Platynereis dumerilii (assembly GCA_026936325.1). NCBI lineage: Eukaryota > Metazoa > Annelida > Polychaeta > Phyllodocida > Nereididae > Platynereis > Platynereis dumerilii. The sequence goes on along the minus strand of JAPTHN010000002.1, from coordinate 18,762,872 downwards.
CAATGTGACAAATATTGGATTAGTAAGCTGTACCACTCTGGTAATCAAAGCTACCAGATGGTGATCAAATTTACTACCTTTCCAACACTTGCATAGTCAACATAGTCATTTTGATCATGATAGAATAGTCAAAATGATTTTCCAGGAAGTCACTACCCAATTTTTACAACCATTACTACCCTAAAGTAGTCATTAACTAGTCACAGTGACAACCAAATGCTTAGAGTGAGAAGTGGAAGAAAATTTACATCAATTCAGTCTTTTTTTAGTACAATGTAATAATGTCTGGTCAGATAAAGCAAGGAGGTGTGGTAGCATTCAATGGCCTGACAAATCCGCATGCTTGTATTCTTAGAGAACTACCATGGACGATATCAATGGAAAAATGGTTCTACTGTCCGCATACTAACAAGCCCCCAAAGCGATTAACAGTTTCACATTTAACACCTCGTTTCAGACTTCTCTGTCCAACATAACCTCCCCTCTTTCCTCATCTTCACCGGCCTGTTCTCCGCTTCAGACTGCAGTGGCTGCGGGAATGCTCCCCCTGAACCATCATCGGGGGCCCCCCGGGGGTCGACCCTTCAGCCCCCTGTCCCCCCTCTACGTCAACGGGGCCCCCCAAGGACCACCGCCCAACGCTATTTCGGAAATGGTGGACAGCTTCAATGAACTGTGTCTGTCGAACGAGAGGAAACCTGGCAAGCGACCCCCGTCCACCTACCTGTGTCATCTCTGCTTCAACAAAGGCCACTTCATCAAGGACTGTCCTCAGGTATGTACCGTAAGTCTACTTTTATGCATTGTTTGACAGTACAGTTGTTTACCTAAATAATACGACTCTATTTGGGTCTCCCAGATAACATGACATTGTCCTCACCCGAGAGAACCGTGCTAGATGGTTTCGCTTGACTGCACCCTACCCCTTTCTGTGGGACCGCGTACCCCCCCCCTTGTCATGAGGAGGTTCATCCCACTCTCAAGATCATCATGTGTTAAATTAGTCAACTGCTGTAAGATTTCCAAGTTAAACCATCAAATGCTGATGACACAGTGTGTGAGAGTAAGACAATGTGGCGCCTTATCATGCTCATTGTCACGGCCCCGTGACACGGGACACATAACCATAGTTTTGAGAGTCTCTAATTTTGAAAAAATCAGAATTGACAAGAAACTTCAAACATATAAACTTGGTCAAGTTTCAAAACTATTGCTGCAACCCCCTGCTTGCACTTTAAAGCACTGGTAGAGCAGATGGAAGGGTCCTGTTGATACGGTCACATCCTCTCAGAGTGAGGACACCGTCATGTTATCCACAGGACCGCGCTAGAGTCCTGTTATTTAGGAAGTCCACAAATTTGCTGCTATTTGGCTAATTGCTACTAGCAAATGTTTTACAGCCATACGGCATACGGGTAAGCCAGAGTTTATAATGAAGTTCAGATTGGTTGCCAGATGTGACACTCATAAGCTTCAGCATGTTCAGTGAACAGGCATGCACAATTTGCACATCAGCCTGAATATGCTGAATGAAGGCATAGCTAAAGAACTGAAATAATATACAGGGTTGGGAGGCAAAATGTTCACTAAAATTGAGATACGGATTACCAGATTACATCAAAGGTAAAATTCAGTGAGTAGTGTTACTTGGTATGGATTTCAAGAATGTCATCAGCTTCCATATCCATTAATTATGAATTTTGTAGTTCCTAGAAGTGTTCTCACAATGAGCTGCAGAGTCATCGATTTTAGTCGCGCATACCAAATTTTGAAAGTTTCAGTGTTGGTAGGAATGTCATCGAAAAGCCAATAATCGATAACTTCTCATCGATCGATACGTATCGATATGACAGTTCACCTTATCGATACGTATCGACACCAAATTTTTCACAATTTTTAGCTGCTATAGTAACATTCTGCTGTCATGTGTGTCTCTGGATTGACAATTATGCACTGTTCCTATCCATGAGAGAAGAGTGCAAGGCAGAGTATTGATGAAAGAAATATATTAAAATGTCTAATAGCAATTTAGAAGACGTATCTGTCCTCCTGCAATAAAATTTATGAGCTTTCCTCGAAGACTACTCAAAGTTTGAAGATATCGATACATATCGAATATCGATAAGTTTCCTGTCGATAATCGTATCGACAAGAAATCCTTAGCGATGACATTCCTAAGTGTTGGGCGGTTTTTCTTGTCTGGTTGCGGTTAGTGACGAATCTGCAAAAAAAAAACCATAGGGGCTTCTACTGTTCTTAGGCAAGGTCAATAAGTATATAAGTATATATATGTAATATTAAGTATCTGTAGGCTTACAAGTCCCTATGAAAAAAACATGTGGTCCGCAATGTGTGCAACACAATTTTGTGATCCACTTTCTTTCGTATGCCAAATTCTTGGCCTTGCCTCGGTCTTGGGTGTCTTTAGGCCAGTGGTGGCGCCTCGGGACTGGCCTCGGCGTCGAGGCCATATTTTGATGGCCTTGGCCTTGTCTCGGACTCAGATGCCAAATCCTTGGCCTTGCCTTGGTCTCAGGTGCCCTGGCCTCGACTACATCACTGCCATGTACAATTTGCATATCTTGTATAGATATTGTGCACTCTAAACTTAGAGCTCAACAGGTTCACAAAATTGTATATGTGCTGCCCTCTTGAATCCATGACAGAAACTACAATCGATCTGACTCTTGTCAGTGAGCTCTAAGAAATCTCAGATTCAGCAACTGTCACTTTTTTTAATTGAAGTGGAGTAACAATTTGGTCTGTTGAATTAGGTCTAGAATTGAAAATTCAATAACTTTTAATCGGCCAGTTTATTGTTAGAATGCTGCTATTGCTGCAAAGTGGTACTTTTTGTGGAACTTTTTTTTTGGCGGAATCATTATTTTCCTACCCAGGGAATTGTGAGTCGTCCCAGCCAGACAGCCAAGCATGAAGACCCTCACTTCTCAGTATAAGCTTATTAAGCTGGCCCTGACCACAATATACATTATTTGTGAAGTTGTAACAAAAAGATTAACTCTCCTCTGGTGTGACAGACATAATTACCTGTTTCAGATCTCTCAAAGCAACAGAATGAATGCTTTAGTGTTTCATTGTAGTCCATTTGTTGTTTCAATTAGTTTCTTTGGAGAAAACCATAAGTAATAGATAACGCCCTCATTTGTGACAATATGCAATATATCCGAGGGCTTTAGCCCGAGGATTATTGCATATTGTCACAAACAAGGGTGTTATCTAACTTATACCACTAAGTACAAAACAAATTAATTTAAATCCCTTTGTTTGCCTTCAATCCTTCTTGTTTGACAACATTTCATTGTATTTGTTGCACATTCATGTTCCTCAGTTCATTTGAAGGTTGGCAGCCCTGAAGGCAACAGGTCAGAATTCTTTGTTCTCAGGAAATAATACAATACATTCATTTTGTAGATAGAAAGATAGATGGAAAGATAGATAGAAAGATCGATAGATAGATGGAAATAACACAATAAATTAATTTCATTGATTAATTTTATAGATAGATATGGATAGACAGATAGATTGATAGACGGATAGATAGATAGATATATAGATAGATAGGTAGGTCAATAGTGCAGCCATCTCAGCCAAGGCCACTTTGGGGAGGTTGATTATTACAGTCGCTTAGCAAATGTTATTTTTAAATTATGAAAGACATTTGAAAAATTACAGAAAGCAAGGAGCAGGGGTTCGGGGGCGGCAGCCCCCGAAATAAGAAGAAGCAGGGGTTTGGGGGGCGGCAGCCCCGAATTAAGAAGAAAAAAGAATTCTTTGAGCTTGCCAAATGGGGCCAAAATTGTTGGTCTGCTGCTCCGCTATTTTTTTTGCAGCTTACATATCCCAAATGTACTATTTTATCAAGTGACCTTAAATTTGATCATTATTTCAGATAATGGTATTTATAAAAAAGAGTGAATATAGCATTTTTATTGAGACCAGTTACACTTGATACAATCTTCCTCCTTGTTTACTGTCTGTGTTGTTCAGTTTTAATCCTTTGTTGGTCAGTTTTGTTTCAGTGTTTCCTTCAATTTTTCAACTTGTAGTCAGCCAAACATGCAATATCATGGTCAGGTGTATGAGCTGTGATATGCATTATATCAGAGCGAAATCACGCCTTCTGATTGGCCAGAAAAAGCAAACAGTGGTATAAGCTATCATTTAAATCATGCTGGAAAAGCTGTTAAATGATTCGAAAACTTCAGAATTTTATGGTACTCATTGGCAGTGCATGTGCACTCATTGATCGTTTAACATTGTTGATTACAATTTGTTTAATCTTGCTAGCAGCTCAGGTGTGCGTATGAGCACAAGTGATGAGGTCCATCTACCTGGACATGACCTGACCTACTTGCATATTGATAAATGTGTCTGCTTGAGGTCATCCGATTTCTGGCAGACTCTCCAGCTGTGCTGTTCGTTTAGAGTCTGTGAGCAGACTGGATATTGTGTATGGTAAAATAAGAACTGAAAGAAACAACAGGTGACTCAGAAGTCAGAACTATCACAGCAGTATCAGTTCCAGTTGATTTGTACTGGCTAAGTGGCTAAATCAACCAACAACCGAACTAAGAAACCATATCATGCAAAATGGAAACTATGTTACCTCTCTGCACAGGGCTGAGATTATTCTGTAATGTCACATCTTATGCTGGCAAGTTAGAAGTACAGATAAGCAGTCTGGAACCAGGCTGACCTCCCATTTCTGACTGTCCCTCCACCGATGGTAGAGGCTTTTAATCAGAGGGACAGGTACTGTCTGACAGATAAGTATATATACGGACATATGCACAGGTTAAGAAAAAGAAAGATGCTAAATATTAAAACATATTCAGTGCACAAAACCCCTTAATTCTCTCCAGTTATCATTCATGTATAATAATCTCTACCCAACAATTACCACGATACAGCATGCTTGTTGTTGCTATGGTTTCCATTTTCTGTTTCCATGGAAACCAAGACGTAAAATGCTGAAGTCAGTGGCATCCATTACCCCACAACCCTCTGACGTCACTGATTCTAACATAAACACCCAATTATCCTATCTGATCTGGGTGTCCATTAACCAATACACTTGGAAATTTAATTCAGTGCACACTGGAATTGCCACATCCATGGTGTGTTGTTCTGTGTACTTCTCTTGGCATTGTTGCAATTGAATAATCCAGGAGAAACAAGAAAATAATGTCCTAAAAATTTGAGATATATGCACAAATATGCAAGCAGCGGTCAATGCATTATCATATTGTAGTTAGTTCCCCGGGGTTAGTTCCTGCGCTATGAAAAGTAATTCTACTAATCAGCTGATCAGTAGTCTTTGGAAACCACCCTTCAATTCAACAATGTTTCGAACCCACCTTCACCAATGTTCAACCCACCTTCAGCATGTTCAAACCCACCTTCAGCATGTTCAAACCCACCTTCAACATGTTCAAACCCACCTTCAACATGTTCAAACCACAAGCATTTCAATCATTTACCAACACAGCTCTATGGCCTGCATGATACTGGCCTCCTTAAACAGTACAAGTCTGGGCAATTCCCTTGAATCAGCCACACTGCACCCCAATGGCATAACATTACTGCAGGGTGGTCGATTCAGGGACTTTCCCACCTTGGTGTATCTGTACCACTGGTAGTGGTCTGGTGCAGAACTGTTGTGAACAATTGTGATGCATGTGGTTCAAACCCACCTTCAACATGTTCAAACCCACCTTCAATATGTTCAACCAACCTTCAACATGTTCAAACTCACCTTCAACATGTTCAAACCCACTTCAACATACTCAAACCCACAGGTCTTCTACATTTTCAAAGCTGAAATATCAGTATCTGTGCAGGTGATCAGTGCACTTACGTAATTTGTAAACCAGTTGAATGTTAGTATTGTTACTTTTATACCGTCACATTTGTGGCAGCTTGTTTTCTAAAAAGTTCCAAAATGGACAATCAGATTATCTTATAGTGGTAGTAGTAAAAATAGCAACAGAAAGTTATCATTCATTAGACTACAGGCTACTATAGTCGATTATAAATACTTATCAGAGAAAGATAGGCCCTCTGAGGTGGTAAATTATGCACGTGATCTGTGATTAATATCTAAATTAATCAGGATTAATGTCAAACTTCAATCAGGATTGCTAGAACAGTAAATTAGATGATCTTTGGTTATGTAAATACTTGGTACATATGACGGTCAATTAGGTAATCTGTGTGCTTATTAGATTTATCAGACTAAAACACCTCTCAATTAAGTAATCTATGTTTATTATTTGGATTAATCAGACTATAGATTCTAATCAAATAATCACAGTGGAAATTAGGATATGTATGGTTATTAAATAGTTTAAACTTTAATCAACGAGACCAGTCAATTAGGTGATCCATGACTTTTTACATGATCAGGCAAATTATACAACTGCCCATCAAGGCAATTCGGGGGGCTCGCGACACTTGAGTCAGAGAGCACTGTATTTCTGCTGTAGTATGTATGGGATTTATAGGTTAGATAACAAGGCTGATATAACGTATGTAAACATGGTAAATGCATGGAGCTACTCTGTAGCACAGGCCAAAGCCAAACGAGTCTTTTCTTTATAAAATGTATGTCATTCATGGCTAGCGAACTTCATTCGGACAGAAAGGAGGTCACTTATGGAATCAGCCAATCAGAGGAGTTCCCACATAGTTTACAATTGTAAGAACTTCTCCCTGATTGGTCGAGTTCAGTAGTGACCTATTTCCAATCCAGACGTTAGCTGGCCCTGTCTGAGCATGGTACCTTTGAATATCTTAATCATGACTAGTGAGACCAGGTTATCAGGCTTTGGCCTGTGTCTGTAGTTTGTTAAATAACATGTATCAGAGCTTTATCCTCCATTGAAATTAAAACGTTTAAGCATACAGTACAATTAGGCAAAGGGTGCACATGTCTTCTGTTCTAGTATGGCGAAGCTTAAATGTCACACTTTGACATTGTTGTTTTGTTGCTTCACCTTTTTGTTTGCATTCCCCATTAGCAGGCCAAGGATGCACATGATGTATTAAGTTGTGTAGAATGAAGCCTAAATGCCTTTGTACAGGGTTAGAATGTATGCTTGACATTGCTTGTAGTACATCATTACTGGTAATTTTCAAGGAAAATGAAATAATCATTATTGGCAAATAGCTTTGATGTATTGCAGGCGAAGAAAAATACATTATAAAATTAAAATGTACATAGGCCTATATGATGATTATCAGTGATGTAGTCGAGGCTGGGACATCCGAGGCCGAGGCATGAGCCTCCGAGACTGAGGCCATAAAAATGTGGCCTCGAGGCTGACACTGGTCCAAAGATACCCGAGATCGAGGGCGCGCCAAGGCCAAGGCCTCCAACACTGATGATTAAGCAATGTGCATGTATGGGATTTCTGACAGTGAATTTATCTTACAGAATGTGAATTGGGTTTAATTTTCATTCTGCAAATTTAATGTGCACTGTAAACAAATTCCAAAAACGACACATGGCCCAAGCATCCAAATCAATTGAACTGATAGCTCTGACTTTTGAGTTAAGTGTTGTTTCTTTCAATTCTTGTGTCAGTGTCACCGCACTCAATGTACCGGTACTTCAAATTTAAGCAATACGGTTTCTTTGACTTCTCGTGCGGTTCAGCATTATCAGGCTAGGTTTGTGTTTTGTGAAGCTATTGAGTACAATGTAAGGCATCATCTGGTTTACAAGTTAACCTATCTCATCATGCGCCTAAATGCTTCTTTTTGCAGGCGCGACCGAGAGGGGACGGTCTGACGCCATACCAAGGGAAGAAGAGATGTTTCGGAGAATACAAATGTCCAAAGTGCAAGCGAAAATGGATGTCGGGCAACAGTTGGGCCAACCTGGGCCAGGAGTGCAAAAAGTGCCACATCAACGTGTACGCTCACAAACAGGTGAGTAAAGAGCATCGCAAGGAAAAACAAGAGCATCAATTCAAACAAGAGCATTAATTCACAGAGGGTTTTATGAGTACATTGAGTATAATTATGTACTTTATGTTGGCTCATGAGCAAGGAGATGCATTGTTTACTAGATAATGTACAAGAGAGATTGGGAATGTTTCTCAAAGTTGTATTTTCCAGTGTTGGTGATTGCCATTTCAAGATGAAATTATCACATAACTGGCAGTCCAGCACACACCCAGTACATTCAAGAATGTCCAGAGTTTTTCAGTTGCTAAAGCAAGAAACACTTTATTATTACAGATCTCATATTAGTGTGCCATGTTCTTTTCAACTGCCACAGTGCTCTTGTGATGTCAGGAGCAGCATACTGATTTCACAGTTGGTATATTCGCAGTTTCAGGTGTGTCACTTGGAACCCATACTGATCACACCATTACAAATCCACAATAAGGTGTTAGATTGTTGCTCAACATTGATTATTCAGTTTGATGTTTTGAATAAATCCAAAAATTACAATATCCAGCTATATATAATGCATGGATTTTGTGTATAACTGCTATCAGTTTTAGCACTTTTACAACAAAACAAATTCATTCACTCTCACATTCACTTGTTAGTCTGAGAGGTTATCATGTGCTGCTCTGTCTTGGCAAAAATAATATACTCAGGAACCATTCAGAATTTAAGACCTAAGGGGGGGACTGTTTTGCTTGGGGGCATCCTTATCACTGATTTCCAATAATGTTTATTTGATGATCAAATTCTTAGCCTCCTTGTCTGGCCTTTTCCCAAATTTTGGGGGAGCAACTAGCCCCCCCCCCATTTCTCGTCCTCTGGTATGCCCATGCAACACCGCCACGTTCACTTCCAAAAAATCTCCCCATCATCCCCATTCCAGTCATCAATTCTGAACAGTTTCTTTGGCGCAGATCTCACTTAAAAGGCTGAAAAGCCACAACATGCTGCCCTCAAGGAAAAATTTCACAACAGGACACCATGAATGTCCATGATGGATCAAGCAAGTGGCTCAAACATATCAGTTTCACCTGCTCCAACAACCATACCAATGAATGCAGATTAATCAATTGTTATTCACACTTAGACAGCTCATAAGCCTGACTTGTTGGTAGCAGTTGGAATCAACACTCAAGCTTGGAGTGCCAATAGTGATGTCAGTATTGCAATACTGACATCATCTGTGTATATATTCACATGGAACATGGCACACTTATACGAGATCTGTAATAACAGTTTCACCAGTACTGAAAATGGAGTGACAGCGTTTGCCAAAACACAACATTTTAGCATGCTGCACTCAGTTCTGCAGGTCCACCTTGGAAGAAAGTCAGAATTGCTGTAACATATATTTATACCATTCGACACCTCTGTCAGCCAATCACATTAATTCCCATATTCTTTGTTGTCCAGTTATCCTCTCATGTTTGACTGTTTGAGTGTTTGTCTCTTGGTATAAGCCGGTTATTGTAGCCCCTATATTAGTATAGGGGGCTACTCTGTAATCACTGTGATCGTCGTGGAATGGAATATTTTGTAATGACATCTCCTTCAACAGGACACTGCATATTCCCTCAAATGTCATTGAAAGTTATTAGATATATCTTAACTTAGGTATTTACACCTCTTTTCATACAGTCGACACAGAAATTATTTGCACACCTTGAATTTTCATCATATATATAGTCATCAAGATAAATAGACCCATACGGATACATATTCATGTCGAGAGAGTCATATTGATTGATAGTCACACAGATATAGAGATAGAGACATAGATTACATAGATGAATTTATTGTTTGTCTTGTGGAAAATTTAAAAGGGGCTACCATTTCGTCCCTGTGGGACAGAATTAAAGGTGCATTGAGCGATCCTTTCTCCCATATTGCATCTAGTTCACCATGGGATCAGGAATATGTGTTTATCACACCTCGGCCTAAAGGCCTCGGGTGATAAATCACATATTCCCTCTCCCGTGGTGAATAACCTTTACATACGTAAATGGCCGCCCTCCTCTCAGGTCACAGGACCTCCAGACATAAGTGAAGCAGCCTACTTGTAAGGTCTTTTGCATCACTGAGAAAGTACAATTTGAGACCGGTTTGCAACAAGCGTGACAAAATGTTGTTGTACAGTACAGTACAGCCAATCTACATTTTATGGGGAATTGGGGACCATTGCAGAAAAATTGCATTTTGTGAGTCGTGACGCAAATGATTTGACATGGTCAAAGCACATAACATGATAGCACTCTCATGTCACCCTGCCAAGACATGTAGCTGCATGGGAGTATGTCTCATGTTGGGTTGATCAAGTGTTGCAATTCCACAGGCCTTCAGCTGCTTACTCAGAATATTGTGCAACATACTCAAGGTCAACCAACAGACTTGCACCAGCCAGACATTGACAATCTACCCCCCTTGCACAGGTGTTTGCTAACAGTAAATCATTCTCGCAACCTGCAGACCAGTCTGCAGTTACCAGCTGCTAATCTGACTTGGACAATTTTTTAAAGTAGAGTGCATTGGCCAAGCTCTAGTTATTTCACAGCAAAATGTGTTTAAAAAAATTTCATTTTATACAGTGTATATATATAGGCCTAATGAGAAACTTGTTACCTCATTGATATTCAGTTGGTGACTTTTTTGAGAGCATTGAAAGTATATATTGACCTCACAAACTGCTTATTTGTCAGAGAGAATAACATGGCATGGATAGGCATATGACCTCACAAGGAACATTCCTGTCCAATTATGTAAGCACTTGACACTCATCGATTAAGAACCAGTCAGTTTTGATTTTCGTGCAACCAGAGGTGGATTAAAGAGGGCGCCCTCGTGGAGGCTTCTTCGAAGTTCTTCCCCCCTGTTGGATACATGTACTTATCAGTCTCGCTTGTGTCATTTATCGGATTGATACCTATTTTGAATTTGACAGACAAAACAGTTAATTTTACTAAAATATAAATTTAAGCAACTCACATGAAAGGTATACATTGACCTTTTGATCTAACGAATTCGTCAGAAAGCTGTAGTCTTTCCCTTTATTATCGTTTTCATAGCTACGTGTTTTTCAAGTTTGCAATTTGCTTCATTCCAAAACTATGATGTCAGAGATTAGTTGAATAATTCCATTTATTACAAGCACAGATTTCAGGAAACTGACAAAGTGCAGTGAAACATGGATGATGTATGTGTCACTTGTTTAGCTTGCCCTGGCTGAAAGATGCTTCAATGAACTGTAACTGAACCAAACAGACTACTTAGCCTCAAAGGAAAACTTTGCAATTACTGACAAAAAAGTTTGAAATTGTGATGACTGGTGTCTTGTGAAAAACAGCAACACATTTTGTTTGGAAAACAATGAGGTGCAACACTCAGCTTAGACATGCATTGTTTGTTGTGGTTGTTCACAAACAGTGACATTGCCTGACAGTTTTCAATTCTTTTGTCATTAACTGTGATGTCAAACTCTGAACTGATATGTCACAGATTCAAGATTAGACCAATCACATTGACAGATACCCTCTGATGTCACGGTTTAACTGCAAAACGAAGTTTTCAAAAAACGTGTAGCAATGAAAACGATAATAATATGAATACTTAGTATACTCAAAACTCACAGCTGCGGAGATGAATCTTGATCAAGTTTAACTATGTTAACTTGTAACTCATTGGTTTCCTGTAATCACAATGAACAACAGATGTTACAGTCCTTGTCATACTTACGTGGAATCTCAAGTTTTTTTTCTATGCTGTTGAACAGTGAAGTCAGAGATGACTCCATTCTAGTATTGCAATATATGTAAATTACCTACAAGCTGTGATGTCATTTCAAACTGGGTCAGATTCCCCAGCTTCTAGCCAATGTTGGTCCTCCTGAACTGAGCGTCACAGTTTCAACATAGTGTCAGAGTAAGAGTTTTATCAGGGATAGCCCCTACAACTGCGTCATCACAGCTTGATAGCCAATGGGCTGACCGTAAACTACGCATCACAGTTCAAACATTGATATATTGAAGGAAGCGTTACATTTTTGATCCCAATGATTTATCACAGCAATCATCAGTCTAATCCTACCAAATGGCAGCTTTATGAGCATTCACTGTAGACAACTGTTATAATCCCCACAGAGTTGTTTGATAAATCTACAAACTTGCTAACTTACAACTTTAAACTTTGATGGAAGTTGGTATAAAAAGGCGGCTGTGACAATTTGTTTGTAAACACATGGCTTATGTTATGTATATTTGTTCTGGCAGCCCATTGGCTGAGAGGCTGTGATGTCAAACTTGCATGGGTTTTTCCCAGACCCAATTTTAACTCTGACACTGAGTTGAAACTGTGATGCTCAGTTTGGTGGATTCGCATTGGTTAGAAGCTGGGGAATCTGACCCAGTTTGAAATGACATCACAGCTTGTAGTTAATTTACTTATATTGCAATGCTAGAATAGAGTCATCTCTGACATCACAGTTCAACAGCATAGAAAAAAAACTTGAGATTCCATGTAAGTATGACAAGGACTGTAAACAAATGGTATTATTTTCAGAGACCATTAGAGAAGCCAGATGGCCTGGATGTGAGCGACCAAAGCAAAGTGCATCCGCAAAACCTGTGCGAGAAATGCAAGATGCTGGGCTACTATTGCAGGTGAGCACTCACTTGGTAAGGTCGGTTCATATACTCATCTTTTTTCTCTTTTTATTTATTCGTAGTTGTAGTTGTAGTATAGTTCATTATGGTTGTGGCTTGAAATTGTAAAATCTTGATTATAATTATATAACGTAATCAAATGCATGAAATTTTCTTCTGGAAAAACTGCATTTTTCCACATGCTGTGCATTGTGCAAATAATCTGATGCCAAATCCTGTCAACAAAAATAGGAACAAGTTTCTTGGGCGGCAGAGTGGTCAAGATTCCCACCTGCTCCGTCGACCTTCTTGAGCAAAATCCTAGCTAGATGTCGTTGGAATGAGATGTAAAATTGGCTGCCCCTTGTACCAGTGTTTGTGCTGGGCAAGTAAACAATCCCTCACATGGGGTAAATGTGCAACATGTTGAGGACTCCCTCTCCCTCTACCATCTCGTCAATCGATCCATGCGAGTGCCCACAACAGGGCTGAGACAGCTGCACTTACTGTATCAATCTATCTATCTCTTATCTTGACAGGATCTAATATCAAACTGAAATTTTCGGGGGATTGGGGAGTATTACCCGGCTCCAGTGTTGAAAATGTCCCAACAAATCAGTCTACTAGTGTCTAGGCAGCATGTGGAAATCCTAATTTGTTGGAGGAAATCCTAATTTTTTGAAGAAGTAAATTTGAAACACCTCATTAGTTATGGTTTCAATGTAATAACGAAGTATTGACAATGCAGAAATCAAATCTAGAACGAACCAAAATGAAGCAACAGTCAGGATCGATCTCCAAGAAACGAAGGATACTGCAGGCCGCTTAGTTGCGACTGAGGTAGCAGGCCACATTTTACAGGTGATTCTGCCAATCAGGTCCGCGCTTGGTATGTGCTCTGCTGAGCTGTTCTGCTGAGTGTGGATCCAAAAGCAGTCTTGAGCAGACACTCTTTAAAAGTGGAGGGGGGGGGGCAAGGCAGAATGCCGTGCTCAATGCTTCGCCTTTCGATACCAAGTGACTCAAAAGAGTGTCTGCTTAAGACTGATCCAAAAGGCAGCTCTCCTGGCCTAGCGCACTATGAAAACTGTCCAAATCATTCATGGTAAAATTTGATCCATTATCACCCAAAAGTGAGCTACATAATGTTCACTGATCAGACCCACACCAAAAAATTCCTTACAAAATTTAGATTAATATGAGCCTTGTCTGATGAGTGAACCCCATGTAGCTTGTAGTGAAAACTGGCCTTAAAAGTTTGAATCAGGGAAATTTCAAAATGGCCACCATTTGTTATTGCTCTCTGCACATGCTCAATAGGTCTGAGCATGCTCAGATGAATCAGGTCACTCCCGGGCATGCTCAGTCCCAAATTAGGTCAGAGCAAATTTTCCATTGCATTTCTATAGTGTAGCGCTCCCTATTTTCTCTTTGATGAGATTTACATGTAGACCACGGGCCAGAAAGTGAAACCCTCCCCCCCCGGAGGGAATTTTCGGGACCCCCCTAGTTTTCTTCCTGGATGTGTTAGGAGTTCATTTCAGGTTGTTTCCGCAATTTAAAAGCGTGTAAACTCCAGAAAAAATCACTTTTTCTGAATACCGCGTGACGAATTTCGATATTTTTAGCGTGACGCACTTTCCTTCACCAAATTGGCAATAACTCCCTCAATAATTATCTTTTTGACACAACAAAGGTGTCATTGGAACCACAAATAAGCAGGCTACATGATACAATGTTGTTTTATTCTAAAATACGGACTGAAATTTTTTAGTAAGCCATTTTCCTACCCCTACCCCTACATTTTATTTAATAAAATGATTTCCGCCCATATATAATCACCATTTGAGGCTAAATACTATGCAAAATAATCATAAATTCAGCCTGGGTGAATTTAATCAATCAGTTTTAAAACAACTATCAACACTAGAAACACACAGTCACAAATGAATCCATAAAAATCTATTTATCTGAGCACCACACCGGGAATTTAGTTGTTTTTAGCTTAACAGACTTTCTGTCACAAAATTAGCCATAACTCCCTCAATAATAATTTTTATTACACAATGTAGGCGTCATTGGAACCACAAATAAGAAGGCTACATGATAAAATGTTGCTTTAGTTGAGAAGAGGGACTGAAGTTTAACAGAAGGCCATTTTCTTACCCCTACCCCTAACATGTTATTTAAAAAAAAACGATTTCTGAACACTCATAATCAGCAATATCAATTAAATTCTAAAAAAACAAAAAACAAATTAAGACTAGGTTAATTCTCTCCCATCAGTTTTATGGTAATTCAGTATATTTACTAGGCTATCTGGTGCATATAGTATATAAATTTTGGAAAAGGGGTCTGGACACCCCAGCCCCACCTTTGTTAAATTTGGACTATCGCAGATTTCTGCTAAAATTAGGACACTTCCACACATTGAATTGGCTGTAAAGTGGTCATAGAAATGGCCAGGCATATTAAGTTTTATATGGTGATTTAGTATATTTGCCAGGCTATCCGATGCATATAGTTTAATTTTGGACAACGGGTCTGGACACCCTGGCCACACCTTTGTTAAATGTGGACTATCGCAGATTTCTGTTAAAATTTGAACACTTCCACTCATTGAATTGGCTGTAAAGCGGTAATAAAAGTGACAAAGCTCATTAAGTTTTATATGGTGATTTAGTATATTTTCCAGGCTAACTGATGCCTATAGTTTAATTTTGGAAAAAGGTGTGGACACCCTAGCCACACCTCTGTGAAATATGGACTGTCGCAGATTTTTGCTAAAATGTGTACACTTCCACACATTGAATTGGCTGTAAATGGGTAATAAAAATGATAAAGCTTATTAAGTTTTACATGGTGATTTAGTATATTTACCAGGCTATCTGATGCATATTGTTTCATTTTGGACAAAGGGTCTGGACACCACAGCCACACCTTCCGAAATATGGAATGTCGCAGATTTTTGCTAATATTTTAACACTTCCACACATTGAATTGGCCGTGAAGGGGTAATAAAAATGATAAAGCTTATTAAGTTTAATATGGTAATTTAGTATGTTTACCAGGCTATCTGGTTCATATAGTTTAATTTTGTAAAAAGGGTTTGGACACCCCAGCCCCACCTTTGTTAAATTTGGACTATCGCAGATTTCTGCTAAAATTAGGACACTTCCACACATTGAATTGGCTGTAAAGTGGTCATAGAAATGGCCAGGCATATTAAGTTTTATATGGTGATTTAGTATATTTGCCAGGCTATCCGATGCATATAGTTTAATTTTGGACAACGGGTCTGGACACCCTGGCCACACCTTTGTTAAATTTGGACTATCGCAGATTTCTGTTAAAATTTGAACACTTCCACTCATTGAATTGGCTGTCAAGTGGTAATAAAAATGATAAAGCATATTAAGTTTTATATGGTGATTTAGTATATTTACTAGGCTATCTGGTGCATATAGTTTCATTTTAGACAAAGGGTCTGGACACCCTAGCCATGCCTTTGTAAAATTTGGAATGTTGCAGATTAAATTTTGCTAACATTGAACACTTCACATTGAAATGGCTATAAAGTGGTTGTAAAAATGGCCAGGCATATTAAGTTGTATATATGGTAACTTAGTATATTTACCAGGCAATCTGGTGCATATAGTTTCATTTTGAACAAAGGATGTGGACACCCCAGCTGTTAGTGAAAGTGTGACAGTATTCAAATTTTTAGCAAGAATTTGCGACAGTCCAAATTTCATAAAGGTGTGGCTGGGGTGTCCAGACTCTTTGTCCTAAATGAGACTATATGTACTAGATAGCCCTGGAAAAAATACTTAATTACCATTTTAAAGTTGATATGCTTTATCATTTTTATTACCACTTCACGGCCAATTCAATGTGTGGAAGTGTTCAAATTTCAGTAAAAAATCTGCGATAGTCCAAATTTCACAAAGGTATGGCTGGGGTGTCCACAGTCTCCACACCATTTGTCAAAAATGAAACTATATGCACCAGATAGCCTGGTAAACATACTTAATTACCATATTAAACTAAATCTGCTTTATCATTTTTATTACCACTTTACAGCCAATTCAATGTGTGGAAGTGTTCAAATTTTAGCAAAAATCTACGCCAGTCCAAATTTCACAATGGTGTGGCTGTGGTGTCCAGACCTTTTTTCCAAAATGAAACTATATGCATCAGATAGCCTGGCAAATATACTAAATCACAATATAAAACTTAATAAGCTTTATCATTTTAATTACCACTTTACAGCCGATTCAATAAGTGGAAGTATTAAAATTTTAGCAAAATCTGCGACAGTCCATACTTCACAAAGGTGTGGCTAGGGTGTCCACACCGTTTTTCCAAAATTAAACTATATGCATCAGATAGCCTGGCAAATATACTAAATCACCATATAAAACTTAATATGCCTGGCCATTCCTATGACCAGTTTACAGCCAATTCAATGTGTGGAAGTGTTCAAATTTTAGCAAAAATCTGCGGCAGTCCATATTTCACAAAGGTGTGGCTGTGGTGTCCACACCCTTTGTCCAAAACTAAACTATATGCATCAGATAGCCTGGTAAATATACTAAATCACCATATAAAACTTAATATGCCTGGCCATTCCTATGACCAGTTTACAGCCAATTCAATGTGTGGAAGTGTACACATTTTAGCAAAAATCTGCGACAGTCCATATTTCACAGAGGTGTGGCTAGGGTGTCCACACCTTTTTTCAAAATTAAACCATAGGCATCAGTTAGCCTAGTAAATATACTAAATCACCATATAAAACTTAATGAGCTTTATCACTTTTATTACCGCTTTACAGCCAATTCAATGAGTGGAAGTGTTCAAATTTTAACAGAAATCTGCGATAGTCCAAATTTAACAAAGGTGTGGCCAGGGTGTCCAGACCCGTTGTCCAAAATTAAACTATATGCATCGGATAGCCTGGCAAATATACTAAATCACCATATAAAACTTAATATGCCTGGCCATTTCTATGACCACTTTACAGCCAATTCAATGTGTGGAAGTGTCCTAATTTTAGCAGAAATCTGCGATAGTCCAAATTTAACAAAGGTGGGGCTGGGGTGTCCAGACCCCTTTTCCAAAATTTATATACTATATGCACCAGATAGCCTAGTAAATATACTGAATTACCATAAAACTGATGGGAGAGAATTAACCTAGTCTTAATTTGTTTTTTGTTTTTTTAGAATTTAACTGATATTGCTGATTATAAGTGTTCAGAAATCGTTTTTTTTAAATAACATGTTAGGGGTAGGGGTAAGAAAATGGCCTTCTGTTAAACTTCAGTCCCTCTCCTCAACTAAAGCAACATTTTATCATGTAGTCTTCTTATTTGTGGTTCCAATGACACCTACAGTGTGTAATAAAAATTATTATTGAGGGAGTTATGGCTAATTTTGTGACAGAAAGTCTGTTACGCTAAAAACAACTAAATTTCCGATGCGGTGCTCAGATAAATAGATTTTTATTGATTTATTTGTGACTGTGTGTTTCTAGTGTTGATAGTTGTTTTAAAACTGATTGATTAAATTCACCCAGGCTGAATTTATGATTATTTTGCATAGTATTTAGCCTCAAATGGTGATTATATATGGGCGGAAATCATTTTATTAAATAAAATGTAGGGGTAGGGGTAGGAAAATGGCTTCCTAACAAATTTCAGTCCGTATTTTAGAATAAAACAACATTGTATCATGTAGCCTGCTTATTTGTGGTTCCAATGACACCTTTGTTGTGTCAAAAAGATGATTATTGAGGGAGTTATTGCCAATTTGGTGAAGGAAAGTGCGTCACGCTAAAAATATAGAAATTTGTCACGCGGTATTCAGAAAAAGTGATTTTTTCTGGAGTTTACACGCTTTTAAATTGCGGAAACAACCTGAAATGAACTCCTAACACATCCAGGAAGAAAACTAGGGGGGTCCCGAAAATTCCCTCGGGGGGGGAGGGTTTCACTTTCTGGCCCATGGTCTAATGCCTTAAAAATAGACATTTTCTTTAGCCACTTGGGAAGGCAATCTTTTCAACCTAGGGAAAGCTTTATAATGCAGAAAAGTTTCATGACAACACAAACGGCTCACATTAGTTACTGATTAACAATAATGTGCAAGTGCTCGGGAAAAGAGACCTTAACCCAGCTGACAAAAACTGATGGTTGACTGAGAGTTGTCACGTGAAATTGCCCCTCTGTTATCACGTGGAAAACTGATAGGTTATTGCAAACGCTAACCACATGATTTTGTCATCAGTTAACCACATGATTTTCTGGGGCAATCTTCACCAGTTAACCACATGATTTTCAGTGAATATCTTCACCAGTTAACCACATGATATTTTGGGGAGCAATATTCACCAGTAAACCATGTGATTTTCTGGTGAATATACTCACTAGGGATACAACTTTTCAATTTTTTTCCTCAAAATCAATTTCCTGTGTCATAGCCGGATGAGCTTTTGTATAAAAACCACTGCAGTTAAGTCATTTTTGACCTATCTTCAAAAAAGTTCACCCATGAACTCATGTTTGTGTTGGCCATCTATTACAGTCAGAAAAGGGCAATTTTCCGCCGGTGGAGTTCTTTATTTCATCCTATAGCTTTTTTCCTATTGAAGATACAGCAACCAAAGTAATACCAAATTAAAGCATTTGAAATTAGCTTTTCAGTGGGATCATATAAAGCACTTCACGTGTGGCATGTTACCTTGTATGAGCTAATATTACGCATTTTCCTTCCAATTTTATCATTTTTCTGTTGATAATTTACTGGATTTGTCAACTCTTTTGCAAATAATTTTGCTATAGCATTATTAGAGGTTCCTGATGAAAAACACCAATGCTATATTATTATTTCATGCCACCACATATCAACAAAATTAAATGGGAGTGAGGATGAAACTCACTAATAGCACAGATGCACAGGCTGCGGAAGGATTTTCAAGTGTCAAGAGAGACCTCACCAACCTTTCTTATTAAACTTACACATTTGTCAACTTTGAGGAACTGGTCTGACTTTTCTGGTATTCACATGCATGTCTTTTAGTCCTTTACACAATATATGTGTATTAAAACTATCTCTGCAGCATTGTAAATTGTCAAATTCAAGGAATTTTGCTTCTTTGGCCATGTAAACAATATTCACTCGTGAAATGTGTTCTCAGATGTTGTCGGCCACTGCTCATGATGGGTTTATCCATCACAAAAGTTTTGTTTGAAGTTGTTCAGAAGAACAAAGAGAAATGGAAGAGAAATAGGTCCATTCCCATTAATCTTGAAGTCATGTGCCTGTAGAAAAGAAGTCATACTGGCCAGCAGAAGTGAAATGGCTCTCAAGAAGCAGGTTGTTGGTAGTACCTGTTTCTTGGGTAGTCAGTTGAAGGCAGAAAAGACAGATTGGAACAATTATCAACTGAGTTTATACAGCTGGGGACAATTAAACTTAACTTTCCAATGATTTTTGAGCAAGTGACATGATCCAAGCTCGAAAATGTGCTACATTGACATATTAGTGCGAAAAACAAAAATATGAGCCTGTAGCACAATTATTGAATGGCTCATGCAGATGACAAATTTAAGCTGTATTCTATCAAAGTTCAAAGTGGGCTATTTGGCAGGCAAAGCTGCAAGTAATTGCCTGGATTACAGAAATAGTATGTGAACCAAAGCTGTGATACAGCTGTTTGTCACAATTTGTGAATTGTCAGCACCATGTTTTAGAGTGAAATCCATGCATTTTCATGGATCGGGAGCCGGTGGACCGAATGAAGTCACCAAATATATAACATATTTGTCAAAGATTTATAATAAAACATTATGAACTCCAAGGGTCCTTCCAGAATGGAACTCATGTTATTGATGGTCAAAATGGTGGGAGAAGTAATTATTAAGAAGTTTCTGTTCTTTGATGAAAACAAATCTTTCCCTTTCAGGTTTCAGAAGTTCCAAGTATCAGTAAAATTAATGCCAAATGGAATTCCTGAGACATCCTAGCTTTAATGGCCTTTTATCTGAGGTCATATTTGAGGGAAAGACTGCTTGCAGTCTGTCAGTTTATTATCTCTAATAACTGGACAGACCACTGGATCAATGATCAAATGTATCAAGCTGGAGAGAATGTGAAGCTTTCACAAGCCTTGTATAGTAAACCTTCTAGCAAGACACTTTGAAGTGCTTGAAAATCACTGAAAGCAAGAGCCATCAAAACTAAACATCAGCAGGTATAAAATCAATATAATGAACAAACAATTAAGGTCATGAAAGAACTGCACACCAAATGCAAAAAACTAAGGAAATTTGCGATTGCACTTCACCCTTACTTATGACTTGTTGTAGCTTAAAAAATCCATATTCTGCAACCTTCTTCTGTATGAATTGCTTTATAATTGCATTGAAATATAAAGTGTAGCTCTTCTAGTTACTAAAAGTTATATGGTTCCAAAATATAAGCCATTTTATCAATGATCCAACCACATTTACATTTCTCCGAAAATACACCAAATTGACACAAAATGCAAAAATTTCAATGAGAGTCATGGGTGAACTTTTTTGATCAAATACCAAAAAGAAATTGATTTTCAGTGTTTACTAGCAAAAGCTCATCACAATATGATACAGGGTTGTGACGTTGCAAAAAGTTGTACCCCTAATACTCACCAGTTAACCACATGATTTTCTCGCGAATATCTTCACCAGTAACCATGTGATTTTCTGGGGGGTAATCTTCACCAGTTAACCACGTGATTTTCTGGAGGCAATCTTCACCAGTTAAAATTATTTGAGAAGAGGCAAAATCTCCCACCGGTTAACTTGGCTCTTCATCAAGCCAGTCAACTTAGACTGTTTCAAGCAATATCTTGGGCTTTCAATAGCTGTGGGGCTGAAGTAAAAGCCACAAGAACTTGCTGAAAATTTGTCACAACCAGTGTGATGCAGTGAGGCTCTTTTCAGTCTTCTTAAGAGTTACCAGAATCAAGGATTGTAGTTGTACATGATTCACATTTGGGATAACTAGTCTTTTGTAATAATATCCAATATGTGCTCCTTTTTCAGCTAATAAGCATCATTCCACCATATACTGAGCATTAATTCAGATTAAGAAATCATAATCATTTGGTTAATTAGTTTAAACTCAGTTAAAGCAAACTCATGGCGGAACTCGGTAAACAGCTGTGTTTCTAGTACAGGTGGCTCCATCTATATTTCTGGGGGGCAATCTTCGCCAGTTAACCATGTGAGTTTTGCACATGAAGAAAAACATGTGATAACTCTAAGTTATGTCATGAAGATAGTCAAGTGATAATCTGGTGAAGTTCATCATGTGGTTATCCTGTGAAAATGTGGAGTTTTTCTCACGTGAAGAAAAACACGTGATAACTCTCAGTTATGTCATGTTCACCAGTTTCCCCCGTGTTTATCATGTGAACTTCATGTGCATTGTCAGCTGGGTTGCTATATGAAACGCATCCACTGACCAAGTAACACCAGAGCGAGTGACACAGCAAATCAGGAAAACTAACCAATGAAAGTTCTGAATATGAAAACACCATACACCATGGCGAATCATTCAGAAATTCGAGAGCAGTACAATGCTCTGCCACCAGAGATAGTTTGTCTCACAACATGCGAACTGGTGTTGGCCCTGATTGCTCCTCAGTCCTCACCTACAGGTCACACAGCAGAAATACACAAACTCACTGGTAGATGAGCCAATTAAAAATTTTTCCGTCACATTCTTACTGCTATTTTTGTCAAGATATTTCACGACCGCCTGGTCCAGAAATGAGACAGACTGTAAATGAGCCAGAAGGACCTCCACGGACTATGTTTAATTCGAAGTCTCATCGAAGAAATGCATGAACACACTTCAGAAACAAGATTGATAATTTCAAAGAGCATCCTCCAAACAGGTACTATGCAAGAGGGTGCTTCCAAGACAAATGACAGCATTCACATTCACTCCAGAAAAGAGCCGTTTTGCAGAACTCTTGAATTCCATAAAGCTTAGCATTACTATAGCTGAATAGCACCTAAATGCCCGACTGTGCAGAAATTGGCTCATTCTCACGGAGGTCAGCAAAATCTTGCAGCTAAACTAACATGATCAGTTTCTTGGACATGTAAGAGGGAGCTTCGAACAGAAATTGATGAAATTCGCATGCCTTAAAATTGACATTTTCAATCCACTTCCGACAATAATAACCAGAAAGAACTCCCATTAGTGAACCGTCCGATAGAGAACTAAATCATGTGTTCAAGCTCAATTGAAACGATCTCTGACAAAAAAGCCGTTTCAAACAATGGCACTTCCGTATCCACTAATCTCCACAATGCAGGATGCAAGTAAAAACCATTTCGGTTCATTTGGTGGGGTTTTTCACACACTTAGCATATTACCAAGCATTTTCTGGAGATAACCACACATTCACCAGTCAGCAATATTGAATTGAGAAGATACACATAAGCAATCTCAGAAGACAACCATTTTTGATGAGATTCACATGTCTTAAAATTGACATTTTCATATACATTTAATTTCTCAATGAGGCAAACAATCAGGAAGAAAGCCAAATTAAACCTTAGAAATTTAGCAACAAAAGCTTTCATGTCATTATGAATATGTTCAAAATAAAAACAAAACATTTTTTTATGAAAAGAACAACTACTTCATTGCATATAAAGGCATAATCATAAGTACTGACAAAACAAAATGTCATTAACTTCGACAGATCAACATATTTTCAAAGCAAAACATTACAAAAATAAGTAAAGGTAAGAAAAGCTTGAATAATAACAGTAACACGGTCAACATGACGATTACTTTTCAAGTGTGCACCATTGAGTATCATAGAAATTAATGTTGATGAAAACTTATGATGGTTGGGACATAACATTATACCGACGTAAGACAGAGACAGGTTTTCAACATATAAAAGAGTAATGCAATACATTTTTAACATATCTTGGATACTAATGTAACATTTCTAAGGCATCTCAGATACTACAGTAACATATAAATTTAACATATCTTGGATATCATAAACTGACTAATAAAGATTACATTCTAACATACAGAAACTAACAGCTACCATGCTTCAGTTCCCCTGAGATTACATTCAACAACCATGAGATATTTAAACAAGACTTCAACAGGTTTCCTTTTTGACAAGAAATATATGTTAACATATGATCAAGTCAAATATTGTTTTATCTGGGAATGCAGTTTTTGGGTCACTAAATGGTCAATCTGACGAAAAGAATCCAACTGTAAATTTTGGTATTTCACATTTCTTCATCACAAAAATAACATTAACTCAGAAGTAGAACCAGATTCAAAAATAAAATTTTGATTAATAATTATATATTAATGTACTTTTTGGCAAGGGGGAATCATTAAGTACAGTCGCTTAAAAAAATAGACCTATATAATAATCTACATAATCATCATTTATGTTGATGAAAGTATAACATAAACAGATCTAACTAATACTGAATCATATATCTTGAATCAAGCATTTCGCAATCTTTGGCTGAAGCCCTATAGCACCATTAGTAGTAGTAATTACCATCATACCTGGGCTGATGGTAGGAAGAGCCCCCATAGCCTCCCCCTCCACGCCTGGGGTTGACATCAAGAGCATCATTCAGGGCAGAAGAACCGACAGGATGTTCAAACATGCCAGTCCTGCCAACTTTGGCACCAGGGATTTTTGTCAGGTCCACCGGTGTGTTTCCCCAGCCGCTCTTGTACACGCTTCTCGACGGGTCATTGGCCTTCACGGACGGGATGCTCTCTGCGGGAACCTTGACATAGTAGTCAGCCCTGAAATCAGAGATAAATTTAGATGACCTCTGAAGTAGACATGCATATAGCAGAAGAATTTAGAAGAATTTATCTCAGAAGATCTATTAGATAAGTAGCCATATTTTTCGGCAACTTCATGTCGAGACGTCCCCCAAAATTATCGAAACAAATTAAATAGATTTTCTGAAGGTAAATTCATCTACTATACTAGATCCGAAGATCGAGAATCTACATTGCAGATAGACATGAATAGTTTATATTGAATCGCTCAATCAGCCAAGTCAGTTGTGACATTGAATTGGGATGGAACTTTTCAACCGAAGTTCAGACAATAACCTTCACAAAACTTCCACTTACCTGCCCTGCTTGTGGCGCCCTGGGCCTGCTCCGTAGTTGTTTTCCAGGATGTCAGCCTTACGATTGGCAGGAGTGACATCAGTTGTGTAAGTGCCCTTTCCTAATATAGCGTCGCTGGTGACATTAGTAGACGGATAAATTTTACCAGTTGCTGCAATGCCCTCAGCACCTTCCTTATTGGTGTAGTGGTATTGGAAGCGTCTGGAAGTGTTTACAGGCCGTTCACCACTCATTTTTCAAGCTGCAACAAAACAATAAAAAATTTCAAACTTCTAAGCGACAAAATCAGGGCCGAGAGTGGGCAAATCAAGAACAACATAGATCACATTAATTTTGTTAGAACCTCACTGATTGGCAAGAGCTTGATTGATTTTCTGTCCAGATGAAGTTAGCAGGCTAACTCGCTGCTTACTCGCAGAATTGTACCTTTGGATATATCCTATTCCAGTATTACTAGTGACAAGGAAAGACTTGAGATAGTCCAGACTCCCCCCCCCCCAGATCTGCCCATGGCTGTTGTCTGTGGCAGGTGCAGGGCTGATTTTGAGATTACGCTGTGGACTGTTGGATGGTTAGATCAGCCGAGCTCACATCTGAGTAGTTAGCACTATCAATATTTAAGAAATTTAATATCCTACATTTTGATGAAAGTTTCGGTGTACGGTCAACTAGGCGACAAGAAATTTGGAAATTTCATACCAGTGCAAACTAGGTGACAAGCAGTTCAAACTAGTTGACAGAAACTTACACAGCACTTCCAACTAGGTGATGCAAGTTCACAAAACACATCCAACTAGGTGACAACACATTTGCTAATTGACCAGGGACGGACGCAGGGGGGGGGATTATATATTTATATATTTTTAAATGTTAATTTTATCCGCGATGTGACAGCCCGATAGACCCCCCCACCGGAATTTTCTGGATCCTCCCCTGTAATTGACCTCCATTGAAGGTGATCTGTCACCTGGTTGGTATCCCAAAGAAAATATGTCGCCTGGATGGTATCTGATGTCACCTAGTTGTCCAAAAAGTGTAGCCTAGTTGGTAGTGGTATGTCACCTAGTTGGTTGTCGCCTAGTTGGTAATGTTGTAGCCTAGTTGTCTGTCGCCTAGTTGACCGGCAATCGGAAGTTTCAGTTCTAGCAGCCTCTGGCTCTGCACGACATTTTTTCTAAATGAAAAATGTGTGCAAAGCGCTCGAATTCGTGGCCAAAGTTCTGTTGACCATTGACATGTGGCTTTGAAGGTTTTCCCAGCAATTTCTCCAACAATTGGCATATATATATATAGAAATATTTCAAATAGGCCCACTTAACAAGTTTTCCAAGACAAATGCCAAACAGCTTTGGGAAGTTTGGTTTTTGCAAAAATTACAAAGCAAGAAATCACCCCCAAACTGGCCAAAGCCAAAGGCCCGAAAATTGCAAAAGCTTAAACGTTTTTATTTCACCAATGAATGATGGCGATCAGGCCGTGTCATCTGTGGTGCGTCCAGACCTAGCTTTTAAAGAGCCAAAGGCACCTTTGGCTTTTGGTCAACGCTGTTACACGTGGCCCAAATTCGGGATGCAGCTCAGTGCCAGCACCATCACGACCATGTTGCCAGAAACGCGCCAAAATTTTACCCATCTTTTCAAGACTTAATTTTATCGGATATCGTCACTTCCTAGTCATGGCAACTTGCCGAGATGGTGAACAAAGTATTGTGACTTACGTTTGTTACTCTGTACCACTGTACAACCAAATCAATCGCGAAATTCTTCAAATATAAGACGAGAACTTCTCCGCACGTCTTCTCCCTCGTGGTTGCTGGTGGTTTAATGCTCACGTGGTCAGGTCACATGACGATCAGTTGGTGCCCCTGGCGGGGAAAATTTGGGATTATCGCAGATGCGCGGCCGCAAACCCTCGGCTTGGCGCTGAAACATTTAGTTTATAGCAGCTATTCTAGACTCAGGTCCTTGGACCTCTGAATACGACATAAAACTAATATAAGTGCACAATAAAGCGGAATCAAAATGTCAGTCAGGTGGGTTGTTGTTGGACGGCATAATTGATTTGTGTTCATTCAAGTTTGAATCCCTTGTACGAAGTTTTACATTTTTGAAATCTGAAATAGTCAAATATTAAAAAAATATATCTAAAAAAAAAAGCAGATTTTTGCCAACATGGATAGCTATGGATAAACTTGTCAAGTTTGAAAAAAAAAAAGTTTCGTGACTTCGAACAACCACAAAGCCATGAAGGACAAAAATAATGGAGGAATATCAGTCTCACAGGCCCCTCAATCTCTTCCCTGCAAGCCTGCCCCTTCCAATACTCTTCATGTGTGGGATGGGAGACTGTTGTATCAGGGAAAGAGATTGAGCGGCCTGTGATCAGTCTAATTTACAATTATGATTATTTATCTGAAGTATTCTGTTTTGAACTTATCTGTTTCAGGAGACCGGCGATGTTAAACTGAAAACCCGTGGTCTAAACTGCTTTGTCTCAGCGAACCTTGAAGAGGATAACTGTATTGCACTCCAATTCATGCAATTTCGAAATATCAAGAATTATTTTTGTTTTGCTATTGTCACATTTGCAAAACTGGACGATGTCGACTTGACAATGAAAGAGTACTTATATAATGATATTATTATGCTAGTTTTAGTTTCTAGTCATCTGTGTCCGTTAATTGTACAGTTGAGGGTAGGAGTCAACATACATTAGCCAATTTTCCATGTAAAACACATTTTAAATGGATGCTTATTATGCAGCTTATAGCTAATTGAAATAAGTAATAAGCATGACATTAACTTTATTCAGTAGCAGTAAAAGTTTGTTTGTGTGATCTTTCATAATTATGAAATGTTGTATGGGTTATAAAAGTTCAAAAATAAACATACACCTAGCTGATGTTTTTCCACTGGAGGCTAGTAGTGTTCGTGGGCCTGTAGTAGGCCTGTACTTATGAATTTTTATAACCCGTGCGCCATTTGATTTTGAAGGATAATCATACATCTTATATTATCTTATCTTACAAACAAGTTATTATACTGACACTGAAGAAAAGTTAATGTCATGAATTAATTTTGCAGCTTAATTTTTGATATGGTTGAAAAACTTGAAATAATTTTGAATTTGATATAACCATAATTTTGAATTCAGTTTTCCATGTATTCCTATGGGAAATAACAAAGTGTATGTTTATTTCTTCCCTCAACTGTATATTACTATTAATATAATTATTTTTGTGGTGGTATAAACTACATGTACAGTTGTTGACCAAGCAATTGATGAAAAATAATTGCATAAATTTGTTGAAGGTTGGAAATCTGACAAAACTAGCAATAGAATCTGGTGCCTTATCTTGTCCGTCCGATGAGAAAAAATCATATCGCCTCATGTGCCACTAATTTGAAATGCAATTTTTGATCAAAGTTGAACGGCATTGGCAGCTGGATAAAGTTTTCAGCGAATGTAATGCATGTGTCTTGCGTAAAGTGTACAATGTTCAACATTTTGACAATCATACAACTAAATTTAACATAATTGTTACTCAAGATTGTGTTATACATGGTTGAGGTTGGAAATTTGCTTAACTTTTTGATTTATACAGAAGTTTTTATGTGTACATTTTTGGTCCTTTTGCTGAATGCTGGCCAGATATCTGGTTTATTGTTGGTTTTAATTGTTGTTCTTTATCACTGTATCACTCACTTGTTCAGATCAATTATAATACTTTCTTTTTACACATTTTTGAAAATCTCGTTGAAAACACAAATGCATGTCATTTTTGTAGTTTTATTTGACAATTGTTGAACTGAAATTTAGAATTTGAAGCGTTGAAATTATTAAATCCGAGCTGCAGTCATGCAAAATAGAAGCTTCTTATTCGTGATCATTGCGCTTTATTTTTGTGCAGTGGCGGACCAAAAACAACGCCCATGCAGGCTCGCCGACGCGAATACCAAAATGAAATGTGTTAAAAGAAAGTGTTAAAACCTAAAGTGACTTAAGTGAGTTGTTACAGCGGTCATGTTTGTTCCCGAATCTTTAACTTACTACATCTCCTGATTGAGAAACATTCTATGGAGGCTCTTCTAACATTCTATGTCCAGAGTGAAATTCCTTTTAGAATATAATTATCGGTGACTGTTCTGTATATTGGTCGATCGAGATAGATCTGTGTGAATTCATTTGTAAATATTGCAACAAGTTAATAAGTACAGAAGGTTTTTGGAATAAAATTCCATAATAATGGTTTATAATTGATGGTTGAATTGTTAAACTCTCATCTGTGGTACTAATATTCTTTATGGTATTTTTATTATAATGAATATTGATTGTTTGGATATTTGTTTGATATGATGCTGCAATATTATTTTTAAAGTTATGAATTGAATGAGGTGTCATTTATTCAACTTTGACACTCTTGAAGAATTTTATACTCAATATTTTTGCTTCTTGATGAACACAATTGCAATTTTATGTGTGTTGACAAAAGCAATTGGCAGTTTACTTGTTGCCGCGAATTGACTAGATTGATTATTATAACGCTTGTGAATATTTAAAATCTACATGTAATTACCACATCATGGTAGTCCTATTTTATGTTTTTTATTCAAGTTTATATTGAGAGATGTAATGGTTTTGTTAGCTGATATTTAACCAGTGTTGTCTTGTATATTTAGTTAAGAATATATTATTGTTTATATATATAAATATAAAGGTAGAATGAATATGGAATATCTGTATATACAATTGAAGAAGGAATTGAAACTGATGATATATCGAGGCCATTGATTGGCTGGAAATAACAGGAAAGTTCAGAAAAGATATCAGGTCATTGAGTGACCAATGGAGATAGAACGTAGATCTATATGTGATGGTTTGCCAAAGAAAAATCTAATAATTTATAGTGAAATGGTGTAGTATATTTGTGCATGTAATGTATCACCAATGTCATATATATTAGGTTATTATATTATCATGATGATATTATGTGTTTGATAACTTTATAAAATCCTCTATGCTTCTGTAAAGATCCTGAATAAATGCTGCATGATTATCTTAATCAGGAAAAAGTAGTTGAGTTTGGTATGTTTCTGAAAGATTCAACTCTTAGTAGTCAACGGTTTTCATTACTTTTATATACAGTGCTGCTAGTAAGTAAGTGAAACATGATATTGTGCCATTGCATCAATGCTAAACATCCTCAACTAAACTGCTTGTGGAAGCATTATTATGGGCGGTGGCCAAAGGCCATCCCGCCCATATTGTTGTAGTGTGAGGTTTGGTAGTCTCAGTTGTCCTCCCTATTGACGATGATTTCACTTTGCACAGGCTGCCCCAGACTTCCAGTATGATTCAAATACATCAAATACCTTGACATCTCGCCAGGCATAACTTATGAGTGACCTTGACCTACATCTGTGACCTTGGCGGCCATATTTGTGAAAAGCTTGTGTACAAGATAACTCAATTTCTATTAATCATGGAATCATGAAACTAGCAGGGATTGTGTATGACAGCAAGACCTTGAATGAGTTCTGACATGAGTGACCTTGACCTACTTCTGTGACCTTGGTGGCCATATTTGTGAATATCTTGTGTGCACGACAACTCCTCTTGTATTTACACTAGGATCACCAAACTAACAGGGATTATGTATCATTGTAAGACCTTGAATTAGTTTTGACATCAGTGACCTTGACCTATATCTGTGACCTTGGCAGCCATGTTTGTAAAAAGCTTATGTACACAACAACTCCACTATTATTCTCCCTGGGACCACCAAACTCACAGGGATTTTGTATCACAGAAGCACCCTGAATGAGTTGTAACATAAATGACCTTGAACCATTTCTGTGACCTTGGTGGCCATATTTGTTAAAACTTTACGTATATGATGACTCACAAGCAACAGAATCTATGGCGGTGGCCGTGGATAGGAGTCGGAGGTGGATAGGAGTCAGGGTGGCGGATAGGAGTCTGGGCGGCGGACAGGAGTCAGGGGTGGCGGACAGGAGTCGGGGGCGGCGGACAGGAGTCGGGGTCCGGCGGATATTTTTTTTGATAGAAACCCCCCCCCCCCACCAACCAAGACTCCCCCCCCCACCAACCAAGACTCCGTAGGTGTTATGCCACTTGCACCGCTAGCACAGGTATGTGTGTGTCTCGTGCACTCATTTCTAGTACACTTTGTGCCACCATCATATCATTTGCATTTATTATACTATAATTTCGTTTAAGTTTACTTACACTTAAACTGAAATATATACCACCATCACCTGTGCTCAGCAAAGCACTGCATGCCGTAACTACCGCCCATTGCACACTTGTGTGCCTTCTAGTTTCTCATCCGATGACAGGAAAACATATTGGGTCACAAACGCCAATATGTGAGGCATGTAGGATAACAATGGCAGCCAATGTTCCTTGCTGTAGTTGGAGTTAGGTATGGGTCAAAGTCTTTGATAAGTAAGTGAACCACCCTTCCCTATGAAATAACATTGGGCCTGTGTTCACTTACTTATCAAAGACTTTGACCCATAGTCCCATACCTATCTCTGACTATACAGCAAAGAACATTCGCTGCCATTTTTCTGGCCTGAAATATCTATAATTTAGATAATTGTTTGTGTTTTTCCTCAAAGAAATATTTGGAACAACAAACAGACAACAATTAAACATTCAAACATAGATACAATTGCTTTGAATATCTTAAACTGAGAATTCTGTTTGTCACACCAGAGGAAGATTAATTTGTTTGTTATAACTTTGCTACAATGAAGCACTTGTGGTCAGGATGGCCAGGAGCAGCAGACACCCATCCTCCCCATGCAAGCCCTGCTAAAATGGACAGGGCTTTCTGCTATTTCCAACCTCTTCTGTGATTGGCTGCTTATTTAGGTCATAAGCATTTTGCAGGCAGATTTAGTCCGATTATGGACAGTTAGAGGATTACTGGCAACTAAGAAAAACAGTGTAAAACAAGCAAACTTTCAAACAGTTTCATTTCAGAACTGTAAAATACATAATTCAATGGAATTTTCGGAACTGTGATAGCACCTTTCAACAATACACAATTTCTCCATTTGTAACTGTGGAACAGAAGCAACAATTTCAAACTGTGATGTAGGCTGAGCCAAAACTGGGTCAGTTAATTAAGTATTCATGAATTAGCAAAGGTTAGGGGCCATTTTGTCATGGTATGACTTGGGATGATGCAGACACCAAGATCAGCTGGGGATCAGCAGCATTGACAGTGGTCAAGCTCTGTTGATTGCAGGCCTATTAGGCTATTACTCAGAGAGACAGGAGTGAGGTCACTGGTGAATGCTATGACACCTATCACACAACATGGTATGTATGGGCTATGAGTCAGTCACACGTTTAAATGAGGTATCAAAGTTATGGTCACTTAACATGGCAGGGATAGCAGTACATTTAAATTTCTTCCTGCAATTCTGCAATAAATTCTGCAGTTTGTGAGTGAAACTGCAGAATTCTGCAATTCTGCAATAAATTCTGCAGTTTGGAAGGAAATTGCAGAATTCTGCAATTCTGCAATAAATTCTGCAGTTTGGGAGTGAAACTGCAGAATTCTGCAATTCTGCAATAAATTCTGCAGTTTTGGAGGAAACTGCAGAATTCTTCAATTCTGAAATAAATTCTGCAGTTCTGCAGCTCCATGCAGTATTTGTGAACCTCTGGTATTTAATCCAGCAATGCATCTGTTAAGTTCAGACCTCTT
The DNA here is from genome assembly GCA_026936325.1 of Platynereis dumerilii. Taxonomy (NCBI): domain Eukaryota; kingdom Metazoa; phylum Annelida; class Polychaeta; order Phyllodocida; family Nereididae; genus Platynereis; species Platynereis dumerilii. The sequence goes on along the minus strand of JAPTHN010000002.1, from coordinate 18,730,317 downwards.
CAACAAGGGTCTTGCCACTACCCAGGAAACATTGGTTGGGGGGGGGAGAGGAGTAACAGACCTCTTCAACAAGGGTCTTGCCACTACCCAGGAAGCGTTGGTTGGGGGGGGGGGCGGGAGAGGAGTAGCGGTTCGGGGGTCGGTTGGGAGGTCTGGGGTTTTGATGCTCACCTGTCCCAGCAGCTTTCTGAAAAGTTTCTGCAGCAGAATCTGTAGGATTTCTGCAGCCTGGGAGGTTTTATGCTCTTCTGCAGGTAGGTAGCTGCATATTCTACAGTTTCAAATAAACCTGCAGCATTCTGCAATTCTGCAATGAATTCTGCAGTTTTGGAGTGAAACTGCAGAATTCTGCAATTCTGCAATAAATTCTGCAGTTTGGGTTGAAATTGCAGTTCTACAATAAATTCTGCAGTTTGGGAGGAAACTGCAGAATTCTGCAATAAATTCTGCAGTTTGGGAGTGAAATTGCAGAATTCTGCAATTCTGCAATAAATTCTGCAGTTTGGCAGGAAACTGCAGAATTCTGCAATTCTGCAATAAATTCTGCAGTTCTGCAGCTCCATGCAGTATTTGTGAACCTCTGGTATTTAATCCAGCTTATCAATTGCAATGCATCTGCTAAGTTCAGACCTCTTCGACAAGGGTCTTGCCACTACCCAGGAAACGTTGGTTGGGGGGGGGGAGGAGTAGCGGTTTGGGGGTCGGGTGGGAGGTCTGGGGTTTTGATGCTCGTATGTCCCTGCAGCCTTTCTGAAAAGTTTCTGCAGCAGAATCTGTAGTTCTGTAGGAATTCTGCAGCCTGGGAGGTTTTATGCACTTCTGCAGGTAGGAAGCTGCATATTCTGCAGTTTCAAATAAACCTGCAGAATTCTGCAATAAATTCTGCAGTTTTGAAGGAAATTGCAGAATTCTGCAATTCTGCAATAAATGCAGTTTTGGAGTGAAACTGCGGAATTCTGCAAAAATTCTGCGGTTTGGGAGAAAATTGCAGAATTCTGCAATTCTGCAATAAATTCTGCAGTTTGGGAGTGAAATTGCAGAATTCTGCAACTCTGCAATAAAATTTTAACACAACAACAGCTGGAGTGCAAAGTGAACGGCTATGGACTTCTTCTTCTTCTTCTTCTTTTGGTGTCCTTTCTCCCAGGTCGCCACTCTTGTGGGGAGCAGCACTTGCATGTTTTGTTTTCTTGTGGATTAGTCATCGTTCTACAACTCTGCTCGGCCAATTATCAATCAAATTTCAAAGTTGCGAGTACCGTGCAACCAGGTCTATTGACTGAAGTTGACAGTGTTTGTCTGTTGTTGTTTCTTTTTTCCGTACGACACATTTTTCGGCGATCGGTCAGCTCGCAAAAATGCATTTTGCGTGCTGACCGATTGCCCAAAAAAATGCCGTACGGCAAAAAGAAACAATGACGGATAAAGACTGACAACTGTAGTAAGTAGACCTGGTTGCAGGGTATCCACCACTTTTTTCAGAGTGAAATTTGGTTGAGAATTGGCCGAGCAGAGTGGCAAAATGTCCATAGAGGTTTATTTTGATGCAGCAGTTTGTAAAATGACATTTTTGCGAGCTTACCGATCGCCGAAAAAAGTGCCGTACGGCAAAAAGAAACAACGACAGACAAAGACTGACTATTGTAGTAAATAGACCTGGTTGCAGGGTATCCACCACTTTTTTCAGAGTGAAATTTGGTTGAGAATTGGCCGAGCAGAGTGTCAAAACGTCCATAGAGGCATAGAGGTTTATTTTGAAGCAGCCCCCCCCCCCCAACTCGACCCCAGAACTGCTAAAAACCAACGTTTCAACCAACGTTTCCTGGGTAATGACAAGTCCCTTGTACCAGAGGTTCACAAATACTGCATGAATTCTGCAATTAATTTGTTCTGCAGAATTTATTGCAGAATTGCACAATTCTGCAGTTTCCTGCCAAACTGCAGAATTTATTGCAGAATTGCAGAATTCTGCAATTTCACTCCCAAACTGCAGAATTTATTGCAGAACTCTGCAGTTTCCTCCCAAACTGCAGAATTTATTGCAGAATTGCAGAATTCTTCAATTTCACTCCCAAACTGCAGAATTTATTGCAGAATTGCAGAATTCTGCAATTTCACTCCCAAACTGCAGAATTTATTGCAGAATATGCAGGTGGAGGAAGAAATTTAAATGTACTGCTTTTTTGCAGAACTGCAGAATTCTGCAATTTTTTTTGCAGAACTGCAGAATTCTGCACTTTTTTTGAAAACTGCAGAATTCTGCACTTTTTTTGCAGAACTGCAGAATTCTGAACTATTTTTTTGCAGAATTCTGCAATTCCTTTGGAAACTGCAGAATTCTGCAGTTTTTTTGCAGCACTGCAGAATTCTGCAGTTTTTTTGCAGAACTGCAGAATTCTGCACTTTTTTTGGAAACTGCAAAATTCTGCGGTTTTTTTCTGCAGAACTGCAGAAAGAAATTATACACTCCTCAGGGATAGGGCTGTGATGTCAGTAACAGCCCAGAAGTGTATTGCATGTAAACACTCGAAGTTCGTCTACTGTAACATCATAAACTTGATGCCCTGCTTCAATTACTAAAATCTGCATTCTTTGATTTATTTCTTAGCCCCCCCCCCAACTCGACCCTAGAACTGCTCCACCCCCCAACCAACGTTTCCTGGGTAATGACAAGTCCCTTGTACCAGAGGTTCACCAATACTGCATGAATTCTGCAATAAATTTGTTCTGCAGAATTTATTGCAGAATTGCGGAATTCTGCAGTTTCCTGCCAAACTGCAGAATTTATTGCAGAATTCTGCAATTTCACTCCCAAACTGCAGAATTTATTGCAGAATTCTGCAATTTCCTCCGAAACTGCAGAATTTATTGCAGAATTCTGCAATTTCACTCCCAAACCGCAGAATTTATTGCAGAATTGCAGAATTCTGCAATTTCACTCCCAAACTGCAGAATTTATTGCAGAATATGCAGGTGGAGGAAGAAATTTAAATGTACTGCTTTTTTGCAGAACTGCAGAATTCTGCAATTTTTTTTGCAGAACTGCAGAATTCTGCACTTTTTTTGAAAACTGCAGAATTCTGCACTTTTTTTGCAGAACTGCAGAATTCTGCAATTTTTTTGCAGAATTCTGCAATTCCTTTGGAAACTGCAGAATTCTGCAGTTTTTTTGCAAACTGCAGAATTCTGCAGTTTTTTTGCAGAACTGCAGAATTCTGCACTTTTTTTGGAAACTGCAGAATTCTGCGGTTTTTTTCTGCAGAACTGCAGAAAGAAATTATACACTCCTCAGGGATAGGGCTGTGATGTCAGTAACAGCCCAGAAGTGTATTGCATGTAAACACTCGAAGTTCGTCTACTGTAACATCATAAACTTGATGCCCTGCTTCAATTACTAAAATCTGCATTCTTTGATTTATTTCTTAGCATCTGTGCTTGGTAATTTGCCATTAAATTGACATCAAATTGCCATTGTAATTGGTTTATGATTTTGTTTTATGGCAGCTTGCAAAGTAAATCGTGCCAGCTGCTGGAAAATTATAAATAGTATAGTTATTCGATGTTGGATTTGCGTTATGCTTTTGTGCTATCCAAGGGTGCCGGATTGCCGGAAGGAAACGAGGGTGACTGGGGCAGTCGGTCGAGAAAGGACAAATCTAATTTGCGCTGCAAAAATTTAATGTATCAGCAATAATAATTTTAAATACATATTTTAAATATTTGCCTAAATTCAGGCTTAATAATGTTTTTTTCTTTGAGATCAATAGGGGAACCTTACCTCTCCTGACCAAGGGCAGGAGGGGCTATTATCATTTCTGAAAGGAAAATATGGAAAAACCTGCTTTTTTTAAATCCAAAATGCACATAAATATTGTAGCAGTAATGTAAAAGAAATCCCCATTATATAAGTAGTGGTCGGGGTTATTTGAAGCAAAAACTATTTTGGGGATTTGTATCACAGAATTCAATAATTATATACAAAATCTCATAATTTCAAGCTGTTTTTAAAAACACACTCACTATCACATGTCAAAATTTAGTGTGAATGTCATGTGCCATTAGCTTCTAATAACCCCGGTTTCCCCTATATCAGAATGTAAATGTGGACAATGGCCTATAGCTATTGAAGTTTACTACTTTGTGTGTAACTTTAAGATTATATATATACGAATGAATGCTGTGAAAATAAAAAATAGCGATGTCAGGACTGATAGACTATTTATGTAATCTCAGTATTTAAGTATTGTGTATTTGAGTATCTTCACATGAATAATTAATTGTACCTTGTGTGATATTCTTTTGTTGGTAATAATGACTACGGAAATTGATATGGCAGGTTTCAGATGCTGTAGAACAAGAACTCGTTTGTCACTTTCGTTGTTTGACAAAATTGAAAATCTGATTTTGGTAAATGAACCAGATATGACTCATCTAAGTGTCAATAAATAGCTGAGACTGATTTCGCTTGCTTTAATTCAAAATGTCTAACTGTAGATCCAAAGTGGGCTATGCGACTGTTTGTAGTATAATCAGTCCAATAATATAATCAACAGATCCTCACTATATATACATATATAGATATCACCTAATACCTGCTGCGAACTTGTGAACAAGCAATCTGAATCTGTGCAGTGTCATCAGCACGAACTACAAACACTATGCAGCCTCATACCTCATGGCAATGCAGTCTCATATGAGAGGGAAAAATGACATCTGATATGGAATAACAGGAGAGGCAAACATGACTAGCAAACAGTCACAGGCTGAAATTGGCTGATGGTCCCAATGCGTAGCTCTATGTGTGTCTGCCATTCCCTAGACACCAGTAATGTTGTCATTCACACTCTGCCAGCTGCCAACCTGCAGATCCATCACATATTTGACCAACAGGCAGTGTTGTATTTGAGGTCGGGACATCCGAGGCCGAAACCAATACCAAGGCACGAGCCTGCGACACTGGACCATCAAATGGTGCCCAGTCTTGAAGATGACATCTCTGGCCCTAAGACACCTATGACTGAGCCACGACTAAGGATTTGGCATCCAAGACCGATACCAAGGCCGAGGCCATCAATATATGGCCCCCAAGCCAGGCTCAAGGATGAGGCCAGCCTCAAGACCCCACTGCCGACGAACGCAATGATACTGGCTGTCTATATTTTTTAATGCAGATTAGATATATCAGCCATCTAACTATAACTGAACTCCCGTGTCATTGTGCATTGTTACTGAATTTCTATTTCAAAATCATTCTCCAATCACATCGATCATCGTAATCTTGAAGGTAAATGATCATCTAATAAGTAATCTGCCAAAGCAGGGGAGAGCGGTAAACAGGTCTGGATGGCCTACAACACTGTTGTATTTCTATTTGCCTGTACTCTGCGCTGATCTATTGTATTGGCTACATTATAATTTATAGGCCTATAGGTAGTGGTTCGGTTGAGGTCAATATCAGGTGATATTCACCGAGGCAGAATGCCGAGGTATCACTAGTTCAGGTCTGTAAAAGGCCACAATTGTTTTGCTGACAATTTTTTTTTGGAATGATTATTTTTTTAGAATAATTGTTTTGAATTTTTTTTTGGGGAATTTTTTTTTTTAATAATTTTTTTTTTTTTGGGGGGAATTTTTTTTTTTTTCGTAAAATTTTAATTTTTTGGAAATTCTTTATTTTTTTGGAAAATTTTTTTTTTTCCTAAATTTTTTTTTTCTGAATTTTTTTTCTTTTTCCAACGGTGGTGGCGCTTCCATCGCTCTCTCGTTTCCCTCTGTGAGTGAAAAAAGGAACTGAAATTCTGTCAAAATCACTTTCGTAATGCTTGCCATGTGTTTTTCTCTTGAATCTCTTGAATAACTTTGGAGAGGGCATTCTAAAATTTTTAAATATTTTTTCATTGATATTTAAGTTAGTTCAATAAATTTTTTCTATTGCTTTTATCCCTTTCCATTTTTACGAAAAACATTGCTGAGAATGTTATGTCAGAAGTTCAGTGCCAAAAAACAAGATGGCGGTCAGCCCTTTTAATTGAAAGCTTCATATCCACACTTTCTCAGTTCATACATGACTAGTGTGGGAAGGATCGCTAATAGTAACTGAATTTGAAAAATGGAAAGTCTTGTTGCTTGTTATTTCTGTGCCCAGGAGTGAAAATATTTTCAAGGCAAGCTCTAGGCTACCAAACAAGGCCAAACAATTGTTAAACCATTTCCCCTTTAGTTGCTGGTATGAACTTATGGAGGCCAGAATGATTTCAAAGCTCAGAATTATACGGAACTTTGCGTTCCATCCAAAACTCTTTCATTCCTTGGCTCTAATTGAGAAACATGTTAAGAAAAAAAATTTAAAAAAACATTAGATTTGATGAAAAGATATCTATGGCCTTTGCAAACTGATGAATTTATTGAAATGCTAAAGAATGCAAAACACGTGTATATTATAAACTTGTGATGAAACAGTCTGAATCTGTGCTGGGTCATCAGCACGAATGCCACTGTGCAGCCTCATGCGTTCATGGCTATTCACTGTACAGGACTTGTCATATGAGAGACAAAAATGACATATGATATGGAATAACAGGAGAGGCAAACATGACCAGCAAACAGTCACAAGCTGAAATTGGCTGATGGTCCTAAAACGTGTACAATACTGTACATAGCTCCATGTGCTGTCTACAAGTTGACCGCTATTTGCTGCCACCTAGGGTGCAAAATTCGCGAGCTCCTGTGAGCGGTCAACAGAATTTCGATCTCTGGAAGAAACCAGGACAGTGTGGAAGAAACCAGGACAGTTTCATCATTTAGTGATGTTCTAGTTTATTTCCAAAAACTCTGCAAGTGTCTAATCTGACTTTGGTTGGCTTCAATTTTAAGCAGACAGCTTGTAAATACCAAAATAAGTTGGAACTATTTTTTATCATGGAGGATGCATACATTGTAGCTCACATTATATTGCCAGTATAGAGGGGGTCACTTGTGGCATGGACAAGACATTTTGCTGAGTGTAACACAGCTTTTATGAAATTGTGAATTGTATTGTCGTCCCAGTTAATAAATCTCCATAAAGTAACAGAATAAATACAATTGAGCATTTTTGATATCACAAGGTAAAAACATTGGCTTTGTATGGACATGTGAATAAGTGAGAATGCATTCTTTTTGGACCCTTTTCTGACCACAATTTAACACGCACTAAATGGCATAAGTAGATTGAATACCATCAAACTTCTGATGAGTAAAATCATCCCTTTCACATGCAAAGTGTATGCTAAAGTTTCAAAATTTTCTTTTTGTCTCATGATTTCCAAACATTTTCATTCAAAGCAGTGGACTGGATGTTTGCCAGCAACCATGCTTTGTGAAAGTAGTTTGGCGTAGTAATATGGACAGCTGTCTGTCTCTGTTCGGGACTGTCAAGTGGCAGCAGAATGCTGACAGTCCCTGGAAAATCGAATTGGGTCAACAATAATTTGATGTGTTTTGGAGAGATCACCAGATCAGGTCACACAACAGCTGTCCATATTACTACGCCAAACTACTGATGCAGAGAATGGAGAAAACCTTGCATCACTACCTTCTTTTTTATGGTTTGTCTGATATAAATGTAAAATTTAGATTATCTGAAAAGAGATCCGCTCTCTTTCAGAACACTGTGTGGAATATTGTGGATTCCTTTTGTTGACCTCAGTTGAATAATTAGATAAATAGTGAATTGAATTTGAGAGGAAAATCACTCAAGGACACAGTCTGGTCTATACTCTATAGCTGCAGCTCAGAAGGATTCACTGGCACTGTAGGGGGGCCCAGACAAATTACCCAGAACCAAAAGAGAGGTCCCAGATAATGGGAAGGCCACAGCTGACTTCAGCTGTGATGGTAAAGGGAGCAAATAGTGATGCAAGGTTTTCTCCATTCTCTGCATCAGGCTTGCATCAATCATAGCTGATATTGACCACCCACCCTGGAAAATAATAGGGGTAGCTGGGTGAGTGATAATGGGTGGACAATTGCTGCTGTAGGGTTTTAATCCATAGGTCATATGATTCTTTATAAGATTTGCTTTACTCTCCAATAGCACAATAGTCAAGATCTCCGACGTCTGAAAATGCCTTTCTGATTGTCCTGGTGAAGATGACATTATGTATAACAGTGGAAATCAATTTTCTTCTTATAGTAATTGTCAGTGTGTTCCTCCTTGTTATGTTTTATACATTGCAGAAAGCACAACACTGAGGTGCTAAGTATCTCCGAGTAGCTCTGAACTTTCTTCCTGACCCTGCCAATACAATCCAGATCTGAGTGTTGCAGCTGATGCAAGCGCAGATCCATTAATGTAATGCTTGTCCAAAGACATCCTTGTTGGTCACAGTTGACATGACCTACATTCAGCCAATCACTGCAAATGAGCCAAGGTCAGGTGGTCAATGTACTTGTGAAGAGTATATATAACAACATCATATTTCAAGTCAAAACATTGTAGATGCAATATAACACACATGTATGGACTATGGAGACCTGTAAGTATTGTATTGAGACCCGTCTGCCAATTATCACAGCCTATGATTATTTGCCAGTCATGTTCGCCCCTCCTGCTATTTCATATAAGATATCTTTTCTCCAAAATGAGAATGCGTCACCAAGAAGCATATGACGTGGCATGATATGTGTGGCTCGTTCTGATGACAATGCCCCCGATTCACACTATAATTGCAGTGTTATGTGATAGTCATGTATTCCACCACTTCTATCTATTATTTTGGGAATCGATTGTTTTAGTCATTTGACAAGTTAGAACCTAAGATCCTGCTGCTGCAACTGGCCACCTACTAATAGTATTATCACTCAGCCAGCTCCTTTTACCGTGCTATTGCAAGCCTAATGCAGAGAACGGTAAAAATTGAACTATAAATTTGCTCTGCTTTTCTGCGATGAAGTCTGAAGTTGCCTTCCCATCATGGGGGTTGTTGGTTCTGGGTCTCTTGTCTGGTGCCGCATGTAATTGCAGCCCCAGTTTTAAGAAGAGCAAATATTCCCCTCAAATGAAACATACAGAACTCAAACACGGAAATGTTCAGAATTTAACCTGAGTCAATAAAGGAATCATTCTGAGAGTGGAGGAGATGTGATCGAGTGATGATACTGATGTTGCTGTGTGTTGAAATTCAAGCATCTGATATTACTGATTTAGAGTATGGACTAGAGTATGTAAACCTTCATTTGTGCTCAATACTATGCAAAGGCATCACAATGGTATGTCACATAATCGATCGAACAATATAATCAAGAGATCCCCACTCCATATCATCTTTAGAATGCAAAGCTAAAACATAGCACCAACTTGTGAACAGGCAGTATGAATCTGTGCAGTGTCATCAGCACGAACTACAAACACTATGGAGCCTCATACCTCATGGCAATGCAGTCTCATATGAGAGTAAAAAATGACATCTGATCTGAAGAACAGGAGAGGCAAACAAGACTGGCAAACAGTCACAGGCTGAAATTGGCTGATGGTCCAAATGCGTAGCACTTTGTGTGTCTGCCATTCCCTGGACACCAGTAATGTTGTCATTCACACTATGCCAGCAAGTCCACTTGCAAGTCATATCAAAACCAACAGGCACAAGGCCACTGGAAATTCACATAAATCTTTTCATTCACATCATATACTCAGTTTTTTCTTGATGATTTATATATCTAACTGACCTTGAATGTCATTGTGTTACTGAATCTCAATTTTGCTAAATTTCTTGGTTCTCACCGATCATCCATCATCTTGATCTCGTTAGATAAACTACTAACTGAATTTGGACATTGGGAAAGTCCTGTTGTTTGTTATTTCTGTTCCAACGAATGAAAATGTAAATCTTCTCAAGGCCAGGGCCGCAAGGCAACCACCCAGTGCCAAACAACCGCTCTACCATTTCCTTTGCTAATTGGTGTGAAGGCCAGTGGGATCACAAGCACAGAAGTATATACACTGTATAAGTTTCAAATTTGATACTGCATAACTTTAAGTTCTATCCAACAGAACTCTTTCATTTTTTAGTTCTAATTCAGGAAGAGTTTCAAAATGGAAAAAAACAAATTGGACCAAAAGAGATGGCCTTCAGGAATTTGTGCAATGCAGGCCAACTTACATATAATTATGTATTCAGGTATTGTCTGTGGTGCAGTATACCATGTTCCAACAAATCAAAAAGAAATATCTTAGTAAGTTAGTTTGATAATGTCCGTTATTTGAATTAATTTTAGAGAGAGATTATACATTGTATTATATTTGGACTGATCAGCAAATTGTCACCATTGATTTAGCAGAAAATTAAAGAGAACAATTCCAAGGTGAAGGCCCACCACCCAAAGTTGACGAAAGTAACGAATCATTGAAGACATCTGGATTGAAGAGGGCAATAGAAGTGGCAAAGAGACCACATTACTCTAATCGAGTGGAGCGATGAGCTCAAACCAGTGTAAAGAGTGATAGCGGCTGTGGGTGGGGTGCACTCACCCCTCGTATTTCTCCAAAGATCGATATTCTCAAAGCTCCAACTGGTGCTAATCGTTGCTGACCATGTGCACATTGTAAACCGACATTTTGTAGTTTGGAAGTGCAATAAGAACAGCTCATATAGCGGTTGCTAAAAGCCATTAGCTTGATGATAGGAAACAGTATTGGGTCGGAGGGAAGCTGTAGCAATTACATCACTTCCAGGTAATGGACACATGCAAAGTGGATAGAAATGGATTTCTGGGGTGAATCAGGACAGAACTGGAAAGTGTTTTATTTCCTCCAATAACGACATCTTCTTCTTGTCTCAGGGTTTGAATTTTGGCATATATATGATACACAAACTAGCGTATATTGTGGTGGAATTTCATCCCTCTGACTGCATGCAGTGATGAGCTGCAGCACTTTTAACTTGGCGCTGCAGAAATTGATTCCCGCGAGTTGGCCAAACCTTCTATAAAAAAGTAAAATTACACCCCCTGTACATAAATTCGGAACAACAAATAGAGACAGACCTAATATTTCAATCAACAATCACTCAAGGATGCAGTCGGGTCTTCAGCCAACTCAGAAGGAATCACTGGCACTGTAGGGGAGCCAGATATGCGGAAGGCAACAGCTGACTTCAGCTGTGATGGAAAAGGGAGCAAATAGTGATGCAAGGTTTTCTCCATTCTCTGCATTAGGCTTGCATCAATCATAGCTGATATTGACCACCCACCCTGGCAATAATAGGAACTTCATAGGGGAGGACAATTGCTGTTGTAGGGTCTTAATCCATAGGTCATGTGATTCGTTATAAGATTTGCTTTACTCTCCAATAGCACAATAGTCAAGATCTCCGACGTCTGAAAATGCCTTTCCGATTGTCCATGTGAAGATGACATTATGTGTAACTATGGAAATCAACTCCAAGCTGTTTCTTATAATAATTGTCAGTGAGTTCCTCCTTCTTATGTTTTATACATAGTATGATTTGTAGTAAGCACAACACCGAGGAGCTGAGTAGGCCTATCTCCGAGAAGCTCTGAACTTTCTTCCTGACCCTGCCAATACAATCAAGATCTGAGTGTTGCAGCTGATGCAAGCGCAGATCCGTCAACGTAACGCTTCTTTAATATAAAGACATAATGGTTGGTCACAGTTGACATGACCTACATTCAGCCATTCACTGCAAATGAGCCAAAGTCAGGTGGTCATGTGACCTGCATGTTAGTGTCTGTCCATTTCCAAAAAGACATGATCAGTATGCAGCTTGCTCTTAGCTCAATGCAATTCCGATGTTATTTCAGGGCTGCCTATTTTCGTAGCTGAATGTCCCTGTTTGAGTGGGAGTCTGGGAGTATTAGGACAGCAAGTCAAAGTGGAAACAGCCTATCAACTGAAGGTCGACATTGTGGTTTACTTCACCGCCATAATTTAATCTAATCTTTCTGTACAATGTTCTGTTAGTTTGGTAGATGAAACTAAACTCTATATGACACATCAAATTGTCAACAATAACTGAATGAATAACACTGCTACCTGCGGCAATGTACGGACAATGTGTGAGTATTACTGGTGTGAACTGAAGGAGATGGTTTCGCAGATAAAACTAAAGCGTACTGTGAACACCAGTTGACAGGCCTTCGATAGCTCAAACATACCAATTTTATTAACAATGGCTTCCTACAGTATAAGCGAATGACATGATCTGCATTATATGTAGGCCTAATCAATTGTATAAAAGTGAAATTATTATTCCGAACTGACATACTTCCATCCAACACTCATTCATGACATGATAAGCTGATAGTTATTGGACTTAGCCTCTGGATAAAACCTTGTACGTATTTGTTGTTTCCAGTCCCAGGGAAGAGCCATGTAATTCTTCCCAAGGAGAGGCCAAGACCGGATTAAGGCCAATCACTTGTTATTTCAGTTCAATTTCCCTAGGGACTGCAGCTATGAAGGCTATGGTCAGGATGAAAAGTGTGGCTAAGGCAATACCACATTAAGAAAGTATAGTAAGTTTCCTGGGATAAGGTAGACAATCATTATGTGAATGCATGCATACTTGCTAAAATTACTCTCCAGATTGTACTTATGAAGAGTATAAATGACAACATCATATTTCAAATCAAAACATTGCAGATGCTGTCTGCCAATTATCACTGGCCATGACTGTTTGCTAGTCATGTTTGCTCTCCTGCTATTTCATATCAGATATTTTTTCTCCAAAATGAGAATGCATCACCAAGAAGCATATGACCTGGCATGATATTTGTGGCTCGTTCTGATGACAATGCCCCGGTATAGGCTATAATTGCAGTGACATGTGTTTGTCATGTATTCCACCACTTCTAGCTATTATTGGAATCGATTGCTTTGTGGTGAATATGATGCATTACGTTACATCTCCAAAAATCAATGCTGATATTTTACATGTTCTGTTACTGCCATCAACATAGATGACATCTAAATGTAGGCAGAGGGGGATCCAGGAAATTCCGGTGGGGGGGTCTATCGGGCTATCGCGTCGCAGAACGCGTAGTTCGCGACATAATGTGACCGCGCGATGATAAAATTAACATGTAAAAATAATAAAATTTTGGTCTGGTGGGGGGGGATGCATCCCCCCCATCCCCCCCCTGCGTCCGTCCCTGAATGTAGGAGTGGCTTGCGAATACTGGTTTCAGACTGTTTCTTTTATTGAGGTTAAAAACAAAGAAAAATTGTTGAAATGTGTGCAGAATGTTACAAAAAAGGCTCTTACAGAAGGTCAGCCACCCTTCAGACACTGACAAAATCACAATAATAGTATTGGTCTAGTACATATGTGTTACTTGCAGTCAATGTTAATAAAGTATAGTAAAGGGTTGTGTGTAAGTTATGGGTAATGTTGGTGAATGTACCAGGCCCAAATGGAAAGACAATTAATTTGAAGTTATTGGCTAAATTTGGCCAACTGCCACAAGAATGTCTTGGGAAAAGCATTACCATGACTGATCTGTGCATACATTGCTGGACTCAATATCTTGTTTCGTTAGCAGGGTTTCTAAGACAGACTAGTTAAGTCCTTGCTCTACTCCATCAGCATTCAAATTGTCATCAGTTCTAATGCTTCAAAGAAACTGATATACATATCTAACTTTCTCCAACAACTGATGATGACATTGGTTTGTAAGAGCCTTCAAATGATGCACAAGGGCTTGGAGAATTTTAATCATTTGACAGGTTAGAACCTCAGACGCTGCTGCGACAACTGTCCACCTATTATCACTCACCCATCCGCTGGGCCATCTGGTTCCCTTTAACGTGCTATTGCAAGCCTAATTCAGAGAACGGTAAAAATTGCACTATTTGCTCTGCTTTTCTGTGATGAAGTCTGAAGTTGCCTTCCCATTATGGGGGTTGTTGGTTCTGGGTCTCTTGTCTGGTGCCGCATGCAGTGGAAGTGATTCCTTCTGAAGTGGCAAGAAGACAGGCTGCATCTTTGAGTGATTGTTGATTGAAATTGCAGACGTAATTGCAGCCCCAGTTTTAAGAAGAGTAAATATGCCCCTCAAATGAAACACATGAAACTCAAATAAGGAACTGTTTTGTTTGGAATTTAACCTGAGTCAATAAAGGAATCATTCTGAGAGTGGAGGTGATGTGATTGAGTGATGTTACTGATGCTGCTGTGTGTGAATATAAATGTGAAATTTAAACATCTGATATTACTGATTTAAAGTGCAGACTGGAGTATGTAACCCTTCAATTGTGCTTAACACGGTGCAAAGACAGAAATTACACCAAAAAAGTGCATATAATCTGGAATGTTGACTGACCAGAATACTGTCTTTAGCAACTGCTATATCCAGACCCTGTTTCTCGAATGGACCTACAGAGGTACTCATAATATTCTGAGAGTGGAGGTGATGTGATTGAGTGATGTTACTGATGCTGCTGTGTGTGAATATAAATGTGAAATTTAAACATCTGATATTACTGATTTAAAGTGCAGACTGGAGTATGTAACCCTTCAATTGTGCTTAACACGGTGCAAAGACAGAAATTACACCAAAAAAGTGCATATAATCTGGAATGTTGACTGACCAGAATACTGTCTTTAGCAACTGCTATATCCAGACCCTGTTTCTCGAATGGACCTACAGAGGTACTCATAATATTATACATCTAGGGGGCCTTATCAGGGGCCTTCCTATGCGGGGGGTTTAGTATCCATCTGACATTGTATGCTGACTATGCCGCAATGTATTGGTCATGTTTGCATAAATTAATTATTCAGTTATATAAGAGGCTAGGAAGAGTCAATTTGAACTTATCATGCAAATTCAAAAAAGCGTTGTGGCCAGAATATAATAATATGTCATTTGACTTTGGGAATCCAATCTGTTCTCGAAATTGAGATACGGCCATCCCTCGTTATTACAGATCTCGTATTAGTGTGCCATGTTCTTTTCAACTGCCACAGTGCTCTTGTGATGTCAGTATCAGCATAATGATTTCACAGTTGGTATATTCGCAGTTTCAGCTGTGTCACTTGGAACCCATACTGATCACACCATTACAAATTCACATATAAGCTGTTAGATTGTTGCTCTACATTGATTATTCAGTTTTATGTTTTGAATAAGTCCAAAAGTTACAATATCCAGCTATATATAATGCATGGATTTTGTGTGTAACTGCTATCAGTTTTAGCACTTTTACAACAACACAAATTCATTCACTCTCACATTCATTTGTTGGTCTGAGAGGTTATCATGTGTTGATCTGTCATGGCAAAAATAATATACTCAGGAACCATTCAGAATTTAAGACCTAAGGGGGGGGGGAGTTTTGCTTGGGGGCATCCTTATCACTGATTTCCAATAATCTTTATTTGATGATCGAATTCTTAGCCTGCTTGTCTGGCCTTTTCCCAAATTTTTGGGGAGCAATTACCCCCCCCCCATTTCTCGGCTGCTGGTATGCCCATGCAACACCGCCACATTCACTTCCGCAAAATCTCCCCATCATCCCCATTCCAGTCATCAATTCTGAACAGTTTTTTTGGCGCAGATCTCACCTAAAAGGCTGAAAAGCCACAAGGTGCTGCCCTCAATGAGAAATTTCACAACAGGACACCATGAATGTCCATGATGGATCAAGCAAGTGGCTCAAACATTCCGCAAAATCTCCCCATCATCTCCATTCCAGTCGTCAATTCTGAACAGTTTTTTTGACCAGATCTCACCTAAAAGGCTGAAAAGCAACAAGGTGCTGCCCTCAATGAGAAATTTCACAACAAGACACCATGAATGTTCATGATGGATCAAGCAAGTGGCTCAAACATACCAGTTGCACCTGCTCCAACTGAATCAAACAACCATACCAATGAATGCAGATTAATCAATTGTCATTCACACTTATACAGCCCATAAGCCTGACTTGTTGGTAGCAGTTGGAATCAACACTAAAGCTTGGAGTGCCAATAGTGATGTCAGTATTGCAATACTGACATCATCTGGGCATATAGTCACATGGACCATGGCACACTTATACGAGATCTGTAATAATGAGGTTTAGTTTTATTCGTTTGTTTATTTGTGTTTTACGCCTCTGCAGCACCTTAGTGGGCTATATTGAGGCAGGCGATCACCGCATGATGATGAGATGAGAAGACTGTGAGTCTGGTACATACCCTATTAATTCAGGGATGCCCAGAGTCTTTCAGTTGCCCCAGCATAGAACACTGGATACAAGCCACCTCCATTTAATGTCCCTTGGGCTCGGACTAAAGTGAGTTCCCGGGGTGCCTTGTTAATGAGGTAAATTTTGATTAAAAGTTTTGATTTCTTGCATTTTCAACGACATTCGCAAATACTCGGTTAACTATAGCTCTGTTAATTTTTGTCACACAGCATTAAAAAATCAAGGTTGGAAAGGTCTAAAAAGTGCCTTCAATTTGCATATCAGCATCAATAATTATCTAAAGTGTACATATAAATCATAACTGACTCAGTTTCAACTGAATATTTATTCTGGAATAATACAATAAGCTGATAGTTATCTGAGTTGGCCTCTGGCTAAACCTTGTCAGTCTGCCATGTAAATCTAAACTCACTCTAGGCAGTGTAAATCATTGACATACCTTTGGGATTTTACTGATTTAGATTGTTTTGATTTAAAGTGTCTCACTGTAATACAGAACTAGGCTTCACAATTGTATGTGCAGTGTCATCCGCACGAATGGCAAACAGTATGCAGCCCCGTACCTCATGGCATTGCAGTCTCATATGAGAGAAAAAAATGACATCTGATGTGAAATAACAGGAGAGGTAAACAAGACTAGCAAACAGTCACTGGCTGAAATTGGCTGATGGTCCCCAATGCGTAGTTCCAGCGTGTCTGCCAGTCCCTAGACACAATAGCAGCTGGGTGGCCAAGTGGTTAAGGTTCCCGCCTGCTCCGCTGAAGGTCTTTGCCTGCATGGGTTCGAACCCGGGTGGGGAACCCAAAATTTTCAGTGTACCTTCATGAGCAAAATCCCAGCTGGATGTCGTTCGGATGAGACGTTAAATTGGCGGCCCCTTGTATCAGTGTCTATGCTGGGCAAGTAAAAGATCCCTCACATGGGGTAAATGTGTAACATGCTGAGGACTCCCGCTCTCTCTTCCATCTCATCAATCAACCCTCGTGAGCGCCCAGAACTGGGCTTAGAGGGCTGCACTTACCATATCTATCTATCTATCTATCTAAGTGATGTTGTCATTCACACTAGGACTGCTGCCGACCTGCAGATGTGTATCAGACCAACAGACACAATGCCACTGGCAGTCCACATAGATATTTCAGTCGCATTAGATACTCAATGTTTTCTGGATGATTTACTGTTAACAGGACCTCAAGCCTCATTGTCTTACTAAATCTCAACATTGCTGTCTTTCTTGACACTCATCATCCATCATATTGAAATCCTTTGATGAATTTGGACAATGGAATAACCCTGTTGTTTGTTATTTCTGTACCCAGGAGTAAAAATTTGCAAATCTTCTCCAGTCAAGGCTACCACCCAGGGCCAAACACAGTTAAAAGATATCCTGGGGTGGCTGGTGAAGGCCAAAGGGATTTCGTTGCGCAGAAATATATATATATATGTAAAGTGTTTTGTTTTTGATGCTGCATACTTTTTTTCATTCCCTAGCTATACCTCTCATTCAGAGAGAGTTTCAAAACAGAAAAGACTTTCAAATTGGCCCAAAAGTGATGGCCTTCAGGAATTATTGCAATCAGTGGTCAACTTACATATTCAGGGTGAAGCTTGAACAGTTCTTGTGCAGCAGTGAATTTTTAAAAACAGAATTAGCGTGGTTTCATAATACATCTTATCCTTGGTAAATATTAGCTTTGAGTGCTACCTTAAATTTACGTACAGACGGAAATATTCTGGTTTACTCTTGCACTCTCCAGTGTCCAATATTTAAGCAAGTTTGGAAAGATGACATGATGTATAGCCTTTGGGCTACAAAACACATCAATTGTCAACAATGACTGTGTGGAAAATTAGAGAGAACAATTCAAAGGTGAAGGCCAACCACCGTTAGTTGGTAAAAGTAACAAGCCATTGAAGACATCTAGATTGAGGAGGGCAATAGAAGTGGCAAAGGGAACAGCATTACTCTAATTTAGTGGAGGGATGAGCTCAAACCAGTGTAAAGAGTGATAAGGGCTGTGGGTTGGGTGCACTCACCCCTCGTAGTTCTCCAAAGATCGATATTCTCAGAGCTCCAACTGGTGCTAATCGTTTCTGGCCATGTGCACATTGTAAACCGATAGCCATGCAAGATTGTAGTTCAGCTTGCAGTCAGGGATGGAAGAAGGCATAATTGTAATGGATAGGCTGAAATGTATTCTAGCTGATGAGCAGTGGGTATTGTACTGCCTTCAGATTCAGTCAATACAAGTAAGAATTCTTGATGGTCGAAAGAATTAAAATGGCTAACAGACTTCGCAAAAATGTGATACTTTTCAGAATGCAAAAGATATTCCAACGAGCCTATTAGCAGCTGGAACCGCAAAAATTGCTGTATTAGTTAATGGAAATCATTCTCATCTTCTCAGTAACTGTGCAATAAGTTTCTCAAAGTATAGATGGCCCATAACCATTATCCTTAGACAATAAAATAACCTGAACATCTTGTGTGGTGAGATGAAAGAAAAATGCATAAATGTATTATTTACTGATAGAACAAATTACAGTTGATTTCACAAACTAGCACTGCATCACTCTAAGCATTTATTGCATGTTACATCGCAGTTGCAAATGCATTTACTGCCATGGACATCGGACATTTTATGGTTTGGAGGTGCAATAACCACAGCTCATGGCAGTTACTAAAAGCCATTAGCATGATGATAGGAAACTGTGTTTGGTCGGAGGAAAGCTGCGGCAATTAACATCACTTCCTGGTAATGGACACATGCAATGTGGATGGAAATGGATTTCCTTACGATGTAAGTGTCTGCTATACTTTTATAGGCCATAATGTTTATGCAAGAAAAAGTAGTGAATATAACCAATTGAGTATAATAGTAATAAAAATAACGTGCAAGCACTTTCAGTGGCGTCAAAGGTTCACGACTAGTGAGCCTCTGGATGGGGTTTTGTGTCCACGATTCTTAGGTTCTAGACACACCAAATATATGTTTAGTTCATCTGATTGGTTTAGAAACAACAGAACATCACACATTTGATTTATCAAACGTTGTAAGTGCTGGTTTAGCATTGATTCCTCACAGGCAAGTGTGAATGACAAGAATCGCATGGTAATGAAATCACCTGTAAGGTGCTATTATTATAATATTTATTTCGTATAAAAATACATTATACATCAAAAATAAAAACATTTAACAGATTAAAAACAGAAGTAAAAAATAAAAGATTAACAAAAAAGTAAATAAAAAATAGTTAAGAAATGCATAGAAACTCTATCATATCTTTCAGCTCACTTTGTGTAAAGTTATTAACAACAAAATTGTCCCTTTGCTCTAAGAGCTCTGCAATTTGAGCACCAATTCGAATATCTTCCTCACAACATAATTTAAACCACTGCTCCTGAAGCTGCTTACAAAGTTTGTTTAAATTGTGATAAATTGTAACATGGACATTTCCATGGGCTGACAGAATAAATCTAAAATTATTACCAAGCCTAGATTGTGAAGTTACAGCCATTTCAAATATAAAATTAACAATACTATTTTTGCTGTTGGCACCAGAATAAAAGAATTTGACAAAACGTTGCATAAGTGCAATATTAACTGGTACAGTACTAACAATATGAGGCAAATACCTTGAATGTGTTCTCGGAGGCACACAGAGAATTCTGCGCATTGCCTTCCTCCATTGTTTACTAAGTGTATCAACTGCTGCCTTATTGGAAAAATCTATAAAATTTGAACCATAAAAGGATGTACAATATTTCTCATACAGATTATGTTTAACAGCAGAGCTAATACCTGAAAAATCTGCGAGTACACTATTAACCTTACAGTTGTAATCATTTATGATTTCACTAGTTAACGGTTCACATCTGTTTGTGTCAATCCAGTGACCAAGATAATTCACTTTACTAACCTGGTCAACAATAACATCATTTACCTTGATGACAACATTACAATTTACATGCTTTTTAGAGAAATACATGACTTTGCTCTTTTTACCGTTAAAGCTGATATCGAAATTTTTCGCAAAGTTTTCTACTTTGTGAACCATAGCATTCAACGCGTTCAAAGTAGGTGCTAGTACTACCACATCGTCGGCATATGCGACACAGCCAGTAAAAAGATCACCAACATGACAACCGTACCCTGAGTTCTTTACATCTTCTATCAAACCATCTATGTAACAAGTAAATAGAATTGGGGACAAGACCCCACCCTGCTTAACACCGTTGGAAATAGAAAAATAGTCTGAAACAGAATCGTTAAATCTAACTCTAATCAGTTGATTAATATACATGTTTATCAACAGTCTAGTATACAATGGATTAAGATTTCTATCTAACATTGTCTTAAATAATTTGATAAAATGCACTCTATCAAATGCCTTTGAGGCATCTAAAGCTAGAAAGTAGACTTCCCCACCTTTATTGATGTAGTAATCGATTGTTTCTGTAACGATGGCATTCGCCATACCAGCAGAATGTTTACTCTTAAAACCAAATTGTAACTCGGAAGTTTTAAACTTACATTCTTCTTTTTCTAACATGAAAATGTCTATCATTTTACAGAATACACTTTGGAGACAAATCCCCCTAAAATTATCTGAGTCATTAATTTTCCTATTCTTTGGAATTGGAACAGTAGTACCAACAAGCATCATATGAGGACTCATACCATACCTATTTGCGATCAGGGCTAATTAACTGAATTGCACTTCAAGTGTCACCACTCCAGCAAAAGTTCTGTGATTGAAAATCTGTCCAGTCTATCCAATTGAAGTAGCAATTAAATGAAGGTGTGCTAACTGATTCCTGGTGGAATTACTGCCGTAAAGCCTCGTGCATAGCGCATTTTGTTTGAGGCTGACAGGTCAACTTTGTGCATATGGACATACATGTAACGGCGGGAATAGGTGGATCCTCTGGATCAAAACAAAGCAGACGAAACGGAAGTAAGCTGACGAATGATTCGCCTGACCTCTGACCCTTGAATTTCAGTCTATTTAGTTTCTTTATTAATTTTTTTTTTAACAGTGGAACACCAGAATAGGGGCCGACCAGTCGATAGTTGGGGGGCTATGGCTTTTATCCCCGGGACAAACTCATTCTTATGGTGCGCGAAGCGTCAACCAATATATTTTTTGCACGTGTACATGCGACAAGCTTTTTTTTCGTAAGTCTAACATTGCGGTACGAAATATCTACCCTCTTGGCTGCTAGTATATGCACTGTAGAGGCCTTTTTCAGATTTCTTTGATTGTGGGCCCAAAAAAGCTCCAATAGTCACCAAAATTTAATCAGTTCTTGTGTAGTACAAATGAATACATCATGCCAAAGGAAATCTAAATCCATCCAGTAGTTTTTGCAGGAAGCAACTCACATAAACACTAACGCACATGCTGATGTGCCAGGTACCACAATAGCTTCTGAGCGAAGCTAATAATGATAGACATTTATAGTGCTGATTCTAGTGAACTGCTCACTAGTGCTTGCGCATGATGGATTTATTTGAATTTGTGTGCCACAAAAAATTTTACTGTGTACAGTGACAATAAATTATTATCGCATCGTATCGTATATTTACTCTTCTTAAACTGGTGCAACAACTAGGGGAGACCGGGGTTAGTTGAAACACTCATTTTTGTTTTTGTTCTGGTGAGCAAACGTTAAATGAGATTCACACCAAATTTTAGCATGGGATAGTGAGCGTGTTTAACTCAATGATTAGCTCAAAAGATGTTGCAAATGATTATTGAAATTTGTGTCACAGACACAAACTTCCAGAAAAAATTTAGTTTCAACTAGCCCCGACCCCGGGGTTAGTTGAAGCGCAATAAAAATTTGTAGACAACTTCTTATAAAATGGGTTTCCTTTGCATTACTGATATCCCTATGATAACCACCAGCTTCAGTCCAACACTCACTCGAAAAGAAGTTGTATAATGTGATTTTCTAATTTTTCTGTCTATTTTTGGCAAAAAATCTGTTTTTTTCTACATTTCCCTTTCAGGAATACAAACATGCACTGTAGTAGTTCTTAACTGCAGTAACTCCAACTAACAATGACTTGCAAGGCATTTGAACACTTGAAATCTTTGTTACAGCCAACTCCACCATGCATGATTCTACTAACCCCATCACACCTGTAACACAATATTGTCTTATTTTTCAGTCTTATCAAAGTCACACAACAAAAAACCTTCTGGGTGTGGATTAGGCATGGATTGGCTTATTTAGAAATAAGGTTAGTTCACCTGGATTCAAGTTCCCCCGTGGCCTAATTAGTCCAGGAGCTTATGGGGATAATTGTGCATATTTGTCTACAAGTATGAAATTTGGCACAAATGTTGCTGAGGGTATATAGATTCAAATTTTTGAGGGCGCCGGAGCGGGCGCTCGTCATGGTTGCCATAGCAACAAATTCAAAATGGCCGCCACTCGATATCTAATTTTGAGTATAACTCAGTAACAAAAGGTCATAGGATTGCAAATAATAGCTCTAAATATAGGTTTTTGATGCCAGGGATTCTGATTCTGCCATAATTTTTCATGTCAAACACATACTTTGGTCTATATAGCCAAAATTGCCTGTATATTGGGTTAAAGAGCTCATTTTATCGAAATTCATCACAAATCTTCAGCTTAAACTATTGCAAATTGTTCCTAGTAGCAATTCATTAAGTTTTGACAACAAAAATAAACAACAGCTTTCTGTAATAGAAATACATCAACATATCATCTGTACAATGATACCAAAGTAACCATACAAATGTTTCAGAAATGGGTATTGTCAATGTAGCTGCCTTACGCACACCTACAGGTTCTTTTGCGCATGCAGTCCTCTCCCCGAAATCTTTCAAATCCATAGCCCTACATGTTGCATGCCCATAATTTATATGTTATACCAAAAGAAACCTGTTGCTGTTTCAAGTATTGGCCAGTATGACATCTATTATGTACTTACCCTCTCCTGTTTTCCATCCCCTTCCATTGAAATCTTGGATTTCCTAAAGATACGATGGCGATTTATTTGAAGAAAGACTTGTTTGCAGTTACAACCTTTATCTGTGCTCAAGCATAAATGATTCTTGGGTATATATCTGAGGGAGTCTGAGATCAGAAAAGCACCACATCATAACTCTCATTTGGAATGCTCCTAACAGATGGAAGTCCAATGGGAAGAAAAAAAGAAAAAAATTGTACTAGCGTAGCGAGCAGTCTGATACATAGTGAGTAGTCTGATGCATTTCAGTGTGAATTGCAGTCCTATGAGGGGGGATAGGGAAAATAGAAAGCCAAATGAATAAGTGAAATAATGTGACATTTCCAAGTTGACTGTCGGAAACTGATGTGTTCAGTTTCAAAGGGTGAGATTGGGGACTATTTTCATCAGTGTAATAATTGAATGGTTAAAAGACAAGCAGACTATGTTCATCGCATCTCAATGCTTAATTGTCAACATTTGTGACAAATTAATGACCCTTTCCTTCATTTTCCTTTATTTTAACTTTTGATCTTAAATGCTTTTAACATGTCATTAATTTTGTCATTTGTATGGTGTATCACTGTCTGATTTAATGGTTCATGGACAATTGCATAGCATTCTTCGTCTGATACATTGGTCTATTTGCTTTCCCAAAACAGACCGATGGTGGAGGTTTGTTATTCAGAGGAAGGGACTGACAGGTACAGTCTGTATCCAAGGGATACCACCACGAGATTTACGTCTCTACTTGTGAATAGACTCATTTTTCATTGACTTTTGCCAACCCACATCCCACAAATCTTGAAATTATTTGCATGCAATGTCAAGACAATATTCACTTGTGGAGGATTAGTTTTCAAAAGGACCAAGGTATCAGTAATTCTCCAACATGTATTTGACCAAGAATGCTGCTATTCCAATACCCAAGGAAAGGGAAATTCTCACACTGTAGATAAGCATGGAAGAAGGACAATACTAGACAGATATGGTAAGTGCAGCCCTCTAATCCCCATTCTGGGCTAACGAGGGTTGATTGATGAGATGCGAGAGAGAGCAGTAGTCCTCAACATGTTACACATTTACCCCACCAATGCCATTCCTCTGGTCAGGCTCAGTTAGACACTAGTTTGATATGTACCAGTTTTAGTACAAATTTTACTCAAATTTAAGTCAGGCCAAGTTCAAAAGCAAATCCAACAGCATTTACCACCATTCGACTGTTTAACATTTCACAAAATGGCTACTGAGTGACTTTCTGCATGTAGATAAAAGGAGTAGCCTCAATGTTCATTATTGAGCTGGAACATACAATATCTTCAGCAAGACATTGGTGGTCCATTACACATGACTGGAATACTTTAGAAAGGAAAATCACCAATTTATCGAAAAAAACACTTTATGCCTATCACCAATCAGTCCTGAGGTTGTTTGGATGCTGTTTACTGTAGTTCTTACCTAGGACAACTTCCCTTATGACAGCTTTAAGATGTTTGTTCGTCAATGTACTGATATGACTCTCCAAACCTACATTTCAGATGAACAAACACAGGCATGGTGGGAATCACAGCCAATATTTCAGACGATAAACAAAAAGATATACACATTTTCCTGATGAAAATAGAAGTCAAAAGTTTTTCTTTCATTCAACAGGCAAGATCTTGGTGAGACACTACTAGGCAGCACTAATTTCAAGATTGTCTTGTCAAAAAAGATCTTCTTGGATCTTTCAACTCCCACCAGCTATCACTTTTAGGCACAAAAAACCCTCTTCCCTTATCTAAGTTATCTTCTACAATCTACATGTAGCAAGTAATAAAACAGCTAGCCTACCACTCTACCAGTGTGTGAAACAGTGGTAGGCCTACAACAGTCCCTGCGTTAAAGGACTGCTTCTTCTGCAAGAGTCAGGCGGTCTCTTGTGTACTTGAATTGTCTTGGAACTGGTAGAAACATATGTGACATCCCAGCAAAACTAGTGCCAAACTCGGCCAAGCTTAATGTTTGGTCACTTGGTATTGCACTTCATGCCTCATTTGGGTGAGACATGATTTTCCTTTGGTATTGCCTGTTGGGAAAATAGTCTCCTTGGCCAGATTAGGAGAATTGTCCTCCAGTTACTAATACCATGGTCTTTCTGAAGAATGATCCATCACAATTCTGTATTGTTTTGACATACAATATTTTAATGGGTTCCCGATTGAATGGTTTAGAGTGCTTGATAGTGCATGCAGAGGTTTCAAGAGCTTAGGTTCGAACCCCAACCCTTGAACTCAATTTATTCCAAGCCCATGAGATATTAAATGGAGTGTTCTATTCTGAGGCTACTCAATGACCCTGGACACCACTGGTTTTATAGCATGACTCCTAGTCTTCTCATCACTCATGATGCATACAGCGATCACCAAAAGTGATGGTGCTATGGCAGGGAACCTTGAGCAATGTTCTCTTGTCCCCTACCCATGGGTACTGCACTGTGGCTGCCCTGAGCAGTGCCATTGTTGGAAGGCTGTCAACAAAGTCCATGTGCCACACGTCAGATCATAATAAAAAAACCCTGACTGACAGCAGTCTACTGTAGAGGCAGGTGAACTAGCAAGGCTGCAAACTGAAGATATTCACATCGAATTGGGTATGGAATTGGCATCTGGGTCACTAGTGCACTTGCTTTTCAGGTCCGCGCTCAGCAGAACTCCGCAGAACTGTGCTGGGCTGCCTCAAAAATCCATGTATGCATACACGGACATGAAATACAGCGCCTCTACTGAAAATTTTTAGCCCGCTCCCTCCCATCGCAATAGAACAGGCTGCTGTAGCATGCAAGAAACCAAGTCAAATCAATTTCAAGACTTGTGAGATGTGACTGAAGTTAATCAAACAAGATTAGTGTGATAGTATCCTCAGACATATAACCAAGAAGCATCTACATGTATTGCTGAGCACAAATAAAGGTTGTATTACCATTTTAACTGAAAAAAAGTCTTTGTTCGAATGAATCGCCATTGTATCTTTAAAAAATTCAGATTTCAAAGTATGGGGATGGCAAACAGAAGTGGATAAGTACATCATAGATTTCATACGGGCCAACACACAAAGACAGCAACAGGTTTCTTTTGGTATACTATACAACTTATTGGCTAGCATCATGTAGTGCTGTGAAATTTGAAAGATTTAGTGGCGGGAACTGCCTGCGCAAAAGAAAAGGAGTGCATAGATGCTGCTGCATTAACATTACCCTTGTCCGCAATGTTCATTTGGCTACTTTGGTATCATGTACATATTATACATATAAAATTGATAATTTGGTTCTTGTTAGAGTCAACTGTTATCAGGAAATTTAAAATATGTTGAAAGTGTCGATAAACTAGGCTCTATAACCCCAATATACAGGTAATTTTGGCTCTATAGACCAAAATATGTGTTTGACATTAAAAATAATGGCAGAATCAGGATCCCTGGCATCAAAAACATATATTTAGAGCTATTATTTGCAATCCTATGACCTTTTGTTACTGAGTTATACTCAAAATTAGATATCGAGCGGCGGCCATTTTGAATTTGTTGCTATGGCAACCAAGACAAGCGCCCGCTCCGGCGCCCTCAAAAATTTGAATCTGTATACCCTCAGCAACATTTGTGCCAAATTTCATGCTTGCAGACAAACCTGCACAATCCACCCCTTATTTCCCCATAAATTGATAAATGCGCTTGTCAACTGGCTTTGAGGGCGTGGGTTCAAATCTCACCCCGGGAACTCACTTTAGTCCGAGCCCATGGGACATTAAATGGAGGTGGGTTTATCCAGTGTTCTATGCTGGGGCAACTGAAAGACCCTGGGCATCCCTGAATTAATAGGGTATGTGCTAGACTCACAGTCTTCTCATCTCATCATCATACGGCGATCGCCTGCCTCGATATAGCCCACTTAAGGTGCTGCAGAGGCGTAAAACACAAACAAACAAACAAACAAGTTCACCTGGATCAGAATCATAGCTATACAATAACCCCCCTCGAAGACTGAGCAAACAAGTTACTAGAGCACCCTAAAAACAAACTTTCTTGCCTACAGAATTAGAATTTTGAAAATTTGAATGAATAAAGGTATGATAACATGCACCAATAAACAGGGTGTCTGCCAAAAGTACCAGTTTGGCCAAAAATTTAAAATAAAATTGATTTTAGGCCAAGTTTCAACTAACCACGAGATTCAACTAACCCCGGTCTCCCCTTCATCAGCAATTTCTATCAACAATCACTCAAGGATGCAGTCTGGCCTCTTGCTACTTTTGAAAGACTCACTTGCATTTTTGGGGTTGAAGACAAATGGCCCAAAACCAAAAGAGAGGTCTCAGATAATGGAAAGCAACTGTGGAGCAGTGATGGAAAAGGGAGCAAAATAGTGACACAAGCTTTTCTCCATTCTCTGCATTAGGCTCCTATCAATCATAGCTGATATTGACCACCCACCCTGGCAGTAATGGCAGCTTTATAGAGGAAGCTGGGCGTGTGATAATGGGAGGACAATTGCTGCAACAAAGGCTAATCCATGGGTCATTAGATTTGTTATAAGATTCGTTTTGCCCTACAATAGCAAGAAAGTCAAGATTTCCGATGTCTGAAATCAGGCTGTGTGTACATTAACTATGGAAATTGTCTATGAGTGTCTCCTGAGAAGCTCTGGACTCTCTTCCTGGCCTTGCCAATGAAATTGCCAAGTTCTGAGTACTACAGCTGATGCAAGCACAGATCTGTCAATGTGATGCTTGTCCAAGTACATCCTGGTGGCAGTTGACATGACCTACATGTAGCCAATCACTGCAAATGAGGTCAGGGTCAGACAAGCCATGAGCCAAGGTCAAGTGGTCATGTGACCTGCATAGTAGTGTCTGTCCATTTTTGCCAAGACGTGATCAGTATGCAGCCGAGCTACTCTTAGCTCTGTGCAATTCCAATGTTATTTTAGGATGGCCCATATACAAGCATATTCCTGCAAAGGATGAAGCCTGTTTGATAAGTATATAGGCCCGTGCAATTGCAAATCAAAGTGGTCATTAGGGTGAGGGCAAAATTGTATGCAAAATGAATGCTTCTGAACCCCCCAATTTGAAAGTCAAAGTTGATGACCATATAAGTGAAATAAAGCAAATTCATGCAAAATATCAGCATTGTAATCTGGAAATGTGGAGTGTCATAAAAAGCAAATTCTCCTTCTCAAGGCCATTGTCATGTCACACCCAAAAAAAGCTTGGCTAGCAAACAACCAATGTGATTGAGGGGTAACACGTGTCTTGTTGTCAGAGCCATTGTCTTGACTGAGCTATAAGCCAATAAATTGAATAACAATTTGGATTGGTTGGGCCAAAAAACGGATTGGGTGGACGCACATCCAAAAATGGATTGGTTGCCACGACCCAAGTGATTTTAAGAGTACATACAAGTGAGTTTGAATATCGATTAAGGGATTTGGGATAAACTATTCACAGCTTCAATTTTTCCTTAATTAAACAAAAATTGTGTGTTTTTTATAAACCATGTATCTTTTTGGTTGAGTTTAAAGATAGACATTGATCAATTGAAGACCCAGTGCAGGAAAAAAGTTGGTTATAACATTGCCAAAGATCTGTCCAGGGTATTCGTTGTACTGACCCATATCGAGCTTAAAATTTAATGTTCTACCCAATTAGCCAGTATAATCCAGTCCTCATTTAATTGCCTTAGTCAATGCCCAGGAGGCGGTGTCAAGTCCAATCAAGTCCCCAATTAGTAAGCAAACTTTCTGTAAGTTCAACTTGCTGGTGCTAAAGTCAGTTTCTGTAACTCAATTGGAGTCGATTAGGCTACACTATAATTCATTGTTTAAAACAATCTTGACAACCATTGGAAAGTAGGTACAGGATCAACAACAACAACAACAACAATTACAACAGCAGCAATCATGGAAGTATCCTAGTTCATCAACATCCTATGTAAGATCAATTATTTTTGGTGTAACCTGTGTCTTTTGTTGAGCACAAATGCACTGTGCACTAACGAGGGGGGTACCCTCGCCATCAAGGTAGCCATGACAACTCCTGATTCGTGATTTCAAAGTTAAATTGCAAAAAATGCAGGGGGAGTGAGGTCTTCAAATTGTGAAGATAGTTTAAATGGCTTGTGGAATGAATCCTTGCCAAGTGCCAGACTCAAACAAGCAAGATTAAGTGAGACATTTATGAAAAAGGAAATCACTCGAGGCGAGGGTACCACAAAAATGAAAAAATGGTTGGGCGAGGGTACCAGCATTTTGGCGAGGGTACCCACCCTTTTTTGGCGAGGGTACTAGCGTTTTGGCGAGGGTACCAACGCCGGAAGTGGCGAGGGTACTGTAAGATTTGGGCGAGGGTCACTTCCGGTTGGCGAGGGTAACCACCAAAAAGGAGATTGGCGAGGGTAATGCAAGATATTGCCTGAGCAATCTGAGCATGCAATCTTGGGGAAAGGGCAATGAATCAGCATATTCCATTTGCTCATTGTTGCAATAGATAACAGCATGTACTGACACATGATTGCACCTCTGAAGTAATTACCAATCAGGAACTCCAATCAGGAACTCCAATCTAGAACACAATTGCAATACCTTGGCAATAAAAGAGATTCTTAAAATTAATTAACTCCTAACAAGAAAACAGCCCCACAATGATAGACCTACCCATTCTGCCCACTGTAGAAGTTAGTAGTAACTTAGTATAATGTTGATTGGACATATTTTGGTATACATCTACAAATGAAAACAAATAGGTACAGGTAAAAAGTCTATGAATCAGCTAATTAATTGGCTCTTTGTTATGGAAGATCCCACATGATTGCAATTCAGAAGTTAGCAATCAGGAATTCCAATCAAGAACATGATTGCAATACCCCGTCAATACAGGAAAATCTTAAAATTAATTTGACTTCCTCTCAGGTAAGGTAAAAACGGCCAATGCGTACTAGACATACTCTGTATTACCCCCACTGTGAAATTCCAAATTGTGGCTTTAACTACATGGATTCGCATATAAAATAGCAAGTTAGTTAGATGAATATAAACACAGTCAGGCCTACAGTTAGTTAGATAATATATACAGTCAGGCCTATATATGAGCATTGAGCTTTGAAGTAAGTATTAAACCTCTCAACTCCAAAATCTGATTGGCTCATTCATTAAACTGAGAGTCAAACTTTTTTATAATCCTAAATCGGCATGGAGCATATTTGAGCATAATCAAAAATATTGTATCATAATTTATGTTACTGTATAATATGTTTGCCTAGATAGTGGAAGAGTTTCTCACAGAGAAGAGTTATAAATAAATAGGCTACTATAGTTTTTAAATGCTAGAAAGTTGTTCAAAAAACGCCCTGCTTCCAAGCAATACCATCCACAATGAAACTCTCTAAAAGTAATTGTGGCTTCTTCCTGTCTTGGAGAGTAATTTTGCATGTTTTTTATGCGGTGACAATACATGCTTTCAGGAGCTTTAAATGTGAGATTCTTCATGTTTTATGGTTATGGATCATCAGTCAGTGGTGCAAAAAGCACCATTTATAGTCTCCCAGCTCAATGCACCATACAACATCGAAGTACCCTTCTATGTGATGAACTCAATAAAGTTCATTCAATCAATCAATTATGTAGCTTATTGACCAATAGTATTCTCAAGATATCACTAGCCGTGGACTACTTTGAAGCCATATATCAGTTTTCACATTAGCAAAATTTCATGTCATGGAAGGAGACAATAGCCAGGTAGATAATCATTTCAAGGTCAGGTACACTTACATGAAAGTGGACATTTGTTCTTAGAGCGTCGGGTAGCCTATTTGGCTTTGATTTTTGCCCATTACCCAATGAATAAATAATTTATGGCTATTGACCATTATGATAATATTACAGACTTACAAACTATCCATTTTACCCAAATAAGATGAATGTATGCTCTTATGTATTTGAGATAGTGAAGAATTGAATAATAACGGGTGGCCTATAAAATTGTGATGCCCAAACAAATGAGCTGATGCGTGGTAGGCCTACATGTAAATTCAAAATGGGATCTGCCTCGATATTATCACAGCGAAACACTTTGATATAGAATTTAAGTGGATTGGCCACCATGAAAATGGCACTTCGTGACTATTGACAGCCGATGAAGTGTTCTCTACTTTCAACAAGGAAACATAGAGGCTGTTTGATTAGTCATGATCAAGAGTAAGCCATTTGACTTCTCGTAACAAATTTTAGAGTGAAAATCAGATCATAATCCTTTCGTTTGGCTGTCACCAACAAGTGGGATAAGTCTCCTTCAATCAAATTAACATTGAAAGTATTGGGTTTGATCATGACAAATCATCAGCATCACTACACACGAAGTGCCATTTTCACAGTGCCACAGTCCACTTCAATTAAAGTGTTTCGCTGTAATGAAAATAAATTTAGAGAAACCTGAATGATAAACTGAATGAATGAAAATTAAACAGTCAGATTAAGTTGTCATCTAGTATCACTGTTACTTCAATGCCAATCAGCATAGTTCAATCCACCTAAATCTATCTGTAAGATTGCCTCTCTAGCTACTATTAGCTTTATAATTATACTGGTATTTAGCTGTAGATTTACGAGCAAAATTGTTTGAAATTATGTCTTTTTGTTCAAACAAAAGTATTTTGAAGGAAAGCCTTCAGAAATAATTAATAATCAAAAGCAACAGATCTGTCTGAACCACACTCAGTTCTGACTCTTCAATAGCACTCGAAACACATTGGATAAAAACAATAACTTGTGTAGCAATCAGCCACAAGGATCTGAAGTCTTGAAGGCAAAGAATACCAGTCCTGATACACATTACTAAGGCCATTGCTCGGGTCGTCCAGTTTGGTTCAGGTTAGTCACACAATTTATGCATGGCTGACTGAGCTCCAGGCTCTACTACAGTGAATCTCATAAGACGTTTGGACCTAATTAAAAATGGTGTCTGATCTTTCTTTTTGAGTTATGAATCTGATAATTCTTTTCAAATATATATGACATTTTTTTAGAATTAAAAAAAATCTCATTAGATTTTTGGTCGTGAACTTTCCTTATTTATTTTGGTGAAGATCTGTATTTTAAAGGTCTGTTAAATGATACACAAGATAAAAGTCAGTTGAAGTCAGTCGAAATGAATTCAGTCAGTTGCAGTTGAAAAGTTATCAACTAGTCAAGTCAGTCAGTTGAAATGAAGGAAGTCAGTTGATTCATTAAAACAACTGACTCCTGGGTCTATATCTGTCCATCTATCTGTCTATCTATCAGTCTATCTATCTGACTATATTTCTGTCTATCTATCTATCTATCCATCTATCTATACATAGGCGTATTTTGTGGGGGTCTTTCTTATCTGTCTTATCTTGTAACATCATTATTTGCATGGTTAAGAAGTTTCACTGGATCTCTTATTGTATATTATTAACAGTTCTTTTGAGTTAGATCCATTTAAAATTACTCACTGACCGTTTCAGTCCACACGACAGAGATGTCACCTATACTGGACTTTCATTTCTGAAGATGGTCCTATGTTGAGTGGACCGAAAGAGTCAGTAAATAATTTAAAAATGGATCTAAATCAAAGAACTGTTACTAATATCATTATTGCTGTTTATATCTCACTTAAACACCATTATTGCTGTTTATATCACACTTAAACAGCAAAAAAAGAAATATCTATCTAGACCAGTCATTTTAGGTGGTACCCTCACCATGGCAATTTTTGGAAATGGTGTTACCCTCGAGAGGCTTTTTTGGTTACCCTCGCCCCGATGATATATTTCAAGTGTAAAATCTGATAATTCTGTGACAAATCACGCATGGAAAGTGTGTCCAAGGGCAAGTTTAACATCCAAACCACATGCTTGACAAATTTAGGCTTTGGATTTGATGAAATAAGCCCACAATGATAAGAAATAACTTTGAATCGAGAGTTTCAATGGCTGCCCTGATGGTGAGGGTACCCCCCTCGTTAGTGCACAGTGAAATGCAGGTTTTACATACTCCGGTCCTCACTCTAAATGAGTTATATCAGATGTTTAAATTTCACATTTAGATTCACACACAGCAGCATCAGTAACATCACTCAATCACATCGTCTTCACTCTCAGAATGATTCCTTTATTGACTAAGGTTAAATTCCAAACATTTCCTTATTTGAGTTTCATGTGTTTCATTTGAGGGGCATATTTACTCTTCTTGAAACTGGGGCTGCAATTACGTCTGCAATTTCAATCAACAATCACTCAAAGATGCAGTCTGTCTTCTTGCCACTTCAGATGGATGCAGCACCAGACAAGAGATCCAGAACCAACAAGGAAGTCCCCCATAATGGGAAGGCAACTTCAGACTTGACTTGGCTGCTGCAGAAAGGAGAGCAAATAGTGCAATTTCTGCTGTCCTCTGCATTTGGCTTGTATCAATCATAGCTGATATTGACCACCCACCCTGGCAACAATAGTAGCTGTGTGGGAGGCAGGTTGGTAAGTGATAATAAGTGAACAATTACTGCAGCAATGTCTTATGCTCAAACCTGTCAAATGACTAAATTCCTCCTTGCCCTTGTGTATCATTGGAAGGCTATTGAATTGATACAAACCGAGGTCTTCATGAAGACGTCATCAGTTGTTAGAGCATCATAATAAAATATTTTCTCAGGTCTTTGGAGTGTCAGTAATTCTTAGTACTGCTTAAAATGTCACTGCTGATGGAGTAGAGCAAGGGCTTAACTAGTCTGTCTCCCTAACCCTGCTAATGCAACTGCCACGTCGTGAGTACAACGATGTATGCATAGATCAGTCATAGTAATGCTTGTCCAAAGACATTCTTGTGACGGTTGACATGACCTACATTAGCCAATCACTTCAAATGAGGTCAAGGTCAGACAGGCCTAGGGTAATGCATGTCATCGTCTGTCAATGCCGGCCTAGTACTTGTATCAGCACCAATGGCGTCTTATACACGCCAGGGTTTTTTACAAATGTGACAAAAAACATTTAAACACAAATGTTTTGGTCCCATGGCTGGCCTTATGACTTCTGCAGTCTAGTGAATCTGTTATTCACCATTGTTGATAAAGTATACGTAGAGTGTATGCATTTGGTCATCTCTGAAGCATTTGTATTTACGTTTAAATATTTTTTGTCGCATTTGTAAAAAACCATGGCGTGTAAGACACTCTTGGTGCTGATACAAGCACCATGCAGGCCGAATCAGACGCCTAACATTTTCTTTCATGGATATCTGTCCACCTGTTTGTCTAGCTGTCTGTCTAGCTGTCTGTCTGCAGAACAGTTTTAAATCAATATCGATGTAGCTTTATATCATTTATATACAGACGCTAATAACTACCTAGCCTGCACTTACTGCATGTGTGTCACTCAGGTACAAATAGTAAATGAAACAGTTTCCCAGAAATGTCTGGCTTGCATGCCTTATGTGGAAAGCATCAGTATGAGGAAATTAACGCATGATCATACTAAACACTTACATACTATACTGTGTTCCTCATCAACAAAAAGAAATCCCAACTGAAGAATTTCAGGAGCTCTTTACTAACATTCAACCAATTTTGCTCTGTTTCCAAAGTTACTGATCCAAAGGGACACTCTGGAACAAGTTTTTACAAGCGACTTTTTCACTTGCGTGTCATTAATGTTGACTCCAGCGAAGAACATTGTACATGTATAGGTACAATTTTAGCATTGATGTTTAGAGATATCACGTTTACCAGAAACAACCGATTCCCATGCAATGGCACAGCTAATAGTCAGAAGTGTTGGAATACATGACAAACACATTTCACTGCACTGTCTAAATCTGGGCAGTGTCATCAGCATGAACCACAAATATTATGCCACATCATATGCCTCTTGGTGATGCAGTCTCATTTTGGAGAAAAGATATTTGATATGGAATAGCAGGAGGGGCAAACATGACTGGCAAACAGTCATGGCCTGTGATAATTGGCAGACGGGTCTCAATACAATACGTGTACCTCCACAAAAGTCTGTTCCTGGGCAGAGGATGTTTTCATTTAAATATTATTTTGTCATTTGCACTCCTGACAAGTACACTCTGAATGACGCCTACACGCATGATTGTCTACTTTTCCTGAGAAACTTGCACTTCCGGGCATAAGAATTTGTGATTGTCTGCCAAGATCGACAGTTAAACAGTACACACTTCTGATCATGATATTTCTTCAGCATCAAAAACAACTGAGTGTGAGTTTTGTGATGAATCTGACCTCTCATTCCATATTAAAAATTGTCTGGCTGTAATATCTCTCACATGCTTACAATATTATAGTTACCATATCTCTCTCAAAATATCTCTATTATATTGATTGACCTTGTGTCTTAGCCACACTTTCATCCTGACCATAGCCTTCATAGCAGTCCCCAGGGAAACTGAGCTGATATTTACAAAGTGATTGGGCTTAATCAGGTCTCCTTGGGAAGATTTACACGGCCTCCCTGGGACTTCAAAGATCAAATCATAGATCAAATATTCAAGGTTTTATCCGGAGGCCAAGCCCAATAACTGTCAGCTTATCATCTCCTTCCGGAATTGGAGTTGGATGGGTAGTCTTTCAGTTAGGACTTGTAAACAGACTTTCATACATTAGATTGCATCTAAATACAATGTCAATCTTGTCTCTTGCCTATGCCATAGGCAACCATGCATTGCTGAAATTGTTGATCAAATTGGCACGTTTAAGCAATCAAGGGCCTGCCAGACTTCACAGTATTCTTTATATTTTCCATTTGTGATAAAAATAAAGACGAAAAACAATCTCTTCTTCTGCAGCATATTCAAAACCTGTCAGGCTGTCACATAAATTTTCACAGTCAATATACCTACAAGATATTAAATATCATCATGGTGCAACAACGTGGCAGCCCTGTACATGCTGTACATGACTTCCTGTTTGATCAAAACATTGGCTTGGAGAAAGCGCATGTTTCAGAAAAGTTAATTCATATGAAATCAAATTGCTGTCAGCTGTAGAAAACCATTTAGAACAGTGAAGGTAGTATCTGTGGACAAAGCCTATGCAAAGTTTAACCTTGAAACATCTTTGATATTTGACTGACAGCCTCCAAGTCTCAATGTGAGTTGAGAAAAAATTCTGTGTTGACATGGCCATAGCAGAATTTGACTTACAAAATAATGTAAATTAGTATCCTACGATTTGTCCTGTTAGCTATTTCAAATATTAGATATCCCATGCAATATAGATACCTTTCATGAATATGAACAATTCTTGTGCTCTGACGGTGTTTTAAGGGGCCCTGTTACAAAATAGCGAGCTGGATTATCTTGTTTAGCATTGTTTGGCATTGACTGTTTGTTGTAATCACCTGTTTGGAACCTCAGTTTAGTGGAGTGCACCAATGTAACTGTGAATTCCGTGTGTGTGGTTGTGGGGCCATGTATCATACAAGTGACAGTTGAATTTGCTTAGGTGACAATATTAAAATACTACTTAAGATAACATTTAAAGTCCATCTGGGTCATCCTCCCCACGCAAGCCCTGCTAAAATGGACAGGGCTTTCTGCTATTTCCAACCTCTTCTGTGATTGGCTGCTTAGTGCTTATTTAGGTCATAAGCATTTTGCAGGCAGATTTAGTCTGATTATGGACACTTAGAGGATTACTGGCAACTAAGAAAAACAGTGTAAAACATTCAAACTTTCAAACAGTTTCATTTCAGAACTGTGAAAATACATAATTCAATGGAATTTTCGGAACTGTGATAGCACCTTTCAACAATACACAATTTCTCCATTTGTAACTGGTTGAAACAGAAGCAACAATTTCAAACTGTGATGTAGCAGTCCCTGATTGGCTGAGCCAAAACTGGGTCAGTTAATTAAGTATTCATGAATTAGCAAAAGTTATGGGCCATTTTGTCATGGTATGACTTGGGATGATGATCTGGGTAAGCTGAGCTATGCTCTTTTGATAGCTTTACAGCAGCTCACAACAGCAGTGCACAACATCTGCAAATTCATATGCAAATTGAACACATACAGAATGATTAGATTAAATTATGGCAGTGAAGAAAAACACAATGTTAAAGGCAGTAAGTCCTCCGATTCTATGTAAAATTCAACTTATAGTTTTAGATCATAATTGATAGATTTTAAGCATAGTATACATTCCAAAGCAACATAATTGTGTGTTATCCATACTTGAGTGAGTTTAATTGATTATAAAGTCTTAAATTACTTAAGGAGAGCCCTGTATTGCTTGAAATGTAAACAAAACAGGACTTTTTCACAGCTTGAAAAACCATCTGTTTACATTTTTATAGGAAATAAACTTCACATATTGCCATCAGAATAGCACATAGGTAAAATTTTCAACTGAAATATGTTAAATGTAACTAAAATCTATTCATAGACAGTCTGTTAAATATGCAGACTTACTACCTTTAACCTTCAGTGGCTAGGCTATGTCCACTTTGACTTGCAGTTGCATACTCCTGGTCAAACAGGGACATTCAGCTAGGAATATAGGCAGCCCTGAAATAACACTGGAATTGTATTGAGCTAAGAGTAAGCTGCATACTGATTTTGTCTTGGCGGAAATGGACAGACACTAACATGCAGGTCACATGACTGCCTGACCTCGGCTCATGGCTTCTCCAACCCTGACCTCATTTGGAGTGATTGGCTGCATGTAGGTCATGTCAACTGCCATGCCCGGGATGTCTTTGGACAAGCGTTACATTGATAAATCTGTATTTGCCTCAGCTGCAGTACCCAGAACTTGACAAATTCTTGGCAAGGTCAGGAAGAAAGTCTAGATCTTCCAAGCAGACACTCAGTATACGTATAGCATTTACTACATATCACATAATTTACTGTATGTAACAAATTGAGAAGGAACTCACTGAAAATTATAAGCTCAGATACATGTAGTTGATTTCCACAGTTATACACATCTTTCCCTGGACATCCTGAAACATTGGCTGTTGTGCTATTTGAGGGTTAAGCAAATCTTTTAACGCATCACATGATGTATGGATTAAGATCCTACAGCAGCAATTGTCCCTCCATTATCACTCACCCAGCTGCCTCCTATAAAGCTGCTATTATTTCCAGTGCGGGTGGTCAATATCAGCTATGATTGATGCGACCCTAATGCAGAGAATGGGGAAAAGCTTGTGTCACTATTTGCTCCCTTTTCCATCACGGCTGAAGTCTGCAGTTGCTTTCCCATTGTCTGGGACCTCTCTCCTGGTTCTGGGCCACTATAATGGGGGCTCTGCAGGGCATGAGATTCTTTCAGAAGTAACAAGTAACTAGGCTGTGCAATTGAATGATTCTTGAAATTGCAGATGTAATTGTAGCCTCAGTATAAAGAAGAGTAATTTGCCTCTGAAATGATTACATGGAAATTCATTATTCAACTGGTTTATTAAGGTAAGCACAGTATTCCACAATGTATTTTGAAAGACGGTTGACCTTTTTAAAAAAATAATCTATATTTTACAGTTACCAAGGCAAACCAATAAAAAAAAAAAAGCAAATCAACTGATGACATGACATTCCATAAGAAAATTTATCAAAATAGTCAAACAATATATACAAAAACAGTGGAATTACTACAGTGTGCTCCATGTGTAACATCACCTGCTTTTTCTTTGGAAAACATTATGTATAAAGGGACATTGGATGTATAAGGAAATCCATTTCAATTGACATTGCATGTGTCCACTACAAC
Organism: Platynereis dumerilii; assembly: GCA_026936325.1. Lineage (NCBI taxonomy): Eukaryota > Metazoa > Annelida > Polychaeta > Phyllodocida > Nereididae > Platynereis > Platynereis dumerilii. Next base: position 18,691,359 of record JAPTHN010000002.1, on the reverse strand, counting down.
GCATCAGGAAGTGATGTTAATTGTTACAGATTTCCTCTGACCCAGTCCTGTTTCCGATCTTCAGCTTGAAGTGTTAGTAACTGCTATGAACTGTCATTATGGCACTTCCAAACCACAAAATGTTACATATCTGTGCAAGCAAAATTAATGCATGTGCACCTGCAATCTGTGATCCTCAGCTTCCAATATATTTTTTCTCAATAAATATATAATTATCCGATCATCACTAGATTCCCTTCACCATCAAGAATTCCTTCTCATTGACTGAATCTGAAGGCAATACAGTCGCCCACCCCCGCGTGAGCTTGAATGCCTTTCAGCTTATCCATTCAAATTACGCCTTTTTCCAGCCCTGACCAGGACTCAAGGAGCTGACTGACAATCTTGCATGGCTAGCCCTTAACAATATGCACATGGCCAGAAACGATTATCACCAGTTAGAGCTCTGAGAATATTGATCTTTGGAAAACTACGAGGGGTGAGTGCACCCAACCCACAGCCGCAATCACTCTTTACACTGGTTTGAGCTCATCCCTCCACTCAATTAGGGTAATGCTGTTCCCTTTGCCACTTCTGTTGCCCCCCTCAATATGTACGTCTTCAGTGGCTCGTTACTTTTGCCAACTTGGGGTGGTGGACCTTCACCTTTGAATTGTTCTCTTTAATCTTATGCTAAGTCAATAGGTGCAATGGACTTTTAGTCCAAATTCAAGGCACCGTAATGTCTTTCCAAATTTGTAAGAAAGAGGACAGTACTATTATGTCAAACTACAATATATCGGATCCTTGTGATTTGTTGCAGCAGTTTTAATTAGAATGCAATACCAAGGATTTTCCTCTGACGTGACTGGTTCAGGAACAGAACGTCTTGCAGCTGATATTTCAAAATATATATACAAATTATTTATATGATCTGTGAATGACTAGAATGTGTGCTAATCAGAACTGCCGTGAGGTGGAAATGGTATGGGTATTCCAATGGTATAGCGCTACCGACATTACCTGAAATTGCCCTGACATTGAAAGTTAAATATTTTGTGTAAGATTTCACGCTCACCGTTTACAACACACTTGCCTTGTCTACTTCATCCAACCCGAACTTTAACTGGTCCATCCCAGACTAACCAAACCACATGGAATGCAGACAGTCATGAAATAACATCAACAACATTGCATATACAGATCATGTCTTGGTCAAAAGGGACAAATGACCACCTGACCTTTGCTCATGACCTGTTTGACCTTGACCCCTTTTGAAGTGATTGGTTGAATGTGGGTCATGTCTGTTGTCTCTGGGATCACTTAAAACAAGTTTATTGACATATTAATGCTCACGTTGCTGTGTCCACTGTCCAATGATGCAAAGTTGCTAAAGCGGAGCAGGGAATGAAAGCAAGTCAGACTTCAAGATACCAAGAAACTCAACAGTAGTTTGGTTGTCATACACACTGTATATATATATATAAGTTGTGCCTTTTTTTATCACGTTGATCTGCCAAGATACTTTTAATTTACTTCTGTGCTGTATGAAATCCTTACGGCCTTCATACCAGCCACCAAAAGAAATGTTTTGACACTTTGGCCCTGGGTGGTAGCCTTGCCTTAAGAAGATTTGCACATTTTCACCCTTGCACACAGAAATAACAAACAACAGGATTTCTCCATTGTCCAAATCCAGTTAGTAGATTTTCATCCAATTTCAAGATGACGGATGATTGATGACAAATAACGGAGATTGTCAAATAGAGGTGTAACACGATGACACTGGAGGTCAATTAGGTATACATACCACCAAGAAAACACTGAGTATCTAATCTGAACAAAAAGATCTGTGTCAGTCACATTGTTTCTGCTGGTTTTATACACATCTGCAGGTCAGCAGCTGGCATAGTGTGAATGACAACATTACTGGTGTCTAGCGAATGACAGACACACACAGAGCTACGCAATGGGACCATCAGCCAATTTCAGCCTGTGACTGTTTGCTAGTCTTGTTTACCTCTCCTGTTATTTCATATCAGATGCCATTTTTTTCTCCCATATGAGACTGCATTGCCATGAGGTACGAGACTTCAAAGTGTTTGTCATTCGGGCTGTCGACAATGCACAGATTCAGACTGCTTGCTCTCAAGTTGGTGAATGTGTTGGTTTTGTATTCCACACTTTCATTTGGCTATATTGACAGATTGATTATACTGTATGAAATTTGTAGCGTGATTCTGATCAAGATTTTAAAACCATTTTTACATTAAACAAGCTAAATCAGCACGGCAAAGTAACTGCAAAATACAGAAGGGGTGTCCATGAAATATGCTACCTAGAGTGAGTTAAAAGATAAAGTGTGTACGAAGTACATAGCCTCTCCTTGAGAAGGTTATCGTGGTTGTTCCTTGGAACAGTAGCAACAAAAACAACTAATTAATTAATAATTATTTATCATACTACTTTCAACATAACACTATTACAATTTATAACAGAACTTTGGGTTGCCAACCATGACAATTTCGTGAACTGAGTAAAGATCTTGCCTGATTCAACATGCCAAAAGAGTTTCAAGATTTATCCTGGGGCCAACTCATGTATCTATCAGCTTATCACTGGAATGTAACTCAGTTCTTATTTATATATGTTTTACCAAGTTCATGCCATCATTTATCAGTGTTCTAGGAAACCATAGCTTTTAGCTTGTTGGTCAATTTGGCCAGCTACAAGTGCTATTCATTCACTTACTTCAGTTAATGTGTAATGGTGTTATGATGTGTTATGATGTGTTATCTGCTACCAATTTGGTGTTCAGTGTCTGGTTAATTTACCAAGATCAGAAGATTTTCAATTGTGATAACCATGAAAATGACACAAAAGCTCTTGTTTGGCAGCATGTAAACCCTGCTACACCAATTTCCATTGTCATTATTACTAACAAGAAATCAAAATCATACAAGGGATAATTTAACACTCATGTGAAGATACCCGAATATGAAGATAACAAGGCTATCAGGTCATCGTTACTTCATCGTTACTTCAGAAAATTGTGGCATATTGCACACATGGATTTGTGTAGGCCTACCGATATTGTAGTTTAGTAAAACAACATTTGGTTACCTTCAATATATGTACACATTGACTTGCAGCCATTCTACTCTTGGTCAAACAAGGACATTCAGCTTGGAATGCTGAAATAACATCGGAATTGCATTGAAAGAGTTGGCTGCATACTGACTATGTCTTACGGAAATGGACAGACACTAACCTGTTTTATTCATGTAACTCAATCAGAATACAATCTTTGAAAAACCTGTGGGAATTAAATTCTTTCCACAATCAAGAATGAAGGCAGTACAATTTGCCTTTGGCATTGGCCCACTGATCGTGAGCATGACTGCAGTTCTGCTTTCCATTAGAATTATGCCTTCTTCCATCCTTGATCAGGAGCTGACTGACCATCTTGCATGGCTATCCCGTTACAATGTGCACATGGCCAGAAATGATTAGCACCAGTTGGAGCTCTGAGAATATTGATCTTTGGAAAACTACGAGGGGTGAGTGCACCCAACCCACAGCCGCTATCACTCTTTACACTGGTTTGAGCTCATCCCTCCACTCAATTAGAGTAATGCTGTTCCCTTTGCCACTTCTATTGCCCTCCTCAATCTAGCCGTCTTCAGTGGCTCATTACTTTTGGGAACTTGGGGTGGTGGGATTCCACCTTTGAACTGTGCTTTTCATTTGCAGCAAAATCAATGGCGACAATTGATGCCCTGTTCAAACCAAGAGCAGTACATTGTGTCATCTTTCAACATTTATGTTAGAAAGTATCATGTTATTAAAATTGAATAACTCCTTGTGATTGTTAAATCACTTTGGAATATTGTAGACCAATGGCTTAAATCACAACAGACAATATCTGATTGGACATCAATTGAAAATCGCATGGTATTGTGCTCATTGTTTACGGCGCACTGTGCTATATATCCACTTAATCCACAGTGAAATACCACTTTTGCATCTCAAATAAATATCAAGCAACACCAAAATGGCATTGAGACAGCATTGCATATAATGATCATTTCTAGGTTAAAAAGGACACATGACTACCCGACCTTTGCTCATGACCTGTCTGACATTGACCCTTTGAAGTGATTGATCGAATGCAGATCATGTCTATTGCCCCAGGATGACTTCAAACAAATCTTTTGTCAAATTTATGCTCATAGCAGCTGTGTTCAGTCCTGCAAAGTTGCACAAGGGAAGAGGGAATGAAATCTCGCTAGACTGCAAAATACCCTGGAGAAAACAACAGTACTTTGGTGATGTTACGCACTGTATATATATGGTAGAGAATAAAAACTTTCTTTTGACTGAGGTGCTTTGAAACAAATCGAAAACATTGTTTCGATGTAACTCTAGTTTGGCATATTTTCATACCAGAAACTAAACGGGAAATGGTTTAACAGTTGTGTGGTAGCCTTGCCTTGAAAATATTTAACATTTCACTCAGGACTGGGCACAAAAATAAAATTTTCTTAATTGAGTTGGTAGATTATCATTTATCTTTAACATGACGGATGATCAGTGTGTTTGAAGAATGATTTAGAGATTCAGTAACAATGTACTATTATACTGGAGTTCAGTTATGCTGATATATCTTTCAGAAGATACTAAGAATCTGATCTGCATTGGAAGATGTAGACCGCCAGTAGCATTGTGCTTGTTGGCAGTGTTGGAAGTCTCGAGGCTGTGCTCGTCCTTGAGGCTGGTTTGGGGGCACATATTGATGGCCTTGACCTCAGTCTTGGATGCCCAATCCTTGCCATTGGCTTGGTCTCGTTGTGTCTTTGGGTCAGAGTTGTCGTCAACGAGACAGGCCGCATTTGGATGGTCTCAGTGTCTGAGGCTCATGCATTGGTCTCAGTCTCGACTAAGGATGTCCTGGCCTTGACTTCTACACTGCCTGTTGGTTTGATATGTGATAGAACTGCAGATTGGCAGCTGGCATAGTGTGAATGACAACATTACTGGTGTCTAGGGAATGGCAGACACACATAGAGCTACGCTTTGGGACCATCAGCCAATTTCAGCCTGTGACTGTTTGCTAGTCATGTTTGCCTCTCCTGTATTTCATATCAGATGTCATTTTTTCCTCTCATATGAGACTGCATTGCCATGAGGTATGAGGCTGCACAGTGTTTGTCGTTCGTGCTGATGACACTGCACAGATTCAGACTGCTTGCTCACAAGTTGGTGAATGTGTTGGTTTTGTATTCCACACTTTTATTAGGTGATATTGACGGATTGATTATACTGCATGAAATTGTGTAATATGATTCTGATCAAGATTTTAAAAACATCTTTGCACTAAAACAAGCTAAATCAGCGTTGCAAAGTAGGTGTAAAATACATAAGGGGCGTCCATGAAATACTACGCTACCTCGAGTGAGTTAAAAGGAAATGTGTACATACAAAGTACACAAAAATGTCTGTAGAACTGTAGAACTGTAGAAGGTTTAGATCGTAACCAAAACCATCGGTTGTTGACCTCTCGGATGTGATCTCGGTCGTCGGATTAGATGGCTCCTGGGCTTGTCCCCTTCTGATTATCTGATGACAGTTGATGAAGCGCATGCGTCTGGATACTGAACAAATTTAGTTAGGTCTCTCAGCTTGATTGTGAATTGGGCTAGTTTTATTAGTGAAACTGGTAAATGACAAGAAGATAACTAAACATGTGTCCCCTTTACCTCAACATAAGGCTAGCACTGATGACCATTACAGTCTATATAAATACAAATATGTATATAAATGAATAAATTCCAACAATATAAATCAACAAGTAGATACAACATGTAACCTGCACCGTGCATCAATGTAGAACCAAGAAGGCTCAATGAAAATAAATAAATAAATAAGCCAGTAAATAAATAAATAAAGCAGTTGGTTCTTGAGTTATTGATCAAGGCAATAGTAATTGGGGGGTCTGAATCTATTCTTAATCTTAGCCTCTCCTTGAGACGGTTTTTGTGGTTCTTCCTGGGACAAGTAGCAACAAACACAACTAATTAATCAATAATTATTCGTAATACTAATTTCAAAATGACAACAATTTATAACAGAACTTTGGGTTGCCAACCATGGCAATTTGGTGAACTGAGTAAAAATCTTGGCTGAATCGATATGCCAGTAGAGTTTCAAAATTTATCTAAAACCTGCCACATCAATTTCCATGGTCATTATTACTTATAAGAAGTCATACAAGGGATGATGAAGAACTCGTGTAAAGATACTCAACTATGAAGAACACATCAAAAGGACATTGTAAATTCATAGCAGTTAAGTGTAACACAATAGCAACCTTCAACGGATATCCACATTGACTTGCGGCCTTTATACTCTTGGTCAAACAAGGTATAACAGCTTATCTTTTCCCCAGTTATTATTAGTAGTCTAGCCACTTAGACATCCTTGGCTGTGCTTCCCAATAAATGCTTCTGATCAGTTTGATCAATAACCAAAGATCCCAAGTTCAAAGCTAGTTATGTTACTCTGTTAATAAATAAAGTCCAAGCAGTAGGTATATTTCATCCAAAGGTTTCTCAAATACTAACTTTATTCATCCAAAACATTCAACAGTTTAGTCCGGCCCCTGGCTATCAGGCCCTCTCCTCTCTCCACCAATTACAGACCAGTTCACATTTGATTGACAGGTGGGGCTAGGCCCCAGCATAGACACACATATACATTTACACAATCTGACTATAGGGGGCACTGCTGGCTTCTCCCTAGCAACCATGATACATTCAATGTTTATATAATTGACCAAGCTCCTTACATCATAAGGGTACACAACTGCTACTTTGCTCAGTGGGCTTCAATGCAGCCATAAACATTTAGTCATACAATTATTTGTGCAATCTAAGTAGTTATACATACATCAGTTATCAGGGCTGACTACTCTAATTGTAGGCAATGCAATTAGGGTGGTCTCCCTAGGCTTGACACTTCTTTGAGGTACAATCTGCTCTGCAATTAATCCTGGTACACACCTGGCAGGTGTGCCAATAAGTTATGCAACTTCCCTTGAGTCACAAAGGGCATTAGGCCTTTGTGGCATCTACCTATGTGGGCAAGTTATACAATAACCAGTTAAACTACAATAATTCCCTCTTGCATAGATTTGACTATGACTTCAATATGATATTTAAGTATATGACAATATTAATATATCTGATATATTGGATTTGTTACAAAGGTATTCAGCTTGGAATAAAGACAGCGCTGATATAACATTGGAATTGCATTGAAGAGTGGCTGTGTACCAATCATGTCCTGGTGGAAATGGACAGACACTAACGTGCAGGTCACATGAACTTTACCTTGGCTCATAGCTTGTCTGATCCTGACCTCATTTGCTGTGATTGGCTGAATGTACATAGGTCATGTCAACTGTGACAAACCAGGATGTTTTTGGACAAGCTGTATATTGATGCACACAGAAAAAAACTTGGTTTTTTGGGGTTTTCTGCATAATCATTTGAATGTATAAACAATCAAATGGATAAAACGGGTTAATTATGGTTTGTTAAAAAATCAAATGAATCATTTAAAAACCAGTTTGGTTAACACAGGTTTATTGGGGTTTTATAAAAAAACCACTTGGATATTTACAAAACCAGTAATGATTAAAATGGTTTTATTGCAAACCAAATGAATACTTAAAACACCATGTGTCCAGGTTCACTGATCTTTAACATTGTTCACAGCTTCACATTTAAGGATATCAACACTTAATCTGGCAAGTTTGTGTTTTACATTGTTACAGCTTGTTTAAGGCTAATCACAAGGTAATTTTGTTAGACTTGAGACACAATTATATACCTTTTGTGAGAGTCAGTTAGATGGTGCAGTGACCAGGTCTAATTGATTTGTCATTGAACATATTAAATGAAGAGGCAAGCACATCTGGTTTATCATCAGTTCCAAGGTAGGAATTTTATGATTAATTTTCTTTTAGTTTATGAGCTGCATGAAAACATTTGCTAACATTTATTAGACAAAAAAGTCTCTATTTTATGTATATATTATAGGTCTTTGTTCAGAGAGTGTGCACATTTTTAAAAACCTGTTAGTTGCTGGTGATCAATTATCTTAAGGAAGTAAGGATTATATGGTTTTTGATCATCATCCAGAAATCACAACGAAAACAATTTTCATAATTGACATTTAAAGCTACAAGTAGATCTCTTAGGTTACAGTTTGTGATGTGTACTGTACATGATGTTGTTTAATCATCCTACTCTTAAGACTCTATCTCTTCAACTTTGCTGTCACCTCTACTCCTCCATATCTACTCTGCTCACACTCACGACATTGTGCATGAAGCTTCCTATTGACATTGCCTTTGAGTGTGGCTAATAAAATGCCACCAAATCATCCCTTATTTCTTGCAAAGCACCTTTTTCTGTAGCCCTTCCCACGAAATTCCTTCATGCACCTACACGGCACCATCATCATTAATTTGACCCTCTCTTCACTTGCACCAACTCCCCCTGCTCTTCTCACTGAACCAATGCAATTCGGAGGGAGGCACAGCCACAAAAGCAACAGCCTCACCTGGCCTTTGCTGTCATCAAGCATTTTCACGGCCTTTGCCTTATGCAGCATGTATATACTAACAAATGTCACTAAAATATATCTGTTTGATCTGAAAGCAGGTCAATACCATAACCCAGCAAAAGATACTCAAAACAAGACAATATTCTACAACAAAACTCACGAATTCCTCACACACGTCTAAGAGCCATCTTTAGGGCCATGCAAAACTCACTATAGTTATTAGTATCATGCTGAAACTTCTTGAACAGTTAAAGGACGTCTTAAGCTAAACATTGATACCAAATAGCTTATGTGGGTAACACTTCTGACATGAATTTTCCCTGACTTCATAATATATGCAATCCTTTCATTCATGGGGGGGGGAAGATCACAATCAACAACGTTACAGTTTGTCACATTTATGCTCTTTCAATGGGTATTCTAGTATATTTCATTGGTCAATGCTTCATATTTATAGTCTATCATACAAGACTCAAGATTTTTAAGCAAAAAGGTATTCACTATTCGCCTTTGGATATGGATAACTTAAATAGAACATTCGGTGTAATTTGATACATAATATTACTCTTATCTAACCACCTCAAAAAAGATTGGGTATATGACAGCAAAGCTTCAGCAATATAAATGATTATTATTATAAGCTAGTTCCCAAGGTTGCTTATGACACATAGTAAGAATTTCATTCCTTTCCCTGCAGGGAGTCATCAGCTGATGTCACAGAAATTGTCTTGACATCTGTCTGACGTCAGGTTATTTTAATACAGAGTAAGAATTGTATTCTCTTATTTCAATAGATTGTGCCTAACTATTAAATTATTTCTGTTTCAGCTTTTACGTGAATTTAAGCTCATCCAACCAGTGGAACTGGATGAGCTTATCACCTGAACAGCTCTGGATAGGTCTCAAGAATCGTCCCTGAAAAAACTCTTCTGAGACCCGGATTGGTGATGCCCTTGAGCAGACGAGTGAAAAGGTGCGTCTCTGTTTCTGTGCACTGTTTAATGTTATCTTTCTCTTAACCCTTAAATGAAGGGCATCACATGTCACAAATTCTTTGTTTAGCTTTTTGAAGTAGCTAGCAAAGATGCACATATCATCATGAGCAAATGACAGCTGTTTTGTATTTGAGCTCTCCTTCCTAGCTTTTTAGAGATTATAATGAAACCAATGGATTGACTGCCATAAAATATGCTATAAAATTGAGTCAATTTCAAATTAAAACTACTTTATATGGCCAAAATTATGAAATGTTGTGATAGTCCAGGAGCCAAGGAGATAAATTGGGCGGTTGGCTCACCCCGAGAGAGGAATGGACAATCTATACATCGTCGGAATCGCAAAATTCCATAGATTATGAAACTGGGGGATGCAGTTGGGAAAAGTGGTGCAATTTTTCACAAATTGGTTACCATGGCAACCAAGTCAGAATATTTTTTAATTAACCTTTATACCAGTAAAATTCATTTTTTAGGTATTTAATCCACAGCCAGACTTCATTCAACCAACCAGATATGTACAACCTCAATTAGAGATTTTAATGGTCATGTGACCTTTGGGGTCACATGACCATGCTGACTGCCATTCATGGTCGAACCTCAGAAATATGTATTTTTTCGCAATTCTATACTACAACTTTAATTTCTGCAGCAACAATATTGACACTACAGGCAAAAATCTGGTCTCATTGGAAAGCCCTTTTAGTAAGCTTCAATCTCACTCATAATTTGTATAGGTATCCATGGTAATTGGTTGCCATGACAACGAAGTTTAAAAAAACACAAATTCGATCTGAAATCTAAAAAATCATTGTTTAGGGATTTACTCCATGACCAGACTTCATTTAGCCAACTGAGCATGTATATGTTCAATTATAGATTATTATTGTCATGTGACCATTGGGTCATGTGACTATGCAGACCTTCATTGAGGGTCGAACCTCAGAAATATGCTATTTTTTTCACAATTTTATGAGAAATCTTTAACTGCTGCAGCAACAGTATTTACACTGCAGACACAAACTTGGTCTCATTGGAAAGCCCTTTTAGTAAGCTTCAATCTCACATATAATTTGTTTAGGTATCCATGGTAATTGGTTACCATGACAACAAAGTTTAAAAAAACACAAATTTCATCTGAAATATAAAAAATCAATTTTTAGGGATGAACTCCATGACCAGACTTCATTCAGCCAACCGAGCATGTATATGTTCAATTATAGATTATTTTTGTCATGTGACCATTGTGTCATGTAATTATGCGGACCTTCACTGAGGGTTGAACCTCAGAAATATGCTATTTTTTTACAATCTTATGCAAAATCTTTAACTGTTGCAGCAATAGTATTTACACTGTAGACACAAACTTGGTCTCATTGGGAAGCCCTTTTAGTATGCTTCAGTCTTTCTTATTATTTATACAGGTATCCACAGTAACTGGTTGCCATGGCAACAAAGTTTAAAAAATGCACAGATTTGACCTGAAATTTATAAAATAGAATTTTAGGGATTTACTCCACAACAAGACTTCATTCAGTCATCTATGCATGTGCCAGCTTAATTATGGATTTTATGGTCATGTGACATTTTGGGTCACATGACCATGTTGACAGCCATTGAGCGAAAACCTCGGAACATCCATTTTTCCAAATTTTTCTGCGACTTCTTTAGCTTTTACAGCAACAATATTATCACTACAGGCACAAATTTGCTCTCATTTGCGAGCCCTTTTTATAAGTTTTAATCTCACATATAATTTGCATATAGTATCAAAGGTAACCTACTGCCATAGCAATAGTGTTACAAAATACACAAATCTTTTTTCTGATTTGCGAAGTCTGAGAAATTTATTATTCGAGATTTACTTCACAGTCGAACTTCATTCATTCAACCTATCAGCTACTGGGTAAGTAAACTGCAATTTTCATGTGACCTTTGGGGCCATATGAACTGACTGCCATTCAAGACCAAATAAGAACTGGGCATATTTTCACAATTTTTATATAATAACTATCAACTCTTCAATAACAATTTTGACTCTACAAGCATAAACTTTGTCTCATTGAAAATAGCTGGGTAGATTTGTCATGAATAGGAAGGTAATTCTGCATTTGCAGTTACATATAAATTACAGAAGCATAAAATTTGACACATATTTTGATAACATCTTTAAATTTATGGGTGTGTTTGTTTCAAGTGATCTTAGTGATTTGGATCACAGATTCAGTGATCTGGATCCAGTTCTGTGGATTTGTGTGCTGGATCCAGATCAGGATCAGTGCTGGAAAAAAATGGATCTGTGAATCCAGATCAGGGTTCGCGTTTGTTTCAGACAGATTCAGATGATCTGGATCTGGATCCATGGTTCCTCAAATTTTCACTGCCAGATCCCCCAGTTCCCTGATCTGGATCACTGACGCATGAATCTTTCACCACGGCAGGATCAGTTCAGAAGGATCCAGATCACTTCACATCAGCTGAAACAAATGCCCTATATCCACAGTGTCACCTGTAAGTAAGTGAAACAGGCAATGTTTTACCATTGGGACAATACTGAAAAAATGTGTTGCATGACTAAGGACAATATTACAGGTTTGCGGGATACAAATGGCTACCGACTTTCTTTGCTGCAGCCAGAGTTATGTATGGGTCAAAATTTTTAATAAGTAAGTGAAACCACCCAAGGCCAATGCATTTCAATGAGGAGGAGAGTCCCCTCTAATGGCTACATTTCAGTGTTTCTGTGACCATGCAAGATTATTTCCTGGGAAAGGGCAACTATCTGAACATGAACGCCGTCAAATTAATATTGGCTTTACGACAAGCCAAAAACTGTAAGCCTCGCACCAAAAATGCTTCATGACAGTTCCCAGAAATCACATGACAACCTGACAAACTCAAAAAATTCTAAACTGATTGAATGTTTGTGAGACAAAAGCTAACGATGCAGGCATTTTTTGAGACATGTAGCGTCTGTAATCCCTGTGCAACGCCAATTTTTTTAATGTATGTCGCACCAGGGAGGTCATGTGCTTCTAGGATCATGGTAAAATTTCTTTGGGGCAGCACACATTTTTGAGTCATACGCTATGCCAGCTCAAGTGTACGCCATCTGTCTGGACCTCTCATAAGTAGCAGACAGATCCACCTCAAATTTCATTAGTTTGACTGAAAAGAACTGCCAGAAAGAGCATGGATCTTCTGAAACATTCATACAAGGAAGATAGTATGAGTCATACAACCATCTGAAGATGCTATAAGCCTTTTTCTGAAGGGAGAGGCAACACCGTAGGCAACCCAGGAAGAGGAAAAAGACTATACGATATTGTTATTCAGTGACTGGGCGATCACTTCGGGAAGTTATGAAGACGCTCATTTGAATGATTCCTATTTCATATCTCTTGTAAGAATTGAATGTTTTGGCAAAATAACATATTGAGTTTGCGTGGTTAACAGCTCTGGGCCACATTTCATGACTTCTGGTTACCATGAAAACAAATAACGGATGTTATTCCTATGATTTGAGTTTTTGAGGATTATTTGCATACTTGTAATTATCATCATTTTAAAATTGACCAAAAAAAATATCATGCAGTATGTCTGAATAACATCCAGCAAAATTTATGACAAACTTTTGCACATAAGCTCAATTATGAATTTTAATGGCCTTGTGAAATTTGGGGCCACATAAGCTCAAAAGACACCCGAGGCCGAGGCAAGGCTAAGGATTTGGCATCCGAGACCAAGCCAAGACAGAGGCTATCAAAATATGCCTTTTTCATCATTTTAAAGAATAGAAGAGCAAAATAACACCTTTTTGAGAACTATGGAAATTTACAAAAAAAAATGTTTGAGTCCCTAACAATTTGGTGAAGAGACATACTATACTTTTTCGAGGTCAAAAATGTTAATGCCTTGTATTAAAATGAATATTCCAGGAAAGGGAACTATGAAATTCAATTTGGTTAGCTGATATTAATGCCCATACATAGGCCTACACACACACTATTGTGCCCATTAGTTGTGGCATATTGGGCATGGAAATGAGACCTTTGGGCAAATTATAGTCTCGTTGGGCTAATTTTAGCACTGACAGGCCCTGTGGTTGGTTATTATTTTGAGCTTTTTGAGGGCTGCACTGCTACTTCTTCAAATGCTGATCTATTTTTACTAGAGATTGCATTTTTCATCCAAATTTTTGGCATCAGAAAACATGTTAAGGAAAAAAAATGTTTGGGGGGGGGTCACCATATATTTTTCATGGTGACAAATGCAATTTTTAGTTCAAAATCAAAAAAAGATCTCAATTTTAACATTAGAAACTAGATAGGAGCATATTTCCATATGCAAGACTAGCAGGGGGTCGGTCGGCAGCTTTTGCCCAGTACGCGAGTTTACCTCTGTGACTCCAAGACTAATTTGATAATGACTCCACATCAAAATAAAATAATCCAACAAAGACTTACATTACTGCCCATATATTTTCTCATTGTAAGGTGCTCTAAATATTGGTGACCTAAATAAAAAAACAAGCCTGTCGATTTTTAGGCTTTTATCTAATTGATAGACTTCATGAAGAGATGACCCTCATAGATTGACATCATCGAATGATATCATCCAGTGATATGATTGACTGATGTCTCTGACTGATACAATCCAATGGAATGATTGACTGACATCACTGACTCACTGATGGTACTGACTGACTGATATCACTGACTGACATCACCGGCTGATGTCACTGGCTGATGTCATTGACTGATGTCACTGGCTGACATCACCAGCTGACATCACTGGCACCAACTGGCTGATGTCACCAACTGACATCACTGGCTGACATCACAGGCTGATGTCACCAACTCACATCACTGGCTGACATCACAGGCTGACTTCACTGACTGATGTCACTGGCTGGCATCACTGGCTGACATCATCAACTGATGTCACTGGCTGACATTACTGGCTGACTTCATCGGCTGACTTGACATCACTGGCTGACATCACTGGCTGGCTGACATCACTGGCTGACATCACCGACTGACATCACTGGTTGACATCACTGACTGACATCACTGGCTGACATCACTGGCTGACATCAATGGCTTACATCACTGGCTGATATCACCAACTGACAACCCTAGCTGACATCACTGACTGATGTACCAACTGACATCACCGATAGCCATCACTGGCTGACATCACCGTCTGACATCACTGGCTGACATCACCAATTGACATCACTGGCTGACATCACTGACTGACATCACCAGCTGAATGACCAGCTGACATCACTGGTTGACATCATCGGCTGACATCACTGACTGACATTGATTGACATCATTGACCATATCATAACTATCAAAAGGGAGCTCCTAAACACAAGAGATAACTCCCAATAAGAAGAAGAGGAAGAAAGTCTAGTCACCTTGTGTAAATAGAGAGTACTACTACTGTGGTTGCCATGGAGATGGTAGAATCGGAACTGGACGACACCTAGTATCCCTAAAGACGAGCCCTGCTAGTCTAACTAGCCCTGCTAGTCTAATGAGGTGTCAAATGAATGCAGAGAAGTAGCACTGTATTGTGATTGTGGCACTTTAAAAAAAAATTCAACTCCTGTTCCACAGACCTTTAGTATAAACTGAGTCATTTTTTTGTTGAGCTAAAATTAGCGCTTTTTCGCTATAAAAAAATTTTGCCCATCCCATAGGCCTAAATATTTCTTCTTTTCCTTGACATATTAAGGAGCATTCTGGTCGATATTCAAGGCTATAATTAAGCCAACTGTCATAAAAATCAGCAGCAATGGAATCTTAGAGATATTCAAGTTTATCCAAAGGGGGACTTGTTTTTGTTGAACTGTTTAGACAGATAGCTGATGTTTTCAATTTAAAATGTCAATAACAACCTTGGGGGGAGAGAGGGTTCATGCATTGTTTGGCCAATGGGTCTCAATGTCAAATAATTCACACCTTTGGCCAAATTTAATGTCAATTTACAATGTTGCCAGATTTTCAGCCGCCCGGTTTCTATGGGAATTGTTCATGCGCTGCTTAAAGAGCTTACACGTTATTTTAACTTTGTTGGTATGATGTATGTTACCATGGAAACCTGTATGAATAATATGTGAGATTGAAACTTCCAAAAAGGGCTTTCCAATGGCACCAAGTTTGTGCCTGTATTAGCAATATTTACGCTGCAGCACTTAAAGTTATATAAAATTGTTTTGAAAAAAATGCATATTTCCGAAATTTGAGTCTGAATGAGAGTAAGCATGGTCATGTGACCCCAAAGGTCACATGATCATAAAAATCTTTAATTGAGGTTATACATATAACTTTGGTTGAATGTAGTTTGATTGTAGAGTAAATCTCTAAAAATCAATCTTATAGATTTCAGGTAAAATTTGTACCTTTTCAAACTTTGTTGCCATGGCATCCAGTTGCCATGGATACCAGTATAAATAATAAATAATAATAAAGACTGAAGCATACTAAAAGGGCTTTCCAATAAGACCAAGTTTGTGTCTGCAGTGTAAATAGGTACTGTTGCTGCAGCAGTTAAAGATGTTTCATAAAATTGTAAAAAAAAAGCATATTTCTGAGGTTCGACCCTCAATGAAGGTCTGCATAGTCACATGACCCAATGGTCACATGACAATAATAATCAATAATTGAACATATATATGCTCGGTTGGCTGAATGAAGTCTGGTCATGGAGTTAAGGTGACTCAAGCGTGGTACACTGCACATACTTCTGAGCAGCCTGGTTGCCTAGCAACATAGCGTCACCACTGCTGCAGGCCCTTAAAAAGTTGTGACGTTACCATTTTCTGCTCTCTTTTTTTTAACAGCATGGCAGCCAGTAATTTGCTATTTAAATGAGATCTAATGCAGCTAGAAGCATAATTATTTTTTTATTGAATGCAGTAACACCTACTCTATGCTAATTCAAAGTTTCAGCTTCTCGTCTTTATCAAAAGAATTTTCTCAACTAATTTCAGTCAACTGTGTCTAAAATTGTCTTTATTTCTTTAAATTGACATTGGCATAGTCATGGTACTGCAGTTAAAAAACGACTCGGTGAAATTTTTTTATTTTTGGACATTTGTTTGACAATAACCTGTTTATGATATATGCAAATTAAAAAAAAAATCTGTATGATCGTTTTCCTAAAATTTGATTACTGCCAAAATTGATGCATGCAAAATCTGCAATTAATTAGTGTGTTTGTGCCCTTTGAGCTCTTACAGAAAAAAGTATTTTAACCTTTTTCTTCAAATTTGTGGCAAATGTATTGGTTTACATCCTTTGGAAGACAATTTCTGACATTTTTGTGTGACAAATGCATGTAATGCTTTATTCTGTGGTACATAACCAAAAACTCAATTTATAACTTTTAAGCAGTCATCAGGCCAAACATGCTGTTACCATGGCAACCAAACGAGTCGGTGAAATTTTTTTATTTTTCATTTTTGGAATGTATGGGTCCCATAGACTACCTGTGCAAAATTTTAGAAAAATCTGTATGATCAAACTACCACGCTTGAGTCACCTTAATCCCTAAAAATTGATTTTTTATATTTCAGATGAAATTTGTGTTTTTTTAAACTTCGTTGTCATGGCAACCAATTACCATGGATACCTATACAAATTATATGTGAGATTGAAGCTTACTAAAAGGGCTTTCCAGTGAGACCAGATTTTTGCCTGTAGTGTAAGTATTGTGGCTGCAGCAATTAAAGTTGTAGTATAGAATTGTGAAAAAATGCATATTTCTGAGGTTCGACCATGAATGGCAGTCAGCATGGTCATGTGACCCCAAAGGTCACATGACCATTAAAATCTCTAATTGAGGTTGTACATATCTGGTTGGTTGAATGAAGTCTGGCTGTGGATTAAATACCTAAAAAATGAATTTTACTGGTATAAAGTTGAATTAAAAAATATTCTGACTTGGTTGCCATGGTAACCAATTTGTGAAAAATTGCACCACTTTTCCCAACTGCATCCCCCAGTTTCATAATCTACAGAAGTTTGCGATTCCGACGATGTATAGATTGTCCATTCCTCTCTCGGGGTGAGCCAAATCCTTAAATAAAGCACTTTTGAGGTCTTGGCTCCCAGACTATGAAGAGTGTTTCAGAATCAGACAAGAAGTTAAAACTTGTTGTTTCAATCTGTTCATGAAACCAATGCAATAGACACTGCATAATATTATGCTTATGAACTTATGAAAAGTAACATGGTGATTGCTTGTTTTCAGGAAGCCAAGTGCTCAACAGCAAACCTTGAAGAATTATGGTCCATCTAAAAGCCCATTGGACACACGTCAGCGACCATTGGCATTCCAGATGATAACAGTGTGTGCCTTTTCCCTGGTTCTTTCTTGCGTTAATGCTTATTACCGGGTGTACGACATCCGGCGTTCACCAACATTTAGAAGAACATTTTCACGTTTATGGACTATTACATTGCATTCTTCATGGACTACTACATCAACAAATGTATCATATCAGCATGAGTATATCTAAATATGAAAATATGTA
Source organism: Platynereis dumerilii (assembly GCA_026936325.1). Lineage (NCBI taxonomy): Eukaryota > Metazoa > Annelida > Polychaeta > Phyllodocida > Nereididae > Platynereis > Platynereis dumerilii. Next base: position 18,673,206 of record JAPTHN010000002.1, on the reverse strand, counting down.
TTTCATTTTTGTTTTTTATGTGTTTTGTGGTTTCCTGGTGTTTATATTTGAAAATTTGAATAATAGTTATACACTTGTTATTTCTTCCTACATTTATATATATATTTTTATGCATGCTAATTTCATTTTCTTCTTGTTTGAAGTTCTATAAATAGATATACATGAATAAATAAAGTCAAATGCCTTTCTACTCTCTTTCTGCTTGGATGTATTTTACCCCTGTGACCTCAAAATATACAAAAAAGGAAATTTGTCAATAAACAAGAATTTTTTTTGTACGAAACACCAATGGTAAGGTTAAAAAAATCGTACCTGGATATTTGAAAATCTTATTATGGTTTTCCAGCAAACCAGCTAACTTTTTATTTAAATTCTTTATTTGGTTATGAAAGCCCTATGGGAATGATGAGACTATCCAATTGATTACTAGAAAAACCCATTTGGGTTTAATATATGCTCCATGATGGAATAATGTAAATCCAGTTATGGATATTTGTAAAACCTAAAAAGGGTGAATATTTACTTCACTTGGTTTCTATAAAAACCAACGATGAATATGTACAAATCCAACTAATGAAATATTTGATTATTCTATAAACCACAAATGGTTTAATAAACAACCAGAATATTGGTGTTGAACAGTCCTTCATAGGTTTCTTCATAAACCACTAAAGGTTTTATATCATTCCAATGTGGATTTTAAGATGGTGGTTTTTTAAACATCCACATCAAGAGGGTTTTTTAAAAAACCAGAAGTGGTTTTATACTGGTGACAAGCCAAAAAACCACATATGGATGTTTGTGTAACCTTTTTTTGTGAGTGTGTGGATCTGCGCTTGCATCAGCTGCAACAATCAGATTTTGATTGCACTGGCAGCGCAGCTAAATTTTTCATACTAAACTCAACAATTTAGGTGTGTAAATCACCATAAAATTTATTGCATAAACACAATTAATTGTGAACATAGATGTTCATCAACAGCTTCAAAATTTTTCAAAGTACTCTCTGTGGCATGAAACACATTTTTATATCCTTTCAATGCACTTGGTGAAGCAATTTTTGAAGTCCTAACTTAGAAAAGCCCGGGAAATGGCATGTCACATGTCCTAATTTGGAGCATATCTTTTACCTCTCAGCTCATCTTTTAGATTAAGGAATAAACAAAAGTCACATGGTGCGAAATCATTGTCAAGGTATCTTAAAATGATGTCCTGATGAGATCCTGGGTTTGTGTACCATTCTTTCCTGTGAGAACACACAATTTGATTGAAGCTCTCAGATCGCGTTTCGGGTCCATGTAAAATGCTCCTCCAAAATCATTCTTCACTGTGCAAAAATCAGGTCTAAATGGCTAAACACTGGATTGGCACAGCATTGTGACGTCATAAATTTACAATCACAATTGCCAATATGCCCTGCACAGGTCTGCAGTCCTTTTCAACATAATTTGACCCTAGATTTCAGGGAAAACACAATGCCAAGTCCAATAGAAAAATGAGCTGCGCTGGGTTCCCTATCTTGCCGTTTCCATGGCAACAAAATAACAACTTATATATATGGTGTCCCAAAGATGCTTGGCAATTTTTTTCCTTGATACCTGAAGATGCATTCCTGAAAATTTGAAGACTCTAGCTCAGTCATAAGCATCTCTCAGAAAAATTGGTCAGAACTTTCTGAACGCCCCTCGTATGCTCCCTTTTCCATCATTGTGGAAGTCTGCAGTTGCCCTCCCAGTTTCAATCATTTGGGTTGCTCTCCTAGTTCTGGGCCATTTGATTAGTCATAGGCCCCCTGCAGTGCAAGAAATTCTTTCAAGGATAGCAAGTTGTAGTGATTGAAATTGCAGATGTAATGGTAGCCCCAGTTTTACGAAGAGTAAAATATATCTGTCCGAGGATATGCATGAAACAGTTATTTTATTTAACCAGGCTGAACAAGTGAATCCTTCTTACCTATATCTACAATGTATTTTGAGTGGTAGGTGATGTTGCTAATCTATATTCTACAAGCAAATGGATAGTAGTAAGTTAGTAACTCAATGATGATGTCAAAATACATCCCGATTAATGAAATATCACAATAGGCAAACATTTGCATGGCAACATCAAATTGACATACCAAAAAAAAAGAAGGAATGTACAGTTGTATACTCAATATGTTATACCCACTGCAGTATAAACATTATGGAGTATAAAAGTATAGCGGATACTTAAGGAACTCTACTGCGATCCACATTACGTGTGTCCATTACAAGGAAGAGATGTCAATTTCTACCACTTTCCTCCAACCCAATATTATTTGCATCATCATGGTAATGGCTTTTAGTAACTGCCATGAACTGTTGTAATTGCACCTCCAAACCACAACAGTCCTATATCCACGGCAGCAGTAAATGCATGTGTACCTGTGACATGACAAGCAATAAATGCTTGGGGTGATGCACTGCTAATTTGTAAAGTTAGTTGTAATTTGTTCCATCAGTAGCATTTGTTTCTCTCTGACCACAGACATTCAAAGTAGACTCAGGCATAAATATAAAGAATAACATTATCATAGTGCATGAGAAAATTTAAAATCAACACACGGACCACACTTTCTGTTTTTGACCATATGGGGCTTTCAGGTAAAATTTCACAGGATAATGGTTTTGGACCATTTATAGTTTGAGAAGCATTTGATTTTGTGATTAAGCAAGCAAGATTACTACTTCAAAAATTTGACTAACAAGATGACAATCTTTGACACCAACTAATACAGCATTTTTTAAATGTTCCACCTGCAAAATGTTCCTGTCGGAATATCTTTCGCATTCGGAATACAATCTTTGAAAATACTGTTGGCACCAAATTCCTTTCACAATCAAGAATGAAGGCAGTACAATTTGCCATTGTAAGCATGATTGCATTTCTGATTTTCCATCACCAGTATGTCTTCTTCCATCCTTGACCAGGAGCTCACTGACATACTACATTGCTATCGGTTTACAATGTGCACATGGCCAGAAACGATTAGCACCAGTTGGAGCTTTGAGAATATTGATCTTTGGAGAAATACGAGGGGTTAAGTGCACCCAACCCACAGCCACTATCACTCTTTACACTGGTTTGGGCTCATCCCTTCACTCAATTAGAGTAATGTGGTCTCTTTGCCACTTCTATTGCCCTCCTCAATCTAGGTGTCTTCAATGACTCGTTATTGTGAACTTGGGGTGGTGGGATTCCACCTTTGAACTGTGCTTTTCATTTGCAGCAAAATCAATGGCGACAATTGATGCCCTGTTCAAACCAAGAGCAGTACATTGTGTCATCTTTCAACATTTATGTTAGAAAGTATCATGTTATTAAAATTGAATAACTCCTTGTGATTGTTAAATCACTTTGGAATATTGTAGACCAATGGCTTAAATCACAACAGACAATATCTGATTGGACATCAATTGAAAATCGCATGGTATTGTGCTCATTGTTTACGGCGCACTGTGCTATAATATCCACTTAATCCACAGTGAAATACCACTTTTGCATCTCAAATAAATATCAAGCAACACCAAAATGGCATTGAGACAGCATTGCATATAATGATCATTTCTAGGTTAAAAAGGACACATGACTACCCGACCTTTGCTCATGACCTGTCTGACATTGACCCTTTGAATTGATATTGTAAATGCAGATCATGTCTATTGCCCCAGGATGACTTCAAACAAATCTTTTGTCAAATTTATGCTCATAGCAGCTGTGTTCAGTCCTGAAAAGCTGCACAAGGGAACAGGGAATGAAAGCACGCTAGACTGCAAGATACCCTTGAGAAAACAACAGTACTTTGGTGATGTTACACACTGTATATATATGGTAAAGAATAAAAACTTTTTTTCGACTAAGGTGCTTTGAAACAAATCGAAAACATTGTTTCGATGTAACTCTAGTTTGGCATATTTTCATACCAGAAACTAAACAAGAAATGGTTTAACAGTTGTGTGGTAGCCTTGCCTTGAAAATATTAACATTTCACTAAATGGTCTAAAATAGACCAGATTTTTCCATTTTCTTAATTCAGTTGGTAGACTATCATTTATCGCTAACATGTTCGATGATCAGTGTGTTTGAAGAATAATTTTGGAAAAGAGATTCAGTAACAATGTACTATTATACTGGAGTTCAGCTATAATGATATATCTTTCAGAAGATACTAAGAATCTGATCTGCATTGGAAGATGTAGACCGCCAGTAGCATTGTGCTTGTTGGCAGTGTTGGAAGTCTCGAGGCTGTGCTCGTCCTTGAGGCTGGTTTGGGGGCACATATTGATGGCCTCGGCCTCAGTCTTGGATGCCAAATCCTTGGCCTTGGCTTGGTCTTGGGTGTCTTTGGGCCAGAGTTGTCGTCCACGAGACAGGCTGCATTTTTGCGGTCTCAGTGTCTGAGGCTCATGCATTGGTCTCAGTCTCGACTACAGATGTCCTGGCCTTGACTTCGACACTGCCTGTTGGTTTGATATGTGATAGAACTGCAGATTGGCAGCTGCCGTAGTGTGAATGACAACATTACTGGTGCCTAGGGAATGGCAGACACACATAGAGCCGAGCATTGGGACTATGAGCAAATTTCGGCCTGTGACTGTTTGCTATTCATGTTTGCCTCTCCTCTATTTCATATCAGATGTCATTTTTTTGGGATAGCGCTCGATCAAAATATTTGAATGGAGTTCTCATAATGATTTCATAGCAAAGAAAGTATCAAAAAAAAAAAAATTTCCATCAAATGTTCTACAGAACATTTATCACCCACCGATTGGACCACATCTCAATTATGGAACTATGATACGGATGGGAAATAAGATCTTCAAAATGCAGAAAAAAAAGGCAGTCAGGATAATTAAAAAAAGAATATAATAGTCACACTAGTAAGCAAGTTAGACAAATTAAAATAATATTTAGAATAACATGGTCGGTGTGATTGCATCATTTGAAATTATGTTACCAATATTAAAATGATACTTGATATTTTCTCTCAGAAATGTTACAAAGAAATACCTATAATCGTAATTTAAGTGCAAGAAACTGTCACTATCGTCTGCCTATCATATCAAAACCATTTTCCTTGATTCCTTTTATGTTGAGTGTGAAATTGATAATTGTTATGTTTGCAACAGAGCAGTTTGATTGGTGTCTGTTCAGCATCGGGCCACTGTGCTGGTTTTACCTAAGAAGCATATATTTGAAGTCATGACTAAATTATATTGGCGAAGTTCTGATGTTAATATGTAATCTGCCAAGGCAGGAGAGAGCGGTAAGCAACTCTCCATATAGCAAGTCAACACTGTTGAAAGAATTGACATCTTTTGTTGTGAAGTAGCAGTGAGCCTGCAATTTGACAACTCTAAATCAGTGCTCATGATTTTCGGCTGCGAGGGGCGCCACCGTAAAATAATCAGGATGTCGTAAAATCATTCGGGAATCATTTTCGTTAATTATGGTTTTTAAAATTGGTAATGATGAGCATGGCATATGGGGCTTTTAAGAAAGAAATCTGAGTGGTTGTTATTCACTTACATGTACAAAAATATTTTTTGGAACAATACGGCAGCTCCACATTTACGACAATCAATGACATGTTTTTCTGAGAACGATAGACTCCCATTCTTTTTCAGTGCGCACCTGACTAGTGTGGGAAGGATCGCCTTTGGCGGAAAATTTCTCTCGCTTACCGCACTATCAATTATAGGTGTCTCAACTTTCAATTATTAACTATGGCTTCTAGTCCTTCTCACTGGAGGCAGGAAATAACTTGCTAAATTAAGTTATGATTATTTATAGAGCAGGATGGTTGACCTCTTGATTGTGACATGAGTAGTGTAGAGATTTCCGTCAGATATCGTGAGATATGGAGTGATGATCTGTTGATTTATTGTTAAATTCATTATACTACATAAAGTTGTGTAGCACAGTTCTGATTGAAATTTAAGCATTTTAAATTAAAACATGATAAATCAGTAGTCATAGTATCTGGTCCATTTATTAAAATCAATAGATTTTCGATAGTGTTAAAGAATGAAAGTTATAAATACACTAAAGCTCTGGTTCTGCTGCTTCTGCAGAATCTAAAACCTGCCACATCAATTTTCTTCGTAATTACTAACTAGAAAGAGAAAATAATTCAACAGATAATTAACACGTAAAGATAATAGGATTACATCAAAAGGCCATAAGTACATCGCTACTTTATGTATATTTATAGTGTCATCCTGCATTAGTGCACGGTGGTTGAGTAAAACACAATGGTAGCGTACAATAGCTAGGCTTTAACTTGAAAACGATATACTACTTCTTAAACAAGGACATTTAGCAACTTATATATGTAGGCAGTCTTGAAATAATATTGGAATTGCATTGAGCCAAGAGTAGCCTGCATACTGATCATGCCTTGGCGGAAATGGACCGACACTAAAATGTAGGACATATGACCCACTGTCCTTGGCTCATGGCTTGTCAGACCCTGACCTCATTTGTAGTTATTAGCTGAATATAGGTCATGTCAACTGCCACTGGGATGTCTTTGAATAAGCGTTACATTGACAGATCTGGGCTTGCATCAGCTCAAGATACTCAGCAACCTAGCGTAGCATTTGCACACTCAATACACTAAACACTGCTGCGTGAAACGGTGTGGAACTCATTGGAATGATTAAAGACAGCTTGATATGGAATTCTGACTATTTTACAAGGCTATAAATGGTACTGCAAATCAACTGCCTATGGACAGGACACTGTTGGAGCAGTTGTCCACCAATTATCATTCACCCAAATGCCTCCAATAAAAAAATAGAAAATTTGTAAAAGTTGCTTTTGGATTGTTTCATGAATTTTATAGGGCTGGTTGTATTTTATACATATCAATAAATAAAAAAATTATTTATAAAGCTACTATTGACACTAGCATCATGCAGAGCGTGGAGAAAACTTTCACAGCTGAAATCTGCGGTTGCCTTCCCATTATCTGGGACCTCTCTCCTGGTTCTGGGCCATTCTGAAGAGACAAGAGGCCAGAGTGCGACAGTGCATCCTTTAGTGATTGTTGATTGAAATTGAAGATGAAATTGCAGCCCCAGCTTTAAGAAGAGTAAATCTGTCTCTAAAAAGAACGCTTGAAACTCAAATAAGGAAATACTCATTTAATTATATGACTGAGGCCAACAAAGGAATCCACAGTATTCCACACTTCATTCAGGGTGACAGTCAATCTTTTTAGATAATTTATTATAGCACTGACAAACCAATTGGATGCAAAGAGCAAATCAATTGTTGATGTGACAAAGACGGGATATCCCAGTAGACAAGATGTCATATAAGTCAAACGGTGTTAGAAAAAGTAGAATAAACATCAGTATGCTCAATTGGTAATACCCACAGCTTTTTCTTGGGTCAACATCATGGGGCATAAAAGTACAGTGGATGCTTAAGTAAATCCATTTCCATCCACATTGCATGTGTCCATTACCACGCACCAGGAAGTGATGTTAATTGCAACTGCTTCCCTCCGACCCAGTCCTGTTTCCTATCATCATGCTAATGGCTTTTAGCAAAAGCTATGAGCTGTGGTTGCTGCATCTCCAAACCATAAAATGTGCAATATCTATGGCAGTAAATACATGTGCACCTGCAAAGTAACAATATTAACCTGCAGTAAATGCTTGAGGTTGTGCCCCACCACCCATGAGCATAAAATGTTATGTATTTCTGCTTATCCATTTCAATTACGTCTTCTTCCGTCCTTGACCAGGAGCTCACTGACATACTACATGGCTATCGGTTTACAATGTGCACATGGCCAGAAACGATTAGCACCAGTTGGAGCTCTGAGAATATTGATCATCGGAGAACTACGAGGGGTGAGTGCACCCAACCCATAGCCGCTATCACTCTTTACACTGGTTTGGGCTCATCCCTCCACTCAATTAGAGAAATGTGGTCTCTTTGCCACTTCTATTGCCCTCCTCAATCTAGATGTCTTCAATGACTCGTTACTTTTGTGAATTTGGGGTGGTGGGAATCCACCTTTGAACTGTGCTTTTCATTTGCAGAAAAATCAAGGGCGACAGTTGATGCTCTGTTCAATCCAAATGCAGTACATTGTATCATCTTTCGACATTTGTGTTAGAAAGTATCATGTTATTTGAATACACCGCATCTGACGAAATTACGCAAGTAGCTTAATTCGCAGCAGTATGAAAACTTCTTGGCCCAACAGTGTATCCTTTTAACATAATCATTGGACTGGGCTTAGAAATATTCCTTGTGACTTTCATCAAGTTTCATTCAGGCAAAGTTGACTTACGCCATATATTCAAATATTTTGGTGTCTGACAAAATTACGCAAAAGCAACATAGTAAGTGGAAAGACACTACAAAAGTTTAATTTTCTAATAATTTTACCCAAGACATTAGCGTTACATCATCTGAATACTATTCGCATCAAAAAATTTTGCTTACTTGCTGTCACTGCAAAACAATATGCATAAATTGCCTCCATTGGAATGACATTGATTTTGCATAATTTTTTTAAGTTTATGCTCCCCAAAACCTCAAAATGGTTCCAGTCAATTGAAAAATGCTTCTAGCAGTCACATAATTCTGTCTATTTAGATGAGTGAAAAAGAAACTGAACTAATGTCTCTTACTATGAAATGGCCAGCAATAAAAAATTATATCAGTGACCTGCCATTGGAATTGCATTGTGTTTACGATGTGCAGTTTCTTATTCGACAGTTTGTCAATTTCCAATGCACAACTTATCTCTCAGTTTAACCCGAATTAATCAATATCAGATGGTAACTTTTGAAGGCATTTTTCAAAGGATCAGAACTTTTTTGAGATTTTAGAGAGCATAAATTTGAAAAAAATATGCAAAATCAATGTTATTCCAATAGAGGCAATTTATGCATATTGCTTGGCAATGACAGCAAGTAAGCAAACTATTTTGATATGAATAGTAGCCAAGTGATGTAACGCTAATGTTTTGGGCAAAATTATTTGAAAATTAAACTTTCCTACTGCCCCCCAGTCACCATGTTGCTTTTGCATAATTTCATCAGACACCAAAATATTTGAATATATTGCATAACTCAACTTTGCCTGAACGAAACTTTATGAAAGTCACATGGAATATTTCTAAGCCCAGTCCAATGATTATGTGAAAAGGATAAACTGCTGAGCTCAACAGTTTTTGTACTAATGCGAAATAAGCTACTTGCGTAATTTCGTCAGATGCGGTGTAATTCCATTGTGATTTGTTAAATTACTTTTGAATTACATCGTAGACCAATGGTATATATCACAACATACAATATCTGATTGGACATCAATTGAAAATCGCATGGTATTATACTTGTGATCATTGTTTACGGCGCACTGTGCTATATATCCACTTCATCCACAATGAAATACCACTTTTGCATCTCAAATAAATATCAAGCAACACCAAAATGGCATTGAATCAGCATTGCATATAATGATCATTTCTAGGTCAAAAAGGACACATGACTACCTGACCTTTGCTCATGACCTGTCTGACATTGACCCTTTGAAGTGATTGGTTGAATGCAGGTCATGTCTATTGCCCCTAGGATGACTTCAAACAAACCTTTTGTAAATTTTATGCTCATATCAGCTGTGTTCAGGACTGCAAAGTTGCACAAGCGAACAGGGAATGAAAGCACGCTAGACTTCAAGAGACCCTTGAGAAAACAACAGTACTTTGGTGATCGTACACACTGTATATATGGCAGAGAACAAAAACTTTTTTTCGGCTGAGGTGCTTCGTAACAATAAAAAAAAAAAAGGTCTTGATTTAACTCAAGTTTGGAACATGTTCATGCCAGCAACTAAACGGGAAATCATTGAACAGTAGTTTTCGATTGTTTGGTAGCCTTGCCTAAAATATTTCAACATTTTAACTCCTGGGCACAGAAATAAAAAACAACAAGATTTTTCCATTTTTTATAATCAGTTAGTAGATTATCATTAGCCTTTAAGATGACCGATGATCAGAGTGTTTGAGGAATGATTTTGGAAAGGAGATTCAGTAACAATGCACTAGTACACTGGAGTTCAGTTATGCTGATATATCTTCCAAAAAATACTAATTATATTATCTGATCTGCATGGGAAGAATTCTAGCGTCCAAAGGGAAAACCTAGTAAGTCACAAATTGGGTCAAATTGAGTTAAGGTCAAAATATAACTTCTGAGACATGTTTCTATATATTCTTTAAGTTTAGATTTTCAAGAAGTGGCCCGTTACCCCAGAATGACACTGGCAAATCACAGTAAGCCTATCTCTTACTGCAAGAACTGGAACTTCAAAGTGGATTATCTCAGAAACTCCAAAATGTGACTTACTAGGTTTTCCCTTTGGACGCTACAGATGTAGACAGCCAGTATCATTGTGCTTGTTCACTGTAAATTTTGAATTTTGAGTTAGCTTAATTGATTGAGTGAGATGGTTGCACAATTCCTTTGAGCCAAGATAGCTTGTTGTTTGCAAGTTATAACAACATAAAGATTATCATAACTCAAAACAGCAAGCTATCATGGCTCAAACAAATTGTGCAACCGTCTCACTCAATCATTTGAGGTAACTCAGAATTTCAGAATTTACAGTGTTGGCAGTATTGGAGGTCTCGAGGTTATGCTTTTCCTTGAGGCTGGCTTGGGGGCCATATATTGATGGCCTACCCCTATGTCTTGGATGCCCAATCCTTGGCATTGGCTTGGTATCGGTCTGTCGTAGGGCCAGAGTTGTCGTCCTCGAGACAATGCCGCATTTTTATTGTCTCAGTGTCCGAGGCTCATGCCTTGGTCTCAGTCTCGACCACGGATGTCCTGGCCATGACTGCAACACTGACTCTTGGTTTGATATGTGATAGATTTGCAGGTTGGCAGCTGGCATAGTGTGAATGACAACATTGCTGGTGTCTAGGGAATGGCAGACACATACTGATCATGCCTTGGCGGAAATGGACAGACACTAACATGCAGGACATATGACCCACTGTCCTTGGCTCATGGCTTGTCAGACCCTGACCTCATTTGCAGTGATTGGCTGAATGTAGGTCATGTCAACTGCCACCGGGATGTCTTTGGACAAGTGTTACATCGACAGATCTGTGCTTGCATCAGCTGAAGTACTTAGAACTTGACATTTGCATCGGCCAGATCAGGAAGAAAGTCAGTTTCGCAGGAGATACTCAGCACCCTAGCGCAGCACTTGCACACACAATACACTACACACTACAGCATGAAATGGTGTTGAACTCACTGGAATGATTAAAGACAGCTTGATATAGAATTCTGACTATTTTACCCTGAGAGTACAAGCAAATGAAATGTCCTATGGACAGGACACTGTTGGAGCAATTGTCCAATTATATAATTATCACTCACCCAATACAGGAAATTTGTAAAAGTTGCTTTTGGATTGTTTCATGACTTCTATAGGGCTGGTTGTATTTCATACATATCAACAAAGAATTTATCCATTAAGCTCCTATTGATACTAGCCTAATGCAGAGCATGGAGATAATCTTGCCTTCCCATTATCTTGGACCTTTCTCCTGGTTCTGGGCCATTTGTCTGGGGCTCCCTACAGTGCCAGTGATTCCTTCTGAAGAGGCAAGAGGCCAGAGTGCAACAGTATGTTCTTGAGTTATTTTCGATTGAAATTGTGAATGTGATTACAGCCCAAGCATAAATTTGTTCCTGAAATGGATGCTTGAAACTCAAATAGGGAAATACTTATTTAATTATGTGATTGAGGCCAACAAAGGAATCCACAGTATTCCACACTTTGTTTGGAGTGACAGTCAATCTTTTTTAGATAATTTCCATTGGAACACAAAGAGCAAATCAATTGATAATGTGACAATGACGGCACATCCCAGTAGACAAGATGTCATAATAGTCAAACGATATAAGAAAGAGTAGATTATAAAACAGAATGCTCAATTGATAATACCCATAATACCCATGGCTTTTTCTTGGGTCAGCATCATGGGACATAAACGTACAATGAATACTTAAGGAAATCCATTTCCATACACATTGCATGTGTCCATTACCACGCACCAGGAAGTGATGTTAATTGCAACTGCTTCCCTCCGACCCAGTCCTGTTTCCTATCATCATGCTAATGGCTTTTAGCAAAAGCCATGAGCTGTGGTTTTTGCATCTCCAAACGACAAAATGTGCAACATCTATGGCAATAAATGCATGCACTCTAAAAAATGTCGGGACAAAATTGGTTTTTTAGATTCAAAATGGTTTTTTGAAAAACCAAATTTCAATGCAAAACCAAAATGGATTTTAAAAAAAATCCATTTTTGTTTTTTTCATTGAAATTTGGTTTTTCAAAAAACCATTTTGAATCTAAAAAACCAATTTTGTCTGAAATTTTTTAGAGAGTGTGCACCTGCAAAGTAACAATATTAACATGCAATAAATGCTTGAGGTTGTGACCCACCACCCATGAGCATAAAATGTTATGCATTACTGCTTATCCATTTCAATTACGTCTTCTTCTATCCTTGACCAGGACCTAACTAACCCCTTACAATGTGCACATGGCCAGAAACGATTATCACCAGTCAGAGCTTTGAGAATATTGATCTTTGGAGAACTACGAGGGGTGAGTGCACCCAACCCACAGCCGCTATCACTCTTTACACTGGTTTGAGCTCATCCCTCCACTCAATTAGAGTAATGCTGTTCCCTTTGCCACTTCTATTGCCCTCCTCAATCTAGATGTCTTCAATGACTCGTTACTTTTTGCCAACTAACAGTGATGGGCCTTCACCTTGGAATTGTTGTCTTTGATTTTCTACTAAATCAATATAGTCAATTGATGCGCTCTTTTATTACTTGTAAATTCAATAAAGCTTATCCTCTTTCCAAATTTGTTCAAACTTGGGAAAGTATCAGAGTATTAAACAAGACTACTTCCTTCTATTTGTAAACTTGGAATAACTTTCGCTTTTTTTAAAACATATTTTTGTAAACACAAGGTTTAATGCTGGAGATGCCTGACCACTCATGTGCATGCAATTGGTAAGAATAAAACGATTAAAATTATAATGTGCTGGCGACCCTCCAGTACTTAGCGGCACATACTGATCATGTCCTGATCAAAAAAGAAAACATGACTGAATGAACTATGCTCATGACATGTCTGACCTTGTTCTCAGAACTGTAATCCATATTGACCAAAAAGAGAGTTTTCACTTGCTGAGTTGCATTTTGACTTTTTTTAAAGCAAACGGTTTGTGAAGCCAACTGGATTTAGCCAAAATGATACGTACAAGTTGAAAACATAAACTTGAGGTTTTTACCATCGGCCAATTCGGCCATGTTCACATGGCCTGGGTATTGCAGAGGGCAGCGGCGTCCTTCCGTCTGTTGCGCTGTCCGTCTAGCTGTCTGTCTAGCTGTCTGTCCGTCTGTTCACCATCCTTGTGTACACATCCTCCCCACGCAAGCCCTGCTAAAATTGCCAGGGATTTCTGCTATTTTCAACCTCTTCTGTGATTGGCCGCTTATTTAGGTCATAAGCATTTTGCATGCAGATTTAGTCGGATTATGGACACTTAGAGGATTACTGGCAACTGAGAAAAACAGTGTAAAACAAGCAAACTTTCAAACAGTTTCATTTCAGAACTGTGAAAACACATAATTCAATGGAATTTTCGGAACTGTGATAGCACCTTACAACAATACACAATTTCTCCATATGTAACAGTGTGAAACAGATGCAACAACTGGGTCAGTTAATTAAGTATTCATGAATTAGCAAAGGTTATGGGCCATTTTGTCATGGTATGACTTGGGATGATGTGTGTACAAGATAACTCAATTTGTATTAATCCTAGGAACATGAAACTAAGAGGGATTGTGTATCGGGGCAAGACCTCGAATAAGTTCTGACTTGAGTGACCTTGACCTTCAACTGTGACCTTGGCGGCCATATTTGTGAAAAGCTTGTGTACATGATAACTCCAGTCATATTAATCCTAGAATCATTGAACTAGCATTGATTGTGTATCACAGTAAAACCTTGTATGAATTCTGACATGAATGACTTTGACCTACTTCTGTGACCTTGGCAGATATATTTGTGAATTTCTTGTGTCACACGATAACTCCACTTGTATTCACCCAAGGATAACCAAACTAACAGGTACTATGTATCATAGTAAGACCTTGATGAATGAGTTTCGACATCAGTGACCTTGACCTATATCTATGACCTTGGCTGCCATATTTGTGAAAAACTGATGTACATGACAACTCCAATATTATTCTCCCTAGGACCACCAAACTCACAGGGATTTTGTATCACAGTAAGACCTTGAATGAGTTGTAACATGAATGACCTTGAACCATTTCTGTGACCTTGGTGGCCATATTTGTTAAAACTTTATGTAGGCCCTACATGATGACTCATCACAGCAACAGAATCTATGGCCGAGGGTAGCACTTGCGTAAGCAGGTATATTTAGAATTGCTGTACTGCTAATATGTAATAACACTAATATAAGTTTACTATTCATCTTACACAGTATTATTTTAAATGCAATTATGCATGCTCAGTTAATTCCTCCTAATTTAGATGGAGCATAAGTTCTGCAGTATCAAATGACAAGACACTTCATAGAATACTTCTCGGTCATGAAATCTCTCTGGCCTTCATACAAACTACTAAGGGAAATGTTTGACAGTTGTTTGGCCTTGGGTGGCAGCCTTGCCCAGAGAAGATTTGCACATTTCTACCAAGGTTTGCATGGGAACAAGAAATAACAACCAACATGATTTTTCCATTGTCCAAATTCCGTTAGTATATTCTCATATACCTTTCAGATAATGGATGATCTGTGAGAATCAGCAAAGATTGTCAAATTGAGACTCAGTAGTACAGGGATGATGGAGTTTCAGTTAGATGCCGATAATAATCCAGGAAGTAAAGGTGCTGAGTAGTTGATCTGAACAAAACGATCTGTGTAAACAGCCAATTGGTTGATTTATTTCTGCTGGTCTGATACACATCTACAGGTCGGCAGCTGGCATAGTGTAAATGACAACATTACTGGTGTCTAGGGAATTGCAGACACACATAGAGCTACGCATTGGGACCATCAGCCAATTTCAGCCTGTGACTGTTTGCTAGTCATGTTTGCCTCTCCTGTCATTCCATATCAGATAACATTTTTTTCTCTCATATGAGACTGCATTGCCTTGAGGTATGAGGCTGCATGGTGTTTGTCGTTCGTGCTCATGACACTGCACAGATTCAGAACGACGCCCAATATGTAATGCCTTTTAGTTTTGTATTCCCTTACTTAGATTTTAAAAGAGATATTGACTGAGAATTATGTTAAATCAAAACAAGTTGAATCATTTGGCATATTAAAATTGATAAGTAGTCTCAATGGTCTGCAGTATGTAGAGCAAGTTCACATTGTGAATATACACATGGAACAGTCCTGAACACAGTCAATTATCACTTGGTATGTAGCTATCCATTCATTAGTTGGAAATAGACCTCTAATCTGCTATGTGCAGTAGTTCAAAGGCAGGAGTATGAGTGGAGTTGATTAACTAAATTGTGTGCTGATTATGCTCTGTGAAGTTGGATAAAATTGATGCAGAGCTGATCTATAAACATTGCACTTCATTGCGGCATGCACATGCACATCAAAGGGAATAGGCATTATAGGGCTAATGCTCCAGCTCACTCATATGCATTAGCACCACTGGCAAATAAACATGGCCTTTTTGACCGAAACATCTGGCTGTTCTACAGCTGTGGAAACATACAGTGTAAGTGCAAATGATAGTCAAAATGCACCATCCGAGCAAATGTGGTAGTTGCCCTATACTTCCTATATTTGATGACTCTTATCCAATTTATAAGTGTGGTCATGTACTTGCCAAATTGACATGTTTTCAAGTCACCAGTCATTCCAATGCAAATAACAACATAGCTGTCCTTGAATGTTAAATATTTAGCGTATTGTAAATCATAGATAATTTGGGTAAAAAATGCAACAGAGAGGATTTACTGTTATCATATAAAATGTACCAATAAGGGGCTAGGTTTTGCGCACTGACATGACAGACAGTCTGGAAAAATCCTGGTTTCCTAAAACTAATGAAGAGTGCTGTATCTCCATTATCATATATTGCATATTTCTGGCTTTTGCCTGAGGGCTGTTAAAGATAGAATGAATGAAGCCAATTAAAACCACCCTAAGCTCCAGGCTGCAATACTGTTGGTGATGGCACCTCATTAAGCCAGAATTCGCGAATGTGCTGCCTGGCCTGCTATTGCTCTGAGTGATAATTAGTTCACCAACAACATCATCATTATGTTACTGTGTGAAATATGAGTTCTATATACTTTATGTAGATGCTTCATGCTGATATATGAAATAAGCTTTATATGGCACATGCATATATAGTTATCACTGACATCATGCAGAACCTTCGAATTAAGCCTGGGCAGTATAGTTGCGGTGAGGAAAAAGCATCATTCTGATTGCAAGTCATGGCTGTGTGAGCAAGGGCCACATTTGCTGTTTTTGTTCTGAGATTGCATGGAATAAATGCAAAGGATTTGCAGTGAAATGGCATGAATATGAATGAAAAAGGATGGAGGGAGACAACAAAAACAGACTACACATAGCACATTTGTGCACTATGAATTGGCATGAGGCCAACACAGTCACATCTGTAACTTCAATGTAACTGGGCTGGGATATCAGTGGATGCGATGTGACGGTCATGCCAGACTCAGACTCAGACTCAGACTCAGACTCAGACTCAGACACAGACACAGACACAGACACAGACTCAGAATAGACTTCAAATGACACCAACAAACACTCTAAATACACGATGTGATTCCTAAATATATTTATTATCATTCAGGCCATTATACAGTCCTTGTCTAGTGTAAACACCTTCTAAATGTACCTAATCTTTGCTGAATGGAAAATACATAGGGAAAAAATCCACTTAATGTAGGCTAAAGGGTGCTTGGTGTATTTTTCTAGTGAATTGCATATGGATATCAATATATAAATGACATATATCGCCCATTTCTCTTTACCGCATACTTAAAAACTGTACATATAAACCTCTGATACATCATATAATACACCATTTAGATAGGAAAAAATGTAGGTTAAATATAGAGATCTACAGAAACTCCACACATAAACCTAATTCTGCCTCTGTTCGTGCTCGCTATAGATGCAAATGAGCTTAATGCCAAGTCTTAAAGCCTTCGCAGTGCACTAAACGTGGGATTGGAGGCAGCTTCAGAGAACTCTTCTTCTTTGCCCGAGGCTCTCATTGATCACACAAGTTGAGTCTGTCTCTTGTTCATATCCATCATGACGCATATGAGGTACAGCAGAGGCAGCATCAGCAGCTGTGCTGGCCTAAATAGCATCATTGACAGAAGTAGATTCATTGCTGTCATTAATAAAAAAAAGTTTTATGTTGGAAATACATTTAAATTGATAGTGTTTATGAGAATATTATATTTAACTATTTATATAAATAGAAGAGAGTATCAGGCCAATATCAAAAACACAAGACCAAACAGTTGGATTGCCTTGATATGCTTCACAAATGCTTCAAACTAAACTAGTAAACAAAGAAACAACAGGACAGGCTGAACAATCAACCTCCATTGTTCCTTGAACAAAAATATATGCATCGGTCTATACGGAGTTCCAGCACAATCAACTGAAACACCGACCGCATCTGCAAATTAACTGATATTACATATACAGCTCAAATCAGTGCAGAAATCTCCATAAACCCTCCTTCCCTGCATCTTGCAATTAACAATCAGTGACAATCATGGTATACCTAAAAGCTCACATAAGGAACAACAAAGACGCTTATGCCTCTGGCAGTACCATATAAGATGTGGAGCATTTATGTAACAACCCCAAAAATCAGGCCAGGCTTTTAAAATCAGGACAGGCCTCTATAATCAGCAGCATCAGATTCAACATTTGGCATCAGCAACACCAAGTTCCAACAGCATCAGCCTCCCTCCCCCCCCCATCACTTAAAGAAGATGTGCCGCAGCAGGGCCAATGTCTCAGTAGGGCAGAGGCTCCAGTTGTGGCTGCACCTGCGCCAGTGACACATCAGCACCCTTACTGCAGGCTGAAGCTGCAGGGAGCTGCAGGGAACTGCAGGAAGAGCAGCAACATTGCTCACAACAACAACAAACACAGTTACTGTAAGGAGTTTCACTGTGGGTGACACCAACATCCCTCACCATGAAGGCACTGCACAGCCAGCGATAGCAAAGAGGTGAGCATGAGTCAGATTGCTTTGTTATGATTAACAACAACAGATATGTATGCTGTGTAGGTTATTCACCCAGGGAGAGGGAACATGTGATTTACCATTGAGGGCTTTAGTTCAAGCAGTGATAAACACCTATTCCTGATCCCATGGTGAATAACCGGCTCATACCATGAGATAAACATTCAGAGATGTAAACATTGCAGAATAACTAGAGAACAAAGAATATTCGATTTATTGCAGTGAAACACTGACTTGTGATTGACTGACAGTGGTGTCGAATATTCGGTAGGACAGTGTGTACATGTATCTATACATCTAATCACACAAACTTAGTTCAGCAGCACGTTCTTGTAAAGGAAAGACAGATATTTAGTACTTAGCTCAACTCTGTATAACATTTCATCATTTTTGTGTCAGCATTTTGTGGTTTAGTACTCCATTCCTGTTCAAAATAAGAGATATGTCATATTTTGTGTTAAGTCTGTCAAAACATTTACTCATAAACATTTAGTGGTCCAGCAACATTTAAAATTAGCCATGCCATAATTGCAAACTACAACAGGCAGTGAAATTGAGTGAATAAATATACTTTTTAAATTCTTGTCTTCTTCATAGCAATCTTCATGTATAGATATAAAGTTACCAAATGCAGGAATGTGGCTGGTTCAAGGCTGTCAATCTAGCTGCTTTAATCACATTATGGGGGAATGAGGTGCTCCAATTACGTTATGAGTAAACAGCAGGAAAGCCGATGAATGAGCAATGCGAATGAGTAACATGGCTTGTAATTTGAAAGGACACACACAAGCATTGTGTACTTCGTGATTCTGGAAATATCAGCCTCCTGCGTTCACAGATTTGGCAAATATTCAACAAAGATACGTGCAATAATTCATAATTTGAATCGAGTTAAACCTGTCAGAAGGTTTGTATAAACTGAAACAACTGCACATTATAAATTATGCAATGTGTACGCGTGTAATATTTTTTTAAACATCAATTAGGTGACATATGCTAGCCTTAATTTTTCTATTGATTATGCATAATTCCTGCATATACATCAAATATAGTAAAATTACCAGAAAGTATTGACATCAGCCAGCCACATTTAAAAATTGGAGATGTATGACTTTTCAACAGCCACCTTCTTCACCGTGACGCATTACAGGACATTAAATCATCAAGGCAAGTCAATTCTATAGATCTGTTCATGGTACAAGTAACCCATTTGATTAAGCCTGCAATTGTCCCAGAAGCACGGGTCAGGGCTCATTCTAACAGTGTATATATATGGATATCAATATAAAAAAGGAAATTATCTGTATTCAAACAAGGTTTAATTGAATAACAGGATTGATTGCCCGGAATGGTCTCTCTGAAAAACAAATTGCCTATCATGGAAGCAGTTGGAATTGATGCAATGCAAGTGATGCACTTATTAGTGTATTCACATGTAATGTAGATGAAATCATGGAATTTCTGTCATACCTAAAATCCAATTTACTGCTTGATAGTATTTTTGGAATGTAGTAGCAGCGAAACAAATGCAGGATATCATGGTTGTTATAAATGGACAAAATATCAAGAATTCTCGAAAGCAAGACCTGCCTTCGCTTCTGCAGACAGTGTTTCAGTGCAAAACATTCCACATTTGATGAAATGAAAGAATATATATGTGAGAGCCTGACAGCCTGTGAGAGCAAAACTATCGACTGCATGAAGGCTTACATTCTCTTGTCTGAGTGCAGCATGGCAAAAACTAGGTAGGTCCTGTCTGAGGAAAAATCTATTTGTGTCAGGTTTAGAATTTAGAATATTCCTTTGGTGGTGCGTATTTATACAGCCAGACATTTTGACCACAATTGCACGCAAATATAGAATGTCAGCAATAGAAATAAGAATACAAAGTTGACAATTGAGTCTGCTGGAACAGGAACTGCAATAAGTCATTGTAGACAGAAGTATCGATACAAAAAGAGTAGAGACAGATACAAAAATGGTTGGTTTGACGAAGATACTGGGCGATAGATAGATAGATAGATAGATAGATAGATAGATAGACAGAGTGATATTATATATATATAAGATAGGTAGATTGATTGATAGAAAGCTAAATCTAGACAGATAGATAGACAGATAAATATAGACAGGAGGTAGTCAGTTTGGTAGTAGTTGGTTGCGACTTCGAGCGGAGACAGAAAAAATGATATCAATGTTAAGAGAAGTTAATCCGGCAATCCATTATCTTAATATTTTCCCAAACCCTCTTACCAACTTGCAACATGCCCCTTATCTTTATTTTCGAATGACATATTCAGAGAAGGTTAAAGTTTATTAATTCTGCTATAAATAGCTGTTAGAAATTAGATCATCTTTTTAAAATTCAGACAACATTAGGAAAATGCCATGTAAGGAAAACGCTGCTTTAAAAAAATCCATAGGAGCAAGACGAAACCTTGCGAGTGAAATAGATTTGTCAAACAGATGATAACATTAGGAAACAAAGCACGAAATTTCAATATTTCTTGCGAAGAAAATGAGGTTTGAGATGGAAACATGAAGGCAAACAAACGCCTGGAATTGTGTATTAAATTAACATCTTTCATCCCATGTAAATTGTTGAATAACATGCTGCTAGTCCTGGGGGAAATTAAGTATTTTCCAGCAAGTTTATTGATTACTTACATAACAGGGACCAGAATGTAAATTACATAAAACTACGTTTCATTTTTCACACTTGCGCCATAGAAATGAAGACAGTTTTGATATTTCGGTTAAACCTAACATTGGTCTGCTTTTGCCAACAGAGGTTTTAAACCTTGACAAAAATGCATGTTAGAACCCTCAAAATAGGTGTCTAACTAATATTTAGTTTCTGGGATCGATCGACCCATCAGATTTTCTTGGTACAGAGATAACAGAATCTGATTGTAAAACAAAACTCAACCCAAATAGTGCCTCCACATGCATTTTAAAATCTTTATCTTGGAGAATATACAGTTTTTAAAATCAACACAGGCCTATACTTCAATTTTTAATCAACCAAGAATATTAGAACACGCCAGCTTTGCAGTAGCAGCCTTGATGAGATAATAGCATTAGAATTCCTTAGAATTTGACAAAGAAAAGACTTGGCAATTTGCCAGAAGTCACGTGCAGATTGTCACCATATATTAAGTCCCATGAAATTTAATTATGGAGCTACAGTTTTTAGAGCTAAAGGCTCCACTTATAAGTCAGATTATATTTACGAACGTGGTGGACTAAAGCAGCTCTGATGCCAGCCATTGCTTCCAGCCTCAATCCATTGTCTTAGTTAATCATCACTATTGTTTTGTGAATTTCAACTTTAGGATTCCTCAGTTTATCAGAATAGATAGAAAGATGTATAATCCGTTGCTTCTAGGGCACTACACCGGTTCGATAAATACCGGCCGTACTGGTACAGTCTGGCTGGTTCCCGAACCAGTTTTCAAAGCAGCAATTTCAGTACGATTCAATAGTGCTGTATCCACCTAAAAAGCCGTTTTATTGCTGAGACTTAACAGAAAATATCCACAAAATCATGAACTGAACTCGAGACGGTCCTGATGTTGACGTCCGCTCTAGTGTGAGATCAACTTTCCGGGCCAAAGAATAGTTTTCTGTTAGCGGATTTCTCTAAAATGCGGATCGGCCCGAATTTGCGGACCGACAGTACGAATCGTGTATCGATCAAGTGTATCAATAATACATATCGTATCGAATGTCGGCAATGGTATAGAGCCCTAGTTGCTTCTTAATTGTATCATCTGATAGACCAAAAACATAGATAAAAAAGAGAAAGAAAAGAAAACAATTTTTCTCTGTACAGATATCACTTACAAACTTGATTCTCTTTAATTTCTGGGAGTCTCTTACACATTTCGGAGATTTTATTACAAAATTGTGCGATTCATACATATATTCTGTCAGAAATATCTGATAATCTCTTACAAATTTTGGTGATTCTGGCTCAAGAGAGTGGGCAGGGACCGCTCTACTAAATTTTCTTATCAGTCTTAGATTGTCTTGTTTGAGACCAAAAGCGTTTTACCGAAGAACGAGCTGGTAAATGAATACTGCATCATCAACCCTTTTATCTTTTTAATCTTTTTTCTGTATGCAAGATTTGTTAAAAGTGTAACCTTGGCGGCCTGCCTTTTATAAAAGCAATTTAGCTGAAATGCTGTGTAGTAATATCCATCTCTCTCCTTTACAAATTAATTCTATACATCATCATTTGAGAGCTCTAATGCTGGTCCTATAGCCTACAATCTCAAGAAAGTAGACAGTGCCAGACACCCCAAGATCTATATAGCATTAGAGCAATATTGTAGCATGATATAATTGGTTTTATTGCAACTGCTCCTACTGTTGCAGCAATCCCAATAACTCATTTTGCACGCTGCTTCCTCGTCATGCCGCTGCATAACTCAATTTGCCCAGGAAACAGCCAGTCATGTGACTCCTGTCAAATCAGATCACATGATTATCACATGATTAGAGGAAGACACGTGATATTGTTTGGATCATTCTGTTAACAAGCCTCAGCTCGGGTTGCCATTGCCCTGACATTGCAGCAAATGGAACTATCCAAATCTGACAGAATTTTGTATCATTTCACCTCGGATGACAGTGCATGTGAATTGCCTCTTGGAAGACAAAATTGCCTGATTTGAGGGCTATACCTTGCACTAAGTGCATGTATCTTCAGTGTATTTTGCACCCTAAGTTAGTCAGAATGGAATTAGTTGTGACCATGTATTTTATTTGAGCAATTTTTAGACAACGAAAGCATTTAGACTCCATCAGAGTTTACTTACAGATGAAAATACATTACAGTTGACGGATGATGAGTGCTTACATTCAGCTGGACATCAATGACCTCACAACAGGCCCTATCCTTTGCATTGAAACAAACTGTCATTTTGCCATTGAAACTTGTGACCTCATTGATGCTCAGTTGGTGACTTGTTTTGATAGCATTGAAAGTATACGGTGTGATCTCTCAAATTGCTTTTGAGTCATAGAGAATAACATCGCATGAAATCGCATATATGACCTCACAAGGAACATTTCGATTCTGTCCACACTACCGGTAGATATTCGCCAACTGTAGTAATAACCGCCACAAACATCTCGTTTTGAAAATTAGTATTTTCCATTAGACGGTGTTGTGACAAATCTGGCAGTAAGTGCAATTTTACGTGGTGCCTCTCCATCTGTCTATTTTACTTTGTGAAAGAGTGTCAGATGTGAATCAGTTTTGTCCACTGGTGCATATGCCACAGAAAAGCACCTGAACCTTTTCATTTTGTGCTGTGCACACACTTTTCAAATTGATTTATCTGCTTGCAGAAAACCAAGGAGGGCTGAATGTATAGAGTTGATTAAAAGCTGTCACCATACTTTGTACAAGCTATTGGCAGACATCAATTTCGTTCTGGACTGAAACTTTTAAAGTTGAGATAGTGATATATTTGAACAGCTATCCATTTGGAATAAATAATATTTGACAGATCTATAAAAAATATAGATAGATACATGTAGATAGAATCTGATAGATAGATAGACAGAGAGATGGATCAGATAGATAGATAGATAAGGTGCGGCGATAGTGCAGTCCCCTAAGTCCAGTTCTGGGTGCTTATGAGGGTAGATTGATGAGATAGGAGAGGTTGGGAGTCCGCAATTACCCATTAACCCCATTAAATTTGAATATGAAGGTTGTTCAAATGCCTTTCACTCTCCAACTGTAAATTTGTTTCCTTGAAATTTGCTGATAATGAAGCTGGCAAATGTACTATCTATTTCATACGAATGGTTTCAGGCGCCTGTGCCTTTTAAAATGGTATTAAAAATAGAGACTTGAACTTGAACTTTATCTGTACAAAACTCAACCCTGATCAATTCAACTCATTGCCAAAATAAGTTATTATGTCTATAGGTTGTTGACACTGAAGTAGTTACCAAACAGCCAATTTTAGTCAAAAGCAGACTGTGACTCAAAATAGAAAAATAGAATGAGTGCGAAGAGCTGTTTACTGAACTCTGATCTGGGGAGCCTGGCGCCATGCAGTTGGCGGTCAGCACTTTGGAGGGTTCTTGCTTGATGTTTGATATCTCACTTGCATTAAGCCTGTCTCTTTTGTGGTTTCAGGTGATGTCGTGCAAAGGGCTGAGGCTGCAGATGTGATGTAGCAGTCAACACAG
The DNA here is from genome assembly GCA_026936325.1 of Platynereis dumerilii. Classification (NCBI taxonomy): domain Eukaryota; kingdom Metazoa; phylum Annelida; class Polychaeta; order Phyllodocida; family Nereididae; genus Platynereis; species Platynereis dumerilii. Next base: position 18,648,595 of record JAPTHN010000002.1, on the reverse strand, counting down.
GAACTACCATCAAGTGCCGTCCATAAAAGATCGAAATAAGACATCTCGAGGAAGTCAGACCGTCATTTCCTCACGATGAGAACAGTTCGATGAACATCAACGTAAAATAACACACTCAACAACAGATTCACTGATTTGAGGCTATCAGGATTTTAACCGGTTTCACAATGGTTCAATTATTCTATTACGAAAACAGAGGAAAGTGCTGTCGAAAGCTTCTCAACTACGATGGATACCCGAGTAAGGTGCAGTTGTTCCCTTACGAAGGCTGGGCCCACCCCGCCAGTCTCAGCTACTGGGTTCTGAAGACTCCATGGTGGAGCAGAAGGAGATGCAAGATCATAGAGGTGTGTGGCACTAAGAAGTGGTCCACCAAGGGCAAGATGAGTGACAGTGGCAATGGCAACATGGTCATCACAGGCAAGTTCAAGCACCACGTGAACACCCCCGACTTCAAGTTGACGCTCACAACGAACGTATCAAACGCAGACTTCCAGATGGGCTACAGCATCACAGGCATGCTGGAGAGAGGAGACAGGAAGAAAGGAGGCCTGGAGATGTCCCACTTTGCCATGATCAAAAGAAAAGGATATTAGACTCAAACGTTGTGATTTATATAAAGACTGTAGAGCTATCTGTGGAGCTATCTAATGTGATGAAAGACATATTCGAAAGTTTAACAGACAAATAACATGAACTGTTTTTCCCTACACATATGTGTTGAAAAGGCTTACCATTTGCTGCTCAAATTCTAAATATTGTACACCCTGCCTACATATAATCGAGTGTAATTTGGTGTTTATAACAGCAGGAGTTCACCATAACAATGTTGATGTTGAGAAAAGCACAGCTGCATCCTAGTAGTGAGACTCAGTTGATTTTGGAGGACGAAATGAAGAAAGTAAGGGAAACATCAATCGTGGAGCAGCATCCTTGTCCTGCCTCTTTTGCTGCTGCTGCAGTTTACACTACGCCATCTTGCTTGCCTGGACGTCACGCAATCCAATGTAACCTCCCGTCTTACTAATAACTCTGCCAAACGTACGTTTATTGATTGATGTCCTTTATCAAACTGCCTAGCAGCAAGCCTCATCTGTCTGTCTTAACTCAGATTCTCTCTCATCCTTCCTACTTCGCCTCTGTCTCCTTCAAAACGCCTCAGTTTGCTCAAGCTCCTCTTGTGTGCCATCCGCATATGACGCTTCCAAGCCTTCCAAGCGGCTTCTTGCATCTATAAAAAAACTCCAATATTAAAGAAAACATTATGACATGCACCATCAAGGATATTGTGACAATATTGTGTTTGCTCAAATTTCCAGTTTAAAGATTGTGAAGCATCAACACTTTGGCCATACTAATCGACTCTCCCAGCGTGAAATATAGTTGCTTCTTCCCAATGTGTAGTTCCCGAACATTCGCCAAACGAAACATTCGCACTGAAATGTTGTAGTACATGACTGTCTTCCTGGATCTCAATGTAGAACTCCCAAAAATATTTGATATGAAAAAACGGAATTTTATGGATAAATTGAAAAATTTTATGGATAAATTGAAAAATTTTATGGATAAATTGAAAAATTTTATGGATAAATTGAAAAATTTTATGGATAAATTAAAAATCCCTCTTCAATGTTTTCTTAAATGACTTAATGACAGACTTTTCTTGATGGGATCAATGTTGTACCTTTTAAGGAACAATTTCTTCTTTAAGGAAACGAGACAGTTTCACTGCACTTGTTCTAAACATGCAAGGATTCACTCTAGTCCCTGTAATCTGTCTTAGCTATCTGTACAAAGCTTCCGAGGAGTAATGTTTCAAACGCCAGATTGTCTCTACAGCTCCTGCGCTGCTCACAAAAGGAAATCCCGTCGTATTTATGTAAGGAAGGCTCCTCGGGGGCCCATGAGGACAATCTCGCCCATGAGTCATTGCTCTAATTGTGCCGCTGTCACATGTCGCCAAGGATCCTATTTTGTCTGTGCGAAAAAAAATCCAATTAATCAGGCATATTCATTCCCCTCCAAATTGATGAGACTCCTAATGACCTCAACAGTGAATAGGAATAAATGGACTAAAATTGAATACTGTTCAGAATAAAGACTACAACAGGGAATCCTGAATGGGGAATCCCCAAGAATCTTCTCAGTGAATCTCAGAAAAGTAATTATTGCCAATCATCAGACGGACGTCCGCCATTTTGAATCGTCCACCAGAGTGCACGTGCACCTAGAACCGCGCTCGCTCTGTCGTCGCCGTCATCAGAAAAACGTCCTTCTCACTTCTTGTAACGTTGTCGTCTTCTTAATTGTTGTGAACCGCATGTCCTGGTTTTATATCCATATCCGATAATAAGAAAGCTAAACAGTGTTTCACCATGAACCAAGACCTTCCGTATGAACCGTGTTGTGGTTTCCAACAAATCTAGGTACACTCTTTACCAGTTTTGATAATAATAAATGCCAAATAATGAATTGTACACTCAATATGGCGAAAAAAGAAGAATTTATATTTGTAAAAGTTGAAAGCAAATTGTTTTTCACGTAAGTTATTTGCAAGGAATAATAATTATTAAGATTTCGGTTTGACAAAGGACTACGAAGTCTACTACCCCAGAATTTGAATGGCCAGAGGAAGCCCACCTTGAAGTTCCTTCTGTAGTAGTTGATGGCAGAAAGAAAACGAAAATATTAATTTAATAATTCATTAAGTGTTATTGTAACTTTTGAGCAATTGGAATTCAATATTTTCATACTGTTGAAGCTTGTACTTATTTGTGTTGGATACTGTACTATGGACCTACCTTCTATGTCATAATACCGATTAACCACCACATAATGATCTCATAAGAAAATGGCGTCTGCCCCTTCCCACAACGAATACGTATAATCTAGGAACTCAAGGACCCTCACAACAACGAACATTGACATTCCATTCACAATTGGCTTACTCTGAACTGAAACCGTGAGATACGCCAACTACATACTTCAATTTCTTAAAGAAACGTTCCAGTGAACTGTAGAGTAGATAGAATGCTATTGTACAAAAAGACTTAATTATCGCTCAAACTTTTTATTGAGCCGAATGCATGTATTGGTGGAATGACTTGCTTGACAACCATGTAAGTATTATGAAGTTATTCAGTTGATTATGATGTTATTATTTCGAGTTAAGCTGGCATTTTAGATGTTTGATTGCCAAGTTGATGTTGATAGGAAGCATGTGTCGATGTTAATGAATGGGTTGCTGCAGTTGGTGCTTTTTATGCCATGTCATATCTTTTGTTAATGTCTTGTTCAAATGTTCCTGTTATTATGCCAGATAGACATGACGATGTTTTTCATATTAATGATTGTGATATTAAAGTCTTCGTTAATATCTTTCATGGCTTCGTTATGTCACTTGGATTAAAAGTTGGATATGGTGGGATTATTGACATTGCTGAAATTCTTTGAAGTTAATATCAAGGCAGTTTACCAACTCACTTTGTTACAATTTGCTTGTTGGATATTTCAAACCACTTAATTCTAGCAAGTCCGTCATCTCCATTATCATTCTCCCAGTGCTTAGATTCTTGGCATATTCAATCAGGTTGGATTATTAAAACTTTGTAATAAAGTGAAGTCTAGAAATTGCTGACAGCAATTTGTCAGGAGTGATGTGGAAAAGAAATAACTCGGATGACTTGTTAACCATTTGGGAAAGAAGAGTGCATGGTGCAGAAAGCTGAACTTCAGCTGAAAATTTGCCAGTGGGTTCAAAGTGAATGTAATTAATTAGCTTTAATAAGAAGTTTCCAAGTTGTCAACAACTGTTGTAGGATGTGACAGCTTGAAAAATCTCATTATAAGGACAGAATGAAAGTGTTTCAGCTTTCTCTCGTAAAGTTCTTGGAAAGTTTCCAAAATATGATGCTGAGTTCATATCCAAGCATTAAATTTTGATCAAATAAATCAGTATATATATGTATTATGCAATATGCAATAACTGAACTGAGAACTCTCCGAAAGTTATTTACATCTTTTCTATATCAATCTCACAGAATCGACGTGCTGAAAGTACATGTAGGTTGAATTTCGACTCCTTGAGAAAATGTTAATTTTTATATATAGGCCTAATTAGCAAACATGATGTGCACTGATGTCTGTTATTTTATTTGTTGCAACTGCTGCTGTATATAGAGCTTAAAGTTGCACACTGCAACATTACCAACCTTTTTGAGATATAATGTTGCTGACCAAAAGATGAAAGAAGAAGATATGTCATATTGCACATGGGAATGTGAGATTATTAATTTTCCCAGCTAGCAAACATAAAAAATCACATTTTCTTGATGTCTGCAGTCCATTTGCTATGGGAACAATATGTGTATCGGGTTATTCTGCAGTGATTTATATGCAACATTACGCATTGGAAATGTAGGCGCATACCCGGAGCAACTTGGAGAGACCGTTGTGACATGGGGTTTCAGCATTCGAAGGTTCCATGCCGAAAAGGCATTAATCCATTTCCCGTCATGGCCCGCGACAGCCAGCCACTTCATTTATGAATTGGGGTGACATTTGCAACTCGAAATGGCGACTAGCCATCGCCAGAGTTGTTATGGGCCTCAGGAAGCTTGTTAATCCCCAGGCTTAAGTTGCTAGAGCTGTTGCTGATCCTGCTGCAGAAACGCAGTTGGTGCTGTAAATGCAGGAATAGTGGCTAGAATGGTGGCTAGAAGCCTTAGAAGGGCAGCAGTTGGACATTACCACAGAGCAACTTAGATGGTAGATGAATCTGTTATGATGCAATAACGACTAATCTATCTATCTATCTATCTATCTATCTATCTATCTATCTATCTATCTATCTATCTATCTATCTATCTATCTATCTATCTATCTATCTATCTATCTATCTGTCTGTCTGTCTGTCTGTCTGTCTGTCTGTCTATCTATCTATCTATCTATCTATCTATTGATCTATCTATCTATCTATGATCTATCTATCTATCTATATATGTATATCTATCTAGCTATCTAGCTATCTAGCTATTTAGCTATATGCTCTCTGTCACTCAAGATATGGATCTACTTAGTGCTGTATGCAATAACCTTATAGGCAAGTTAAAATATCTTTCTATGTACAATGTATATGTCTATCTATCGATATAATTATAACTTTCCAACGTAAGGGGATGGAAAGATCTAGAGAACTAATGAAACACTTCTGGAGGTAGTGTAGACAGACCAAGGTCTTTTCTGTTTCCTCCGACACCCTCCACTGCCACTTTGCCATTTCCCTACTAAACCTGCCAGTAATGTCACCACTGAAGGTACTACTGAAGTTGCCACTTTGCTGGTCGCAATTGGAATTCCGGAATCGCAGCCTCCTCATAATCACCCGGGGCACCACCTACCTGTTAGGCGGCTGTTAGGTTGGGCATCTGGCCACCTCCTACATCCCACCTCATCCATCAGGGCCGGCAATAACAACATCCATCTCAATGGAGCGGGGTGATTCCGCTACATTATCCAGATGCTGCCCGCTGGCTGCTGAGCCCGGCTCAGGTGTGGATGCTGTTAATTCATTATCACCTGCCAGAAAAGATGTCCGGCCCCTGGGTGGCCAATGTTAGCCAAGATGTATGGACGCTCTTCCTCTATAAGGACAGGAGCAAAAAACGTTGACCAAATGTGTACACTGTACAGAGAGATGGAAGAGATGTGGGCCCCAGACTACCTAGAAGCAAAATAGCAAAAGTGGTACGAATCTGTCAAAAACAGTACTAAGTAGCAAAGAGTTTTATTAATAATGTAAAATGTCTGGAATCTAGTCGTCAGGTTAGAAATTAAAATCTATACATGTGATAATACTGTTAGTTAAGGAAGTACAGGTCCGTATTGGAACCCTTGTCAGGGGGCTAATATTAGCAATATCTCACATTTAAGCTTACATCAGTTTCTAAACGTATATATACAGTTCTTGATGTGCATTCTCTCCCCAGCTCATCTTTTTAGTATGTAATTTTGTTCTCTACACTTTCAAGGATTATTTAGTCAAATTAGCTGTCTGTTGACTTTTAGCCATAGGCTAATATAAGGGATATTTGCCGCAGCTCCATAACTGCTAAGAATCAGCCTTCACGGATATGGCTTACCCAAAGGGATGGGACTACACCCAAACTGCATTGCAGGTCTCTAACCAGATACTTGTTAGCATGAAGCTTATGTATTCAAAAGGTTATGCCAGAGCCGGGCCATTTACAGCATGCATTGCATAGACTGGACTTTTTATGTGAACTTGGGGAGCTCCCCTTTGTTTATAGGTCTGTTCCTATGCACTAGTATGCAGAAGGCACTTGCTTGCTGTGGCAAACTGCAGCTACTTACAGCCGACAAACTGTAGGCAGTTTTTGCTGCTGCTCTTTATGTCACTTTTCTCTCCTAATGTCCTCAAGCTATGGCTGAAAATAACAGTTCAGGTTAGAAATAAGTGTGCCTCTGCCCTTTGTATGGCTGCAGGACATAAAATTAGGCCCACACATTATGGAGTAAAAGACCACAGGACACATACATACTGGCTACTGTAATTCATACAGATATAGCATAGGTCCTCTCTATAGCATGCTAGATATATATACATTTCTTTAACATCCTGTTTTTGGAATAAAGAACCTTTATGCTGAATTTCAAACTCGTGTGCAATGGAATAGTTTAGTACATCTGTTGCAGATGTTATTTCACACCCAGATCTGTGATATGAATATCCAACCGCAACTGTGGGAAATCACACATAATAATGTATTATAAGCTTAAAAATGAAAGTGGGGCACAACCTTGAATATAATTTTAATAGGTGAATTAGAGTATTCATTGACAATATGATTTGAAGAAGAAAGTCACGATAATATTAGTGTACATTTATCAGTACTCTGGCAGATGAAAAATGTACAGGGAAATTGCAATAATTATAAAATTTCCAACTGTGCATATATATACAAACCTCAAGGCTCATCATAAAATGTGGCCTTGGAAGTAAGCAGTTAATCGTGTTCTGTCTGAAGTACATCATAATACAATATCAGGTCTGAAAGTAGCTTTCCCAGACAATGATCTATTGGAATAAACCGGCAGCGATAAGCCCAGCCAATAAACACTCATTGCGCAGAGTGTTTGCCCATTGGCCGTGACACTCAATTAAATGGCTGCCTTGAGTGTTGGAATAATACAACAGTTGGACAAACAGTCAATGGAAAAACCTCCAGTAAAAAACTACCAGTAAAAAATCTCCCCATAAAAACTCCCAATAAAAACCTGTTTACATTTCCTATACAATCAATTTTCCACTTAGCTGCTGCAAGAATAGTGGTTGTCCCTTATCCCTCAGTTTGTGTGATTTAATTAAAACAAATTCTAGAAAATTCCAATCCGTATACGGTGGGGAACACGAAATTTTCAGTGAACCTTCATGGGCAAAACCCAGCTGGGTCTCATTCAGATGAGATGTCAGAACAAGGAATAATATTTACTGTACGTAATTTGACATTGGTATCTGCGAATGCTGAATTGTGTCTGGTGCTGATGTATATACAGCATGGTAACGTATATCTTGTAACGACAATACATGTAAAGGCACTACATCACAGACTTAGTGAAAGGCTGGAGCGATACCGGTCAACTGTTATTATCCAACCCAATGCACTCTCAGAAGCCATTATCCATTAGGCCTTTGCGACATGGGGGTTCCCTGTAATGACTCGTAATTTCACAATACTCTCGAACATGCGCACTGCATTGTGGTGGGTTTCTGAACTTCCGGCAAGGTCTGTAATTTGCGAAAGAGGTTGCATGCCTATTACATGGCTATTACCTGGTCAGGGCAGCAAGAAAAGCAAGAAGGCCAAAACAGCAGGGGAACAAATGCGCCTAATGCCAATAATGGGAGTTGATTCTGTGCCCCGCTGTGTCCATTGTGACATGGCAAATAAGATTAACTGACACAATTTTGTTATATTGATGATATTGTGCAGTAGGCCTACACATTAATATAAGATATAATGCCAATGTCAAAACGACATCAACTGGGTTTGAACATTTGCCTTATTTTGCGGGTTGATGCACAGTCTTGTGCCATAATGCTTATCCAGCAATGGGAAAGATCAAAAACAAATTTGTGCCTGGGCCATGAAAATCCTTCATTACAAAAATCTCTCTTTGACTTTTCTATATTTGTTTTGGGAAAGAGCCAGTTGTTTAAGCAGGCACTGACGTTAGCTACAGCCAGACTCCAAGCTTCCTGAGCAGAGGAATATTAGGCGTGAGGAGTCAAATACCATCTAATCGTGTTAGCATTTATGAAAGGAAGCATTGGCTGTGTTGCTAAAACATCTTCCAAAAATGGCGAGACACAGTAATTTGAAATTTTAATCATTACTCTGAAAGGTTACAAGCACGATAACAGAATGCATGGGATTAGACGAGGGTTTATTGACTTGTAATTCAGGAAGAGCAGCAGAGATATCTTTATTTTTCACAATATTTTCTTTTTGGAATAAATACTTTTTAACAACAGAGATATCTTTATTTTTCACAATATTTTCTTTTTGGAATAAATACTTTTTAACAACGCTGAATATAGGCTACCTTATTTTGCACCATCATTTTAATGGATAGCTATGGCAGCCATTATGATTCAGAAGACATTCATCCAGCCTCAAACGAGGCACCCGCCTGTACAGATGAATGTAAGAAAGCCAAAACCTGAGCCATTTTCAGGCTGAGTGCACCATTGCAAGGACGTTTAAGCATAACAGACACCATTTTAGAACGATTTCATGATAACCAGGCATTTTGAAACTTCAAATCTCTAAATGTGCACATTTGGTTTTTGAAGCCTGATATTGTAATTTAACACGCAGGCGGTTAAAATATCAGGATGCTTTTACATTTTACAAGGCTATTGTGGACAACCTCAGTGTAGCCTTGGATCGAAAGATCCGGGCAGCTGGAAGCAAAACCATAGCAACGGGTGCACAATTATGGAACGAATGTCTGCCAAAGCTCTGAAATAATGACATCCATTTCACCAGCTGAGGATGAAAGCCCTGGAATCTGTATGCTCCTCTGAAGATACACACATGACATATCTGCCAAATATGTATATATACTGATTTCCTGCAGGCTGAGTGAGTCCTCTGACTGTATACTTTATATGTGCTGAGATATAGCTATATAGGTCTATACTGTAAATATACATGACAAATATATCAGAGCAATTTTGCAGCTGCATTATAAATACATTTTACTGAGATAGAGCTGGTTTATGTATCTGACTGGTGTGATAATAAACTGATGGAATGTGATAAATAACCCTTTTGAAGAATTCAATTCAAACATTGTATTCAAGTTATCACATATATATTTAAATTGTTTCAGCTCTCGACTGTGCCCTTTTGAGAATCATGTATCATAATATCGATACGTTGCCTTCTGACTAATAAATGACTCTTCAGGCATTATACTAGCCCAATAATTGAAATGCCAGTCGGATGTAATCACTTGTCTATCTTCAGCTGCATTTGATGTTGTTACATAGTCCTAGACTTCTTAAATTCAAAGCGAATAGTCTGGACTAGCTGGCATTTTGCTATAGCAATATATAGCAAATATTAACAAGCCTCAGGGGGCCTTAGCAGTGTAGGGACATGCGAAGAGTGTCAGGAAAACCGAGTAGTGCTTGTTACACATAAATTGAAGGGCATATAGAGGACTGGATAGCATGTTACAGGGCAATCTGGGGGAATATAGGGGAATACAGGGGTTAGGAGGAGGCATTGTGTTATAAGGGGGAGGGGAGGGGGCAGGTCTGGGGGTGGGCTGGGTAGGGCCTATGGGAAACAGAGGCGTTAGATGAGAACATCTCCTGAGAATATCTCCACTCAATACAGTATTACATTCAAGCACGGTTCGTTTTAGCTAATCAGGGCTTTAAGAAACTGGATAAGTCACTGTTTGAAAATGATTCATCCTGCTTTCATTGTGAACGGTCATTTTAAATAGTGGCACATTTGTCATTTTGCAAGGTCGGCAAAGGCAAGGATAGTCAAATGTATGAAGGCGTACTCTGCTGAAAGTCTCGGGTAGGAATTCCAGGTCAACAGACATGGCAGATCTTCATTCATGAACAAAAGTGTAGTCGGAAGTCATGCAGGTGAAACATGAAATTGGTGGCTCCTCATTCCAGTGTTTGCTGGCCTAGGCTAGGAAAAGATGCCACACTTGGGAGTAAACTGATCACGAGGACTCTCGGTCTCTCTCACATCTCATCAATCAACCATTGTGAAAGGTCAGAACCCTATAGAGAGCAACCATTTTTAAAAAGGTCTGCCTAGTAGTTGTCCACTGTCCAGTTCTTCTTGATGTGAAATTATTTGGTTCATGGAAACGCTGGACGTTATTATTTATTTTGAGCAACTGCCTGTTCAAAACAAATCTTTGGTGGTCTGCCAAATATAATAATTTTATACATTGTATATTAATTGTGTACCCGGACTGCAAACTGAACCTGGTAATTGAACGGTCCCATCACTTTGTGGTCTATGTACACCATGTAAAGCAGTGTTCCAACAAAACTTTGTCCAAGTCACTCTAAAAAATGTCGGGACAAAATCGGTTTTTTAGATTCCAAATGGTGTTTTGAAAAACCAAATTTCAATGCAAAAAACCAAAATGGATTTTTAAAAAAATCCATTTTGGTTTTGCATTGAAATTTGGTTTTTCAAAAAACCATTTGGAATCTAAAAAACCAATTTTGTCTGAAATTTTTTAGAGTGTACTGTACAACATTACAATTTTCACCGAATACCTCTGGAGAATATCGCCAGGGAGTACATGTATCTCCAGAGAATCACTTGCAAATATCTCCGGAGAGTATCTCTTGAGACAACAGGTGGAGCAACAACACGCGAATGCGAGATTATCCGAGGGACGAGGCATCAAACAAGGTCAGATGTGTCACCCACAACTAATCCATTCACCTGCTCTTGCTTCCCTCTCACATTAACTGCACTTGGCAACGATATAAGGAGATTTCCCACGCTATCGGAGGTTGTTGCATAAAGAGATGAATCAACTTTCATCATTTCCATACAAGAAAATAAGCAATCAATTCACCCATTTTATACTCATAAAAAGAAGTCATCTTTCAATATTTAGAGTACATTGCACTGATTTCGTCACTGTTAAGGTTGAATTGCTTAAGTATCTCTTTCCGCCCGGGTTCAAGATACATTCTTTTTATAGAAATGAGTTTTTCAAGGAAGTGTATAATACTGTATATATTGTTATGATTTCAAATTCTTTATACAGTATACACATTTGTAATTTTATGAAAATATGCTCTCCCTATGAACTGATGATGATTATGTCACATGTTCCAAGCTCAATGCAGATGCAGTTTTGGAGCACCATATGTAATTTGGCAAAAAAGTTGTTTCCAATATTTTCTTTAACTGCATGTCAATGGTAGCTACATTAAGTAGTTTACTTTGGTTACACTCACAAGGAAGCCCAGGGCTTATGCAGGAGTGGGAAGAACGCCGTATGTATTGATATGAATGACAAGACTGGGAGTCTGCCACATACCCTATTAATTCAGGGATGTGCAGGGTCTTTCAGTTGCTCCGGCATAGAACACTGGATACAACCCCCTCCGTTTATTTTGGACCAGGTCTCATGGGACAGACCTAGTCAAAAGCTATATATAGCTCTTGATAGCTGCAGCTTCAGCTGCCCTCTGTTGAGTATCTTATGTTGAGTGCCTTATGTAGAGTTCCAGGAGCGGGAGTCGAACCCATGTCCTCTCAGGCCAGTGGATTCGCAGTCAAGCGCTTTAACCATTAAGTGGATTATTTCGGAATCTCTGCGATGTCGCAGTCCAGATGGAGTTATGGTACAATCATTAATGAATAAGTCAAGTGATCAAATTGCAAAAACATTCAGGAACTTCAATGTGACATTTTGTCATCTCAAAGTTTCGAAGAAAGGATTATCTGAAGTTGAACCCGAATCTATATGTCAGTGCGGTTTACCAGAGTGACATACAAGAAGCCAAGAGAATAGCTTTTAGCAGATTTCGAATATCGAATAAGCTCCCATGAATTAAAATTTGAAATGGGTCGCTGGTCAAGAATACCTTCAGATCAACGAATGTGCTCTTGTACTGTAGAACTGTAGAACTGTAGAAGGTGATAGGCCGGAAACCGTGCAGGTTTGTTGGCCTCTCCTTGATGTCTTGTGTGGTGGTCTTCTGGGCTCAATGATGGACTCTTTGGTACAGTTCCTTGGATATACAGCATATCTTCGATGTAATTATTGTGCGCATGCGCCTGACTTTAGCGGATTGTGATTTATCTTTCCATATGAGAATGTGCCATAGAAAATACATCAATAATTTAATAAATTTCCGATTTCCGTGAATATCAGTGAACATATATACAAGGTCAAAATTCCGTTGAAAGAGACTATCCAGACTTTCCAACAATAAATAAATAAATAAATAAATAACTAAATAAATAAATAAATATCAATCCTATACAATCAATTGATAGAACCCAATCACAGACAAGTTTACTCTCTAGGTTAAGGTCCAAGGCGACCATTAACCTGATGTAAACATGGGTGGTATGTACCGACATGGCATAGGGTTGACGTAAGGTCCAAGGCGACCATTACTCGCACCTTGCCATGTCGGGCCATACCTGACTAGCACCCATAAGTAGATGATACCTATCCGTTATCTCGCTACATACCCTAACTATGCTAACATAAATAGTCTAAGCACGGTTTTGCTAATTGCCTGAGCAAAACATTTTACAATATTGTGTTTTAGAACAGGGTTAGGGTGACACCCATCAGCCAACAGGTTGAATTTAAAGGTGGAATTGCCTTTGGCACGATTGTGTATCATCTGTTTATGTATTAGGGGGGTTGCCATACCCAAGTTTCCATTCAAATGCACGATATATTGATTGATTTCCATCAATAGCTCTTCTAATTTACTTTGCATTAATGCATAATTGTCCTCATGGACCAGATAAGTGGTCTTGTTTGCTCGAAGTCTGGATAAATTCCAGTCCTTCAGTGACAACGGGTATATAGTAGTGAAGATGGGTATGGCATTCTCCCTAATAGTGTAATTCTGAATATAATTCAGAGAGTTAGTAAAAGTTAATCTGGTGGTATCTATAGAATCTAGATCAAATAACGTCTCCTGATACCTAACTGCCTTTTGTTTGACGGTTAAGTCACAGATACCAGCGGAGATATAAACGTGCATCTTTAGATTAAAATAATTATCTTCACCGTGGTGATTAATTATGGAATCTCTAATGAGATTTTCCATCTCTAGTACACCAGCACCCGGTAGTGACCAGTTGTCATCAATCAGATTAGAAAGTGGGTGCACTTTGAAATCTCTCACCCTACTATCACCTATAAGAATATTCCAGGACTGTAAAATGTATTTATTTAAACTGTGCATTTGAATTTGTAGAAATATCCAGGATGAGTCGCATCTACTACTGAGTTGTCCTTTAACAAGAAGAGCTCTAGAGGGATGAACTGGGAGTTAACACTGACTCTTTACCAGAGTTAGTAAAAGGAAATGACTTGATTATTGCTGAACTTTACTTAAAAATATTGAATATTCCAGGACTGTAAAAATGTATTTATTTAAACTGTATTTGAATTTGTATAACGGTAATTTGACTATATATTTGTGTTATATTGGTAGTGTAACTTGAACGGATGTATGTTTACACTTATTAGTGGACACATGTCAATAAAATACTGCTACTAGACATCCTCGTTCAGTTACATCCTCATCTAAGATTTTGCAGCAAGGACAATGCATTAGGTGATTATTATTGATTTAATGAAGCAAATCAAATTTCTGCCAGGGCCCCCTGTAATGCTGCTGTTTTCTTGTTGTTATTACAGATCTCGTATAAGTGTGCCATGTTCCATGTGAATATATGCACAGATGATGTCAGTATTGCAATACTGACATCACTATTGGCACTCCAAGCTTGAGTGTTGATTCCAACTGCTACCAACAAGTCAAGCTTATGGGCTGTCTAAGTGTGAATAACAATTGATTAATCTGCATTCATTGATATGGTTGTTTGATTCAGTTGGAGCAGGTGAAATTGATACATTTGAGCCACTTGCTTGACCCATCATGGACATTCATCGAGTCCTGTTGAGAAATTTCTCCTTGAGGGCAGCACCTTGTGGCTTTTCAGCCTTTTAGGTGAGATCTGCGCCAAAGAAACTGTTCAGAATTGATGACTGGAATGGGGATGATGGGAAGATTTTTTGGAAGTGAACGTGGCGGTGTTGCATGGGCATACCAGAGGACGAGAAATGGGGGGGGGGGGGAGTTGCTCCCCAAAAATTTGGGAAAAGGCCAGACAAGGAGGCTAAGAATTTGATCATCAAATAAACATTATTGGAAATCAGTGATAAGGATGCCCCCAAGCAAAACTCCCCCCCTTAGGTCTTAAATTCTTCCTGAGCATATTATTTTTGCCAAGACAGAGCAGCACATGATAACCTCTAAGACCAACAAATGAATGTGAGAGTGAATGAATTTGTTTTGTTGTAAAAGTGCTAAAACTGATAGCAGTTATACACAAAATCCATGCATTAAACATAGCTGGATATTGCAGCTTTTGGATTTATTCAAAACATCAAACTGAATAATCAATGTTGAGCAACAATCTAACAGCTCATTGTGAATTCGTAATGGTGTGATCAGTATGGGTTCCAAGTGACACAGCTGAAACTGCGAATATACCAACTGTGAAATCATTATGCTGATACTGACATCACAAGAGCACTGTGGCAGTTGAAAAGAACATGGCACACTAACACGAGATCTGTAATAATATATTATATGAATCAACTTAACATGCAAAAGCATGGCATTTTATTTTTCTGTCTATACCGTTATATAATATACTGTATGTATAAATATCTATCATAGAGCAGCAATTAGATTTGCTAAAACATTTTCTTGAGTTCTTTCCCTCTCACACATATACTTCTGCTTGCCTCAAGCACAACAAGGACAAGGCATTTCACGATAGTAGGACAAAGTGTCCTTGAATGAACTCTGATTACACCACGACCATTGTTCTCTAAAACAATAGGATTCATTAGTGGGAAGCCTTTTCTTATTTGCCGAAACACCCAGAGAGGATCGAAAGAATGTCTAAAGACAATTTACCTTATTTAACCCCTATGGTGCAGCTCCTATTTGATGAGTTTCAACAATAATTGAAGGTAAAGGTGAAGGTACTTTTATTCAACGTGAGTAGCCAAGCTAAGTCTGTGACTTGTATCCAGTTGGGCCCACGGCACCTCCAATTTACGTTTGATGCGAACGACAACATCATGGAATGACATGATGGCCAGCCTGGGGATTGAACCCGGGTCCCTCGCTTGTGAGGCGAGCACTCTACTGACTGAGCTATAGGGACTAATACGACTTCTTTAAAATCATAAAGATGATGAATTGTTGTTTCATAGACCAGATAGAGTGAGGACATGATTTAGCTCCTTTTGATGTATCTTTCCCCTCATTATAGGGATAATCTTAAGCAAGTATTTTCAATTTCTTTTTTAGTAAAGATAATTGCCTTCTCATTGCATTTTAGAATCTGTCAAACTGAACCAAAACCGAACTAAGAAAGTGAAATAATCTCCAAGAAAATCTTTGAGAAAATGCTGGAGATTATCAGATGTCATTACAGAAATGATGGCTTATGTTCAGTAAAGTTCTACATATGCAGGTTTTAGATTATCTCTCAAATGTTGGGGAGAAGTTAAGCATTATAACAGCAGATTAGGAGATCATAATTTAATGATTACACAGGATAGATGTCCGGATTTGGCTAAACATTAAAATATAACAATGAAGATGTGTTGGCACAGTGGCCTTGAATATATTTGTCAGACCAACTCAGTAGGTCTTTCACTTCCTATCTAGTTCATGGCCGGATAATGCAATGTAGGCTTGTTCCCAGCTTCTTAGGCTGTGTGAACTGAATTGGAAAATCCATGTTGACTGGAACTGGAGAATGGACAGCTACAGCCCAGGAATTGACCCGGAAGACTTCAAGGGCAGGAAGGGTCACTTCTGAGATGTTGACAGCAAATGGAGGCTTTGAATATGGCAATGTGATAAATACAAGGGCTGTTCAGGAAGTTCTGACAACTTTTTGTAGCAGGCCTTTCTCTTTGACATACATGAATGAAATTTTCACAGTACAATATTCGGGTGTATAGCCATTGACTCTAAAAATATTATGTCCGTGGCCAATGCTTAACTTACTTTTCCGTTGCCATGGAGACGACACCTTGGGGTAGAAAGCGCAGCTAAAGTTTTTATACAAAACATAGATGTTCATCAATGGCTTCAAAATTTTTCAAAGTACTCTCTTTGGCATGAAACACATTTTTACATCCTTTCAATCTACTTGGAGAAGGAATTTCAAAGTACTAGCTAACTTAGAAAAGCCCTAGAAATGGCATGTCACATGTCCTGATTTGTAGCATATCTTTTACCTATCAGCTGATCTTTTAGATTGGGCAATAAACAAAAGTCACATGGTGCTAAATCATCATCGAGGTATCTTGAAATGCTGTCGTGATGAGATCCTGGGTTTGTGTACCATTCTTTCCTGTGAGAACACAGATTTTGATTGAAGCTCTCTGATCGTGTTTCGGGTCCATGTAAAATGCTCCTCCAAAATCATTCTTTACTGTGCAAAAATCAGGTTTAAATGGCTAAACAATGGATTGGCACAGCATTGTGACATCATAAAGTTACAATCACAATTGCCAGTAGGCCCTGCACAGGTCTGCAGTCCTTTTCAACATAATTTGACCCTATATTTCAGGGAAAACACAATGCAAAGTTCACTAGAAAAATGAGCTGCGCTGCATGGGTTCCCTATCTTGCCGTTTCCATGGCAACAAAATAACAACTTAAATATATTGTGTCCCAAAAGTGCTTGGCCATTTCGTCCTTGATACCTTAAGATGTATTCCTGAAAATTTGAAGACTCTTGCTAAAATTTAAGCATTTCACAGAATAATTGGTCAGAACTTTCTGAACGCCCGTCGTAGGGGCCATTGGGTGCTTGCCATTTACTTATAGAAGTGTTAATGTTGTGTTTTGGTTAGGTATTACATCATAGGGTGGCCTAGGTGTCACAAAAGTTTGCTCCATGTGAACATCTTTATATGAGCGTAGCTCATGGCTGCCGAAGGCAGCCATGAGTGAAGCTCACTTAGCACAAGGACAGCTCATTCTGTGTGGTGCTCCTGTCTACAGTGACTGCCTGGACAGGAAGTGCCTGTAGTTGCCATAAAAGTGGAGCTAGTAGTTTAGTCAGAGTTTAGTTTGGTAAATAATTAAAACACCTCAAATATCTTCCAAAATAGCTTTAAAATTTCAGTCTTATTGTATAATAACCTACAATGACATATTTCAGGGATTTAAATCAACATGTGTATCAACATTCTAAATAATTATTTCCATAACCCTGATTATAAGAAGTGACTGAAAATTAAAAGTCAACACCAAAGTTAATGACTTAAATGGCTCACCAAGTAAGAAATCATAACAACACTTAAGGTTACATAATCTTCATTAACTATCAACAAATTATGTAACAGTCTAATAGTAAACAGTCATCTCTGAATAGCTATGGTTTTATTGATCTCAGTTATGCAACATCAACAATTTAACATAATAGATCTAAATTTATTGATCCAAATTTAACACAGATTTGAATTACACAGCTGTCAGTGCAATCTGTCTGTCTGTCTTTCTATCTATCTATCTATCTGTCTATCTATCTATCTATCTATCTATCTATCTATCTATCTATCTATCTATCTAATCTTATCTGTAGATCTGATCTTATCCATCTATTCTATCTATCTGCCCATTTGCCCAGTCCTTTAAAAAGATAAATTGGCCTTCTGCATGGAAAGCTGAAGATAATGCAGTAGTTCTGTGGCAATGCTGCGCGAATTTCATGGCAGTGCCATTTACATATTAGTTAAAATCTTGACTGCTTATTGTTGTACATTATTTGGTTTCACTCCTCAAGTGAAAATGTAGATAAATATAGGGTTTATAGGCCATTCTGCTTAAGATTGTCTTTTAATCTTAAAAAACTACAGAGCTGGGGAGAGGGGGGTTTAAGCTTCCATTGGATTTGCATTCAACCTGTTAAGAACAGGACCAGATAATGACTGGAACGGTCAAAAGTGAGGCAAAATCTGATTCCCATACACAAGGATAATAACATTTTTCTCCAAAATTCTGCTTTTTGGAAGTGGAGGGAGGGGGGGTGAACGCTCCATTTGGGAGACTCCACCGCCAGATACCTTACGAGTGGATGTGTTGGAGGCAAAGTGTCAGTGCCTGGGAGAATGTCATTTCTGGTGTGTTGAGGTGCAGCCGAATTAGCTTCTGTCGTGGCTTTCTTCAAAAGCCAATCAGCTAAAACGTCCTGACACAATTTCAAATGGTCCACGAGACAAAAGGAGCATCTGCCAATTGCCTCTATTGCCCTTTTATATCTCAGTACATTGCCGCCTCTCACCAGCAAAAAGCATTAGCAGAAAGTGAAGCAGCAAGCCCAATGGAAGAAAGTCGTAAAATGGAGGTTGCAACAAATCAGTATTCTAGATCGGGGACTGCAAACTGCAGTCCACTTTACATGAATTTGTTGAAATGGGCGGCTTACAAGGCTAAGTGAGGTTATCCGCCCAGCCTTAAAAGTACGTGTGAACTACATCTTAAAAAACAAACAAACAGATGTTGTATGTGTCTAATTTCGAGTGCATTTATTGTCACTTGCAAGGAGACATCCCATAATAGTTAGAGAAGGAATATTCAACCTGGCCTTGTAACTTCACTGATTAAGGAGTCTTTTAATCTGTTTTATTTTCATCATATTCGACTGTTGGATGTCAATGAAAAACAATCTTTACCGAGGCCTATAGATAACATTTATAAATATAACTGTAATGGCGTGGCAAAGCCAGTTCCCAAGTTGAAAAAATGAGGTATATATTTCTCACTATTTGGCATTTACACGAATTTGTATACCTGCAAAAACGAACATATACACGAATTTGGCATTCGTGTAAGTGTGAAATATTGCAATTCACGAATTTGTGTAGATGCAAAAACGAACATTGCAACCTTAAACTTGGCTAAAACTAACTCTAAACCTAATTTTGACCCTAAAACTGAAAGATATAACACCTCCACGAATGCTAGTAATGGCAGGTACACAAATGAATAATAAAGCACATACACGAGTGCTAGTTATTACACATTCACGAGCACCTATGCTCGTTTTTTTATGTCCACAAAGTGGTACATCCTAGTTTTCACACCTCCACAAATTCGTGCACATGACAAATAATGAAAAATACGGGTATATACATGAAAAAATATTCTTAGAGATTGCTGATCATTAACGAACGGCATAAAAAATTAAATTTTCTCAAACATTGCTCAGTAATGAGTCAGTATGAGTATTAATATTGCATTATAATCTTGGTTAAATAAGCCAGGTAACAATGTATTTTTTTTGGGGTGGGAAGCAAGATATTAGAGAAGCTGAACAAATTCAGCGAGAGAAAGACATTTTTGTGATACAGCTGTGATCTGATATCCTTTCGTTGGACAGAGTTGCACCATGACCCTTCTAACAAGACATGCATGCCTTGGTCTCATCCAGAGAATATTTATGGAGTGCAATAAAGTGAATTGAGAAATCCATCAATCACCATTTGGTAAAAGGCACTTGTAGACGAGGTTTAGGCAGAAACCAAGTAAAGTAGTTGTTGGCCTCTCAGAACTCTACTTCGGTGTATTGTAGACTTCCTCTCCTAAGAACCAGGTTCATGTCGTCTGTAATAAAATGTCAAGCCACTGGTGCTGGACTTCCAGTCATTACTATAGTCTAACGTAACAAAAAAAGGTGCAGCTCTCCACAAAAGCTCACTGCCTGTTACGTTCTGCAGAGGCACCCCTGGTGATCCACTCTGCAAACAGAGTCTATAATCTATTTCACAATATGAATCTAATTCATGCAGGTCTGCATATAATTTACTAAATCTTTCAATATCTATGGTCACTGTAAGCTGACATCCTCTGTGTGCATGCTTGCTTGACATACTTCTGAGTGCCGATAGGCACGAAAGACTCTGCAAGAATTCAGATGCAGCAAGCGACGCTATGAGATAACAAGCGACGTTATCAGATTAGCAAGCATTCTCAGCTGGTAGTTGAAACAGATACTTAAAATTTGTTTATATAACATTGTGAGTTTGGTTTAAGGTGTCAGTAACATTAATGTTAAAAGTTCACACCGATTTACTGAAAGCTGTCTGTGTGATATTGTTTGTTTGATTTTAAGCTGTCAGTAATATAAGTGTAAAAAACACAGTCTGATTTTACATAGCAAATAAGTGGATTTACTTATGCATGGAATTGGGTCATTGAAAACCATCAGTATCCTCCAACTAAAGCTGTTCGACAAAGAGAAACTGTGTCAGTCTGCTGTTGATCAGTAGTTGACCCTTGGGCCTGGGGCCCTACTTTGATTTTTTTATTTGAATTGAAAATTATTTTACTTTCTGTTTGTAATTTCGTCCCAAAGGAACAACCATGTAAACTGTAAACAGACAGATTTTAGGCAATTTTTGGAGGCCTACAACTGTAGCTTCTTCAAAGACAGAAATAAAATACTTTTAAATATGATAAGAATTATACATTATTTCCACCATTTTCTTCTCTGCGTAATATCCCTGCCTCTGTGATGTTTAAGGCCAGAGAAGGACAATGCTTTCCAAGATTGTATGACGTTGTACCCTTGAATGAACTTTGATTAGACCACCACCATTGTTCTCTAAAACAAAAGGATTCATCAGTGGCAAGCCACTTTCTATTTGCTGAAATCCATGCTGTGACTTGAAAGAAAGTCATTAGACAGTTCACCTTGTGTAACCCCTGTGGCGCAGCTCCTCATTAATGTGATACGACAGCTTTATGTCATGTTAATTTTTTTTTCTCTGGCACGCAACTGTTTTATTTTCTCCTTAATTACCACGTAAGATATACCTTCTACTTATCAACGATAATCTGTATAATGGCTAATGACAGGTCAGGGCTGTTGCAACAATTCGAGACATCTGCTGTGTCAAAACATTACAGATGATTTCATATTTGTAGACACAAGGACTGAATGTGAATAATTTTTTCTGGAAAAAAAAATTGATATCCTTTATCTTAAATTCAGGACATATTCGCAGAGATGTCATATATGTCAAATTAATTTATTGTTTCCTTTGTTTCCCAGAAACTAAAAGGTAATGTCCACTATTATCCAGTAACCATAGTAGCTGAAAGAATTGATTTTGAATTTAGCAAGTCATTACAATATTAGTAGTTGAAGTGATGGATATATGGTTTTATAATACCTGCACGAATATAATATAATATTCATTGGCAAGTCGTATTTTTAGTGCATTTTGAACCCCTATGAGAGATTTTTTGATTGATTGATTGATATTAATTCATTTGCTCCTGGTGTTGTTGACAATATATAAGTTAAATCGATATATAGACATCAATAGAGCAAGGAGACCACCTAATGGTGCTTTTTGCACCGCTGGCTGATGGCCACCCTTGTCATAGTTTACAAAAGAAATAAACATTAAAGATAACACACGTCTACACACATTTGACCACAGTCAGATTGCTTTATGACTGCAGAATGGGCTTATAATGCAGAGACAACTGTACTCCAACAGAAACAAGCTTCCATTTCCAACATGGGATACAAACGAAGCGATCCTCAGTCAGATGAGATATTCAGAAGTGAGACTGGCAGATAATCAATGCTGGGCCAGAGATATATTCCTTTTCTGATGATATGTGATAAGAAAATTATTAATTAATTTCATTTCAGACAAGCCTCTGCTTCCCGACTGTCCCTCAGCCTGTGACATCCTTATCAGCGTCATTGCCAAGATTCATGAATCATGCAACAAGAGATCTTATCTCTCATAAGAAAAACAATTACAAATTTTCTTGGCTCAATCTCTCTCAGTATTGAGGTTTTTTGGGTCTTCACCTGTTCCAGGTATGGAAGTTTTTGGTCCCGAGTGAACTGTCGGATATTCTAACAGTTGAATAGCAATGTACCTTAGGGGAGAAAAACTGACGAGCAACAATAAAGTCCTCCTTGAGTACATCTCATTATTAGTTATTGAATAAATGATTGATAACCTTCTGAAACAAGTATTTGGTTTGTTCTTATTGAAAATGAAACTGATAAAAGAGTGTGGATAACTTTTCCAAACTGTTAACGTTTTGATTATCATATTCTCCTGATGGTAGTCATGGATATGCTAGAAATAGCATCTGTTATAAATTTCAAAAACTTTTAATGAAATAAATTAAGATATCAAGAGCAAAATATATTTCCACCGCCTGAATGGCTTCAAAATTATGTCAAAAAGGCTTGTTTTTGGTTTCTGAGAAGTTGAATGTGGGATTTATAATTGTTATATTTGCAACGGAGTAGGTTAATTTGTGTACCTCTAACATTTAGCCACTGTCTTTATCTTATAAGGCAATAAATCCTGGAAGTCTTAATTAAAAAAACAACAACAACATATACTGTGCTTTCATTCTCTCCCACTGATTGCAGGCAGGAAATAATACATTTGAGAAATTATTGTTTATAGAAAAGACCAGTTGACCTCTTGATGGTGGTATGAGGGATGTCATAAATAGTTAAGCTACTGAAATTAACTTTATCTCTATAGTTAGGAAAATTCATAATAATGTTCTTTAAGTTGTTGAAAATGAATGTTGCCTGAATGGGAATCTGGTTCTTGGCATTTCAGTTATCTCCAATTAAATCAAACAAACATCTTCATTAATATGAGGTGAATTTTTGTGTAGATATATAAGCCTATTAAATGTTATTTTACATATTCATTACAGCCCGCTACATCCTAATCTGAAAAAGCAACTGTCATGATGTCATGATTGACTTTGGAACTTCATCTGTGTAGAGGGGTGTGATCAATTGGTGAAGTCAGAATATCAATGCGTCCACTCGGGACATGATTCACACCATCATAACTTACAATTTGACAACAAAACCAATACTCTACCTTCAAAATAACCCCCCACCCCTTGAAAATGAAAATACAGGCCAAAATGTCATATTTTCTCCAATTTCGCCCAAATTAGAACACCTTTCTTCTGGTGTTAATGACCAATTAGAGATATCAGTGATAGTTAAAGCCAGTCTAATACCTCTAATACAATATATATACACCCATATATCACATATTTATGGTCAGGGGCACCTATGTCCAGTGTTATAATGCCTATTTAGAGATTCGGAAAGACAAATTTCCTCGTTTTTTGGGTGAAAATAGACAGACGTTATATATTTTAAAGGTAGTGATTAAAAATCAAGTTGTTTTCTGTGAAACACATCATGAACCTCTATCACACAAGTTCTGTACCCCATTCAGGTATAAATGCAAAGGTCAAGATCATATGTGAAATTCGTTGGGCTCAGAATGGCACATTTTAAAGTTTTTTGGGCAAAGGAGAGAAATTCAGATAATAATTCAAAACCAGTGACCAAATTTCAGTTGTCCTTGGTGGAACTGTGATACACCTCCAACTTGAAAATACCACACCCCTTTCTTAAATAGTTATTTAAGGTGTCAGGATCATAAAAATATATTGGGTACTACTGTTCAACTACCTTGGGGCTTGGAAAGGAGCATTCCAAGTTTTTGAGGCCTTACAGGGTATCTAGATGCTATCAAAGGAATCCATAATATGTTTCCATAAAACACCTGTACTCCATATAAATGTGTTTCCAGGGACCAGCACTGGTCCTATCTGGTTTAGAAGGAGTTTGCCTGTTGCATGGGCAGTTTCTGAGCTTTACAAGAGAGCCATATTTTTTTAAAATTATCATATAGGCTACTGGTGATGCAAGTTTGTGCTGTCTTCACTGAAACACCCCACAGGCCAGTCTGTGATCAATACTTTCACTTCTCAATTTTTATTTATGGTAGTATTATGCTGTGTTTGTGATGCCAAGTGTGATGAGTGTAGCCTGTGCAGGAGTGTAAATACTACTAATTACATAATGAGTCCAGATCAAAATATGGATTTTCCTTGGTTGTACTCCAGGGCTAGTGTTTGACTATTTAAACCAGCCACGATCACTGAAAATCAGAGAAATGTAGCCTGTAAAAAGTTGATTGACTGCCGTTGACCAGCGTGACATATGTTTAGAGGTATCTTTGTTGCTCAAGCCCTGCCAAGCTGAAAAACAGATTGATTTCCGAAATCATTTGTTTGCCACAACAATATTTGGGGTTTCTCTGAGATGGGTGTCCTGGACTTTTTAGTTGATAATTACATAAGAGGAAGCCTGGTAATAGAGATTTGATAATTATTATGAGATTCAATGCAAAAGCCATACATACATTTGCATCAAACCTCCTTACAACTTCAGGAATGTGTCAGTAAATGCATAACTGCTTCTCTTAGCCCCTTTGAAAAGGAATATGTATGCCAAAGAACCTCTGAGTGTCTATGTATGAGGTTAGATTTTCAAGGTAGAACTCAATGAAGGATTTCATTGAAAACAGCATGGCTTTGAATCACTGGTTTCAAGAATCTGCAAAGTTTCTGCCTCGATAAGAAAAACTGGGATATTCCGTCTGTCAAACCTCCTGTTAAAGGAATGCCCCTAGTCTCTCACATATTTATGAATGGGAAATAATCTAAGAAAATGTTTTGTGTCAGTCCCAGATAGCTTTCCCTTAAACAGCTATGCTAATTTGTATTACCAGTTTGAAAGTTAGTCTCTTTTCCTCAGAAATGTCGTAAATATACCTTTTCAAGCCCCAGTAGGGTTCCATATATGATCCTGACTGCTTGAATATTCATGAATAGACCGCAGAATTGGTATGGTAGAAGTTTATGATGTGTTCCACAAAGGACAGCTTAAATTGTAGTCTACAGCTTTAAAATATGTGACATTTGTCTATTTTTTATCCAAAAAACGAGGAAATTTGCCTTTCCAAGGCACTTATTAGGCCTTATTACACTAAAGACAGGTACCCCTGAGGCCCTGACCATAAAAATGTGATGTATGGGTGTATAAATATTTTGTTAGGGGTATTACACTGCTTTTAACTATCACTGATATCTCCAATTGGTCATTGAAACCAGCAGAAAGGTGTTTTAATTTGGGCGAAGTTTGAGAAAATATGACATTTTGGCCTATATTTTCATTTTCAAGGGGTGGGGGGTTATTTTGAAGGTAGAGTATTGGTTTTGGTGTCAAATTGTAAGTTTTGATGGTGCGAATCATGTCCCGAGTGGACGCATTGATATTCTGACTTCACCAATTTATCACCCCCCTCTAATCTATGCAAGAGTGAAGCTGCAGGTAATTTCAAGAAATATACTGCAATTTCCCACTGCAACTTTAAATAACCATGCACATTTTATTGTTTTGAAAAAAAAAAGTTTGATGAAATTAAACAGACACACAGAGTGCTTGATGGACACATTAAAGTACTTGTAGTTGAAGTACAATAATATTAGTTGAAGTGAATTACACTATTGAACAAAGGTTTGAGCCATATAGACTATTTATAAATTGAAAACAAGCTTCCAGTCTCAAAAAGTTATGATGCAAAAGAACGGAATTCTAGTTCAGATGTGGTATCCAAAATGAGACAAGCAGTTAAAAAGGATGAGATCTTGCCTTTCCGATAAGTGATAAGAGGATGATTAATTCATTTCATTTGGGACAGCCTCTGCCTCATGACTGTCCCTCAGCCTGTGACATCCTTATCAGCGTCAATGCCAACATTCATGAATCATAAAACAAGAGATCTTATCTGTCTCTCAAGAGAAAATAAAATTACAACTTTTCTTAGTTCAGTTTCTGTCCATACTGAAATTTGGTGGACTTCTCCTTTTTCAGCTATTACATATATTTTTGTCCCAAGTGGAAACTGCAATGTTGTGGCAATTGAATATCAATGAACCAGGTTTAAACCTGCTTTCTTAGCAACACTTAAGTTCTCCTGCTTGTACTTGAGTGTCTCAGATAATAATTAAATGATTGATTTTTTACAACCAGTCTTTTTAAAATTCTTATCAAAGTGATTGGTCTGTTTTTACAGAAATTGATAAAAGAACATGGAATAATTTTCAAACGTGTTCTGAACATCTATTTTCTTTTCATGTCGGCATTACATATTGCCTTAACTTCTTTTGTTAACTATTGCCAAAAGTATAATATTAGTGATGCCTGTCTAGAAGGGTCTCTGATTTCTAATCCATTCATGACCTAGCAGCAAGGTCCTCAGCTTCTTAGCCTAGGTGAACAATATTGGAGAATTACGTGTAGACTGGATTTGCTATACAGGAATTGACGTAGAAGAGTTCCTGGGTAGAAACGAGTTCTAAGATGCTAAGACTGTGACCTTCTTGTAAATCATAATGGTTTGGATTGATTTGATAATATAATAAAGCATGAATGGATATATATACCGAAATATTATTATCAATCAGTTTCAGTTCCTGTTTACCTTCCCACCTCATATTTGCTGGTAAAGTGCAGTATGTCATGCTGTTCTGTGCTCAATTCCAGTTTTTCTGCAGCTAAAATGTAACTTATATGACACACAATAAACTGCATGCAGCCATCACTTGTGAGCAGATAAAAGACCTCAATGCCAAAGGATGATGAGGCTGTCTTGCAAAACCTTTTGTCCAGCTCAGACCCATGCATTTTGCTTGAGTATAAAGGTTTTTCAAGCAAACAAAGGCACAATATCCCAGTGATTATCCCACATTTAGCACTGATTCTCATGGAAAACCCACAAGGAACAGCCCATGAGGTATAATTTTTGTGATTCACCATCCCCAATTTAAATATGATCCACTGGTGACGTCCTCCGCTAACCAGACCGCTCCTGAGTTTCAGTGGACTGATCCACCAACCTGAGTGGGTTTTATTATAATGCACTCCAGTTCAACTTTATTGGCCCCTTGAAATGACCATGGGTATGCTGATTTGTAGTTTGCAGCAAATCTTCTATTCTTACTCAAGGCTTGCTGCTTCTTTTCTGTCTTTGTGCTGCTTGGTACTCAAGGGCAAAGTACTAATGCATATGAAACTGGAATAGGAGTGTGCGGCAGATGTTTCTGTATTGTGCCAAGGCACTTTGAATTCTGCCAAGACTTGCAGTAACCGTCTGCTCAAAAGCAAGCCTCAGGCTACTGCAGCGTTTTGCTGAAGGCACTCAAAGCAGTAATGACCAGGTCATTGTAGGCAGTAATGTAAAATTAGGCTTGCTTTTTCCCTTCCCTATGCCATTGTTCTTGTGAATAAACCTCAATGTCAAGAAACACTTTGGCTTGTATGGTCTTTGCCAGAAAGTTTTTTAGAAAAGTGATTGGTCTTCCCCTTCATAATAAATCAATTATGTGTATATGGGCCCTATAAAAGTATAGAAATATAGGCAGTAATGTGAAGTAATGTGTAGCATGTTCTGACTGTATTACTGCCCCAAGAGTCACTTGTTAAGAAAGAACATGGCTGTTGTTTAAATTTGCTGAGACCTGTGCGTCCGGCAGTTTAATCTCTTCGCCTGTTTCTAAAAGGCCTTCATGTATGGATCTCCATTGACCAATTTTGATCAGGTCATTTCAAAATAACTTTATTTCGATAGTATGAAGCAGTGCAAACATACTGTATTTATGTTTGCACTGTCAAAATAGAGTTATTCTGTCTACTGACCTGCTGCCTCACTCCCATGCCTTTTCCATGGGCCAATTATATAGTGTATCCAAGCTTATACCGATGAAGCCAATAATGTAAAATTAGGCTTGCTTCCCCTCCTCCCCATGCCATTGTTCTATTGTGAATGAAGCTCAATGTTAAGAAACACTTTGTTTGTAGTATGGTCTTTGCAAGAAAGTTTTATTGATTTACATTTTAAAGGTGATTGGTCTTCCCCTTCACAGTAAATCAATTATGTGTATATCTTCTTCCAATAAAGTACCGACACCGGTTGGTGTATCTTCGTACTGTTGAGTGCGGATAAAAACAGATGGTGCAGAGGTAAAATCCAGGGTCATTCCGGTTAAAATTGGCATTTTGTAAAATCCAGTGATGTTTAAAACCCCTTGGATTATAGTGTTAAAACCTTGATATAAAAGGTATTTAAAACCTTATTAAAATCCATTGCTAAAATCATCAGGCACAATCACGGCTTAGAGTTCAATCTCGATAAAAAGGCTTTAAATTGATCCAGGGTTGTTAATTTGGATCTCAGAGGTATATTATTCCAAATTCCTATTGTACTAGGATAAAATGACGCCTTGTACAATTCTGTTCTGCATTGTGGCACCTGCAACCTGACCAGATTTCCTCTTGTGGCTGAAACTGCCGAGAGAACCATTGGTTTAGGCAGAGCAACCAATTCATTAAGAATCTTGAACATCATCATCGCCTTGGCTTGTCTTCTTCTTTCCTCCAGGGTCTTCCATTTCAGCAGATTAAGCATCTCTGTGACGCTCGAAGTTCTCCTGAAGTCTCCGGTGACATATCTAGCTGCCTGTCTCTGTACCCGTTCTATCGCATTGATGTTACACTTGGTGTGCGGATCCCACACCACACCACAGTATTCGACTAGCGGCCTTATTAAAGTGGTGTAGCAGAGGACTTTGGTTTCCCTTGGGCATCTTGAAGTATTTCTCTGGACGAAGTTCAGGGTATTATGAGCTTTCTTGGTGATCTTTCCGATGTGCTCGTTCCACGACAGCTTTTCATTGATGTTGACTCCTAAATATTTGACAGATTTCTCCACAGAGAGTGTCTGACCATGGATTTTGTAGGCATGTTGAATCTTAGTTCTCTTTTTGGTGACGTTCATGACTTGACATTTATGCGGATGAAATTCCATCATCCAGTCCTTCTCCCATAATTGAAGTTTGTCCAGATCTGCTTGTAGAATTTCGCAGTCTCTGTCAGACTTAATCTCCCTGTACAGGGCACAGTCATCAGCAAATAGTCTAACCTTAGTACCTGGCGAAACGCAGTCGGGTAGGTCATTAATGAACAGCAGGAAAAGCAGGGGTCCCAGCACACTTCCCTGGGGGACTCCTGATAGTACAGGTGCTGAGCTTGAGGTGCTGTTTTCCAGGACTACCTGCTGTTTCCTGTTGCCCAGAAAGTCAGCAATCCATCGATGTTGTTGGGGTCTAATCCCATAATAACTGAGCTTGTACAAAAGCTTATATATAGGCCATATATAAGTATTATAATAAGACCAAATGGGTATGGTAGTATTTTGAGATGTACTCCACGAGTTGAAGATCTTCACGAGTGGGAGTACATCTCAAAGTACCCCCATACAACCATTTGGTCTTATTTATACCCCATATTGTAACCCCAAAAAAAGCTGAACTTCACTCAAATGATCAATACTCAACATTGGCCTCAGCCAATCAGAGCACAGATAGCAGCTCAACTGATGATGTCACAATGTTGTGACGTCACCATGGACATGACGTCACAATGGTAAACAATGCAATGACATCATCAACAATGATCTAACCATTGAGTATACAACAAACCATTGAGTATAGAACGCAATACCACATGGAATATATCCACTGCTTTTTCATGTGGTATTGTAAACATTATGGGGTATAGAAATATAGGTATGCCTGCTTCTTATCATACTACCAAATCTGATAGAAAATCCCTCTCCTCCACCCCTTTACTTGCTTGATGTATAGCAAACTAAATATGGACTATCCGACCCAAATGCTAAAGTCAATACTAATTCTCTTGGTGTCCAAGTAAGGACACTGCAGCAGTTTTGCTCCTTATATTTGAATAAAGCCAGTACCGAGGGATGGCATGAGTAACTCACAGTGGGAAATACACAAAAAGTGGTCTAACTGATCTATACTGCTTACTGTAGAGTTACATATCCATCTGTAGCTGCTTATCAAACTATCATTTAACCTCCAGTTTCCCTATTTCGTCTGTTTGTTTTGACTTCTTAGTACTTGTTTGCGTTTTACCTATAATACTATACTTTTCTACAAATTAAGCTATCGAGCAGGTCAAAGCAACTGCAAAATGCATAATATAATATGAGTCTTCCTTGTCCTGCCTAAACCATGATCAGGTATGCAAGACTCCAGTTTCTTATCGTATTTGCAGTGGAATTGAAAATCCACGCTAATTTGAAATTTATGGCGGAATGCTTCAACATGGGAATTGACATAAAGGGTTTCTTGTACATATAGATGATTTGCATTACTCAGTGCCATATATTTTTTATGTTACTTACCTCAGCGGTAGTCAGGCACCAAAATTTCAGTATTATAACTTGCCCAGACTTCCACAGCTTGAAATTATCATGGTGATGTCTTATACTTCAGTTGAAAGTGCAGACTGCTTTTCCATAAAGCTTCAACAGATGCTATAATACAGCTCAGAAAAATATTGCATTGGCTATTCCTCAAGAGAGGACACAAATTACCTAGTAGATAATACCAGTACCCTGATGCAGCGATATATATGTGACCCAGTGAATCCTGGGTGAGTTTGGAAGGACCCAAGGTGAACCTGCAGGACCTAGTATCCCTTCGGGTCACAGAAGGGAACTTAATCTTCACAGTCCTGGTATCAAATGTCAGGGTAAGGTGCATAGCCTGGAAAATCTACATCCTTTTAACCATACACCAGCGCTTAAGCAGGGTAAAGTGCATTGGTCTGTGCTCAATTTATAAACTTGTAACTATGAATGTTGTGAGAGCAATATTTGGGTATTCCTCTCAAAGTTTTTTCTCCAAAACTTCTCTTGATCATATTAATACATGGATTTCAATGTAGCCATGAATCCAGTTATATAGACAATAGGAAATGTTAGATACAACATCGATCTTGTTATTACCAATTTGGTCCTATTGTCACTTTAAAGAGAGAAAATTGACAAAATATTTGCAGAAGAAAGACATTCTGAGTAAGATTATGCGCTCACTGAAGTATGCATGGTCCTGCAAGTGTTCAAAGCACCCCTTGTTCCAGTTTTCTGCACAATTGACCTGTCATAAGCGATGATGCTATAGACAAGGTGCATTTGGTACAAGTATCTGCATAACAAACTTTACAATAATACTGCCTTATTCACAGCACAGACCTCTGTCATAGTAAATGAACAATATCTACCACGTTTCATCCAAATGTGTGCTAAGGCGTTCAATCTACCTCGTTGTCAAACAGACTGATAGCACCATTCAGACAAACTGCAAATACACACAAGCAAATGAACGCATAAAAATCACTTTGCGTAACTAATAATTGCACATTGAATTGTGAACATGCATGTTGAGCAGCTGGACCTACATACGTTTAAGTTTGGAGTCTTGGATACACTATAGTAGGCCCATAGACAAGGCATGGGAATCCAGGGTGAGGCAGCAGGGCATAGACAGTCGGACAGTCGACAGAATAAATTTCTCTATTTCATTCGTCTCCACCGACTTGTGTAATAATTTACCACAATAAATTATTGGCAAACTTCTCTTTTGTTCGTTTTCCGGGTGAGATCATTGAAAAATGCGTCCTTGTTTAAGGCCTTGAGCTGGGTCGCCATTCTTCTCTTCTCATCTCAGCGTTCATAGACGCTTCTGGCTGGGATCATGGCCAGCGTCAAGAGCAAATTTATAAATTTAATCATCAGCATGGAGAAATTGAACTGGAAAACCGAACAACAATGAATGCAATGCATAATTTGAGCTGTACAAACGCTCTCCTTTGCACATGGCATGAAAAAATGGATAACAGCACGGCAGTAAACAACACCAAGCTGGATGAAGGCAGCAGACAGAATAAATTTATTTCGCCAGTACGAAACAGTATGAACATAAAATATATGTTTGCACTGTTTTGTCATACCAAAATTAAGCTATTTTAAAATTACCTGATCAAAATTGGTAAATGGAGATCCTTACATGAAGGCACAGTTGAAATGATTAGACTGCAGGACTCGCAGGTCTCAGCAAATTTCAACAACAGCCATGTTCCTTCGGAACAAGTGACTCTTGGGGCAATAATACAGTCAGAACATGCTGCAAACTACTGTGTCATTTGCTCTGATTGATCTTCAGGGCGAATAATGCAGTTGTCATTTTTGGAAAAAAAAGAATTCCCTTGATGTTTCGCTGTATAGTGCAAGCAAGCACAAAGTCATGACCTCAATTCCATGCCCATTGCTGCAATGAGGGAGGCTGGCTTTTCGGGATCTTCAGGATCTATTGATAAACGTAACTTTGCTTCAGGCAGTCATTGTGCATTTATTTTGTCCCATTGAACAACCATGCTTTTTGTAAGTATTGTCACATTTTGTTCAGAGGTCTGGGTCTTGAGATGATAATGGAGATCCATTGTCCAACCTTGTTTTTGTATTTAGGTATGATCAATGAAATATAATGACAAAAACGATTATTTGATTTAAGCTACTAATTGCGACTCGCTAAGTACATTAAAGTTTTGAACTTCGATCAATTTTTAAACAACCACCTGGCTGGGGGATATCACTTCTGATGAGTATGTCATTTCCATTCACCAACTTAAAAACAGTGTGATCAGTGATACCTCAGCCATAAAATCCCATTAGATTCAGGGTTTGAGTCACAACATCTTGCAGAACAGATATATGACTAAGATGAATGGGATAGATGTCACAAATCTCAGCCACCTACAAGACATCAATTTGAGGCAAATGGAACATTATGACCTTTCTCATTTCTTGCTATAGATTGTGAGGCAGAGGGCCATACATGTAGATTTGTGGATAAGATTTTCCAGATGTTAAAGATAATACATACAAGGACACTGAAGTATGTCGGATTTGGGACATGACCTTCCAATACTCTTCATACTGAATCTTTAGGACCTATGTCTTTGCAACTTTCATGACTTAATAACATTTTGTGACTTTTATAAAGATGACGCTGCATTTCATTCTCTAAAACTGATTGAAATCCACTGCCTGGTATGCTTCTGCACCGAAACTCTGGTAGTTTGTTTGAATGACACTCTTGCGGCCTTGAAATCATATTAAACCTAACAAAATTTGAATTAAAAAAGAACCTTTGTTTTCAGTTTTTAATTTTTTGGTTATAACCAAGGTGAGTTCAAACTGTGGATGGACAAATCTGTGATAGGTGCCAATTTTTGGAGGCTGGGACCTCAACCTGTTCAGCCAATCAGGGAAGCTCAGAGAACTGGGTCAGGTCAGGCTGGGCTTTTGCAATAATCACTATTAATCAGGTAAGGTGTGAAGTGCAGCACCTTCTATATGATTTACTATTAATATGTATGGCACAGAACATGTGTTGCATGGGTGGTGTCTGTGGTCAAGCTTTACCACGTTAAACTATTCCCAAGTTATGAGATGATTCACATGCAATGTCGAGCAGTTTTCAGTGGTCAGAAAATATCAAAAGAACAAACCATGTAAACAATTGACACTAATTTCCTGGGACAATTTTTTGCTTTCAGAAGTTCAGATATTGGTCTACCGATGCAGCAATTCCACTTCTCTCAAAGACAGAAACAAAAATTTATTCAATATTTTCTTCCCTCACATTCTTCTATCCTGGCAAAGACAATGCTTTCCATGATTGAAGGATGCTGTACCCTCATATGAACTCTGATTATACCACAACCATTGTTCTCTAAAACAATAGGATTCATCACTGGGAAGACTCTTTCTATCTGCTGAAAACCCAGATGCGAGTTGAAAGCAAGTGATTAGACAGCCCACCTTGTATAACCCCTTCAGTGCAGCTTCTAATTAAGGTAAAACAACAGCTTAATGCCATGTTCAATTATTGTCTCTCTGCAATGCAACTTTAACATGTAAACTTTTAAAGTTTCCATATAAGATTCACCTTCCCATGATAATCTGCAAATATCACATTTCCAAATGGCTCATGTCAGGTCAAGGCTGTTTCAAGAATTCAACAAAACAAAACAATAACATCACACTGCACATATCAATCCAATGACAGGTCTCAAAAGTTTGGTGTGAGAAATTTTGAAAACCAAACAAACCCTCAATTCTTAAATTTTATAAGACCCACCTAAAATATATATCAACATAATAAATTTAATAGAAAAGATCTGACATAAAAAAGGTAGCAGCTTAAATGGTGCATATGATCTGGTATGACCCTGTTATTTTGCGAACTAGCAGCTGAATCATAAAGAAAACTATTACTGGATAGGTCCGACAGGGCCTCTTTGTAGGGATGTAACGTAGCGTCAATTTCCTGATCCTCTTCCTCAGACATTAAGTTCACGTGCTGGCTGTCTCATTTTCATTTCAAGTGCTCTTTGATGAGAAAATTTTGATTTTCAAATCTGTCAGTTTCAACCAGGACAAACTTAGTGGCTCCACGAAGAAACCCAAATCATGTCACATCTTGTCGCAACTGACAGAGTTGACACGACATGGGCATGTGTAAAGTTTGGGGGAATTTCATGAGAACTTTTGATTAAGTTCAAAGTTGTTCTGGCACGTAGAGTACTTGAAAAACAAAATGTCTGGATTAGGAAAGAAATGAGATTTAGAAAGTACCTTCGCAAGGAATTAGACATTTTATTTTACTATATGTATATTGTGGTATTTCTCTGTGGTGATATAGAAGTGTGCAATTGAACATATTTGATATCAATTATGTCTGATATTTCAAACTAATATGTTATTCTTGTTCTTTTCCACAGAAATTAGAAGGTAATGTCGTCAATTTTGTCCAAAAACCAAAGTCAAAGCTACAATATTGGATATTTTGGATATATTAGTAGTTTTTATATAACTACAAATGATCAATGGTCT
Source organism: Platynereis dumerilii (assembly GCA_026936325.1). Taxonomy (NCBI): domain Eukaryota; kingdom Metazoa; phylum Annelida; class Polychaeta; order Phyllodocida; family Nereididae; genus Platynereis; species Platynereis dumerilii. The sequence goes on along the minus strand of JAPTHN010000002.1, from coordinate 18,613,522 downwards.
AAGATAAATGTATAATTTATAATATTTATTGATACTCCAAAAGAAAGAAGCTTCTAGTTCCAACATGTGATGCAAGATTCTCAGTGCAGACATTCTCTAAGCAGAGGGATTTTACTTTTCTGAACGGTGATGAGAAGATTATTAATTCATTTCATTTGAGACAAGCCTCTTCCCCTCAGCCTGTGACATTCTTATCAGTTAGTGCAAAAATTCATGAATCACGTAACAAGAGATCTTATCTTTTTACTTGAAAAAAGCAAAGTTATGGATTTTCCTTGTTCAATTTTTCTCATATAAATAGTTTTTTTTAGTCCCAAGTGGAGAATATCCAATATTGTGGCAAATATCAATGTACATGGGGGGAAAGTCAGTAGCATTAGTCGCATTCTCCCTTGAGTACATGAAGTATTTCATTGGTTATCTGATCAGTTGAATAACTGATAATACATTTATCTTCTGGTTTAAGTAACTGGTTTGCTTGTAACAAAGATGACATTGATGAAGAGAATCATAGCCATTACTTCATTTTCTTTGCTCCATGCATTTCCACATTACATTAAAAATATCCTGTCAACAGTCACCAAATCTAAATTTAAGCTTACGTTTACAAGCCTTTCATGGATAATTTTCTCTGTAGAATTATTATGTTTTTAATTGTTTTATATATATGTTAATCACTGCCCACAATGGATGATAATGTCATTGAAATTGTCTTGAAGGGTTCCCCATGTCAACCCAACTCATGACTTGTTAGCACTGTCCTCGCCTTCTTTGCCTGGATGCAGTGGATTGGAAAATCCACATAGACTGGAAATGCAGATGGATAGTTACAACAGGAATTGATCTGGAAGACTTTTGGGATGGACGGCCCAGTTCTGAGATGCCATCATCCAATTGAATATGGTAATGTTATAAACTGGGGTCATTGAGTAACTTGCATGGATCCCATTTACAGCAATGTCGGATAAACACCAGATAAGAGTGAGAAAGACCTTGTAAATCTTAATGGGTTGGATTGATTTGATACTAAAGCTTGCATGGATGTATATGCCGAATTATAATAATCAATCATTTTCACTTCCTGTTTGCCTTTCCACCTCATATTTGCTGATGAAGTACAGTATGTTATGCTGTTCTGTGCTTAATTCAAGTTTTTGATTTCTCTGAGCACTGCTACAAGTGATGCGACAAACACTAAACTGCAGCCAGACCAATTGTGAGCGGACAACTGAACTCAATGCCAAAGGATGATGAGGCTGTCTTTATACTCAAGCAAAATGCATGGGACCAAGATGCATTTCATGCTTTTAAAACTTATTTTGTTCTTCTAGTTCAAAGACTCTGAAGACATACCTTTTATAGCCACCTCACTTGTGAGCAGGCAAATGACCTCAAAGGATGATAAGACTGTCCTGATGCTCTTGAGCAGAAATGCATGGGACATAGATGTGCAAAGATGACCCAAAGCGAAAAAAGGAAGACTTACTCTCCCTTTGGGTCACAGAAGATCACCTAATCTTCACATTCCTAGTATCAAATGTCAGCTGACGGGATGAAGGTGCATAGCCGGGAAAATCTGCATCCTCTAACCATAGAACAGCCATGAGGCAGGACAGAGTGTTACAATAAAGGTTCTAGTAACATGAGATGTACAATGTAATAGGTCTTTAGTAAAAAGGTCGTACTTTTATATCTTTGTCCTGATTTATTCAAGTTGTTTACTGTTATAGTATAATTGCAGGCACTGTAACCTTCCTCTTATAAATAAAAGTAGCATTATTGAGTATGACTAATCAGACCCTTGTTATACATAAAATAAAGTGCAGATACTTTTTATCTTCCTGGACAAAAGGTTGTGCAAGTAAATTGAGACAGGATGCATCCCAGTTCAACTAACAGAGCTTTCCTGCTCTTTATTGGTCCCTTGAAATGACCTTGGGTATGCCTGACCAGAAATGCTGAGTTGTAGTTTCCAGCAAACCTTCTATTTAGGACTTGTTCTTCCTTAAGGCTTGCTGCTCCCTTTCTGTCATTGTGCTATTTGGTCCTCAGGGGCAATGTACTAAGGTATAAAACTGGAACAGGAGTGCGAGGCAGATGTTTCTGTTGTGTGCCAAGCCACTTTGAATTCTGCCAAGACTTTCACTGACTGTCTTCTCAGAAGCTAGCCTCAGGCTGTTGCAGTGTTTTGTAACAATAGTGCTAAGATGTTGAAGGTACTCTATGCAGTAATGAAAAGCTGCTCAACATGCACATTTACAATTCAATGTGCAATTATTAGTTACGTAAAGTGATTTTTATTTGTTCATTTGCGTGTCTGTCTTTGCAGTTTGCCTGAATGGAGCTATCAGTCTGTTTGACAACCAGGTAGAATGAAAGCCTTAGCACAGTTTTAGATGAAACGTGGTAGATTTTTTCATTTACTACAAGAGAGGTATGTGCGGTGAATAAGGCAGTATTACTGGAGAGTTTTACGTAATATGCGGATACTTTTACCCAATGTAACATTCTCTGTACCTTTCACACTTCAATGAGTGCATCATTTTGCTCTGGATGAGTTTCTTCTGCTATTATTTTGCTATATTTATTTCTTCTAATTTCACCTTTTTTTATCTTATCGCAAAAAAAAAAATTGGTAGTAACCAGATCAACCCAAAGACAGCTCTCCCAACATTCATGGCTACAGGTTTATTGAGTTTAGACCAGTGCACTTCATCCTGCTTAAGCACTGGTGTATGGTTAAAAGGATGTAGATTTTCTAGGCTATGCACCTTACCCTGACATTTGATACCACGACTGTGAAGATTAGGTCCTCTTCTGTGACCCGAGGGAGACTAGGTCTTGCAGGGTCACCTTGGGTCTTACCAAGCTCATCCAGGATTCACTGGGTCCCATATATATTCCCATATATATTGCTGCATCTGGGTACTGGTATTATCTAGCATCAGTTAAAGCTGTATGGAAAAGCAGTCTGCAATTTCAACAGAAGTGAGTCATCACCATGATTATATCAAGCTGTGGAAGTCTGAGTTCTATAAACTCATAACTGCATGTTAACAACCTGCTGCACAACAGTTACTTGAAGTTGTAGTTAAACAAGTGCATGAGGTCACCGCTTGTTAGACAAACGTTACAGTAGACGAATGACGAGTACTTACATTCAGCTCCTAGTGGCCATCAGTGACCTCACTAAAGCCCCTATCAAATACATTGATATGAGGTGCTAATTTGTCATAAGGCAACGTGTGACCTCATTGATGAGTGGTATGACTTGGTCAATGACACTGATAAATAACATAGGAAGTATAGGCTATGACTCACTGGCTGCTATATACGTCATAGAGTTAATATGGCATGGATAGGGCTATGACACTGCAAGAAACATTTCAGTCCAATTCTGTAAGCACTCGTTTTTCGTCTACTGTAAGTAAAATTAGAAGCAGGTGAAGAGGTCAAACTGCAGGACGTGCACTCGTGCAGTTTTCAGCAAATTTAAGCAACAGCCATGTTCCTCTTAACAAATTTCTCTCAGGGCAGGAATACAGTCAGAAAATGCTGCACATCACTGTGTCCTTTGCTCTGATTGATCTTCAGGGCGAATAATGCAATTGCCATTATTGGAATAAAAAGAATACCCTTGATGTTTCGTTGTATAGTGCGAGTAGGAACAAAGTCCTGACCTCAATTCCACTTCCATTGCTGCAATGACAGACAGACAGACAGACAAATTCTTTTATTTCATCATCATCATTTGGAGAACATTGTATTATTGTTTAAAAAAGGCATAAAGTATGATAATGGCATGAGATGAGTTATAATACAGATAATGAGGAGACCCACCAAAGACAAAGATTATTGTCGCTACTGGTGAGCTACCAGATGATGGTAATGTATGAGGTACGAGGTGAAGTTGAAATGAGAAGATGTGGTGGAAATCCCGGCAAGTATTTAGCCATATGAAAATATATGAAAAAAAAACAAGGATATATAAACTAAAATAATAAATAAAAAAAGTAGATCAAAAGAAAAGAAAAAGGAAAGGAAGTCATAAGTTCTTAAAACCAATTATCTATTCAAGCAAACATAGCAATTATTACTTTGACAGTCTGTGGAATAATTGTCTATGAAATTATTTTTAACATACCTGACAAAGCCGCCGATGCTGTGCGTGAAGATTTTGCTCCCGATGATTGACGGACAATTGTTGAAAACAAGAGGAATCCTGTATCTTAAACTATTTCTTGAAAAACTGTGTCTTAACTTAGGAATTTGGAAATTATTATTATGCCTAGTGGAAAAGTTATGGTTTTCCAAGAATTTAGTAAATACAGAAGAGAAAAATACAGGGAGGCTGGGTTTTTGGGATCTGCAGGATCTATTGATAAACAGACTTTGCCTCAGGCAGTCATTGTGCAGTTACTTTGTCCCTTTGCACACGCATGCCTTTTTGTAAATATTGCCGCTGTTTGTTGAGAGGTTTGGGTCTTGAGGTGGCAGAGGAGATCTATGATCTAACTTGTTCTAGTACTTGTTTAAGATCAATGGAACATATATAATAATAAAATTATTATTTATTTAGATAGGAGCCATAATTACCACTGGCTTTGTTAAGGTTTTGATTCTATTTATTTGAAAAAACAAAACCACCTGGTGCATATTACTTATGAAAGTATGTAATTTTCAGTTAAACCATGAATCCAACTCAAAAGTGGTCTGATCAGTGATGCCTCAGCTTTCAAAGTCCCATTAGATGGAGGGTGGGAGCCACAACAGCTTGCAGAACAGAGAAGACTAAGATGAATGAGATAGATGTCACAAATCTCAGCAGCCTGCGAGACATCAATTTAAGGAAAATGGAACATTGTGACCTTTCTCATTTCTGGCGGGACATATACCCGCAGTTTTTTGGGTAAGGTTTTATAGAGGTTGAGCCGTTGAAGACAATACTTGCAGGGAAACCAAAGTATGCTGAATGGGGGACATGACCTTCCAACACGTCAATGCCCTGCACTGCATGTGTAGTGTACCCTATACATTGTATATGCTTCTGAAACTTTGCTTTCATGTAATATTTTTACTTCAATAATATCCGCAGGATGGCTGAAGTTAGGGACAATGGGAAATGGCATCTGCCAATTTTGATTGATCAATCAATATCAACATGAATCTTTTGTAACAGAGGCAATATTAGTCCAATTTAATATCCTTTCTTTGGACACGAGTTGCATGCTGTGACCTTTTCCTGCTGGTTCCCAGTTGACATGGCATGCCTCATATCGCCCAGAGGCTATTTGTAAGGGAGTGTAATAAAGTGAATTGAGAAATCTATCATCCACCATTCGTTAAAACCTATGTTATTGCCGTACGAATATCAATAGTGCCTACATGTATTTGTTTACTGTATGGCACTATGGTTGCAACACTATCAGTTTGTGAATTTGTATGAGAATCTGATTTGTATGTTTCAGAAAATATTTCAGCAGATTTAGATTTTTAAAACCATCCTTTATAATATATTAAAAGTTGTTCAGGAATCGCATGTATAAACATGTCACAAGTTTTCAAATTCACTGTATAGGAAAATAAAGTATAGCAATATATCTTTTTCCTTCCATATAATAATTGACTTCCAAATACATAGGGATGACTTTTCTTCCATGAAACACAAACGGCAGATAATGCAGGCCTCCGTCTATTCCATAAGTATGTTCATGCTGATATTTGCCATATGTGAGCCCTGGTAGACCCAATGAAGTTTTTCAGGATAAGGGAACTTAGCTGGCTACTAAGAACTTAATGTCCATTAAGGCTTAGTGGAGGTCACTAAGAGGGGGTAATCGAACCGTTTTATTCGATTTTTTTAAATGTGTGCAAACATCTGTTTCGCATGAGCAAACCTGCAGTGTGATTATTATGTAATGCATTACAGAAATCATAACATAAGCGTTTAAGGGGACATTCTTAGTAGCCACCTTAGTTCCCTTATCCTGAAAAGCTTCAATAAAGTTATCTGTTACCACCTTGAAAGAAAGATAAAACACTGTGTGGTACAAAAAGTTATAAAATAATAACACTGCCAATTTCTATAGAATATCTTTGGCACCTGCAAATGCCTTGGCTCATCCATCCTTTACAGGGATTGTGATTCAGTTTGCTTCTCTTTTAATGCTCATCTTCTCTTGTTATTTTCTTGAAGCTAAAAGGCACTGAAAACATATACTTGCAGCCTGCCCACTTGTGAGCAGAAAAATGACCTCAAAGGATGATAAGGCTGTCCTTATGCCCTTGAGCAAAAATGCATGGGACATAGATGTGCAAAGAAGGACCCGAAGCAAAACAGGAAGACATAATCTCCTCTTGGGTCACAGCAGAGGCCTAATCTTCACAGTCATGTTGTCAAATCTCAGCTGAGGGCTGGAAAATCTACACCCGTTAACCATAGGATAGCCATGGAACTGGATAGAATGCTTTTGTCTGTGCTCACATAAGCTCAGGCTGGGCGAGATGTACAGCATTATATGGTTTTTTGTGTAGACCTATGAACTTACACAAAGATGTTGAACTTAAACACTGTCTGAAATGTAGGTTTTTAAAAACTGTTTAGTTTTACTGTAATATTTTATTTTGATACATGTACAGGTATGCTTTGTTTCTGTAAGGTGGTTTGTTGTTTCTTTCCTCTGATAGACACTCGTAAAATCAACTTGTGATGCTGAAGTTGGGGTACTTTTTCTAATCTACTGGTTGAAATGTTGTTTAAGTGTAAAAAAGCACTATAGGCCGACATTCCAGTCAAGTAATAAAGCTTTCCGGCATCTTGTTGGTCCCTTGAAATGACCTTGAGTATGCCTGACCTGAAATGCTGATTTGTAGTCTCCAGCAAACCTTCTATTCAGGACTTGTTCTTCCTCGAGGCTTGCTGTTCCTTTTCTGTCATTGTGCTTTTTGCATCATCCCAAGTCATACCATGACAAAATGGCCCATAACCTTTGCTAATTCATGAATACTTAATTAACAGACCCAGTTTTGGCTCAGCCAATCAGGGACTGCTACATCACAGTTTGAAATTGTTGCTTCCGTTTCACACAGTTACAAATGGAGAAATTGTGTATTGTTGAAAGGTGCTATCACAGTTCCGAAAATTCCATTGAATTATGTATTTTCACAGTTCTGAAATGAAACTGTTTGAAAGTTTGCTTGTTTTACACTGTTTTTCTTAGTTGCCAGTAATCCTCTAAGTGTCCATAATCGGACTAAATCTGCCTGCAAAATGCTTATGACCTAAATAAGCAGCCAATCACAGAAGAGGTTGGAAATAGCAAAAAGCCCTGTCCATTTTAGCAGGGCTTGCGTGGGGAGGATGGCTTTTTGGTGCTCAGGGGCAAAGTACTAAGGTATAAAACTGGAACAGGAGTGTTTGGCAGATGTCTCTGTTGTGTGCCAAGCCACTTTGAATTCTGCCAAGACTTTCAGTAACTGTCCACTCAGAAGCTAGCCTCATGCCATCGAAGTATTTTGTAGCAATAGTGCTAAGATGTTGAAGGCACTCAATGCAGTAATGACAAGCTGCTCAACATGCACATTTACAATTCAATGTGCAATTATTAGTTACGCAAAGTGATATTTATGTGAACATTGGCGTGTGTGTCTTTGCAGTTTGTCTGAAAGGTGCTATCAGACTGTTTGATGGCGAGGTAGAATGAAAGCCCAAGCACAGTTTTAGATGAAACGTGGAAGATTTTATTCTTTTACTATGACGGAGGTATGTGCGGTGAATAAGGCGTATTACTGGAGAGTTTTATATATTATGCAGATACTTTTACCCAATATACACCTTTGTTTTTAAGCGGAGGCTGTGAGCCCATTCACGAATCCTCTCTCTCTGTCTCTCTCTCTCTCTCTCTCGCTGATAGGTCGATTGTACAGAAAACTGTGCTTTGAACATTTGAAGGACCATGCATACTTGAATGAGTGCATCATCTTGCTCTGGATGCAATTATTTTTGCTACATTTACTTTGTTCCTATTTCATCTGTTTTTGTCTTTAAAGTGGGAACTATTGCAAAAAATAAATTGGTATTAACCAGATCGACCCAAAGACAGCTCTCCCAACATTCATGGCTACAGGTTTATTGAGCACAGACCAGTGCACTTTATCCTGCTTAAGCGCTGGTGTATGGTTAAAAGGATGTAGATTTTCCAGGCTATGCACCTTACCCTGACATTTGATACCACGACTGTGAAGATTAGGTCCTCTTCTGTGACCCAAGAGAGACTAGGTCTTGCAGGGTCACCTTGGGCCTTTCCAAACTCTTCCAGGATTCACTGGGTCCCATATATATTGCTGCATCTGGGCACTGGTATTATCTACAATTTAATTTGTCTACACTCAAGAGGAATAGCCAATGTGCTATTTTCAGAGCTGTATTATAGCATCAGTTAAAGTTGTATGGAAAAGCAGTCTGCACTTTCTACTGAAGTAAGACATCACCATGATAATTTCAAGCAGTGGAAGTCTGGGCAAGTAATAATACTGAAATTTTGGTGCCTGACTATCTTTTTGTAATTTCTAATGTAAAACATCAGGAAGAAGACAACAAAACCAAAGGAATCTTTCTTGGCTTATTCACAGCAATAGCTTAATTAGTAGAAAAGCATGGTATTATAGTAAAAATTCATACAAGTACTAAGAGGTCAAAACAAAAAGGCCAAGTAGCAAAACTGGAGGGTAAATGATAGTTCGATTACAGTATCTAGTATAAATCAGTTAGACCACTGTATGTGTTTTTCCCACTGTGAGTCACTCATGCCATCCCTCAGCACAGGCTTTATTCAAATATAAGGAGTAAAACTGCTGCAGTGTCCTTACATGGACACCAAGAGAATTAGTATTGACTTTGGCATTTGGGTCTGATGGTGAATATTTAGTTTGCCATACACCAAGCAAGTAAGGGGGTGGAGGTGCAATATTTTCTATCAGATTTGGTAGTATGACAAAAACCAGGCATGCCTATATTTCTATACTTTTATGTAGGCCTATATACACATAATTGATATGTTATGAAGGGGAAGACCAATCACTTTTGAAATGTAAATCAATAAGACTTTCTGGCAAAATCCATGCAATCCAAAGTGTTTCTTAACATTGAGGTTTATTCACAAAAGAACAATTGCATGAGGAGGAGAGAAAGCAAGCCTAATTTTACTTTATTGCCTACATCAGTGTTAGCTTGGATACACCGTAGTAGGCCTATAGACAAGGTATGGGCTATCCAGGTTGAGGCAGCAGGGCATAGACAGTCGGACAGTGGACAGAATGAATTTGTTTCGACAGTACGAAACAGTGCAAACATAAAAGATATGTTTACACTGTTTCGTACTATTGAAATTAAGTTATTTTCACATTACCAGATCGAAATTAGTCAATGGAGATCCTTGCGTGAAGGCCTTTTAAAACAGGTGAAGTGATTAAACTGAGGGACTCGCAGGTCTCAGCAAATGTAAAAAACAGCCATGGTCCTTCTTAGCAAGTGACTCTTGGGGAAATAATACAGACAGACTGTGCTGCACATTACTGTATGCTTTGCTTTGATTGATCTTCAGGGCGAATAATTCAATTGTCATTTTTGGAATAAAAAGAATTCCATTGATGTTTCACTGTATAGTGCGAGCAGGCACAAAGTCATGACCTCAATTTCACGTCCATTGCTGCAATGAGGGAGGCTGAGTTTTTGGGATCTGCGGAATCTATTGATAAACGAAACTTTGCCTCAGGCAGTTATTGCGCAGTTACTTTGTCCCATTGAACGTCCAATGTCATCCATGCTTTTTGTAAGTATTGTCACATTTTGTTCAGAGGTCTAGATCTTGAGATGATAATGGAGATCCATTGTCCAACCTTGTTTTTGTATTTAGGTATGATCAATGAAATATAATGACAAAAACAATTATTTGATTTAAACTACTAATTGCGACTCGCTAAGTACATTAAAGTTTTGAACTTCGATCAATTTTTAAACAACCATCTGGCTGGGGGATATCACTTATGATGAGTATGTCATTTCCATTCACCAACTTAAAAACAGTGTGATCAGTGATACCTCAGCCATAAAATCCCATTAGATTCAGGGTTTGAGTCACAACATCTTGCAGAACAGATATATGACTAAGATGAATGGGATAGATGTCACAAATCTCAGCCACCTACAAGACATCAATTTGAGGCAAATGGAACATTATGACCTTTCTCATTTCTTGCTATAGATTGTGAGGCAGAGGGCCATGCATGTAGATTTGTGGATAAGATTTTCCAGATGTTAAAGATAATACATACAAGGACACTGAAGTATGTCGGATTTGGGACATGACCTTCCAATACTCTTCATACTGAATCTCTAGGACCTATGTCTTTGCAACTTTCATGACTTAATAACATTTTGTGACTTTTTATAAAGATGATGCTGCATTTCATTCTCTAAAACTGATTGAAATCCACTGCCTGGTATGCTTCTGCACCGAAACTCTGGTAGTTTGTTTGAATGACACTCTTGCGGCCTTGAAATCATATTAAACCTAACAAAATTTGAATTAAAAAAGAACCTTATTTTCTGTTTTTAATTTTTTGGTTATAACCAAGGTGAGTTCAAACTGTGGATGGACAAATCTGTGATAGATGCCAATTTTTGGAGGCTGGGACCTCAACCTGTTCAGCCAATCAGGGAAGCTCAGAGAACTGGGTCAGGTCAGGCTGGGCTTTTGCAATAATCACTATTAATCAGGTAAGGTGTGAAGTGCAGCACCTTCTATATGATTTACTATTAATATGTATGTCACAGAACATGTGTTGGGTAGTGTCTGTGGTCAAGCTTTACCACGTTAAACTATTCCCGAGTTATGAGATGCTCTACATGCTATGTCGAGAAGTCTTTAGTCCTCAAAAATTTTCAAAAGAACAAACCTTGTAAACTGATAATTTTTTTTCTTAGACAATTTTTTGCCTTCAGAAGTAGGCTTACCGATGCAGCAATTCCACTTCTCTTGAAGACATAAACAACAAGTTATTCAACAATTTCTACCCTCACACTATTCTACCCTGGCAAAGTCAATGCTTTCCATGATTGAAGGATGCTGTACCCTATTGTGAACTCTGATTACACCACATCATTGTTCCTTAAAACAATAGGACACATCAGCAGGCAGACTCTTTCTATTTGCTAAAATCCCAGATGTGAGTTGAAAGAAGGTCATTAGACAGTCCACCTTTCATACACCCCTGTGGTGCATCTTCTATTCAATGTAAAATAACATCATAATGCCATGTTCAATTTAATTTCTGTGTCATGTAACATTAATCGGGAAAGTGTTTTAGTTTCTCCTCAGTTTTGTATTGCAATTTCGATATATTAAGATACACCTTCCCATGACAATCTGTAATTATCACATGTTCCAAGGCCTAATGTCAGGGCAGACCTGTTACAAGAATGCAAGAAATATGCTTTGCAGTGTCAAAACATCTCATTTTTCATAGCAATCCAATAAACAGCTAAAAAGGATTGATGTGAGAGATTTTGAAAACCAAAAAAAACCTTCAATTATTAGATCTTATAAGACCTACCAAGATTATGATTTAATTGATAACTTCCCCTGAAAAGTGCTCACATAAAAAAAGGGTACACCCTGATGATCCACACGAGCTGGACCGCCTCAAATATTTTATGAAGTGGTTTGCTGAATCAGAAAGACAACTATTACTGGATAGGTCCCATAGAGCCTCTTTGTGGGGATGTAATAGGCCTATAGCTTCAGTTTCTTGATCCTTTTCCTCAGACATCAAATTCAACTACTGGCTGTCTCATTGTCATCTCAAGTGGTCTTTGATGAGAAAATTTTGATTTTCAAATCTGTGAGCTTCAACCAGGACAAAATTAGTGGCTCCGTGCAACCCAAATCATGTCACATCTTGTCGCAATTGACAGAGTTGACACGACATGGGCATGTGTAAAGTCTGTGGGAATTTCATGAGAACTTTTGAAGAAGTTCATATTTGTTCTGGCACATAGAGTACTTGATAAACAAAATGTTTGGATTAGGAAAGAAATGAGATTTGGAAAGTACCGTCGCAAGGAATTAGACCTTTTATATTAGCACATGTACATTATAGTATTTTCTCTGTATTGATTTAGAAATGTGCATTTGAGCACATTTGATATCAATTATTTCTGATATTTCAAACTAATATGTTATTCTTGTTCTTTTCCACAGAAGTTAGAAGGTAATGTCTTCACAAATGGCCAAAAACCGAAGTCAAAGCTACAAGATTGGATACTTTGGATAATATATTAGTAGTTGAAATATATAACTACAAATGATAAATGGTTTAGGATAAATGTATAATTTATAATTTTATTGATACCCCAAAAGAAAGAAGCTTCTAGTTCCAACATGTGATGCAAGATTCTCAGTGCAGACATTCTCTAAGCAGAGGGATTTTACTTTTCTGAAAGGTGATAAGAAGATTATAAATTAATTTCATTTGAGACTTCCCCTCAGCCTGAGACATTCTTATCAGTGATAGTGCAAAGATTCATGAATACGTAACAAGAGATCTTATCTCTTTACTGAAAAACAGCGAAGTTATGGACTTTCTTTGCTCAATTTTTCTCATATAAATGGTTGTTTTTTGTCCCAAGTGGAGAATATCCAATATTGTGGCAAATATCAATGTAGGCCTACAAGTAAAAGGGGGAAGTCTGTAGCAATAATATAATCGCGTCCTCTCTTGAGCACATGAAGTATTTCATTGGTTATCTAATAAGTTGAATAACTGCTAATACATTTATCTTCTGGTTTAAGTAACTGGTTTGCTTGTAACAAAGATGACATTGATGAAGATGATTATGGCAATTACTTCATTTTCTTTGCTCCATGCATTTCAACATTACATTAAAAATATCCTGTCAACAGCCACCAAATCTAAATTTAAGCTTACGCTTACAAGCCTTTCGTGGATAATTTTCTCTGTAGAAATATGGTGTTCTTAAATGTTCTTATAAGTTAATCACTGCCCACAAGTGGTAATATTGTCATTGAGATTGTCTAGTAGGGTTCCGCATATCTGACCAACTCATGAATTGTCAGTACTCTCCTCACCCTCTTTGCCTGGATGCAGTGGATTGGAAAATCCACGTAGACTGGAAATGCAGATGGATAGTTACAACTGGAATTGATCTGGAAGACTTCTGGAGAGGATGGCCCAGTTCTGAGATGCCATCATCCAATGGGTAATTCAATATGGTAATGTTATAAACTGGGGTCATTGAGTAACTTGCATGGATCCCATTTACAGCAATGTCGGATAAACACCAGAGAGTGACCTTCTTGTAAATCTTAATGGGTTGGACTGATTTGATAATATACACTGTAAAATTTGAATTCTGAGTTAGCTTAATTGATTGAGTGAGATGGTTGCACAATTCCTTTGAGCCAAGGTAGCTTGTTGTTTGTAAGTTATAACAACATAAAGATTAACATAACTCAAAACAACAAGCTATCATGGCTCAAACAAATTGTGCAACCATCTCACTCAATCATTTGAGCTAACTCAAAATTTCAAATTTTACAGTGTACTACAGCTTGCATGGATGTATATGCCGAATTATTATAATCAATCACTTTCACTTCCTGTTTGCCTTTCCACCTCATATTAGCTGATAAAGTACAGTATGTCATGCTGTTCTGTGCTTAATTCAAGTTTCTGATTTTTCTGAGCACTGCTACAAGTGATACAACAAACACTAAATTGCAGCCAGACCACTTGTGAGCGGACAACTGAACTTAATGCCAAAGGATGATGAGGCTGTCTTTATACTCAAGCAAAATGCACGGGACCAAGATGCATTTTATGCTTTTAAAACTTCTTTTGTTGTTTTCTTCTTAGTTCAAAGACCCTGAAGATACCTCTTTTCATCCACCTCACTCGTGAGCAGGCAAATGACCTTAAACGATGACTGTCTTGATGCCCTTGAGCAGAAATGCATGGGACATAGATGTGCAAAGAAGACCCAAAGCGAAAAAAGGAAGACTTACTCTCCCTTTGGGTCACAGCAGATCACCTAATCTTCACATTCCTAGTATCAAATGTCAGCTGATGGGATGAAGGTACATAGCCGGGAAAATTGCATCCTCTAACCATAGAACAGCCACGAGGCAGGACAGAGTGTTACAATAAAGGTTCTAGTTACACGAGATGTACAATGTTGTGGGTCTGTAGTAAAAAGGTTGTACTTTTATATCTTTGTCCTGATCTCTTAAAGTTGTTGACGTTTACTGTTATAGTATAATTGCAGGCACTGTTACCTTCCTCTTACAAATGAAAGTAGCATTATTGAGTATGACTAATCAGACCCTTGTTATACATAAAATAAAGTGCAGATACTTTTTCTCTTCCTGGACAAAAGGTTGTGCAAGTAAATTGAGACATGTTCATCCAAGTTCAACTAACAGAGCTTTCCTGCTCTTTATTGGTCCCTTGAAATGACCTTGGGTATGCCTGACTTGAAATGCTGATTTGTAGTTTCCAATGAACCTTCTATTCAGGACTTCCTCAAGGCTTGCTGCTTCTTTTCTGTCATTGTGCTATTTGGTTCTCAGGGGCAAAGTACTGAGGTATAAAACTGGAACAGGAGAGTGTGGCAGATGTTTCTGTTGTGTGCCGAGTCACTTCGAATTCTGCCAAGACTTTCAGTAACTGTCTACTCAGAAGCTAGCCTAGGGCTATTGCAGTGTTTGTAGCAACAGTGCACTCAAGGAAGTAATGACAAGCTGCTCAACATGCACGTTCACAATTCAATGTGCAATTATTAGTTACTCAAAGTGATTTTTTTATGTGTTCATTTGCATGGGTGTCTTTGCAGATTGTCTGAATGGTGCTATCAGTCTGTTTGATGGCGAGGTATAGAATGAATCATCTTCTTGCTCTGGATGAGTTTCTTCTGCAATTATTTTGCTATGTTTATTGTATTCCTACAAAATTAATGTATTTTGTTTTTTTTATCTTCCAAGTGGAGACTGTTGCAAAAAAATCGTATGGTAACAACCAGATTGATGTTGTATAGGTCTAACATTTCCTTTAAACTAAATAACTAGATACATGGCAATACTAAAATCCCTGTAATAGTCATGTGAAGTTTTGGAGAAAATACTTTGGGGGAGGAATACCCAAAGATAGCTCTCCAACATTCATGGCTACAGGTTTATTCAGCACAGACCAGTGCACTTTATCCTGCTTAAGCACTGGTGTATGGTTAAAAGGATGTAGATTTTCCGAGCTATGCACCTTACCCTGACATTTGATACCACAACTGTGAAGATTAGGTCCTCTGTGACCCGAGGGAGACTAGGTCTTGCAGGGTCACCTTGGTCTTGCCAAGCTCATCCAGGATTCACTGGGTCCCATATATATTGCTGCATCTGGGTACTGGTATCATCAACAAGGTAATTTGTCTACACTCAAGAGGAATAGCCAATAATTGCAGAGCTGTATTATAGTGCCAGTTAAAGCTGTATGGAAAAGCAGTCTGAATTTTCAATTGAAGTTAAACATCACCATGATAATTTCAAGCTGTGGACGTCTGGGCTATATATACTCATAACTGTGCATATTAACACTCTGCCACACAATAGCGACCTGAAGTTAGGCCAATAGCACAGGCATTTCAATCATTTGCAAGTCCTCTTGGTCTCTGGAGTGCATGATGCTGACCTCCTTAAACAGAACAAGGAAGGCGGGAAAGTCAGGGCATTTCCCTTGAATCAGCCACCCTGCACCCCATTAGTACAACATTACAGCAGGGTGTTGGATTCAGGGACTTTCCTACCTTGGTATGTCTGTAGTGGTGAGTACCAGTGACAGAGTCTAGTGCAGAAATGTTGTAAACAATTCAAATGCCTGTGGCCTATAGTTAAACAAGTGCAAATAGCGAAACTGGAAGGTAAATGATAGTTCGACAAGCAGCTCCAGATGGATATGTAACTCTACAATATGCAGTACAGATAAGTTAGACCACTGTTTGTATATTTCCCACTGTAACTCAGGCCATCCCTCGGTACTGGCGTTATTCAAATGTAAGGAGAAAAACTGCTGCAGTGTCCTTACTTGGACACCAAGAGAATTATTATTGACTTTGGCATTTGGGTTGGATGGTCCATATTTAGTTTACCATACACCAAGCAAGTAAGAGGGTGGAGGAGAGGGATTTTCTAAAAGGTTTGTTGACATGATAAGAGCCAGGCATGCCTTTATCTCTGTACTTTATATGGTCTATATACATTATTGATTTATTATGAAGGGGAAAACCAATCAGTTTTACAATGTAAATCAATAAAACTTTCCAGGAAAGACCATACCAGCCAAAGTATTCTTAACATTGAGCTTTATTCACTAAAGAACAATGGCATGGGGAGGTGAGAAAGCAATCCTAATTTTACCTTGTTGCCTACATTAGGCCCTAAGACAAAGGCATAGGAATCCAGAGTGAGGCAGCAGGGCATAGACAGTCGGACAGTAGACAGAATAACTTTATTTCAACAGTTACCTTATCAAAATTGGTCAATGGAGATCCATACATAAAGGCCTTTTAGAAGCAGGTGAAGAGATTAAACTGCAGGACATACAGGTCTCAGCAAATTTAACCGACAGCCATGTTCGTTCCTAACAAGTGACTCTTGGGGCAGTAATAAAGTCAGAATATGCTGCACATCATGTTTCCTTTGCTCTGATTGATCTTCAGGTCGAATGATTCAATTGCCATTATCGGAGTAAAAAGCATCCCCTTGATGTTTCCCTGTATAGTGCAAGCAAGCACTAAGTCATGACCTCAATCCACATCCATAGCTGCAATGAGGGAGGCTGGGTTTTTGGGATCGTCAGGATCATTTGATAACAGAATTTGCCTCAGGCAGTCATTGTGAAGTTACTTTGTCCCATTGCACATGTGTGCCTTTTGTTCAGAGGTCTGATACTTGAAGTGGTCAGGGAGATCTATGATCTAACTTGTTCTTATACTTGTGTAAGGTAAATGGAATATAATAATAAAATAACTATCTAAAATAAGCCATTATTACCAATGGCCATGTTAAAGTTTTGAATTTCTATTTATTTCAAATAACCACCTGGTGCACATCACTTTTGAAAGTATGCAATTCTAAGTTGAATGAATCCAACTCAAAAGTGGTCTGATCAGTGATGCCTCAGCTTTCAAAATCCTTCATTTCATTGCGGGGTAACGGGATGTTTAAGACGATACCTGCAGGGACAACAAAGTATGTTGAATGCGGGACATTACGTTCAAAGACGTCAATACTCTGCGCTGCATGTGTAGTGTACCCTACATGCTTCTCAAACCTTGCATGTAATATTTTTACTTCAATAATATTTCCAGGATGGTTGAAGTTAGGGACAATGGGACATGGCTTCTGCTAATTTTGATTGATCAATCAAGGTTAATATTATCAAAGTCTTTGTTGTAAGGAGGACTGTAGTAAACAGCATCTGTTCACTAGCAGACAGCTTTGGTCTATTTATATCCTAGCAGTGTGACCTAATTAATGCCCTACTGGTCAAGCCTCTTTGAGCATGAGCAGCAATCAACTAATTTCAAATGAGTGGGCTTTCAACTGCCAAACGGACAACTTCTCAAGGTTTAACTATTAAAATGGTATGTAGAATTTTTTTTTGTGTTATCTAGCTATAGTTTACATGTATTTTATATGGATTGGGAGTTTGTATGTATGTTTATCAAAACCTTTAATTGTTTGTGTATTGTTGTTTTACCTGATATGACATCTACATTCCATTGATCAGCTGATTGCATGAAATTTCATTTTGATAGTAGCTCCATGCTAAACCACATATTTATTGTTTATAGGGTAACATTTAAAGACTACCACAAGACCAATTCTCTTGGATCTGACGCAAGGGTTGCTACAGTTTGTGAGTAAATTATTGTGTTTGCATAATTTTGATGTTAAGATGGTTTATTGATTGACCTTTGGTGTATTTACATTGTGTTTATTTAAGATTTTAATGTTGTTGATTTTTTAACTATTTGTACATTTAAGTTATTATGATACTTTAAGCTAATTCTACACACATTTAAGCATAATAATTATTATTTATTCATCATTTATTGTGTATTGCTAAGAGTTGACTTTTATACCCAAAACTTATTTATGATTGATTTACGAAGACTGCGTGGCTGCAAACCCTCTTAAATGTTTACTCATAATACGTTAATGTTAAGATAATTGATTTACATTAATGTTAAGATAATTGATTTACTTTTTGGTTTTGACAAAGTATTTATGGTGTTTCTTTGTATTAATTTTAGATTCATCGATCGTGATTGTGTTACAATACTGATACGATGACGATTACTTCAATTACGATGATCACGTTGAATAAAGTGGCATTTTTAATTACCCTACTTGCATCGGAATTCTATAGTGAATAAACTGCAACGTCAATTGCCACTCCACGAATATAAGAAGCAGAGGAAAACGAACAAAGGCTTGGTGACAAAACATGCGAAATCTTTGGCGCAACACATAGCTGAAGAAGATGTTGAGGCTCTAAATGATCGGATGAAGCGCCTGAAAGAGGCGTTCGACAAATTTGAAGAATTTCATGATAAACACCATGCTACTTTAGAGGATGAAGAAGAAGAGGCAGGCAGTGAGAAATATTTCTTTGAAGTTCAAGATAATTACATTGAAGCTGTCAAGGGTACGAGAGGATGGCTGCGGACATTCTCTCCACCCAGGGATGTCAAGTTACTCCAAGGTGGGTATCTGGTGCTGATGAACAATATCAATTTAAATCTGCAGATTTTATGGCTATTGCTAGTTTGCCTCCTGTGAAAATTGATGAGTTTGACGGAGATATCTTAAAGTATCATCAGTTTATCAAAAAATTTGATGAGTGTGTAAAGCGTCTTGAAGATGACAACAGCAAGTTAACAAGACTTCTCCAATTTACATCAAAAGAAGCTCACAGAGCCATTGCTCCATGTGTTCTGATGGCCGATGGTTACACACGAGCACGAGAAATCCTGGCAGAGAGATATGGAGATGATTACTTGGTTGCACAAATGCTTGTTAATAATATTCAAAAGGGAAAATTGGTGAAAACTGCAACAGACTTGCGTGATCTGGCAGATGAAGCCAACAATTGCTACCAGACTCTGCTCGAGATTGACCGTGCGCAGGAAGTTGACAATCAAAATTGCATTAGTGATGTTGTGAAACGACTACCAGATTACATACAAGATCGATGGATACGAAAAGTGATGAAGATGAAGAGTGACCAGAGCAGATATCCACTGATGAAGGAGTTTGCTCAATTCCTCGTTCGGGAAGCTCAAGAGGCCAATGATCCGGTTTATGGCCGCTTGACGCTTAGGATTGCTGACGAGAAGCCCAGGTCAAAGTCAAGTCTATCTTCCATGAACTTTTCATCTGGTATTTCTGCTGATACTAATTATTTGAAGCCATGTCTACTTTGCAAGGAACATCATAAGTTATTTCAGTGCCAAGAATTCAGGGCTATGAAGCCCCAGGAACGTTTACAATTTGTATCGAATCGCAATTTATGTGAAAATTGTTTACTGTCTAACCATTCTACTTCCCAATGTCGAAAGCCTACTGTTTGTACTGTTCCCGGTTGTGGAAAGCGTCACACGAAGTTCATCCATGTGGATTCTCAGCCAAGAACAGAAGTGAGAAACAATGGACAAGAAGAACGTAGCTCCGTAACAATTAGTCTGTTCTGTTGTGTAATTCCGTGGGACTTGCATGTTAAAATTGGCAAACATGCATTTTCTTGTAGATTTGGGTGCATAGAACACGTTTTTGAATGATTGCATTTTTTTCGGACAGAACTGCCTGTAAAATCCAAGATGGCCACCAAGATGGCAGCCGAGAAGCATTTTCAACCTATTTCAATCCATATTTAACATAGATTAACAAGTGACAGGTCATTTTCTGTATTTTTTGGGCCAAGGAATTCATTTTTGTAGGTTTTAAAGCCATAAAAATAATATTTGACGCATTTTAATTCAATCTTCAGTTACTCTTGTTTCATACAACTGCGGTAGGGTAGCAATAGAGGAATTATTTCCTTTATTTAACTGAAATGCATGTTTAATCTAATCACTTTTGTCAGGATTTTCCTTTTCTTTTTCATTTGCTACATAATAAATAAGTAGCAGCACAATCAGAAGTAGGCCATCTACAGGTCAACTCAGAGCAGCTCATGGTAAACTCAGAAAAACTTTCATCTGCACATGTCTTTCCAATTTGATTTCATCAAAACCCATGGCCTAAAATCATTTCATAGGGCAGAAGTTGTGCATTAGGTAAGTAATCTTGCAGCAGATAGAGTACTTAAACCTTTGGTTTGGTCCTCAAAGACCCTTGGCTGATTTCTCAAACTCAGGTAGGAGTATAGGTAGGATAAAGATATAGGCAGTTGGTAATTGGCAGAGGGGAAGAGGCGAAGACAGAGAACAGAGAACTGTGGACAGTTGGTAGTTGACAGTAAGCAGTTGAGAGAGAGAAGAGGGGAGAGCAGAGCCAAGAACACCAGGCTGAAATGTAGAGAGAGAGGAAGAGCAGATTGAAAGAATGGCGTCTGAAGAAGCTAGAGAAAGAAAGATCAAAGAGAAAGACCTGACAGAAAGATCAGAAAGAAAGACCAGAAAGAAAGATCAGGCAAAGGACCATCAGCATCTAGAAACTGGGAAGCTTAAGTCACCTAAATAAGTAAGAATATTATCAGAGGATAGGAGCTGTCACAATAATAAGTAAATCTAAAATGGTTAAATGTGGGCAATTGTAAACCAATGTTGTAAGAATGAGAATTATAGAGTTGTTTGAACTTAAAGCTGAGTTTGTTTGATATCTGCTCCCAAAGCTTGACTCGTTTGAATACCCTCTTTGTTTGAACCGCGCAGATTAAGGCCAAGCAAGTGGATATTTATTGGTCTTTTACTGTATTACCACCTTGAAAGAAAAATAAAGCACTCTGCAGTACAAAAAGTTATAAAATAATAACAATGCCAATTTCTATAGAATATCTTTGGCACCTGTAAATGTCTTGGCTCAACCATCCTTTACAGGGGCTGTGGTTCAGTTTGCTTTGCTTTTGATGCTTATCTTCTCTTGTTATTTTCCTGAAGCTAAAAGGCACTGAAGACATATATTTTGCAGCCTGCCCACTTGTGAGTAGACAAATGACCTCAAAGGATGATAAGGCTGTCCTTAAGCCCTTGAGCAAAAATGCATGGGACATAGATGTGCAAAGAAGGACCCGCAGCAAAACAGGAAGACCTAATCTCCTCTTGGGTCACAGCAGAGGACCTAATCTTTACATTCCTCGCATCAAATGTCAGCTGATGGGATGAAGGTGCATAGCCAGGAAAATCTGCATCTTCTTACCATAGAACAACCATGAGGCAGGATAGAATGTTGTCCATAAAGTTCTAGTTACACGATATGTACAATATTGTAGGTCTTTTGGTAAATAGGTAGTACTTTAACATCTTTGTACTGATTTATTTAAGTTATTGACGTTTAGTGTTATGGTATATTTGCAGGAACTGTTACCCTCCTCTAATAAATGAAAGCAGAATTATTGAATATGACTAATCAGACCCTTGTTATACGATGCTAAAGCACAGATACTTTTTCTCTTCCTGGACAAGAGATTGTGCAAGTAAATTAAGACACAAATCCAGTTCAACTAACAAAGCAATCCTGCTCTTTATTGATCCCTTGAAATGGCCTTGGGTATGCCTGACCAGAAAAGCTGATTTGTAGTTTGCAGCAAACATTTTTATTCAGGACTTGTTCTTCCTCAAGGCTTGCTGTTTCTTTTCTGTCATTGTGCTCTTTGGTTCTCAGGGGCAATGTACTAAGTATAAAACTGGAACAGGAGTGCGAGGCAGATGTTTCTGTTGTGTGCCAAGCCACTTTGAATTCTGCCAAGACTTTCACTGACTGTCTTCTCATAAGCTATAGCCTCAGGCTGTTGCAGTGTTTTATAACAATAGTGCTAAGATGTTGAAGGCACTCTAAGCAGTAATGAAAAGCTGCTCAACATGCACATTTACAATTCAATGTGCAATTATTAGTTACGTAAAGTGATTTTTATTTGTTCATTTGCGTGTCTGTCTTTGCAGTTTGCCTGAATGGAGCTATCAGTCTGTTTGACAACCAGGTAGAATGAAAGCCTTAGCACAGTTTTAGATGAAACGTGGTAGATTTTTTCATTTACTACAAGAGAGGTATGTGCGGTGAATAAGGCAGTATTACTGGAGAGTTTTACGTAATATGCGGATACTTTTACCCAATGTAACATTCTCTGTACCTTTCACACTTCAATGAGTGCATCATTTTGCTCTGGATGATTTTCTTCTTCTATTATTTTGCTATATTTATTTCTTCTAATTTCATCCTTTTTCGTCTTATCGCAAAAAAAAAAATTGGTAGTAACCAGATCGACCCGAAGACAGCTCTCCCAACATTCATGGCTACAAGTTTATTGAGCTCATACCAGTGCACTTGATCCTGCTTAAGCACTGGTGTATGGTTGAAAGGATGTTGATTTTCTAGGCTATGCACCTTACCCTGACATTTGATACCATGACTGTGAAGATTAGGTCCTCTTCTCTGACCCGAGGGAGACTAGGTCTTCCAGGGTCACCTTGGGTCTTGCCAAGCTCATCCAGGATTCACTGGGTCCCATATATATTCCCATATATATTGCTGCATCTGGGTACTGGTATTATCTAGCATCAGTTAAAGCTGTATGGAAAGGCAGTCTGCACTTTCAACAGAAGTAAGTCACCACCATGATAATATCAAGCTGTGGAAGTCTGAGCTCTATAAATTCATAACTGCGTGTTAACACCCTGCTACACAACAGTTACTTGAAGTTGTAGTTAAACAAGTGAATTAGGTCACCGCTTTACTTGTCAGACAAACGTAAAGTAAAATTAGAAGCAGGTGAAGAGGTCAAACTGCAGGACGTGCAGGTTTCAGCAAATTTAAGCAACAGCCATGTTCCTTCTTAACAAATTTCTCTCAGGGCAGGAATACAGTCAGAAAATGCTGCACATCACTGTGTCCTTTGCTCTGATTGATCTTCAGGGCGAATAATGCAATTGCCATTATTGGAATAAAAAGAATTCCCTTGATGTTTCGCTATATAGTGCGGGCAAGCAAAAAGTCATGCCCTCAATTCCACGTTCATTGCTGCAATGAGGGAGGCTGAGTTTTTGGGATCTGCAGGATCTATTGATAAACGGAACTTTGCCTCAGGCAGTAATTGCGCAGAACTTTACTTTGTCCCATTGTACATGTATGCCTTTTTGTAAATATTGCCACTGTTTGTTGAGAGGTCTGGGTCTTGAGGTGGTAGGGGAGATCTATGATCTAACTTGTGTTATTAGTACTTTTTTGAGATAAATGGAACATAACAGTAAAAGTTTCATCTATTTCAAGCCATAAATACCACTGACTTTGTTAAGATTTTGAATTTATATTTATTTGAAAACTCCACCTGGTGCATATCACTTATGAAAGTTTGTAACTTTCAGTTAAACCATGAATCCAACTCAAAAGTTGTCAGATGAGCGATGCCTCAGCTTTCAAAATCCCATTAAATGGAGGATGGTAGCCAGTACATCTTACGGAACAGAGAAGACTAATAAGATGAATGAGATGTCACAAATCTCAGCAACCTGCGAGACATCAATTTGAGGCAAATGAAACATTGTGACCTTTCTCGTTTCTAGCCTTTCATTGCGGGGTAGTGGAACTCATACTACATGTAGATTTTCCCCTACCATTTTATAGATGTCGAAGACGATATTCGCAGGGTCACCAAGGTAAGTTGAATACAGGATATGACCTTCCAAGACGTCATTATTCTGCACTGCATGTGTGGTGTACCCTGTATGCTTCTGCACTGAAATAAGTTTGTTTGTGCTGATATTTGCCATATGGCCTATCTCAAAAATAATGAAGCCAAAGTGTGACATGACCATCAAAATTTTAAAATGTATTTTTGTATGAAATGACCTAAGCATGTTGTAAAGAACATATTTAAGTTCCAGAAACTATATTGGCCATGGCGCTTTGATGAGTGGAAATAATTTATAACAGCTGAATATTAGAGAATTTTTAAAAGTTTGTTTTTCATGGCAGTGAAACATGGCTGGGATGAATGGTAATTTGTCATGAACTTAAATCCGTTTTCTTTATTTGACAACAACTGGCACATTTTTAAAAGTCTTCTGGATGATTGTCATGTAAATACACCAAATATATTGTGAGAAACGCCCAATTTTTCGTAATTTTTCAGAAATTTCTTTAAAAAACTTACATATGTTAACCCCAGAAGCATATGTTTTCGTTTAAATGATTTTTATTGCCCTATGTTATGCGTCTGTATGTGGGCTTCAAATTGATACCAAATAAGTGCCACCGAAGTGAATGTCTGCCCAGCAAATGATGATAGAAGTGTGATTTTTTACCCATTTTTTGACATAAAAAGCTGAATTTAAGTACTGGTGTGATATGAATCTTCAGAAAATGTTCTGGTTTTGACTCAAATCGATTTTATATTAATTATCAATCATAACTGGGGGTAAAATACAACCATTTACAAAATAAAAAATATTTTGTTAATGTTTATTGCCTTTTTAGACAATTTGGCCCCAAATTTTAAAAAATGCTCCATAAATGTTATAATTTTTGTAATTAGGCAATGAAATGTACTCCAACTATTGAAATTAATTGTTAATTTTCACTCCAAGCAATATTAGAATGATCGCTTCACTGTTTGTCAGAAAAATAAATTGAATACGATCAAAATTTTTCAGAGCGTTATGCGTGGGACGAACATAACTTTTGAATTTAATCACCAGAAACCAGTCAAAAACTAGGGTTAGTTCATAGATTAATAAAACTTCATAGATGTACTATATTTTGAGCCAATCCAGATTAAAAACAGAGCTTTCATAGCTCTGTACCATTTGAAAGTACTCTTGGCGTTACGCGTGCGACACATTCACCTTTCCAGCTATACATTGGAATTTTTCCATGAACCAGATTTTCCAGAATCATAAAAAGCTCCAAAACAAGTAAGTAGATGTAATACAAGATCTCAATAGCAAAAAGATTCAACTGAAATATGTTAAAGGGAAACTAGAGCATTTCTGATCGGGAACATTCAAATTTGACTCAATTTTACAAAGTAAACCTTTGAACCCAAATAACTCAATCATGTCGAAACAAGTGGATGGAAGTGCTTGTTTCAATGGATTTATGAAGCCTGGGGATGTGGAGATTCCAAAAAGTCTAAGGAAATGGCAATGGAACATGTCAAACTTTGTAAAATTGAAAGAATTCATCAGGTGAAAAAGTCTATGTCACGCTAAATAAGTGAAAAAATGCATGTTTTCCGATATACTTTCATCTCTATCTCAATAACCTTTTTACGAATTGCGATGAAATTTTCAAGATTTTGGCATAAGAATGTATTTAAGGCACGACTGTAATATGAAGTTGTTTCATACAGCTGTTATCAAACTTTGTGACCCTCAGTGAAAACCAGCTGCGTGGCTTCATTATTTTTGAGATAGGCCATATATATTAGGGTGCATCAGTTGCCCCTAACCTATTCGGATGTTGATGTCTATGTGATATGTTTGAGGCTGGATAATAAAAACATGAAAAAAAATTTTAGCTCAAAATTTTGATGGGAACAGCCACATCCAGGTTCATGTTTGTATAAAATCGCATCATCCCAAAAAATCTCAATATCCCAGGAACCACTTGGCCTAGAGACGCGGCATTTGGCTCAAAATGCTCGGAATGTCCATGTTTTTATTCACTTCAATTGAAACTATCCCTCTATCTCTAACCGTATTCCGTTATTTGACAAAAACACAATTATATACTCGAAAATTATGTAAAAAATGGGTATTTATTAAAATTTGGGCACTACCCAGTGTACATTGATCCTATCTGCATTATTTCTACCTCAGATCATTCACATGTATCCATAGTGTATAGTGTATATCTCTGATGATGGATCTTGTTCAGTCTGACTTGAGCTTCAAACCGAAAATAGGCTTAAGTACTCAATAAAAAAGCAGTTTTTCCGATCTTGTTCTGAAACTATTGGTCCCAGGACAAAAGTTACAATTGTAATGAATATAAACCATTTATTCTGCTCATTTTGAGTCCGTTAGCAAGTCTCTCGGACCATCGGTTCTTGAGTTATGACAATTTTGCGAAATATTGTAATTCAGCTCCATTGAAATATCATTGAAATAAGTAATGCACTGGAGGTGGCTGTTCCCATTGGAATTTCAACCTGAAATTTGGTGTGCATGCTCAGGGCACCCAACCTACTCACATATCAGATAGACATCAAAATCAGAATAGGTTGGGGGCAACTGATAGATAAAACAGTGTGTGGTGCAAAAGTTATAAAATGATAATGCTGTCAATTTCTATAGAATATCTTTGGCACCTGTAAATGTCTTGGCTCAACCATCCTTTACAGGGATTGTGGTTCAGTTTGTTTGCTTTTAAAGCTCAACTTCTTTTGTGTTTTTCCTGAAGCTAAGAAGTCATTGAAGATTATACATGTTGCCTCCTGCCCACTTGTGAGCAGACAAATGAACTCAAAGGATGATAAGGCTGTCCTTATGCCCTTGAGCAAAAATGCATGGGACATAGATGTGCAAAGAAGGACCCTAAACAAAACAGGAAGACATAATCTCCTCTTGGGTCTCAGCAGAGGACCTGATCTTCACAGTCTTGGTGTCAAATATCAGCTGAAGGCTTGGAAAATCTATATACTTTTTAAAACCGTAGAAGAGCCACGAAGCAGGATTGAGTACTCTTGGCTGTGTTAACAGAAACTCAGGCCGGGAAAGATGAACATCACTATATGAGTTTTTGTGAAACAGCATTTTGTGTAATTCGATAAATGTACATTAAAATGTTGTACTTGAACATTGTCTGAAATGTAGGTTTTTAAAAGCTGTTAAGTTTGGTCTATTTCTTTCCCCTAACAGACACGAGTAAGATCATGTTATGTAATGCCAAGTGGAGGTACTTTTCTATTCTTCTGGTTGAAAAGTAAAGTTGTTCAAGTATTGAAGAAGCACTAAAGGGCGACATTCCAGTTCAAGTAACAAAGCTTTCCTGCTTCTTGCTGGTCCATGAAATGTCCTCGGGTATGTCTGACCTGAAATGCTGACTTGCAGTTTTGGGAAAACCTATAATTTAGGAATTTCTCTTTCTGTTAGCTTGCTGCTCCTTTTCTGTCATAGTGCTATTTGGTTCTCAGGGGCATACTGTACCCGGCACAGTACTAAATGTATAAAACTGGAAAAGGAGTGTGTGGCAGATGTTACTGTTGTGTGCCACGCCACTTTGAATTCTGCCTAGACTTTCAGTAACTGTCTACACAGAAGCAAGCCTCCGGCTATTGTGGTGTTAAAAGTGTGATTTTAGTCGCTTATTTGTGTGTGAACCCATACAGTAGATTTAAAAAATAAGTTAATAAAAAAAACAAAAAAAAAACATTTTTTAGCACATTTTCATTGGTAAACCTTCCCGTCCAACATTTTCTGGATCCGCCCATCGAAACTTTGGGAGAGGATACGCAAAGATTGCTCTCCCCAGAATTCATGTCTACAGGGCTTTTTGAGCTCAGACCAGTGCACTTTATACTGCTAAGCGCTAGTGTATGGTTAAAAGGATGTAGATTTTCCGGGCTATGCACCTTACCCTGACATTTGATACCACAACTGTGAAGATTAGGTCCTCTTCTGTGACCCGAGGGAGACCAGGTCTTGCAGGGTCACCTTGGGTCCTTCCAAGTTCATCCAGGATTCACTGCATCCTATATGTATTTCTGCTCCAGGGCATTAGAACGGTCTTATCAGCTATGCCAATTTGTCTTATGTTAAGGAAAATAGCAAATGTGTTGCTTTCGGAGCTGTATCACAGCATCAGTTAAAGTTGTACAGGCAAAGCTGTCATCACTTCTTGTTGAATTAAAACCTCACTTAATTTCACGCTGTGGAAGGCTGAGCTCAATAAACTTTGCATGTTAATGCCCTGCTAAACAACTTTAAGTTATAGTTAAGCAAGTGCATGAGCGTGAGGTCTATGGCCAGTTAGACACCTCCTTTTCATGTTGTGACATGCATTTTTTATCAGTAAGAACCCTGGAATTTGGTGTCAGACAATCACCAGGACAAGCAGCACCTGAAATCTATAGTACAAGTTGACCTAGTGCTGCTATTTATGCACAAGAAGCCCTTTATGTCTACTCCTGTGTCCCAGCTTTCCATCAGCATTTCCAGTTAGCATAGATTTTCCATTTCGGTGCACATCTAGGATAAGAGGCTGAGGGGTACTGAGGTCTTGCATATCAGGTCATGACTAAGATAAGGCAAGGAAGAAACCCTTAACTGCACTATGCAGTCCCTTTGACCTTCTCAATGCTGCAAAAACAGCTAACTGCGTCAGGTGAAAAATAACAAAATTTGATTTCAGTAGATTACCATTTTAGCAACAAATGGCCCTTTTTGGATTGTTCATAAGAAATTATTTACAGTGTCATCTGAATTATTAATAAGAGAATCAGGAATAATGATGAGTAAAAATCGAAATGATGTCGGAACCCAGGTTTGAATCTCAGTGTGGGAAACTGGTGTTCGGCAAATGTTTCAAATTGCATCATATTCAAATAAGCCTTACCAATGCAGATATTTGCCATATGTGAGCCCTGGTAGACCCAATAAAGTTATCTATTACCACCTTGAAAGAAAGATAAAACACTGTGTGGTACAAAAAGTTATAAAATAATGACAGTGCCAATTTCTATAGAATATCTTTGGCGCCTGCAAATGCCTTGGCTCATCCATCCTTTACAGGGATTGTGATTCAGTTTGCTTCTCTTTTAATGCTCATCTTCTCTTGTTATTTTCTTGAAGCTAAAAGGCACTGAAAACATATACTTGCAGTCTGCCCACTTGTAAGCAGAAAAATGACCTCAAAGGATGATAAGGCTGTCCTTACGCTCTTGAGCAAAAATGCATGGAACATGTGCAAAGAAGGACCCGAAGCAAAACAGGAAGACATAATCGCCTCTTGGGTCACAGCAGAGAACCTAATCTTCACAGTCATGTTGTCAAATGTCAGCTGAAGGCCTGGAAAATCTACACCCTTTAACCATAGAATAGCCATGGAACTGGATAGAGTGCTTTTGTCTGTGCTCACATAAGCTCAGGCCGGGCGAGATGTACACCATTATTATGTTTTTTTGTGTCATAGCATTTTGTGTAGACCTATGAACTTATAAAAAAAATTTGCACTTAAACACTGTCTGAAATGTAGGTTTTTAAAACCTGTTTATTTTTACTGTAATATTTTATTTTGATACATGTACAGGTATGCCTTATTTTTATAAGGTGATTTGTTGTTTCTTTCCTCTGATAGACACTCGTAAAATCAAGTTATGTGATGCTGAAGTTGAGGTACTTTTTCTAATCCGGTTGAAATGTTGTTTAAGTATGAAAAAATCACTATAGGCCGACATTCCAGTCAAGTAAAAAAGCTTTCCTGCATCTTGTTGGTCCCTTGAAATGACCTTGGGTATGCCCGACCAGAAATGCTGATTTGTAGTTTCCAGCAAACCTTCTATTCAGGACTTGTTCTTCCACAAGGCTTGCTGCTCCCTTTTTTTCATTGTACTTTTTGGTGCTCAGGGGCAAAGTCCTATGGTATAAAACTGGAACAGGAGTGTGAGGCTGATGTTTCTGTTGTGTGCCAAGCCACTTTCAATTCTGCCAAGACTTTCAGTAACTGTCCACTCAGAAGCAAGCCTCAGGCTGTTGCAGTGTTTTGTAGCAGTAGCGCTAAGATGTTGAATTCACTAATGACAAGCTGCTCAACATGCACGTTTACAATTCAATGTGCAATTATTAGTTACGCAAAGTGATTTTTATGTGAACATTTGCATGTGTGTCTTTGCAGTTTGTCTGAAAGGTGCTATCAGACTGTTTGAGGCAGAATGAAAGCCCAAGTATAGTTTTAGATGAAACGTGGAAGATTTTATTCATTTACTAAATTATGACAGAGGTCTGTGCGGTGAATAAGGCAGTATTACGGGAGAGTTTTACATAATATACTTTTTCCAATGTACAGTACAACCAAAGGTCGATTGTACAGAAAACTGTGCTTTGAACATTTGCAGGACCATGCATACTTCAATGAATGCATCATCTTGCTCTGGATGAGTTTCCTCTGCAATTATTTTGCTATATTTATTTTATTCCTATTTTAATATATTTTTGTCTTTAAGTGGGGACTACAGCAAAAAAAAAGAAGGTAATAACCAGTTCGACCCAAAGACAGCTCTCCCAACATTCATGGCTACAGGTTAATCAAGCACAGACCAGTGAACTTTATCCTGCTTAAGCACTGGTGTATGGTTAAAAGGATGTAGATTTTCCAGGCTATGTACCTTACTCTGACATTTGATACCACGACTGTGAAGATTAGGCCCTCTTCTGTGACACGAGGGATACTAGGTCTTGCAGGGTCACCTTGGGCGCTTCCAGGCTCATCTGGGATTCACTAGGTCCTACATATATTTCTGCTCCAGGGTTCTGGTATTATCTACTAGGTAATTTGTCTACACTCAAAAGGAATAGCCCATATTTTCAGAGCCGTATTATAGCATCAGTTAAAGCTGTATGGAAAAGCAGTCTTCACTTTCAACTAGAGTAAGACATCACCATGATAACATCAAGCTGTGGAAGTCTGTGCTCTATAAACTCATGACTGCGTGTTAACACCCTGCTACACTACAGTTACTTGAAGTTATAGTTAAAAAAGTGCATGAGGGACGCTTGTTAGACGAACGTAAAGTAAAATTAAAGTATAAAAAGTAATCTTTATTTTACATGGATTCTTAGAGCTAAAAAAAACAGTAGCACAAGAGCTTTTCATCCATGATAAAACACAGTTAAAAGTTTGAAATATATACAAATGAGACATGAACAGATGAAGCGAGATTCATAAAAGTATCATTAAAATATCATAAAATGCATTTTGTCAATTATAATTCTGAAATTTTGGTGCCTGACTTCCATTAAGGTAAGTAACACATGAAGTATATGACACTGATCTTGTACTGATAATCATCCATACATGTACATGAAACCCTTTATATCAACTCCCATGTTCCTGCTTTCATCATCTCCAGTTAGCATGGATTTTCCATTCCACAGCACATACGATAAGAAAGTTGTATAGAAAACTGTGCTTTAAACATTTGCAAGACAATGCATACTTTGATGAGTGCATCATCCTGCTCTTCTTCCACAATTATTTTGCTATTTTAATTTTATTCCCATTTTATTTGTTTAGTGGGGGCTATTGCAAAAAACATTGGTAATAACCAGATCAATGTTGTATTGACCTAACATTTCATATTAACTAAATAAATGGATACATCATACATGCCTATATTGAAATCCGTGTTTTAGTCAGCCAAAGTTTTGGAGAAAATACATTAGGGGAATACCGAAAGATGGCTCTCCCAACATTCATGGCTAAAGGTTTATCGAGTACAGACCTGTGCACTTTATGCTGCTTAAGCTCTGGTGTATGGTTAAAAGGATGTAGATTTTCCAGGCTATGCACCTTACCCTGACATTTGATACCACGACTGTGAAGATTAGGTCCTCTTCTGTGACCCGAGGGAGACCAGGTCTTGCAGGGTCACCTTGGGTCCTTCCAAACTCTTCCAGGATTCACTGGGTCCCATATATATTGCTGCTTCTTGGTAGTGGTATTATCTACTAGGTAATTTGTCTACACTCAAAAGGAATAGCCCATATTTTCAGAGCCGTGTTATAGCATTAGTTAAAGCTGTATGGAAAAGCAGTCTACACTTTCAACTGAAGTAAGACATCACCATGATAATATCAAGCTGTGGAAGTCTGGGCTCTATAAACTCATAACTGCATGTTAACACCATGCTACACAAAAGTTACTTGAAATTGTAGTTAAACAAGTGCATGAAGTCACCTCTTGTTAGACAAATGTAAAGTAGAAGTATAGTAAAAGTAAAGTAATCTTTATTTTACATGGATTCTCACAACAACAAATAACAGAAGCACAGGTGCTTTTATCCTGATAAAACACAGTTAAAAGTAAGAAATATATACAAATGAGAAATGAAAAGATGAAACGAGATTCATAAAAGCATCATTAAAATATCACAAAATGCATTAAATTGTCAATTATAATCCTGAAATTTTGGTGCCTGACTACCATTAAGGTATGTACCACCTGAAATATACGACACTGAGCTTGTACTGATAATCACCCATTTGTACAAGAAACCCTTTATGTCAACTCCCGTGTTGCAGCTTTCCGTCATCATCTCCAGTTAGCATGGATTTTCCATTCCACGGCACATATGATAAGAAAAAGGGGTCTTGCATATCTGATCATGATTAAAAAAGGACAAGGAGGCTTCTATTATATTATGTGTTTTGCACTCCCTTTGACCTGCTCAAGACCTGTGCAAGGTTAACTGTGACTGACTGATCGAAGAGAAAAAATTAAATATGATTTCAGTATAGACTAACATTTTGTAATTTTTAAGGGTTAAACATATAAGAAGGAACACAACAAAGGACTCTTTCTTGGCTTATTCACAGCAATAGCTTAACTTGTAGAAAAGTATAGTATTATAGTTAAACAAGTAATATGCAGCAACACAACAAGGAGCTAATAGCAAAACTGGAGGGTAGATTATAGTTCGATGAGCAGCTCCAGATGGATAATAACTCTACAGTATGCAGTATAGATCAGTGAGACCACTGTTTGTAAATATCCTACTCTGAGTCATTCTGCCATCCCTCAGCACAGGTTTTATTCAAATATAAGGAGTAAAACTGTTGCAGTGTCCTTACTTGGACACCAAGAGAATTAGTATTGACTTTGGCATTTGGGTCTGAAGGTCCATATTTAGTTTGCTGTAGACCAAGCAAGTAAGGGACGGTTGAGAGGGATTTTCTATCAGATTTGGTCGTATGATAAGAACCAGGCATGCCTATATTTCTATACGCTTATGTAGGCCTGTATATACATATTTGACTTATTATGAAGGGGAAGACCAATCACCTTTAAAATGTAAATTAATAAAAATTTCTGGCAAACACCATACAAGCGAAGTGTTTCTTGGCATAGGCTTTATTCACACTAGAACAATGACATGGGGAGGAGAGAAAGCAAGCCTAATTTAACATTATTGCCTGCATCAGTTTAAGCTTATATATACTATAGTAGACCCACATACAAGGCATCCAGAGTGAGGCAGCAGGGCATAGAGAGTGGGATAGTAGACAGAATAACTTTATTTAGACAGTATGAAACAGAGCAAACATAAAATACATGTTTGTGCTGCTTCGTACTGTTGAAACAAAGTTATTTTAAATTATCTGATCAAAAAATGTCAATGGAGATACAAGCATAAAGGCCTTTTATAGCCCTTTCACACTGACGTAATAGCACGCAAGAAACAGCAGACTTGTGCTGTATTAAATACGCAGGTCAGTACGAAAATGAAGTGGAATTGAGATTCCAGTGACTGATTGAAGTTTACTGGTGTACTGGCCACGTTCTGAATGACGTACAGGCTCGTACAATGTCGTTTAGAACTCGTATTATGTCGTCCAGATCTCGTGTCATTGTGTGCATTTCGTGCTCATTATGCAGAGTATCGTGTGATAATGTATAACCGCGTATAAATGATCCGCCAGCATCCGCAGAAAAAAATTAAACATGTTTAATTTTTCCAGAAATGTTGCCGTACTGCTGCTGATGATTGCTGATTGATGATGTACAATCTCCTAGGCCTTCTCGTATGGTTGCTGACTTAAAATCGGCTCATACGAGGCTGTACGAGCCTTGGTGTGAAAGGGCTATTAGAAGGCATTTAAGAGGTCAAACTGCAGTACGCACTGGTCTCAGCAAATTTAAACAATAGCCATGTTCCTTTTTAACAAATGACACTTTGGGGCAGGATTACAGTCAGAAAATGCTGCAGTGTCATTTGCTCTGATTCCTCTTCAAGGCGAATAATGCAAATGCCATTATTGCAATAAAAAGAATTCCCTTGATGTTTCGCTGTATAGTGCGAGTAGGAACAAAGTCCTGACCTCAATTCCACGTCCATTGCTGCAATGAGGGAGGCTGGGTTTTTGGGATCTGCAGGATCTATTGATAAACGGAACTTTGCCTCAGGCAGTCATTGTGCAGTTACTTTGTCCCAATGCACATGCATGCC
Source organism: Platynereis dumerilii (assembly GCA_026936325.1). NCBI lineage: Eukaryota > Metazoa > Annelida > Polychaeta > Phyllodocida > Nereididae > Platynereis > Platynereis dumerilii. The sequence continues at coordinate 18,579,070 of JAPTHN010000002.1, read as the reverse complement.
TATTTGTAAATATTGCCACTGTTTGTTGAGAGGTTTAGGTCTTGAGGTGGCAGAGGAGATCTATGATCTAACTTGTTCTAGTACTTGTTTAAGATTAATGGAACATATACAATAATAAAATTATTATTTATTTTGATAGAAGACATAATTACTTCTGGCCTTGTTAAGGTTTTGATTTCTATTTATTTGAAAAAACAAAACCACCTGGTGCATATAACTTACGAAAGTATGTAATTTTCAGTTAAACCATGAATCCAACTCAAAAGTGGTCTGATCAGTGATGCCTCAGCTTTCAAGTCCCATTAGATGGAGGGTGGGAGCCACAACAGCTTGCAGAACAGAGAAGACTAAGATGAATGAGATAGATGTCACAAATCTCAACAGCCTGCGAGACATCAATTTTTAAGGAAAATGGAACATGTGACCTTTCTCATTTCTGGCGGGACATATACCCGCAGTTTTTTGGGTAAGGTTTTATAGAGGTTGAGCCGTTGAAGATGATACTTGAAGACGATACTTGCAGGGAAACCAAAGTATGTTGAATGGGGGACATGACCTTCCAACACGTCAATGCCCTGCACTGCATGTGTAGTGTACCCTATACATTGTATATGCTTCTGAAACTTTGCATTCATGTAATATTTTTACTTCAATAATATTCCCAGGATGGTTGAAGTTAAGGACAATGGGACATGGCATCTGCTAATTTTGATTGATCAATCAATATCAACATGAAGAATCTTTTGTAACAGAGGCAATATCAGTCCAATTTAATATCCTTTCTTTGGACACGAGTTGGGTGCTGTGACCTTTTCCTGCTGGTTCCCAGTTGACATGGCATGCCTCATCATCGCCCAGAGGCTATTTGTAAGGGGGTGCAATAAAGTGAATTGAGAAATCTATCATCCACCATTCGTTAAAACCTATGTTATTGCCGTACGAATATCAAAAGTGCCTACATATTTGTCTTCACAGTCTTGTTGTCAAATGTCAGCTGAAGGCCTGGAAAATCTACACCCTTTAACCATACAGCTATGGAACTGGATAGAGTGCTTTTGTCTGTGCTCACATATATAAGCTTAGGCCGGACGAGATGTACACCATTATTATGTTTTTTTGTGTCATAGCATTTTGTGTAGACCTATGAACTTATAAAAAAAATTTGCACTTAAACACTGTCTGAAATGTAGGTTTTTAAAAGCTTTTTAGTTTGGTTTGTTGTCACTTTTTATTTCAATTCAGACACGCTTTATTTTTAGTAGGTGGCTTGGTATTTCTTTCCTGAAACAGACAAGAGTAGAATCATGTTGTGTGATGCCAAAGTGGAGGTACTTTTCTGTTCTTCTGGTTGAATAGTAAAGTTGTTCAACTATTAAACAAGCACTATAGACGGATATTCCAGTCAAGTAAAAAAGCTTTCCTGCTTCTTGTTTGTCCATGCAACGTCCTTGGGTATGTCTGACCTGAAATGCTGATTTGCTGTTTGCAGAAAACCCTTAATTAAGGGATTGCTCTTTCTCTTGGCTTGCTGCTCCTTTTTTGTCATTGTGCTATTTGGTCCTCAGGGGCAAAGGATTAAAGGCATAAAAGTGGAACAGGAATTTGTGGCAGATATTTCTGTTGTGTGCCAAGCCACTTTGAATTCTACATACACTTTCAGTAACTGTCTACTCAGAAGCAGGCCTCAGGCTATTGCAGTGTTGTGTCACAATAGTGTTAGGATGCTGAAGGCAATCAAGGAAGGAATGACAATTACCTAAAAATGCACATTCACACTTCAATGTGCAATTATCAGTTACGAAAAATGATTTTATTCGCTTATTTGTGTGTGCGACCATACAGTTTGTCTTGTTAAGTGTAGTTAGTCAGTTTTTCAAACGAGGTATAACACTTAGAAGATTTTATTAATTTACCACAACACAGGTCAGTGAGGTAAACAAGGCATTGCTCTTGGTGCATTTTAAATTATTATGTAGATACTTATGCCAATCTATTGCACACTTTCTTATGACAGGTCAGTTATTAGAAAAATTGACTTCTTATATGGCACATGGGGTGTAGTGCTTTTGAACTCTTGTTGGACCATGTAAACTCCAATGAGTGCCTTCTTCTTGCTCTGAATGAGTTTTTCTGGAAATATTTTTCTACCTTTCTTCTCTTAAACTCTTTTTCCAGTGACTGTTGTAAATAAAAAGACCAAAAAAAAGCAGACCAATGTTGTGTCTCAGACTTTTATGTCCTATAGTGACTGATTAATTGGATTAGTGTCTTGATTGAAATAAATTTAATCAAGCACTTTGTGTAGAAAATACTGGGGTGTAAAGGATATGAATCGAGTAGAGTATCCAGTGGGGGGTGGGGGCTGGGAGGGTTTGGAGGTTTTTAAAAAGAAGTAAACAAATATTAAAATCCAATGTTTTAGCATGTTTTTATTTGTAAACCTCCCCGTCCAAGATTTTCTGGATCTGCCCCTCGAAACTTTGGGAAGGGATACCCAAAGATTGCTCTCCCCACATTCATGGCTTCAGGCCTTATTGAGCACAGACAAGTGCACTTTTCTACTGTCAAGCGCTAGTGTATGGTTAAAAGGATGTAGATTTTCCGGGCTATGCACCTTACCCTGACATTTGATACCAGGACTGTGAAGATTAGGTCCCCTTCTGTGACCCGAAGGGATACTAGGTCTTGCAGGGCCACCTCGGGTCCTTCCAAGTTCATCCAGGATTCAAAGCGTCCTATATATATTTCTGCTTCATGGTCTTATCAGCTATGTCATTTGTCTTCTTTTAAGGAAAATAACAAATGTGCTGTATTACAGTATCAGTCAAAGTTGTACAGACAAAGCAGTCTGCCCTTCTTATTGAAGTAAAATCTCACCTTCATGTTGTGACATGCATTTTGTCAGAAAAAAAAACCCCTGAAATTTGGTGTCTGACAATCACCAAGACAAGCAGCACCTGAAATCTATAGTAATGACCTAGTGCTGCTATTTACTATGCACAAGTAACCCTTTATGTCTACTCCTGTGTCGCAGTTTCCATCGGCATTTCCAGTTAGCATAGATTTTCCATTTCAGAAAAAATCGAAATGAAGTTGGAACCCAATTTTGAATCTCAGTGTGGGAAACTGGTGTTATGCAATGTTTCAAATTGCATCATACTCAAATAAGCCTTATCATTGTAGAAGCTTCAGTAACCCCCCTCCCCCATTTTACAATGTTTGTATGGGACCAGCCTGGACCACTGCTAGCATAATCTAACTGCCAGTTACTCGGACTCTAACCTACCAGTGCTTGCTGCAGCCCAATATAATATTATGTTGTAAAACTGCGGCAGTTTCCTTACTTGGACGCCAAGAGAATTAGTATTGACTTTGGCGTTTGGGTTTGATGGTCCATATTGTAGTTTGCTATACAAGAAGCAAGCAAGCGGATGGAGGAGAGTGGATTTATATCAGATTTAGTAGCATGATATAAACCAGGCATACCCATATCTCCCTTTTTGATACTTTTACATAGGTCTATATACAATGATTTATTATTAAGGAGAAATGCACTCTTTTCTGTAATAATGGACCCCATACACTTCAAATGTACACGAATGAAGCTTTCTGGCAAAGATCGTACAAGAAAAACCAAAATGTTTCTTAGAAATGTTCTTTATTTGTATTGGACAAATGGAAAAGGAAGGATACCATACAATGGCGTAGGGGGAACGGGGACACAGTGAATCAGCAATGTTTATTTCCTTGATATCTCATAAAGTTTTTTAATGAACATATTCGATGTTAGGCTTAAATTAAAGTTTAATGTGCCCCCTAAACACCTATGGTATCAAAGTATTCGCAGAGCTACAGAATTTTCTGTTATAATCCAAAATAGTAAAAAAAAATTTGATTCACTGTGGCAACATATGGCGACACAGCACCGGGGGCAAAGTGAATCAGTGTTATAAATATAATGATCTAGGGCAAAAACCATAATTAAAACAAACCAGTTAGTGTCTCTGACCAAAGTTTATGTTGCCAGTAACATTTCCTGAGGTTTAACAGCCATTAACTGACTTATTACTCCAAAATAAAACAGCATTATCGGAAGATTGTTAATACATGAAATAAATCGACTAACAGAAGGGTAAGGTCTATTTTTCTGCACATCTAACAGTTGGGTATTTACATACAATTGTTTATTGCTGCTTAAAAACAATTACAGCTATAATATATTCATTATTCTTACCTGGGTTGTAGTGAATCATTGAATGCAGTGATTCGCTGTGATAATTTAACTAAAATCTTTTTATCGTGATAATTGCTACCATATGCTTCTGAAATACCAATGCATTACTTTCATTATGTGTTCCTTTCACATATATTAAAAGTACACCAGTTGATTGATCCTGGATACAAAAGTTCATAATCCAAAATATCAGGATTTGGTGCTCAAAATCATATTTTACCCCAGAACTCCAGTGCAACATGAGCAATTTCGGATGTCAAGCTCGAATAAGTATACTGGACAAAACAGCCACCCTGCAGATGGCACATTCTAGCAATTCATGGTTTCAGCATCCAGAAATAGCCACTGATTCACTGTGTCCAGTGATTCACTGTGTCCCTGTTCCCCCTACATTGGAGGCAAAACTAACCTTAATTGTACATATCGACCCCTGAGCGCAAAAAGGGACTAATGCCCCAGTCTCACGGCGAGAACGGGAGAACTTTTTATCCCTGACGGATAGCTTGAGATGAATTCTAGGAAAACCCGGCGACATACAATGTTTATATAACGTTTATATAACTAATTAAAAGCATATCACAGTGGGATAAGATCGCAAATCGGCAGGATAAAAGAGGAGTGTATAATTTCTTTCTGCAGTTCTGCAGTTCTGCAGAAAAAATTTGCAGAATTCTGCAGTTTTCAAAAAAAGTGCAGAATTCTGCAGTTCTGCAAAAAACTGCAGAATTCTGCAGTTTCCAAAGGAATTGCAGAATTCTGCAAAAAAAGTGCAGAATTCTGCAGTTCTGCAAAAAAAGTGCAGAATTCTGCAGTTTCCAAAGGAATTGCAGAATTCTGCAAAAAAAGTGCAGAATTCTGCAGTTCTGCAAAAAAAAGTGCAGAATTCTGCAGTTTTCAAAAAAGCAGTACATTTAAATTTCTTCCTCCACCTGCATATTCTGAAATAAATTCTGCAGTTTGGGAGTGAAATTGAAGAATTCTGCAATTCTGCAATAAATTCTGCAGATTGGGAGTGAAATTGAAGAATTCTGCAATTCTGCAATAAATTCTGCAGTTTGGGAGGAAATTGCAGAATTCTGCAATTCTGCAATACATTCTGCAGTTTGGGAGGAAATTGCAGAATTCTGCAATAAATTCTGCAGTTTGGGAGGAAATTGCAGAATTCTGCAATTCTGCAATAAATTCTGCAGTTTTTCAGCTCCATGCAGTATTTTTTGTAAACCTCTGGTATTTAATCCAGCTTATCGATTGCAATGCATCTGCTAAGTTCAGACCTCTTCGACAAGGGTCTTGCCACTACCCAGGAAACGTTGGTTGTGGGGGGGGGGGGGAGTAGCTGTTCGGGGGTCGGGTGGGAGGTCTAGGGTTTTGATGCTCGTCTGTCCCTGCAGCCTCTCTGAAAAGTTTCTGCAGCAGAATCTGTAGTTCTGTAGGAATTCTGCAGCCTGGGAGGTTTTATGCACTTCTGCAGGTAGGAAGCTGCATATTATGCAGTTTCAAATAAACCTGCAGAATTCTGCAATTCTGCAATAAATTCTGCAGTTTGGCAGGAAACTGCAGAATTCTGCAATTCTGCAATAAATTCTGCAGTTTGGCAGGAAACTGCAGAATTCTGCAATTCTGCAATAAATTCTGCAGTTTGGGAGTGAAATTGCAGAATTCTGCAATTCTGCAATAAATTCTGCAGAACAAATTAATTGCAGAATTCATGCAGTATTTGTGAACCTCTGGTACAAGGGACTTGTCATTACCCAGGAAACGTTGGTTGGGGGGGGGGTAGCAGTTCTGGGGTCGAGTTGGGGGGCTGCTTCAAAATAAACCTCTATGCATGCCTCTATGGACGTTTTGACACTCTGCTCGGCCAATTCTCAACCAAATTTCACTCTGAAAAAATTGGTGGATACCCTGCAACCAGGTCTATTTACTACAGTTGTCAGTCTTTGTCTGTCGTTGTTTCTTTTTGCCGTACGGCACTTTTTTCGGCGATCGGTAAGCTCGCAAAAATGTCATTTTACAAACTGCTGCATCAAAATAAACCTCTAGGACATTTTGCCACCCTGCTCGGCTAATTCTCAACCAAATTTCACTCTGAAAAAAGTGGTGGATACCCTGCAACCAGGTCTATGTACTACAGTTGTCAGTCTTTGTCCGTCGTTGTTTCTTTTTGCCGTACGGCACTTTTTTCGGCAATCGGTCAGCTCGCAAAATGCATTTTTGCGAGTTGACCGATCGCCGAAAAACGTGTCGTACGGAAAAAAGAAAGAACAACAGACAAACACTGTCAACTTCAGTCAATAGACCTGGTTGCAGGGTACCCGCAACTTTTTTCAGAGTGAAATTTGATGGAGAATTGGCCGAGCAGAGTGGTAAAACGATGACTAATCCACAAGAAAACAAAACATGCAAGTGCTGCTCCCTACAAGAGTGGCGACCTGGGAGAATGGACAGCAAAAGAAGAAGAAGAAGAAGAAGTCCATAGCAGTTCACTTTGAACGAGCATCAAAACCCCAGACCTCCCACCCGACCCCCAAACCGCTACTCCTCCCCCCCCCCCCACAACCAACGTTTCCTGGGTAGTGGCAAGACCCTTGTCGAAGAGGTCTGAACTTAGCAGATGCATTGCAAATGATAAGCTGGATTAAATACCAGAGGTTCACAAATACTGCATGGAGCTGCAGAACTGCAGAATTTATTGCAGAATTGCAGAATTCTGAAGTTTCCTGCCAAACTGCAGAATTTATTGCAGAATTGCAGAATTCTGCAATTTCACTCCCAAACTGCAGAATTTATTGCAGAATTGCAGAATTCTGCAATTTCCTTCCAAACTGCAGAATTTATTGCAGAATTGCAGAATTCTGCAGTTTCACTCCCAAACTGCAGAATTTATTGCAGAATTGCAGAATTCTGCAATTTCCTTCCAAACTGCAGAATTTATTGCAGAATTGCAGAATTCTGCAGTTTCACTCCCAAACTGCAGAATTTATTGCAGAATTGCAGAATTCTGCAATTTCCTTCCAAACTGCAGAATTCATTGCAGAATTGCAGAATTGCAGGAAGAAATTTAAATGTACTGGGATAAGATCGTAAATCGGCAGAGACAAGATCATATCCCTGTGGGAAAGATCTAAATGCCTGTGGGGCAAGATCTAAATGCCTGTGGGATGTCAAAAATCGTCGGCGGGATGTCAAAAAACCATCGGCGGGATGTCAAAAACTGCCGGCGAGGCTGCAAATGTTCCACAGGGAAAGTAAAAATATCCCACAGGGGCAGGAGAGGTCCCCACAGGGGCAGGGGATGTCCTAATATCCCGCTGGAGATGTTTTTGAGTCGTTCTCACTGAAAAAACCCCCGCTGGACATCCAAAGATCAAGAAAATTTTGGGCTCTGTCCCGGTGACTTGGAAAAATAATTTCAATGTGTTGAAACTTTTTTGACATCCACGGCGCAGTTCTTTCCATTTCTAGGAACCCTAAGGGAAACAAAAAGTACCTCTGTGGGATGTGAAAAATCGTAGGCGGGATCACCCAAATTCATCCAAATTACCAGGAAATGACATCCCGTCTACGCCTAAAGTGCTCCGTAACGTGCCGTGAGACTGGGGTATTAGTGGCCACAGCGAGCTTGAACAAACTTTGGGGTTAAAAAAATTGACCAAGAAAACGATTAACGCGATGATGTAGCAGAAGGTCAGGCGAACATTTTGATGTATCAAACGAAAAAATCTGTTGGGAATTATTTGAGATATTTGAGTTATAAACTTTTTATTTATCACAACCTATTGTTAGCATGGAATCTCCATCTGAACATGATCAAAACTGCCCATTTTTCCTGTTAGGTAATTTCTAAGATAAAAGTCATTATTCAGAAGTAAAAATTATGCAGTTATTGCCACAAGAGCAAGTACATACCACTTCATTCAGACTGACAGAGTGTGATAAACCTATAACTGTAATCATTTCTCCCAAAATTTATAATATATGTTTATTTTCCAGTTTGTCCTCAGTTTCATCCACGAGCCCTTGAATCATTGATGATGACGCCACTATAAGTATTTATGTAAATTTGCATAATCATAACGTCATAATCAATGTAGATCCAAGTGCTCGTGGTTTCATCATTCTGGAGAATAATAATATAGTAGAATCTACCTCACTTTTGAACTCTATGGTGTATTATTGAGGTTTTTATGCGTTTTTTTAAAGAAGTTTCACCACTGCGAAAAAAGTACTTTTGCAACCATGTAAAGTGTAGCCAATGTTGAGTGAATCATCAGAAAACATGTATATATTTTTCATTATTTGGCATATTCACGAATTCGTGGATGTGTAAAAACGAGCATGTACGAATTCGTGGAAATGAAAAACCGAGCATAGGTGCTCGTGTACATGTAAAAACTAACACTCGTGAATGTGCTTTATTACTCATTCCTGTATCTGCCAATACTAACATTCGTGAAAGTGCTATATAATCAGTACAGAGTACAGGGTTTAGTGTTAAAATTAGGGTTAGAGTTATTTTTAGCCAAGTAACCTACATCAGCATTAAACACCAAACATCGATTTTAAGTACTCAAAATACATTGAGCATGAATATCACTGTTTATACCATTCGACACCTCTGTCAGCCAATCATAAGCCAGTATTTCACTGCAATAAAACCCATATTCCTTGTTGTCCAGTTATCCTCCCATGGGAGAATAATAAGTGAAGCTGTGAAAAAAACACAGCAACAAATGACAAGTTTCAGTTTTGTCTTATGGTATAAGCCGGTTATTCACCGCGGGATCGGCAATATGTGTTTATCACAGCTCGGGCTAACGCCCTCGCTGGATAAATCACATATTGCCTCTCCCTAGGTGAATAACCTATACTTATTTATAGCTTTTAATCTTCTTTTTGTTCTTTTGTTCAATTGCAAAGACTTTTCATTTAATATCAGGGGATTAACTTCATAGTGAAGCAGATACTTACAAACGTTCTATGCATGCATTGTCTTATATTTTACTCAACTTTGTCTATCCTTTTACATTTTTATGAAATGCTCGTTTCACGGTGGCAAAATTTGTGATAAAATGCAAAAAAAACTCAACAAAGCCTGTTACAATGAGATGATGAGACCAAATTTGCTAAAATCATTTACCAGAATTATGTAACTAACAGAACCTGGTATTGCAAACATTTTCTCAGGCCTTCAGCCAGAAATGTTAGCTGTTATAGGTTTATCACACCCTGTCAGTCTGGATGAAGTGGTACATACTTTCTGCAGAGACAATGACTGCATATTTTTACTTCTGAATAATGACTTTTATCTTAGATATTACCTAACAGGAAAAATGGACAGTTTTGATCACTTTTTTATGGAGATTACATGCTAAGAATAGGATGTGATAAATAAAAAATCTAAAACTCAAATATCTCAAAAAATTCCCAACAGATTTTTTCGTTTGATACATCAAAATGTTCATCTGACCTTCCTCTACATCGTGGTGCTAATAGTTTTCTTGGTCAATTTTTTTAACCCCAAAGTTTGTTCAAGCTCGCTGTGTGGCACTAAGTCCCTTTTTGAATTATTACATATTTTGAAAGTTCAAGACCTTAATATTAATGTCTGTGAATATTAGAACAAAATGAGTTAAACTAAAGGAGATATAGCAGGTAAAAGTACAGGATGACACTATTTTTAAAGTTTTGTTGACCTTTGTTGTCTCTGCCATTACAAAATGTAGCCAATGCAGTAAGGGACTTAGATCAGCTAAGCACCTTTTTACCCAATGCAAAAAGGAGCATAGTGCTGTTATGCACCTTTTGGCGCTGAAATTTACTTAACAATGATAGTAAAGATACTAGCTCTAAGCTCCTTTTTGCTCCGAATAACTACAGAAACCAGTCGGCGCAAAAAGGAGCTTAGTGCATCTATGCTCCTTTTTGCACAACTTATAATGCTCTCTTTGATGCAAGAAGGAGCATTGGTCTTATTTCATGAAAAATAATCATATTAGTATAATTATTTTTACATATAGTTATAGAATATGGCCATATTCATATACACTGTGTCTCAAAAGTTCGTTCACCTCACTACCTCTTATAATTTTGCTAATAACTTCAAGACTGGAAGTCTCAATAAGATGATGTCATCACAGGTTGATCATTGAACTTCTGGTCACCAGATAAAAGTAATTTGAAATTGTTTGGATGATTTTAACTGTCTTTTTGCATTGATGAACAGACCATGTTCATGACGAAAAAGGCTCCAGGTGGACTAGCTATAATTTTGTGGTCTCCACTTTGTATTTTAAGTTTAGGCAGTAGGAATTATTTCAAAATCTCAGTGATTGATACCCAGACCTTGTTAAAGAGTGCAGAATATATTTAAAAAAAACTCCAGCAGCTCAAAGATGTCTGGAACCAATTCAAATGGGCATGTTTATGGCCCCTTCAAATGATGCTGCAAAACTGAAAAATGGCTTCATGAAGTAAAATCATCAAAAATGACACTAAGGTCAAATTAATCGCTGTATCTCTTCCAAACTTTAGAAACAAATGACTAAGGACACAGTGGATCACTCTCAGGTTGAATTATTAATTTGCATTCCTAATAAATAATATAATTTCCAGGTTAATTGATTTTTATGAATTTGCAAAGAAAAAACATGTGTTTCTATGGCTGTAAAATGCCATATTTTAAGGAAATGACTGAAAACCAAGGAAATGCGTGGCAGAGAGTCTCTTTTATCATTCCCTGATAGGAAAATAACAAAAAACGACTTTTCTACCAACTATCCACAATGCAAACAGGGTGCTCCATGCAGAGTGGTTAACATGCATCACCTGAGCAGTGAGAGATATGGTCTCAATGATTCTAATACAACAGTCACAAGTACAAATAAATGCATCGATCTCCTTAGTGAGTATATTTCCGATAATGAAACGGTTTCCCAATAAAAAACAAACAAGAAGAAACCTGGAAGAAACCCCAGATGCAAGATATGGTGTCATGCAGTGGAATTGCCCTTGATGAAATGTGTTGCTCAAGCGAATTGTAATTTTGCAGTACAAATGATTTTTGAGGGAATTTTCAAATCTCAAATATGAAGGCAAAATATCTTGGCAAGTCATCTGACTTAATTTCAAATCAAAATCTTTAACCGTTTTCAAATGAGATGCATTTTTGTAACCCGACTCTCACTCTCCAAAAGCAACTGATTTTGGAGGCTCCTACAGACTGGCCGACTTCATACCTCAAAATTTCAAAATCATGGTAAATTCAAAGGAAAAACATTATAAGATAGTGTTTGGTATTCAAAATTAATCCTTGATATGCAAAAAAAATTGAATTTTTGCCATTCTTTCAATTGAAAAAAGAGCTAAGTATGAGGTGAACGAACTTTTGAGACACAGTGTACATACCAAAAATCATTCAAATCGGACCAGTATACTCACCGAGCCAGAACTGAAAACAAGTGTTCAAAAGAAAAACGCCTTTTTCTCAAAATCACACTTTTCCACTAAGCTCCTTTTTGCGCCGAGCGGACGATATATGTACATGGTAAAAACAATGCCTTTTTGCTTGACTCACTTAAACTTGGATGCTTTATAGAATGACCAAGTCATTGGAAACAGAGGCAGAGAGCAGACGGTAGACAGATTCTACAATGTAGATCATGTTGCGGCAAGGGGCCAAACACCTAGGTTGTGAGCCAGATAAGATTCAGAAAGTAGCTAGCGTTATCACCATTAGGATTAAATGTAGGATTTAGTTCAAAAGATAGGTTATGAATACTCAGGAAAATTCACATATCAAGCATAAAAATGCCCCTCTTCTGTGTCCTGAGAATGGAAGGGAAACAAAATATCTTTGCCGGAAGGTTTGTTGGAGAGGCACATATACGAGGGGTTTTCCATAAGTTCTGTCCAACTTGCCATAACTTTTGAAATATTTAATACAGGAGCATGATATTTGGGTCAAATAATGTTGAAGTAATTTCCAAATGATCCCAAAAAATAAGATCATAGAAATGAAAATAAATGGTTTATTTGTTACCATGGAAACCAAAAGTCGTGAAATGCGGCCCAGGGCACTTTTAGATGCACAAGATGCATTATATCTTGTCAAAAATTCATTTTTTACCAGGGATACTGGACAAGAAATGAATTAAAAATACTCCCTAACATTGCACAAATTCTTAAAAAAATAAACTTTGCCACTTAGTACATTTCCTCTGACTTTATATATCCCTTAAAAAGTCAATGCCGCATTGTCCTTATATTGAGATCACTGTTGGTGTTTCTGAGACTTTTTGTGCTGTACTATGGGTTTTCCATAAATTCGGTCCAACCTGTCATAACTTTCACTGGATTATCTGCAGCAAAATGATATTTGGATCAATTGATATAGAGATATTTTGCAAATGATCTCGAAAAAATCACATCATAGAAGTAGAAATAAAGTGTTAATTTGTTGCTAAGGAAACCAAAAGTCATGAAATGCGACCGAGATCTTGTTAACAGACACATACTTGATATATCTTGTCAAATATGTAATTATTACAAGAGATATAGAACAGAATATATTCAAAATATACATAGCCATTTCACAGCTTCCTAAACTAATGACTGCAACCCTGTAAATACTTTTTCTCATACGTTCTAACCATGTCTAAATAAGAAAACTCAGTCTTCATGTTGAGGTTGAGGTCTTTTTTGGCATTGTCCAGTCTTTTTTTCTTAGGTCTTCCGACGTATGTTTTCTTCATTCAGAAAAAAGTTGTAGAATCTTAATTTGGTTCTGTCACTCATACTGTCTTCCTTGTATGCATGATAGAAGGTTCTCACTCTCTCTGGTAGTTTTTATCCAATTAAATTGAAGAAATATAACTGGTATATATGGTGTCATCCATAACCAAAAAAATGCTCATCTCGTAAAACAATTAGAAACTGCACAGGTGATGGTAAAGTAACTGAGATGTGACGATAATACCAGTTTCCATTGTTATTAATGATTATACAAATAACTGATTGTATTTCATGAAAGAAATTATGAATATACAGTCAGACCAAGAATTATTCAGACACTTGCTGTTTTGTCATTATTTTGCAGAAATTACAAAGCAAGTTATGAAACATGCAGTCAAAATCATCTTTGGTATAAAGTGTAACCTGTCCAATACAAATTTATTGCAAACTGATTCAAAATTGGATGAAAATAGCTAATTTGTCGATTTCAGGAACCAGAAATTATTCAGACACTTTTACAAAGTTGTAGAAAGTGAACTATTTACCAATATTTACCCCAATTATTGCTAATAAACTACCATGGGATCATTGTGGCCACATTGGATGACAGGTGTGATCATCAGTTAAGAAAATTTGGATGAATATGTGAGATAAACATCTGATTCAGTTCATCACATTTTCTTGACTAATGGGCTGAAATCTGCCAGATATCAATTGGAAATATTTCAGAATATCATAAAGTGACAATTGTTAACTGTTCTATCTAAGTAAAATTGAAATACAGGCTTACTTGAAAAATGTTATGCACTTTGGTATTTTCCTTTAGTTTTTTAGCTCCAACCGCTCTCCGAATCCTTGCCCATTGACCCACTGCAATCCATCAAATCACTTAAAATAAAGTTGCATGGCCTTCATAAGGTTGTTCACTCCATTGCGTATACAGGATAGCCCATTTACGCCAGTTGTTTACAAGTGGTGTGCCATACTATAACTATAGTGTGCTTTCATGGAGCAATCTCCATTGGAATAGCATTGAGGCCGTAGAACCACATTTTTGCCCCCTTCCCAAATGAGGTTAAAAGTGCCCCATTGAGTTGCTGTTCGGACCATGCATGGAATATAGCTTGAAATAGATAATGAATCTTGCTTTCTGAAAATTTGTTAGGTTTTGGTGCCACATGGACATGTTTTTTTGGGTAAAATTGGACAAATAAATACAAAAGCTCTCTGAACTTAGTATGTGGCCTCCAATGCTTCATATTGTGACTCAAAGTTTTAAGAAATACGTTCTAAGGTAAACTAAAGCAATTTGAATCAATACAAGGCATGTTTGAGGTTAAAGAGTGCATGAAAATGTGATAAACTGGACATAATGTTTATCTCCAATATTTATCCTAATTTTCTCAATTGATGGTCACACCTCTCATTCTATGCAGTCATAATGGTCCCTAGGTAGTTTATGAACATTATTTTGACATAAATACTAACAAATGATAGTATATATTTAATTTTCTACAACTTTGTTGTGTCTGAATAATTTTTGGTTCTTGGAGTTAACAAAAGTAGCTTTTTTCACCACATTTCTTGCCAATTTGCAATAAATTTGTTTTGTGCAGGTTACATGTGATGCCAAGGATGTTTTCGATTGCATGTTTTGTTGGTTTACTTGGTAATTCCTTAAAATAATAACAAAACAGCAAGCGTCTGAATAATTCTTGGTCTGGCTGTACCTTAATTCAATTAGTCAAAACACAGTTATGTAAGCAGATATTCTCTTTTTAAATGAGCACTACAAAATCTGGGCCGCATTTCATGACTTCTGGTTTCCATGGCAACAAATTAAGCATTTATTTTTATCTATATGATCTGATATTTTGGGTGTTATTTCAGAATTACTTTAGTATTATCTGACCCAAATATCATGTTTCTTCATCAAATCTAGCAAAAGTTATGACTAGTTGGACAGAACTTATGGAAAACCCCTCGTAGAGAGTAGAGTATTGATGTCTTGGAAGGTCATGTCCCATATCCATCATACTTTGGTGTCTCTTCATATATCATCTTCAACATCTGGAAAATCTTAGCCACAAATCTGTTTGTAGAACCCTCTGTGTGACAAGCTCTTGCAAGAAATGAGACAGGTCATAATGTCCCATTTCCCTCAAATTGATGTCTTGTAGGTGGCTGCGATTTGTGACATCTCTCTTTCGGTTCCCTCTGTCAACCAAATGGGATTCTGAAAGCTGAGCTTTTTTTAGTAATCTGTCCGAGGCACTTCAGCAGAGCCTTCCGTGAATATGTCAGACTCAAACACCCAAAAGCTGCCAAATGAACACACATGCTATATGAAGAGTATGTTGATTCCACTGACGAACACTCTTCCGTACACAGTGGAATCAGTTCCTATGGGGCTGGTTGGGCATCTGTTTTTTTAAGTGGTAAAAAATCAGAGCTACCATAACAAATAAGTACATAAAATACTTTCCTATATCCTGAATTTTTACACAGCATACGGTGAGTGGAACTTCAAAATGTTGGTTTTTAGCTAGTAGGCTTAAAAGTAAATGATTTTGTGGCACAGTGAGACACCTGACTGGTATGGATGTAACTCAAAGTTTCTCCACACCAGTAATAGTTAGGAAACTGAAACTACTGGACAATATACCCAACTTCATTATCTATAATGTGGGCCTGAACTAATTGAACGTAAACTGCCAAAAGTTTGAACACTTGAAAATAAAAAAAGTGTCTCACTGCGTCCGCTCTCCCCTACATGACCAGCAGTCAATCATGTCCATGGGCCTTAGCTTTCTGATCAATAAAGCCCATCTAATATCTATGCCACATATTTATATGCATAATGCAAAATCAATATAGCAAGAAGACTTTTAGACAACGTTTAAACAACTTATAGACAATATAGAAAACTTTTCCGTCAGAACGAAAGTATTTTCAATTTTTAATAAGCAATACATAAGAACGAAGATCAAATAGCTACTAAGTGATGCAGGTTTCTCAATCCCTTCATTGTCATATCATACTTTAGATTATTGGCCAAGAATAAGTATTGCTATTGTTTTACGTGGGTCTGCTGTAAACAGCTATGGCGCTGCTACACAAATTGCCTGTCTCTCTTAAGTCACCAAACCAATACCCAGCATTAGCTCAGTAAGCGAAACGTCTCAATTTTCTGTGCAGTTGATGAGAGTGTCCCGCCAGTGTTGGCTAGACACACATTGGTTTGTGTCTCACATATTAATCACAAGGTCCTGCATCTCCAATTTCTGAACATTTGGTTAAATGAAATACTTCATAGTTAAATAAAAATTATAAGAAAATAATCAAGACAAAGTAGAATTTTATATTTCAAAGGCTGTCAAACAGGTAATTTTTTTAATTTGCTTGTGAGCTTCCAAATGTAATGCAGAAGCAGTGTGTAACAAGGGCTGGGCCAGCATTTTATCAAAATGTTACTTTACTAGTAGGCAGCAGCCATCTGATATTTTGCTTCTCAGAATAGAACAGGTTTCGTGGAGGACTGCAGGTTTTTTGGATAATCTGTGATGTCACTGTTAAGTCCTATATTTAACTTGAAAGTTTGAATTAATAAGTTTTGAATTGAAGCAATACTGAAAAGTGCAATTTACATGAATATTATGTCCTTGTAATCAATACGTATAAGTGCCAGCATGAAGCAGCAGGCAATCTGAAATTCATCGGAAACCCAACGCTGACATTGAAATGTTGTGTTAATCTAAAGTCCTCTCCGCTCTTCAAACTGATGGATCCAATCCAGAAAGGATCCATGAAAATCCCTATAGATCTGCATTTAGAGATTGGGGGATCACAAATTGAGATCGAGGAATCAAACAGTGAGAATGCTCCATCGTGCTGCTGTCGTACTCCAGTTCCGCTACAGTTCTATAGTGAAGTAATTAATGTCACCTTCACCTAACTTTAGAATTAATATTCTACATACAGCTACCAAAATGAAAATATTTAATAAAAGTATGGAGGAAGCAGCCCCGCATTTTAGGGAGCAAACACTTGCTGGAACTAATTAGCACCATCATTTCTGGTTTAATTGTTAGAATTGATTAATCTTGGAGAATGGATTGAGTTTGCTGTTTTTCATCTTTAGAAATTATGCAAAACTTTTTTTTTCATCTTTAGAAATTATGCAAAACTTTTTATAAGACTGAACTGCCTGCTTTCTATTTTGAGGCTTTGAAGAGCCATATACATGTAACTAGAGAAAAACACATTTTTGGAAACAAGTCTCACTTTTCAGTCTCTTTTACTATTATTCTGCCTTGCATCGAGTTGCTCCAAATATTAGCACACCAACAGCTTTCACTATAGTATTCCAACTCTGTTTGCCATGGGACATTACAATGTTTGCTCAGTTGGCCTAAGTGTAGCCACAGTTTGTATGGACCTCCTAAGCTTGTCTATCATTACAGGCCTGGAACTGCAGCTCCCCTATCTGCATGGTAAAATTAGGCAACCAAGATTGTCCAGCAGATTAGATTTGCTAAGCATCTGAGCAGAGATTTTTCTCATGTAATATATGGCCTATTCACGCTCAAAGGATTTTTATGCAGCTCTAGGCTTCCTCAATATTTATAAACAGTGAAGATACTGTGATAATCATTATGATTAACTGATTTATTGCAGTCAAGAGATTAAAAAGGTTCTCATAATAAAAACCCCAAGAGGTTTTATCATATGTTGAGCTGTGGCTATGGTGACATACTTGAATAGTAAATATGGTGTAAAGTGTAGATGGAGGCACACATGCCATTGTTAATGCTGCTGCTATTTTAGATGCATATTTCCACATGATAATTTGCCAATGCAAACTGCCAAAGCAAGCTAGTCATTAATGGGAAATGTTAAAGATACAGGGACCCAATATAGACCCCTGTGGTACACCTTTAAGTACTCTCTGCCAGCCAGAGAGATCAGACTGGCAGAGAGTACTTAAAGGTGTACCACAGGGGTCTATATTGGGTCTCTGTATCTTTAACGTCTTCCTTAATGACTTTGTGTTTTTCCTTGACTCACCGCCCATAAACTACGCTGATGACAACACAATTTGCTCAATTGAGAAAACTGTTGCAGACTGTTGCAAAATTGTAAAAATGAAATTGAGCGCTCTGTCTCATGGTTCCGCAATAACCAAATGCAGGCCAACCCTGGAAAACTCCAATTTCTCCATAACAGTGAGGACAGTAATATGTCATTAACATGCAATGAACTCACAATTGAGTTTATTAAAAAAAAATAATCAGAGACAATCAGAGAACTCACAATTGACTCTGAAACTCAGGTTAAACTACTTGGTGTAAACTTCGATAAGGACTTAAAGTTCACAGCAGATGTCAGTGTTGTAATGCGTAAATGTGCCAGACAACTCAATGTACTAAAAAGAAAATCCAGGTTATTTAATACAAAGACTAAGTTATTAATCTATCATGCCTTCATTGAGGCAAACTCCAGTCACTGTCCGCTTGTCTGGACTAACAGAAATCAAACTGATATGAAACGGTTAGAAAATATCAACAAAAGGGCTCTCCGTTTAGTATTTGGTAAACATTTCTCATATACAGAACTCTTATCAAAGGCAAAGACTTGTAGCCTTGAAGTGAGGTGGAAAAGACAGTTGGTCACAGAGGTCTACAAGGCTCTAAATGGTTTGGCTCCGCCATACATCTGTGATATTTTTAAACAAAAGACCACTGCTTACAATCTCAGAGCCATTAAAATTAGTCAGCCTCGTTTTTATACTCAAGCACATGGTTTTTATTCCCTCAGACATGAAGGAAATCGTTTGTGGAACAGTTTACCATCTCACTGCCAGAACTGTAATGATCTCAATGCTTTTTTAAAAACATGAAATGTGTAAATATATACTCTTATTTTAATAATTGATTTCTTTTACATATTCTGGTTTTATATGTCATTTTACCTTTTTGTCAAAAGTTTTTATCTTTCCCCGTTTTACATTGTGTTTATTTGTTATTTATAGTCAGCTGTACAAGTACCTTGTGGACTTATGTTTTTGTTTTTCAACCCGACTTTAAATAAATATTTCTTTCTGTCTTTCTTTCTTTCTTTCTTTTTGTATTGTCTATCCTGTTGATAGATCTACATATGACAGTCTAATTGATACAATGAGAAAATTGTAAATTTACATATATAAGGCGAAAGGCTTTTCTTGTAACTTGTTTGCTTGTACCCAGTGATAATGATTCATAGGATTGCGTTTGAATATCTGCAATTTTAGAGAGATAAAATTCAACCATAATGCCACATAATAAGCCCATTGAACAATGAGATCTATCACACTAAGCTCTAAATGCCTAAGCTGCTACAATTGTATTATCTGAAAAAAAAAGCCACAACAAAAACCCACTTCTTCTCCTGGATCAGTAAAATGGGAAAGAAACAAGTGCCTTGAAGCTGTGATGTGACACGAGAAGATGCCTTGAGTCGCGTAACTGTCACTCTTTATCCTAAAGCTTCTTGTCATGACCAGCTGCAGGCTCTCAGAGATCCGAGGCAACATATTATGGCCTTCTGCAGACCAGGCAGTGTAAAGAATTTATGACAAAATTGTTTGGTTTCAACTGTAAAATTTTTGTGCTAAAAAGATATCATGTAATTTTAACAGACATGAACATTGGGGTCTTACCAACTACTATTATTATTGTCAACATAATTTTAACATTCTATTACCTATTGTGTTGGCATGTGTGGCCATTATAAATTGACGCTTTTTCTACAATTTTAGTGTGAATAATAATGCAATAACAGAACTGTATGTTCATATGCACATGTCAATAAGGAATAACGGTATCAAACAATTGCAACAAGTCTTATTTGTAACATTTTACAGTGCTGTTGGCTCAACGTCTTGTTAAAGTACAAAAGGATTGTGACGTGACAATTGGCCATCATTTTGAACGTTTCCACTTCTCCTTAATCTACGCTTTGCCTCAAACACAGTAAGCTCTTTCACAAGGGTGTAATGAAAGAAGTGTTACTGAAGATCTCTGTGCTCTCGGCAAAGGCAAAAGCTGAAAGAAAGAAATCGACAGGATTTTAAAACTATTCACTTGCATGATGTGTTTTTTAAACAAAAAAGACTCAGATCGAAATCTTTTCAGACAATATTTATTGTAAGATCAACCAATAATATAATATCACAAAATGGTCTAAGGAGGGAATAACATGTGATGAATACGAAGCGCTCAGCAGCATTTTCAATTAAATAAATATCTACACATGTCGTGGTCCTGGGAGTGTTAGTGAAGCAAAATACAAGAGCAAAGTACTAGAGCAAAGTACTAGAGTTTCAGTGCAGAAGCACACCAGGCACTGGAATTAAATCAGGTAATGAGATGCAGCATCACCTTTTAAAAGTCACAAAATGTGCATAGATCCGATTTATAAGTCATAAAAGTTGCAAAGACAAAAAATCCCAGAAATTCAGTATGCGGAGTATTGATGTCTTGGAAGGTTATTTCCCAAATCCGACATACTTTTGTAAGTTGTATGTAGCACATTCAGCATAATTATTTTCGCAAATTGTTGCTACAAATCTACTGCAAGGAATGAGAAAGGTCATAATGTTCCATTTGCCCCAATTTAATTGATGTCTTGTAGGTGGCTGAGATTTGTCCATCCCATTCATCTTAGTCTTCTCTGTTCTACAAGATATTCTGACTCCAAACCTCCATCTAATGGGATTTTATGGCTGAGGCATCACTGATCACGCTGTTTTTAAGTCGGTGAATGGAAAATAACATACTCATCAATCATTATAAGTGATACACACCAGCCAGGTGGTTATTTAAAAATTGAAATTGAAAACTTTAATGTAGCCAGTCGTAATTAATAGCTAAAATCAAATGACCCTTTTATTATTGTATTTCATTTATCGTAAGTACAAAAATGTTGGATCATGGATCTCCATTATCATCTTCATCTCAACACCCAGACCTCTAAGCAAACAGCAGCAATATTTACAAAAGGCATGCATGTGCAATGGGACAAAGTAACTGCACAATGACTGCCTGAGGCAAAGTTCTGTGTATCAATAGATCCTGCAGATCCAAAAACCAAGCCTCCCTCATTGCAGCAATGGATGACATTGGACGTTGAATTGAGTCATGACTCTATGCTTGCCCGCACTATATAGGGAAACATCAAGGGAATTCTTTTTATTCCAATAATGACAGTTCGATGGTGAAAGTGCAAAACCTTGTATGTCAAAATTTTGCTATTTTTAGATTTTGAGTGGAATGACTAATTCAATATCCAATACATGTTGTCAATTGCACCCCTTGCCTCTTTGCTATTTTTGGAAGCTGTAACAGAATGACTTAACCATGGTTTCACCAAACCTTGTTTGTCGTTTTGTTCCAAAAAGTGAAAGTGCAAAACCTCGTAACTCAAATCAGAACTTTGAAGCACATATTTAGGATATTTCAACCTTTTTTGAAAAATTATGATTGTGGTACGTTTTTTATAGCTCACAGGAAATTCCTTCTTAAAAATGTTTTACCTCCCTATATTTATTGTGGTGATATAGGCTATTGAAAAAAAGCGTGCACAAAAATTTGAAAAAAGTGTCATTTGCCTCATTTTTGCCATTGTAGCCACTAATTAAAATATGCTGTTATTATTTATCATGGTAAAATTATATTTTTTACTGTTTGCCTATAGATTAAAGGTACATTGAATACTGCAAGTTGCTTTAAAATGTAAAAAATGGTTGAGTTACAAGGTTTTGCACCTTACTAAGTGAAAGTGCAAAACCTTGTAAGTCAACATTTTCAATCATATCTGATGTGACATCAATGCTAGGGGTCAACGACCTCTGACAAAAAGTTATGCTAAAACAAGGTGTCACTTTCTATAAATCAAGTTGAGCCTAACTCACATATTGATAAACATTACCATAAAATAAGATCGGTTATAGTTTTTTCCTATTTCTGAAAAATTGCTTTTTTTGACATACGAGGTTTTGCGCTTTCACCATCGAGTTGCATTATTCGCCACAAAGATCAATCAGAGCAAGGACTCAGCATTTTGCATCATTTGCCAACTATAGTTCTGCCCCAAGAGTCACTGGTTTAGATGGTATACATGGCCATCATTAAAACTCGCTGAGACCTGCAATTCAATTTGTCTACCTTTTTCTGAAGCCTTTATTACGTAAAGGTCTACTTTGACCAAATCTAATCAGTTAATTGTACTGTTTCCTAGGGTCAAAATAAAGTAATTCTGTCTGTCTGTGTATCTCTCTAGCTTTCTAGCTGACGTAGCTTAACTCTATCTTACACACTAGCAGAAATATACCTTTTCAAAATATGATTTTTAAGTGTAAGCTAAGTTTCATGCTATCTGCATAAATGCGCAATTCTTCCTTTATCTGTCAATCTGCCTTACTAAATGGCACATTCTCGTCACTGTCACGATATTGACCTGAATAAGGAAAGAACTACAATGTTAACAGTGATGCTGTGTCATGGAGCAATCTCCATGTTTGATCCCTTGATATCTTCAGATCTCTTAAGATTTTCTTGGATCCTCTCTGGATTACAGGGTGTCTACAGAAAAAGAGGACAGTCACCTTTCTTCTTTTTTCACACTCATATAAGTTCAGAATTTGGTCAAGCATAAGAATGGATTTGATAGTCAGTGATATTAGGTCAATTGCAAATATGTTTATTTGTGAATTAGATCACTACTAAAGGAAAAATGCAAGCATGATATGCAAAAGTGCTTGCATTGCTCTAAGCTGAAAAAGCTCGTCCTGTTTTCCTCATTCTTGATGAGAAATTTTTCACCATTTATGGTGCTTGTGAGAGTAGGAATGATTCATGCGTGAGTAGTGGGACATTTTCTGATGCTCCAGCTGCAGATAATTCAATTCAGGACCTAACACTTGGTCTTCAACATGGAGTCATTAATCTGATGACAAGAAAATCACAAAAATGTCTCAAATAAACCATTGACCACAGTGCCGGAATCAATGCAAATGTTTATAATAACATTCTGAAATAATTTGGGGTGCCATGGCATCAGACGAGAAACTCTTTTGTTGGCAAAATCATCTTCCTACAGGTGTAGCACCTATTCATACTGCGAAGAAGACTCAGGAGTGCCTCAAAACAAGCCTCCTGAGCCAGGTAGAGTGCCACCCCTTGTCTCCTGAGCTGGATCCAGTGGATTATTCAGTATGGGCAAATTGGGAGACAGAATCCAGCAAGTTATCGCAACCCTCGCATTAAAGTTAAAGGCCTCTGCCATGTCTGTATGGGGCAAAATGTTCGTGGAGAGCATCAAACACGCTTTTGCATCATTTATGTCTCATCTGCAGAAAGTTACCAAACCAAGGGGTGCGAATAATGGGTAATTTGACTGTTCTGAATATGCTGTTCATGTACAAATCATATTTTGTTGAATACTGATGCCTGGCACAAAAAAAAATGTAAACAAATCCAATTGTGTTGACTGTCCTCTTTTACTGTAGACACCCTGTAGGATCCAATCAGTTTGAAGACTAAACAGGATCTAAGATTAGCATTGCACTTCAATGTCAATAACAGTCTTTAATGACTATCAGATTGCTGGCAGAATAGCACAGTCACTCCAGAGGAAAGAGAAGTAGTCTCAAGTGCACCCACCATTAAAGTTTCTTTGAATTTAATCACTACTTTTTCCAAATAGACTTATTACAAGTGTAAAAGAAGTAGTTTCATGGCACAATCTCTATGTCCCTTGTCTCAAGGAAAGACAATTAAATGTGATGTTACTAACACAAGACTATCTCTGATGTCATAGTCTGGTATGCCATCATTGCCATGTTATATGATTTTATTGAACCATTTACACAATTCTGGGGCCCCTTGTTATGTAGCATTTTAGCCTAATATGATTGTTCATTGTACGTGGGTCAATCAATTAAGCCAAAATGCAATGTACTATAGCTTGGACCAATATAACCACATGTTTATTGAAATATGTATAATGGAGCTTTGCCGTTTGTTACATGTTGACCTCTGACAAATTGGCCAGTCTACATGAAAGCGATCTTTTCAATAAGACGTCACTCAAACAATTTCTGTCAAACAATCTCAAAATGTGGAGTGTGTCCACTGATGTGTTACACATTACAAGCTTGCCATTACCGTCGTCTCGGGGATGCTCATAATGATTAGGCAATAAGGTTGTTGATTATGCAAGCATTCATAAAATATTAAATCAAATCTGCTAACAGATAGACAAGCAATTGACTGGAACCACTCATATAACCACTTACTGCAGCTTCAGAAAGAGGTTGACTTGCACCTTCATAAATTTAATACTTCAACTTTTTTTTTAACTGTTTTCTGAGGGTCATTTTAAAAATACCTGTTTTTCAGCAACAACCAATAGCTGTGATGTTACTGTCTGCATGAGGTGAACACCAGTGCCCCTTAATCCTGATGGTGTTCTGAATTGTGCTCTCTATCTGATTCTGGTGTTGTGGCAATAGACCTGGAATTTAGGTCTTGATTTAGCTGCTTAGTGCTTGCTTCCACTATATTGCAACGTCAAGAGATTTAATTCCTTTTTCTTCAATAATCCACATTTCCGAGATTTCATAAATCATTCAGAGCATTTTAAAATAACTTTGATAATTTCGTTTAATTTCCAGAGAGCATGTTTTTGAGTACCATAGTATTTTTTTCATTGTTGTGTGCAAGGAAGGCTCCTCTTCTTTTGAACTTCTCCTTTGTAGCTATTTCCTTCATGAACATCTTCTTTCTTCAATAATTTATCCTATTTGAGTCAAGTCTTCAGAAGTCTCCTTTGTTGCTGCCTTTAAATTTAAATTTTAAGAAGTTCAGCACTTGTAGTCATTGGTGCGTAACCAAATTTTGGCTCAAAATCAAACTTTACCCTTCTCCGACAAAACAATACATGCTTCTTCAAATTTCTTTACAGATTCATTTAGGTATCCTTCAAAGCAATACTACAATCAGACATTTCAGAAATATTGCATACCAGCATTCTGAGAAATCCACTGATTATAACTGTGGCAAGCAATTCACCTTGTCCCCGTTCCCCCTACATGTAACTGGAAACAAACTATGTGTTTTGGAAATATGTGTCAGTTTCCATAGACTCCTTTTGCTATTGTTCTGCCTTGCATTGAGTTGCTCAAAATATTAGCACACTAAGAGCTTTCACTATTGGATGCAAATCTCTTCACCACGGGACATTAGAATGTTTGCTCAGTTTGCCTTAGAGTAGCCACATTTTGTATAGACATCCCAAGCTTGTAATATATCATTACAGGCCTGGAACTGCAGCTGCCCTGATGAAATTAGGCAACCTAGATTGACAGGCAGATTAGATTCACCAAGCATCTAAGCAGTGATTTTTCTCCTTAAAAAGGCAAGTTCAAGCACATAGGATTTTTGCGCAGGGTCTTCCTATTTCCCCAATCTAACCAGTGATGATGCACTGATAATAAAAATTACAACTGATTAACTGCTGTTGTGAGGCTTTAAAAGGTTCCCTTATGAAATCCCTGATTGTTTAACAATGCACTGAGCTATAGAGGTGGCAATACATTGGCTGAACATGCCCATCAATTTAGATACAGATTTCCATGTAGGTTTATATTCAACCCAGCAATTAGGCATTGAATAACCTTATAGGCTGGTTTTGGTGTACAGTTTGTCTCATCAACATGCGAACTGGTGTTTGGTCTGATTCCTCAGCATCTAAAAGTCTGACAGCAGAAATACACATACTCACAGATAGATTACCAATTTTGTAATTTGTTTATCACATTTTCGTGATGTTTTAGTGCCGTTTTTGGCTGTTTCTGACATCGACAGTGCATGCACACATGTTTACATTCTTGACACAACTGTAACAATGGCCTAAAATGGCTAAATTACCGTGACGTCATAAAAATGCACTGCAGCGCCACGAACGACTTAGTTGCATGAAAATTTATTATTTACACTGCTCTAAGTTCATGCAGTGGTTTTACACAGCCTATAGAATCAGTGCCAAATTCAAGTTCGCATGCTGCACGAGACGCACTGTAGTCAATGCATTGCTTGTAATACAGGATTATTTGATAAAATTATAGAGGTATTAAATATGAAGGTGACACTGTAACAAATACTACAGAATAATTATCGCCCATGCTATGCTATGCATAGGGCGATTATGCTTTAGTGCTGAAATCTACTGAAGGGGTGAAACAACCGATGCTGTGGCCTCAACCAGCCCACTCTGGAAGTTCTTATCATATGCATAAGCCATTGATACCATTGTAGATGTGCACAACGGTTGGTATTTTCAGTTTAATTCAATATTAGAAAATTTACTATTATCAGTTTTAGAGGCTATCAAGGTCCAGAAAGCCTGCATTGTGGTGGCCATTTTCCCTTCCACAGGGTGAGTTTTAGTACACAGAATGGCCACTGCAAGCAGCAACTCATTCACATACATTACACAAGAGGGCAGCACCTGCAAGTCCTTTGCCAGTTCCTCCCTTTGCACCACATTCTATTTCTGGGAAACTCAGCAATTCCTGCATCTCAGTATAGTTCATGGATCTTTCCAACTAATTATACAGGTAGCACGGGCTTATATTGTATCTATTTCATATTATTCTATTCTCTTCCCTCCAATCTACGGGCAACTTACTATATATTATATAAATCTGTTTTATATTTATGTAAATAAAATACTGGTTATGATATACACTCATGTAAACAAAAGATAGACATATAGATAGATAGATAGATAGATAGATAGATAGATAGATGCATGGATAGACGGATTGGCAGACAGATAGGATAGATGGATGGGATATACAGTGGGACAGGATAGATGGATAGTATAAGCGGATAGGATAAACAGACAGGATAGATAGATAGATAGATGGAGGAATGGATTGACAGATGGATTGATGGATATATGGGTTAACAGACGGACAGGATAGACGGATGGGATAAACAGATAGGATAAACGGATAGGATAAACAGATGGGATAAACAGGTAGGATAAACGGGATAAAGGGATAGGATAAACGGATGGGATAAACGAACGGGATAAATGGATAGGATAAACGGATAGGATAAATTGAAACTTAGATAGATAGATGAATGAATGGATTGACGGATGGATTGACGGATGGATTGAATGATAGATAGACGAATAGACAGATTGCCAGACAGATAGGATAGATGGATAGGATAGATGACTGGGATATACAGATAGGATAGATGGATAGTATAAACGGATAGGATAAACAGACAGGATAGATAGATAGATAGATGGAGGAATGGATTGACGGATGGCTTAATGGATAGATGGGTAGACAGACGGATAGGATAGACGGATAGGATAAACGGATAGGATAAACAGATAGGATAAACAGGTAGGATAAACAGGTAGGATAAACGGGATAAACGGATAGGATAAACGGATTGGATAAACGGCTGGGATAAAGAAATGGGATAAACGGATAGGATAAATGGATAGGATACACGGATAGGATAAACGGATAGGATAAACGGGATAGGATAAACGGGATAAATGGGATAATGGATAGGATAAACGGATAGGATAAACGGATAGGATAAACGGATAGGATAACGGGTAGGATAAACGGGTAGGATAAATGGATAGGATAAACGGATATGTTAAACGGATAGGATAAACGGATAGGATAACAGATAGGATAAATGGATAGGATAAACAGATAGGATAAATGGATAGGATAAACAGATAGGATAAACAGATAGGATAAACAGGATAAATGGGATGAACCAATGCTTATGGGGTACTGGATACACGGATAGGATAAACGGATAGAATAACGGATAGGATTAATGGATAGGATAAACGGGATAAACAGGATAACGGAAAGGATAAACCGATAGGATAAACGGTTGGGATAAATGGATAGGATAAACCGATAGGATAAATGGATGGGATAAATGGATAGGATAAACGGATGGGATAAACGGATAGGATAAACGGATAGGATGAATGGATAGGATAAACTGATAGGATAAACTGATAGGATATATGGGTAGGATAAACGGATAGGATAAATGGGATAAATGGGATAAACGGGATAACGGATAGGATGAATGGATATGTTAAATGGATAGGGTAATGGATAGGATAAATGGATAGGATAAACGGATAGGATAAACTGATAGGATAAACTGATAGGATAAACAGATAAGATAAACAAATAGGATAAATAGATAAGATAAACAGGATAAATGGGATGAACCAGTGCTTATGGGGTACAGGATAAACGGATAGGATAAACGGATAGGATAAACAGATAGGATAAATGGATAGGATAGATGGATAGGATAAACGGGATAAACAGGATAACGGGTAGGATACACGGATATGATAAACGGACAGGATAAACAGATATGATAAACGGAGAGGATAAATGGATAGGATAAATGGATAGGATAAACGAACAGGATCAACTGGCTAACGGATAGGATAAACATAGGATAAAACATGCGGGCATGGGCGATGCTGTGCCATTATATGTGCTTGTTACACATGAGATATGCTTCACCTTCAGCATCCCAGTTGATGTAAACACAATGCTAAACCCTTTAAAAGCAAAAGCTTCTATTCAATCACATTAATTACTAAAAATAATTTGGGAAAATGTCCACTCTTTTTTCTGGATTAGTTAGATGGGAAGAAACAGGTGTCTTGAAGTTGTGATGTGACACAAGAAGATGCCTTGAGTCACGTTATTGTCACACTTTGTCAAAATCTTCTAGTCCTGACCAGCTGCTGACTCCCAGAGATCCCATGCAACATATGGCTTTCTGCAGACAAAGGGCTGTAAAGATTTTATGACAGATCTGTCTGGTTCTAACTGTAAATCTTTTGTGCAAAAAACATCATTCATGGAGATTTTAAAGGCAAAAAGATTTTGATTTGAAAAGGCATGAAAATTTATTACAGTCCTTGTCATACTTACGTGGAATCTCAAGTTTTTTTTCTATGCTGTTGAACTGTGATGTCAGAGATGACTCTATTCTAGCATTGCAATATATGTAAATTAACTACGAGCTGTGATGTCATTTCAAACTGGGTCAGATTCGCCAGCTTCTAACCAATGCGAATCCACCAAACTGAGCATCACAGTTTCAACTCAGTGTCAGAGTTAAAATTGGGTCTGGGATAACCCATGCAAGTTTGACATCACAGCCTCTCAGCCAATGGGCTGCCAGAACAAACTAGAGTTTCGATCGGGACCGATGCGAAGGGAGAGCTCTCGCATGTCGAGTGGGCGTGGTGTAGTCAGGTTGATGTCACCTTTTCGTCACTGGGAATGAGTATTAAAAGAAATAGTGTGTATCTTTCATTAGATATATTTCAATGTAGCGAACTGTGACTCTGTTGCATATATGCAGCATCAGTAACAAAGCACCCGGGACTAGTTTTTGCACTGTATTTGGCATTTTTCCGAAGGTATATATATAGAATGGTCTGCATTTGGTCAGCATTTGGTCAGCATTTGGCCTGCATGATGAGAATTTTGGTCTGCATTCTCCTAATCTCCTAGAAAAATTCTTGGTTATTTATGCTCATTACCTTTTTTTTTAAACTACCACTTAAAAGACTGGATTTTATTATTTTAAGACAGGGTCTTGTAATCAACTGTGGATTACAGAGAGTGGAAATCATTGATGATCACTTAAATGCAATTAATAGAAACAACCTCGATTGGATGAAATTCTAGCCTGCAAAACAAAATTTGTATAGCCTTCTTGAAATAAACTTTGTTGATAGGGGTATACATGGGTCTCAAAAACAGATGGGGTGTCAAATGTTGGAATTTAAAGGAAAAATGAATGTCTCAGGTCCCATTTTATCGAAGCATAAATGATAAAGAAATGTATCAAATGTTTGTCACTTTTTATTAGTCAATCTGTCAGTGTCTCTCGATTTTTAAGAGGGCCAGTGTCCCTGTGTCACTTTTTAAGAAGGGCAGTGTCCCCATGTCGATTGTTAATTGCCATTGGTTATTGAACTTCCTCAACAGCAATAGGTCAGGTGTCATCTTCAAGTGAACTAATCCACTCAATTACAATTAGACAGTTATGTTTTTCCACTTTTCTGAGTTGAATAAAACAAGTTTCCATATTTTTTATTTCGATTTCTTGTAGGCCTATATAGGCCTATAATAAAAAATTCTAAGAAATTGTTGTTTTTTTGCAATCTATCATTTTGAAGAAAAATAAAGTCCTGATATTCAGTCATAACTGTCCCCATGTCCCCGGGTGTTACGTCCCCATGTCCCCGGGGGTTAAGTCCCCATGTCCCCGGGGTTACGTCCCCATGTCCCCGGGGGTTACGTCCCCAAGTCCCCGGGGGTTACGTCCCCATGTCCCCGGGGGTTACGTCCCCAAGTCCCCGGGGGTTACGTCCCCAAGACCCCGGGGGTTACGTCCCCATGTCCCCGGGGGTTACGTCCCCATGTCCCCGGGGGTTACGTCCCCATGACCCCGGGGGTTACGTCCCCATGTCCCCGGGGGTTACGTCCCCATGACCCCGGGGGTTACGTCCCCATGTCCCCGGGGGTTACGTCCCCATGACCCCGGGGGTTACGTCCCCATGTCCCCGGGGGTTACGTCCCCATGACCCCGGGGGTTACGTCCCCATGTCCCTGAGGGTTACGGCCCCATGTCCCGGGGGTTACGTCCTATGTCCCCGGGGTTACTTCCCCATGTCCCGGGGGTTACGTCCCCATGTCCTCGAGTGTTACATCCCCATGTCCCCGGGGGTTACGTCCCCATGTCCCCAGTGGTTACGTCCCCGGGGGTTACGTCCCCATGTCCCCGGGGGTTACTTCCCCATGTCCCCGGGGGTTACGTCCCCATGCCCCAGGGGTTACGTCCCCATGTCCCCGGGTTAACGCCCCCATGTCCCCGGGGGTTACGTCCCCATGTCCCCAGGGGTTACCTCCCCATGTCCCCGGGGTTACGTCCCCATGTCCCCGGGGGTTACGTCCCCATTTCCCCGGGGTTACTTCCCCATGTCCCCGGGGGTTACGTCCCGGGGGTTACGTCCCCATGTCCCCGGGGGTTACGTCCCCATGTCCCCTGGGGTTACGTCCCCATGTCCCCGGGGGTTACGTCCCCATGTCCCCGGGGGTTACGTCCCCATGTCCCCGGGGTTACTTCCCCATGTCCCCGGGGGTTACGTTCCCATGTCCCGGGGGTTACGTCCCCATGTCCCCGGGGGTTACGTCCCCATGTCCCCTGGGGTTACGTCCCCATGTCCCCGGGGGTTACGTCCCCATGTCCCCGGGGGTTACGTCCCCATGTCCCCGGGGGTTACGTCCCCATGTCCCCGGGGGTTACGTCCCCATGTCCCCGGGGGTTACGTCCCCATTTCCCCGGGGTTACTTCCCCATGTCCCCGGGGTTACGTCCCCATGTCCCGGGGGTTACGTCCCCATGTGTCGGGGGATTACATCCCCATGTCCCCGGGGTTACGTCCCCGGGGGTATGTCCCCGGGGGTATGTCCCGGGGGTATGTCCCCGGGGGTATGTCACCATGTCCCCGGGGTAAATGGTCGCCCCCTCCTTAGTAGATATTAAATGGTCGCCCCCTTATCCTATCTATCTATCTATGTATCTATCTATGTATCTATGTATCTATGTATCTATGTATCTATCTATCTTGTTATCTTAGCACCTTAGTAGATATTAAATGGTTGCCCCCTTATTCTTAAGAGATTTTAAATGGTCGCCCCATTAAATGGTCGCCCCCTTATCTATCTATCTGGCAAAACAACATACACATAGAACTCGCATGTGTTCCGCTTGCGACACAAATTCTAGTTTTGTTTTCAATGTGCAGTCCCCCCCCCCTGTCCTAAGCCCACTCTGCCCATTATTTGCAATGTCGGAGAAACTTTTCTTGGACAAGAGGAGTGACCATTGGTCAGGCTGTCATTGCACATGCCACATTAACAACAACCACTTACAAATGCAACCATTGGTTAGGCAAGATCCTTGTGCCTAAATTGACAGCAGTTCAATAATCCAAATAGGCATGTAGTGCGTGTTTACTTGACTAGAAAACAACCTGTCAATTTCAGCTGCAATCATTAGGGGAAAGCTATCGCTCTCCCAATAAACATAACATAATAGTCAGGCGGCATATGTAATCTACTTTGGAGTGCTTGCCAACTTTGATTTCTCACTGCAATATCTTCATTAACATTCCAAGGAATAAATCTAAGCTTGTTGTCAGGTCTGCATTGGCTTTATTAATTATTTATTCACGTTATGAAGTTTCGCATCAAAAAAGCTAAAAAATACCTAGGGGCCGGACGCCAATTTTTTGGTCGGCCACATATTAACTGCTGTAAAAGGTTGTAGCACATGAATGGGTCCCATAGACCCTCAGAAACATCCTTCAGGTCCACAACCTTTCCAATTGGCGGCTCAATCCATGTTATTCAAGATGGCGTCCAAGATGGCCGCCATACTATCGTTCTTTTTTAACTCCGTCACTATTTCTCTTATCTGTTCAAGCAATACATCAAATTAGGGGTAATTCAGGTCAAGGAATCCAAAAATGATGGTTTCAGGGGGATTGGAGGTGATTTATAACCCCTCTGTGCAAGACTCATGATAATATGAAAATAATAAAGCATGTCATAACAGCTTCGACATCTGACATTATGAATCTGGATTCACTCAAATAAGAAGACATCCACAGCTTCCTTTGTTTACCAGTGAGTGGCAACTGGGTGCTGTATCTATAAACTATAAACAACTTAAAATAAAGCAATTGTTTCAAAAGTTTAATGTTGTGTCAAGGTGGTCAAAATGGTGACTGATGTGGTGTTTTGTATAAATAGTGACCGAGTTAATAAAGAACGAGTGTAACATTGATTGAGCATGTGTTTGGAAAGGCAGTTGTTCCTGAGGGTCTTATTAATTAATGCTTCCATATTACACAACCTTTTTACAGAAGCTTGTGTCTGGCAAACCCTCTGGCCCCCTTCTAGGCCTCTAGGTAAAATGGAATTTTTTTCCAAGATATCAGTTGAATACCATTTAAAAACTTTAAATAAAAAAAAAACAACATAGACACCACCTTTGATTAATGTCACACTTGAAAGAAAGAAATCTTTTGTTTGGTTTCCATCTCAACTGTCTTATTTCTGTCCCATTGCTTGTGACTCCAATGGATCATAGATGTTGTGTGTCATTCCATGCTTTTAAAGAAATGAGACGGTATTTTCACATTATTTATTTAAAAAGAATACTATCATAACCATATCATCAGCTCTGCTTTCCTCCAGTCCGAGTATCTATAGGTGTCTTGTATGCATAATCACCCAACTTTACTCCTAACCAGGGTTGTCTGATTATAGGATGATCTGGTTATACATAGCTATCGAGAGATTGAAGGCAGTATTCACCGAGAATACTCGAAGAGTTGTATCTGTATTTATGCATGACATCAAATGCTTTTACGATGACCAGTTGGTCACCCTCTTCTGAATGTGTTCAGCTTTCATTTAAAGTATGCAATACTGATCAGACAAGAGTACAAGAACTAGCATTCATTCAACTGATTCCCATGCCTTATAGTCATGACCAGAAGCTGTTGTGGAAGATGAGGTTCCTGGTACTTTATAAATTTATAATCAGATGTGTCTTCCAGATAATGAAATATTAGGGTAATCCGGTGCACGGGGTTAGGTTCCACCTTGGGTCCTGTAGTGTAAGGTGAGGACCCTGGTCTTTTAGGCCATTTATAATCAGACAAACTCTGGTTGACAGTTTGCCAACAGCTTACCTGGTTGTCCATTGTGAGCCATTTATGTGCTTTGTTAATTGTCAAAGTTCAGAGAATTTGACCATTCTCATAGAAATTAATGTTTCCAATATCTACCGAGGGCCAACCATTCTATATATCACACTGCACTTTTGACTTGTTGTTAGAGCAAAGGTCATCGCATCAAGTGTATAACCAGTCTGGGAAATTACCATCACATAATGACAATTGCAATTCCAGCTAAGTTCTGGCCCTTACAGAATGGTTGAGTGTGTAGGGTTGATCAGTTGCGTATCAAAAGGAAGTCTGATATCTGTGCACCACTCCTCATCACACAGCAGCATGACAGTGGCGGGACATAATTTTTCTCATTTCAAGAGGTACCGCAAAGTCATCAGCAGCTGATGACAGTTTCCCAATTTCTCTGGAGCCTTCCGGTTCTTTTCCTCATTATGTAATGGATAAGATTGCCAAAATTTATAGAGTTAGTTGATACTGTGATACAACTTCATGCCAAGTTTGGAAGTGATAATAACAGCCGTTATTTTTAAATAGCCTGTCAAAGATGATTTTGAGCTCTGCCAAAGTCATGGCTGGGCCATGACACTTTGAGAAGGTCATGGGAGGGTGATGACAGTGCTGGGGTGAGTGTCATGTGGGGCTGAAGACATTGGTTGTCATGAGCAGATGGTAATTTCCTTGACTGATAACATAAGTCTTGTTTGTGATTATTCAACTTTGTGAAGATTTTGATATTCTTGCCATCACTATTTACTACCCCTTCCAAACAGACGAAAATAAAGAACTTTAGATTGCATATGCTTTCTCATAAGACATAACTATAATTTGAAGTAAAACTTGAAGCTACCCAATTGTGACACTGATGACCGAATCCCGGCAACTCTTCCCTAGTTGTATTTTTCATGAGCAATGGAGCATTGAAGCATATTAAGATGTGTGCATAAACCACTGGTGATCCAAATTATCAATTCTTGTAACTATTTAATATTTTGTAGTCTGTAGAAGTACCAGATAAATTCCAGTGCTTGTGGTTTCGATTAACCTCCAAACAATTTGTAATTTATGACACCAAATTGGGCATTATTGTACAAATTTCACATGTATTATAAGCATTATGACACCTATAGTTATCCACCTTATTGATAAGATCATTCATCAAGAAAAATTAATAATATTACATGCATTAAGATGCACATATTGACTCCAAAGCTGTAACAAATTGCGATTTTATGCTAATTAATTGTCGTAATTTTATTTGATTAAAAATTAATTAAAAATTAATATGTGGCATTGACAACAAGTTGGATTACCTTTATTATAATGTAAACAACAAAGTTCAAGTGAAAAACTAGAGTTGGCAGCTTGTCTAAAGTAGCCTTGAAATTTTAACAAATGCCGCCTGACTATAAGCCATGTGTTTACAAACAAATTGTCAAAGCCTTCTGTTTATACCAACTTCCATCAAAGTTTAAAGTTGTAAGTTAGCAAGTTTGTAGATTTATCAAACAACTCGGTGGGAATTATAACAGTTGTCTACTGTGAATGCTCATAAAGCTGCCATTTGGTAGGATTAGACTGGTGATTGCTGTGATAATCATTGGGATCAAAAATGTAATGCTTCCTTCTATATATATATCAATGTTTGAACTCTGATGCGTAGTTTACGGTCAGCCCATTGGCTATCAAGCTGTGATGACGTAGTTGTAGGGGCTATCCCTGATAAAACTATTACTCTGACACTGTGTTTAAACTGTGACGCTCAGTTCAGGAGGATCAACATTGGCTAGAAGCTGGGGAATCTGACCCAGTTTGAAATGACATCACAGCTTGTAGTTAATTTACATATATTGCAATGCCAGAATAGAGACATCTCTGACATCAGAGTTCAACTGCATAGAAAAAAAACTTGAGATTCCACGTAAGTATGACAAGGACTGTAATATGATGCTTTGAACATCAATTGAACTTTTAATATTCCAATCCATTATTGTATATCACAAAAAGCTGGTTGTCGCAGTTTGCATGCACTTTTCCAAAGCTGTGGACTGTGGTTACAATAATACAACATCCCAACACTTAATAATATGGGACGGGTTCCTCTGAAGTGATTAAGTAAGACAAGAAAAGTTCAGAAATCGGAAATTGGAAATTCAGGATCTTGTGATTAATATGTGAGACACAAACCACTGTGTGTCTAGCTAACATTGGTGGGAAACTCTCATCAACTGTGCAGTAAATTGAGACACTTTGCTTACTGAGCTAATACTGTGTATTTGTTTGGTCACTTAAGAGAGACAGGCAATTTGTGTAGCAGCACTATAGCTGTTTACAGCAGAACCACAGAAAACAATATAGATCTTCGTTTTAGTTCTTTGCAAACTACCTTAAGCTTAATTTCTTTTACTTTATATTTCATCTTGTGTTCTTGTGCTTATCAAAATGGAAAATAGTACTGCTATTAGTGCATGACATTTTGTTCCAACTGAAATGTTTTCTGTTGTTGTATAAAAATTGCTCATGCAATTGGAAGGCTTGTTCATTGCCATCATTGGCAAGATTTGGAGTTGTGTTTGCTGAATCACTGAAGGCTCTGCTGAAGTGCCTGGGTTTGACTGCTGAAAATGCCTGTTTTCAGAATTCCGTTTTATTGAGAGCGGGAACCAACCCATCTTGAGATAGATGTCACAAATCTCCCCCACCTAGAAGAAATCGATTTGAGGCAAATGGGACTTTATGACTTATCTCATTTCTTGTAAGGGAATGTGATACAGATTCCGGGCAAGGATTATCGAGATGGTGAAGATCATAGTACATGCAGGGACATCAATACCCCGCTCCCTGTATGCTTCTCCAACAAACCATCTGGCTTACTGCAGATTCACTAAGTATGAGTTTCTCTTGGTTGTTTTCTCAGTTTCTACGTGGTATTTTCAGCTTGTCTGATTGGTCCAGAAGCAAGAAAACGTCCTCCAAATATCTTGCTTGACGTAGGAAACTGTGAAAAATTTTAGATTCTGCTTCACTGAGCATCTGAGTTTGGTTAGCAGATAAGATTAGCCTGGAATTTAGCCACCACCAAATACGTCAACTGGACTTGGTGTACGTTTTTGTGGCATTCAAAATATAGTTTATAGTACGAAATTCAGTGTCTCAACCAATCACATGAAGTACATTTGCCACGTTTTACTGGCCTTTTGCAGAAACTCATACTTATTGAAATTGCAGTAACGTTTTTCTTTTTTTCTATTCTTCCTACTTAGAAGAATCGTTTTCTATGCTTGTTACATGTGAATTTTCCAATGTATCTATAATCTACAGAATATTTTTTGCAAATTGCAGCACCCGGACAGAAAAAAGATTGCTATATATGTTTAGAGTTTGATTAACCTTATACAATTTAGTTTAGAGAAGCTATTAAAATTCCACAGAGGCTGTAAATCAATTTTTTGATGCAGCGCTATTGTCTTTATTGACGAAGCATTTGCAAAATCCTACACGCTGCGTCCCTAAATAAAGTTTGGGGTTAAAAAATTGAATAAATATGCCACTAGAACAGCATTCAAGAAGGCAACCAAGGGAACAGTTTTAGACAAAAATGAAAAGATTTTGTTGCGAATTCTTTGAGATATGACAATTTAAAAATTTTGGTTTATCTCACCACAGGCTCCATGCTTTTTAAAATGATTAGTAAAACATTGTGTATTGGTTCAAAAGTGAAGTTAAGTCTGTGATATTTTGAGGCCAGTATTCACATATGGTTTCCAAAGTTATTGTTTGAGAACTATGTAATTTTTGCGAAAATTTATTTTTTGTGTGTGACAAACAATGCCCATTTTGAATTTTAAGATTGAAAAGACTCAATTACTTCAGAAAACGAAGTTATTTTGCTTCGTTTTCCATGATGCTATTGTAAAACTATTGTTTCCAAAACTATGAAAATCTTCAGATCTCTTAAGATTTTCTTGGATCCTCTCTGGATTGGGATCCAATCAGTTGGAAGGGTAAAGAGGACTTGAGATTAGCATTTCATATCTGTGTCAACTAGAGTCTTTAATGACTATCAGATTGCGGACCTACAAGCAATGTCACTCCAGGCTCTAGAGGAAAAAGGGAGGCAGCTTAAGATTTTAGGAGTTCTGAAGTACATCTGGATAGACTTACAAATGAAAAAGGAGTAGTTTCAATCTTGATTTTTCCTATGTTATTACCTCAGTACTATCTGTGATCACACAGTCCTGGACACTTTGCCATACACATGATTTTAGTCTTCCAAAACTTCAAGTATTTCCAATGATGTAGCCCTAATGAGTTTCACATTACAGACTGACCATCACTGACATCCCACAGATGGCCACAATATTTTGTTGATAACATTGTCAGCCCAAACCAATGTACTCCTGTTTCACTTTTCCCTGCATACAATATTCACTATTTAGAAGACCTGAACCTGACTTCAAAGATATGGACTATAATATATACTTGCCAATTGTGACATTTTGAGTGTGTCTGTGTAAGGTTGAATATTCAACTGCAGGCAAGTAAGTCACTTATTAGCCACTGAACAACCTAGTTGTGGATTGAAGATTATGGCTCCCAGCATTCCACGCCTTCACTAGTTATGAACAGGCTTAGCATGCATGTGGCAATAATCTCTAGTTATCTTGGAATGTAGCAGTGGCACATGTTCTCTTTTATTAATTTGTGGATTAATTAAATCTGTAGGTCTGAACAATAGTTCTTTTTCATTGATGTTTGAAGATGCATAATGATTAGAGACAATGAATAGACTATGGTTGTATCTGAAGTGGTTACTTTAAACAAGAAATGTTCAAGATACAGGGTCTTTTGATTTATATATGAGACACAAACCGTTGTGTTTCTAGCTAACAATGTTGGGACACTCCCATCAACGGCAATGAATATTGAGATGTTTTCCTCACTCAGCTAATACTGGGTATTTGTTTGGTCACTTAAGAGACACAGGCAATTTGTGCAGCAGCACCGAAGCTGTTTCCAGAGACTCACAGAAAACAGTATGGATCTTCTTATTTTTATATTTTCAATAAAATTTTTCTTAGTGGTAGTAGTGATTCGTACAGATTTTTTCCCTCAAGAATGCTACTAAAAAATCACAAATCACCAAGTGGATACTATAATTCTCATCAAGTTTTCATAAATGCTCTGAAACATTCATGCTAATATAATCCTAAAAATGCATTTAAATAGTAAAAATTGAATGGTCAAATTTCAAGTATGTATTTAAAATAGCAATTTGCTGGTGCTATATAATATATATGGATTCATAAACAACTGAACAAAATGTAAATTTAGCAAGATTATGCATGTGGACAAATTTCTAAACCTCTAATTACAAACATTTCCAGTTCGATAACTTGACACGTGCGTTTTTGCACAAATACAAGGAGGAGTGACACAAACAGTCAAAGGTTCAGTAGAGAAGCATATAGGGAGCTGAGTATTGATGTCTTGGAAGGTCATGTCCCACATCCATCATACTTTGGTGTCCCTGCATGTATCATCTTCAACATCTGGCAAATCTTAGAAGCAGATCCAGGACCCTCTGCCTTGCAATAAATCTCTAGCAAGAAATGAGACAGGTCATAATGTCCAATTTGCCCAAATAGATGTCTTGTAGGTGGCAGGGATTTGTGATGT
This sequence comes from Platynereis dumerilii, assembly GCA_026936325.1. Lineage (NCBI taxonomy): Eukaryota > Metazoa > Annelida > Polychaeta > Phyllodocida > Nereididae > Platynereis > Platynereis dumerilii. The sequence continues at coordinate 18,539,527 of JAPTHN010000002.1, read as the reverse complement.
CTATCTCATGCATCTCTGTCCTGCAAGATGAAATGACTCGCCCCAACCTAATGGAATTTTGAGGAAAAACGAATAAAGAATAATAATAAAATGTGTTCCATCCTCAAAATTATTAAATTACATTAATTTTCTTATGCTTAACAATCCAGTCCTCTTCTCCTTTTAATGTACATCTTCTTTGTAGCCATTTTTTACAGCTGCTTGCAGCCTGTATTGCACAAGGCATTTTTGGCAAGGTTCTGACCATACAGGAGGTCGCACTATTTCACCTATCACATTGAAACTTAGTATACATTCTCAATATAATTTTATCTTGCTTCCATCAACTTTTGGTAAACTTGTGTGACACTAAAGTTTTTATTTACGAAACTAAAATGCTCGTTTTTGGCGCGAATTTCAAATGACCAACTGCAGTGAAACCAGCACCAACAGCAGCAGTCAGATACAGTGTCTACAAATTCAATGAAAGAATGAAGGAAGGGATGAAGGAAGGCGGGGGGGGGGGTGAAGGAAGGTTATGAAGGAAGGCAGGAAGGAAGGAATGAAGGAAATCAAATGACCAACTGCAGTGAAACCAGCACCAACAGCAGCAGTCAGATACAGAATGAAGGAAGGGATGAAGGAAGGCGGGGGGGGGGGTGAAGGAAGGTTATGAAGGAAGGCAGGAAGGAAGGAATGAAGGAAAGAATGAAGGAAAGAAAGAGGAAGAAAAGGGGAAGAAAAGTAGGAAGGAAAAAGGGAAGGAGGGAGAGAGGGTATACATGTAGGTAGGTAGGTAGGTAGGTAGGTAGGTAGGTAGGTAGGTAGGTAGGTAGGTAGGTAGGTAGATAGATAGATAGATACACACATAGATAGATACACACAGATACACACATAGATACACACACATAGATAGACACATAGATAGATACTTAGATAGACACATAGATAGACACATAGATAGACACATAGATATATATATATACTTTAGAAGTCTATCTACAAGCAGCTGTTAAAGTGCTTGCACGTTATTTTTTCATCCTTTTTGCATCTGGTCTTCAGAAGTCTCCTTTATTGCTGCCTTTCTTGTCTTCTATTGCCACATTCATCTTCTGATGTTCTATCATGTTTCAGAATCGTTGTTTGCTCTTTCTTCCCATCCAAATGAGTCATTGTCAAAAGGCAGTTTCTGTAAAATTTAGATGACCTGACGTGAGGCTGGTTTTGAGCTCAAGTTCTCATGGAAAATTGTTATTTTTATCAACAAGAAAACTAGTTTGAAAAATACTTTACAGGCATTCCTCTTCTTTTATGTGAACACTCTTCACCTATTGTGGAACTCATTTGCGCACTCTCTTAACGAAAAGGTCTTATATGAACCTTTAGGGGTTCTATAGGCTGGTCTAGATGAGGAACGCTAAACGGCTCGTTATTCAACTTTCAAAAAGGTTGCAACAGCAAACAAAAACAATACTTATATTATTACTATATAATCCAGCTGCACTTAACTCCCACAATGCGCAACCCCTTTCTCTCAAGTTGGGGGTTATAGGGTTCTAACATCCGACCTTCCCACCAGTATTGAACCTTTTTGAATTCAGTTAAACCCTTAACAAGAACCCTTTTTGGCAGTTGGTTCTTTATTTATACCATCAAGAACCTTTTGCTTTTAGAGTGCATATTCCAAGGAAAGAGACGGTTCTTGTAATTTGCTTGAGAACACAAAAGCCCATCAGTCTCTATTTCAAAATGTTTGAAACATGGCCCCACAATGTTTTCTGACCTTCCATTTTATATAATAGTGAATCAATGTCTGAGGAATTGAGAAAGACCGGCTGTTGGCCTCCTGTTGCCTCCATTAAGCCGATCAGATTAAGACTCCAAACGATTAGTCCTATTTTTTCCAGTCCGGTATGTGTAGACACCAGTCTGGAACCAGACAGCTTCTTTCCCCTTACCCTAATATATCACCAAAACAATTAGAATTATTTAAATAACTGGATGCTCCCTCTTTTGAAATAAAGTGTGCTCCCTATGGTTCTTTCCCCATTCCTCAATTAATTTTACAACAATTAAAAATTATTAGTATAATTGGAAGATCCCTCTGATGAAACGCAGTATGTTCCCTAGGATGAGTTGCAAACACAGTTTGCAGTAAGGAAGAATTCAGCATGAATTGGAATCATTGGGGGGGGGGGCAGATGGAAAGTGAGTCCACAGAGACACCTCATAATGGTATATAGAATCCAACTAAACATTATATTTTGACAAAAAGACTGTAGCCACTTGTATTAGCGGGCAGGTATGTAAAAAAATAGGGCATTTATACATAGAAGCATGAAACTTGTTGCACACTTAAAAAACATCTATACAAACATATTTGGATAGGGAGCCACTTCAGATTTAGCTTAGGTGGCTACTGGCAGCCATTTTCCAAAATGGCGGTCAATTCTTCCATTTTGCTGCTTTCTGTGTAGTTCCTACAAATAGAATACAAGTAAATATTGTTTTTTATTGCTTGTCTAAGTATTCAGTACATTACTATAACATTTTTGGTAGCCTTGGTCTATTTTCAGGCTTGTTGGAATACTTTTGGTAAGAAATATCGATTCAAACCCTCGATTTCGTGGTTACTGATGGTTACACCAATTCTCTATTAATCTCAAAATAAGCACCCAGATCTACCCTAGATGATTCTCTCAGTATCTGCAAATTGTAATTCATTTACGTCACGAGCGTCTTGGCCAATTAGCGAGCAGTATTTCTGTTCACTTCAAATGTTTACCGGCTTTGCTGAAGTGAAAATAAGTTACATATTTGAATTCCTTGTGAGAAGAGCTTTCAAATGATTTGTCGCATCAATGGGTTTCGTAAACTTGGTACGAAAATGGAAAAAATGAAAATAAAATGATTTTGAAGATTTTGTTTTTTCTTTAATTTTGACAAAGAATTCACGGAAACTATTGATGCGACCATTCATTTGAAAGCTCATCTTACAAGGAATTCAAATACTGAGTCAGTTTTAAAATCGATTGAGATTCCATGAAACTATGGGATACCGCGAAAATGATACATTTTCTTCAACAGTTCTAACAAAAAGGACCCTGACTACCCTAAAATTCCTCAGTTCAATCCAGAAATCAAATGATAATGTTTTTTAGATCTGTAGAAGGAATAATGAGCACTGTTTTCATACTTTCAAACTATAGGCACTTCACAGAAAGCAGGAAAATGAGATAATTGGCTGCCATTTTGGAAAATGGCTGCCATGGGTCAACCAGGTCAAATCTGAAGTGGCTCCCTATCTGAATATTTTCTTTAAGACATTTTTGAAATGTGTGCCAAGTTACATGTTTCTATGTATAAATGCACTATTATTTCCCTATTCATGACAAATCTGCCCCGCTACATCAAATTTTATCATGCTACATAGGGGATAAATACCAGATACCCAACTTCAAATCATTATTTTGAGGTTTTAGACTTATCAAAAGCCTGTTTACAGCAATTTTAAGAGAGCAATTTTGTGACAAAATGTTTGACTTGTGATTTTTATAAGTTCTGCCAAGACCCTCTGTTTAAAGTTCACATTCTTTCCATCAGTGTGAACTTTGCTTGGGCAGGCATACTGATTTTAGTTTTGTTTGAGCTGACCTCCCATTTCTGACTGTCCCTCCACCAGTGCTCAGTGGTGGAGGCTTTGGTCAGAGGGACAGGTACAGTATGTGTAGACACAATATGGCTGAAAGCCTTTTGAAGACATGTCTAATCAGCACGTTATAAACTCAGCAACATTAAAAACGCACACTTTTAGAAAAGCTGAAAATAGTACTTCCTCTAACAGTGTCAAGATGAAAGTTTCCACACTTCTAGTAGTTGCCATCAGGTATATTCACAAAAATTTTCAAATCTCTAAGTGCAGTACTTTTGTGTCAAATTAAATCGTTGTGGTCACTGTCGAAAATGGAAGTCACAAACTGCACTTCAACACAAAACACACAATTGGAAATATTGGTTTTGTGGCATACTGGATGGGATTAATCTTATGAAACTTTCACACAACAGGCACAAGACTTCCAAAAGAGGACCCACGGAAGTTTTTGAAAAAAAATTCAATGATAAGGCAGATTTGTAATTAAAAACTCAATACTTATGATTTAGCATCTTGAAATGAAGCATGTGAACCAGAACTGTTAAATAATAGGGGTTTTATGCATGCCCAGGGTAGAAACACATGCACAGACAATCATTCCATATCAATTGTCTCAAAAATCTGAATCAAACATCATTTTTTAGGATTTTGACAAAAGGCTCCAGTAGGGGGCGTGTCAGCATTTACACTTAATTTTTATTAAATTCATCCTCTTTAATTGTGGTTGGGTCAAACATCCCCTTTTCCTAACTCATCAAGCAAGGAAAATTATAAACTTTCCTGGCTTATCAAAAAGTTTGTAGAAAGAACAGCTAAGTTGTTGAAATTAATGATCAGAGGTAATTGAAATTTTGTGACTTCCATTTTCAACAGTGACCACGACGATTTAATTTGACACAAAAATACTGCTCTTAGAGATTTGAAATTTTTCGTGAATATACACAAAAATACTGCTCTTAGAGATTTGAAATTGTTCGTGAATATACCTGATGGCAACTACTAGAAGTGTGCACATTTTCATCTTGACATCTTTAGAGGAAGTAGTATTTTAAGCCTTTTTAAAAGTTGTGTTTTTAATGTTGCTGAGTTTACGTCGTCCTCTTGTAGCAAGGGACAATGAAACAAAGGTGAAGTGATAATTATTTCGCCACCTACATTATGAAAAGGATATCAAAACTTCCTTGTGATATCACCTGCAAAAATACTGAAGCTTTTATCACAATTTTGTTAGATTTTGATGAAAACAATTAAAATACCTGTGAAACCCCGAGTTTGCAGTTTTGCTGGCTGTTGTAACCTTGTGGTCAGTTATTGACATTGCTCAGTAAATGCTCTGATTGATGTTTGGGAGAATAATGCAACTCCCATTATTGGAATAAGAAGAATTCCCTTGATGTTTCGCTGTATAGTGCAAGCACTGCCAAGCGGGCACAAAGTCCTGACCTCAATTTCGAGTCCATTGCCACAATGAAAGAGGTTGGTTCAGGCAGACGCTGTGTAGCTTCTGTGTACCAGGGAGCTGCCTGCACAGGCTACTGTTGCATTCTTGATTCAGTTGTATGTATGGTCCTCTAGTGTCTTTCAAGGTTGATATTCTAGTTTTGAAATGTTAATAGATTTAAATCACCCAGTGAGTACATAAGTATGCCACTGCAGACCATAACTTAAATAGTGTTTTTTCAAAATCCCGTTAGATGGGTGCATGGTGGTAGCCACTGCATCTTGCAGAACAGAAACTTGGGGGATACATTTCAAAAATCCAAGCGGCCAAGCCAGCAAGACAACTATCCGAGGCTAATCAAACATAATGTCTCATTACTTGCTAGAGATGGATTGTATGGCACGCTGGCTAAGCGTCCTATATCCACTTCTAATTTTTTCAGACATTAAATATGATACATACAGTGATACCGAAGTACAATTGATGTGGGACAATGGGAATTACCTTCCAAGACATCAACATCATGATCTGGTTGTATGCTTTTTCGCTGTATCTTTTTGTTTTGAGCAAGGGACATATTTGACTCATGCATAAATGGCTTTGCAAATATACTTTGAACAATTTTGAATGGTTTTCTCTGGTGTGAATGAAAGTTAATACGATTTAGGAATACATTTCATCAGATTTCATAGTATTTAAATATAGTTTCAATAACTCTTGTGCAACCCCTCACCAAAGCATATTGTACTGATAACGCTGTGGATGTTTTATGTGTATATAAGTTGTTGTATGTACAAGCTTGGGTGAAAAATAAATATCTATCTATCTAGAAAGTCAGGCATGCATGTACTCTGTCATACATTTCACATCATCAGTAATTGTTGTTTTGAGAAATCTGAAGGGAAGACTCTATCCTTTTGAATTTGAGATTTATAGGTATACGAATCATCCACTGAGCAGCTGTCTTGTGCATTTTCTCTTTCAGTCTTTCTTTTAAAGCAAATTTGTCTTTTCTCTTTACTGACACCACAAAGATCTTCAATGACGCTTTCGTTACACCCTTGTAAAAGAGCTTACTGTGTTTGAGGCAAAGAGGAGATTAAAGAGAAGTGGAAACGTTCAGAATGATGGCCAATTGTCACGTCACAATCCTTTTATTCTTTTACAAGGCAAATGAGCAGCACACACTGTAAAATTGATGTTGCAAACGGAAATTCCTGGTGTTTAGAACCAAAATAATAATTCCTTACAGATATATGTTCAGTTTTCACATCAACATACTTAAAATCGGTTACTGTAGTAATTGGTTAAAGTCGGAATTTTGACACTTTTGTTGTAGAACAGGGAGTCAATTTCTTTGGATTATGCATGAAACACACATAGATTAACAGTGTAGTTCCATGGCAGTTGAATCAGAAAAATGGACAGGAATATTCAATTATGTTCACTGTACTATATAATTTTCTTAATATTCATGATGTTTCAAATTTTCAACACAAAGGATTTAGAGTTAGAACCAAACAGACCTGTCATAAAATCTTTACAACCCTTTGTCTGCAGTAAGCCATATCGATGGTGAAAGTGCAAAACCTCGTATGTCAAAATTTTGCTATTTTTAGATTTGGAGTGGAATGACTAATTGAATATCCAATACATGTTGTCAATTGCTCCCCTTGCCTCTTTGCTATTTTTGGAAGCTGTAACATAATGATTTTACCATGGTTTCACCAAACCTTGTATGTCAATTTGTTCCAAAAAGTGAAAGTGCAAAACCTCGTAACTGAAATCAGAACTTTGAAGCACATATTTAGGAAATTACAACTTTTTTGTAAAATTATGATTGTGGTACGTTTTTTATGGCTCACAGGAAATTTCCTTTTTAAAATTTTTTACCTCCCTATATTTATTGTGGTGATATAGGCTATTTCTATAAATCAAGTTGAGCCTAACTCACATATTGATAAACATTACCATAAAAAAAAGATCGGTGATAGTTTTTTCCAATTTCTGAAAAATGGCTTTTTTTGACATACGAGGTTTTGCACTTTCACCATCGATATGTTGCATGGGATCTCTGGGAGCCAGCAGCTGGTCAGGACAAGAAGATTTTGACAAAGTGTGACAGTAACTCAAGGCATCTTCTTGTGACACATCACAACTTCAAGGCACTTGTTTCTTCCCATCTTACTGATCCAGAAAAAGGCATTGAATTTTTTTTTTATTGGTAATGTGATTGTAGCTTTTTGAAGCTTTTGCAATGTGTGAAAATGCCTGGGATTTTGAAGGTGCACAAGATTCATTTTTGGTTATAATGCCTCCATATGGGAAAAATATATTAGACGTAGAATGAAATCTTTGTCAAAATTGGCAGCCATGGTAACCATGGAATGTGTGTCTCGATCTACACTTTAGGGCACACTTACTATTCCTAACGTATACCCTTAATGCCACAGCCACAGCAGAGTGCATGGTAAAAGACTCAGAGATTTTCTAAGTCTCATAACAGCCGCTAATGAGTTGTTATATATCATCAGTGAATCTTCACTCAGACTGGTTAGATCGAGGATTGAAGTAGCCTCAAGGTACAAATCCTGTGCGGTTGAACAATACGTTTTAAAGGAGAAAAATCACTGCTTAGATGCTTGGTGAATCTAATCTGCCTGACAATCTAGTTTGCCTAATTTTATCATGCAGACAGAGAAGCTGCAGTTCGAGGCCTGTAATGATATATTACAAGCTTAGGAGGTTCATACAAAGTGTGGCTACTCTTAGGCCAACTGAACAAACATTGTAATGTCCTACGGCAAACAGAGCCAGCATCCAATAGTGAAAGCTGTCGGTGTGCTAATATTTGGAGCAACTCAATGCAAGGCAGACCAAAAGAAAAAGAGACTATGGACAGCCTGGATATTGGGATATGATTCCGAAACATATCTTTTTACTCTCTATGTAATCCTACACAAAGTAAAGCAGTCAATTCATATTTTGTGATGGGGATTTGTCCTTAAAAAAAATGTTAAGACTATCATAAAGGTGTCGAGAACCATTTTTTCAATGTAAGGGACGGGCATTTACCAATTTCGAGGCCAAAAAAAACATCTCATTGGGATTTCATGAGCCTCGTTCAACATGCAAGATTGCATTCAGCCCATTCTGCAATGTAGTTACAAAATTCTGCTCATTCAGAAGTGACAATGACAGATCCCAGAAATTGAGATTGGTGGATGGATATCTGTGATTTGGATAGGGGAGACCGGGGTTAGTTGGCACACTCATTTTTATTTTTGCTCTGGAGAGCAAACGGTACAAGATATTCACACCAAATTTTAGCATGTGATAGTGAACGTGTTTAACTCAATGATCAGGCAAAGAGATATAGTAAATGATTATTGAAATTTGTGTCACAGATTCAACCCCGGGGTTAGTTGAAGCGCCATAAAAATTTGGAGACAAATTCTGATAAAAGGGGTTTCCTTTGCATAACTAATATCCCTATGATGACCACCAGCTTCAGTACAACACTCATTTGAAAAGAAATTGTATACTGTAATTTAGTACATTTTTTGTCTATTTTTGGCAAAAAAACTGTTTTTTCCGTATTTCCCTTTCAGGAATGCACACATGCACTGTAGTAGTTCTAAACTGCAGTAACTCCAACTAACAATGACTTGCAAGGCAATTTGAACACTTGAAATGTATGTTACGGCCAACTCCACCATGCATGATTCAACTAACCCCATCACACCTGGAACACAATATTGTCTTATTTTTCAGTCTTATCAAAGTCACACAACAAAAAGCTTCTGGGTGTGGATTAGGCATGGATTTACTTATTTAGAAATAAGGTTAGTTCACCTGGATTAAAATCGTAGCTATACAATAACCCCCCTCGAAGATTGAGCAAACAAGTTACTAGAGCACCCAAAAAACAAACTTTCTTGCCTACAGAATTAGCATTTTGAAATTTTGAATGAATAAAGGTATGATAACATGTGCAAATAAACAGGGTATCTACCACAAGTACCACTTTGGCCAATTATTTAAAATAAAGCTGATTTTAGGCCAAGTTTCAACTAACTCCGCGATTCAACTAACCCCGGTCTCCCCTACTTATGTGGAAAAATCCAATTGCTGCCATGCAGCTTTCGTTTTGATAAACTTACTTCGGGACTAAGACGGAAGTTCCAGACATGGTGTGAAAGAGAAGTGGCAATGTAATATTGTAAGTGAACAAGACTCAAAATTAAAGATCATTTATTTGCCTATTCGTAAACTGTTTCGTCTAAATTCATACCAAAAAGATATATGCAATGTATGCAGGAGGTCATTCTATTACAACAAAGTTATCACTAGCGAATGAACCCCCTAACAAGAATTTCACTGTTTAGGCAATCTTGCTTGAAATATCTTAGGAAGTGGACCATCAAGGCAGAATATGGTGCTTAACTGCGAACATCTTGTTGCAGATCGCTTAAGCAAAAACCATTTCTTCATTTGAAATCTTGAAACAATTTTATGATGTATGAGTGAATCACACATCATGTTTGCGGGGCATTCAGAAAGTGTTTACCACACTTTTGGCCAACATTTCCATTTTAAAAAAACTGAATGATTTTTTCAGAAAAAAATTCCAATATTGTCCATTTAAGATGAAAGATATTAATAACAATAATAATCAATGTGTGTGTTCTCATCAATGACATTTTGAGACTGACAAACGATTACTTCAGATGCATATATTTATAGGACAACGGAATGCTAAACATCTATGTTTGACCCTTTTTGTCAGACTAATTCCAAATTTTATTTATCAAATCAACCAGACCATGAAAATATGGTTTGACTGGAATATGCAAGGGATATTCAGGAAGCTCTGACCACATCTGGTAGACATTTTCATCTGCAGCAGCTCAATTTTTTTTTTGTAGTTCTGATAGAATTCTTATTTTGCACATTATATTTAAAATATATTTATTTATCTTGGAAATGCTTTTTTAAAAATTGCCTTTAGTTACCAAAAAAATTATGTTAGTAGGTACTTATCAAGGCACGTCCATTTGTCTGACATCGTTCATTCATAGAGTAATAATTTTTTACAGCTACTCGCTCACATCAATAACAAATAATCATTTCAATGACATCTCTTAAATCCAGTGATCTTGAAATGTACACTGAGCGCCATTAAAAACGCGACATCGTTAAGCAACAAAAATTTGTAAGTTCTTGTTGCTGAATAATTATCAAATTCGGCATAGACCTCAAGTATGACCTTATGAGCATTTATGGAAAAAATTGTTGAAAACGGTAGACCTTTCACCGTACACTGCTCATTTTAGTGAGGTCTGTCTGAAACATCAATTCACAGTCAGTGCTTCACTGAAAAATGAGGCAATGGAAATATCGGCTTTGTGGCCTGTTGGATGGCATAATCTTACGAAATTTTCACATAACATGCACAAGACTTCAAAACGCTGTCCCATGAGCGTTTTAAAAAAATATTGAGGATGAAGCAGATTTTAAATGAAAAACTCAAAATATAGGCTTGAGTATCTGGAAATGAAGCATATGAACCCAAACTACGGAACAAGGTGGTTGTTATTCATACCCGGAATAGAAAGAAGGACAAAGACAATCATTCCATAACAAAAATCGAAAAAATCTTAATAAAACATCTTTTTTGAAGATTTTAACAAAAAGCTCCTATAGGGGCAGGCCAGCATTGACACTAAAATTTCATCATCTTTAATTGTGGTTGGGTCAAATATCACTTTTTTCTACCCCATCAAGCAACTAAAATTGTAAACTATCCTGACTAATCAAACAATATGTGAAAAGAATAGCAAAGTTATTGAAATTAATGATCACAGAATCATTGAAATTTTGTGAATTACATTTTTCAACAATAGCCACGGCGATTTAATTTGACACAAGAGTTTTTGTCTCAGATATCTGTATATTTTTCTGAACATACCTGATGGCAACAGCTAAGAGTGTGCAAAATTTCATCTTGATATTTTGAGAGGAAGTACTATTTTTTAGCCGTTTTGCGATGTTGCGTTTTTATGGCGCTCAGTGTAGTTTATCAAAGTCAGGAGCATGTGACATTGGTTAATTCACGCTAGTACGGTAGTACACCTCGAGTACAGTTTCATGGGCAATCTAAATTTGTTATCCTTTAATATTATTTCGTGTTCTGTTAGTCCTTAAATTCTGATCTGTTTCAATTTCCTTGTATACTCTCCGGATTGGATCCAATCAGTTGGAAGAATAAAGATCATTTACAAGTGCACTTTCCTTATTGTTTCTTTTGAAATTTATTCTATATTTTCTATTTTATGTGCAATGTAAAATATAGGAACTTCAGTGATATCACAGATGATCTGAAAACGTCTCCATACAAATTAGTTTCCATTTTAAGCAAAAAATAGCAAATAACATTTTGATCCATGTTGGACCAAGCTCTTTTCAAACTCGACCCTTATATTTGACAACTCACAATGATGACATGTTTCGAAAGCTTTAAATTAAGACATTTAGTTATTAAAATTCTGTGCAAAGCTACATGGCAAAGATAAGGTTACAATTATGGTCATTGTTCAAACTGTAAACACACAATAATATGGGATGGGTACATCAGAAGTGATTCATTCAGACAAAATTTGCCCTGAAATTGGAAATTTGAGATGCAAGATCTTGTAATTAATATGTGAGACTAGCCAACATTGGCGGGGCACTCTCATCAACTGCGCAGCAAATTGAGACGTTTGCCTCACTGAGCTAATAGTGCGTATTTGTTTGGTCACTTAACAGAGACAGGCAATTTGTGTAGCAGCGCCATAGCTGTTTACAGCAAGCTCACAGAAAACACTGTAGATCTTCTTTTTGTTATTCTTAGCAAATTACCTTAGTGGTAGGATGAGACACCTCCAGCTGGCTTCATCTTCTCTGCAAAAATTAAATTTGGAAATGGGGCAACAAATCACGAAGTCTATACTAATTTGATCAATAAATTTAAAAGATTCACTCAGCCAAAAAGGTATCGTTCACCTGGAGCTTAAATTGTGACTTTTTCAGGTTCACTCCTTCGGCCTAAATGAGCTGTAGAGTCAGTTGTATGGTGTCAGTCACATGACACGCGATTACATCACAAGAAACGTGATCAAATCAACTGGTTGCAGGCCGTAGGCTGGTGGCGTTGCACTTGGTCTCTGCTGAGATCCGGTCTGGAGGCTATGGTGTCCTTCAGAAACCTTTGGTTTTGCCAATGCAGTGAGATTGACAATCATTGCACTTGGTCTTGTACACCATACAAACTTTCCCAAGAAGGAAATTTTGACCTCAATGTCCTCAAGTTTCACCTGAGCTTTATAAAATTGTACATGCTCATTCTTACAAGTAACATCTGCCCAAATAGCAGTGGAACACATAGTGAAGAAGCATACAGGGAGCCAAGTATTGATGTCTTGGAAGGTCATGTCCCACATCCATCATACTTTGGTGTCCCTGCATGTATCATCTTCAACATCTGGCAAATCTTAGAGGCAAATCTAGGACTCGATGACAAGCAATAAATCTCTAACATGAAACGATATGGGTCTAAACATCCAATTTGCCTCAAATAGATGTCTTGTAGGTGGCTGAGATTTGTGACACCTATCTCATGTATCTTTATTGTACAAGATGTAGTGGCTCTCCATTTAATTTTGTAAATGGAAGTTTGAGAGCATAATCAGCTGGACCAATATTGTGCTTTGCATCATGATGATGGACTTTTTGTGCTTGTTTACAAGTATATAGGGGGAACGGGGACACAGTGAATCAGCAAAGTTTAGTTTTACCATATCTCAATGAATTACAATTTCAGTTCCATAATTTATGGCTTCAGTGAAAGGTACAGATGTCCGCTACTAACGCACACTGTAAAAACAAAAATGATACTTTAGATCTTCGAGATATTGAGTGAAAAAGGTCAAGTGATTCACTGTGCCCCTCCAATAAATTCCGGGGGCACAGTGAATCGGTGCTATTTTGTTTTTAAAAATTAAATACTTAATATACATGTTTACACTGACCTTATGATGACACAACATACCTAAGCATATTTCCTTTGAAGTACCGCCCTTTAAGGACAAACAATTTTTAATTTATGAAGTTCAGCACTCGAGACATTTGTAGTCACTGATGCATAACCAAATTTTGGCTCAAAATCAGACTTTACCTCATACTGACAAAATAATTCATGCTTCATTAAATTTCTTTACAGATTCATTTATTTGTCCCTCAAAGTATGCCAACAAATCTGACATTTCAGAAATACTGCTTATCAGCATCCTGTGAAATCCACTGATTCTCTGTGGCAAGTGATTCACCTTGTCCCCGTTCCCCCTAGTTTTAAAAACATAAGGTAATAGTTTTTCACAAAGGCCAAGGTAGATAACAACATTATTTTCTGTGGTATGTCAGTATGAGCACCATAAATATTATTACATCTCATATGCAATTCCTCTTCTGTGATTGGTCACAATGATGTCACATGACAGGGATCAGAAAAAAACTCGTGAAACAGCAAGGTGACTGTCACTCCTTTGGGTCAAACAGATTGCACTGTTGCCCTCGTATCAGTCAACATTTGTATACTGTTGCCTTCTCAGAGGGCAACTGTTCATGACGTTCACAGAGGCTGACTTCACAAGGTCTTCATGCGCATCTGACAGTCAGTACTGGAACCACTGTTGGCATTTGAGGAATAAGTCTTCTGTTTTCTTCACAAAATGTGAAGAAGATTAAAATCCCCAGACTTTGTTGCAGCTTTACTTGTTTACATTTTAGCTGAACAGATGCAACCTTTGTGATGACACCATTTTGTGATGTCACAGCATTGTGTCATCACCACAGTGAGCTGAAAATAGATCATGACCTCACAGTATTCTTTGGGGCCACATATGTGAAATTATATAGCCTATATAAAAATTGATCAGATGATAATGCAACTTGTGAATTTTAGGTTTATGTTTTAAGGTATAGTCATCCACACAAAATTCTTCATTTCTCTACCTTTTTTGTTAGAATTGTATTGAAGGTGTAACAAAACAATTATTGACTGCTACTTCGGGATCAATAATGTATACAAATACAAATACAAAAACAATGCAATCTGTTTGACCCTCGGCCTCGTGAAACAGCAAGGTGACTGTCACTCCCTTGGGCTTGATTTCCAGCACTTGTTGCAATTGGCCTATACCAAATGCGTAATACAGGAGATAATGAAAGAATGATTTGAAGTGGTTATTGATATTCCAGAATTGGATATTGGAGATTCAGATTCTATGTGAATAATATTTGAGAGATAAACCTCTGTATGACACTTTCATCGACTGTGCTGAACATTAAGGCCCGTTTTCACCAACATGGTATTAAGAGTTAAGCCTGGTGTTAACTCCTTTAAACCTGGTATAACTAAGTCCATTTCACCAAGAGTGTGCTAAGCATGTAAACCTGTCAAGGTTCAGTGAATCATACACATTGTCACCAAACTCAAGGATCAGCCATCTCAAACTGATTTGGTGTCAAAAAGTGATTAGGCCAATGAAAACAGAACATATGTTTCTTATGAGATGGCATGACAAATCAGTATTATAGGCCTTTGTCTATTATATTCGCATGTTTCTCTAATTTAACAGTCACCAAAGATTTTGTCAAGAAAGATATGTCACATCATGAGATATAAAGTTTGCAAACAAAGAACACACACTTACCTAGAAAATATATTTGTTGAAGTAACTGTTGCAAATATACTAGCCATACAGCATTAAGCACACAATTTAAAAGTATTTCATGTAAGAAACTATGTTTTTATAGCATTTGCCTATGATAGTCATGACACCAAATAGAGGCAATTCATCTGTGCTGAGTTGTACAAAACCTCTGCACTTGTTGTTGGTCTTAGCACTGGGGTACTTTGGAAGGGCAGGAAATTCGGACGTGGGTGCAATCTATGCATCCTATAACCCCCCCCCCCCCCGGAAATCGGGCGATTTCGGAAAATTTCAATTTAGCCTCCCGTGTGACTGGTCCACTGGGCATACGTACATATATGGGTTTTAATGAAGCGATTGCATGACTAAAATGCTTCACAATCCTTGAAACTGAGGCGACACTAATACCACTCAAGTCACCAACGACTTGTTGGTAACTGCCGGTAGAAAAAAATTGCAGGCACTTCAGCCATTCTGGGTACATCAGATTTTGAGGACCCTTATCATTAGATAATCAAAGGGATTCAAACATTATTGTAGTTTCATTGTGCAAAAATGCATGACCAGCTGATTTGTATTAATTTATTGTTTGAGGGGAGGGGCTAAAGAAAAATGCATTTTTGTCACCAACACTCGACAGACAACTAATTAATTTTCTTTTTTATAAATTTCCAAGCCCATCCCTCTTTTTCTCTTACCTTATCATGTGGCCATGTTTGGGAACTTCAGAGATTAATTGTGTTTGTAGCAGTTGAGTTGTTTAAATACTATGTGCAGACTTTCACTCAGTAAATGTTCCTTGATCCTGCTCCGCTTGAGTGATTGGCTTAGCCAGACCAGGTCTCAGCTAAGACCTGGCATAACTCTTAATACCATGTTGGTGAAAACGGGCCTTTGACTTTTGTTGACTAAGGCAATACAAGGTATTTGCTTGAGCACAAGTTTAAAGTCAGTGTGCCCCCTTGATATGAATTATGACAAACACATTTAATCTCTCTATCTGCTGCAAGGTTACATACCAAATAATTACATTATTTCTGCCAAGTGAAGTGACCTCAGGTCAATGGTATCTCTTCTAATCCAACTTGAAAAGTTTTGACAACTGAACACTGCTGAAAATATCGGTTACGACACAACAGCAGCATGGCAGCAGCAGAGAGCTGCCTGGGGAAACCATTGTGACATCACTGTGCTATTTTTAGCTTAGCTGCTGGTGAAGGCAGCTGACAGCTGAATTCAAAATACGGCGTGCCACTCCGCATCCAGTTGGTATGATTAATCTTATGTAACAGCATAGAATGATGATTTCTGGCTTGACTATGACTTAGGAATGAAAGTATGTGTATCATTCATTCTTAATATGTGGGATTGCAAATTTTGGCCAAATCAAGGGGGCACTCAGACTTTAAGAGAGACAGGCAATTTGTGCGGTGGCACAATAGCTGCTTACGGCAGACCCACAAAAAACAATAAAGATCTCATTTTTGTTATTCTCAGTGAATTACTTAAGTGAGTGTTTCGGATGGGATGTCTACTTATTAAATTAATTTAGTAATCTTTTTGTTTAGGTGTAATGCAAGGAACTACCTGAGGTTAGACATTTTTTAACGTTTCCTACCGAGGTACCATTAATTAGTTGCATACAAAAACTAACCATTATATCATATTATTTCCTACTGTGCATCAGATTTGCTTAAGCTCCAAAATAACTCATCTACTACCCACATGTATATTTTTCAGCACAACAAAAGAAATGCAAGTCTTTCAAATTCTGCCGTAGGGCAAAAAAATCTACCTCGCCTCAAGCTCTAGTGCTGTCAGAATTTGTCAAAAATATTCTTGAATTTTGCAATTGCTGTCTCCCAATGATTTCATAAGAAATTCATGTGGTCTGCTTTAAAGGTATGACAAGAACCACTCTGGTGTTCAAGTGTGATGGTGTCAAATCATCTTTTGCAGCATTATGTGCAATTCATTAGCAACTTTCATATTGTGATCTTCAATTTAAACAAATGATTTTAAGCGAGCAACCTTTGAATGAAAACTTTGTGCAGCTTTCTCAATGTCTTACGATGTAATCAAGCATAAAATCGTAATTTTTGGAAAGAAAACAATTTAATTACAATGTAACATTTACACAGCCAGAAGTCTATAGTGAGTATACATGTATACTTTATTTACACATTTAGAAATCTTTGTATAAAATCACAAGGATGAAAAATTTTTCAATAAAAAGATTAGGCATTGTAGTGAAAAAAAAAAAATTAATATGAAAATGGCAGACAGAAAACTTAAATAATGATTTTATCATAATACTACTGTTTATACAGTTATACAGCAAATTGGTCACAACAATTTTTAATTTATAGTTCAGCTAATATTGAACAAAATCAAGCAAAATACTTACAAAAACATTGCTTGATTGGGTCACTTTCAAGTACACATACAATGAAGTTCCCCTTATCATCTGTACTTTCATAACTGCAGAAATTTGGACGAAAAATAGATAGGTAATTAATAAATCACCATGATAAACATTATACAATATTTATTGCTGCTAATATTGTAAACATCAATTATGATAAACACAAGCATAGACAATAATGTAAAGGACAACGGCGACAGGATATGCAATACGAAATCCCAAATCAAGACGCTTCACTAAATTCGGATGTAAGAAGAAAATGTTCTGAGGTCGGCTGTCTGTGGAGGCAGAGGTGAGTTCAGTTTCACTCTGTAGTAAATAGAAATAAGAAGTAAAGTGGTGTGGATTTATCAGATTCAGTTTCAGATTATTTATTTATAGCCCATAGACACATATTATTACGTACAATATTTACAATTCTATATATCAAAACATAAATATACATATATATAATAATTGTCTTAGGCATTAAAATTTTCAAAATTTTCAGTGACATTATAATGTTGGCAAATATATGCATCCAACTTAAACCTAGTCAAGACCAAAATCTGACAAGTAACAGTCAATTCTTGCATCCTAACAGAGCCAGCCTCAAGCAGCCAAAACAAATTTGAAGATAAAGCTTTCTCCTTCACGGTACTAAACAAGCGAATCTTGTTTAAAAAAAAACCCTTTAAAATCCGTCTTATTAAAACATTCTACAAATAATTCAGAAAATCACTTCTGAGCAGTTTACTAGAAGAGGTGTTATGTAAATTACTATTAATTTTATTCTTATAAATGCAGGATAGTTAACCTATTACAAAAAAATGATGGGCGTGATTGGCCTCAATGGCACCATCAAGGAAACAAGAAATGGGAAGAACGTCAACTTTCAGAGATAGAGAAATTAACTTTAAAAAATATGAAAGTAAAGAGTTTCAGGCACTTTTATGTTATTAATGTAGCCAATTCAGTCCTCTTACTTAGTTTCAATTAGCACTACAGTTTGTCACGTCACACAGAGGACAGATTTTTGCCAGATATCTCAGCAACCACAAGCCCCACAGGAGAAATACACATACCTATGTATAGCTTAGCTCTGTTGTAATATGAATGTCACATTTTTGTGATGTTTTGGTGCCGTTTTTGTCCGATATTTGCCAATTTATGAAAATGGCAGTCCAATTTTGCAAAATGTTGACATTTGTGATGCTACCAATCTGACACACAATGGGAAATATTGTCACAAAACTGCACCACAGTGCCACCCAGTTTTTAGTTCTACTAAAGTTTGTATCAGTACATCCACCAATGTCATTGCTTTGATTTTGATGGACGTACAAACAATGCTATATTTCTGTCTCAATTCTTGACGTGACAAACTGTAATGGGTTTCATGCCGGCATCCTCCAGTTTGCAAGACAGCTGTCACACATGTAACCATTATGCTATGGAGCCACAATACATGTGCTTTGTCAAGAATCACTATTTACCCAAACCCCCTCTTTTCTCAGAGAACCTGAAGTTAACATTGTAATCGACAACTTTTCTAAACACCTTGTTTCACCTCAAAGATTAGAATAAAATACTTACTTGGAAAGATTCCTGTGATAGCAAGACATGAGTAAATATTTGAATTTTAATATAAACTTTAAGATATAATAGTATGAAGAAGAGAAAACATTGGCCATAACGCCCTAGACATGTCATATTTATGAGGAATCCACATTCTTTTCCATATATGCTGTCGCAGTGTGATGTCAGTCATAACTCTGTGTCACAGCTAGCATCTCTATTCTCTAGCATTGCAATATATGTAAAATAACTAAAAGCTAAGATGTCATTTGAACTAGGTCAGATTACCCAGCTTCTAGTCAATAACAATCCACCTCAACTGTGCATCATGGTTTCAATGCAATGTCAGAGTAGAAATTGGGTCTGAAAAAGGCCATACAAGTGCCACATCACTGCCTGTCAGTTCAAGTGGATTGGCATTGCCTGGAAGCTGGGGAATCTGAACCAGTTTAAAATGACATCGCAGCTTGCAGTTGTTTTACATTTTATTGCAGTGCTAGAGAATAGCAATGCCAGCTGTGACACAAAGCTGTCATTGATATCACACTTCAAAAGTGTCGAAAATAACTTGGATTTCTCATTAATATGACAAGGAGAGTCATTAGAATTTGTTATGTAATTTTAGAGCAGGCTCCCAATGGAATTTATTTCTGTAAAATATGCAAATACTGGAAAAAGGAAAATTTGTGACCTACCCAAGCCCAAAACATCATCAAAATAAGTTAGACAAACAATATCAACAATAGCATGTGCTCCTCATTTTTACATTATTTGCAAAATGCTCATGTTTTCATATAATTCACTGTCTTCGACCAGTATCAAGATTTTAACTAATGTAACAAAATCATAAGCCTACTACAGGTGGTGTGATTGGAATTGAGTAGAAATTATTGTTTTGAATACTTGCCCTCATCTGAAAAGAACCGGCAGAAGGACCAGAAGTTCCACGAGCGAGAAGGAAGAGACCGATTACCTCCAGCAACACAACACAAAGGAAAATGAAGGCAGCGACCACCCACACATCAATGGCCTTCATGTACCCTACCTGTCAAAGTAAAGTTTACTAATATTCAGAGAGAAAGACAAGGTTGAAAACTCATTTTGCATAGGTATGATTTCATAATTGCAGACATCTGCGGTAAATATCTTGTTAGCTAATGTTGTAATTGTTCGACATGTCACCACTGACTTTGAGTAATAAACCAAAAGAGAGAACAAAAATGAGAATATTTGTCACAAAAAGGTAGTGACTTACTTGAGGAGTTCCATACTGAGATGAGGCCAAGATGGTCGCCTGGCTTAGAACAAGGAAGGAAGTGAAGAAGGCCCTCTCAAAGAGGGCGCTCAGGGGAAACCAGAACACGAGGCCACCAAGGGCCATCAGGAGAAACGAAGGAACGTAGATTGTGACTATGTAGTGGGCAGCGAGGCGCTTGATCTCAAACTTAATGCATAGACATGGGAAGTTGGCTGAAGTTAAAAAAGATATTGGTAAGGGGGTAATCATTGGGTTTTTTGGGATAAATAACTTCATACCCAGTTTTAGTAAAATATGTAAATTCTTTCTGGGCAGTCTTTGAAATAAATCATTTCTGGTGGGGGTAAATATATAATTATTCTTATCATTACTGTGACATAAATAATAACCCATTGAGAAAAATTCAAACCTCACGAAATGCTTTCCTCCCCCAGCTAGCCCAAGGTTGAAAATGGTAAGATGTCGAAAAGAGCAAATTTGATGTTGCTTGAAACTCAGCAAGCACAACATCACTCTTTTTTTAAATTAAATTCGCTTAGCTGATCAAGAAGATACACAATACTTGTTCTTTTAAGAAGTTTGAAAATTGATTCATACCCCAACTGTCCGTGCAGATTTCATCTTTCACCTCAGGCTTGGCAAATGCCACCATAGTCTCACCACTGGCAGTAACTGCGACCTTCCCTTCCTTTACCAAGAACTTCATATTCAAGTCCTCATGAGTGGAGGAATCTTAAATGCAAAAAAATATTTACAGTGGGTTGCAGATATATACACCCCCCCTGGATTGGTCTTCAATTTTCTGTCATATCTTCCTTCAGAAATGCATCAACAATCCCATACTGACATCTCTTGTAACCTATATTCACCATAAAATGCTTTGTGGTTGGTCATGGGAGAGCAGAAAAAATTAAACTGGCAAAAATTAGGGTTGCGAAAGTATACACTCCCTGTAAGTTGTTGATGTTTTTTCAGTGATAATAATGTTGTTTTGACCTGAAAAAGTAAAATTATGATATAAATATTTGAGCTCTGATTGGTTTTTAACATTTTAGATTGTTTTACCCAATTTCTTTAACTTCTGTGGTCGACTGTGGACGCACAACATCACAGAATCAACCTACTGTTAATAAAAATTGTAAAAAATTCAATATGAAAATAAAACAGATATCTAATGATGTTGATAAGCTGCATTTGAGAAGTTTAGAGGTTGAATGGGGAAACAAAAATATTTTGAGCCCTAATTACACATCAGCGTCCCCCACAGTAGTGTCAGAATGAACTGACATTTATACCTGATAAAAGGTGTTGGGATACTCTTTCCTTGGGAAGCCCCCAAAAAGCAAGAAAAGAGCTGGACAGGCAGGGACACTGCTCCATACAAACTAGAGAAAGTTTTGGTTAAGTATCTGCAACAGAAGTTGAAAATACGAGGGGTGTCTTTTGACTGACCTTTCTATTTGAAGTAGCTGTATGAAATTTTCACAGAATCAATTTCATGTATATCACTATCCATTTTGAAAGTATGGTACCTGTTTGAACATTTTAGCAACTTTTCTGTTGCCATGGAAACAGAAGGTCAGTGCACCAAGCGCAGCTCAATTTTTTGTGCCAAATCCAAGTGTCTAGGCTTGTAAATAACCAAGGAATTTACTATAAATATGCAATGGATGATCATGAAAAATATTATTTGGAAACCTAACAGTATCTCAAAGTTCATTTACATTTAAAGTCACTATGAATCAGTTTAACCCATGTACTGAGGCAATCAACTGGGTCCTCCAAACTGGGCTGTTCCTAAATTGTGGAATTTCAGTGTATGTGGAGACTGCTTCATTTCTCGTTATGACTATCCTTTCTTTAATTTTTGAACTGGTACATAAATTTTAGTATCACACAAAGTTGCAGAAGGCCAAATCTGGTAATTGAAGCTGATAAGATGGGGTTTTGAAGCCAAACCGTCTCAAGTGCTGTTAGGCAACTGCTGGAAAAGGCCTTTGGTAATTGCCACAGCTAGTCAGGTTAAAATACAAAGAAATGTTTATAATCTAATGGAAGATATCTTGAAAGACTGCAAGCCTATCAGGAAATACATTTTCTTGCAATCATTTGCTTTTTTACTATCAGTTCTCTGACTTTTAACACAGATAATTTTCTGAATTTCGTGTGAGAAATTGAGCTGTGCTGGATGCACTGACCTCTCGTAATGATGGTAACAGAACAGTAACTTAAACACTTCTTACCGTCTTGATTTTTTCAAAATAGATGGTCAAATACCTTAAATTTATTCTGTGAAAATTTCATTTAGCTATTTGAAATAGAAAGGTCTGCCAGAAAAATTGGTCAGAACTTTTGGGACACCCCTCATACATATGGTCACAGGAACCAGCGGCGAGGCTTAGTTTTGGCCCTTTCCCATTTGATGTCTCGTGTCTTAAAATATGTTTTTTGATAAAGCCATTGTCCATGTATGGTTCTATCAGCTATGAATATAAAGTAGGTGCGATTTGTAAATGCTCTTGAAATCAAGTTTAAGTGATATTTTTACTCGTCTCCCAATTTGTAACAAAATATATATGAAAATTATCAAAATATTTGACCATACTCATTTTTTGTTTCGGTCAAGATTTCACCATTTTAAATTTTTTTGACAAGGAAGGCAGTCTTCAAAAAATTGGATATTTTTTGGAGATATAGTCCTAAAACATTTACAGTAGTGTTTCCAATTTCAAGTCTCTCCTTCAAACCGTTTGCCTTTGGGAGCAAATTGAAGTTACAAACTTGTGAAATTTCACATTTTAACCATTATTTCAATGAGCGCTCTCTCCGGTTCTAATGAAGAAACATGAATGATACCAGCAAAGCTCAGATTTCGTCTTATTCCAATTTATGTACATTTTGTTGTAGCATGAACAGGTAAAAAGATCGGTCAATCCTGAAAAATTCACCTTTTCCTCCCTAACCAAATGACTGTCCACAGACTGGAACACCAGCTACTACTGAAATTTGTGTACTAAATTGCCTCATAGTTGTCAATAAACTAATTTTCAATTAAACTAAACTAAATAAACTTAACTAAAAAGCTAAGCTAAACATGCATGCACTGAGTAATGGTCTGTACATTAGCTTCATAAACTTGTGCAATATACCACAAATAGATATACTTGTTTTTATACTTGTTTATGTACTTGTTTATGTACTTGTTTATGCACTTGCTTATATGTACTTTCTTATATGTACTTGCTTATATATTTGTTATATACTTGTTTATATACTTGTTTATATACTTATACTCATTTAGATGGTTCTCAGCAACTGCTAGGTGAAGTTTTATTATCGCCAGCGGTTATCGACATCTAGTTTCTATGTATTCTTAGTAAACCTAGTATAAACCTAGTATAATGATCAGATTACGTTTCGAAATAATTATTTTTTAGTTGAGTTTAATTTCATTTAGTTGTAGACTTGTTGTTAGCATTGCTGTCCTAGTTTAGATTAGTTTTTAGTGGTATTCCTTAGTTTTGCTTTTATTATTATATATGACTATATGTTCTAATATTGTTTTTTTTTGTGAATTTCTCGAGTACTAGCTTGACTGAGCTAATGTTGAACTTTATGTATATTTCGAGATTGAATAAAATGTATTCTTATTGTTATTCTTTCTTTGCTATGCACATTTGGTTGTCACGGCTGAACTGACCAGAGATGGTAAGTTGCTCACTATGCTCAGTGCTCACTCATGCAAATACATCTTAAACTTTTACTAAGTCAACATAAAGTTTCTAAGTGCATTGACAATAAGTTTATATTTACATGTACATGACGCCTTATATATTCTATTTTTAAATAAAATCTTTACACAATATACTTAGATTTTCTCGATTCGTAATCTGTAATCTAAACTCAGCAACATTAAAAACGCACACTTTTAAAAAGGCTTAAAATACTACTTCCTCTAAAGATATCAGGATGAAAATGTGCACACTTCTAGTAGTTGCCATCAGGTATATTCACGAAAAATTTCAGATCTCTAAGAGCAGTATTTTTGTGTCAAATTAAATCGTCGTGGTCACTGTCGAAAATGGAAGTCACAAAATTTCAATTACCTCTGATCATTAATTTCAACAACTTAGCTGTTCTTTCTACAAACTTTTTTGATAAGCCAGGAAAGTTTATAATTTTCCTTGCTTGATGAGTTAGGGAAAGGGGATATTTGACCCAACCACAATTAAAGAGGATGAATTTAATAAAAATTAAGTGTCAATGCTGACACGCCCCTACTGGAGCCTTTTGTCAAAACCTTAAAAAATGATGTTTTATTCAGATTTTTGAGACAATTGATATGGAATGATTGTCTGTGTATGTGTTTCTACCCTGGGCATGCATAAAACCCCTATTATTTAACAGTTCTGCTTCATTTGAAGATGCGAACTCGTAAATATTGAGTTTTTAATTCAAAATCTGCTTTATCATTGACTTTTTCTTTCAAAAACTTCCGTGGGTCCTCTTTTGGAAGTCTTGTGCCTGTTGTGTGAAAATTTCATAAGATTAATCCCATCCAGTATGCCACAAAACCAACATTTCCATTTGTGCGTTTTGTGTTGAAGTGCAGTTTGTTACTTCCATTTTCGACAGTGACCACGACGATTTAATTTGACACAAAAGTACTGCACTTAGAGATTTGAAAATGTTTGTGAATATACCTGATGGCAACTATTAGGAGTGTGGAAACTTTCATCTTGATACTGTTAGTGGAAGTACTATTTTAAGCTTTTTTAAAAGTGTGCGTTTTTTATGTTGCTGAGTTTATATATCTGTGTTTCTAAATGTAAACTTAAAGTATTAAGTAAGTCGATATTGTGTTTTTCTATTGCATTGACAAGGTATTTATGTTTATGTGTATATTTTTACATACATCTTTTTAAATCTTTGCATATATAAATTTCTTTTACTGTTATCTGTCCAGGACTACTTCGAAAAACTGTTTGTATGATAATTCTATCCTGAATAAATGTATTTCAAATCAACATAAATGAACTTTTAGCACTACAAGGTGTTTTTGAATGGTGAATAGTTTCATTTACTCCATATATTCTAAGTGCATTACACTTGGAATATTTCATCCCAATGACCACTTTGCACCAAATGCGCAGTTTTGGAGAATACACATTGGCTAGACGCCGGTGAATCTGAACCAGTTTAAAATGATATCACAGCTTGTAGTTATTTAACGTGATATATTGCAATGCTAGAGAACAGAGTCACCTTTGACATCAAGCTTCCTTCCACAGCATAGAAAAGAATTAGGGATTCCATGTAAATATGAGGAGGACTGTAACAACACTTTGCAAATTGGTGGAGGGATCGTCTGTGGTCATGTAGAAATGCATATTTCAACAAAATGAACACAACATTGAGAAATGTTCTCAATGTTTTGACAACGTTGCCACAACGTAGTATGCATTTAATTATCATATATTGACGTTGCTTCAAAGCATTTTCTGTAATTTTCACCAGAAATGCAACTCTGTCAAGACACTATCACATGCGCAACATTGTTGCAACGTGTAGATGTTTCCAAAGTCAGTTCCAAAGCCTCTGTCCTAATGTGCCCTGGGGTAGAGGTTTATTTGGACAGTGATAGTTAAATTGCAATTTGCTGTTTGACTGTAAAAGAGTAGATGCCACTGAATCACTAATTCACTATTGCTTTGGATTTAAGCTCAATAATATTTATGATGTTCATCCAAATTTTTGAGTTGCTTTGCAATTTTCAATGTATAATATGTGAACACTGTCCCAAAGTGCTACAAGTTTCCCCAGATCATTTATTAGACAGCCATACAGAAAGCGTAATGAATCTGAACTTACAACTCTGCATGTAGAGACGGCAGCTTTGTGTGTCCACAGGAAATTTGCGAAGGTCCATCGGGCAATCAAAACGTACAAACGCCCTAAAATATAAACGTAATTCTATTTAACAACTCAGAGTTGAGGGAGAAGCTTTTTAGATTGTATGCATACTTGTGAATTTTCTCAGACCCAAATCATGAAACACATACAAAATTGTTGTATACATAGATCCATACAATGGCACCATATCAAATTAATTTGAGACATGATATATATACCCTTAAATATAGTTTGTCAATTTTTTGTGCCTAACGTTTGACTGTCCAGTACAGCTGAGACTAGAACTGCTTAAACATCATGATCCATTCTGTTTTTGACGAAATAGTCACCTACTGATACATATACAAGAAACAAAATAATACATACATTTTCATGGATACATATATATAACAAGTGTATGTTATATGCAAGAAAAGTTGCTGTCCTGTGAGGACTCTCTTGTTATTGGTCACCAGAGGTTCCACTGACTTTTAAAAAATTGAATTCCCTCAATTCCTCAGTCTCACACACCAATAATATGTAAATGGCAAAGCCATGAAATTCGCGCAGCACTTAAAAAGTTTGTGTAGCACTTATAGGCCTAGTGACAGTGTCACCATAACTTTCATAAAATTTATTTCATATCCAATGTATGAAAGGCAGTTATGTTACTGTTTCAAAAAAAGTTGAAAGACAGATATATAGAAAATTAGAGAGAAAATTAGACAAAAAAGATAGATAGATCAAAAATAGAATATATATAGATAGATAGATAGATAGATAGATAGATAGATAGGATAACAAATACGTAGGATTAAGGATAAACAGAATTGATAGATAATCAGCTAAATAGTAAAGAGGAAGACAACACTGAAAGCTGCCAAATTCAAGTCTATGCTAGATTGTTAATATTACATAATAGTGATAAAAAAAAACAATAACATGATATGCATGTAAATTAATGACTCACTGTTACATAATCATCAGTTTACAAAGATTATGTAACTTCAATTTTGTTATGTTTTCTTGTTGTCTGTTTTGAAATGAAATGAATCACGTTAATAATCTAATTGAGCTTGTCAAGGCTTGTAATTAACTATTCCATGAAAATCATAGGTACAAGTGATACTGCTGGAGAAAAATGAATTTTTAAGACACTTTTGAATTTGAATATGTCATGTTTTGTAAATTCGAAACTAAATCGTTGATAAGAAGCTGGACCCAGTTGACCTAATTTCCTGCTGTCGACCATGGATGTTGAGACCATCACTGCACAGATTTTTGAAACCTCTCTTGTGCTCAATTCACTACACGAAAATAATATTTAACACGCAAATAATATTTTTACCACAAAAAGTTCTCCTCATTTACCCCAGGGGGAGTGAAGCAATGATTTTTAAAAGGACTTCCTCAATACCCCCCGAAAACAACGATCAACAATTACTTGACACTGACGAACATCCTTCCATCTGACTGTAACCTCACCATGGCATGTTCGGACAACAAACCATGGACATTTTGTTGTCGGACACCAGGAAAGAACAAATCTGGGAACCAAAGTTTCTCCTTTGCCACAGCATACGAGATGGGAATCTCTTTTGGACCATCAGTATACTGCAGGCGTGGGTCGGTCCACAAATATCTCAGGTACATATCGATGGCCATCTCCTGAAACGGGTAAAGTCTTGTTAGCATTATTATGAGCGCAGCGCAGTGCATAATATTGTTGACAAATTAATACAGGGTGGGGACGCGAAACTTGCACTATTTGACAGATTTTATTTTTTGGTGAAAACGGAGGACTTTACCAAATCACAACAAATCCATATTAACAGGGCTGAGAAACAAGAAAATAAAGAATGTGTACGTGCAGTTTGGCTAAAATTATCTCCAATCGCAAATTCAACATGGCTGCCAAAAACTGAAAATTCTGCTAAAAAGGTCCTCTCGTGTTTGGGGACCGTTCTCCATTATGACAGCTTGGATGATGACAACACCTTGGTGGGAGAACCTGTTGATGACCCGCTTTATTATGCCAGAAAATGATTTTCCTATTGTCATTCATCAAGCTTTGGTGCGAATCAGAAGTCTAAAGATCAGAGATCAGCGGATCTTGCTTTTTTAAACTATTGCATTTTTTTTGCTTAAAGCAGTGCTGCGAAAGTCAGGGTTCTCATATCAACTTTTAGGCCTCTGTGTCAAACTTTTCTGATAAATATGGTAATTGCTTGAGGTTTGACCTCCATGTTTTACATAAATTTAAGTGTTTTTTGGCACAATTTCATAAAAATCATGTTAATTGCACTTTTTTCAATTTTTCCAATGCAGCTTCTTCTGGGTATCTTTTCCATGTTGCATGAACCTCCTGACTTAGTGGGTTGCATCTGAAGGATGCATAAGTGGGATTTTACAGCCGAAATCAATGACCTGTCGCTTTGCTGCTCATTGTCTAACCAATTCATTTCCGAAACCAATGATACTAATGGATAAGAAAGTTTATAACTTTCTTGAAATCCCTGCCAAGTTTCATTGTTCCCCTTCCTTTACTTTTGAAAATGTCCTACCGTAAATTTGGTGCAAGATTCGCGTCCCCACCCTGTACGTGATCACAGTACTGTGTAGGGTAAGTTGGGGCCAAACCTCCCCAGGAGCAAATCCGCGTCAAGGAGAATAAGTTCCCTAATGACCCAAAATATAATTTTCAATTTAAAAAATCTTCACCTAAAGGAGAAAGGTGGTCTGGGAATTAAAGGTGATATGGTAGCTGATTCTGTGTAAAAGGCAATGAATGCTTTAAAAGGACTGCCAATCGATGTTCCAACTAAAGAAGAA
Organism: Platynereis dumerilii; assembly: GCA_026936325.1. NCBI lineage: Eukaryota > Metazoa > Annelida > Polychaeta > Phyllodocida > Nereididae > Platynereis > Platynereis dumerilii. The sequence continues at coordinate 18,510,736 of JAPTHN010000002.1, read as the reverse complement.
AATAAAGAAGACAAGAAAAAGACAAGAAGGAGGGAAGCAAATAGAAGAAACAGGGATGAAAAGAAGAAAGGTAGAAAAGTAAAAAGATGGAAGGAAGAAAAGAAGCAAAGAAGGAAATAGGAAGGATGATGGTATCAGCTTGATAGATTAGATAGATAGAATCTTTATATTCGGAAATAAATCCTCTCAAAGATAAATATTCATGCAGTTTTGAGTAGACACTCTTAGAGCAGACAGACTTGAGAGAGGTTGACCGGGCAAATCAGCAGCCTCCTCTCACAACCAAATTCACGGAATTGCACGAATTATGTCGGCAATAGTTGTGGGCCAAATTAGTAGGGGGGCATGTGTCATTCCGTAAAAAGTTTCATGTTAGAGCTACATACATGATACATCGTTTCGAAGCTTGTGCCATCAGGATTTCAAAACTGGATGTTGCCATTTTTTCAAAATGTTTCTGTCGCTTTTTAGAAATAAATCTTTAGTCAAAAATGACAAAAGAATACACCATATTGATCGAACAAACTATGAGTATTTATAGCCTAATGAATTATGAATTTATTTAATTAGGTCACAACCATGCCCTTAATAATTATATATATAATTGTGATGTGCAACTATCCATATCCTATGAGAAAAAGGTGGTCAAACCCTTCTTTTGGTTGCATGGTTTTTAGTGATGAGTCAGGAGGCCAAATTTGATACATGTGGGTGTGTCTGCATAATTATGTGTATTGGGATTTTATGCCTCAACAGCAACTGATTGGGCTTTATAGTGGCATACTTGGCCAATTAACAGTCACAATGCTTTAATTTTGGTGCCGGTTGTCAATTTCTCTACCGTCTCCATACCATTTTTATGGCAAGTCGGCAACTGGGAGAAGGTCACATGCATCGAGTTTAAGAAGGATTCCATAGAAATCATTGAATTTATGTGAATATCTCACATTTGGCAACACATTGGTCTTCCATCAGTTGGGTATCTTTTGTCCTGACCATTCAACCACCAGTGCTTTCGATTTTTTGTTCAAAGCTGGACATTTGTATTTGTATGATATGTGACAGTTTGTTTAAGGTGTAATGTGTCCTCTTGTAGTAGAGCATGGACATATTTTTAATACTAGAGTCTACAGTAACACTTCATTCTGCATTTCTTTGTTGTCATGTTCCTCTTCTAAGTCCATCATAATTTTTTCTTCCCTTGGCTCTTCATCTTGATCCAAGTCTTCTGGCTCTTTCAGAGTCTTTGTTTTCTTCACCTTACAATCGTCCTTCATCATTTTTTCCTTTTTCGTTCTGTCCCTATGTCATTGGTTCTGCAAGCTTCCATTATGGCCTTCCATGATGTCCGGGCGTTGTTGATGCAATCGGTCGATGCTACAACCTTTCAGTTAAAGCTTTTGCTTTTCTGAGGCATGGGGTTGAGGCCGAGGGCATCCAACTACCATGTCTGTGTGGCTGGAAATGCCTGAGTTTACAAGTTGTCTTGCTTCAGGAAAGACCCCGTCTGATTAGCCATTAGCTTTTAAAAGAATTTATTTTGCTTTAATCCATTTTGGAGAGGATCTAATATGGGATGAATAATTATTGAATATGCTTTAGTGCACGTGCACAATGTAGTGAGAAGGGGGTGAGCATGGTAACAAGTGACTGTGACTGGGTGTGGGTCCTTGGCACCACAGTACCAAGAACTTCTTGCTCTCTACACAATATTCCAAAACATTGACATTTTCAGAAACATCTAGGATTTGGGATGTAAGAGCATCTCTTACATGGCTCCCATGTGATATATTCACTCTTGAGAGTTGTTGTTTCTGAGAATGTCATGATAATAAGGAGTTTTTTGTGGCTGTGGATGACATCAATGTGTTTTTCATCATCAGTGTTTGTGTGGCTATCTGCAGAGAAAACTACTCCCTAGCAACTGTTTAGGGAGTGGTGAGGCATGACCAATACATTGGTTCCTGAAATTGTTTTAAGCTGAAGTAGTTTTTCGCGTTTCTTCTCATTCCTGGTCTTCATCAGGATGGTGTCATCATATTGTCTTTGTTTTTCTTCAGCTTTGCCAAGTTTAGTATCGTTTGGTAGATAGATGGCAAGGAGGATAGTTTGTTTGTCGGCCACAATACAAGGCATCGTTGTCTGTATTGCAATTTTTTGCAGTGGTTTGTCAAGTTAGGAGGTCAGTGTTGATACAGTCATCCAAGGATGACCGTTGCCATTTCATGTGAGATTGTGATTTTGGATTAGAAGAATCCTTGAGAAATTCTTTTGTTGTTCGTCTCCGCTCCTCTCCGCCAATGGCAAGTACGATAATCCTAGGATACATGTATACATGGAAAATATGCTCTTAGAAGCCAGGTCAGCAATACTGCTGCAATCATTGCCAGCAAGTACATTTGGTTATAACCTTCTTTGCTTGATGCATGAGCCATGGCCAAGGAGAGTAAAAGTCCTATCATCTAAACATGCCAGCCAAATAATTGGATTGTGCCAGTCCAGCTTCCCATCTACAGGAGAATCCATGCTAAAGTGCACCAGGATCACTTCATCCTCCGACATGGGTTGCAAACAGGCAGTCCTACTACAATAAGGGAGAGGTGAGAATGTGCACTGTCTTGTCTTGGCCACAAGGCTGGTTGTTTTAGTCTAAGTGTTTCCGTTCACCACCACATGGACTCGTGGAGGCCCCGGATGGTGAGGCCAAAGTTGTTAGATCACAATTGGGGTAATAGATATCCATAATACACGCTGTTGAGTTCATCTTACCGCAGTGTTTGCAAGATTTTAAACTACATAGGTGACGTAAGTGCGGCAAGAACCTGATATCAGAATTACAGCAGATGTTACTTCCTCATTTGCCTTTCTTTGAATGTCTGATGGCAATGGCCAGACAGTCTATGCTTGACCGACCTGTCACAAATACTTAAAAGAATTGTTCCAAAAAGCTACCAAGTGTATAGTTATAGCCCTATTGATACAGTGTATATCTCAGATATTTTTCTTTCATATATATGATAGTAATACTTCATACAGTGCAACTCCGTACAGCAGTTTAAAATGTGCCGCATGATGACTTTCTCAGAGACTAAGAAATGAATCACGACTTGTGCTCTTATTGTCTTAAATATGCCATAAATGGGCAAGATATCCTCTAATGCACATAATTTATTTAATCATTTTTAAAAATATGGCAAGATCATTTTGTGAATTCTTGAACCTACAAACTTGAAAACAGCGTATCACATAAAGCTCTAACATGGACATTTGCAGTTGTAGGCCTATCTATAATAGCTTAGTTCGTTAGCGCCATTTTTCATTTTGTCATTGCATGCGAGCTCTTGGGTGTCACATATCATCAACAGCTGTATATTGGCATTATATATATATATGTCTGCATTTTTTCTGCATACTTGCTTGGGAATGAATTCAATATGTGTAAAACCCTCCTTTGCCGCATTCTAGGTGAGTTTTAAAGTTTCTAAAACAAAGAAAAGGTGGTCCAAAATGACATTTTTCTCATAAAAATGTTCTACACCAATCTGTATGTGTTCATGGCTGTTACTATGGTAACCTAACAACAAAATCATTCATAAAGGTAATAAACATACAGTAAAACATCTTGTCAAATTAAAAATAAAGATAATTAGAATGATTTGTACGATAGATTTTCATTCAAACAACAGAAGTATATCTGACATTTCATTCGAAATCCTCAAAACAACAGTCTGTAACCATGGCAACAGAACTGTTTTGAAAAAAAATTGCCACATCTGTTTTTGAAATCTGATTACAAAAGCTTCAAAATGGTGTATCACATGTATACCTAACATGAAAATTTGTATGACTTTATCCATAATAAATCAGTTCTTTACGACAATTTTTCATTCATCACTCCTTGTAGGATCTCGGGTCCATTTATCAGAAACGGCTGTATATGAGCAATATACGCCCTAATTTCCATAATGTTCAAATTTTAGAAAAAATCACTATGTTATATAACCTTCTTTGCCACTTTTTAAAGGAGAAATAGACATTTCCAAAAAGGTAAAAGGTACCAAGTAACATTTTATCATAAAAATATACTGAAGGGAGCTGCACGTATGACTGTAACCATGGAAACTCAATGAAGAAGAGTTATATATAAATGTCCTTGCTAATTATACTTGCTAAGGTATAAAATAAATGAGAGTAGAATGATTTACATGATAAATTTCCATTACAAAATTAAAATATGTCAAAAATTGTATTCAAAAGGTCCCAAACAACAACCCGTTACCATGGTAACAGAACCATTTTTGAAAAAATGGCAACATCCGTTTTTGAAATCCTGACATCATAAGCTTCGAAACGATGTATCATACGTAGCTCTAACATGAAACTTTCTACGGAAGCCCTTTTTCTGACACATGCCCCCCTACTAAATAGCAAGCTTGTCTTATAGTAAAATCACTTGAGTTTGGTGAAACAAATAGGTGGGCTGAAGCCCACCAAAAATCTCATTCGGATTAGTGCTACTGTGTCTGGCGGTTACTGAAACACAGAGACTAGGCTGTAACATAGTTTTGTTGGGATTACAACTGCGAAAGAAGACCCACGAGATTGAACATTGATTATGGTGATCTCGACTCACAGGTGTCAAATTAAAGCATGTGGGTTTCCAGATAAGTTATTTTCTAAAATAAAATGTATGCTTTTCATAGCGGTTAGGGACAGAGCACGGAATATATGTGAAAAGGGGTGCGGATTTCCCCCCACCTTACCCTATTTGTTGCTTCGGCATTGTTTAAATGCTTTTAATGAAAATAAATGGACACGTATATATTCTATACCTGACTAGCTTCATCAATTGCATGGAAACCAATGACTTTCATGGAAACTTCCACTTCAGCCTTTCCTCCTGCAAAGAAATAATACAACTGAATATATCAGTCAATAACAGCAGGTTAATTTTTTGTACATCCAATTTGTTTTTATCAACTCTCCTGTGAGTGAAAGTCATTGTATTAAGAACCTGATTGTTCATTAAAAGTTTTTTTTAATGATGTAAATCAAGAATGGAGCAAACAGACCTTTTAAAGAATGTCAGAACTTGACTCCTTTCAGGAAAAAATACAAATTCCCAAATCAAGCAAAAAATGGGCCATTCAAATGATAGTTGAGATTACCCTAGAGGGCAACATGGACTATGTTACTTACTACTTTTGAACCAAATTTTTCTTTTGTAGCAATTATTTTGTATCAGCAGAATTTCTTGTGCATGATATTAACCCTTCAAAAATTATATTTGCTGATATTTATTTTCTGTATTCCATTATTGACGACTGTTTTCAGGATTTTCTCCAATCTTATTAAATGTTGAGTTAATGATGAAGAACAGGCCTTATTATCTAAACAAGAATATTTAAAAAAAGGTAATTTCAATTCACCACATCTGGCCATCTGCGTTTTATTATGTGATCCTGCTCCCCGTTATGCAAATTTGCCAAATCTACATTTTACTAATTAAGTTGCCCCTGAACTGGTGACTAGTCAATCATTATATATATATATTTCTTTTATTGACATGTATAGATATCACAATTGAAACATATGTCATTTGAAATGGGATAAAGTTATATAAAGCATAAAATAAATAATATCAAATATAATAATAAAATCATTACTGTCCGATTTCCATTTCTTATAAAGGTCACCTGACCTTGTCCAGCCAATGGCCCATATATGCGCTTTGCACCATAGAGAATCACTAACTCTGCATGGCTAAGGGCTGATGCATCGCCTAAAAAAATTTTTTTATTCTGTTAGTAGCCCCCAACACAAAATGGAGTAGCCAGATTTTATTAACTTTTTTTATTCCTTTTTATAATAGTCCTCAACCATGAGAGCGTACATGTATTTGGCACGTGACGGGGCATATTTGTGCTTTTCTGGATTCATATATATATATCTACATATAAGTACAATTTTAGTGAAAAATTGAAAAAAAGAAATCTTTTGACAAAAATAGCAAAATGTCTTTGTACAATACTCCATGATTGTGCCTGTTTTGAAGTTAGACTTATTATCTCTGCTTTTTCTTGTCAAAAAATCTCTTTAAATATAACTCAACTGAGTTTTATTATACAAAATTCAGTAAAAACAAAAATACCAAAAAGTAGTTTATGAGGATATTTAAATTTTTTCCAGAACTTCTCTCTGTAGCATCAAAATGAATGGGTCATTTAAAGAGCATTATATATATGAGGAAAACAATTCTTACAGCCATTACAATGGTATTACATTGTTTAATGAAAATGTTTATGTTGATGTGTCAAATTTAAAATGCACTAAAATGTTGATATGTCAATTTCCTCCTCATTTTCATTTCTGATATCATGCTCATGTTAATCAGAATAAGAATGTATTACATGTTTTCCATCTATTTATCACATCATCATCCGGATATTCCATCGTACAAAGATAAATTGTGCTAAAATCAGATTTCAGTCAAATTTCAACCTTGTTTAATAAAATGTTCAAGCAGCATGTTTTACTTTATATCATATGTTTCTTCTAACGCGGCCAAATCTACTCTCGAAATTTTGCTTTATGCGATGATTCTAACTTTAGAGCCCTGGCACTGTTTAAATATTCTTGACAAGTAAACTACAATTAATTCATGGCTTAAATCTAACCTTTGTAATATTGTTTAAATAAAGTTCAAGTCTGTTTTTACTTGAAATGCGAACAGAGTGGACTGCTGCACTGTAAAAATGCCACTTTGTGAATCTTACCCAATATTTTCAATGTTAATTTGATTTAAGGAGACTAACCGGCTAGGACACTACACCGGTTCGATAAATGCCGGGCCGGCCGTACCGGTACAGTCTGGCCGGTTCCCAAACCGGTTTTCAAAGCAGCACTTTCGGTATGGTTCAATTATGCCATATCCATCTAAAAAATCCATTTTATTGCCGAGATTTGACAGAAAATATCCATAAACCATGAACTGAACTCGAGAAGGTCGTCATCTTGACTTCTGCTCTACTGCGAGATCAACTTTCCGGCCCATAAATTCGGTTCTTCAGGAAGCAAATTCTCTAAGATGCGGATTGGCCCGCATTTGCGGACCGACGGTACGCATCGTGTGTCGATCAAGTGTATCAATGATACGTATCGTATCGAGTGTCGGCAACGATAACCCGCTTGTTGGTGACAGGTAAATGAAAGGTTTATGCATCTGATTTTTAACCCTAAAATCAGTTACGGCAAATCAAATGAAACTTCAGGGCCCAAATGTGTATGAAGAAATAATCATTATTTGCATATCAAGTTTACAGGCTCGTAAAGATTTTGCTTGGCAAGTCACAGACGTTGAAGGAACATGTTTAACTGATGGGGAGTAAAGATTTTGGGACTGCAGTATTGAAGTCAACATGTCAGGATTATAAAATGCATGTTCAAATTATGTAATATTGTGTCAGTGGGGGATTATTTTGGCTGCAGTGAAATACAAATCATAAATAGGGGGGATGGGGGGAGGGAATTAATCTTTATTTGTTTGGAAACTCAGTATGTATACTGTCTCAAATTGAGCCAATTGGTATACCCTTGACAAATGCCCTGAAGGTATTGTGATTCATTGCGTTTGTGAAAACGTTTATATGAACCTGGTCTAGTGACTATTCGACATATGATAAAACAAATTGTACCACTGAATTTCTCTAGTTTCGAGATTGTCAAAAAAAAAACAAACCTAATCAGTGCAACATGATGGGTCTACTAAGAATCATGATATTTGTTGTCAGATTTAAGAACTATTGCTGAAAACTGCAGTGAATGGCACCTTTGACATAATTTGATACTTTTAAGGCAATTTTTTGTAAAACAGAAGTCCAAGCGTTTTTTTTCCGTCAAACATCTATACCAAGCACAATACTTGTTCAGTCTCAATTTGGCATCTGAAAAATTCAAGCCTTAACCATTTGAAAAAATATTCATTGCTTTAATAAGACTAGTAACATTATTGCCACTATTTACAAAAGATACGCGATTGCTGGAAATTTTAGAGAATTTTCTTACAATCAATTTATTATTTCTTATTCACATTACATATATATCTCCACAAATTGAAATGCTTTATTGAATAAAAAAACTATTCAGTTTCCACTTTCCAAACAATCATTCCTGAAAGATGAAATGAGGAAAAACACTAATTTCTTATCATTAAACAGAATATTTTAACTAAGTCATGACGAACTGAACATATATTTTTAAGAAAATGATTTGGTTTGCGATATCTTAAAAATATGTGTTCAATTTGTTTTATACTTAAAAAAAAGAGGGTCAAAATGACAACGGTAGTTTGTAAAGTATCTTAAAAGATATCTTTATTTGACAATATATTTCAGACAATAGTTTGTAAAGTATCTCAAATATTTGTATGTGAGTGATACCTCACATATGTATTTAGGTCTTTATGAATACCTTATTACACACTATTTTTTGCAATAGGCCATCAAGATTCTTCCGTTTTCATGAAAGGCCAATTATGGAAAAAAAAAATTGGATTTGGCAAAACAGGGCTTGGATTTCAAGGTTTGATACTGATCAAAACTGAAACCAAGATTTCCAGGACTCCCCGTTCTGGGCCATTCATTTCCTGGTTTCCCGGTTTATTGCAAAATACCTTGTGACACATTATTTTTGCAAAACCGGGAAATTAGCAAACGGTAATTGTTATGCGTAATATAAATCCGAGAGTCACCTGCAAAGATTATAGTTTTGCAGCCATGTCTAATAATGATGTCTTCGAAAGATGTAACATAAAGGGAAATGGGTCTGTGTTAAAATCCATATAAATCAAGTGAGTGATGATGAGTGATTCCAGAGGTATCTGCCACAGTACTGATATTCTGTCCAATGGAGCAGTAGATATTTAGAAAAAGGCGATCACTAAGGAAAAGTCATGCACTTACTTGCACATTCAAAGATATCCATTATTTTTTTCACTGACCTTGTACAGAGGGTCTTACGAAAGGATCTGCCTTTGGTGTCAGTTCGTCCAAAATCGTGGTCACATTTTTCTGGCTGGAAATATCATGCAATGAAACAATCACTATTAGGGACCTTTCAGAATTTATGACTGGAGGGGGGGTGGGAGTTTTGGCCGAGGGGGTACTAACTTTTCACACGTGTTTCAAGGGGGGTATTAATTTTTGACAACACTTCCAAGGGGGGTAAGAAATTTAAACAAAGAAAAAATGTTTAAAAAACATGCATAAACTCATTTTATTTGGACTTTTTTATGCGCAAAAGTCTGCGAAATGACGCGAATCTGTATGCGTGGCCGAGTAAAACAGCGTATATATGTGTATTGCTTTGTATGTTGAGAGGGGGGTACTCAAATATGCGTGAAACCTGGGGTGGGGTACTAAAAATCTGCATGAAGCTCAAGGGGAGGTATCAATTTTTGACTGGAAGTGCCAGCAAAACTCCCACCCCCCCAGTCATAAATTCTGAACAGTCCCTAAGTGACAATGATAATGACAAAAACTGTATTAATCCCTGTTGAGGAAACTGACAGAAATGAAATTAAAACGTAAAAGGCGTGACAATAACAGCAAAAGATCATGTAAAAACATGTAAAACAGAAAAGAAAAATATTTGACTACTGGGTACAAAACAATGACCTGCTATTAAAACAAATAGCAGAATAAAGAAATGATTTTTTAAAACGTTCTGTTGTACAATAAATCTAATAAAGTCTGATGCCTGACAGTAGAAAATGGAGCTATTCCAAGGATGGTCATGATCATTCATGATAAATTCAACCTTTTTCTGCATAACACATGTGTACAGATCATTCAAATTATCTATCTTGTTACACCCAAGTCTTCCAGCCTTTTCAGCTGATTATTATCGTTTTCATAGATACATGTTTTTCCAGTTTATGCTTCGCTTTATCTCAAAACTGTGACGTCACAGATTTAGTTGAATAACTTTGTATATTACGAGCACACATTTCAAGAAACTGACTAAATAAATGCATTGACAGGTGGATTATGTATGTTTAGCTTGTTTAGTACCTGTACTGGTTGCTATGCTTCAATGAAATGTAACTGAAACAAACATACCACTTGTCCTCAAAAAGTAGTTACACTGCTGGCCAAAAGTTTGGAAACCATAAGCTGTTCTTCACTGCCTTTGTGTTGAACAAAATGGTATCTGATTGATGAGATTGTTACTTGATCAAATCGAAATATACATAAATAAATTTGTTAATTATTAAAGGTAAATAGCATTAAATTTCAAAGGTTGCTCACAAAAATGGGGATGTGTCGAAGTGAGTAAGCATTGGCCACTGCCACTTCATTGATATGCCTGGCCACTGGTTTTGGGCAATCAGTATTTTGAAAGCAAAAAAGGAAACTGAATACAATCCCTCACCCAATTATGATTTTTTTTTCTGATCAGATAAGAATCCATGAATTTTTTTTCTGATCAGATAAGAATCCATGAATTTTTTTTCTGACCAGATAAGTCTCCATGCGCCCACAGACTAATTTCTGTAACACTGATCTGATGGCAAGCAAAATTCTGTTTCCAAACTTTTGGCCTGCAGTGTACAATGACTGACAACAAATGTGACAAAGTGATTTGAAATGGTGAAGATGAGTGTGAAAAACATTAAACAGACTGTTTGGGAAACATGGAAGCAGAGACTCTTCTGGCAACGTGTAGCAATCGGCTTAGACAGAAGTTGTTTGTTGTGGTTGTATACGAAACATAACATTGCCTGGCAGTTTTAATTTCCTTTGTCATAAACCGTGATGTCAAACTCTGAACTGATATGTCACAGATTGAAGATCAGACCAATCACATTCACAGATACCCTAATGATGTCACGGTTTAACTGCAAAACGAAGTTTTCAAAAAACACGTAGCTATGAAAACGATAATAACAAGTCTTTCAAGATTATTGGTGTTTTGCTTAGTTACATTTCTTTCTATACCAGCAAATAATATAAGTTCATCAACAATTCACTATAAGAAATCAGAAAAAGTTAATCAAATCAAACAAAATAAGGAACACAATACCTCGATCCAGGTGTAACGAAAATGACAAAAAGTGCCAGAATCACAAATAATTTCCTCATATTGCCACTCTTCACTCACAGTGCATCAGTGTATGATCATCTGGGAACAATGCAAGTCATGAATGCCTATGAATGCTAAGCTGGCTGACTACATGTAGTTTTCGATTTCATGCAAAGAGGAAGAAAAAATCCAAACTTAGCATGCAATTTACTTAGGTCATTATCTCAGTGAGTGAATGGCACATATTCTCAAACAATGCATTGAAATGCTCCAAAACATGTTGGCCCATGTAAGTGAATAATAATGCAACTTGTGATTGGCCCATTCAAACAAGAAATAGTCCATGAACCAGAGGCCTAGTCAGGCTCACTCAGAGTGAGGGGCTTTTAGAGTAATTGTTCTTTCGCCCTAATTCTTCATACTTGTAAACTTTTAGAAATATTCAATAGCAAATTTTATTTCTTAATAGTTTCTTACTGCAATTTCAATTAGTACGAGTTTCTCTGGCTGGTTTTCTCAGTATTCACGTAGTATTTTCAGCTTGCTTGATTGGTCTATCAGCAGTAAAACGTCCTCCAAATACCTTGGTTGGACGTACTTAGTATTCTGAGTATTGGAAAATATAATATTCTGCTTCAGTGAGCAGCTCAGTTTGGAAACAGATAATATTAGAATGGAAACAATAATAACAGTCTCTGTCACCACCAGACACGTCAGTGGCTTTGATATTATAACAAAACAACCCAAGTCAGGGTCACTGAGTAACAATATCACGAGCTGTTGTGTGAATTAATATCATGATATTAATTCACACAACAGCGAGTGATATTGTACGAAGTGCCCTGACGCGTGGTTGTTTTGTTTTTATCACCTGGTTTTACCTCAAATTTTCAATTATAAAGAGGGACTATTTTCTGCCATTACAAAAATGTGACGTCACCATGGAGCAACAATGGAGGTGACGTCACAATCCTATTGTTTTGGCCATTGCTTGGTTTGTGATGTCATCAGGCATCTGAAATGCCGGTGATGTCATAACAATTGTTAAAAAATATCACCCTTGAAGGGTGGTATTTTTTACAATATCATAGGCCCTGATATTTTGACTGTAAACAGTGATATTCACAGCCAACCAGGTGATAAACGTTTTTATGGCATTGAAATTAGATTTATGCCATGTAATTCAGTGTCTCAACCAATCACAGGAACTATATTTGCTACGTTTCACTGTCCTTCTACAGAAACTCATACTTCTTGAAATTGCAGTAAATCATTATTATCACCAAAGTTCAAGTTCATGTTTTCAAGTTCTTAATTGGAAAATAATTTTGGAATGCACGAATCACATAAAAATTATTCACTTCATATTTTTCATAGTTTATGTACAGGTCTATGTCTCAACATAGAAAAAAAAATCATATCATAAGTAGTAAGGTTCTTACTGACAAGAAATACTACTGAATTATAAACAACCCTGGCCATGCATAACTATTTGTGAAACGTCATCACAACTTGCATCAAAGAGAAATAAGACAATCAGGGCGCCCTGGTTCTCCTGCATTGAATAACTTGTATTCACGTCTCGTAGTAGATAGATTCAAGAATAAATTAGCCTGTTAAAATGTGAAGCTCTGACATTAATTTATGTTAAGGTCGATACAGTACCCTTTTTTAAGTACTTTTCTTGTTATACATATGTTGCAGCCTCAAAAGTTTTAATTTGTGTGATCCATTTAGAATATATACATAAAATGAGTTATAAATATCATTGATATGCATAACTGCATAAAATTTGCTGTGGGAAAATGATCACAATATGCAGAAGACACCTGTTACACAATAACTAGAGCCTTGTCGATTATTCAATATTTTCAAATGAAGGGTCTTATTATCTCAATTTGCACATTGAAACTGCAGCACTTTATGAGGAATTCTGCCATTTTGGTTCATCTGCCAAATACTGTTTGGAATTCTCAGAATATTATAGAGAATGAATTGGAAGGCAAAAAATACATGGGCAAATTTTTAGTTCACACCCCCTAACCATACGCTGAAAATCTCTTTGACTAGGACGGTTAGTCAATATGAAAAATCAAGTTAATGAAGTGTCATAATTGCTTAGACACGACTAACTAAAGTCAGTCAAACTGTTTGTCAGTTCACTTAGTTAATTAGTCAGCCAGGATGTGGAAATTGACCAATTTACAATTGTAGTCATATGTAATTCAATTTACTAACTACATTAGTCATAAGTAAGTAAATTTACTAAATATGTTTGTCATTATAATTCAGTCAATTTACTAATAAAATTGAGATTTACATTCAAAATCTAAATTTTGTATATATACATATGACAAAAATTATGGAATCTATTTCCAGATGGTATGAAAAACAGTGATACATCATAATACATTTTTCCATTCAGTTTAAAAATGATATTAAAAAATTTTGGTTTGTATCAAGCACAAAGAGAATCTTAGGTTTTAATCCGTTTTGTAAAAATGGGCATGTTTACTTACATTTCTTTTATAAATTCACAAAACTGACTTATGTAGTTTGCTTTTGCGTGAGCTACTTGTTTCTAGTGTACGTATATAAGTATTTTTCCATGATAAAAAGCTCTTCAAGGTTTCAGGCCTTTACACATTTACTTACCTTGCACATCTTTTTTTGCAAGCCCCAAGTGCTGTGCAAACAACCTCTGAGAGCCTCTTACAGCCGACGAATGACGAGTACTTACAATGGCTGTAAGTGGACATCAATAACCACACAGCATACCCTATCCATAGCATTGAAATAAGCTGTTAACGTGTCATTGAGTAACTTGTGACCTCATTGACACTTAGCTGGTCTCTAGATTTGATAACATTGCAAGTATAGGCTATGACTTCATAAATTCCTTATGACTCATAAGAATAACATGGCATGTATAGGGCTCTGACCTCACAGGGAACATTTCAGTCCAAATCTGTAAGCACTTGATGTTCGTCTACTGTAAATGCAAGGCTTCTGTCTTTTTTTCTAAATAGAAGGAGTATGACATTTGCTGTTCTGGAAATATTACTGAATACATAATTTGCCATTTGAGGATAAGTGTCCAAACTTCATTTCTATTCAGCAAAAAGTAAAACGGTTGCACAGTGATACAGTAAGAAATGGTTGGCGAGTAGGCAAATGTGTATAAACTGTAGGCCTACTTCATTTCTTTTGCACTAATGTCGTTTTTCAAAAACAACTACAGTGCCGCCTGTAAGTAAGTGAAACGCATGACATTGTGCCATTGCATCAATGCTAAACATCCTCAGCCAAACTGCTTGTGGAAGCATGAATTCTCATCGGATAAAAGGGAAACAAAGTGGGTCATAAAGGTCGATGTGTGAGGCAAGTGGGATAAAAATAGAAGCCCATTTTCTTTGCTGTAGTCGAAGTTAGGTATGGGTCAAAGTCTTTGATAAGTAAGTGAACCACCCTTCCCTATGTTTTAACATTGGGCCTGCGTTTCACTTACTTATCAAAGACTTTGACCCATACCTAACTCCAACTACAGCAAAGAAAATTGGCTGCTATTTTTATCCCACATGCCTCACATATCGGCCTTTATGACCCAAAATGTTTTCCTTTCATCGGATGAGAATTCGTCCTTCAGGAAGCATTTTGGTTAGGGATGTTTAACATTGATGCAATGGCACAATATCATACGTTTCACTTACTTACAGGCGGCACTGTACATCTAGGCACGCAGTAACGGAGGCCTTCGTACTGTGTTAGCAAACAATAGAATTAAAGCTTCAAGACTACTATTAAATATTATGCAATACATGATATGAATAGACAAGGAGAAAGGACGAGAAGCCCTAAGTAACAGCTATAGATACATGGTTTTATTCTGAGAAAATTGCACAAATAGGCCTCACATTTTAATGAGACAAGCCAAATAGGTCAAAATTATATCAATAGCTACGGCTTTGGTGAAGCTACCACATTAGTGGTTCTCAAGAGTTCAATAAACAGTAAACTGAATTTTGTTTATTCTGGTTATTGTCTAGTTGTTGTAAACCTTGGTGTGTGATTATAGGAATTCAGCAAGCAAGCGGTGTGAACACAACATCATTCTGAAGTCGGATTTCATGTTCAAATTACTTTACAGTGAAGGTGGGTTTGCAAAAAAAAATTTACGATGAATAATAATAACCTTGGATGGAGGTCAAAATCTCTTGTGAATTCAACGTCATATTGGAGTTGCATTCAAATGGGCATCTGACTTAAGTATGACATCAGTAGAACTTCTACTGATCTCCTACTGTATAGAAGATCGGTCAAAGACCTGGCTGAAGGGCAACTCTTATGCATATATGATTCCTTGGCATCATTGTTTGGCCCCTTTCTGACCCCAGTCTGATATAAGTAGAAGATCAGTCAACTGACAACATTTGCGGGAAAACAACAACAACGACAACGCCAGAATGACTTAACATTTAAGTCAAGGTCAGTCTCAACCTAAAATAACCAAAACGCAATACTGGACTGACATCACAATGCATGCCCACAGGGCCGTATTTCGCCTTGAAATGAAGTCAGTGATTTGATTGACATTGTTGAGTAAATGCTCTGATAGATGTTCATGAAAAATAATGTAATGGCCATTATTGGAATCAAAAGAATCCCTTGACATTTTGTATATAGTGCAAACAAGCATAAAGTCATGACCTCAATTCCACATCCTTTGCCACAATGCGAGAGTCTGGGGTGAAGGAGATTCGGCCGGATCTCTTGATAATGTCACTTTGCATCAGGCACTCATTGTGTCTGTGTTGCTACTGTGTGCCATGGAACAGTCTTTTCTACGTATTGTTTGAGTTCATTTGATTCAGTTGTATATACTATACAGGTCAAGTACCTTTTGTTGTTATCTTGTTCATGCTTTAAAATTTCCTTAGTTGCAGAGTGTGGATCTAAATTATACTTATAGCTGCTTTTACCCTTGTCTTCGCAATTGGTCCTGTGGAGGCTCCCTAGGACTTTGAGCTTTAATGTATCGCACAATATTTGGTTAGGCACATTCCAAATAAATGTAATCCAAGTCTAACTAAACTGAAAAGAAAATTCAAAAGTTGTAAATTGAGTGAGATTGAAAGGTGTCACCAGCAGGAGTTTCAGCGCTTTTCAGACACTAAGTGCTCCATGGGGTGACAGATCAAATTATGGTCAACCACATTCCCATTTGCATGTTTGGAGAGCTGCAATGTGACTGTCATCCCATTCCAAAACAGAGTAAATGATATTTATTAGCATTTTCAAATAAAATTGGGACGGATTTGCCTAAAATCAACATTGACCTTTAAGTTATCTGAAACACATCAAACTGGATTCGGCATTGATCATCAAAACCTCTAACTGTAACAACCTCGTAAATGTAGCTGGTATGATAGAAGTGCTGGACCTTTATTCTAAAAAAATTAAAATAACATGCACAAGGCACTTTCTGCATGCTGCACATCATATAACTACTGGTCCGAAGTCCTGGTTATGTTGTAACTGTTGCTACTACATAATAGGGCATACAAGGTTACAACACATTGATGGTGGTGTTTTGTCCCAATTGCTGACCCCTTGTTGTTTTGAAAAATACTCAGTGAGCTATAAATAGATCTGCAGTGGGGAAGCCCCTCGATGACATCACAGGACTCCCTCTTTCCAGTTTTCCTTTGATGGTTTTCCTTGGTCTCTAAAATGATTTCGACAATGTGCATGTTCCTGTAAAGTTGATCAACACAGTCTTGGGCGGATTAAACCCTATGTGCAAAGTTTTAATGAAATTGATGCAGTATTTTGTCTCAAAATTTGTCCACAAGACTTCAGAGTAGACCAAAAACAATAGGGCAGAAACCCTAATAAAAACTGGCCCAATAGGAACTCCTGCAAGAATGGATGTTGAAGGGCAAGGGCCCTTTGGCCATTTTCGGAGCTGATTGTTTAATCTCTTGCAATTTCAAAACACAATATGATTTGTAATGAGGTCAGAAGGCAGTCCTACAGGACCGTATTACCTTTAAAAAAAAACAAAAAAACTAATGTTTCATATTCTGAGCAATAAGACAGCATTTGTTCCCAATTTCACTGCCGCAATCCTTCACTTTAACTTTATTTGGTATACTTATACCAAGTACTACTTTTAATGGTTGCATTTAAAAACTATTGTCTCTTTAAGAGCTGAGAAAGGGAGGAGGTCTCCAGAAGCCCCCATTGCAGCTTTGTTTACCCAAATCAGTTACAGCTACGAGGGTTAAAAATCACATTAGATAGAAGAGCCACTAGATCTTGCTGAACAGAGAGTTATGAGATAGATGTCACAAATCTCTGCCACCTACGAGACACATATTTTTGGCAAATTGGACATTATGACCTGTCTCATTTCTGGCTAGAGATTTATTGCAAGGCAGAGGGTCCTAGATTTGCCTCTAAGATTTGCCAGATGTTGAAGATGATACATGCAGGGACACCAAAGTATGATGGATGTGGGACATGACCTTCCAAGACATCAATACTCAGCTCCCTGTGTGCTTCTCTACTGAATCTTTGGCATTTCACGTCTTTGCAACTTCCAGGATTAGCACACCTTTTTTAGCTTTTCAAGTTTCATGTTTGTTGTCTTCTAGAGTTGATCTTGGAAGTTAGTTCACCCTTCAGTAATTTGCCGTTGAATACCACATTAAAGTGTAGTCCCGTGCTAATGGCTAGAACGCCACTAATGTTGTGTGAATTATTGAAACTTCATGTAAGCTTGTATCATGCCATTGAGGCTGGCTTCTTCTATAAACGCACTACATGCACTAGGTTGGAATTTTGTATTGGGGGTGTTTGTGCCAGATAGGGTCACAATCCTGCAAAAGTATGCACACCCTCTACTCCATTGGAGTCGCATAGGGCTTGGGTATACTAACCTCGCAAAATCATGCATTGCAAAAGTTGCAACAGATCAAAAAACGAGGAAGGATATAATACAATGTTTCTACAAGTTCTCCTTTCAACTGCTATTGGTAGAGTGTTTTAAAAAACATGGAACATATCAAATTTTAAAGATTACTGACATGGTCCTTACATGTATATTCACTTTTTCGGCAAGAGATTTACAACATTGAAATTTACAGGTACAGTGTAGATCAAGACCGATTTGTTGTAACATCTCTTCAGCCAACGGTCCAAAGAAAGGCATGTGTTGCCTCGGATCTCTGGGAGCCAGCAGGTGGCAAAGACAAGAGATTTTGGAAAGTGTGTCAGTAACAGGACTTGAGGCATCTCCTTGTGTCACAGCACAGCTTGTTGCTTCTCATCCTATTGATGTGGAAAAGGTGATTAGTTTTTAGAGGTGCTTGCCTGCAAGCGAGCCTCTATTGTTGGATGCGAGATCGGAAAGCTTGTCAACACTTTAGGTCACACTGCTTCACCTATCACATTGAAGCCTACCATAAAGCCTCAAAATAAATTCATCTTGCTTCGAGAAACGTTTGGTACACTTCAATGACAATAAATTGATTATTTTCTCACCGAAATTTAGTTTTTGTGCAAATTTCAAATGTCACGCTATAGTGATATAGCAACAGCCGCAGCCAACCAGTTCAAAAATTATATAAAATGGAGGAAGGAAGTGAGAGATGGAGAAAGGATGGGAGTAAGGAAGTCAGGAAGGAGGGGATGAAGCATAGGTTTACTGGAGTGGGCAGGGGTTTGGGACTTCTTCGTGAGTTAAGCATTCTTTGCTGTGCATTGTTACAGTCCTCGTCATACTTACGCAGAATCTCAAGTTCTTTTCTATGCTGTTGAACTGTGATGTCAGAGATGACACCATTCTAAATTAACTTCAAGTTGTGATGTAATATTAAACTGGGTCAGATTCCCCAGCTTCAAGCCAATGCGAATCCGCCTAACTGAGCATCACAGTTTCAACTCAGTGTCAGAGTGGGTCTGGGAAAACCCATAAAAGTTTGGCATCACAGCCTCTCAGCCAATGGGCTGCCAGGACGAAATTAACATACATAACATAAGCCATTTGTTTACAAACAAATTGCCAAAGCTTTTTGTTTATACCAACTTCCAACAAAGTTGTAAGTTGTAAGTTAGCAAGTTTGTAGATTAATCAAACAAGTCTGTGGGGATTATAACAGTTGTCTACTGTGAATGCTCACAAAGCTGCCATTTGGTAGGCTTAGACAGGTGATTACTGTGATAAATCATTGGGATCACAAATGTAATGCTTCCTTCAATATATCAATGTTTGAACTGTGATGCGTAGTTTACTGTCAGCCCATTGGCTATCAAGCTGTGATGACGTGGTTGGCTAGAAGCTGGGGAATCTGACCCAGTTTGAAATGACATCACAGCTTGTAGTTAATTTACATATATTGCAATGCTAGAATAGGGTCATCTCTGACATCACAGTTCAACAGCATAGAAAATATCTTGTATTGAGATTCCACGTAAGTATGACGAGAACTGTAAATGAAAAATTAATTCTTGCATTTTTTGATTTTATAAGTAACAGGGAAAAATCTAGATTGTAGATAGTCATTTGCATTTACAGTGCATATTGCATATTTATCATAATGCAAATTAACTCTGTCTAACAAGTCTTTAGACTCTTTACCTCAATCACAGCTTCTTATTTCGAACTTAGTGAAAAGCAAACAACTGGAAGATTTCATCAAGGCAACCTTTTAAAGACTTACAGCAGCAAATTGGTTTATGGCTCCATATTTACTATTTAAATTGAGGTAATCTTTCTGTAAAAATTATATGTGCATGAAGTGGCTGCTTTGAAGGATGGAAAATGTGAAGGAATATAAAGTTGGCTCAGCTTTATTGTGTAGGCGGAAGTTCCATGCTGATAATGATATATTACCATCTTATAAGGCGGTCCAAACAAGCTGAGGCTACTCTTTGGCCAACTGAGCAAACACTGTAAATACTAGAGGTCAACATGATAGGGGCATAGCAAAAGCGTACGTAACACTAATGGGTACGGGATACACTGCAGAAATTAGGTGCAGTGCCTCTCATACAAACTGCTTGCAGTGTGTGATTCACTGCAGTTATTTTACACGCCTTTTTGGAAGGAGCCAATGAAGTACTGCTGCTTCTTGTCATTCAGCCTTGTATACTGTCAGTTGTGTGTGTTTCAAAATGGTCACACAGAGCTGTGGAAGCCTCATTGATAAATTGAACTAAGAACTTAGTCTGACTGAACAAAATAATGAATCTAATCCCCCAGGAAGTGGAAATACAATCAATGGTGTATCAAGAAAAGTAGTGAAGTGTGAAAAATTCAAGAGAGAATATATTTATAAGTTAATTCTTTGGTGTTTTGACTTGCATTCTTCAGTAGGTGTCACACTTTCTGTCTTTCAGTTTTACTAGCAGCATTGCCATGTTTCGATTGTGGAGGGCCAAAACTTATTTATTTATTTCACCAAAATTGAGAAATTATTTATTTCAAATAAAGTCCAAGCGTCCCCCCCCCGGTTATTAAATTATCTCCCCCTTATGTGATCAGGTAACCAGCAATAAAACTTTTATTTATTTCTTTTTGCAAAATATGGCTTGATACTATTAATAGTAGGATTCATGTCTTCGCGGGTTTTATGCTAGTTTTTAAAATTAAAAAAGTGTACTGAGAATGCAATGATTGAAATAAAAAAATTTAAATTTGTGTTTTATGATTGACAGTGACCTACTGATGTATATTTATAGAATATATTTTATAATTTGCTTATATAAAAGGGGTCTATGTGATATATATATGTCATTGACTCAAATGACAGATTTTAAAAAAATTATTGCTAAAATAGCCAAAATTAGTAAATTCCTAGTTTGCCATTTATTGCCACAATAGATGAAAAAACTCAGTGCCAGTTAAGTCTAAAGAAGTAAAATGTAAAAGCTGAAAACGTAATGAAATAGATTGACATTGGAGATTTTTTTTCTCAGCACACATTTTGTCCCAAACCTGTTTACAAATTTTTCCACCAGGTGGAGTTCGGTATAAAGTCCTGCTGCATGCCACCTGTGCTGATGTAAACAAAACCATGTGACAGGCTTTATGGTAATGAGCCATTTGCAGCCCTGATTGGGCAGTCCTGGAGAAGGGGCTGGCTTTATATTCATGATTGAGGTAAGAGGGGGTGTATGAAAAAGGAGGGGGCGGAATTAGGACCATGGAGGAAATGACAGTGGAGAAATATTCAGGGAAAATCACAATTATTTTACCCATTTATGGAAAAGTGAAGTTAGTGACAATGCATTTTGTAAGCCTACACATTGAAATGGGGCATCTTGGGAAACATATTGAAAGGGGAACCTTGTAAGTGACTGTAGGGTGAAGCAGCACTGTCAAGAAATTTCCAAAGTGTGTAAGTTTTCTTTCCAAGGAAAACTATATCACTGCTTCAGCAAGCTGAACTGCAGTGATAATTAGTAATGGCATACAGAACTGGTATGCCACATGGAAAGCTGCCGGTGTGCTATTATTTGGAGCAACTCAGTGTGACAATGTGACAAATGACACAGAAAACTTGGACGACATGTAGAAGCGCCATTAATTATATTTGGCCAGTTGTCAAATTGTGCTGCAAAATTCTGCTAAACCTGTTTTGCCAAAGAAAAATATGCAGATTTTGAGACCTCTTGCAGATATTGTCTTCACGCATGAATAGCCAGATAATTACAAGCAGGAGGCTAAAGAATGCAATTACCGCCACGCAGCTTCTGTTTCTATGAACTTGCCTCAGGACTAAACTTGACATGTTGACATGAAAACGTTGAAGTGTCACATGGATGAGAAGCGTGACAACCTCATCCACAATTTCTGGTGGCATATTTAGATTGGGTTCCCATCCCCCAGGCCCACAATTACCATGACAAAAATGGAAGACTCCATGAATATTCCTAGATATGCATCACTGAAAATTTCCTTCAGAAAATACTCTATTAGATTATGACTGAATATCATTGTAATGGCCTGTTCTTGACATAACTAAATTCCAACTCATCTAATGCAATTGATGCTGCATGAAGGGCATTGAAGGCCTGACAAATTTGAGAGCTTCTGTGCCAAATTCTATTCTACTCAGGGGGATACTTCAAGGAATAAGACAACCTGCTAAACAACATAAACAGCTTATACTTCACCAACTGAACACACTGCTATGTCCCTTGACGGAGTCTTAAGATCTTCAGATCCCACATATTTATCACACACTTCTTCAAAAGAGCTCTGGATATTTTTTATAATAGGTATACGTTGTAAAGTGGGTGAGACAAAATGACATTATTTAAAAATAAATATTGTTTGCTTCCATTTTCACAATGATACACATGTTGGAAAATAACTGGAAGCATGCACTGTAAAGGAGTTTCAAATGATTATATTATTGTTACAATATATGCCTAAAAATATCCTAATACATTTAAAAATGGAATGTTGCGAGGAAGAGAACAATAGGCCTAATTATTACTGATTAGTGTAAATTTGGAGGCACTTTTTTTTATGGAGACCTCCACAGAGTAGTTGTCCACAAGTTCATGCATCGTTGCTATATAATAAGTTTGGCAGGGGCGTCATTTTTTAGGAAAATGTGGGGGGGTCACACGGTCAAATGGTTGGAATAGGCAACGGATCTGCGAATAAAGAAAGTCAGTCTGGCTTTTCACAAACATGAATTCCAAATTTTTATATGCCATGGTAACCTGCTGAAGCAGCAAAGCAGGGGACATGTCTCTTAGAACAGCTCCCTACGAAACTGAGCCCAAGGGCGGTTACCACAACAGTGACAACACATTTTGTTGCACACAAAAAAGTGGGGGGGGGGGGACTTTTCATATTATGTCCCCTGGGGTCAAAAATGTGGGGGGGGGGGTGGAGATGTCTCCCCAGTCCCCCATCAAATTACTCCCATGAAGTTTAGATTTCCAGCTGATGATATTTCTGCACATATCACTGTTAAAACTTGCTTTACCTTACAAGTCAAATTAATCCAAGGAAGATTGACAGTGATAATGCTGTTCTCAAGCCTATCTTTTGAAAAGGCCTTTTTCTACACACATGGGCAACCTTTACGGTTCTGATATTTGTATTCAGACACATTGAACCAATGCAATACAGGGTTTTCCACAGGGGTGCCGGAAGGAAATGAGGGTGGCAGGGGCGGTCGAAGGAAAAAGGGCATATCTAATTTGCGCGACAAAAATTTAATGTAGCAGCAATATTAATTTGAATATACTTGAAAATGTTTGCCTAAATTCACTGTAAATTAAGGCGTCATAATGCTTTTTCTTTTAGATCTAAAGGGCAACATTGCCCCCTCTGCCCCTCCTGGACAAGGGCAGGAGGGGCAATGCCCCCCCTGCCCCCCCGTTCCGGCACCCTTTGTTTTCCATGCAAGCGAACGATAGAAATCAATTAGACCTGGTGCACCATTTCAGCCATCCTCAAGTGAAATGCAATTTTATCAGTATTAAACACCATTGTGTAGAATCTAAAAGAAGTTTCCTGGAAAAGTGCCCTCTATCTACACAACATTGCATACCACACATGCAACTTTGATTTTATTTTAGATAATAAAGAAGCTAGTACATTGAATATAATAAAACAAAACCAAAAACAGAATTCGGCAAGACGACTTTGAAACAGAGACAGTGAGGTAAGTTCTGCTCTTTCAAACGTGGGACCTTTCAGATGAAAGAGATGAGTTCCAGCCCCAAGTATTGTGCAAACATTGGCGGGTTGAGGGCATTTGCCAGAGTGTCCTCTTTTCTCCTTGTCTATTCACATCACACTTTGTAGAATCAAACCTTGTAGAATAGAAGTTGTCCTGCTTTAACCCTGTATTCCTATTTTCTGTGAAAAGTTGCCATTTATATAAAGCAAATGTATGGAGCACAATAAATTTTTGAATTTAGCACTCTCAAGGCCCTGCCTAATGGTGTGCTGATTTTGCATAATTTCTTCAGACACCAAAATATTTTGACATAAGGCATAACTCAACTTTCGCAAGAATGAAACTTGACAGACGAAAGTCACAAGAAAGATACCACCACCTAGACCCATCAATGGCCATCATTATGAAAAAAGTATAACATTTTGGGCCCAATTTATTTTTAATACCATGAAGTGACGTACCTGTGTAATTTCATCAAAAGTGGTGTGAATTGCCTCTAAATTCAGACTTTACCTCCTAAGTCAGGGCAGGATCCGGAAAATTTCATTGGGGGGAAGTTTTATGAAGGAAAATAAACTCTTTGATGATTTTATTACAATCACATAGCGCAAGAGGATGGATTAAAATCACATAAGCGACCTATGGATCCCTTACTGCAATTGTATTATAGTGAATTTCTTTTAACTTTCTATAGTTTTAGTGATATTTCTATAACAGGCACTGGCCCAGTATGGTCCTTATACCAAGCATAAAGACTGAATTGTGCTGTGGAAGCCTTTTACTGGTGACAAAAATCCAATAGAGTATGCAGAGAGGATTATTTGCCTGCCCTGTTACAGAGTGTTCCTATGTTTACATCCTCCAGAGTGGTTGGATGAAAGCCAGTTTCCAGCAGTGTCAGTTTACTAGCAGCCAAGGCTTTCTATGCACCACTTGTCAAACTGAATCAGGTTAGGCCACCCTTGTCACAATAGGGAGTGTTCGCCGAAGTTACAATGCTACAGGTGGCGCCGCAAATAGGGGCTCCCTGCTACCATGATTGCAGGAGGAAAAGCATGGTCAGAACGGCCAAAATTGCTCTCCTGACCTTAATATTGGTCCTATTTCCCAAATTAAAAAAGTTTTATTCAGTGGATCACATTCCCTAGCTGATGCATTTATCAGATTGGTTTCTTTTCCATCACCTTTTTCAAGAATTAGCCTCTTTCGCTGAGGATGCCACATTTTGGCAGATTTTGCTGTCTTAAAAATCATTTTCTGAGTGTTGTCTCAACATAGGAAATTCATTTTGTTATTAAAAGTTGCAAATTTACAAGTGGAAAGATCAGTGATAACTTTTATATTTTTTAATTATTATTTTTTCTTCAAAATACTGGATTGAATGACCCAAAAATAAGGTTTTCGACCATTTTTGGAGGATATTGTGATGTTCTGAGGTCAAAAGTCTGCTACAAAGTTTCAGAAAATAAACGTGAATGAAACTCGTCATCAAGTACTTTATTTTCTGATTCCAAAAATGTAAAAAAAATTATTATGGATGCAATAGTCACCGATTTATGACAAGATATGTTTTTAAACTTGTGTGTCAACTTTAGGAATCACAAATGACGTCACAAATCAAAGTACTGTACATAGATGCACATTTTGCTGTCATAAAAAATATTTTCTTAGTTACAGCTGAACATAGGAAATTAATTCTGGTGTTAAAAGTTGTATATCCACCAGAAGAAGGATCAATGGTAAATTATATTGGATAAATTGATTGTTTGCTTCAAAATACTGGATTGAGCGACCCAAAAATCAGGTTTTCGACCTATTTTTGTCCATTTTTCAGTGATTCTGTGTGTTTAGAGGCTTAAAGTCTGCTGTAGAGAGAAATTTTTTTTAAACCAAACCCATCATCAAGTATATCATAATTATTATTATGCAGATTCCAAAAGTATGAACAAAAATTTTGTGAGTGCAATAGTTGTTGATTTATTACGAAATACATTTAAACAAGTGGGCCAAAAGAAACACAAACTTGAGACGTCACATTTCCAGGCATATTTTACTTTTAGAACAAAAATTAATGATCATATAACAGTTCTTGCACAGCACCACCTGCTAATAGTATACTGTTTTAGGTTATCCCAAGGCTTGGGCAGTATTTGCCTGATATTGTCACCAGAAACTCGGAGACCTGAATAATCTAGTGAAAATACCGGTCGAAGGAGACAATATCGGAGAAATACTTCTATAATCTATCTCCTGAAATATAATTTCAGACTCAAACAATACACAACACGTTCAGAAATTATTTAGAGACTGTCAAGAAAGAATTGATTCATTTCACCAAAATGGCAAGAAAGCATTATTTTTTTAAACTGCGTTGTGTATTAAATTTAACCTCATAAAAGACTAAAAACATGCAGTGTTGTAGCTCAGGCCCAATAATGGTAATATCACTTTTCAGAATCTACTTTGAAACAGCTTTGCATTAATATGAGAGTGAGGCTCTGACACACCATAGCAACCTAGCGAGCCTCTATCTGAAACAAAACTTTCATGATTATGACTGCATTGTTACTACACAGCTGTCAAAAAATGCAAAGTCGTGTTTATTTTAGGGGCCGACGAGAGGATAGTGGGGGGGGAGGGCTATGGATTTTATCAGTTGTTTCAGTTTAGGTGGGGCATTTGCCCACCACTTTTTGACCAAAGCATGAGTGTTCTGTGGAGAAAAATTTTAAGGATTTTCTGGAACACTATTCGCTAAAGGCTTCAGCCCAATTTGCCCTACCATTTTAAAATGAAAGTGATGTCCCTGGATTTTATCCCCGGGACAAACTTTTTTTCGTGCCCAAAGCATGGACGAAAATTCTTTTCGCTTGCGGACGCGCGACAAACCTTTTTAGCAATATTTACATTACTGTACCCAAGGTAAAGGTGGAAACAAAACTTTTTTTTTTTTTTCATGTGCTGGACAAACAGTTTTTTTCTATGTCAGGAAGGAAACAAACTTTTATTTTCCCCCAAATTCCATAGCCCCGATCCCCAAAGATCATCTGGACGGCGCCGGCTCCTAAATAATCAAAGGCATTATATTGCGCCCCTAAAAAGTTGAAAACTATCCAACATTGCTGTATGTACCCATCATCAAAATGAAGAATAATTTGGTATTTTTACTATCGTTCTGTCCACTCCCGTGTTGGTCACATCTACGGCCTAAAGTTGCAATAAGCAAAGAAAATAGCAATATGTTACGTGAGTTTGATTCATTAGACATGCAAGGTTAAAAAGGCATTTTGTCATGAAGCGGCTACTGTTTGCACCCAAAATTATTTTTTCAACATTTTTGGAATATGCAATTAATGCACTAGATGATCAGTTGTGAAAAAGAAATTTTCTCAAACTTTCAAGCAGATTTTAGACCTTGTAACATCACAATATTGTCAAAAATAGGTTGAAAACCTAATTTTTGGATCGCTTGATCCTGTATTTTGAGGCAAAAATTAGTTGAACCTTATATAATTTACCGTTCTTCCTTCTTCTTGTGGATATGCATCTTTTAACATCAGAATTAATTTCTTATGTCAAGCCATAACTGAGAAAATATTTTTTATGACAGCAAAATGTGCATCTGCAGCATTTTGATTTGTGACGTCATTTGTGATTCCTAAAGTTGACACACAAGTTTAAAAACATATCTTGTCATAAATCGGTGACTATTGCATCCACAATAATTTTTTTTACATTTTTGGAATCGGAAAATAATGTACTTGATGATGAGTTTTATTCACATTTATTTCCTGAAACTTTGTAGAAGACTTTTGACCTCGGAACATCACAATATCCTCCAAAATGGTCGAAAACCTTATTTCTGGGTCATTCAATCCAGTATTTTGAAGAAAAAATAATAATTAAAAAATATAAAAGTTATCACTGATCTTTCCTCTTGTATATTTGCAACTTATAATAACAAAATGAATTTCCTATGTTGAGACAACACTCAGAAAATGATTTTTAAGACAGCAAAATCTGCCAAAATGTGGCATCCTCAGCGAAAGAGGCTAATTCTTGAAAAAGGTGATGGAAAAGAAACCAATCTGATAAATGCATCAGCTAGGGAATGCGATCCACTGAATAAAACTTTTTAAATTTGGGAAATAGGACCAACATTAAGGTCAGGAGAGCAATTTTGGCCATTCTGACCATGCTTTTCCTGCTGCAATCATGGTAGCAGGAAGCCCCTATTTGCGGCGCCACCTTGTGTATTATGTGTTCAGACGCTCCCTATTCCCAAACCACGCCAAGCTGGAACTTCTGCTGCAAATGGAGCAGTGTTAGTATATTCTACATATTTTAGGTTAAATAATGTAAAAAGTGCTAAACCATTTGTTGAGATACTGAGCTTAGGGTTTTAGGACAATTTGCAGTGCCAACAGTGTTCAAAGTTAAACGACAAGTGGGTCAAATTTAGAATACATCAGATTAGCAAAGCTGGGTCATATGTATATAGTTGAAAATAAAAACAGGAACATAATAATTCTACATGCAGTGCAAAAACTTTGTCCAAAGTTAAAGCAGGAGATGCTATCAGATAGAAGTAAAGAAAACAGTGACTGAATGTTCTGCATTACTTAGTGTCCAATAAGAAAGACAAGTGTGCTGCCTCAAGTATTCCGCAAACATTGGGGGATGCCAGGCATTAGTCTTCGTTCCCTCACCTCTCCTAGTATATTCGCATCACACTTATTGCTGTTCCTTCAATCAGACCAGATTGTAAATATGAGAATATTATATGATGCAGCCCCTCACTTTAGAATTTGAGCAACTCAGTGATCCAGGGTATGCAAACAAAAGAGGAGAAGATAATGATTTTAACATAGTATGCATAACAAAATATATTTAGATATTATCTAAATATGAGTAAATAATAGTACTGCATGTCTGCCAAACTGCCTATTGCAAAAGCTTCATTGATACAGAATATGAACCACAACGTATAACTAAAGTACTGTGATATTTTTTAAGGGTGAGCAATGTGATAAAGGATTTACCAGGCGGGTTGAAGCAGCCTCAAAGCAAATTGAAGGTGATTCCCGAAGGGCCAAGAACCAATGTCCATCACAAGAACAGGACTTCGACTGACTGGACACTCAGGATGGACATTATGGTGGACACTGGCCTCATTTGCCTTCAAAGCAACTGGGATGACCTTCAATTAACTGACCTAGTCCCAGAAGAGTCTGCCAAGAAGAATAACATGGCAAGTTGTTTTATAATGGCTGTTTGAATTGCTTTGGAACTAAAACGGGATAATGTGGCAAACAACTCAGTTGTAACGAGATACCCATATTATATAAAAATACTATCAAAAGTTTATTTTGATCTGTTCAAGAAAACTATGTGGCCTAGCATACCAGCTGAAATAAATACAATGAAACTCATTATCGAAAAGACGTGTATGTTCTTTCAACATGGGTTGATCAATGGTCTAAGTAATATATATGTTTTGATTTATGGTGATTTTATTACCTCTAATTGCATGTTCTCTTTCATAATTTTTCATTGAAATTATTATGCATCTATGAGTTTCCAAGGACATCTGATGCTTTTCAAAAAGTTCCATGTCCCATGCGATGTAAATTAATATATAGAATTGGGTCAACAGTTACATATATATAGGACAAAGTCAAACTAGACACAGAGTTTTTGGTAATAGGCCAGGCTGTCAGCCTGTCACCAAATTTTTGGAATTTCCTGGTTTCTTCCAGACAAAGTTGTGTGAGTTCCTCACACTCAGTTTCTGTTCACCGCTCAGTGTCAGCAAATGATCCAAAGAAAGCAATATGTTGTGTGTTGCCTCGGATCTCTGGGAGCCAGCAGGTGGTAAAGACACCAGATTTTGGAAAGTGTGACAGTAACAAGACTTGAGGCATCTCCTTGAGCCGCACCAGCATGTTGCTTCTCATCCAATTGAAGTGGAAAAGGTGATTATTTTTACAACTTTTTCTTGTGATAAAAATTCTTTGCTGTGCATTGAATTGGGAATATTTAGCCATTTGCATATTTATCATAGAGCAAATTTACTCCTTCTAACAAATTTACAGCACTACAACTATTGCTCCCCTACTTGGATATTTTACAACAACCTTTTGAAGACCAAAGTTTCAAGCTGATAAATTGATAATGACATATTACAAGCTTATAACGATTTGCAACAAGCTTAGGGTATACTACATGGAAAATTGTTTCCTTTAGTAAATATTCAGTAGCTTATTTCTATAGTATAGTAGTAGCCTGGTCACTGTCCTTTTATTAACCCAATCCCAACTGATCTAATGAAATTGATTTTAAGCCCTGGCACATTCGAGAGATTCTGCATGTGCCCAAACTTCAAGGAACAACAGAACATGGTTAACAATATAAACATGCTCACTTCACCAAACAAACACACTACGAGAATAGGGAAGTTGATAACTTTTCTAATATCAATCAAAACAAGAGAAAATTGCCAATAAGACATCCAAAGAGAGAGAGAGAGAGTCAGGCACTGTTCTTCCAGACTTTGGAACAGTGGGATGAAAGAGATGAGTGCCAGCCCCAAGTATTGTGCAAACATTGGCGGGGCGAGGGCATTTGCCTGAGGGCCCTCTTTTGTTCTCGTCTATTCACGTCACACTTTGAACAATACTGCATAACATCACACTTTGTAGAATCAGACTTTGTAAAATACCAACTTTCCTGCTTTGGGTTAGGGTTGATGAAGAAAAGATATATTTTCAAAACAGCCAGTGGCCCAGCTGAGTCCTTGCACCAGGCATAAAGACCGAATTGTGCAGTGGAAGCCTTTTACTGGTGACAAAAATCCAATAGAGTATGCAGAGAGGATTATTTGCCTGCCCTGTTACAGAGTGTTCCTATGTTTACATCCTCCAGAGTGTTTGGACCAAAGCCAGTTTCCAGCCGTGTCAGTTTACTAGCAACCAAGGCTTTCTATCCACCACTTGTCAAACTGAATCAGGTTAGGTCAGAACTTGTGCTAAAAGCAGACCAAGCTTCTACGTGCTCTATGAAAAAATACCCCAATATATATTGTAAATTTTTGGATCAAAAAAGTATACTGCTGAATATTCGAGAGAAAGCTTCCGACACATTTGCACACAACTGTAATATATATATATATATACAAGTGTATACAAAGTCTAACAGCCAATGGACGACAAGCTGAATGATAACTAATAATAAAAGGGCGTGTGATTTGCAAATATGTTTAATACCATTTTCATGCATCCTCACCTCTCAGTGTAGGCTAGTCAACCTACCCTGACTACATTGTAGGCGTATACTGTTTTGTGAAGTTGTGACATAAAGATTAACTCTCCTCCGAGGTGAAAGACATAATTAACACTTTGATCTCTCTAAATTGAGTGGATGGGTGAGTGTTTTACTGTTGCTTGTTGATTGTATGAATCAGCTTCTTTAAATAATTGTTTAAATCACGCCGGAAAAAAAGCTGTATAAGGATTTGAAAACTTCAGAATTTTACAGAACTTGTTGGCAGGGTCAATGACATTGAACCCTGCAATGGGAGGATGTTTTCATGTGCTATGGGGAGACATTTGAAACACCTCAATGGGAGATGTTCTGTGTGAGGGAGTGTCAGAAATTAAGATATGTGAGCATAGCCTGAATTTCTTACTGTCTCTTCATACATCACTCTGCACAACAGTATTATTAATCTGTCTTTATGTTTTCTATGCTATATATAATTTAGCAAATCAGCATGGGTGATCAATCTTCAAAGTTTGCCGGGTCATCACATGACCGTGAGAAGGTAAAACAGCTGTGCATGAGAGGTCATACAAGAAAAAGCAACCAAAAGCCAAAGTATTATGTTGCTGATTTTTGTGAAGAAGCCGCTTTTGCCTGGGGGTAGATGAGCGCCAATAGAACTGATTCAGATGACTTCTAAATAAGCTCCTGGGAAAGAGCTGTAAGTTTCACACAAAGAAATATTTCTGACTCAGAGATGGAAAGAAAAGAAAAAAAAGGCTGACAATACAAATTTGTGCACTGCTGCATTGGGCAACTTTTTTACTGTGCCAGACGAGAAAAATTATTTTCCATAGCACGGAGAGTCAGAGGGCATTAGAGAGTGTACTGGACTTTCATGTGCAATTCAGACGAATTCCTCAAATACTACCAAAACCCTTTATCCAGTAACAAAGAGATCAAAGTGGATTTTGTAACTTGTCCAGGGTTCATCCATTTTTTAAGATGTTGAGCTTGGTTGTATGAGAGTTTTCAGTGCCCGCTGTATTAAAATTTGAGCCCCAGGCAGATCATTATCATTACCGTAACTTCGAATTGACAATACATCAGATTGAAAAGTATACAATGTACTGCAAAATTGTGGTTGTCCAGTGTTGGACAGAGATGCAGCCATAATTCCATATATTGCTCAAAAACTTTTTGTCCCACTGTAGCAATACATGTTATCCGACAGAAGTAAAAAAAATGGTGGGTAAATGTTCTGCCTTACTTGCATAGTGTCCAATAAGAAAGACAAGTGTCCTGCCTCAAGTACTCCGCAAACATTGGAGGATGCCAGGCCTTTGTCAGAGTTCCCTTGTCTCTCCTTGTATATTCACATCACACTTATTGCTGTCTCTTTCTTTCAATCAGGCTAGATTGTAAATATGAGAATAATATAATTGTGCTGTGTGCTCGCTTTGGAAGATGAGCAACTCCGCGATTCAGCGAAAACTAGCAAAAGAGGAGAAGAATATGATATTAATACAGCAGGTTACACATGCTAAATGTAAATGTGAATTGGTTTTCTAAGATATAAGCTGCTCTTTTAAAAGTGCTGCTAAAGGCCAAAATCTGCATATATATATTTTCATTGTTGTATCGTCAGTTAACATGTCTTACATCTCATAGGATATAAAACTACTTGAAGTCCTTTGAAACACTTTTTATTCAAGAGATATTTTTTATGAAAAAAGGATGATATACAAGGACATGAAATTTCAGGTCATGAAATCACTGTAAATGAAACTCTTTGATATGATGGAGAGAGCATAAAATGAATATTATTGCAAAACATATGTGTAGAAGAACACACCTTACATCTTTTGAATGTAGTGTTTTATTTTATTCTCCAGTTTGGTCACAGTGCTAGGTCAGCCTTCTTGCACAGATTGAAGTAAACTTAAAAACATACGTGTGCTTACCTTGTTGCTTCTGGGAGTGTTGTTTGTCACATTATCCTGTTTTAGTTCCAAAGCAATTCAAACAGCCATTATAAAACAACTTGCCATGTCATTCTTCTTGGCAGACTTGTTCAGGTCTCCTGGGACTAGGTCAGTTAATTGAAGGTCATCCCAGTTCCTTTGATGGCAAATGAGGCCAGTGTCCACCATAATGTCCATCCTGAGTGTCCAGTCAGTCGAAGTCCTGTTCTTGTGATGGAGGTTGGTTCTTGGCCCTTCGGGAATCACCTTCAATTTGCTTTGAGGCTTCTTCAACCTGCCTGTGAAATTCTTTACATACAGTCAACCTCATTTAGATAGAATATATACTATAATTATTATGTTATTCTTCTCTTTTGCTGGTGTGCCATGGGTCAATCCACTTCAACCCAAATTAAACAATTGATGTTGCTCTTTATATCAGGGATTATACAAATCATTTCACAAACTGAGAAGGTTGATATACTGCATGATGCCAAAGCATTGCTGTTGAGTGGCAACCCTGTTGAAAATAGATTACAGCTGCGAACAAAATGTTTTGATACAGCTGAGAAATCTGAATACAACTGGGTTTTACATAAATTCAGTGATGCGAAAAGTGAAATATCTTCTAATTGATTATCTTTTTTTTTAAACACAACAAACTTCAGCATATTTCTGTTTTCATTATCAAGAGGCAACAGTGGCGGATCCAGACACGATAGTCTGGGGGGGAGGACGGACGTGTTTCGGCATTTGCGGGTACTATTATTAATCTTGGTGGTCTAGGGGGGCCCGGGCTCCCTACGCCCCCCCCCTGTATCCGCCACTGGGCAAACAAATGTAAAATGGCAATACTTTTATCATGCTTACATTTTATATTTGTATACTTCATGAGCTTAAAAAACGCACATTTACTGAAGTTTGTGGTGTTTGAGAATGATAATTGAATCAATTTTGAAAAGAATAGCCTGAAAGTGATATTTTTTCTTGCTTTACTTAATCTCGAGTAAAACCCTAATGTGTGCAGCATTCCAGGTTGTTTGAATAATTTTTTTCTGAAACTATAATATTAACAGTTGTTGGTTCTAGCAGTAGCAAGCAACAAATACACAGTGGTAAGCAGCCAGTCTAGTAAAGTCGGGGGGCTGCATCACATAATATTCCTGTATTTACAATCTAGTCTGATTGAAAGAAGGAGACAGCAATGAGTGTGATGGGAATATACAAGGAGAGGCGAGGGGACGCTGACAAATCCCTGGTATCCACCAATGTTTGCAAAGTACTTGAGGCAGTACACCTGTCCTTCTTATTGGACAATATGCAAGTGAGGTAGAACATTTGCTCAATGTTTTTTTTTTATATTTTCACTTCTGTAACATCTACTGCAATAAAAATGGAACAAAAGTTGTTTGCACAATAGGTGGAAATATCTAATGGTTCTACATAACCATAGGGACAACCCTGTTTTGCAAGCACAGTCATGTATTTGTTCATAATTGCAGGTTTACAAAATAGCCCTCAGCTTGTTTGGACCACCTTGTTATATCATTTTGTTATATATGTATATCATCAATCAGCCTAGAAATGCTGCCTGCCTATGCAAAAAGACTAAGTTGCATAGATTTCCTTCAAATTATCCATCGCTAAAAGCACCAACTTCAAGCAGACATAAACTCTAACAGAAAGACTTGCTCAATTCAGACAGTAAATATGGAACCATAAACCAATTTACTGCTGCTGTTAGTCTTCAAAAGGTTGCCT
Source organism: Platynereis dumerilii (assembly GCA_026936325.1). Lineage (NCBI taxonomy): Eukaryota > Metazoa > Annelida > Polychaeta > Phyllodocida > Nereididae > Platynereis > Platynereis dumerilii. Next base: position 18,475,959 of record JAPTHN010000002.1, on the reverse strand, counting down.
TAATGAAATATCAAAGGTGTTTGCTATTCACTAAGCTCTTAATACAGAAAGCAGTGGTTGTGGTAAATATAAGTGTGCTAGAAAGAGTTAATTTGCTTGATGATAAATATGTGCCATATGTCGTAAATGCAAATGGCTATCTAGTATAATAGAAAATCCCAGTTACTCTTTAAAATCCAATGCTTCATTCAACAACTCATCACAAAGAATGCTTATATTAAGAAGTTGTAAAACTACTCACCTTTTCCACATCAATAGGATGAGAAGCAACAAGCTGTGCTGTGACACAAGGAGATGCCTCAAGTCCTGTTACTGACACACTTTCCAAAATCTCTTGTCTTTGCCACCTGCTGGCTCCCAGAGATCCGAGGCAACACATGGCTTTCTTTTGACCAGGGGCTGAAGAGATTTTCGATAGATCGGTCTGGTTCTAGCTGTACATCTCATCTTTCTCCAGTGACTTAATGTAAAAATTAAGCCAAAAATTGCCAAAATTCCAAATTATTTAATTCCCTGTGATGTTTTAAGCCACAGAACGATTATTTCTTAAAAATGGTCATGAAAATTAATATTTTTTGTCTCATGCTGGAAATATTTTCGTTTTCATGCCATTTAAGGGCATTATAGACCTAGCTATAAATAGCCTAAAAATAGCCATATTTGGCACCTATACCTGGCGCCACCCTATGGCAACAGCTATAACAAAACTAATTTTTAATATTGTTTTCTAAGGCCTAAAAAATCAATTTTGTGGAGGGACAATTTTGAGATAGCCCCTTATTGGGCAAAAATTGCCAAAAACTGGTTTTCCCGCCCAAATTTCAGCTTCATTTTTGGCGGGAAAACCACATTTTGCCCTTTTTTTGCCAAAAAAAGGGCTATCTCAAAATTGTCCCTGCAGATAATTGTTTTTGGAGGCCTCAGAAAACAATATTAAAAATTAGTTTTGTTTCAGCTGTTGCCATAGCGTGGCTCCAGGGGTGGGTGGCAAATATGGCTATTTATAGGCTATTTATAGGCCTATAATTGACTGAAATTGCATGAAAGCACAAATATTTCCAGCCTGAGACAAAATTATTTTTATTTTTAATGAATATTTAAAGGAAATTATTGTTTTGTGCCTTTAAAGTCCACAGAAAATTGAGTAATTCAGATTTATGATAATTTACCCAAATTTTTTACATTAACTCACTGGAGTTGATTTAAATTGTAAAACTTGCTTTGTTCCATGTTTGCTATGAGTAAAAAGGTATGTGGATTGCACGGTTTAGCTGTATTTGACGTTTTGCTGCTTTTAAGAATTCCTACCTTTTCACTTCCAGTAGGTTGGCAGTTAATTGCTTTAGTAAATCTAGTTGCTTTAAAATAATGCCAGTTGTTTTCATTGTCATTTTGAAATTATACCCTTAAGGCTTTACACCATGTAGCAAGATAAAATATACGGAATCCATTGGTTGCAGAAAAAAAACGATGAAAACAATAAGCTTGTGGTAGAAATATGTTGAACTGACGTGTATGGTGGCATCTGCCAAATTTCTATAGTGTCCTCCTGCCCATGTCTTGAAAACGAATTGTCAATCAGTCTAAATGAATCCCCTTCTCTTAGTTCAGTTTGAAGCGCCAAATAGATATTTTCCCCGATTTCTTAATTATTTTAAATAATAATCTATTTTCCCATCGAATTTTTAGCGGGGAGGGGATTGTGGTCTCCTGAAAATACTACAAGTTAGAAAGATAAATTTTCTTGTTCTGATCTGGAAGATAATTCTCTCTGAATAGTGAACCCCAAGAATAAAAATGTGAAGCCACATTAATATAATATGGCGTATTTATTCATGCTAGTGGTGGTGGGGATGTGTGCCAAGGGTAGCCTAACCTGATTGAGTGTGACAATTGGTGTCTAGAAAGACCTTGCCATCAGTAAACAGACGCTACCCCACTGTACTTCTCTACAGGATGTAAACAGAGAGGCGCTGTAACAAGACTCAGAAAGCCCCTCTATGTGTACATAATTTGATTTCCATCAGAGGCAAAGGGATTTGCCAATGCAATATCATAAAAACTCAACTGTTAAAAACAAGAAAAAAAGACACTTGATTCTTATAGCATGGGTAAAACAGGCAAAAATCATTCTGACTTGGCAATTGTGTGTCTGAATCTTATTGCAGAAAGACACCCACCAGAAATAATTCATTTCAAGACTGTCCAAAAAATGATCTTTTTTATAAAAACTTGACCAAATATTATTTATATTAAAAAAAAGAAAACTCCAAGCTAGCCCTCCTAGGCCTCCCTGGATAATTTCTGGGGGGTTTATTTTAATATCATGCAATGGTTGCCCCAAAGAAACTTTTTTTTTTATACAGTCTCGACTCTTCGCAAAGTTCTAATTCATAACATTGCACTTAGCACATCATTGTATAGAATACAACATTTTTGAAAGGAATTGTTGAAACACAGATATATTTTAGATTTTCATGCAACATTCTGGGCTCGTCCGGGATTTGAACCCGGGGCCTCTCGCACCCAAAGCGAGAATCATACCCCTAGACCAACGAGCCAGTTATTTCATTTTCAAGCATAGCAATGGATGTTTCATTCAACAAACTTATTTCTCTGTGTATCAAAATAGACCACTTCATGTATTGATTTTATATCATAAGACATGTCAATCAAATATAATCAACGAACATTGTGTTAATAGCCACTGCCAGTTGACTATCCAGTGCACGTTTAACAACATATTAATTTTACATTTTACATTTAATATTTTACCTTTGGCTGAATTATATAATGATGGTATGTACATTTTACAAACTATTTGATGGTTATGCGGTTTTTGTGCAATATCCATGCATTGCATGGTTTACTGTGAATGTTATAAATTGTGTGAGACCTCACACAGCCTTTTCTTGTGGTGTTGTCAAATTGTTTTAATCTAACCTTATACAATCATTAGGCACAGACCTATACTTCAACTTGTTTTTGAGAAATCATAAAAAGCCTACTTGCATAATAATTTGGCAGTTTGGCGCCCACCACTTTTCCTTGGCCTGGTTAAGCTTCAAACGAGAGACCCATTGGACAAGATTATGCATTATTCATAAGTTTCAGAAGTAATATCTTGTAGCAGGTAGATAATTTCTTTGTGTCCTCCAGGAATCAGGCAAATTTGCCAAAGCACTTGCCAAAGCACTTGCCAAAGCACCAAAGAGAAGTCTCTCCCTGGATTATAGCCTTTTAAAATGCTGAACTGTTTCAAATGTATTTTAGAAAACCTTTGATAAATTATGCTTTGGTTGGGTTATTCTATTTTATTTCTTTGAAATTTGGTTTCCATAATCATTGCAAAACGCTCATTACTTGAACTGGAAGAGCTTTTATTTCTGCATAGTTGTGATACATAACTGCAGGAGTAATATGTGAAGCCACATTGATATAACATGATGCATTTATTCATGCCAAGGGTGCTGGGGATGTGTGACAAGGGTAGCCTAACCTGATTGAGTCTGACAAGTGGTCTATAGAAAGCCTTTGCCACCATGCAGTAAACAGAAACAACCCACTGTACTTCTCCAGAGGATGTAAACAGAGAGAAACTGTAACAATACTCAGAAATCCACTTGATGTCTACATTAGTGAATTTCCTTCTGAGGCAAAGGGCTTTGCCAGCACAATATCATGAAAATAAATGGTTAAAAAAAGAAAAAAACACAGGTAAAACAGGCAAAAATTGTTCTAGTTTGGCAATTGCATGTCTAAATCTTTTTGCAAAAATACCCCAACCAGATATAAATCCTCAAGACTGCCCCAAATAATTGATCCATTCATCAAAACTCTTCGAGAAATATTTAGATATATAAAATTCCAAGCTAACTCTCTCTGGATGATTTCTAGTGTGTTATTTTTGTAATATCATACATGGTTGCCCCCTGAGAAACGTTTGTCATATAGTCTTGGCGAATCTTCTAATTCATAGCGAGGCACATTTAATCTTCAATAAAATATTTTTGAAAGGAGTTGCCGGGACAGATTCCTTTCAGGTTTTCGTGAAAATCTGGGCTCGTCCGGGATTTGAACCCGGGGCCTCTCGCACCCAAAGCGAGAATCATACCCCTAGACCAACGAGCCAGTCATTGCATTTTCAAGCATAGCAATGGCTGTTTCATTTAACAAACAACAAACTTATTTCTCTGTGTATCAAAATAGACTACTTCATGTATTGATTTCACATCAAAAAGATGTTAATAAAATATAATCAATGAATAGTTTGTTAATCGCCAGTCAGGCCAATGTTTAACAACATATTGACATTGTACATTTCAAATTTTATTTTGTCCAAACGTTTGACTGTTTGTCTTATGGTATAAGCCGGTTATTCACCATTGGATCGGGCATATGTGTGTGTCACATCTCAGGTGATAAATCACATATTCCCTCTCCAAGTCTCCCATGGTGCAGTTGATTTGGGTAATTTCAATGGTTTGTACCAAATATTGTAAACTGTTTCTCACAATCTTATCTTTTCTGTCCTGCCAAATTTCAAAGTATAATAAAGGTTTTCATATGATCTCAGAGAGTAATTAGGCATGTCATCATTATACAAGAAAGTCGACGCACGTGTCTAACAAATTGATCAACCTTGACATAATTCCCAAATTGACAGTTATTGCGTCGGTGTTGTAAGTTTTTGTTGTTGTCAAAAGAGTTCAACAACAAAGAAAACACAACTGAGCCAAACTGAAACATGGGAAGGCCTTGCAAATTGTTCAGTGCATTAGTCAATCAATTGATCCAATGTCAATCACAGCTTGGTCTCTCAACCATGCCCACAGCTCTTCACACCTACTTAAACTGCCAAATCACAATTTTTGTTATCATGGTTACAGCCATTTCTGATTAAAGACAAGGAAATCCTCTCAGGGGCCCGAGGTCGACTGACTTAACTGGAGCATGCAGATGTCACTGAGGGCTTCTGAATTTCTCATGAGCTTTTGAGCCTTTCCCAGCACTTTAAACAGGAATTCTGAGATGTTGAAGATGTAATGTATGCAGGTAACACTTCAAAACCTTGTCAAATACTGTGATGAACTCATGCCAGGCAGCCTAAATGTCTTCTCTAGCAATAGTGATGTGGGAAGCCTTACTAGCTGGCCTTGTTGATTTGACCAATTCTCATCTGAGGCACCTTCCATATATATTGACACATAGATCTTACCTCAATGAGAGTTGCCTGTGCAACAACCTAAAAAAATAAAATTTTAATATAACTTTTTCAGATTTCTACAAACATATTATTTAAGCTGCCCATAAAAGTTTATCCTTGATGGTGGTTGATTTAAAACCCTGCTTGTATGTGTTTCTCAAAATTTTCTCCTAGCAAATTTAAAATGACAGAACCTTTTAGTTAATTATTTTTTCAAGCAATATGCTGTTTAACATTCATATATATTTCACACTATTTGACTGTACAGGGATGAATGGGATGATGTCAGAAAGGTTAGAAGGGAGTTTTTTGCTTGAACCGGAGGTTGGATGCATTAGATCAGATGAAGGCTGTGCCAAGAAGCATCGCGTAGGTTCCTCGGGTTATTGTTGGAAAAAGGATAAAGGGAGTGTGCAAAAACAGTTTTTAACTGACACAAACTATTCTGAGAAAAATCACACAACAGAAATTAGAATGTCCACAAATGATACCATTACAGACAAGAAGGCTAAATGTAATGTGGTCTATCCCTCACTAGGAAAGGTGTGCCCAATAGTTCCACAAGGCCTGGAAATTGGCTCTTGCCACATGTCATGAATTTAAACCACAGAAATAGCATTGTATGTGCAAACAGTCCAATTCACGTTGAAGGCAAGTTAGTATATGCTCAGCATACTAATGGTTTTGAATAATACTGCTTCAGTTCAGCTTCTTTAGAACAGAAGGTATAATGCACATAAATTTGCACAGCAAACACCCAGGATTGAAGAATTGCAAATCTGATGGACAGCAACCACTGCACCACTGCAGCCTTAAAGGCCTGCCAAACATATTGCCCTTTGCGGCCACTTGAGAGTCACTTGGAGTAGTGGGGCATCCTTCTGAAGCCATTTACTTAAACTCCTTCATGTCTCCTGAGGGATTTCCAGTCAGATCACGAAACCTGCAGCAGGCGAATATGACCAGAAGGAAGCAGGACAATTAGTGTCTGGAGGGTTTGTTGTAAGACATTCACCTCATTAGATGGGATTTACATGAAAATCCTGCTTCCCTGGGGCTGCATTGGATTGCGCTTGCTCAGGACTGCAATCTTGACCTATTGCTGTCTCTTCACAACCTACATCTTGCAACATTTATGCTGTTAAGCCTTATCAGTTTTGGATGCAAGCCTAGACATGACAATATTAACTATGCCACAAGGTGTTCATTGGAGCCACCTATTTTTGATTTATAAATATAAGCCAAAATGCTTGGATGACATTTGAAACGTTTGAAATTGGGAATGGACACTTTAAGCTTCTATGCATATAAGAGAAATCATGCATGTCTCATAAGATTTCAATGGAACAGTGTAAAGCAAAGGCATCATAATTCTGGGGTCATTTGACTGCATTCATTCGTAATCCATCTTAGCTTATCTTGGCAGCCCATCTTCATTTTGTTGTAGATGAAGTAAATTATGTTTCCTATTGCTGGGGGTCCTATTTGTCTCTTGGATGTGATTAAATCTTTTCAAATCCAAGGTTTGCTCCTTGAACAGATTATGCTTGAAGTGGAAATGGTTACTGGAAATTTGTTACTTTGTTTGTTACAATGTTGTCTACATGTAATGGAAATAAAAGTCATAGGAGCAGCTGTTATTCTGGAGATAAATCCTTAGGAAACACTAATAATTTATCGTGAGGAGCATGAAGCCTCCAGTGTAGCACACGTTTCCCCAACAAACAACTGTGCCTGTTATAATTCTTCGTACAGACGTTAGATGCTAGATGGTGTGGTGAATGATGAATATTTTGCCGAGGTTATCAGTCAAGTTTTATGCAAAGCCATCAATGCTCATCATTCAAAATGAGTTAAAAGTCAGCCAGGACCCAAACTCCTTTCATATTTGGTTTTAAAAATGAGTTTATTTTTCTGGAATTAGGCTTTAGAATTATGGTTCATATGTTTTCGTACGGCATTCCATGCAGAGATATGGTACCTCAAACCTTCGTGATACACTCATTTTGTTTGAATGAGTCACATATTTAACCGACCTGGTAATTTGAGAAATGTGTGGTTTAATTTACCTATGTTTCAGAAAAGTAAAATGCCATATTTCGAGATTTAGCGTTGGTAATCAGTCACTGGTGATCAAGTGCCATCTTCACTTGTTTCTCTCTCTCTCAGAGGTAGCTAATTGATGTTACTGAGTAGATGGACTCATTACCGGGGATCCTGCGGGAGACACCTTAGCACTTGCCACCACGAAACACCTACTCAAGAAATACCAGAGGCTCGACAGTTTAGGTTCACTTATTCATTTAATACTCAATTTATAGACAGTTACATCAAGAGTCATTCAAAGAACAGAAGCTATTCAACTTGTCAATACATTAAACAACGATCTTAACGAATTACGTATACTGTTAACTAAATGCCATCTCAATCAACCATGACCTGGGGTTCCTTTGATCATACCTCTAACAACAATACCCTTACCTGACGAATCGTCACCGCGTCAGGGAGACAGGAAGCCCCCCTGCTACCTCAGCGGGAGCGGGCTCTCTTCTGGCTGGGCAAACAAGCTTGCCCCCAGAGATTGCTACTGGGGTGTTCTGCGGCTGCGCAGAAACACCAGGGTAACTGTTGCCATGGAAACATGGGGTGAGTTCTACCCCGTTGCTATCATTGATAACTCATTACACAATAATATAATATATTACATTACTTTTATACAATAATAATATAAATGACATTACAGAATTAAGGTCTTGAGGTTCATGGTGATTTGAGGAAACTTCCTACAAGAGGAAAGAATGAAGACACCTCTGAAGCTAAAAGCTCAGCGGTGACACAAGCTCCTTCAATGTCGTCGTCATGGGATGTACACAACACAAACACGTGCGCAATCATTGGGCCAAACATAATTGATCTTTTGCTTCTCGGATCCTCTCGAGGGTCTTTTTCTTGGGTCGGTCGGTAGGACAAAAAAAAACAAACTGAAATCTCAATTTTTTTTTGTCTAAAATCAGAATTTTCAAGGGTCGGTCGGTCGAAAAAAAAAAAAAAGCGAGGTTCTGCATGTTGGCAGCAAACACTTTTTTTGTGCAATTTTTATTAGGGCTGTCACAAACTCACAATTGATTGTAGATTTATCCCATAATGAATATATATATATTGATTGATTTTAAAGTGACAACATGATACTAAATATAGTATCATCATTATGCAATGTACATGACAAACAACGATAATCTAAAACAGTGAGACAAAATAATATTTGTCTGTTTGCTACTGTATTATTTGATCCCTTGGGCTCAGATTTGCCATGTGGCTGCAGTTCCCATACCATGAATGCCTTGTGCTATTACAGTCTCACTTTGATATAGATAGAAAAAGAGTGACTGTTGCACTGTGAAAATGGCAATTTGTGTGTCATCATGCTGATGATTTGTCATGATCTAACCCAATACTTTCAATGTTAATTGGATAAAAGAAGACTTACCCCGCTTGTTGGTTACAGCCAAATGGAAGGATTATGCATCTGATTTCCACTTTAAAATCAGTTATGACAAGTCAAATGGCCTTCTCTTGATCATGACTAATCAAACAGTCCATATGTATCCAATGTTGAAAGAACAGAACATGACACTTCATCGGCTATCATGAGTCACAGAGTACATTTTTCACAGTGAACTGGTCATTTTTTCTATATCAAAGTGACAGACATAGTTTGACAGAAATAGACGAAGGAAGCTGGTACTGGTAGGCCTTGACTTGTGCTAACCAGCATAGGGGCCCTTAAGCACATATATGTCGAATCATTTATATTTATTAATAACTTATGTACAGTATTATGTATTTTATGAGTTGAGATTGTTTACTACCCAGGGCTAACCAGGTTTCCCTCAGGCCTATAATACTGGTACTGCTCACTGGCAGACTGGCACTGGCATGATTCACCAATTGCAAATGTTGTACCGGGTAGTGTCATTGATGTGAAACAGTCTTCTATTTCCCTGTAAATAGTGAAACTACTGTGATAGAACATAAATGTCTAATGAGTATCCGATGTGTAGCTCTGTTGACAAAGAAATTACTGTGAAACCAGTGAAAATAGTTATGAATGCAACTATTGCTCTGAGTCTAATATGTACAATTACAGGGGGAGCCACTATGACTCTCTTTGGCTCCCATTACTGAGGTTCCACCAGGAGTTAAACTTACCTGATTTTTAGTCATTTTACAAATGAAAATGATGTTAAATTTAGAGTTAGTACACAGTATTTAGTATGAAATACCTTATTGATGAATAAAAAGTGAATTTTTGGCAAAAACCAGAGAAGAAATAATGATGCAAAAGTGACCTCAATATGGGTGAAATAACTGATGTGGGATCCACATGAGCCTGGTTGAAAGAGCAAAAGTCCTTGCACTGTTTTTTCAAGTGCCATACAGGTAAGCTTGGTGTGGTCTATCTGATGGGATTTTGCATCAGATCAGGTAAGGTCGGCGGTCGGCTAAATAAATAAATTGGTAAGTGGTTATTTTTTTTATTGGTCGGCAGAAACTCTGTTGTGTCGGCGGGTCCGAGAAGCTAAAGATCAATTATGTGTCGCCTTGTTTATTCCTGGCAAACTTAGTCAGCCAAAAGCAAATTGGTAGGTGAGCATCGCATTTTATCCAGGATTTTCATAATTGCCTTGTTGATATGTAGTCTCATCATTTTTGCTCCCTCATGGTTACTGTAAATGTATTTTTAACACTATTGGCTGAGTGTATTATTTCAAGACCTCAATTCAAGCAGAACATCAAATGTCTGCAAACAGTTTTGATATTCAGAGGCACAGATAATCTGATGAGAGGATAGGGGGTTTTGAATATGCAGATTGGTTGGTGAAGTGAAATATCAAACCAATAACTCAGCGATGACCTCTTCACGGAGATATGGTAATTTACTCAAAATGTGGACTCATGTTCTGTTGCAACCAAATCATGTGAAGGATTTTGCGAGATCAATGACGAGTTCCTGGTTAGGTAACACAAGGCTGTGGGCATGTTTTTTTTATCAGAAGTTTTAAATTGGAATTGTGATTATGTATTCTATCCTTCTGGGCAATGGATAAATTTAAGTGGAATTATACTACAGGAAAGACTACTGATTCTGATTTCTAAATTGAAATAGTCAAAACACTGAAGAAACTTGCAACAAAAATAATTATTTTGTAAATCTTCTTTCCTGCAGAATATATAGAATTTGACTCAAAGCGTCAAAGACGAGATCTGTGTAGACATGCATGTATACATTGTATAATCTGAACTGATCAAATTATGGTCTATGTTACCTGCAGAATGGAGGTTAAGAAGAACAAGACATCTTTTTCTTCTCTTCACCTTCTGTAATGCTCTTCCGTTCTTTTGAGAACAAAAGCGCGGTTCACGTGAACAATTTTGAATCTATTCAGGCAGAATGAAATTATTCTCCCTGAAAATTGCGAAGAGTCAGCCTACGCTGCTGGCTTCAATATTTTTCAGCGGTTTTGTCTTCTATAGGGCTACTTGAAAGTGTATGTTTGACAATTCATAGCAGAAGACGATCACCAAGTGTAACTGCTTTAAACAACACACTTTTATGTTATGAGACCGAAAATAATTCATAAAATCAAGAGAAAAACATCTGATTTTGTTGACATGTCTTCATGATTAATGTCGCCAAAAAAATCAGAGATGGGTCAATCTCTAAATTCCTGTCAAAGTGGATGCTCTGCATTTAATAACTAAAAATGTTATTTTTTGTCTTTAGTAATTAAATGGATTGTTAGATAAGGCTCTATAGAGAGCTACTAAATGACTGGCCAAAAATCTAGGTCATTTTTACTGATTTTATCTCATTTTTAATATTATAAAAAATTAAATGGTTCTGGAGTTGACATTGAGACATTTCAACACATGTAAAATGGATCATAATTACCATTAAATAATTGAGGTACTTAAAAGAGGATAAACTGAATGCTTTCCTTGGTATGGTGTACCTTTTAAATGAATGACCAAGGAATAAGACAGTTATTTTTACAAAAACAACTTTCTGATTTGACACAAAGTGCCGGAGTTGACATTTTATCAGATCTGAATCAAATATATATTCTTAAATGCATCAGTATTGTATTTAAAAATAATAATATGTTAAAAACACTCAAATAGCCTTGTGAAGTTGTACATTTCAATATATTGCACCAAAAAACTAGTAATTTTGGCCAATATTTGCTATACAAGCAGCATTAAGTTGATGAGGAATGGTTCTGGAGTTGACATTTGTTCTAAAGAAATTTTACTTATGTTTAAGGAATAAAATTATACCAAAATAAGTGTTACTCTGATGATATAAAATAACTATTCTGATTGTTTGATAGCAAATGTTTCTTTTAATTCATCATTATTCAAATTTTATTTATCTTGCATATTTTTTTGGGCTGAAAATTTTTTTATCCGAATTTTTTGCTGTTTAGCACTTTTCAGCATTTATTTCTAATGTTTTAAGAAGGGTTATAAGCCAATTTTGGTACAGTGATAATTTAATACATATTCTTTTGCTAATGGTATCTGAAATATATGTTTTTTTGCGGAATCATCATTTCTCCTTAACATTTTTGTCTAACCTATATCAGTCAATTGTCAACTCCGGCACCAAAAGAAATTCATACATTTAATCGAAAATGGAAGTTGAAAAATTATAAACAAATCAATAAAGTTGTAAAATACAAGTGTTTTCTCATCCCTGCCAACAAAATTTGCGAAATCTGAATTGATTATCATTGTTTAAGTATATATTTAACCCGATAATGTTAAGTCCTGCAAGATTATGCGTCAACTCCGGAATTTTTCAATTTGGTGCCGGAGTTGACAATTCTATGTAAAATAAGAAAAATTGAAGCAACTGATAGAATAAAAAGTGTTCAGTTCACAAGTTGTACTCAAAACGGACTTGGTGGCAAAAAAATTATGAAATAAAGACATATTTTCACCCTCTGGCAGTGGTTCCGGAGTTAATGCTTCACAAAAATACTCAAGATGTAGTGAAAAGTTTTTAGCAATCTGCATTTAAATGAAATAATAAAAAATAAAAAACAGGAAGACAATCTGCTGCTATAAGGATGTTAAACTGATATTGTGAAAGAATTTTTAGGTTTCATTAAATTGTATTGATACAAGGACTCCAAACACTATAAAAGTTCTGGAGTTGACATAAATTGTGCAAATGCAGTAACACACGGAAAAACTGGCGTAAATAGCTCGAAAACCATGTAATGTGATTTTTCCATCCACAGTGCAAAGGCCAGAGTTTGATGCATGCATACCAATTTTAATTTTAAATATTTTATAGAGAAAAGTGTGAGCTTTAGTCTGAGACACGTGACAACCTACAACCAGTAACATTCAAAAAAGACCAATTTTGGGGTTAAAACATGGAAAATATGCAAAAAATAATTTTTTAAAAATTAATCCAATCATAGATTTTCATGAGAATTGTTCATTTGATACTCACAGCATAGTTATTTTTTACGTATTTTTAGATTTTCATGTCATACATATCAGTAACGGTATTTTGACAATAGTTTAGAGAATGACCCAGATGCCTGTGAAATGAACATCTATTTGGTTTAGAAATTTTCTATATACTTATACATTAACACAGCCTTGTGGGTTTTTTCTTTTCTTATTGGGGTACAAAAAAAAAGGCCCAGTAGTTATTTGAGCAAATCACTTCAATGGATGCTGCAGTGATTGCTCATGTCACTGCTAAATTCCTTACAACATATCAAAAACCAGCATTTTGACCCTATAAGAAAAGGTCAAAACTCACAAGACAGTGTTTAAAATGTTTGTTTTTTTTTACTATAACAACTCTCCAGCCAACCAAGAAGAAAAGCAATTTACCAAACCAGTCCAACAACATTTTACAAGGCCAAAAGAACACCCTGTAAACCCAGCTCCTGTTACTTTGTCAGACCTTGTTCCATAAATACAACAGTACCTGTAGTAAAAACAAGTTTTCTGCCATAAAATGGCACTTTTTAAAATTCATAACAGTAGCTGTTAAAGGGGCTTAACTTAACAGGTAAAAAAGTACAGCCTGCTCCATTACTTGAAGGCTTTGCTTTTCACAGTCTATCTATATTGTTCAGATGGATATGTTTTCACTTTCCTTCTCATTCAGATATCAAACAATATCAGCGTCGATATATGATAAAGATTTAAGGCCTTTATACGAGCATTTGCATTTGTTACTTGTTATTCATTTGAGGTTATCAGTGGTCCCTAGACAGCACATCGACATTTAAAGCAATTTATTTCACCTTGAACTGATGCCTTGTTAGTTCCTCCTACCCCCTCCCACCCACACTTCAGAAGGAAGATTGATTTGACCCAAGGTTCCTATTGGCAAGTCAAGTAGTCTGGTTACATTCTATCAGAATCAGACACACTGTGCACATTAGACAAGACTTCTATCTAATGCCAACTCCCAGAGGAAACATTTTACATCACCAACTAAACACCACACAGCCGTCTTGCACAGATCGAAATAAACTTAAAAACATATGTGAATACCTTTGCATACCTTGTTACTTCTGAGTTGTTTGTCACATTATCCTGTTTTAGTTCCAAAGCAATTCAAACAGCCATTATAAAACAACTTGCCATGTCATTCTTCTTGGCAGACTTGTTCAGGTCTCCTGGGACTAGATCAGTTAATTGAAGGTCATCCCAGTTCCTTTGATGGCAAATGAGGCCAGCGTCCACCATAATGTCCATCCTGAGTGTCCAGTCAGTAGAAGTTCTGTTCTTGTGATGGAGGTTGGTTCTTGGCCCTTCGGGAATCACCTTCAATTTGCTTTGATATTTTTGTTATTTCACAAATTGAGAAGGTCCATATACTGTATGATGACGAAGCATTGGTGTTGAGAGACAACCCCATTGAATATAGACTACAGTTGCGAACAAATATACAGCTTAGAAATGTTTACACAACTGGGTTCTACTTGTATTCAGTGATGTGAGAAATTAAATTTCTTCTAATCGATTATCTTTTTTAAACTCAACAACCTTCAACATACTTCTGTTTTAAAGCTCAGGAGGCAAAAAAAGGAAAATGTCAGTACGTAGTACTTTTATCATGTTGACATTTTATATTTGTGTACTTCCTGAGCTTTGAATGCTTTACTGAATTGAAAGCAAAACCCTGTTGTGCGCAGAATTCTAGGTTGTTTGAACAATTTTTTTCTTAAACTGTATAATACTCGATATTAAAGTCCATTGGTAGAAAGCATTAAATAAATGGCTGCATGTATAAGAGAACAATTGGCCAATAAGAAGTTTGTCCCATGATGGTAGATGAGTGGATGAGGGATTGACATGAAGTAGGTGTGCAGCATGGTAGAGAAAGAAACAGTTATGATTATAAGGTTAATTGGGCTTTGGGTCCTTGTCAGGTCACGGGTGTCCAAAGAGCAACAGTGGTGTATCATTGTCGGCTGGCAGTTAAAGTGTAGAATGATTGTATATGAACGTGTGAAATGATGTAGCAATGTATAAAAGTGACAGGCTGTGATGTATCTGTGTGGGGTGTGCTGACAGGCAGTCTTTGAGTAATGGTAGATTTGTCATGGCAGACACTTGCGATCCTGGAGAGGTAAGAGAAGTTTAGTTAAAAAGGGCAATAAGAGAGGAGTGAGGAGTTGTATTGGTGTGATAAGAAGTACAGTATGGAAAAAGAAGGATAGGTGGATAATATTAGTATGTGGGATGGCTGTGGAAGATGTATACCATGCACAATGATGCAGTCAGTTTAGTTTGAATGTAGATGTGACTGACAGTTGTAGGTGCTAGCAGTAGCAACAAATTCACAGTGGTAAGCAGCCAGTCTTGTAAAGTCAGGGGGGCTGCATCAAATAATATTCTCGTATTTACAATCTAGTCTGATTGAAAGAAGAAGACAGCAATAAGTGTGATGCGAATATACAGGGAGAGACGAGGGAACGCTGACAAATGCCTGGTATCCACCAATGTTAGCAAAGTATTTGAGGCAGTACACTTGTCCTTCTTATTGGACACTATGCAAGTAAAGAGGAACATTTGCTCACTGTTTTTTTTTATATTTTCACTTCTGTCCCATCTACTGCAATAAAGTGGAAAAAACATTTTTTGCACAATAGGTGGAAATATCTAATGGTTCTGCATAACCATAGGCACAACCCTGTTTTGCAACCACAGCCATGTATATGTTCATAATTGCTGGTTTACAAAATAGCCTTCAACTCGTTCAGACCACCTTGTTATGTTAACTACCTAAAAAAAACTAAGCTGCCTCGATTTCCTTCAAATTATCCATCGCTAAAAGAAGCCACTTCATGCAGACATAAACTTTAACAGAAAGACTTGCTCAATTCAGATAGTGAATATGGAACCATAAACCAATTTACTGCTGCTGCAAGTCTTTAAAAGGTTGCCTTAATGAAATATCAAAGGTGTTTGCTATTCACTAAGTTCTACAAATAGAAAGCAGTGGTTGTGGTAAATATAAGTGTGCTAGAAAGAGTTAATTTGCTTGATGATAAATATGTGCCATGCTTTGTAAATGCAAATGACTCTCTACCATCCAGATATTACAAGTCACTCTTAAGAATCCATGTAAGAATGAATCATTCAACAACTCATAGCAAAGAATGCTTATCTCAAGAAGAAGTTGTAAAACTACTAGCCTTTTCCACATCAATACGATGAGAAGCAACAAGCTGTGCTGTGACACAAGGAGATGCCTCAAGTCCTGTTACTGTCACACTTTCCAAATCTCTTGTCTTTACCACCTGCTGGCTCACAGAGATCCAAGGCAACATATGGCTTTCTTTTGAGGAGGGGCTGAAGAGATTATATGACAGATCAGTCTGGTTCTAGCTGTACATCTCATCTTTCGATTTTGAAACATATACATAAAGATTGTGTCATAGATATTAAATAAAATTAGATATGTTCCATGTTCCATTATTTGCCATGAGCAAAAAGGCATGTGGAGTGCATGGTTTTGCTGAATTGGATGTTTTGCTGCTTTTGAAAAGTTCCATCTTTTCACTTTCAGAAGGTTGACAGTTAGTTGCTTTAGTAGTTTTTAAAGAATGCCAGATGTTTTCATAGTCATTTTGAAATTATACACTAAAGTCTCTACACCATGTAGCTAGATAAGATATACAAAATACATTGGTTGCAAAAAAAACATGAAAACAATAAGCTTTAGTAGGAATATGTTAAACTGACGTGGAAAAAAGGTATCTGCCAAATTTCTATAGTGTGCTCCTGCTCATGTCTTTAAAAATAATTGTCAATCATTCTAAATGGTTCAAGAAAAATAAGTCCCCTTTTACGAAAACTTGAATATCTCAAAGACCTCTTTTCCGATTTCTGTTGAAGTTCTCATGTTTGTATGCCTGCATAGTGACATTATGCCCATTTAATTGTAGCCCGATAGATTCATGCTAGGGCTGCATGGATGTGCGGCAAGGGTAGCCTAACCTGATTGAGTCGGACAAGTGGTGTACAGAAAGCTTTTGCCAGCAGTAAACAGGCACTACCCCACTGTACTTCTCCAGAGGATGTAAACAGAGAGGCGCTGTAACAAGAACTCAGAAAGCCCCTCTCTTTCCACATCATTCAATCTCCTTCAGAGAGGCAAAGGGATTTGCAAGCACGATATCACAAAAACTCTATGGTCAAAAAACAAGAAAAAGCTGAGTGTTGATTTTTGTGCTATGGGTAAGACAGGCAAATCTCATTCTAGTTTGGCAATTGTGTGTCTAAATTTTGTGGCAAAAAGACCTCCACTAGAAATAATTCATTTCAAGACTGCCCAAAAACAAAGATCTTTTTCATAAAAACTTGGCAACAGATTATTTATATCAAAAACAAAAGAAAACTCTAAGTTACCCCTCCCAGGCCTCCCTGGATAATTTCCGCAATATTACAGTAAAATGTGGTGAATGTACATCGTCTGATTGAATTTGCTGCGAACATCATGTTTTCAAGGGTTGCCCAAAAGAGACTTTTGTCATTATACAGTCTTGACAAACTTCTAATTCTTAACATTGCACATTATTATATACAATAAAATTTTTTTTTAAAGGAATTGTTGAGACACATATTTATTTTAGACTTTCATGCGAAAACTCTGGGCTCGTCTGGGATTTGAACCCGGGGCCTCTCGCACCCAAAGCAAGAATCATACCCCTAGACCAACGAGCCAGTTATTTCATTTTCAAGCATAGCAATGGCTGTTTCATTCAACAAACTTATTTCTCTGTGTATCAAAATAAACCACTTTATGTATTGATTTCATGTTATAAGATATATTAATCAAATAAAATCAGTGAACAGTGTGTTTTAGGCAGTTGACTATACAATATATTTACATTGTAAATATCATATTTTACCTTTGCCAAAGGCTTTGGCTAAATTATAGAACGATGGTATATACATTTTATAAAGTATTTGATGGTCGTGCAGTTTTTGTGCAATATCCGTGCATTCCATGGTTTCCTGTGAATGTCATAATTCACTCAGGAAAGACATTTGAGTGAATACTGGCCTCATTTGCCAATGAACTGGATCCAGGACAACTGGCGAAGTTGCTGTGGAATGGGTGTTTCAAATCCAAGCCAGATTTTCATTCACATAAACAGGATGCAGGAATGAAACGTGTTTTATAAGCTTTAGACCAATAAATGAACAAAAACTAATTACATATAATGGATATGAATAACTAAAGCCAAGTGCATTCTTCCATGTCGTAAATAGTGAATCAGATTTATGCAGAGGTCTGACATTCTCTAGAGCTGGTAGTAGAAATGCTTAGTAATATCTCCTGAACAAGATAAGGCATTTGAAACTTTTCAGAAGAAATCTTGAGCTACAGGCAAGATTTGGGAAGCACTGGAAGCAAAACTGACGAAATACCATAGAGAAGTGTTTCCCTGGATAATAGCCCTAGGAAGGGCTAAAGACAAGAAGTTACAAATGGATTTTAAAAACCACAGGTGACTTTGAGGGAGATGGAATTTAAAATAATTATGTAGATTGGTGTGACGGAGAAGACAAATTTGTTCCAATTGTTGCCTAAGTGGCAATCCATTGTGCACCAATAAGATGAAGATTATGATTATGAGATCAATGTTAATAACATTATGAGATCAGTTGGTAGTTCTATGGTACTTTTTCCTGAAATTGCATAGTAATTTGAGACCCCTAAAACCAGGATTTGTGGCTTAACTCTTCACTGCATCAATGGAATTTGACAAAACAGGATATTGGCTCCATGGAACATACTTCATTATAGGTGAAGAGTAAAAAATACTTCAACTTGTTTTTGAGATATCATAAAAAACCTGCTTCATAATAATTTGGCACCTGCTGCTTTTCCATGACCTGGTTTAAAAAAAGATTCAAATGAGAGACCCCTTGGACAAGATTATGCATCATTCATAAGTTTCAGAAGGCATTTCTTGCAGCAGGTATATAATTTCTTTGTGTTCTCTAGGAAGCAGACAAACTTGACAAAGCACTTGAAAAAGCACCAAAGAGAAGTGTCTCCCTGGATTATAGCCTTTTAAAAAGCTGGGCTGTTACAAATTTATTTTAGAAAACCTTAGATAAATTGTGGTTTGGCTGGGTTATTTTATTTTAATTCTTTGAAATTGCGCATCCATATCAATTGCAAAACACTAATTACTTGACCGAGAAGAGCTATCCTTTCTAAAAATTTGTAATGCAAAACTGTGGGAGTAATATGTGAAGCCACATTCATATAATATGATGCATTTATTCATGCTAGGGGGGATGGGGATGTGTGACAAGGGTAGCCTAACCTGATTGAGTCTGACGAGTGGTCTATAGAAAGCCTTTGCCGCCAGTAAACAGACACTACCCCACTGTACTTCTCTAGAGGATGTAAACAGAGAGGCGCTGTAACAAGACTCAGAAATCCCCTCTCTGTCTACATCAGTTGATTTCCTCCAGAGGCAAAGGGCTTTGCCAGCACAATATCATAAAAACTCAATGGTAAAAAAAAGAAAAAACACAGGTAAAACAGGCAAAAATCGTTCTAGTTTGGCAATTGCGTGTCTAAATCTTGTTGCAAAAATACCCCAACCAGATATAAATCCTCAAGACTGCCCCAAATGATTGATCCATTTCATCAAAACTCTTCGAGAAATATTTAGATATATAAAATTCCAAGCTAACTCTCCCTGGATAATTTATTGTGGGTTATTTTTGTAATATCATACATGTTTGCCCCCTGAAAAACGTTTGTCATGTAGTCTTGGCGAAACTTCTAATTCATAACATGCATGGCACATTTAATCTTCAATAAAATATTTTTGAAAGGAGATGCCGGGACAGATTCCTTTCAGGTTTTCGTGAAAATCTGGGCTCGTCCGGGATTTGAACCCGGGGCCTCTCGCACCCAAAGCGAGAATCATACCCCTAGACCAACGAGCCAGTCATTACATTTTCAAGCATAGTAATGGCTGATTCATTTAACAAAAAACAAACTTATTTCTCTGTGTATCAAAATAGACTACTTCATGTATTGATTTCACGTCATAAAGATGTTAATAAAATATAATCAATGAATAGTTTGTTAATCGCCAGTCAGCTCAATGTTTAACAACATATTGACATTGTACATTTCAAATTTTATTTTGTCCAAATGTTTGACTGTTTGTCTTATGGTATAAGCCGGTTATTCACCATTGGATAGGGCATATGTGTGTGTAACAACTCAGGTGATAAATCACATATTCCCTCTCCCATGGTGCAGTTGATTTTGGGTAATTTCAATGGTTTGTACCGAACATTGTAAACTGTTTCTCACAATCTTATCTTGTCTGTTCTGCCAAATTTCAAAGTATAATAAATGTCTTCATAGGATCTCAGAGAGTAATTAGGCATGTCATCATTATACAAGAAAGTCGACATGTCTAACAAATTGATCAACCTTGACATAATTCCCAAATTGACAGTTATTGCGTCGGTGTTGTAAGTTTTTGTTGTTGTCAAAAGAGTTCAACAACAAAGAAAACACAACTGAGCCAAACTGAAACATAGGAAGGCCTTGCAAATTGTTCAGTGCATTAGTCAATCAATTGATCCAATGTCAATCACAGCTTGGTCTCTCAACCATGCCCACAGCTCTTCACACCTGCTAAAACTGCCAAATCACAATTTTTGTTATCATGGTTACAGCCATTTGTGATTAAAGACAAGGAAATCCTCTCCGGGTCCGGAGGTTGACTGACTTAACTTGAGCATGCAGATTTCACTGAGGGCTTCTGAATTTCTAACGAGAATTTGAGCCTTTCCCAGCACTTTAAACAGGAATTCTAACATGTTGAAGATGTAATGCATGCAGGTAACACTTCAAAACCTTGTCAAATATTGTGATGAACTCATGCCAGGCAGCCTAAATGTTTTCTCTAGTAATAGTGATGTGGGAAGCCTTACAAGCTGGCCTTGTTGATTTTACCAATTCTCATGTGAGGCACCTTCCAAATATATTGACACATAGATCTTACCTCAATGAGAGTTGCCTGTGCAACAACCTGAAAAATACAATTTTAAGATAACTTTTCAGATCTCTACAAACACATTATTTAAACTGCCCAGAAAAGTTTGTCCTTGATGGTGGTTGATTTAAAACCCTGCTTGTATGTGTTTCTCAAAATTTTCTCCTAGCAAATTTAAACTGACAGAACCTGACCAACAACAACTTCACTAATATAAGAGAGAATTTGTGATCAACATAGAATAGAGAATCAATGTACCTTTTAGTTATTTTTTCAAACAATATGCTGTTTGGCATTCATATATATTTCACATTATTTGACTGTAGAGGGATGAATGGGATGATGTCAGAAAGGTTAGAAGGGAGTTTTTGCTTGAACCGGAGGTTGGATGCATTAGACCAGATGAAGGCTGTTCCAAGAAGCATCGCGTAGGTTCCTCAGGTTATTATTGGAAAAAGGATAAAGGGAGAGAACACTTCAAACTTTATGTGATCCCCCCCCAACGGCAAATGTGACCATTTTTTTCATATCAACTGAACCTCAAGTATGTTGTCATCCATATTGTTATGGTTATCCCTGTGTTTTCTCTGTGTCTCTTTTTCTCCCATGTTGGACATGATACAACTAGTTATTTCTTGTAGGGATATTTGTGCTTAAAAAGTAGAGACCTGACATAGACTTCTTCCAGCAATTACATCAATCAAGAAGCAAAAAAAAAGATTTCCAAAGGGCCAAGGACCTAACTAGACACGCAGGAAAGTCATTTAGCGAATACTGGTCTTATTTGCCTTTAAAAGAAGCAGAATGACCTGATTCAATAAAATGACTTAGTCCCTGGAGAACTGAGCTTGTCAATCAAGATGAATAACATAGAAAGTTTCTGTATAATGGATGTTTCTGAGACTGAATTTCATTGTCAAATTGAATATCTCCAAAGCAGGATTCAGGAATAAAACATGTTTTATCAGCTTTAGACCAATCTGCGAACAACTATTAATCATATAGAGTGGATAGAAATTACTGAAGTCAAGTAAATTCTTCCATATATCAGAAAATTTTTTCGGATCTTTGCATGTTTCTGGCATAGATCGACAAGTCTATCTAACTTTATGGTTTTTCGAGTGGGCGACAGCCCAGTGCCTTGCTCACATTCCAAGAGCCTGATGATTTGGTCTATTTCTGGCATGCTCTCCTGTCCAATACAGCATTATAGCTGGTGTAAAACTATTAATGAACAAATATCGCTTGAACAAGTTGGGATTTGAAAGGCAAAATCTTGCACTACAGGCAATATTCAGGAAGCAAATAAAGTTGAAGAAACACCAATTGAAGTGTTTTCCCAGATTACAAGTTCAAATGTTTGTTTATTCTCGGAAAGAAACAGTTTACAGAAACATTAGCCATAGGGCTATTGGCCGAAAACCACAAATTAACTTGACAGAGAACTGAGAGAAGATGGGATTTGACCCGAGGGGGGTACTTCGCGGACTTTTGCATAGGGATGCGCCACGGCGATTTTGAAAACCAAAACCATTCTAATCCGGAAACCAAAGCCAAAACCACAAACCATTGGGGTTGCAAAAACGGGTACCAAATAAATCTGAATTCCTAATAAACCAATACCATTTTAATCCTAGAAGGCCAAGAAACCTAAACCATCCTGCGGCTCCTCTATATACCCCCTTTTATAGGGAGTACCCCCCCCCGGGATTTGACATAATTCTTTGGATTGTTTTGAGGGTAGACAGTCACGCATATTTGTTAACCAATTGTTGCCTAAGTCCGAATGCCCTGTGTGCAAATACAATTTCTAACTGAAAAAAAAAGAGGATTCTGACAAAACTGCACAATAGAAAATAGAATGTCCACAAATGATACACTTACAGACAAGAAGGCTAAGCATCATGCAGTCTATCCCTTACTAGGAAAATTGTGCCAAATAGTTCCACAAGGCCTGGAAATTGGCTCTTGCCACATGCCAGGAATATAAACTACAGAAATAGCACTGTTTAAGCAAACAGTCCAATTCACATTGAAGGCAAGCTGGGAAATCCTTAGCATTCAAATGGTTTTGAATAATACTACTTCAATTCAGCTGCTTTAGAACAGAAGGTATACTGCACATAAATTTGCACATCAAACACTCAGGATTGAAGAATTGAAAATCGGATGGACAGCAACCACTGCAGCCTTAAAGGCCTGCCAAACATATCACCCTTTGAGGCTACTTGCGAGTCACTTGGAGTAGTGGGGCATCCTTCTAAAGCCATTTACTTAAACTCCTTGATGTCTCCTGAGGGATTTGCAGTCAGATCACGAAACCAGCAGCAGAAGAATATGACCAGAAGGAAGCGGCCAATTAGTGTCTGGAGGGTTTGTTGCGAGACATTCACCTCATTAGATGGGATTTACACAAAAATCCTGCTTACCTGGTGTTATGCTGTCGAGCCTCATCAGTTTTAGATGTAAGCTTAAACATGACGATGTTAACTATGCCACAAGGTGTTCCGTGCAGCCACCTATTTTGATTTATAAATATAAGCCAAAATGTTTGGATAACATTTGAAAAGTTTGAAATTGGGAAAGGACACTTTAAACTTCTATGCATATAAGAGAAATCATACATGCATGTCTAATAAGTGAACTGTGTAAAGCAAAGGCATCATAATTCTGGGGTAATTTGGCTGTATCCATTCGTCATCCATCTTGGCTCATCTAGGCAGTCCATCTTCACAGGGGCACCTCACCACAGTGTGTTATCATAATGCCCATATCAGTGTAAGCTCTTGGTAGCACATCTTTTGTGACTCTTAGATTCATTTTTTTATGCAACTGGGAGAAAATATCTGTTATGCTGCCAGCTGGGTTGCCAGCCAGCCCAAGCGTCATTCAGCACCTCCCAGCCAGCTGATATAAATAATTTTTTTCCCCAGCCAGTCACCTCAACTGTTTTCTCATTACCTGACTGCAAATTTCATCGGTTTGACGCCAATAATTGGCTCCCAGTTGACAACTTTGCCAGCTGGGAACATCCTAGCTGACAGTCTGCCAGCCAGCTGGGCGCCTGCTGCATAACAGATAATTGGTATAACAGATCATGGAGTGCCCCTGTCTTCATTTTGTTGTAGAAGAAGTAAATTATGCTGGCTGTCCTACTTGTCTCTTGGATGTGATTAAATCTTTTCAAATCTTAGGCATGCTCCTTAAACAGATTATGCTTGAAATGGTTACTGGAAATTTTTTACTTTGGTTGTTAGAATGTTGTCCATATGTAGTGGAAATAAAAAGTCATAGGAGTAGCTATTATTCTGGAGATAAGTCCCTAGGAATTATTGAGATGTGCATGAAGCCTCCAGTGTAGCACATGTGTCCCCATCAGACAACTGTGCCTGTTATAATTCTTTATTATTATTATTATCTTTATTCGCACCTCATTGGTACAATGAAAATGTAAGAAATTGGTTATTAAATTTTAATTCTAATTACAGGATAAAAAATTGATTAAGCCTACAGTGTCCTGTTTATCAAGACCGCTAGAAAATTGTCCTTCTTTAATTTGAGAAAGTTCTCTAATGACTCCCGCAACTGCCAGGTCTTCTACTGTATAGCAGCTTCTGGAGCATGCTTCAACTGTCACCTTCAGCAATTCTCCATCCAATGAGCTATATCAGAGATTAGATGCGAGTTGGTCTGGTGACTGATGAATATTTGCCAAGGTTATCAGTCAAGTTTTATGCACAGCAATCAATGCTCATCATTCAAAATGAGTTCAAAGTCAGCCAGAACCCAACCTCCTATCACATTTGGTTGTAAACATGATTTTATCTTCTGGAATAAGGCTTTAAAATTACGCTTCATATGTTTTCATACGACATTCTATGCAGAGATATGGCACCTCAAACCTTCATGATACACTCATTTTATTGGAATGGGTCACAAATTTTAACAGACCTAGTAATTGAGGAATGTGTGGTTTAATTCACCGGTGTTTCAGAAAAATAAAAAGCCAAATTTCGAGATTTAGCATTGTTAATTGCTAGTGATCAAGCTCCTTTCAGCGTCATGGGATGTACACAACATGAACACTTGCAGAATCATTGTTTAATCCTGGCAAACTTTGTCAGCCAACAGCAAATTGGTAGGTGAGCATCGCATTTTATCCAAGATTTCCATAATTGTCTTTTGATATGTAGTCTCATCATTTTTGCTCCCTCATATTAGTTATTCCTGGTTGCTGTAAATGCATTTTTAACGCTATTGGCTCAGTGTATTATTTCAAGACCTCTATTCAAGCAGAACATCAAATATCGGCAAACAGTTTTGATATTCAGAGGCACAGATAATCTGATGAGAGGATAGGGGGTTTTGAATATGCAGATTGGTTGGTGAAGTGAAATATCAAACCAATAACTCAGCGATGACCTCTTCACATAGATATGGTGACACTCAAAATGTGGACTCATGTTCTGTTTCAACCAGATCATGTGAAGGATTTTGCGAGTTTAATGACGAGTTCCTGGTTAGATAACACAAGGCTGTGGGCATGTTTTTTTTTTATCAGAAGATTTAAATTGGATTTGTGATTATGTATTCTGTCCTTCTGGGCAATGGATAAATTTAAGTGGAATTATACAAAAAGAAAGACTACTGATTCTGATTTCTAAATTGAAATAGTCAAAATACTGAAGAAACTTGCAACAAAAATGATTATTATGTAAATGTTCTTTCCTGCAGAATATATAGAATTTGCCTCAAAGCGTCAAAGACCAGATCTGTGTAGACATGCATGTATACATTGTATAATCTGAACTGATCAAATTATGGTCTATGTTACCTCCAGAATGGAGGTTAAGAAGAACAAGACATCTTTTTCTTCTCTTCACCTTCTGTAATGCTCTTCCGTTCTTTTGAGAACAAAAGCGCGATTCACGTGAACAATTTTGAATCAATTCAGGGAGAATGAAATTATTCTCCCTGAAAATTGCGAGGAGTCACCCTATGCTGCTGGCTTCAATATTTTTCAGCGGTTTTGTCTTCTCTAGGGCTACTTGAAGGTGTATGTTTGACAATTCATAGCAGAAGACGATCACGAAGTCTAAACTGCTTCAGACAACACACTTTGATGTTATGAGACCGAAAATAATTCATAAAATCAAGAGAAAAACATCTGATTTTGTTGACATGTCTTCATGATTAATGTCGCCAAAAAAATCAGAGATGCCTGTGAAATGAACATCTATTTGGTTTAGAAATTTTCTATATACTTATACATTAACACAGCCTTGTGGGTTTTTTCTTTTCTTATTGGGGTACAACAAAAAATAGGCCCAGTAGTGATTTGAGCAAATTACTTCAATGGATGCTGCAGTGATTGCTCATGTCACTGTGAAATTCCTTACAACATATCAAAAACCAGCATTTTGACCCTATAAGAAACGGTCAAAACTCACAAGACAGTGTTTAAAATAGTTTTTTTTACTATTACAACTCTCCAGCCAACCAAGAAGAAAAGGAATTTACCAAACGAGCCCAACAACATTTTACAAGGCCAAAGGAACACCCTGTAAACCAGAGCCTGTAGAAAGGAGCCCCGTCACTCATTGGTTAGCAAGGCGCCGACATTTTAACTATATGCGCCACGACGCTGCAGCGGCTGGCAGCGGAAACGTCACATCAAAACATTGAAATACATAGCAGCAGGCCCAGAGTTCCGTGTTCAGGGGCTAAAATCGCGAAAAATAAACATTTCTGAACCCGGAAAAAAATCCCTGTTAAGCAATAGGAATAGGAAAATCAACTGACATTATATTTGGTGCAGTTTTTAATGTATTTATCCTGTAAAACGTCCGTGATTACAGCGTTCCCGTCGCTGTCAACACACTGCATCCTCTGCTGAGAAACTAAATTGCCTCACTCCAGGGCCCAGCAGGCTGACTAAAACACCCAATTCTGTCATCTGGCCTGCTTGTGTCAAGGCAATTCAATTACACATGGTGATTGTGATTAAATTACTAATTACATAGGCCTCAGCATCCCTAAGTGCAATTGAGTTTGTAAACAGTGCATTGCCTAATTACTGCGAATTATTAATTATTTAGTTTAATTACACTCAAATCAAAGAGCTCAGGCCTAATTGCACACCTTTGTAGGTGAATTCATACTACTCATATATATTTATATAATATATATATATAATAAAATGTGCGATGTACGACAAAATATAGAGATAATGACATTGCAGACCTATAAAGCTATAGTATATTCAACTAGAATATTTATGAAAAAGTGCATGGGTGTTGATCATCAGGTGGGGGATATATTCATAGGGTGCATCAGCTGCCCCAATATTTCACGAATCTTTTCATAATTTGATGTCTATGTAAATTAATGCAATACATAAGCGTATTTCCCGGAAGGGGGGGGGGTCAGTGGGGCTGCATCAGGGCAAATAGCAAATCAGGGCAAATCCTGACCTGCATGGTCACATTTATTAAAATACAAAAAAAAGTCAATTTTCTCAGGAACCAATATGCAAAAACACCTGGTTTTGGACTTAGAATACAGAATATCCATATTAGATTCACGAGTATGAGTCCTTGGCCTCGCACCCCTTTGGCCTAAGATATATGTCAGAGGCCAGCCATTAAAAGTACAATTTTGCTGGAATAGTAAAGCTGATAAAGCAAGTTTATTTTGTCAGTTCAAACTTATTTTTTTTGTCAGTTTACCAAATCTAAAAGACCAATTGGCATATAAAAATTACTTACCGGTAATTACAGAATAATTTTCTATTTATCTATTCGTAGCCAAGTGCCAAGTCATTATGTGTCATCTTTTGTGATTTCTCCAAAAGCATTGAATATTCAAATTTTCCCTTTACTGAATGAGGCGAGTTGCAGGAGTTGAGGTTGGGGGGCTAATGCTGTGGTCAGTGGTCTTGTCTCAGATGCTCATTCCTCGGTCGGCTGACCTTGCCGCGACTACAACACCGAGTAATATTCACTTTAATAACACTTTGCTGTGTCTCAGTCATTTGACAAGAACACAAATTTACCCAAAAATTCCATAGAAAATGTGCATAAATAATAATTAGGGCACAACACAGTCTAAGATGAACCATCTTTCATTATTTTTCCTCAAATCATTCATAAGGGACACATTTATTCATAATTCATACTTGGAAATACGGATCTTTTCAACCCGACTTCTGTATTGACCAAAAAATTTTTTCAATAAAAAAAGGGTTTTTCTTTTTACCTTCCTCTGAAAATATTGATGCTACGGCAAAAGTTGTTATTGAGTTATGACAATTTGCCCGAAAATCGCAATTCAGCTCCATTGAAATATCGTTAAAATAAGTGATGCTCTGGAGGTGGCTGTTCTCTTTGGAAATGAAGCTGAAATTTGGTGGACATGCTCAGGACATCCAACCTAGCTCTTAATATATCACGTAGGTAGACAACAAAATCTGAAAAGGTTGGGGCGACTGAAGCATCCCAGGCTATATATATCCAGTTAATAGTTGCTTAATGCTTATATTTTAAAAATACATTTGGGATGGCCCGGATGGGATTTGGGAGTTTTTCTAACTAATTTGAAATTCAAGCTGGCTCCATACACCGCAGTAAAAAGCGCATTCTCTAAAATTAAATCTTACAATTCCTCCAAATTTACCTTACTCTCAATTCCTGACCAGGATTCAACACATGTAGCCCCTTTTGAGGTACAGCTAGAGGACCAAGAAAATTAACTCAGGTGTTGTGCTCATTTGTCGTGACAAATAACAATAAATCAGGCTCCATGTTGCACAACATTATGATTTACCGCTCGGAATTTTAAGAAACTTTTTTTTTTCGCATGCAGAACCCAAAAAATGAAAATAAACACAATTGGAGCAGATTGTCAAAAAAGCGGAAGGGTGCCACTTAAGGGCCTTGGCTGCTGCGGGAACGTCGTGTCATTCCAAATCATTAAAAGGGAAAAAATTCCTGCCACCAGAATATAATTTTGACTAATAGTACCCGGGGGACTGAAAAAGTGAACAGAAAATTGTATTTTAACCATTGATCATAAGGGAGCTCAGCTCCCCCAAGCTCCCCCTCCCCATCCCATTTCCACCACTGGTCGCTAATGCATCCTGTAGATGTGCAACAAACCAACTAGGCGACTATATTGTCTTTCTTGTTATTCACATACCATATATATATATACTATATTAAATGAAATGCATTCGTGGCAGCCTGGCAGGGTAAATTTGCTTGCCTCCTGAATTAGACATAATTTAAGAAAGTTTTACTTGGTAAGTTGGCCTGGAGCCAATAGATCATCAACCAGGGCCTCAAATTAAACATTTTCACCAACTCTAATTGAAAAATGCAAATTGGCACGGGGCCCAACTAAGGCACTGGCTATATTAATAATTTCTGAAGCAAAACAATTGGGAGGGGTATCCTTTAGTCAGACAGTGCGGACAGTGGTCTCCTGAGAAAAAGACACTTAAGATGAGGCTGTCTAAAAATTTTAAAATCCATTAAAAGAACTCATTTTGTAACACACAGTAGTTTGAACTCGGTGCAAACTACGGGTCAATTATCATCTGAGGTCGCTGATGGGGCGTAAAACACAAACTCACTCACTCACTCATCTGAGGTCAAATTATTACCATAGTCCAGGGGGAAAGAGCCTCAAATCTCACTTTACATTAGGCCCGATATTATAGGCCTACTGAAAAAAAAAATTCTGACCCAAAGTTACGAGAAAACAAAGAGTTCCTGTCCCATCCTCGAAGCTATGGAAAAGACACCATTCTCCCTAATATCTATGAGAAAGCTTTTTTAACTAATAAAGGAAGTCTTAAGCAAAAGATTGGTACCAAGTGCAGCCCTAGAAGGGCATTGAGTTGGCTGATTTCATGCCTTTCGTAACATCCGACTCAAGGAGTCAAGGTTACATAGGAATTTTTTGTCCGACTCAACTAGGCCAACCCCCATTGACTGTGTGCAGGGTTACAAATGACAATAATGCATACAAGCAGCACCATGGCCATTGATGGGAATTTATTTCTTCAAGAAACATGAGATGAAATTATTAATACTAATATAGATATATTAACAAGTTTACTTTAAAATTTATTTATTTTATTTATTTCTTCATGACCCCTAACTGCATGAGGTATATCTGAATTTACAGAGCATTAACCAAGCAGAGTGCAATCTGTGAATTAGGTAATTTATAGTCTGCTGCTGGTGAGGTCAGAGGGGTAGGTGCTTTAGGCATGCCTGCAGGTGGAACATGGGGCATGGGGCCGAGAATGACAGGTTTAGAGGAATGGGACTGCTGTTATCAATGACGTTTTGTAGAATAAAAACGGCAATAGAACATCAGAAAGGATTACTGGGGGATTATTCTATGCTCATTCCACACACAGGTATTTTTTTCCGCACTCTAAAACGTCCACCGAGACCATTTCCAGCCCCGAAAATGTGCAACTGTTGCTTTTTGCTGTGCTTTCTAGCTTGCAGTCTTGGTTACGCTCCTCCCTGCCGCTAGGTGCGCTGGTGCATCACGTATCAACATGGCCGGCCAATGAGTGACGGGGCTCCTTTCTACAGGCTCTGTGTAAACCCAGCTCCTGTTACTTTGACAGACCTTGTTCCATAAATACAACAGTACCGTAATATGGGGTGAATTGGGACAGAATTGAGGGTTTTTCTGTCGTAGCATGGTCACAAATCATCTTATAAATCAAAATTTGGTGTCTAATTATGTCCGAACTGAAGGTCCAACTATTCCTAGGAATATTAAAAGATATCTTTAATTTTCAATGATTTGTTCATGAAAACCACTGTCCCAATTCACCCCTTAGTTTGCGGTGAATCCGGACAGCCCCCTATTTCTATAAAATAATACTTCCTGCCATGTTCAGGTGATTGCTATTTGAGAATGAACATGAGAAAATATATTTGACATGGAAAATACAGAATTTGAGAAAAATCTTAACTCAATTACATATAAAATTAGCATATTTTTAAAAATATGATAAATGACAAAAAGGTATTAAAAATGTAGTTTTCTGTTAATTACACTATATATGTAGTAATTCTGAACTAAATCCAATCTCTATGATGACCAATGATATAATATTCTTTAAAAAGTCATACTAGTACATTAAAATGAAAATTAGTAGGGTTATTTTTGTTGATTCTGAAAATTTGTCATTGCCCTGGATCTGAACCTATGACCAAACATACAGAATTTCACATCTAGTCAAGTATTCTGGTCCTTTAATTTGCCAAAACTAGGTTAATAAAGTTTCCTGCAAGATTGGTGCCTCTGATATTAGTGCTTTTTGTGTTGTAGGCAAAGTTTTGACCAGTTGCTGAAAAGGCACTTTCTGCAGGCCAGATTTAAAGTGCTGCAGCCCTTCCCTGCCTGCAGTTAGAATAAAAAACCCGTCCACAATTTGCGCAACCATGTATGCCAGACATGTGCCAAAAATTATGGACCTGGGTTAAACAGAAGTAGCTGTAATATAAGAAATATAACACGTTCCTATTCTGTCCCGATTCACCCCAGTGTCCCGATTCACCCCATATTACGGTACCTTTAGTAAAACAAGTTTACTGCCATAATATGGCACTTTTTAAAATTCATAACAGTTGCTGTTAAAGGGGCTTAACTTAACAGGTAAAAAAGTACAGTTTGCTCCATTACTTGAAGGCTTTGCTTTTCACAGTCTATCTATATTGTACAGATGGATATGTTTTCATTTTCCTTCGCATTCAGATATCAAACAATATCAGCGCCGATATATGATAAAGATTTAAGCCCTTCATACAAGCATTTGCATTTGTTACTTGTTATTCATTTGAGGTTATCAGTGGTCCCTAGACAGCACATCGCCATTTAAAGCAATTGATTTCACCTTGAACTGATGCCGTGTTTGTTCCTCCTCCCCCTTCCCACCCAGACTTCAGAAGGAAGATTGACAGAGTGAAAATATTAAAGGAATAGAGATTAAATGTCATGAAAACAGTACAGAAGTTAAAATAAGTCAGTTTGTCGACGACACAACGGTTTTTCTTAGTGAAACCAGAATGATCGATGAACTACTGGAAATTATGGAAAAATTTGGAAAGTTTTCTGGGTCAAAATTAAATTTAGAAAAGTGTAAAGCTATGTCAATGAGGCCAGACATTTTAAATAAGAGATCTGACATAGATGTGGTAAAAGGACCGGAGTAGTTGTTAGGAATTTATGTTGGTAAAAATGTTAATAACGACTTGTACTGGAGTGAAAAAATTGAAAAGCTTCACAAGTTGCTAGCAGTATGGAGAATGAGGGACTTGTCCTTGCAAGGTCGAGTCTATATTTTGAAGAGTATTGGGCTTTCGTCTATTTTATATGAGATAGAAATGAAGGAAGTTAATTCCAATATAATAAACAGGATTAACTCTATTATGTACGATTTTCTCTGGGGAAAAAAGCGTCCCTTAGTGCAAAGAGAAATTACCCATTTGCCAGTAGAAAAAGGAGGAATTGGTATGTTTGATCTTGCGACAATTATTAAAGTTAAAAGGATTAGATTTGTTATACGAGTTTTGAAAGGAGAGTTAATGAGTTGGAAGATGATTCCCTTAAAATATTTTCGAAAATTAGATAAAATTTTTAATGTAGATTATTTCCTACTAAAAACTACGGATGGTAGTAGTATGATCCATCAGTTAAGTATTCCTCAATTCTACAAGGAATGCTTGTTGAACTTTCAAGAGTTTTTGCGGAAAACAGATGTTTTTAGTGAGATGAATGAAATTATATGGTGTAATAAAAGATTGAGATTTTTGGAGGAACCAATTGCATTACCTTTTTGGGCTAAGAGGGGATTTATCTCAGTTGGTGACATTATAAAACCAGAAGGAGGGATAAATGAAGAATTTACTGCACAAGGTTTGAAAAATTATCCAGGATTGTTTTTTGATATGTCTAAATTAAAATGTAGTTTACCTAGTCAATGGAAAGAACCAAACACTTTCAGTAAAAAAGAAAATGTGAATGATCTGGGCCCATCTGATTTGTTAAATTTAGAAGTTAAAATAAATGAAAAAGGAAAATGTAAACAATTGGGTATGTTAACCAGTAAAGAAATATATGATTTGTTGATGACCAGGAAACGTGTAAAAATCAAGAGTTTTCAATACTGGGAAGAAAAGTTTCCACAGCTGAATTTTCAGTGGAACAATTATTTTTCACTTAGTATTAAGAATAAAATAGTGCCTAAAAAAATTATAGATTTTAATTATAAGTCTTTCCATGGTGTTTTGAATACCGAAAGTAGATTATTATTAATGAAATTATCAAATGGAGAATGTGTTATATGTAGTGAAATCGAAAATGTGAAACATCTTTTTGTTGATTGTGATGGATTAGAAGAATATTGGAAATATGTCGAGAAAACTATCAAGTTTATTGTGCCTCCATTTGTTGTGAAAGATGTTCATAAAATGTTAGGATTAACAGAAAAGGAAATGGGAAGGAAAAAATGTTACCTATTAAGTTTTATATTGTCCCTTGCTAGATATACTATATGGAAAAGACGCAACTATGTTAAGTTTGAAAAGAAATTTGTAAATATTGAAACTGCAATGTTATGGTTCCGTTATGATTTATCGTATTACATTAAAGTGTTATTAATATGTAAAAAGGGTTTACGGTATGAAAGTCTTTTGAGGGAACTCCTTTGTGTTAGGTAAATTTAATTTAGAGTGTTAGATATAAATACTTGTTGTTTTCTTTTTTCTAATTTTATTTTAATATCTTATATTATTATTCTTTTATAATTTTATGATTTATATACTGTTATTATTTGTTTGAAATTTGTTTGGAATAAAAAAATAAAAAAAAAGAAAATAGATTACAGGTGCGAACAAAATGTTTTGATACAGCTGAGAAATCTGAATACAACTGGGTTTTACATAGATTCAGTTATGCGAAAAGTGAAATTTCTTCTAATTGATTATCTTTTTTTTTATCACAACAAACTTCAGCATATTTCTGTTTTCATTATCAAGAGGCAACAGTGGCGGATCCAGACACGATGGTCTGGGGGAGGACGGACGTGTTTCGGCATTTGCGGGTGCTATTATTAATCTTGGTGGTCTAGGGGGCCCGGGCTCCCTACGGCCCCCCTGTATCCGCCACTGGGCAAACAAATGTAAAATGGCAATACTTTTATCATGCTTACATTTTATATTTGTTTACTTCATGAGCTTAAAAAACGCACATTTACTGAAGTTTGTGGTGTTTGAGAATGATAATTGAATCAATTTTGAAAAGAATAGCCTCAAAGTGATATTTTTTCGTGCTTTACTTAATCTCGAGTAAAACCCTGATGTGTGCAGCATTCCAGGTTGTTTGAATAATTTTTTTCTGAAACTGTATAATATTAACAGTTGTTGGTGCTAGCAGTAGCAAGCAACAAATACACAGTGGTAAGCAGCCAGTCTTGTAAAGTCAGGGGGGCTGCATCACATAATATTCCTGTATTTACAATCTAGTCTGATTGAAAGAAGGAG
The DNA here is from genome assembly GCA_026936325.1 of Platynereis dumerilii. Lineage (NCBI taxonomy): Eukaryota > Metazoa > Annelida > Polychaeta > Phyllodocida > Nereididae > Platynereis > Platynereis dumerilii. The sequence goes on along the minus strand of JAPTHN010000002.1, from coordinate 18,441,592 downwards.
ACAGCAATGAGTGTGATGGGAATATACAAGGAGAGGCGAGGGGACGCTGACAAATCCCTGGTATCCACCAATGTTTGCAAAGTACTTGAGGCAGTACACCTGTCCTTCTTATTGGACAATATGCAAGTGAGGTAATACATTTGCTCACTGTTTTTTTTTATATTTTCACTTCTGTAACATCTACTGCAATAAAAATGGAACAAAAATTGTTTGCACAATAGTGGAAATATTTAATGGTTCTGCATAACCATAGGCACAACCCTGTCTTGCAAGCACAGTCATGTATAATTATGTTCATAATTGCAGGTTTACGAAATAGCCCTCAGCTTGTTTGGACCACCTTGTTATATCATTTTGTTATATATGTATATCATCAATCAGCCTAAGGTCGAGACACTTTATTTTGGCAGTAAGTTTTTAGCCAATGAAACAATCCATGATTAAGTCTGAGATTTAATTTTTGGCTTATTAGGGTGAGCACACCATGACCAAGCATGATTTGGACTAAATTGATGTCCTATGACCTCCCAGCTCCATCATGCAGGCACTTACAATGCTAAATTGCTGCTGCTCTTCAGCACATTTTGAGCTATTTTTAGCCTTCTGTTGTGACGTCATCAGCATTGTTGTCTCTATGACATCACTGAAACAATGGTGACGTCACAACAGCAGCAATAGAAGAAAATGGCTTCTTGAGCTGTGTTGACAGCAATGTTATTCCAATGGGATTACCTCAAAACTATAGCTGCAACATGCCAATACTTCCTAATGTTTATGAAACTGTTTGGTCAAGGTGTCAGGAACAGGAGGAGACAATTATTTTTGTCAAGAGTAAGGTATGTTTTTAATTATCAGCCAAAAACTTACTGCCACAAAAAAATGACTTGACTATAGAAATGCTGCCTGCCTATGCAAAAAGACTAAGTTGCATAGATTTCCTTCAAATTATCCATCGCTAAGAGCACCCACTTCAAGCAGACATAAACTCTAACAGAAAGACTTGCTCAATTCAGACAGTAAATATGGAACCATAAAGGCTTGTAGCATGGGAACGCGTACAGATTCTGGTCACCACAGGGTGGAAGATAAAGTGTCCTGTAATATTTAACGTTAAACACCATTTCAAAGGGGACCATCCCAGGCACGAACCAGAGAAATTTCAGAGCTTAATACCTCCTCTGTGATGAGAAACGTATCTACTTCCATTGTGAAGCACAATAACATGGGGCATTTTCTGCAATTCGACCCACTCATGACATGGGCTTCACTTCAGGCCTGCAATACAAAAATGCTTTTATTACCAGTGCTTGGCCTTGTGCCTATGTCTACTTCCCCAAAATTAGCAACTCTCCAAAGTAGGTTTCCATATTTGGCCAAATATGTGATGCCCGAAAATGGGACGTACGAAAAACGTGACGTATTTTGACAGAAACATTGAAAGAGCTCTTTGAAAACTTTAGCGAACGCTTGAACTTTTCAAAGTAATACCCTATTGTATGTTCCAGACAACAGTATTACAGTATACACTACCTCTTGACGTGATTCAAAACTGTTTCTATCAACTAGAAAAAGAAATAGAGGGGGACGTACGAAAAACGTGACGTATTTTTTTGTGTATCATTATTGGACGTTTTATTTAATACATTCAAAGAACCAGTTAAGTACATAGGCTCAAAATATGCCCAGGTAGTATAACTACTACCATACCATAAACAGTTGCCTTGAACCATTGGTATGTCTCTGCTGTCGCGAGTTTTGTGACATACAAGAATGTACCGTACACTCTCACACCGCATTATGGTCCACCGTTGGAAGTCCTGATGTTGTAGGTTGACCATGTTGCACAAACATTTTAATCAAACAATATATGATTAAGTTGTATTGAAAAAACTTTTATGAAGCAGCTTTATGGGTGTTGTTCGCAGCCATAAATTAAATTACCGTACTCTCTCACATTTGCGGCAGTCAAGAAAGGCTATGGTGATGGAGTGATCTCCTGAGTGGATAGGTGTACTTGTGATATAATTCTGCTGCACACAATATGGCTATCTTAAAACAACATTTAAAAAAACTTAAAAAACATTTTCTTGATGTAATCAATGAATGAATAAACAGTAAGAAATTTTGGCACCAAATATATGCAGCTGCTTCATTATTGCTTTTCCTGGTGGACTGACATGCATTTCTGTTGTATTGTGAGTGTTTCCAAGTAGCTGGTACTGCTTAGAATTATTTTCCTCTCACTTCTGTGACCCCCTTTCAGCAGCGTGTCCCTATAAAATGTTAAATTTCCCTGTTTTTTTACTCTTAAATTGCCTTGTGAGATCCACAAAACAATGGGACCCTTTACAAACTATATATCAAATTGTCCGTTGAAAAACCAGCTGTCACCTTATGCAAGTTGAAACAATTAAGAATAAATATTCAAACACATATAAGCTCTAGAAGGAAACGGAAAGTGAGTATACACGTTCCCGGGCTACAAGCCTAAACCAATTTACTGCTGCTGTAAGTCTTTAAAAGGTTGCCTTAATGAAATATCAAAGGTGTTTGCTATTCACTAAGCTCTTAATACAGAAAGCAGTGGTTGTGGTAAATATAAGTGTGCTAGAAAGAGTTAATTTGCTTGATGATAAATATGTGCCATATGTCGTAAATGCAAATGGCTATCTAGTATAATAGAAAATCCCAGTTACTCTTTAAAATCCAATGCTTCATTCAACAACTCATCACAAAGAATGCTTATATTAAGAAGTTGTAAAACTACTCACCTTTTCCACATCAGTAGGATGAGAAGCAAAAAGCTGTGGTGTGACACAAGGAGATGCCTCAAGTCCTGTTACTGTCACACTTTCCAAATCTCTTGTCTTTACCACCTGCTGGCTCCCAGAGATCCAAGGCAACATATGGCTTTCTTTTGACCAGGGGCTGAAGAGATTTTCGATAGATCGGTCTGGTTCTAGCTGTACATCTCATCTTTTGATTTAAATTGTAAAACTTGCTTTGTTCCATGTTTGCTATGAGTAAAAAGGTATGTGGATTGCACGGTTTAGCTGTATTTGACGTTTTGCTGCTTTTAAGAATTCCTACCTTTTCACTTCCAGTAGGTTGGCAGTTAATTGCTTTAGTAAATCTAGTTGCTTTAAAATAATGCCATTTGTTTTCATTGTCATTTTGAAATTATACCCTTAAGGCTTTACACCATGTAGCAAGATAAAATAAACGGAATCCATTGGTTGCAGAAAGAAAACGATGAAAACAATAAGCTTGTGGTAGAAATAAGTTGAACTGACGTGTATGGTGGCATCAGCTAAATTTCTATAGTGTCCTCCTGCCCATGTCTTGAAAACGAATTGTCAATCAGTGTAATTGAATCCCCTTCTCTTAGTTCAGTTTGAAGTGCCAAATAGATGTTTTCCCCGATTTCCTAATTATTTTAAATAATAATCTATTTTCCCTTCGAATTTTTAGCGGGGAGGGGATTGTGGTCTCCTGAAAATACAAGTTAGAAACATGAATTTTCTTGTTCTGATCTGGAAGATAATTCTCTCTGAATAGTGAACCCCAAGAATAAAAATGTGAAGCCACATTAATATAATATGGCGTATTTATTCATGCTAGTGGTGGTGGGGATGTGTGCCAAGGGTAGCCTAACCTGATTGAGTGTGACAATTGGTGTATAGAAAGACCTTGCCATCAGTAAACAGACGCTACCGCACTGTACTTCTCTAGAGGATGTGAACAGAGAGGCGCTGTAACAAGACTCAGAAAGCCCCTCTATGTGTACATAATTTGATTTCCATCAGAGGCAAAGGGATTTGCCAATGCAATATCATAAAAACTCAACTGTTAAAAAACAAGAAAAAAAAGACACTTGATTCTTATGGCATTGGTAAAACAGGCAAAAATCATTCTGACTTGGCAATTGTGTGTTCAAGTTCAAGTTCAAGTTCTTTATTGGAAAATAATTATTTAGCAAAATACATAAATTAAGTAAAATTATAAACAATATGATTTTCCTTAGTCAAGATACAAAACAAATGTATATATTGACGTATAGTTAATAATACAAATAATTTTTATGTTACATTGGTAAGAACTTCTAACAAACAAAATTATAACATATACTGAAAACAAAATAATAATAATCTTAATATACATAAAAGAAATATTTAAAAAAAAAATCAAGAAAAATAAAAAAATTATAATGATAAAATTACAAAGTTACAAAATCACTGTTGGTTATTACAAAAATCTAAATCGTTAACAAGCAGGTACTTCTTCAGGCTTTTTTTTAATAGTGGATATTGTAAAATTGTTCATTATAACGTCAGAAAGAAAATTCCACACAATGACTCCCTTATATCTCAAAAATCTTTGACAAAAACTACTTCTAAATATGGGCAAGTGTAACTTATCGCATAATCTAGTATTATGAGAATGATACTGGGAATTAGAAAGAAACATGTCATTAAAAATGTCAGGGTTATCTCCAAAGAGACTTTTTTTGTATACAGTCTCGACTCTTCGCAAAGTTCTAATTCATAACATTGCACTTAGCACATCATTGTATAGAATACAACATTTTTGAAAGGAATTGTTGAAACACAGATATATTTTAGATTTTCATGAAAAACTCTGGGCTCGTCCGGGATTTGAACCCGGGGCCTCTCGCACCCAAAGCGAGAATCATACCCCTAGACCAACGAGCCAGTTATTTCATTTTCAAGCATAGCAATGGATGTTTCATTCAACAAACTTATTTCTCTGTGTATCAAAATAGACCACTTCATGTATTGATTTTATATCATAAGACATGTTAATCAAATATAATCAATGAACATTGTGTTAATAGCCACTGCCAGTTGACTATCCAGTGCATGTTTAACAACATATTTACATTTTACATTTAATATTTTACCTTTGGCTGAATTATAAAATGATGGTATGTACATTTTACAAACTATTTGATGGTTATGAGGTTTTTGTGCAATATCCATGCATTGCATGGTTTGCTGTGAATGTTATAAATTGTGTGAGACCTCACACAGCCTTTTCTTCTGGTGTTGCCAAATTGTTTTAATCTAACCTTATAAAATCATTTGGCACAGACCTATACTTCAACTTGTTTTTGAGAAATCATAAAAAGCCTACTTGCATAATAATTTGGCAGTTTGGCGCCCACCACTTTTCCTTGGCCTGGTTAAGCTTGAAAGGAGACACCCATTGGACAAGATTATGCATTATTCATAAGTTTCAGAAGTAATATCTTGTAGCAGGTAGATAATTTCTTTGTGTCCTCCAGGAATCAGGCAAATTTGCCAAAGCACTTGCCAAAGCACCATAGAGAAGTCTCTCCCTGGATTATAGCCTTTTAAAATGCTGAACTGTTTCAAATGTATTTTAGAAAGTCTTTGATAAATTATGCTTTGGTTGGGTTATTCTATTTTAATTCTTTGAAATTTGGTTTCCATATTCATTGCAAAACGCTCATTACTTGAACTGGAAGAGCTTTTATTTCTGCATAGTTGTGATACATAACTGCAGGAGTAATATGTGAAGCCACATTGATATAACATGATGCATTTATTCATGCCAAGGGTGCTGGGGATGTGTGACAAGGGTAGCCTAACCTGATTGAGTCTGACAAGTGGTCTATAGAAAGCCTTTGCCACCAGTAAACAGAGACTACCCCACTGTACTTCTCCAGAGGATGTAAACAGAGAGGCACTGTAACAAGACTCAGAAATCCCCTTGATGTCTACATCAGTGAATTTCCTTCTGAGGCAAAGGGCTTTGCCAGCACAATATCATAAAATCAATGGTTAAAAAAAGAAAAAAAAGGGGTAAAACAGGCAAAAATTGTTCTAGTTTGGCAATTGCATGTCTAAATCTTTTTGCAAAAATACCCCAACCAGATATAAATCCTCAAGACTGCCCCAAATAATTGATCCATTCATCAAAACTCTTCGAGAAATATTTAGATATATAAAATTCCAAGCTAACTCTCCCTGGATAATTTCTGGTGTGTTATTTTTGTAATATCATGCATGGTTTCCCCCTGAGAAACGTTTGTCATGTAGTCTTGGCGAAACTTCTAATTCATAGCGAGGCACATTTAATCTTCAATAAAATATTTTTGAAAGGAGTTGCCGGGACAGATTCCGTTCAGGTTTTCGTGAAAATCTGGGCTCGTCCGGGATTTGCCCGGGGCCTCTCGCACCCAAAGCGAGAATCATACCCCTTGTAGCAGATGCTACTGTATGATACTGTTTGCTGTTTGCTAACTGATTTCATGTTTTCATACCTCATTCATTGATTCATGTCATTCACAGCTTTCACAGCTTTCACCCCTCTTCCATTTTCCTGTTTCCTCATTATTCAATTTCATTCCATCTTAAGCAAGCCAAGAGCTAACAACTGATTCTTTATATGCATACACACCAGCAAAAAGGTATTTAACTATTTCATAGTTATTCACTTCATGCCATTTTGAGAGTTATTTGTATTTCATTTTCATTTCCCATTGCTCATCTCATTGCTCATTTCTCATTATATGTATTTTGTATTTTTGCAGTGTCACGGCATTTTACGGCATTTATGGCATTTTGATGGCCTATGGAAAATAAAATGTCTGTCAACACAAAGTCTGGTGTTTGCGTCTTGAAGCCTGGCAGAGCAATCTGTCACAGTGACACTTTTTGAGGCTTCAATTTCTGCGAAAGTGCTGCGAGAGTGCTGCAACATAACTGCAACTTCAACTCTGCAAAATGTCTTTCATTGGCAACCCAGATGAAAGAACCTCCAGTACTCCACATTCCCATGCAGCTGGATTACAACCGCTTATCTCCCGTTACTTCAATTTTTCGCAAAATGTGAATCATGCGACAACTGCGACTGCGAATGCCTTTGAAGGGAGCCGGTCAAATCCACATATTGTGACGAGTGCGATGGATTCTATATCTACAGCCTCAAAGTACCGTACTGATGCGCATATGAGTGAAGCACCTTGTGAACCAGCCGAAGCAGCCGATTGCGAAAGCCCATACGGGAGACTTTTTGGAAACCGAAATTCCGCAACACGTAAACTATGGACATTACCACAGTATGGAAACTGCGGACAATACTACTGGAAGATTTCCAGTAAACTCAGGAGCAGGATGGCTCCAAAACAAAAGACAATTACCAAAAGACACTAGAATCTTTGATTCAAACCAGACCAGCTTGCAAACAGACAAAGACACTGCAGATCAGGTAAGACACCATTTTAGTACTTCTCTCAGAAAGAGTTCCAGATCTAGATTGTTAACTGAAAAGGGGCTTTTGTACAATGTTGATATGAATGTCAAAAAATTCAAATCTGCATTATCTTCTCATAACAGAAAAGAAACCAAGTACAGAGAGTTAACTGAATCCAAACAAAATGATATTTCTAAACTGTTACAAGCAAGGTCTGACCTTGAAATATGTATGAATGAAGTGTCAGAATCATTTCATAGAGTTGTTGAGCTTAGTCCTGACCACTACAGTGTACTCCAGGCTGACATTCTTATTTGTCAAGACAGGAACAGGTCCCTTTTGTTTTCCTTGACAAAATGTATACAAGACTTAGAAAGTAAGGTTTACAGTCATGTGTCAAAACAAAGTAAATCCTCAATTGGTAGCTCAGCAAGCAAAAGCCACAAGTCAAAGCGAAGTAAGCACAGTGGCAGTGCTGCAAGTTCTGATGTTAGTAGTGGTCACAGTTCTAAATCCTCTATTAAGGCTTCTGCAGCTGCAAATGCAGCTATCTTGAGAACTAAACTTAAATATCTTGATGCTGAAAATGCTCAAAAGATTAAATTGGATAAGTTACAAATGATGAGGGACCTTGAAATTGAAGAGGCTAAGCTTAGTGCTGTTCAAGAAATTGAATCCAGTCATTCCTCACAAGGTTCATATATCTCTCAAAGTAGATATTCAACTTCAGGTAACAAAGGTCAGGTCATTCATCAGCAGGTTGACAATGTTGAAACTATTTCTGAAATTTTAAATGACAAAATTGGTCAGGATGTTCATGTTAGAAATGTTTCTGATAGTGTTTGTTCACAGTTTGCTTCCTTGAGTATTGATAATGGTGTTGTTGACCAACCAGGTATTGGTGTTTCTAAAACAGACAGAGGTGTGAAAGTGGCAAGCGTCAAACAACACAACACAACATTGACTGGCAAACAACAGGATCTTAATCATTGTGCTCCTGCCTTTGTTCCTTCAAACAATGCAACAATGTCAAACAACAATCAACACCCTGATCACTCTGTTAGACAAAGAGTGACATTCAGGGATCCAGTTGATCATGCCACAACTTTGCAGAACTTTGGTCATGAAAGAAATAGCAATCTTTCTTCTTCATCAGAGCATGATAATTCAAATTTTTCTCAAAATAATTCTTGTTCAGAAATGTCTTTGTTGATACAATCCATCAACCATTTGGCTAATATTAACAGACTGCCCACACCTGTACCAGAAATTTTCAAAGGTGATCCTTTAGAATACCCAGGTTGGAAAGCTGCATTTCAAGCTCTGATTGGAGGGAGAGAGATTGCTGCTCTTGAAAAAATTCATTACCTTAAATCTTATCTTGGTGGCAAAGCAAAACAATGTGTTGAAGGTTTTTTGTTGTCCCCTTCTGTTGGATCCTATGAGGCAGCAATGGCTTTAATTGAAAGGAGGTTTGGAGATCCATTCACCATCGCAAATGCATTCAAGAGCAAGATAACAAACTGGCCGAAAATTACACACAAGGATAGCCAAGGACTTAGACAATTTGCTGACTTCCTGAGACAGTGTGAGGTGGCTTCTCACACAAACCCAAGTCTACAAGTGCTCAATGATGAAGGTCATAACCGTGCAATGCTAGACAAGCTTCCTGATGGAGTGGTTTCACGATGGGCACGTCAGGTACACAGATTCCGGGAAAATTTTCAACTTTATCCAAGTTTTGCTGAATTTGTTTCTTTTTTGGTAAAAGAAAGCGACATTGCATGTGACCCAGTTACAGGCTTCACAGCTCCTCAGGAAAAGAAGACAGTGACTACTGAGAATAGCAAGTCATTCAACACCATGGTTGCACATTTTAAATGTGTTTTTTGCAGCAGAGAAAATCACATGATTGAAAAGTGCTTCAAATTTAAGGAGAAGACCATGGAAGATAGGAAGGCTTTCATCAGAGAAAAAAGATTGTGTTATGGATGCTTAAGACCAGGTCATGTATCTCAGTCTTGTGAAGCCAGACTCAAGTGTTTGGAGTGCAATAGACAGCACCCTACTCCATTACATGGTGATGTGAAGCCTAAGCCTGGAACTTCCTCTAGTCTGAGCACAGACAACTCCTCACAATCTAATGCTAAGAAACATGCTGTTGTTCTTCAACAGAAGGATTCTGCGACACCATCAGGGACAAACAGTCATGTTTCTTTGCTAACTAATGATGGTACTTGCAGTAAAAGTACTATGATTGTGCCAGTTTGGATATCCAGCAAAGATAGTGAGGAGGAACTTCTAGTCTACGCTTTACTTGACACTCAATCAGATACATCATTTGTGTCAAAAGCTACCTTTTCCAAGTTAGGTATTTCTGCAGCTGACACTAAATTGAGGTTGTCAACCATGACATCAGAGAGACGTGTCATCCACAGCAAGAGAGTTGAAGGACTTACAGTGCGAGGATACAACAGTGATATTGAGATGCAACTCCCTACTGTGTATTTGCACGACAACATCCCTGCTTCTAGAGACAACATCCCTACTTCAGAAATGACTGACTCCTGGCCCCACTTAAAATCAATGTCTCAACACTTGTTACCAAAAGGTAATTATGACATTGGTTTGTTAATTGGATATAACTGCCCGCAGGCACTTACTCCAAGAGATGTGATTCCCGGTGAAGGTAATAGCCCTTTTGCACAAAGGACTGATCTGGGCTGGGGCATCATTGGATTGATTCGGTCTGAGAGTGAGGATGATCGCATGCATGTGTTTTCAACACAAACAACGTCACACATTGCATTGCGAACATCTGCAAATGAGATTTTGCCTGATACTTCGATAAGTCCACCCTTCTTTGGGAATTGCTATTCTCGTGATGGTTTCAAGTTTGTCGACATGACAGAAGGAATCCACAAGGCAGATGATGGACATGTTAACAATCCTTCCAAACCGGGGAAGGTCAGAGTGTTGATGAAGGACTTCATACATCTCAAATTTATGGACAAGGGACTGAAGAGTGTTGCACATGAAGAAGAGGCTATCAGTCTGATTCGCAGCAGCAAGGATATTCGTCAGGAAGATGGTCTGAAGCTCCAAGAGTTTGCCAGCAGTTCTCAGAAGGTTTCGGCATCTCTAAAAGAAGATAGGGCTGATAGTCTGAAGTCTCTGGATCTTTCCCAAGATGATCTAGCAGTTGCGAGAGCTCTCACTGTCATTTGGAACAGGGTGCCAGACGGATTTCAGTTTCCTGTGGATGGTAAGTCTGACAGTTGTCCAGACTTATTGAGCACTGTGAGCTCAATCCTCGATCCCTTAGGATTCATTTCAACATCGATTTTGAAGAGTAAGATGATTCTTCAAGCTGCCTGCCAAAAGCAATTGGATTGCTGCGATCTTCTGCTTCATTCACTTCACGTTCTCTGGGACATATGTTTGGATAGGTTGCCTGCACTCCAGGATGTTGGAATTTCTCGTTGTTTCAAGCCACCTGATGTTGGTCAAATTGTCAATAGGACGTTAGTGGCACAAGGTGAACAGCTGATGATGGCCTGTCCAATTTAAAAATTGCTTTTCCTCTTAGAAACTGACTCTGACACTGTCTAAATTGAATGTTCGTTGCAAATTAAAATCAAGTTCTATGTACTGCTTGGTCTCTGGTCTCGGGTTGATACTATTTCAAATTTTAAAATGTTCATTAATTTTAAATGCGGAACTCCTTTTTGAGATTTGTGCTGCGTGTGTGTCTTACCATTAAGCGTAAAACTATTTCATTCAGTTCATTTAAATTATGTGATCATTTGCGTAATGCGTCGGTCAAACTTATCACACTCCTTTGCTGGTTTGCCTCATTGCGTCATTGAGGAGGGAGTGTAGCAGATGCTACTGTATGATACTGTTTGCTGTTTGCTAACTGATTTCATGTTTTCATACCTCATTCATTGATTCATGTCATTCACAGCTTTCACAGCTTTCACCCCTCTTCCATTTTCCTGTTTCCTCATTATTCAATTTCATTCCATCTTAAGCAAGCCAAGAGCTAACAACTGATTCTTTATATGCATACACACCAGCAAAAAGGTATTTAGCTATTTCATAATTATTCACTTCATGCCATTTTGAGAGTTATTTGTATTTCATTTTCATTTCCCATTGCTCATCTCATTGCTCATTTCTCATTATATGTATTTTGTATTTTTGCAGTGTCACGGCATTTTACGGCATTTATGGCATTTTGATGGCCTATGGAAAATAAAATGTCTGTCAACACAAAGTCTGGTGTTTGCGTCTTGAAGCCTGGCAGAGCAATCTGTCACACCCCTAGACCAACGAGCCAGTCATTGCATTTTCAAGCATAGCAATGGCTGTTTCATTTAACAAACAACAAACTTATTTCTCTGTGTATCAAAATAGGCTACTTCATGTATTGATTTCACATCATAAAGATGTTAATAAAATGTAATCAATGAATAGTTCGTTAATCGCCAGTCAGCCCAATGTTTAACAACATATTGACATCGTACATTTCAAATTTTATTTTGTCCAAACGTTTGACTGTTTGTTTTATGGTATAAGCCGGTTATTCACCATTGGATCGGGCATATGTGTGTGTCACATCTCAGGTGATAAATCACATATTCCCTCTCCCATGGTGCAGTTGATTTTGGGTAATTTCAATGGTTTGTACCGAACATTGTAAACTGTTTCTCACAATCTTATCTTGTCTGTCCTGCCAAATTTCAAAGTATAATAAAGGTCTTCATAAGATCTCAGAGAGTAATTAGGCATGTCATCATTATACAAGAAAGTCGACGTGTCTAACAAATTGATCAACCTTGACATAATTCCCAAATTGACAGTTATTGCTTCGGTGTTGTAAGTTTTTGTTGTTGTCAAAAGAGTTCAACAACAAAGAAAACACAACTGAGCCAAACTGAAACATAGGAAGGCCTTGCAAATTGTTCAGTGCATTAGTCAATCAATTGATCCAATGTCAATCACAGCTTGGTCTCTCAACCATGCCTACAGCTCTTCACACCTGCTAAAACTGCCAAATCACAATTTTTGTTATCATGGTTACAGCCATTTTTGATTAAAGACAAGGAAAGCCTCCCAGGGTCCCGAGGTCGACTGACTTAACTGGAGCATGCAGATGTCACTGAGGGCTTCTGAATTTCTCATGAGCTTTTGAGCCTTTCCCAGCACTTTAAACAGGAATTCTGAGATGTTGAAGATGTAATGTATGCAGGTAACACTTCAAAACCTTGTCAAATATTGTGATGAACTCATGCCAGGCAGCCTAAATGTCTTCTCTAGCAATAGTGATGTGGGAAGCCTTACAAGCTGGCCTTGTTGATTTGACCAATTCTCATGTGAGGCACCTTCCAAATATATTGACACATAGATCTTACCTCAATGAGAGTTGCCTGTGCAACAACCTAAAAAAATAAAATTTTAATATAACTTTTTCAGATTTCTACAAACACATTATTTAAGCTGCCCATAAAAGTTTGTCCTTGATGGTAGTTGATTTAAAAAACTGCTTGTATGTGTTTCTCAAAATTTTCTCCTAGTAAATTTAAACTGACAGAACCTGACCAACAACAACTTCACTAATATAAGAGAGAATTTGTGATCAACATAGAATAGAGAACAAATGTACCTTTTAGTTAATTATTTTTTCAAACAATATGCTGTTTGACATTCATATATATTTCACATTATTTGACTGTAGAGGGATGAATGGGATGATGTCAGAAAGGTTAGAAGGGAGTTTTTGCTTGAACCGGAGGTTGGATGCATTAGGTCAGATGAAGGCTGGGACAAGAAGTATCGCCTAGGTTCCTCAGGTTATTGTTGGAAAAAGGATAAAGGGAGAGAACACTTTCAACTTTACGTGAACTCCCCAACAGCAAATGTGATACTTTTTTTCATATCAATGGACCCTCAAGTATGTTGCTATCCGTATTGTTACATGTATTTGTTCACCAATTGTTGCCTAAGTTGGAATACACTGTGTGCAAAAACAGTTTTTAACTGACACAAACTATTCTGACAAAAACCGCACAACAGAAAATAGAATATCCACAAATGATACACTTGCAGACAAGAAGCCTAAGCATGATGTAGTGTACCCCTCACTAGGAAAGGTGTGCCAAATAGTTCCACAAGGTCTGGAAATTGGCTCTTGCCACATGCCAGGAATATAAACTACAGAAATAGCATTGTATAAGCAAACAGTCCAATTCACATTGAAGGCAAGTTGGGATATCCTCAGCATACTAATGGTTTTGAATAATACTACTTCAATTCAGCTGCTTTAGAACAGAAGGCATACTGCACATAAATTTGCACAGCAAACACTCAGGATTGAAGAATTGAAAATCGGATGGACGGCAACCACTGCAGCCTTAAAGGCCTGCCAAACATATTGCCCTTTGCGGCCACTTGCAAGTCACTTGGAGTAGTGGGGCATCCTTCTAAAGCCATTTACTTAAACTCCTTGATGTCTCCTGGGGGATTTGCAGTCAGATCACGAAACCAGCAGCAGACAAATATGACCAGAAGGAAGCAGGACAATTAGTGTCTGGAGGGTTTGTTGTAAGACATTCACCTCATTAGATGGGATTTACATGAAAATCCTGCTTCCCTGGGGCTGCATTGGATTGCGCTTGCTCAGGACTGCAATCTTGACCTATTGCTCTTCACAACCTACATCTTGCAACATTTATGCTGTTAAGCCTTATCAGTTTTGGATGCAAGCCTAGACATGACAATATTAACTATGCCACAAGGTGTTCATTGGAGCCACCTATTTTTGATTTATAAATATAAGCCAAAATGCTTGGATGACATTTGAAACGTTTGAAATTGGGAATGGACACTTTAAGCTTCTATGCATATAAGAGAAATCATGCATGTCTCATAAGATTTCAATGGAACAGTGTAAAGCAAAGGCATCATAATTCTGGGGTCATTTGACTGCATCCATTCGTAATCCATCTTAGCTTATCTAGGCAGCCCATCTTCATTTTGTTGTAGATGAAGTAAATTATGTTTCCTATTGCTGGGGGTCCTATTTGTCTCTTGGATGTGATTAAATCTTTTCAAATCCAAGGTTTGCTCCTTGAACAGATTATGCTTGAAGTGGAAATGGTTACTGGAAATTTGTTACTTAGTTTGTTACAATGTTGTCTACATGTAATGGAAATAAAATGTTAAAGGAGTAGCTATTATTCTGGAGATAAATCCTTAGGAAACACTAATAATTTATCGTGAGGAGCATGAAGCCTCCAGTGTAGCACACGTGTCCCCAACACACAACTGTGCCTGTTATAATTCTTCGTACAGACGTTAGATGCTAGATGGTGTGGTGAATGATGAATATTTTGTCGAGGTTATCAGTCAAGTTTTATGCAAAGCCATCAATGCTCATCATTCAAAATGAGTTCAAAGTCAGCCAGGAACCAACCTCCTTTCATATTTGGTTGTAAACATGATTTTATTCTTCTGAAATTAGGCTTTAGAATTATTGTTCATATGTTTTCGTACGGCATTCCATGCAAAGATATGGCACCTCAAACCTCCATGATACATTCATTTTTATTTGAATGGGTCACATATTTTAACTGACCTAGTAATTTGAGAAATGTGCGGTTTAATTTACCTATGTTTCAGAAAAATAAAATGCCATATTTCGAGATTTACCATTGGTAATCAGTCACTGGTGATCAAGCTCCTTCAATGTCGTCGTCATGGGATGTACACAACAGAAACACTTGCGCAATCATTGGGCCACACATAATTGTTCTTTAGCTTCTCGGATCCTCTCGAGGCTCTTTTTCTTGGGTCGGTCGGTAGGACGAAAAAAAAAAACAAACTGAAATCTCAATTTTTTTGTTGTCTAAAATCAGAATTTTCAAGGGTCGGTCGGTCGAAAAAAAAAGAAAAAAAAAGCGAGGTTCAGCATGTTGGCAGCAAAAACTTTTTTTGTGCAATTTTTATTAGGGCTGTCACAAACTCACAATTCATTGTAGATTTATCTCATAATGAATATATATATTGATTTCAAAGTGACAGCATGATACTAAATATAGTATCATCATTATGAAGTGTAGGCCTACATGACAAATAACGATAATCTAAAACAGTGAGACAAAATAATATTTGTCTGTTTGCTACTGTATTATTTGATCCCTTGGACTCAGATTTGCCATGTGGCTGCAGTTCCAATACCATGAATGCCTTGTGCTATTACAGTCTCACTTTGATATAGATAGAAAAAGAGTGCCTGTTGCACTGTGAAAATGGCAATTTGTGTGTCATCATGCTGATGATTTGTCATGATCATACCCAATACTTTCAATGTTAATTGGATAAAAGAAGACTTACCCCGCTTGTTGGTTACAGCCAAATGGAAGGATTATGCATCTGATTTCCACTTTAAAATCAGTTATGACAAGTCAAATGGCCTTTTTTATTATTATTAATATTTTATTATTATTATTAGTCATATTTATAGTGCTACCATTTGCCATCACTCAGGCATTCAGGTGCACTTTACAATGCAAATGTATGTACAATTGAAGCAGAGATGACTGTCTCTGTAGATTTCTGTCCAGATGTCCTCATTCCATGTTTTCCTATACTGTTCGTAATGGTCCACTGCTCATCATTCAGGTGGAGTCTGACTGGGACATTGTTGCATACATACACCAGACAGGAGGATGGACCTCTGCCTACACAGTGGCTATCCTCCCCGGCCACAACTGTCTCCAACTCACTCCAATTTATTTCCAGGACCGGGATTCGAACCCATGTCCTCTCAGGCCAGTGGATTCAAAATCAACTGCTGTAACCATTAGATCATGACTAATCAAACAGTCCATATGTATCCAATGTTGAAAGAACAGAACATGACACTTCATCGGCTATCATGAGTCACAGAGTACATTTTTCACAGTGAACTGGTCATTTTTTCTATATCAAAGTGACAGACATAGTTTGACAGAAATAGACGAAGGAAGCTGGTACTGGTAGGCCTTGACTTGTGCTAACCAGCATAGGGGCCCTTAAGCACATATATGTCAAATCATTTATATTTATTAATAACTTATGTACAGTATATGTATTTTATGAGTTGAGATTGTTTACTACCCAGGGCTAACCAGGTTTCCCTCAGGCCTATATTACTGGTACTGCTCACTGGCAGACTGGCACTGGCATGATTCACCCCGTGCAAATGTTGTACCGGGTAGTGTCATTGATGTGAAACAGTCTTCTATTTCCCTGTAAATAGTGAAACTACTGTGATAGAACATAAATGTCTAATGAGTATCCGATGTGTAGCTCTGTTGACAAAGAAATTACTGTGAAACCAGTGAAAATAGTTATGAATGCAACTATTGCTCTGAGTCTAATATGTAGAATTATAGGGGGAGCCACTATGACTCTCATTGGCTCCCATTACTGAGGTTCCACCAGGAGTTAAACTGACCTGATTTTTAATCATTTTACAAAGGAATATGATGTTAAATTTAGAGTTAGTACGAGTATTTAGTATGAAATACCTTATTGATGAATAAAAAGTGAATTTTTGGCAAAAACCAGAGAAGAAATAATGATGCAAAAGTGACCTCAATATGGGTGAAATAACTGATGTGGGATCCACATGAGCCTGGTTGAAAGAGCAAAAGTCCTTGCACTGTTTTTTCAAGTGCCATACAGGTAAGCTTGGTGTGGTCTATCTGATGGGATTTTGCATCAGATCAGGTAAGGTCGGCGGTCGGCTAAATAAATAAATTGGTAAGTGGTTATTTTTTTTATTGGTCGGCAGAAACTCTGTTGTGTCGGCGGGTCCGAGAAGCTAAAGATCAATTATGTGTCGCCTTGTTTAATCCTGGCAAACTTTGTCAGCCAACACCAAATTGGTACGTGAGCTTCGCTTTTTATCCAGGATTTCCATAATTGTCTTTTGATATGTAGTCTCATCATTTTTGCTCCCTCATAGTTGCTGTAAATGCATTTTTAACACTATTGGCTCAGTGTATTATTTCAAGACCTCTGTTCAAGCAAAACATCAAATGTCTGCAAACAGTTTTGATATTCAGAGGCACAGATAATCTGATGAGAGGATAAGAGGTTTTGAATATGCAGATTGGTTGGTGAAGTGAAATATCAAACCAGCGATGACCTCTTCACGTAGATATGGTGACACTCAAAATGTGGACTCATGTTCAGTTTCAACCAGATCATGTGAAGGATTTTGTGATATCAATGAAAAATTCCAGGTTAGGTGTCACAAGGATGTGGGCATGTTTTTTTATCAGAAGTTTTAAATTGGATTTGTGATTATGTATTCTGTCCTTCTGGACAATGAATAAAGTTAAGTGAAATTATACAACAGGAAAGACTACTGATTCTAATTTCTAAATTGAAATAGTCAAAACACTGAAGAAACTTGCAACAAAAATAATTATTATGTAAATCTTCTTTCCTGCAGAATATATAGAATTTGACTCAAAGTGTCAAAGACGAGATCTGTGTAGACATGCATGTATACATCGTATAATCTGAACTGATCAAATTATGGTCTAGGTTACCTCCAGAATGGAGGTTAAGAAGAACAAGACATCTTTTTCTTCTCTTCACCTTCTGTAATGCTCTTCCGTTCTTTTGAGAACAAAAGCGCGATTCACGTGAACAATTTTGAATCAATTCAGGGAGAATGAAATTATTCTCCCTGAAAATTGCAAGGAGTCACCCTACGCTGCTGGCTTCAATATTTTTCAGCGGTTTTGTCTTCTATAGGGCTACTTGAAAGTGTATGTTTGACAATTCATAGCAGAAGACGATCACGAAGTCTAACTGCTTTAGACAACACACTTTGATGTTATGAGACCCAAAATAATTCATAAAATCAAGAGAAAAACATCTGCTGATTTTGTTGACATGTCTTCATGATTAATGTCGCCAAAAAAATCAGAGATGCCTGTGAAATGAACATCTATTTGGTTTAGACATGTGCTATATATTACAATACTGTACATTAACACAGCCTTGTGGGTTTTTTCTTTTCTTATTGTGGTAAAAACAAAAAAAAGGCCCAGTAGTGATTTGAGCAAATCACTTCAATGGAAGCTGATGTTATTGCTCATGTCACTGTGAAATTCCTTACAACATATCGAAAACCAGCATTTTGACCCTATAAGAAAAGGTCAAAACTCACAAGACAGTGTTTAAAATTGTTTTTTTTTACTATAACAACTCTCCAGCCAACCAAGAAGAAAAGCAATTTGCCAAACGAGTCCAACAACATTCTACAAGGCCAAAAGAACTCCCTGTAAACCCAGCTCCTGTTACTTTGACAGACCTTGTTCCATAAATACAACAGTACCTGTGGTAAAAACAAGTGTTCTGCCATAAAATGGCACTTTTTAAAATTCATAACAGTAGCTGTTAAAGGGGCTTAACTAAACAGGTAAAAAAGTACAGTCTGCTCCATTATTTGAAGGCTTTGCTTTTCACAGTCTATCTATATTGTACAGATGGATATGTTTTCATTTTCCTTCGCATTCAGATATCAAACAATATCAGCGCCGCCCGATATATGATAAAGATTTAAGCCCTTCATACAAGCATTTGCAATTTTGCATTTGTTACTTGTTATTCATTTGAGGTTATCAGTGGTCCCTAGACAGCACATCGCCATTTAAAGCAATTGATTTCACCTTGAACTGATGCCTTGTTAGTTCCTCCTCCCCCCTCCCACCCAGACTTCAGAAGGAAGATGGATTTGACTCAAGGTTCCTATTGGCAAGTCAAGTAGTCTGGTTACATTCTATCACAGGAAACATTTTACTTCACCAACTAAACACCACACAGCCATCTTGCACAGATCGAAATAAACTTAAAAACATATGTGAATACCTTTGCATACCTTGTTACTTCTGAGTTGTTTGTCACATTATCCTGTTTTAGTTCCAAAGCAATTCAAACAGCCATTATAAAACAACTTGCCATGTCATTCTTCTTGGCAGACTTGTTCAGGTCTCCTGGGACTAGGTCAGTTAATTGAAGGTCATCCCAGTTGCTTTGAAGGCAAATGAGGCCAGTGTCCACCATAATGTCCATCCTGAGTGTCCAGTCAGTCGAAGTCCTGTTCTTGTGATGGAGGTTGGTTCTTGGCCCTTCGGGAATCACCTTCAATTTGCTTTGAGGCTGCTTCAGCCTGCTTTGTAAATTCTTTATTACATTGCTCACCCTTAAAACGATATTTTTGTGATTTCACAAATTGAGAAGGTCCATATACTGTATGATGACGAAGCATTGGTGTTGAGAGGCAACCCCGTTGAAAATAGATTACAGTTGCGAACAAATATACAGCTTAGAAATTTCAACACAACTGGGTTCTACTTGTATTCAGTGATGTGAAAAATGAAATTTCTTCTAATCGATTATCTTTTTTAAACTCAACAACCTTCAGCATACTTCTGTTTTCAAGCTCAGGAGGCAAAAAAAGGAAAATGTCAGTATGTAGTACTTTTATCATGTTGACATTTTATATTTGTGTACTTCCTAAGCTTAAAAAAAAACTCAGATTTGCTGAAGTTTGTGGTGTTTGAGAATGATAATCAATTAAAGGAAAAACCTAAAAGTGTTTTGTTTTTTCCTTTACTGAATCTCAAGCAAAACCCTGTTGTGCACAGAATTCTAGGTTGTTCGAACAATTTTTTCTTAAACTGTATAATACTAGATATTAAAGCCCATTGGTAGAAAGCATTAAATATATGGCTGTATGTATAAGAGAAGAATTGGCCAATAGGAAGGTTGACCCGTGATGGTAGATGAGTGGATGAGGGATTGACATGAAGTAGGTGTGCAGCATGGTAGAGAAAGAAACAGTTATGAGAAGATGAAGGTTAACTGGGCTTTGGGTCCTTGCCAGGTCACAGGTGTCTAAAGAGCAACAGTGGTGTATCATTGTCGGCTGGCAATTGAAGTGTAGAATGACTGTATATGAACGTGTGAAATGATGTAGCAATGTATAAAAGTGACAGGCTGTGATGTATCTGTGTTGGGTGTGCTGCCAGGCAGCCTTTGAGTAAAGGTAGAGCAGACAGCATGATGCATAGTTTCGTAGTAAGTGAAGGAAAAATTAAGTGGCATGCAAGGTTGTGAATGTGGTGAAATAATATGGCGTTGGTGGCGGTTTAGAGGTTTACAAAGTCTGAATCCAGGGCATTGAAAAGAGAAAGCAGGAGCAGGAGTTCTGTGAAGTTTTTCGTGACTTTTCATGCCTGTTTGCTGACTTGTCATGGCAGACACTTGCGATCCTGGGGAGGTTAGAGAAGTTTAGTTGAAAACGGCAACAAGAGAGGAGTGAGGAGTTGTATTTGTGTGATAAGAAGTACAGTATGGAAGAAGAAGGATAGGTGGATAGTATTGGTATGTGGGATGGCTGGGGAAGATGTATACCATGCACAATGATGCAGTCAGTTTAGTTTGAATGTAGATGTGACTGACGGTGCTAGCAGTAGCAACAAATTCACAGTGGTAAGCAGCCAATCTTGTAAAGTCAGGGGGCTGCATCAACTCGTTATGTTAACTACGCAAAAAAAACTAAGTTGCCTAGATTTCCTTCAAATTATCCATCGCTAAAAGAAGCCACTTCATGCTGACATAAACTTTAACAGAAAGACTTGCTCAATTCAGACAGTGAATATGGAACCATAAACCAATTTACTGCTGCTGTAAGTCTATAAACGGTTGCCTTAATGAAATCTCCAAGGTGTTTGCTATTCACTAAGCTCTACATATAGAAAGCAGTGGTTGTGGTAAATATAAGTGTGCTAGAAAGAGTTAATTTGCTTGATGATAAATCTGTACCATGCTTCGTAAATGCAAATGAATCTCTACCATCCAGATATTCCCAGTCACTTTTAAGAATCCATGTATGAATGAATCACAAAGAACTGATTGTCAATTTTTGTGTCATTGGTAAGAAAACCAAATATTATTCAGTTTGGCAATTGTGTGTCTAAATCTTGTTGCTAAAAGAGCCCCACCAGAATTAATTCATTTCAAGACTGCCCCAAAAAATTTTCTTTTTTATTAAAACTTGGCAACAAATTATTTACATTAAGAAAAAAGAAAACTCCAAGCTACACCTCCCAGGCCTCCCTAGTTTTGTTATTTTATCATGTAATGGTTGCCCCAAAGAGACTTTTGTCATATACACTATACGGTCTTGGCAAACTTCTAATTCACAACATTGCACATTATTATATACAATAAAATTTTTTTTTAAAGGAATTGTTGGGACTCAGATTTATTTTAGACTTTCATGCGAAAACTCTGGGCTCGTCCGGGATTTGAACCCGGGGCCTCTCGCACCCAAAGCGAGAATCATACCCCTAGACCAACGAGCCAGTTGTTTCATTTTCAAGCACAGCAATGGCTGTTTCATTCAACAAACTTATTTCTCTGTGTATCAAAATAGACCACTTCATGTATTGATTTCATGTTATAAGATATATTAATCAAATAAAATCAGTGAACAGTATGTTTCAGGCAGTTGACTATACAATTGTAAATATCATATTTTACCTTGGCCAAAGGCTTTGGCTAAATTATAGAATGATGGTATATACATTTTATAAAGTATTTGAAGGTTATGCAGTTTTTGTGCAATATTCGTGCATTCCATGGTTTCCTGTGAATGTCATAATTCACTCAGGAAACACATTTGAGTTAAAACTGACCTCATTTGCCATTAAATGAACTGGATCCAGGACAACTGGCGAAGATTTTCATTCACATTGTATTCTCCTAAACAGGATCTGAGAATGAAACATATTTTATCAGCTTTAGACCAATCAATTAATGAACAAAAACTAATTACATATAATGGATATGAATAACTAAAGCCAAGTCCATTGTTCCATGTCGTAAACAGTGAATCAGATTTATGCAGAGGTCTGACATTCTCTAGAGCTGGTTGTAGAAATGCTCAGTAATATCTCCTGAACAAGATAAGGCATATGAAACTTTTCAGAAGAAATCTTGTACTACAGGCAAGATTTGGGAAGCATTGAAGGCTAAACTGATGAAACACCAAAGAGAAGCGTTTCCCTTGATAATAGCCCTAGGAAGGGCTTAAGACAAGAAGTTACAAATGGATTTTAAAAACCACAGGTGACCTTGAGGGAGATGGAATTTAAAATAATTATGTAGATTGGTGTGACGGAAAAGACAAATTTGTTCCAATTGTTGCCTAATTGGCAATCCATTGTGTACCAATAAGATGAAGATTATGATGAGATCAATGTTATTAACATTATGAGATCAGTTGGTAGTTTTATGGTTCCTCTTTCCTGAAATTGCATAGTAATTTGAGACCCCCAAAACCAGGATTTGTGGCTTAACTCTTCACGAGCCAGTCATTTAAAAAACACACAAACTTATTTCTTTGTGTATCAAAATAGCCACTTCATGTATTGATTTCACCTCATAAAGATGTTTATAAAATATAATCAATAAATAGTTTGTTATTAGCCAGTCAGCTCAATGTTTAACAACATATTGACATTGTACATTTCAGATTTTATTTTTTCCAAATTATGTATGCTTTATAGAATACTATAGATTATTATACCATTCGACACCTCTGTCATCCAATCACAAGCCTGTAGGGGAGAGTGGGGACCGATGGGCCGCTTCACAAATTATTGACCGTGGAGGCAAATATGTTTCAGATACAGGATTCATACTGTGCACCCTTTTAGCCGATGTAATTCTCTATAAAATGATATAAGATCAACATAGATCAACCTAGCAAGAAAGATGAGAAAGCAAATTTTCTGTCAAGTAAGATAGTGGCCCATCGGTCCCCAACCATGGGGACCGATGGGCCATCCCATGGGGTCCGATGGACCATGTCAATAACTTGCCAAAGGGTGGATGAAGAATTTGAAATTTGGATTCAAGATGTTTTTGTTGATCCAACTGAAGGTATAGGACAATAAGAGATCGAAAAATTATAGATATGCCCAGATTTTACACAAAACAGACTTTAATATCCAGTCCCATGCCAATACGCCACCTATAGACAATTTCAGGAAATAGTGGCCTGTGGAACCCATTTTGGGTGGCCCATCGGTCCCCAAAAGCATTCAGAATAGTTAAACCCTTTTTTTTGTGAAATATGGTTCTTGTTCCTAAAATTCAATGTGTAAATTGCAACCAATATCTAGGAAAATCGTCATAGAAAATATATTGCCTCAAGTCTACACAAATTGGAGATATAACACTTTTTCTGAATCAGTACAAAATTACTTTAGATGTTGAAAATATCATTTTGCCCACAAAACGCTTATGCTTTCACTTATCGATCAGTCATCAATATGGTGTTTATAGATGTGATAAGCAATACTAAAAATGCAAATAATATGTTTCAAAACGTTTTTGATGTGGAGTTAAGAGGATGGCCCTTCGGTCCCCATGGCCCGTCGGTCCCCATTCTCCCCTATTACAGGGTAATAATTCCTATATTCTTTATTGTCACTTATAGCCTCATGTTCGACTGTTGTCTAATCGTATAAGCCGATTACGCACCATGGGATTGGGCATATTGTATGTGTATCACAACTCAGGTGATAAATCACATACTCCCTCTCCCATGGTGCAGTTGATTTTGGGTAATTTCAATGGTTTGTACTGAACATTGTAAACTGTTTCTCACAGCCTTTTCTTGTCTGTCCTGCCAAATTGCAAAGTATAATAAGGGTTTTAATCAGATCTCAGAGAATAATTAGGCATGTTAACATTAAGCAAGAAAGTCGACAAAAGTGTCTTACAAATTGATCAACCTTGACATAATCTCCATATTGACAGTTATTGTTTTGGTGCTGTAAGTTTATTGTTGTTGTCAAAATAATTCAGCAACAGAGAAAACACAACTGAGCCAAACTGAAACATAGGAAGGCCTTGCAAATTGTTCAGTGCATTAGTCCATCAATTTATCCAATGTCAATCACAGCTTGGTCTCTCAACCATGCCCACAGCTCTTCACACCTGCTAAAACTGCCAAATCACAATTTCTGTTATCATGGTTATAGCATTTTTTGATTAAAGACAATGAAATCCGCTCTCAGGGCCATGGGGTCAACTGACTTAACTGAAGCATGCAGATGTCTTCTGAATTTCTCATGAGCTTTTGAGCCTTTCCCAGCTATTTAAACAGGAATTCTATGATGTTGAAGATGTAATTTATGCAGGTAACACTTCAAAACCTTGTCAAATATTGTGATGAACTTTTGCCAGGCGGGTTAAATGTTTTTTCTCTTATAATAGTGATGTGGGAAGCCTTGTTGATTTGACCAATTCTCATGTCAGGCAACTCCATATATATATTATTATTATCATGTTTATTTGTACTGTTGTATATTGACCCATAGATCTTATCTAAATGAGAGTTGCCTGTGTAACAACCTAAAACATTAAATTCTAAAATAATTTTGTCAGATTTCTACAAACATAATATTTAAGCTGCCCATACAAGTCTGTCCTTGATGGTGGTTGATTTAAAACCCTGCTTATGTGTTCCTCACAATTTTCTCCTAGAAAATTTAAACTGACAAAACCTGACCAACAACAACTTCACTAATATAAGTGAGAATTTATGATCTGCACAGAATGGAGAAAAAATATACTTTTTTAGTTGAATTATTTTCAAACAATATCCTGCTGGGCATTCATGTATATTTCACACTATTTGACTGCAGAGGGATGATGTCACAAATAGTCAGGCGGCATTTGTTAAAATTGCAAGGCTACTTTAGACAACCTGCCAACTCTAGTTTTTCACTTGAACTTTGTGGTTCACACTATAATAAAGGGAATCCAACTTGTTGTCAACATCACACATTGATTTTTAATTATTTTGTAATCAAATCAAATTACGCTAATTAATTAGCATAAAATCGCAATTTGATACAGCTTTGTGTCAATATGTGCATCATAATGCATGTAATATTATTAATTTTTCTTGATGAATGATCTAATCAATAAGGTGCCAGTCTGGTGGATAACTATAGATGTCATAATTATTATAATATAAGTGAAATTTTTACTTTAATGACCAATTTGGTGTCATAAATCACAAATTTGTTTGGAGTGTCGAGGTTAATCAAAACCACAAGCACTGGAATTTCTCTGGTACTTCTACAGACTATGAAATATCAAATAGTTAAAAGAATTGATAATTTGTATCATCAGTGATTTATGCACATATCTTAATTTGCTTCCATGCTCAATTGCTCGTGACCAATACCCAGGGAAGAGTTGCTGGGATTCCAATCTCAGTGTCACAATTGGATAGTTTCACGTTTGACTTCAAATTGTTCTTATCCAAAGTTCTTCATTTTCATCTATTGGGAAGGGGTAGTAAATAGTGATGGCAAAATTAATTCCTTTGAGCAATATCCATAATGAGAGGAAGTTACTGGATATATTGTGGAATTAATAGTCGAATATAATAGTGAGGGTGGTTGCAGCATGAGCGGCCAAACCCTCAAATACCTGGTCTGCCATTAGTTTTTCTATTCTGGTAGATACATACATGGAGTTATTTGAATTGATATGTTGGTATTAAGTTATGTATCAAATTAGTCATAAGGAGTGAAGGTGGTGGCAGCATGAGCGGCCCAGCCTTCAAAATTTATGCGGATTTTACCGGTTATCTTATTGCCATAACTGAGTGATATATTGAATAATATGTGGAGTATATATTCATAGATGGTTGAGGGTGGTGGCAGCATGAGCGGCCAAACCCTCAAGAAGAAAACCGTTCATCAGCACGACTGCCGCAATAACAAGGATTGTAAATATGTACATATGTATATTAGACTGGGATGCACATATGTATATTGGACTGCACCACCTCGCCAGCACTACAGATCGGACTGATAGTGATCTGAACATAGAGGCTTTCAAGCCTGTGTTCAGTACTGACATTACATTACATTACATGAAAACAATACTAATTGTATCTTAGCATTCTTAGGTGCAACAAGAAAGTTAGGTACCCATGTCTCCTACCACCAAACTTCATATGGTGATTGAAAATCTTCTGTGATTAGTTGTCATGATCTTCAGATTGGTAGTCTAAAGATTTAAATGAGGAAAGGAAAGTTAATTTTGTGCTACTGAACTCTTGAACTGGTGAAGTTCCTCAGATCTTGCTTAGAGCCACCTTCCAAAGATATTTGGAATAGCATTAAGCAAGCTTTTTGCTGATTGTATTTGTTTTTTAGTATTTGCTTTTTAGAAATTACTGGTGATCGCAGAATTTGCAGCGGTCAAAATTCCGTCCAATTGGAAAAAATGCTGCCTCAATCACACACACTGTGAATGAGTATTCACAACAGGAGCATTTTGAAGAGAATAGGTCGATTGTCCTCAGAAATGGAAGTTTTATGGCATGTTATAGTGTGACTAACTTATTTTTCTAAGAGTTCAACCAGCTTTTCTCTACCATCAAAGGCAAGTTTAGCTAACAGTAACATTACCTCCAAAGTCTGATGTCTGCTGCTGAAAACTGGCTCGAACGCATTGTACATTGCTTGCATGTTACAACTACAAAGCATGGATCCTCAAGCCTGGAAAAGTTTGGATGACGGCAACAATGATATTTTGTCATTTCATAAAATGACATTTTATTTACAGCCAGATCTGAATCAATAGCACAAGATGGTGAATACGGCTATCTTGGACTCGCAGTCAGTGACAATGCTCTTGAAAAGTATATTTCTCCACTGCACTCTACCTTTCCAGGGTTGTACAAGATTACAAAGATAATTCTTGAGTTGAACCAAGAAAGGCATGTTCACTTCATCATGAGTGATGGAATGGAAGGAAGGAGCAAGATGACCCTGAATGTTACCAAAATTGTCTAAATCCTCACTAAGTAGAATAATCCCTCAAGCAAGACCTATGTTATACATTTAATGCAATGACCTAAGTTGCTGTAACAACAAGTCACAAGTGCAGTGTGATATTGGGAACGGTTGGCACTTGACAGATATTGCAAACATTTATTTCTATGAGAATGGTCAAATTCTTTGAACTTTGACAATTCACAAAGCACGTAAATGGCCCACAGGAAACCACCAGGTGAGAGAGACAATTCACTTCCGGGTAAGCTGTTGTGGCTAACTGTCAACCAGAGTTTACCTGATTATATATGGCCTAAAAGACCAGGAACCTCATCTTCCGCCACAGAACCAAAGGTGGAACCTAACCCCCTGCACAGGACTACCCTTTTATTTGGAAGACACATCTGATTATAAATTTATAATGTATCAGGAGTGAGTGAGTTTGAGTTTGTGTTTTACGCCCCATCAGCACCAGTGTGGGCTATTTAGAGGCAAACATATAATGTATCAGGAACCTCATCTTCCACCACAGCTTCTGGTCAAGAGATGGGTATCAGTTGAATGAATGCTACCATTGGCGAGTTGTTGTACCAACTGGTCATCTTAAAAGTATTTGATATCATGCATCAGTATCCAGATACAACTCTTTGTGTGTTCTCAGCGAATGCTGGGTTCAATCTCTTGATAGCTTTTCATGTATAACCACATCTTCCTATAATTAGACAACCTTGGTTAGGAGTAAAGTTGGGTGATTATGCATACAAGACACCTATAGATACCTGAATTGGTATGGAGAAAACAGAGCTGATGATATGATAGTGTTTTTAAAATAAATAATGTGAAAATACTGGCTCATTTTATTAATAGGCATTCTGCAAGCAGATGACACACAACATCTATGATCCATATTTTGGAGTCACAAGCAATGAGACAGAAATTAGACAAAAAGGAAAAGGAGGGAAAACAACTGCCCCTCCTAGTATACAGTGCACTGATTCCCCATACGTGTACATTTTCAGCATACTAGAATACATGTCGGCGATAGTCCGCATCTTCTACCATCTGCTGATTAGTGATTACTACTGGTTTGTTAGTTTACAAGTTCTTAAAAGAATCTTTTACTGCCACCCACCCACAATCGCTCATCACCGTGACATCAGAGCATCTTGTCTGGTGACCCAGACAGGCACAAGACTTGCTTTTACAACCCAGGATCATCTTTAAATCATTATGCCAAAAAAGAAGCTTAGAATGGAGGTACACCCGTACGCCAACCTGTACATGTTATAGGAAGAATCCCCAGGACAGACCATCACACGCAACCTCAGTCCTGAATGTATGCATCCAAACAAGAGATTTGCTTCTTTTCAGTGTCACAATAATCAAAGGTGGTGTCTAAGGTTAATTTGACCTTTAAAGTCTTGAAATAGTTTTCAACTGGTATCTCGAAAAAACCCAGAGGGTTCAACCAGATACAAGCTTCTGTAAAAGGTTGTGTAATATGGATGGATTAATTAATTAATTAGACCCTCTGACAGGGACAACTGCCTTTCCAAACAGGTGCTCTGTCCATGTTACACTCGTTCTTTATTAACTCGGTCTCTATTTCTATGATCTGTTCATGTGATACATCAAATTAGGGGTAAAACCCCACATCAGTCACCATTTTGACCACCTTGACACAAACCCTTGAACACAATTGCTTTATTTTAAACAGTGTATAGGTTATAGATACAGCAACCAGTTGGTTATTGAGTGAATCCAGATTCATAATGTCAGATGTCGAAACTGTTTTGACAAGCTTTGTTATTTTTTTTCATATTGTCATGATTCTTCAACAGAGGGGTCATAAATCACCTCCAATCCCCCTGAAACCATCATTTTTGGATTCCTTGACCTGAAATACCCCTAATTTGATGTATCGCCTGAACAAATAAGAGAAATAGTGACCGAGTTAACAAAGAACGAGTGTATGGCGGCCATCTTGGACGCCATCTTGAATAACATGGATTGAGCGGCCAATTTGAAAGGTTGTGGACCTGAAGGATGTTCCTGAGGGTCTAAGCATCCAATCCATATGCTACAACCTTTCACAGCAGTTAATGAGTGGTCGTCCAAAAAATTGGCGTCCGGCCCCCGAGGTATTTTTTAGCTTTTTTGATGCGAAACTTCATAATGTAAAAAAATAATTAATAAAGCCAATGTAGACATGACAACAAGCTTAGATTTATTCCTTGGAATGTTAATGAAGATATAGCAGTGAGAAATCAAAGTTGGCAAGCACTCCAAAGTAGATTACATATGCCGCCTGACTAAAAGGTTAAAAGGGAGTTTTTGCTCGAAGCGGAGGTTGGATGCATTAGGTCAGATGAAGGCTGGGACAAGAAGTATCGCCTAGGTTCCTCAGGTTATTGTTGGAAAAAGGATAAAGGGAGAGAACACTTCCAACTTTATGTGATCCCCCCAACAGCAAATGTGATAATTTTTTTCATATCAACTGAACCTCAAGTATGTTGCTATCCATACTGTTATGGTTATCCCTGTGTTTTCTCTGTGTCTCTTTTTTCTCCCATATTGGACATGAAGCAACTAGTAATTTTTTGTAGGGATATTTGTGCTTAAAAAGTAGAGACCTGACAAAGACGTCTTCCAGCAATTACATCAATCAAGAAACAAATCGAAAAAATGATTTCCGGAGGGCCAAGGACCAAACAAGACATGCAGGAAAGACATTTGAGTGAATACTGGCCTCATTTGCCTCTAAAAGAAGCGGAATGACCTGATTCAATTAAATGACTTAGTCCCTGGAGAACTGAGCTTGTCAATCAAGATGAATAACATAGTAAGTTTCTGTATAATGGATGTTTCTGAGTCTGAATTTCATTGTCAAATTGAATATCTCCAAAGCAGGATTCAGGAATAAAACATGTTTTATCAGCTTTAGACCAATCTGCGAACAAAAATCAATTATAGAGATGATATAAATTACTAAAGTTTATTCTTTCCATATCAGGAAAAATTATCAGATCTTTGCATATTTTCGGCATGCTCTCCTGTCCAATATAGCTGGTGTAAAACTATTAATGAACAAATATCGCTTGAACAAGTTGGGATTTGAAAGGCAAAATCTTGCACTACAGGCAATATTCAGGAAGCAAATAAAGTTGAAGAAACACCAATTGAAGTGTTTTCCCAGATTACATGCAGCCCTAAGCAGAGCTCAAGACAAGAACCTAAAAATGGATTCTAGAAAACCACAAATGAATTTGACAGAGAACTGGGAGAAGACGGGATTTGACATAATTCTTTTGATTGCTTTGAAGATTGACAGTCACATGTATTGGTTCACCAATTGATGCCTAAGTCAGAATAGACTGTGTGCAAAATACATTTTTTAACCAACACAAAATATTCTGACAAAAACTGCACAACAGAAAATAGAATGTCCACAAATGATACACTTACAGACAAGAAGGCTAAGCATCATGTAGTCTACCCCTCACTAGGAAAATTGTGCCAAATAGTTCCACAAGGCCTGGAAATTGGCTCTTGCCACATGTCATGAATATAAACCACAGAAATAGCATTGTATAAGCAAACAGTCCAATTCACGTTGAAGGCAAGCTGGGATATGCTCAGCATACTAATGGTTTTGAATAATACTACTTCAATTCAGCTGCTTTAGAACAGAAGGTATACTGCACATAAATTTGCACAGAAAAAACACTCAGGATTGAAGAATTGAAAATCTGATGGACAGCAACCACTGCAGCCTTAAAGGCCTGCCAAACATATTGCCCTTTGCGGCCACTTGCAAGTCACTTGGAGTAGTGGGGCATCCTTCTAAAGCCATTTACTTAAACTCCTTGATGTCTCCTGGGGGATTTGCAGTCAGATCACGAAACCAGCAGCAGAAGAATATGACCAGAAGGAAGCAGCCCAATTAGTGTCTGGAGGGTTTGTTGCAAGACATTCACCTCATTAGATGGGATTTACATGAAAATCCTACTTCCCTGGGGCTGCATTGGATTGCGCTTGCTCAGGACTGCAGTCTTGACCTATGGCTGTGTCTTCACAACCTACATCTTGCAACATTTATCATAATTCTGGGGTCATTTGGCTGAATCCTTTCGTAATCCATCTTAGCTTATCTAGACAGTCCATCTTCATTTTGTTGTAGATGAAGTAAATTATGTTTCCTATTGTTGGGGGTCGTATTTGTCTCTTGGATGTGATTAAATCTTATCAAATCTAAGGTTTGCTCCTTGAAAAGATTATGCTTGAAACGGAAATGGTTACTGGAAATTTGTTACTTTGTTTGTTACAAAGTTGTCTACATAGTGGAAATAAAGAGTCATAGAAGTAGCTATTATTCTGGAGATAAGTCCCTAGGAAAGACTAATAATTTATTGAGAGGTACTTGAAGCCTCCAGTGCGGCACATGTGTCCCCATCACACAACTGTGCCTGTTATAATTCTTTATATCAGAGATTAGATGCGAGATGGTCTGGTGAATGATGAATATTTTGCCAAGGTTATCAGTAAAGTTTTATGCACAGCCATCAATGCTCATCATTCAAAATGAGTTCAAAGTCAGCCAGGACCCAACCTCCTTTCATATTTGGTTGTAAACATGATTTTATTCTATTGGAATTAGGCATCTGCCCCACCAGCACCATAGGAACTGACGCCACTGACGACCTCTATTCAAGCAGAACATCAAATATCTGTAAACAGTTTTGATATTCAGAGGCACAGATAATCTGATGAGAGGATAAGAGGTTTTGAATATGCAGATTGGTTTGTGAAGTGAAATATCAAACCAATAACTCAGTGATGAGCTCTTCACGTAGATATGGTGACACTCAAAATGTTGACTCACGTTCTGTTGCAACCAAATCATGTGAAGGATTTTGTGATATCAATGACAAATTCCAGGTTAGGTGTCACAAGGATGTGGGCATGTCTTTTTATCAGAAGTTTTAGATTGGATTTGTGATTTTGTATTCTGTCCTTCTGGGCAATAGGTGCATTTGAGTGGAATTATACAACATGTAAGATTAATTATTGATTATGGTTTCCAAAATAGAACTAGTCAATCTAATCATTGGAGAAACTTGCAAAAAAAATAATATTATGCACGTCTTTTTTACTGTGGAATATATTGAATTTGCCTCGAAGACGAGATCTGTGTAGACATACATTGTATAATCTGAAGTGATCAAAATTATGGTCTATGGTACCTCCAGAATGGAGGTTAAGAAGAACAAGACATCTTCTTCTTCTTCTCTTCTTCCTCTGTAATTGTGGGTTTTGATCTTTTCTTATTGGGGTACAAACCAAAAATAGTAGTGATTTGAGCAAATCACTCCTATGCATGCTGCAGTGATTTGCTCATTTCACCGTCAAATTCCTCACAAAATGTAAAAAACCAGTGTTTTGACCATATAAGCAAAGGTCAAAACTCACAAGATATGTACAACTTTACCTGGAGTAGAAACGACAGTTTTCTGCCATAAAATGAAACTTTTTAAATTCATTACTGTAGCTGTTAAAGAGGCTTAACAGGTTTTAAAATACAGTCTGCTGCATCACTTGATGACTTTGCTTTTCACAGTCTATCTAAACAGTTCAACAAAAATAAGTCCCATTTTAAATAAACTTTTTAAAATATCTTAAAGATCCCTACTCCGATTTTTATGAAAATTGGTTGAATTATAGGCCTGTATATCGATCCTCAACGTGTATATTTGTAGCTTAGTAGCATTATTCCTATATATATCTGAGCAAGCAGCCTTCGATTGAGCCTACCCCTCTTAAAAATCTGTGGCTTTTCCAGTGGATATGAACAATTTCACCATGCGTGGGAGCCACCAGCTTGGGCGCACTTCATCGAGAGACTGAAGTAAATTGTTGCTCAATACTAAGCAGACAATTCAGGACTTCTGTTGTGAAATTTTCACAGTTTAGGTTCGTTGAGGGAGATTAGAAATAATTTAAGTTGAGCTTGAGCACCTTTTTAATTTTTTTGTTTTTTGCAAAACTTCAAATGTTTGAAAAGAGGGGTACATGCACTAAGGGTTTGCTGGCTTTGTTACTTGTTATTCATTTGTGGTTATCAGTGGAACCTAGACAGCACCATTGCCATTTAAAGCAATTGGTTTCACCTTGAACTGATGCCTTGTTAGTTCCTCCTCCCCGCCTCCCACCCAGACTTCAAAAGGAAGATTGATTTGACCCAAGGTTCCTATTGGCAATTCAAGTAGTCTGGTTACATTCTATCAGAATTAAACACACTGTGCACACTAGACTTCTATCTAATGCCAACTCCCAGAGGAAACATTTTGTTAGGGACAAGACTTTCATCCAAGCACATTTGTGACTGACTCTTATTATTAATTTGTCAAATATTCAGACTGAGATGAAACTTTATTTTTGCAATATAAGCAAGGTGTAGAAGGCTTTAGCTTTGATTTAAGCCATTTCTTGTCAAAATCAATCAATCACCAGTCATATTACTAACAGTTGTGTCAATAACATTTGTTAGCGACAAGACTTATGTCCATGACTGTAGTATCCAGAGACATAAAATACAAGTCTCCTGTCTGATCCTTGCTCTAAACCAGGTCCATCTCCACTGCTGAGACTCCGGATCAATGCAATGTCCAGTGGAGCATGCACTGTGTGTCTGACTCTGATAGAGTGTGACCGGATGACTTGACTTGCCAATTAGAACCTTTGGGTCAAATCAGTTTCCTTCTGAATTCCGAGGGAGCAGGAATCTGAACAAGAAATTGGTTTGGGGTGGAATTAATGCCACTGGGGGTAATGGTGCTGCCTATGGTCTGCTGATAACAACAAACTAATAGCTAATCAAAGCACTATATTTGTCCTGAAAGACTGTCTGGAATTCTTGATGGAGAAATGGGAGTTGTTGGAAAAAAATCATTCAAGACCTATTGATTGCCTACTTAACTCTATTATTATTTAAAGAGGAAGTGATTTTGTTCAGTCAACTGATACGCCAGTACTTTTTCTGTAATATTGTCATATATTGAACTCCCCAAAGATTTCCCATGTTTCATTGCGATGTATTTTGTTGTTATTTTGAAATACATCGAAGAAAGGAAGACCTCTGGCAAAGAAGTGTCACCTAAAAATAGTAAAATATCTCATAAATAAATAAATAATAAATGAATAATTTATTGACCACATAAAAAACAATGAACTCTAGGTGTGGGCAAGTACTGGAAACAGGAGGACTGGGGAATACCTACAACCACACTAAAGCCATTGTGTAATATCTGTTCTAAATGCTGACCAGCAACAAAGCAATGAGATAAAAAGAGAAAACATAATAAATATATAATAATATGTATATGTAGTTTTTGTTCTGACATTATCAGCTGAGATTTAGTCATTAATGTCATCAATAAATTGGGATTTCAGTCTCCTTTTGAAAGTGTGGACACTACAATGTCTATCCATATTGATACATTTAGCATTCCACAATTTACCTCCATGTATTTTCATCGTTTTTGCATAGAGACTAGATTGGTAGCGAGGGATAGAGTGGGTTGGGGCAAGAAGCCCGGGTTAGGTGAGAAGCCCCCCAGGGTTATATGTAAACTTAAATTTTTGGTGCTTTTTCTTCTTGATAGGATAGAAGCTAGAGGCTTTTTAGGTGACGTCACCAATTTTCAGGGCAAACAGCACCAAACCATAGAATTAATTAAAGAAACAAAAAAAAGGTGCATGGTTTTTGTAACTTCGATTAATTCTTTGAAAAGGGTTGTCAGAAATAACTTTGGCAATTTTTAGAAGTATAATGGATATTTGCATTGCTCCACTTTATGACCATTACATAAATATGATTTGGATAATATTTTTTGCATTTTACCTCAAAATATAGACGTCAAATTAAAATATGTGAGTTTGGGGCGAGAGGCCCCACATGGTAAGAGGCATGAGGCACCCCTTCACTGAGGCCTCGAAGCTGCTTCAGGAACAATTTCATATAGTGTACTTTACCTTAAATCTTGGTGGAATAGCTAGTTGAAATCAAAAAATTTTAGCGAAATTAAAACAGGGTAAAAATTATTTAAAAATTAATGTATGAACAGAAAAAGTCTGAAATTTAGAAAAAGTGAATAGAATGCCTTAAAAATGATAGAAGAACCCCAAGAAATAACTTTCAAGCTGAATGCGTTCGCAAAAAATTGGCATAGGTGTATAATAGGGGGGCTTCTTGCCCAATGGATGGGGTAAGAAGGCCATTTCATATTTTTTGCAAAAAGGGGCGTAACTTCGTTATTAAAATTCATAGGCATTTGTTTCACTAGTTATAAGTAGAGTCAAGTGATCCCTTCCTGACAACGTAAGCATTTAAATAATCAACCACAAAAAGTAGGTCAAATCGCACCTTGAAGTTAAGGGGGGCTGCAAGCCCCGCGCCACTCTATATAGCAGGGATTTCTGCCGTGTTGGTTAGTTATGCCAGTGAATGACTTTGATTATATAACTGGTTAACAACAAAATTTTTCGTTGAATAAGCATGTCTATAAAACTGAATTTAAAAATCTTACTCTGTCTGATCTCATAAGCTGTGACTTGGAATCAATAAATTTTGATTCTCCCCAATGCTGTAAAAGAGGACAAAAAAAAAGCTGGGCTCGTCCGGGATTTGAACCCGGGGCCTCTCGCACCCAAAGCGAGAATCATACCCCTAGACCAACGAGCCAGTTATACATTCTGATGAGCAAGCTAACAATCACTAAAAATTATACCAGAGTAAAGATGAATGTCATAACTCAAGCAACAGATGGACTCCCATGAGTCAAGTACAATAAATCCTAGACCAACGAGCCAGTTGTTTGACTAACCGAGCATGTTTATAGACATTAATTTTATTCAATACATTTACAGATGAAGATACCTGATATGGATTTTATGTCACCATACAGTATTCATTTTGCGGATGTAGGGGAGACTGGGGTAAGTTGTGCCGCGGGGTAAGTTGTGCCGCCCACTGTTGGGGTTAAATGAAGAACTGAGCAAAGAAGGCAATGCCACCCATATATACCCATTTGGTCAACATCATTAGGCACCAAGTAAAAAACTGCCTAATGTAATGGTATGAAAAGCCACTCTCATAAATTCAATTTTGTTGCTGAAAACTTCAATTGCCGAGGACTGACATTCTGGTTTCTCAGTCATTTAGTATTTGTAATAAGATGATGTCCCTCTGGCAGGATGGAATTAAGAGGTATATCTATACTTTTCTTTTGTTAGATTTCATTTAGCATTGTTGGTTTATTTTTGACAACCAGTATTATCCAGAAAATCAATTTGGGGTAAATTGTGCCGTTTTGATTGGGGTGTGTTGTACCAATGACATGACATAGGAATTAATATTTTATTTAATTTTTTTTGTCTTAATTTTACGCAAGGCCTAAACATGTTGTGAAATAACTTACACTGAAAGGAACATGTGTTAAAAGTGTTATACCACCCTCTAAACAATAAATAATTCTGTGTTTTTCAGCATTTTTAATTTGTGTATAAAATGGCTCATAATTGTCTGATTAGTTTCATGTAACATGTCAGTCATAGGTTAAAAACATGATACAAATGATCTATCTGAAGAAACGGGTGAAATACAAGATTTTTTTGGAATAAATTAAGCGGCACAACTTACCCCGTCATGCGGCACAACTTACCCCGGCACCGGGGCATGTTGTGCCACTTGACCTACTTTTTTCAAATGCCTACCACGATCTTCCCAATGGTCGGACTGCCCTGAAACTTTGGTCGATTCTGGCCAACGTATTATATTTTGATGTTTGATTTTCAGATTGCATGATTAAGCTTCGGTTTTTCGGAAAATCAGCCTGACGCAAAAAATGGCACAACTTACCCCGGTCTCCCCTACAGCAGCAAGTAAGCTTTTAAACATAGTTCAATTTAGCACAAGGTGATGTATTTTTAGTTGTTTAGTCAAGAAGCTAAACACCTGTGAAGTACCCAGAAATTGTTTTTTTATTTTAACAATAATGTAAAAATCAGTTACAGGTGACTTCATATTTGTAGAGTGTAGACACTAATCAAATATTTAAAAAAAATATAAATTTCTCATCTGACGTCAAAAATTCCTGCCAGGTGATTGGTCAAGCTGCCTTTGGTGTATCATTTTTGTCACTTAGCTTGGCGCAAGTGATTGTTTGCTGGAAAAGTGATGTCACAATTTTTGGTTGCAGTATGTGTATTGAGTAAGCGATAATTTCCTTTTAAAAATACAGTTGGTCTATCGGAACGCTCTTAAGCATTGAAAGATCCAGCAGCAGTCATAATAATGTCATCATCTGCATCCTGAACCTGCTTGAAGACTTGATGGACAGCAACCACTACAGCCTTGGGAGACCTGCCAAACACGTTGCCCTTTCCAGTCACTTGAAAGTAAGTCAGAGGAGTAGAACATCTTCACAAAGCCATTTGGCTAAACTCCTTGATGTCTCCTGAGGGGTTTGCAGTCAGATCACGAAATCAGCAGCAGAAGAATATGACCAGGAGGAAGCAGCCCAATTAGTGTCTGGAGGGTTTGCTACAAGACATTCACCTCATTAGATGGGATTTACATGAAAATCCCGCTTCTCCTGCGCCGCAGTAGATTGTGCATGTCTCAGGACTCTCAGCTGGCATATTGAAACATTCATGCTTTTAAGCCTTGTTTATCAGATCTAAGCCCATTCTCCATAATGTTAACACGGAAAGCCAGTTGATATCTACAGTTAAGTATCCTGGGTGTCTCAAATTCTGTTCATGTGCTACTCCCTTGCTCAGAATGGTGAATCTTCATTAAATATAATCATGGCTGTTGAAATTCATTGCAGTTGCTTACCTGTTCATTAGGTTCATTGTAGACAGTTTGTTTTTACTTACAACTGAAAAGTTCAAAATTGGAAAAAATCACAACTACTTCTTACGTGATGTTGTATTGTATTGTGAGATAGAGATATCTTATGCGTTGTACAGTGTAATGCAAGGCAATGTGATTCTAAGTTCCTTTCGCGCTGCCCGTTTGCAATTCATCTGTACTTATCTGGAAAGCACATTGACATTTTGTTGCAGATAGGCAAGATTCAGCACCCTATTGCTGGGGTCTTATTTGTCCTTGAATCAAGTTGGATGCGATTAAATCTTATCAAATCTAACATTTGTTACTTACACGGATTACGTTTGAGTGAGAGATGTGGGAAAAATGGCTACTAAAAAACGGCTAATAATCCTGTTTCAAGTGGAAAGTTAAAAGAAATTCTGCAGGAAGCGCCGTTGCCCCTCGAAGCAACCCTTTCAACTTAAACTGATGTCTTGCTAGTTCCTCGTCCACACCCCAGACTTCAGAAGGAAGATTGATTTGACCCAAGGTTCCTATTGGCAAGTCAAGTTGTCAGGTCACATTCTATCAGAGGCAGACACACTGTGCACTTTCTCTTTAATGTCTAGTCCCAGAGGAAACATGACTTTTCAGGGCAGGGTTTGCACTGTCCATTAGAATGTGACTGGATCACAAAAATTAACAATAAAATAGTCCATTTGAAAGTGAAAATGACTGATTTTTTTGGTACAACAAGGATAGATTACCACAGAAGAACAGGAATTAGACCTTGTAGAAATATACATAATCAGGTGTTGCATTCATCTTTTGATTAAAAGCTTTTGATATCATGTTAAATGGTCTACAAAAAACACATAAATTCTGCGGCATTAAGTGCACATATTTTAATTCTGTTCCTTGCTGAATACAAAAAATACCATAGAGATTGAAATACGTGCCAGTTGACATATAATGAAATTATTTTGATGTTGTTGAATCTTTGGGAAATAAGACAACATATAGAGTGTAGTGGAGCACAAAGTTCTGGTTTCCTGTTCATCCATCATTTGCTATCATCCAACACATCGACATTGTTACAGATAAACCAAGACTCTGCTCCAATAGGTCAGAACCAATATCTGTCCCAGATGTGATCATGCCCTATCTTACATCAATGAGAAATTGGTTTTCAGCTTACAGGGAAATTAGATGTACGGATGTATATTTCATTCATCCAGTTTCGTGCTTATTTCCAGTTTATATTGATTTGTGATACTTTAACCTGGCACGAAAGTAGTACTCTCATTGGCAGGTCACATGTCAGTCAATGTTTTAGTATATTGCCCTGGAATGGTTCACAAAAAAAACTGATAAGGGGGGTATTTATAAACCAACACTAATACCCTGGAAATTGGAATACTGCACGAAAGACAAGGAGAGAAATGGGGGCATTAATTAGTATAAATTTGGGCCTTGTGAAATAGTGTTTGCTCACGCTTTTACTATGTCAAATAATAAATTATTTCAGTTAGTAATAAAAATATTGCATATATAGGCCAGTATCCCTTGGAAGTTTCGTTTTGGCAAAAAAACATCGTGTCATTGAACAGCAGCATGCAGGATGTGTGGAATGCAGATGTGTATGTTGTGAACTCATATATACCACTTTGGTCTTTCTCTCAGTCAACAAAGTGAACTTTGAGATTCACGAAGACTCGCAAGGTGCCTTTTAAAAGTTGTGATATTTACGCGGTTTCTTTTGAAGTTTCATAATATATTTCATATCCTAAGCAAGATTTCCAAACAGAAAACATGTTGCTCTTGATATGTCCTTAGAGGTTTGGTTAATCAGTCTGACTCTCCCGTTAATGTTTGTGGAGAATATTTCAAAATTTTATAAGACCCATGAGAACTATTATGAATCCAAACAATGACACTCATTATAACATAACAGGCTGAGGCTCCAATCCATTTTGTGATGCTCTACCTTTTGGGTGAATATTCAAGAAACCAATTCTATTTCTTGCTGAATTGATCACCAAATAATGACGGAAGAAGTAACCAAATGTCATTTTGACTTGTACAGTCATGACACAGAATAATTCTTGTTCCAATGCCAGTGATGCTATTTTTGTTAGATGGTTTTTATTTCATCTGTACTAAATAATATAATTATCTAAAGATTTAGCATTCTTCTCACTTTGCTCTTTTGTTTCATTGTGCTCAGTGGCCAGACTATTAAATTTTCCACCTAAAAACTGGTCTACAAAGCTTATATTGCTGGAAAGTTGTTATATTATTATCTGACAACATCATCGGAATTATGTCTTTAAGTTACTTACCATCAGTTGGAATATCAATGAACATTTTAATTGGAATATTAATCACCTTCATTACATTCGCAATCAACATGTCAGCCATTGCATATACCTCTGCAATGCTCAAAGAGCTCAACACAAAACAGGTTAGCATGAACTTGCCATTAAAAACTTTTCATCATCTGAGAGATCTTAACCTATTGAAACCTTGTGTTGAAACAGTCAGGGGTAAAAGAGCAGGAAAAGCCAGACAGAGAAAATATGATTACATAACAGGTGTTAACGAGAAAAACTTAATTGACATCAAGAGAATACCATTGGAATTAAATACCCAAATTACTATTGGTTGTGTTAATGTTCGATCTCTGAGGAATAAAACAGCTGATTTCATGGACAATATTATATGTGACAACTATGATTTATGCATGATCACAGAAACTTGGTTGGACGATACAGATACTGCTATTGCAACAGAAGCAACACCCAATGGATATACTTTAGACTATAAACCAAGGAGTGGAAGATCAGGTGGAGGTGTTGGTCTAATTTGCAAACAGGACTTTAAGCCCCAAAGTGGATTAATAAAAACGACAAAATCATTTGAATGCTGTGAATGGTTATTGAAATGCAAGCGTGACACACTGCTTGTGGCTGTGATATACAGGCCCCCTTATTCTGACCAACATCAGTACACTGTGAATGACTTTATCAATGAATTTAGCAGCTATCTTGAAAGCATGATTACAACTCCCCATAAGTTGTTGGTGGGGGGTGATTTCAACTTTCACATGGAAGATCTCTCAAACAATGACAGTCAAAAGTTGAATGACCTTTTGTTCAACTTCAACCTGACAAACCATGTCCATCATCCAACTCACATCCATGGTCATGCTTTAGATCTTCTTATTACCAGGGCCTGTGATAACCTCATTGTCAGTCCCCCAGAGACTCGATCTTACATCTCTGATCACTGTTTTATACGAACACAAATTAGTCTCAGTAAAGAGACCACATCAACTAAGGATATAACTTACAGAAGACTCAAAGATATTGACTTGGTTGGCTTCAAAGCAGACTTGACGGCCAGTGAGTTATTCCACCTTCATGATAACAACATTCATGAAATGGCCTCCATCTATGACAGGGTGTTATCTGACACACTTAATGCCCATGCACCAGAAATTAAAAAGACAATAAAGGTTAAAAGTGATTCTCCTTCGTACAACCAAGAATTGAAAACAGTTAAGAGACAGAAACGAGCAATGGAGAAAAAATGGCTCGTTTCCAGAACAGCAGAGGATTATGATATTTTTAAACATCTACGATCACAATACATTGATATGTGTAATGTCGCTAAGTCATCCTATTACAGCACTGAAGTTGAGAAATGTGACAAAGACCAACACAAACTGTTCAAATTAGTGAAGAGACTCACAGATGGCGAAAGAGCTGCAATTTATCCTGATGGGGTCAATGACCTTGATATCAGTGAGCAGTTCTCTAAATATTTCATTGAGAAGATTGACAAAATTATGGATGATATTAAAGATGCAGTTGATAACGAAGGTATTACAATGATTGATGAAGAACAGTCAGAGATGTCTGACGAACAATTTACATCGTTCCGGCCATTGACAACAGAGGAGGTCAGGAGGCTAATTGGCGAGTCCAAGTCATCGTCATGTATTCTGGATCCAATACCGACAACTCTTCTCAAGCAATGTACTGATGTTCTCATCACTCCAATAACAGATATCATCAACACTTCACTGAGGCAAGGAGAATTTCCATCATGCTGGAAGTGTCCCATCATCTCACCACTTCTGAAAAAGCCAGGGCTGGAACCAACACTCAAGAATTTTAGACCAGTCAGCAATTTGCCATTTCTATCAAAAATCATTGAAAAGGCCAGTCTAAATCAATACAACAGCTACCTGGAAAGGACTGGAATGTCATCTAGTGCAAATTCTGCTTATAAAAAGCGACATAGTACTGAGACTCTGCTATTGAAAATTCATGCTGATATTATGAATAACATGGACCAGCAGAAAGTGTCTGTATTGATCCTTCTCGATTTGTCATCCGCATTTGACACTGTTAATCTTGAAGTTCTAACAAAAATATTTACAAAGAGGCTGAACATAGGTGGTGATGTACTGAACTGGTTCCAGACATACTTGAGTGACAGAAGCCAAAGAGTACGAGTCAACAGTGCGATCTCAACATCACAAAATCTTAAATATGGAGTCCCACAAGGAAGTTGTGCTGGTCCAGTGGTATTTCTTAGCTACCTCAGCTCTCTTTATGACATCATCAAGAAACATCTTCCAAGTGTGAAAGTAGGTGGCTATGCTGACGACCATCAACTATACCTCTCCTATAATCCGGGTTCATCACAAGTTGAAGAGGATGCCTTGCAGAAGATGGAGC
The DNA here is from genome assembly GCA_026936325.1 of Platynereis dumerilii. NCBI lineage: Eukaryota > Metazoa > Annelida > Polychaeta > Phyllodocida > Nereididae > Platynereis > Platynereis dumerilii. The sequence goes on along the minus strand of JAPTHN010000002.1, from coordinate 18,398,792 downwards.
AGTGTATTTCTGAAGTTCGTGCATGGATGTTAACTCATCATTTGAAGATTAACGATGCAAAGACCGAATTCTTGTTACTGGGGACTAAACAACAGCTACAGAAAGTAACTGTTGATGGCATCAGGGTTGGCCATTCCATCATCACTCCTTCCACCTCTGTTCGTAATCTGGGAGTAATTTTCGATCAGCACCTGCACATGACAGATCATGTGAAAAGAGTTTGCAAGAATGGGTACCATCAGCTTAAAAAGATCCGACAAATCAGAAAATACCTGAGTAAATCTGCTACTGAAAAACTTGTTCATGCCTTTGTCACTTCTAATATTGACTATTGTAATGCCTTGTTATATGGATCCCACAAGTATGTCATTAAGAAACTGCAAGCTTTACAGAATTGTGCTGCCAAAGTTATTTGTGGGGGCAAGAAGTATGATCATGTCACCCCGCTGTTGAAAGATCTACATTGGCTGCCTGTCTCTCAAAGGATTATATTTAAAATTGGACTGTATGCTTTTAAATGTGTACACAGGCTTGCTCCAGACTATCTGAGTGAAATGGTGGAGCTTCACAATCCAACAAGGTCCCTGCGGTCAGGCCAGAAACGGTTGCTGAAAGTCCCTAGATGCAAGACCAAGACACTGGGCACTCGATCATTTTATTCAGCTGCACCCCAAATATGGAACAATTTGCCAGACAATATAAGACTTTGTGATAACTTTGATGATTTTAAAACTAAACTTAAAACTCATTTATTTTTAGATTTTTCCAACGTTTGATGTATTTATTATGTGCAGGTCTTATTCTTTACTTCTGTTTTATCGATTATTTGTTCTAATGTCTACATTTCCTATATATTTTACATTTCATATTCTCAAATTTTATCATTTATGTAAAGTGTTACTGAGAAATTTCATTTTTGTGACACTATAAATAAATAAATTATTATTATTATTATTATTTTCGGGTTGGTGGGCCCAGAAGGACTGCAGATTGCAGAAGTGCCAATTATTGCAATAAAAGGCTTCTTCTGTGCTGATAACACCTCCATTAGGCTTTCACTTACCACTTTATTGTTGGTTGTTTCTTCTGTTATCTACTTATTAGCAGTGAAAGACGACTCCTTTTGCTGCTAGCTGTCATTACTTGTGAAGCTTCTGCCTTGTAATTGTTGCTGTTCATTCTTTCTTGCCATCTTCATATCCAACTACAAGTGATTGTCGTGCATCAGACTCTTTTAATATGCTTCTTATTTGACTCCTTCCGTGGTTAAAGCATATAAATGTATCGTGTGTGATAATTGAAGTGATTGTATTATTCATTTTGATCTTGTGTCATGACTGTCACAAGCCCTCTTAGGATATGAGTTTGTCAGAAACACAATCGATCAACATTAAGCATTGATATTTTAAAAGCATTAAAAGAATAGCAGATGGAAATAAAAAAAAATAGATCTGTTTTGTGTACCTTTTTCATGAGCAAAATATGGATGTAGTTGTCCTTATAAGAGATAATTTTGTCATGTCTTGACCCTTCTCGATGCAAATTGGACAATCTAAACTGAGACTTTTCAGGAATACCAAATGGTAAGTTACTGAGGCAGTTTCTAACCACTAAGACTGTCTCATATAATTTCAAATGGAGAATGAAATCAAATTCAGACAGAATTGCCTATGCTCCCTTGAGGTAAGGGAAGTGATTTCTGTGTTTGACTGCCAATCCACTTGTCCTTGGCTAATTGCCTGACTGTCACAGAATGTCCTTCTGTAATGAGTTCCTTGCCCTCTGTCACAAATCCTTGAATTATCTGACCCAACAGCCTTCCTTTTCTAATGAACTGCTTCAGATGCTATCTTTGGTCTTGAATCAGCTGAAATAAATGGATGAACTGTGATTAGGGATTTATTGTCTGAGCTCTAGAGGCCCTTGTGATGAACCTTCTTAAAACAATCACTCTGAATCTTTATGATCTACTGGACTGACCTTAAATAAGAAGAAATATAAATTCATACTACAAAACACATTGAGCAAAGCTAATGCTGACAAGTTGAAGTGGCAACAAAGGGCAGTTGATACCATTAATATTGTTGATATATATTTAATATGGTTTTAGTGTCAGCCAAACCATGTCAAAGTTAACCTTGCTATATACGGGTAACTGGTTAAGCAGGGTTGTTTCTCGGCAGGTGGGTTTACTAATTCATAAACATTCAAAGATGTCACTACTTGATTATTATTATTGTCAGCATCTGATGCTGCTTGAAAACTTGATGGACAGCAACCACTGTAGCCTTGGGAGATCTGCCAAACATGTTGCCCCTTTCCGCCACTTACAAGTCCAATGGAGAAGAGCTGAGTAGTGAGGCAACCTCCCAAGGACATTTGGCTAAACTCCTTGATGTCTCCTGAGGGGTTTGCACTCAGATCACGAAACCAGCAGCAGAAGAATATGACCAGAAGGAAGCAGCCCAATTAGTGTCTGGAGGGTTTGTTGCAAGACATTCTCCTCGTTAGACGGGATTTACACGAAAATCCTGCTTCCTCGTGCTACATTAGATTGCGCTTTCCTCAGGACTACTGTCCTGACCTATGGCTGTATCACCTTAGTTGGAATCTTGCAACATTGGTGTTGTCAAGACTTGTCAGCTGGGCTGTTATATTGCATTTGGACTTGATTCCGCTTCGAATTGCTGGGGCCCCACTAGTCTCCTGGATGTGATTACATTTTATCAAACCTAAGGTAAATTCCTAAGACAGATTATGCTAGAGAAGGAAATCTCCATTTGAAGTTGGTAATTAAGCTTGTTGTAATGTAGTCTAGTTGAAAGAGTATCTGTGGAGCAACTATACTTCTGGAATTAAACCCATTGAAAATGTTAGTAATTAGATATTAAGTGCCTGGCTAAGCATCCAGTGCGGCACATGTGTTCCAATCACACAACTGTGTCTGATATCAGCTCTCTCTTTCAGAGATTAAATGCTAGTTGATGCAAGGACAAATTAATATTTCGCCAAGGCTATCAGTCAAGTTTTAATCCTGATGTAAGATTCTGTAAGAATCCTGTCGAATTTTGTTATTCATCATTGAATGCTCAAAAATTGGTAAGCATGTAAGTCTGTTATCTTCTTGTTAAGTTTTAACAATTGATAATTGTGGGTAGAAAATGCTTAATTTAACACTAGTGAACCAATCTTATTAATATCCTACATCAGAAAGAAATTGGACATTTTTATAAGAGAAATGTATTATCAAGTATAATTTCCCTACCATCGAAAGTCTTTGAGCAGAAAGATGAGAGCATGAGTATTATCATTTTGAAAATCTAAGTAATAAGAGAAGAAGAAACACACTGTACGAGCATGTCATGTTTACTCAGCTCCAAAACAATTCAATTCACCAAAAGTTTGCACTGCTTATGTATGATGATCATTCCAAAACAATGAGACTGAGTCAGATGCCCATAGGCTTCTTTAGAATTCAGAGACACAGATCATCTGATGAGAGGATGAGAGGTTTTGAATATGATTGGTTATTAAAGAGAAATATTAAACCAATAAGTCAGCGATGAGCTCTTCATGTAGATATGGTGACACTTAAAATGTGGCCTCACATTCTGTTGCAACCAAGTCATTGAAAGGATGGTGTGGATTCAGTAAAATGTTGTGGGTTTAGATGTCACAAGGCTGTTAGGCATGTTATTTGATCAGAATTTTTAGAATGGATCTTTTGATTTTGTATTCTCTCCACCTGCACACTTTCTAAAGTCATGCATGGTATTACATGCGCAAAATCAAAGGCGGCCTAAGTTACCGGTAACATTGACCTACCTTTTAATTATATAACAAAACATAGAACCATAATAGATTTTGGAAAGCCTTTCAGTGGGTAAAAACCTCTATATATGAGCGGTGTCATGGCAAAAAAACCGATGATATCAATGGATAGTTTTGAAAAAGTTAATCCAAAACAAAACGTTTGGAAATGCAAATATTCAAGATGATTCAGGGACTATATTTGTGAGTGTTATTCGCTGTATGAGTTATAGGTTACCTTCTCACCACACATGTCTGCTGATGTCAGCTGGGCCAAGGAGGTAATCAGAGAGGCTGGTCACAACCAAGGGTTCCTCGGAGGGTGATTGGATTAGCATCTTGTCCATTCTGACTAAATGAAGACCTCACCTCCTTTCATTTCATTTGTGACTCTATGTGACTTCATGATCACTTCCAGGGACCTTATGTGACCTTCGCGTTGCCTCAGTGTGACTCTACGTGACCCTCGTGCACAGTGGAGCTCCTGCATTGACCTTAGACACAAATGTCGATTGCTCATGAATTGCATTTGCATCTTTTGTTCCACTAACCCCGGAGATTTTTCCTCTATGTCTCCATAAGCTTGTTTTAGAAGCTCCAGTTAAGTTCTACAGACAATCGCTGTTAATTTTATAAATGTTCCATGCTTCTGCCACTCAGCTTTACTTAAAAGCCAAATTCATCCTTACATGACAGCTTTCCTTCTCGCTCACAATAGTCATGTAGAATTAAGAAAGTGTTGAAGGGCTTTCTTGTTATATTACAGCTAAACACTTTCATATAGAATTAAAGTGGACTGTGGCACTGTGAAAATGGCAATTCGTGACTCATGATAGCCGATGAAGTGTCATCTTCCCTACTTTCAACATGGGAAACATAGAGGCTGTTTGATTAGTCATGATCAAGAGTAAGCCATTTTACTTCTCATAACAAATTTTAGAGAGAAAATCAGATGCATAATCCTTTTGTTTGGCTGTCACCATGCAACAAGTGGCATAAGTCTCCTTCAATCAAATTAACATTGAAAGTATTGGTTTTGATCATGACAAATCATCAGCATGATGACACACGAAGTGCCATTTTCACAGTGCCACAGTCCACTTTAATTCAATATCAAAGTGTTTCGCTGTAATCATCAATTCTGTTGATATCTCTTTTAGAGGAAAAAATTGTTGTTTCAGCTTCCATGGTGCTTCTTTTGTTAGCTGAATGCTTTGCTTTTGTACAAAGACAGAACAATCAAATAATTTAGGTTCCTTCTTAATTTTCTCTTTCGTTTCATTATGCTCAGTAGCTTCAGCAGTCAGCACACCCACTCAAGATGCAATTTTCTGGAAATAAAAGGCTCTTTTTGTCAATAACGCCTTTTATCAAGTTCAATGGTGGGAAATGGACAATTTTTGTTGGTGGAGCTCTTGGCTGGCACGACAGAGGCGTACTATTCCAAATTTTTGAAAGATAAATAATTCTGCCACCAGAGTATAGTTTTGGCTAATAGTGCCTGGAGGACAGAAAATGAGAACAGGATAATTATTTTTTCAACACTGATCATTGGGGGGCTATAGCAAGTGAGAACTCCCCCAGCTTTTTAATCAAGTTCCCCTCCCGCCAAATTCCATCGTTGATCAAGCTTCAAATTGCCCTTTATTTTTGGTTGTTTCTTCTCCTTTCTGTTTATTAGTGGTATAAGATGACTCTCTTTCATTTTGCCGCCTTCCTATCCAATCACAGGTGACAAAGTCATATACATAGCGGCTGCTTGTCTTCTTTCTGTGATTGAAATCTATTCAGAGTTTACAGTTTATGATACATGTAAATGAAATAGTTTAGTTGTATCATTGTAAATTTGATCATGACTGTTACAAGCACTCTCCTAAGTTTGGCAAACACATGCACCATCATGACAACTTTTCATCTGTGAGTACTTTTTGTTGTTTCTTAAGGTTTGTCCCATAAATCAAGAAAGATTACGCGTAATTGCTCTAGGCAGATTCATTACATGGGCCTTAGGAGCTCAGACAATTTAATCCCTAATCACAGTTCATCCATTGATTTAAGTGGATTCAAGACCAAACACGGAATTTGAAGTTCATTAGAAAAGGAAGGCTGTGGGGTCAGGTAATTCAAGGATTGTGTGACAGAGGGCAAGGAACCTCATTACAGAAGAACATTCTGTGACAGTTAGGCAATTAGCCAAGGACAAGAGGATTGGCAATTTGACAAACTGTCTTACAGAGAATTCATTCCCTTTCCTCAAGGGGATTCCCTTACATGGGAACAACTCTATCCCTGGGATACAGTTGCTCCCAAGTGTGGGAATATGTTGCTCCCACGTGTCGGAATTTGGTTTATTTATATTCTGCATATCGAAAAGAATACCTTACATTTAGATATCTCCAGAACGGTTTTAGATTGTTTATCAAGAAGACAATATTTCTATTACAAAGGGGTCTGGACTTCAATCGAAATTAGCACACCATCTAAATAAAGAAGCTTTTACGGAGCATCCAAGGATATAACTTACAAGTCTCCTGTCTGATCCTTGCCCTAAACCAGGTCCATCTCCACTCCTGAGACCCAGGATCAATGCAATGTCCAGTGTAGCATGCACTGTGTGTCTGACTCTGATAGAGTGTGACCGGATGACTTGACTTTCCAATTAGAACCTTAGGGTCAAACCGGTCTTAATTCTGAATTCTGAGGGAGCATAAATCCCAACAAAAACTGGTTTGGGATGGAATGTGATGCCTCGAAGGGCAATGGTGCTGCATATGGTCTGCTGATAACAACAAACTAATAGCTAATCAAGGCACCATAATTATGTTTTTTCTAAAGGCTCCTTGGAATTCGTGGAATATTTCAGTCATTGATTGCAAAATTAAATGATTAATCAATTCACTATCCACTGATGCTTAAATGAATAGCATTCTTCCAGAAAAAATGTGTATTCACTATACATATGTATACTTTAAAAGTAAATTCTAAGTGTAAAATTGAATTTTTTCTTGTAAATACTTTCCTTAATTAATTGTTCCAAGTAAAGCAATAATGCAAAACCATGTAGGATGATTATCGACTTAATTAATTCTATTGTAGGTGTGAAAAATTGCTCATATGATAGCCTAAATATATCTACCTGTAAAAAACTCTGGGCTCGTCCGGGATTTGAACCCGGGGCCTCTCGCACCCAAAGCGAGAATCATACCCCTAGACCAACGAGCCAGTTACATCCATTTCAAGCTGGTTAAATTGATAACAACTTCTTTCAATTGATACATATATAAAAATAGAATAATTGGTATTGATTTCATGTCAAAAAATAAAATATCATATTATTCAACAGATGGCCATAAGCAAGAGAGATAAAAACAATTGTGTTTAAAATGAAATGGTACATTTTCAAGTGTTTTCTGATGAGCTGTTTAGATTTCATTGAGGATGAGGGTAGTTATGGCCAGAAATGATGTATCACTAAGGACATTTGCTACTTATAAATAAATTGAATCATGATTATATAAAATGTGGTCAATGTCAGTCATACTTGTTCAATGGGAGTTTTATTATATCAGTAACTTGGTAATCAGGGTTCTTTCCCGAAGGTTTTTGGTCTACTGAATTCATAAACATTCAAATATGGAACTGCAGTGAATATCAAAATTATTAGCATCCAATGCATGCTGCTTGAAAATTTGATTGACAGCAACCACTGCAGCCTCAAAGATCTGCCAAACATGTTGCTCTTTCCAGCCACTTGCAAGTCAGATGGAGCAGTGAGGCTTCCCTCTAAAGTCATTTGCCTAAACTCCCCGAGTCCCTGATGTCTCCTGGTGGATTTGCAGTCAGATCACGAAATCAGCGTTAGAAGAATATGACCAGAAGGAAGCAGCCCAATTAGTGTCTGGAGGGTTTGTTGCAAGACATTCACTTCATTAGTTGAGATTTACATGAAAATCCTGCTTCCCTGGGGCTGAATTCGGTGATGCTTGCTTTAGGACTACAGTTGCCATCTTGAAAAATTTTCTTAGAAGAAAAAAACATAATGCAAGAGCTTGTCATGGTTACTCAGCGCTGACACGTGTCGATTCGCTAAAATCCACAAGCATGCATTGTGTACATATCATTGAAAAACAATGGGATTGAGTCACATGCCCATAAACTTTTATAGATGGAAATCAGTGTCACATGCAACCTGATGAGAGGATGGGAGGTTTTGAATATGGATATAAGTTCTTGAAGTGAAGTATAAAACCAATAACTCAGCGACAAGCTGTTCATGTAGATATGGTGACTCAAAATGTGGACTCACATTCTGTTGCAATCAAAACATGGAAGGGATTATACGGTTTATGTGGAATCACCAAAGAGTTGTGGATTTAGTTGTCTTAAGGCTGTTGGGCAAGTTATTTGATCGGAAGTTTTAGATTGGATTAATTAGTGATTTTGTATTATCTCCTCCTGCACGGTTCAGAGATTCAGATTCAGATTTTTCTTATTGTCAATTCGGATATTGGTACAAAAAAAGGAGACTAACAGTTTGAGAACCAAAGCCATAGTTGCCACTCACGGGAGTAAAGAATAAATATAAAACATTTGATAATTGTATTACATAAAGAGAGAGAATGGAAAAACCATTGAAAAAGAAGACGGAAAGCAAAAATAAAGAGTGGATAAGTCACTTCATATTCAGAAAATGCTAAACGTTTGGGCGAATAAGGCATTATGATTTCTAATAGCGAAATAATGTAAGTATTCCCACAAGTGAAATTTGTGTTGAATTTACCTGAACACATCCGACAGGATCTGCATGAACATACCTATAAATATATTTATCAATATATTTATCAAGGTTATAATCAATATGATGCCTCCAGATTATAGAAGAACAAGACATGCCAATCCATTCCACCTTGAAATGATATATTTTGTGCCATGACTTCCGGGGCCTCCCCCGACTTTAGAGTGAAGACTGATTTTACCAAGGTTCCTATTGTTGACTGCCTGGCTATACATGTAGTCAAGTTCTCTGGTTACATATCCCATATGACTCAAACGCACTGCACACAATGCCACACATAACACGAGACTTATCTTTTATGTCTAGTCCCATGCAGAGGAAACCAAACTAGGATTGATAATAATAGTCTAATTAAAAGTCAAAATGATTATCATGGCACTTCATTTTGGTACTGTATTACACCAAAAGACCAGGCTTATGCTTAGTTGAAATGAATATAATCACCCGCTGCATTTCACTTTTGATGTAGAGATAAATGCATAGCACATCAGCTAAATCAAAATGCAGAACATTTACCATATTCAGGCAATGCTACTCAAAATCTTAAGAGAAACAAAACTCCAACAAGTGGGGCATTAGCGTTTGTAAGAAAACATTCATTTCTCAATGTTATTGGATAAAGCATGGCCATAATTATTTGTGAGACAAGTGGGACCAAGCAATTAGGATAGAGTCTTGATTTAAGATCAGGAATCTTGATACATGGTCAATAGATAGCGGTGATGGAGATGAAAGGAAACCAATTGTGTTCTCTGTTTGTGAGATGAAATTTAATGTTTCAAAACTTTTTGGAAATTGTTCTGCATGCTTGTATTTGGATCAAAATTTAAAAACCTTGAAATTTCAGCTGAAAAATATTTGACGCTATTCTGCACGCACTGAGCTTTATTTCAGGTCTCTATGACCAACAGTTATCAAAATAGAACATATCTTTGAACCAGAAATTTACAAACACAAACACAAATACTCTTTTATCAATAGTTTGGATTCTGAATAATAAAGATGATCTCCACTACTCCCTCCAGCGCCCAATGTCTTTGCTAAACCATATTTCAGATGCTAGAAATGGTAAAATGTTACTGGCACCCCATATTTGATCAGTAGTCTCAGAGCAGCATCAAACTTCATACTAAGCATGTCACACGCAAGGAAAATGTTAAAATGTTATGTATTATTCTGTTGAAACATTTATTGATAATATATACTCAACTGATTTCAGCTCCAGTCACCTATAATAAAATTTTAGTGAGGTTAAGTTAATAAGCCATTTTTGACATGATGCTAATGACATCGTGATGCTAATGATAATTAAGGTAAAAATCTTTGTAGGGACCATTGCAAAACTGGCAGTCTGGCAATATGTGCATACAAAGACCTTATGAACACCAGAAATATGTTCACAGTGATTTTGGTCCAGAAATATGCAGTCAAAATAGAGTAGTAAGGTGTTTGCTAATGACAAATTGAGATAGGACAACTGACATGCCAACAGAAAAACTCTAATATTTTGGTTTTCATAAATTATACAGAGCTACAGATAGCTCAGTTATTTTCTTGGGTTTTCAGACAACATCAGACACAAGGTTTTCTCTCAGAATGTATGTCCTTTAATTTTCATTAAGAAACAAATCAGGTGTGATGCTAATGACGCAATATTGGAGACATTGACACAACAACCTGCTGCTCTTATACAGAATATTATTTCAGGTATTGGTAACTGGATTTTATGAGACTAGCAGTCAAGTCTCCATGTATGGAAGAGTTTAATTGAATCAGGATCCTGTACTAGATTTTGTGATGCGATCTTTCGAAGGAAATGTTGGTGGAGACAGGCCGTTTTCAGCGGGGTTAGCTACTTCAATGCTATTTTTGGAAGGGATAAAAATATTCTGCCACACATCTTTTGTGTTATAAGTTTTGCTAATATCCTTGTCTATGACAAATGACCACAAGGGGTCCTCGATGTGCCTTCCTGCCATCATGAATTATTGTTAAACACTGGAGACAAGAATTTCAGACTTATCAAATTTTGACCCATTTACCATTTTTCAAGTGTGTGTGACGTGCATTTTTATTTTCTACAGTGTATGTCTATAGCGACTTTCACTGTGCAGCTCCAGCTGGACAACTAATATTTTTTTCCAAATTGGACTCCAATTGCAAATCTGATACAATAGTGTCAAAACCCTGACCTTGTATTGTCATCCATCAGGTGGCCATCAGCAATCATGTTTTTCTTTCTACATATGTGCATGGCCCGAGTTGGGAGGAATAAAACTATCAGGGAATTGACTTTAAAAAAACATGTCTCATTTTTTTCCTTTATGGGTTGTATGTATGTATGTATGTAATTTTATTATGTTACCAGAGGAAGCAAAATATGCTTATCGAACTGGCACCAGATGCAAAATTAATTACGATGTATTAAAAACTGTAACATACCACTTACTAACAACTTTTTTAAAAATGTTCTCGCCGAAAGACGAAAAATATTTTAGTGGTGCACACAAGTTTGAATGTTGTTCCTTGATAAATATACACAATGTCATATAAGATTAAAATAAGTATCAAATTTTGGTGAAAAACAAACTCGATGTAGGATTTTCTAAGGGAAATAAGGAAATATCTACAGCATAGTGCAGCACAACTGGTTTCTTGCCTATCCATCATTTGCTATCATCCAAATGCATCGACATTGTTATATAGATAAGCCAAGATGCTGCTCCAAGAGTTCAGAACCAATTTATGTCCCAGATGTGATCATGCCCTATCTTACGACACCAAGAAATAGATTTTCTGGTTACTCGGGCAATGTACTGATGTAGCATTCATTCCCTCAGTTTCTTTCTTATTTTCTGATTTTTTTAGATAAGTAAAATGTGACACAGATTATCACTGGTTCATCAATATCCTATAGAAGTTATCATTTCCTCAAACTGTCATGTGTCAGCGAAGGACTTGCCAAATGCATACATGTATATAAATTATATAAATGCAGATTGAGTGTTTCTCAACAAAACTTCAAAATTCATGACGTTTCACAGTTTCTTAGATAATACCATTCTTCCAATTTTCTTAACAAATGCATTTTTGATACTAAATTTTGCTATTTTCTTGACATGTCCTTAGGGATTTTGACAATCAGAAAACCTCTCTTGTTGAGGTTTACGGATGTAGGTGGCCCTCCCACCCGACATATCCACTGACGTCAGATGAGCCAAAGAGGATATCAGAGAGGCTGTGTTCCTGGGAGAGTGATTTGGTTGGTATGTTGTCCATTCTGACTAAATGAACTTAGAACTTTCATTTGATTTGTGACTCTATGTGACTTCATAGTCACTTCCAGACAATCGACCGACAAACTAGACAATCGACACTACTGCACATTGACAGGACGCAGACTGTACAAGGCAACAAAAAAATAGCAATTAAGGGTAGTGATATTTGGAACAGACTGACGACTGACATACAGACGGACTTGACATGTCTAACACCAGGAAGCTTCACAAGGACAGTCAAGAGATACCTTATTGCCAAGTATAACAGCAATGATAACTGATCTTGAGTAAATTAATCACAAGTCAAGTCAAGTCAAGTCAAATATTTTTTATTTAAGTGACCTGCAGTTTACACTGCCCGGCCTCTAAGGCCTACAAGTCACCAGGTGGGCCACAAAGAACACATGCAAAAACAAAGCAAAACATCAGTATGAATAATAGAAAATCCTCATCTCCTACATTTATAAGCATTCTTTATAAATTTTGCTAGATAAGTACATAATTGTTTACAATTTAAAATAGATTTGAATTTGTCTAATTCATCTAAATTTGAAAAATTGTCAATAAATTTTACACAATTCTCAAACAAAATATTTCTTTGAACAGTGTGCAATGTACAAGTCATCAAAAAATGTTTTTCATCTTCAATTTCATTTATATTACAATTTGGACAAACTCTATTTTCCAATGGAGTAATAGGGGAAGTAAATCTACCTGTTTCTATTGACAAGGGCAATATTCCTAACCTGAATTGAGCAAGAAATGATCTCTCAGAACGGTTAATTACTCTATTGACATAATATTCCACATTATAATCATTTTTAAATATAAGATAAGTTCTAAGTTTTGGAAAATTAGCAAGATCCTGTTTCCATTGATTTTTATAACTTTCAACTAACCTGGTTTCGGTAACTTTCAATACACGATCTAAGCAGAATTTATCAGACATAGATTCCAATAAGTCAAGCTGAACAGTGGCCTCAAAACTGTTTAACTTCCCAAGCCCAATTTTTTTAATTCAATATTTTACAAAGGTCAACATCATGTAAAAATATTCTTTTTACTAGCCTAGAATCATCTAATCTAATCAACCTACACCAAAGGCGGACCATATTAACTTTTCTTCTTATTTCACTCGGAGTCCAACCTAGATCTCCCCACACTGCCAAATTTGGTGCAAAACGATGCACTCCCAAGAAATAGCGCAACATTTTATTCTCCATAATTTTAGAACTATCATACGTTTTATAACCCCAGACTGCAGAAGCATAGTCCATGATGGGATGAATACACGTTTTACATAATTTTTCAAACAACTGAAAATCAAATGATTTCAAATTCCGCAATTTTGACAATATCAAACCGAAGGCTCTGCATGAGCTCTCAGAAAGAACCTTTGCTGTGACCTGGAAGTTCATATTTTCTTCAAGAATTATTCCCAAATATTTGTATTCACATTACTAAATCATACAACAATAACAATAAACTGCTTATCACCATCATATTGTAATATACAAATGTACCAATCTAATTTAAATTTGATTTAATATTAATATTTTGTAATTTCTGGCCCCAGCCAGATAAGCCTCGGCTTTATTTGGGGCCTCCACTGAGAAATAAATTTAACAACAACAACAACAACAACAACTTCCAGGGACCTCATGTGACCTTGTTTTGCCCCATCTACCCTAGCGCACAGAGGAACTCCTGGATTGACCTAGGAGACAAAATGTTTTGGTGAATGCATGAGAGAAATTCTTGTTTAAACTTCCCTTATGCTTCTTTTGTATGCAGGATGCTATTTCTTTTGTACAAAGACATTATAACTGAAGAATAATTCAGGTCTCTTCTTTATCTTCTCTGTTTTTTCATAGTGCTCAGTAGCTGCAGCATTCTCCCCCATAAAGAAGGTGTAGGTTTATAGATGGGACAGAGCCACCCGCTCACCGAGCGAAGCGAGGTGTTTTGTCCCTTAAGGCAAACATGAGAGGAGTGAACCAGCCAGATGGTTCAATCAAAAAAAGGGATGAAGACATCCCATAATATGATCCTGGCACTTTTTTCTCATCATGCGTGACTACCGTAAATGCGCGAAAAAAAAAGAATTACCAAAAATGTTTGAATTTTTTTTTTTTTTTTTTTAATTTTCAAAAAAAACATCAAAAATTACCAAAAATGTTCGAAAAAAAAAACCGAATATGTTTGAAAAAAAAAACATTTTACCAACAAAGAAATACCGTAAAATGTTCGAAAAATAAAAAATTCCAAAAGTGTTCGAAAAAAAAAAAATTACCAAAAATGTTCGAAAAAAAATAGGAAGTTTGAAAAAAGGAATTACCGTAAAATGTTCGAAAAAAAAGAAAATTTCCAAAAATGTTCGAAAAAAAACTAAAAATCACCGTTACAAAATGTTTGAAAAAGAAAAATGTTCGAAAAAAAAAAATTACAAAAAATGTTTGAAAAAAGAAGTTCCCCAAAAAAACATGTTCAAATAAAAAAAATATTCCAAAAATTTTTTTTTTTCAAAAAAACGAAGGTTACATTTTGTAAACATTTTCTTTTAGAACATTACCTTTCCACCCTATTTTTCTTTGTCCCAATTTTGTTCTCTAAACTTTTTATGGAAGAAACCTGAATACAAAAATGAATTTCAAGTAAAAATTAGGTAATGACAATTTAGAGTCTGTCTTTTCAAAATTTAATTTTTACATTAAGAGCTATTAAGGCAGTCCCGTCTTCATGCTTTGGCATTTACATATTAAGTACAATTATAGACATGAAAGGTCTCTTTAGTCTGAATAATGTGTTCACCTTTATCAATCTTCAAATCGCCTCTCTGTTGCTGGTGTGTTCCTCACTGTATTTGTTTTAATTTGTGGTGAAAGGTGACTTACTTTGCTGCTTGCAAACAATACTTGTGAAGCTTATCCCTAACACTGTATCCGTGCATCTTGTCATCCTCATATCCACTTCCAATTGACAGACCATAAGTCACGCATTGGATTCATAATATGTGGAGCCGCTTTTTGACTTGCTTCTATCATAGAAATATTTATTTACAATGTGTGATGATGGAAGCTGTTGCATAATTGTAATTGTGATGAGGAGTGTCAAAAGCCCTCCTAAGTTAGGCAGACACACTGTCAATACTGAAACATGCAAAATACACACAGCTTGTCTATTCTGAGCATTGTTTATTATGGATCTGAAAAGTATCCATTTTTGCCTATATATATGTCTTTTCATAATTGTTCTGTCTTTATATCAGCTCCAGATATAATAGGACTTTTTTTACCATGCAATATCCCAAATGGTTGTAATTGCTGTGACATTCAGTGGCAAATAAAGGCAGTATAATAAAAACAGTGAGAGCAAAACATCTTCAGACCATTACCCAACCTGCTTCTTAAACAGTGATAAAACACTATCGCTTTTACAATTTTTGTAACACGAAATTGAGAGCATAGACATTAGAGCTTTTGCACTGATTTAGCATTAGTTTTGGTAATTAAGGGTTTTTTCTCTTAAGGCTAATCCTATAGATAATCAAGGAATAAGCATAATTGCGCAGAGAAGTTTCAGTACAAGAGTCAGTGGAGCTGAGACAATTCAATCCCTAATCTCAGTTCATTCATCGCTTTAAGTCAATTCAAGACCACAGACCACATTTGAAGCAGTTCATTAGAAAAGGATCAATATGGGGTCAAGAAATTCAGTGATTTGTGACAGAGGGCAAGGAACCTCATTATAGAAGGACATTCTGTGACAGTCTGGCAATTAGCCAAGGACAAGTAGATTGGCAGTCAGACAGCCTGTCTTGCTGAGAATTTCTTGCCTTTCCTCAAGGGGAAATACTCCCGTGTGTGGGAATTTGATTTCTATTCTACATTTCAAATATATTGAGGCAAGAGACTTTATCCTCAGTCCAGTGCTCATTCTCAATTCTGATAGGCCGAGTTGTATGAGACCGTACACACCTTCTGTCGGGGGTTGTATGAGATAAAGAATGACAATATTGTTGCTCTGTTACTAAAACACATTTCTGACTCAGTTTGCAAGATAATTTATTGGCATAATTAACAATAACCATTACAGCCTGCTTGTTTTGGAGGATATGGGAACATATCGGCTTCATGGTGTTTAGAGTCCCATACCCTCCAAACAAGTAGAGTATCGCTGATAGCCTTACCATTGGGGATTCCCAAAAAGGCTGTGCATCAAGAAAATAATCCTTCCATTTCAAAAGTGACTTTGATTGAATCAAGATACAATCTAAGCGAAGAAATGTTTTTTGCTATCACAAACAAATGTAATGGCAAAGTTTAATGGCTATGGCCAGGACAGTAGATCAAAAATGAACACAGAACAGAGCTATTTTTGTGTCCATTTCCTTTTCATTGAATGCTCAACATTAGGCAAAGCGGCTTTCACGTATGGATAGAAATTACTAGTCTCCGGTCTGATCCTTGCTCTAAACCAGGTCCATCTCCACTGCTGAGACTCCGGATCAATGCAATGTCCAGTGGAGCATGCACTGTGTGTCTGACTCTGATAGAGTGTGACTGGATGACTTGACTTGCCAATTAGAACCTTAGGGTCAAACCAGTCTTCCTTCTGAATTCCGAGGGAGCATAAATCCCAACAAAAAACTGGTTTGGGATGGAATGTGATGCCTCGAAGGGCAATGGTGCTGCCTATGGTCTGCTGATAACAACAAACTAATAGCTAATCAAAGCACTATATTTGTCCGGAAAGACTCCCTGGAATTCTGGATGGAGAGGATGGAGCAGTCAGAATTAATCAAGGCCTATTGACTGGCAATTTGAGAAGTCAGTTCATCATCTTCTAAAGTTGAAGGAGGAAATCTGTTAATTAAATTAATTGTGCCTCAGTGCAATGGTTGTCACATAGTCATATTCAACCATTATTTTTAAACTGCATAGTGGTAAGCAGTACATTTTCTCCATATATTTTCAAATGTTACAATCGCATTTGCAGGATTATTGATGATTATTTATCTTGCTTAAAAACCAGACTGAGCAAATTCCAGATTTTTCTGAATTGGTCAGAGGCCAGGTAGGTTTGACCTGTTTTGATAGGGTTTTTTCTCTTCTTCTTCTGTTACGCTCTTCCGTCTTTCGACATAGCGCGGCGCACCACAACCTGCCAAACACTTCTATTTTTAGCTAACTGTTCATGATCAAAACATTCATATGTATAATTATTCCTACCATTACCATTTACAACTGTAACATTTATACTTAGCTTATCAAGATCTTTGTCCACTAATTTCAGCCAGGTCTGTTTCTGCCCTCCCCTTGGTTTTTGAACATATTTTCTCGCTTCCCTCAGCGCTCCCTTTGCTGGAGTTTCTTCGGTAGTCTCAGTAAATGTCCATACCACTGTAATCTTCTTTCTTTAACACTCATACTCCATGGTTTTAACTCGGTTCTTCTGTATAATTCTTCATTTGATATCCTATCTTGCCATGTAATTTCTAAGATCTTTCGCAGCATTTTTCTTTGAAATACGTCAATGTCATTCTCTAGTTGTTTAGTCACTGTCCATAACTCGCAGTTGTATAAAAATATACTTTCTACGTGACTACGGAAAAGTCTGATTTTAACCTTCTTCGACACTTTCTTGCTTTCCAAGATTTTCTTCAGTTGGTTATACGCTGCTATGGCTAAAATTTTTCTTCTGTTGATGTCATTTCTTGTGTCTAGAAGACTTCCTAAATATTTACGTTTTTTCCAGTTTTCATCCTCTCCCCTTTTAACTTCATATTCTTCTGTTTTACCATCATTCACTTGTAAATTTTTCTCTTTTAGAATGGCTGGGACTGTTTTTCTGATATCTTCAATTCTTTCTTTATCATTCGTTATCCATGCTGTATCATCTGCGTATTGTTGATCAATCATCAATAGTCTACTGCTGTATTTTGTATATCTGTGATCTTCAATATGGGGTGGTATCATGATTCCTTGCGTTGATTTCAGAGCTTCGGCTAAATATATGATGAAGAAGATTGGACTCAGACAATCACCTTGCGGTACACCCACATTCGTGACAATCTCTTCTCCTAAAGTTTTCCCTATTCTGACTCTCAGCTTGACGTCTTCAATCAAAATCTTTATCATGTGCAATTCATCTTCATTTAGTATTTCTTTCAAAGTTTTCATCAGTTCAGTTCTCCTTACTGTATCAAACGCTTTTGACATGTCCAACATAAGTAGAATAATTGAATAATCTTGGGATGTTATCGCCTTTTCTGCTAGTATTTTGAAACTGAGAACTAGTTCTGTGGTGCTTCGTCCTTTCTGGTAAGCTGCTTGTGTTGACGGTATTTTCTCTAGAAACTTGTTCAGACATCTCTTCAACATACATATCGCAAGAATTTTCCTCAGTATTGATAATAAGATGATTGGCCTAAGATTTCCTGGGGACCTGCCTTTTTCCCTGGGTTTTGTAGTGGAACGAGAACACCTTCTTTTAATTCCTTTGGATACATTCCTGTTGTTGCGGCATGATTGTATATCTCAGCTATCTCTTCATATATTTCTTCCGGACTGTATTTAATTAATTCTCCATAAATTTCATCTATCCCAGCACTTTTCCCATCTTTAAGTCTTTTAACAGCTTCCTTGATTTCTTCCTTACTAAATTTTACGGCCATCTCTTTTGGATCAATATTTTCTATCTCTTCTTCCATATCTTTAGTAAACATCTCTTGGAAAAAACTTGTAACAATTCTTGTTTGTTCTACCTCATCTGTTGTTTTTCCATTTTCTCCATCCACCAATATTTTCTTTTTCTCTTTAATTCTTTGCAGATCTTTGACAACTTTGAACATTCTCCTTGAATCACTTTTTGAATCTTCTACAGCTTCTACCATCTCCAAGATTTTCTTTTCCTCTTCTTCTTTGAGTTTCTTATGAATTTCTTTCATAACCTTGTTTCTTTCTTTTCGTAACTCTTCATTCTTTTCTTTACTTTTACTTGAATTCATGTTATCTCTAATCTTCATCTGTCTTTCTGACAGTTTTTTAATTTCTTCATTTTCACTTTTTTTACTTTTGTCTTTTCTTCCGACAACCTCTTCAGCGGCTTTGGTACAGATCTTGACAATTTTCGTCCATTTTTCTTGACCTGATTCTGATGTCTGTATCTCCCCTAACTCATTTTTTATCTTGTCTTGATATTCCATCTTTTTTCCTTCTTCTCTTAATTCTTCTAGTTTCAATTTCGACTTTTTTCTTTGAGGCTTCATCTTGTACCATTCTAGGTTGAATTTCGCTTTTACCAGTCTGTGATCTGTGTAAGTTTCTATGCCACTATACGATCTTGAATCTTCAACAAATCTTTTCTGATCTACTCTTGTCATGATGTAATCGATTTGATTTCTGTAAGGATTTCTTCTAACTTCTCCATTCTTATCATTATGATCTTGTTTTCGTGTTGGTGCCTCCCATGTAGTTCTGTGTGCCATTTTATGTGGAAATTGAGTATTACTCAGAATAATGTCATTTTTCATCAACATCTCTGCTAGAATTCTTCCTGACGAGTTCATCTCTCCCTTCCCGTAACGTCCTATCACTTCTGGAAAATCTTTATGTCCTAATCCTGTCTTCGCATTCATATCTCCTCCAATGATACAAATGTCTCTTTTGCTAACGGAACTGATGACTTTTTCAAGATCTTCATAATATTTTTCTCGCACTTTCGGATTTTTTTCACTATTTTCTAATGTCGGAGCATATGTCGAAATAAAGACTGCCTTTCTCTGGTTATTCTTGTCTTCTAACTTCATCGTGGCTGTACAAATTCTGTCTGTAATAGTCTTGAACTCTGCATTTAAACCTTTTTCTACCATTATGCCAACCCCATGATGTCTATCTTCTTTGCTTCCAGTGTGATAAAGTTCATATTTCTGTTTTCTATCTGTTGTTTCAATTTCCATAATCCCTTCATCTGTCATTTTCGTCTCTTGAATGGCTAAGATGGCTAGTTGATATCTTGTCATGTCGTTAGCAACCTGATAGGGTTTACCAGAAGTAAAGAAACTTGTGGAGGAAGATGAGATGTTAAATAAGTTGGGCATATAGTAAGATTTTTTTGCTACAAATGTAAGCAATGATAAATCCAAGGGTGCCGGAACAGGAGGGGGGGGGGGGCAATTGCCCCTGCTGCCCCTGGCCAGGAGGGGCAAGGGGAGCAAGGTTGCCCTTTTCATCTCCAAGAAAAAATTACAGTGAATTTAGGCAAAAATCTATAAGTATATATTCAAAATTGTCATTGCCGCTCAGTAAAGTTTTTTCTCTCAAATTAGATTTGCCCTTTCTTGACCGACCGCCCCTGCCGCCCGCGTTTCCTTCCGGCACCCCTGGATAAATCGATAAATACTTGAATTATATACGCAGCATATACTCTTATAAATTGGTTGGAAGCAGATGTACAAGATCTCAAACAAACATTTCCAAGTGTGCACTACGTATGACACATCAACAGCTCTGCTTCTGACGCACATGCTACACGTACTAAGGGCGTAATGTTCGTGGCAAATGTGGGGGGGGGGACACGCGGTGACTCAGTCAGAATCGGCCGTCAAATCCACCTATAAACGAAGTCAATCAGGCTTTTTTACACTCATGAATTTTAAAGTTTTGTATGGCATGGTAACCTGCCCAAGCAGAAAGGTGGGACATGTCTTTTAGAACTGCTGCTTACAGTAGACGAACTTCGAGTGTTTACATGCAATACACTTCTAGGCTGTTACTGACATCACAGCCCTATCCCTGCCATGTTAAGTGACCATAACTTTGATACCTCATAAATGTGTGACTGACTCATAGCCCATACATACCATGTTGTGTGATAGGTGTCATAGCATTCACCAGTGACCTCACTCCTGTCTCTCTGAGTAATAGGCCTGCAATCAACAGAGCTTGACCACTGTCAATGCTACTGATCCCCAGCTGATCTTGGCGTCTGCCACTCCTGGCCATCCTGACCACAAGTGCTCCATTTTAGCGAAGTTATAACAAACAGATTAATCTTTCTCTGGTGTGACAAACAGAATTCACAGTTTGAGATATTCAAAGCAATTGTATGTATGTTTGAATGTTTAATTGTTGTCTTTTGTTGTTCCAAATATATCTTTGAGGAAAAACACAAACAATTATCTAAATTATAGATATTTCAGGCCAGAAAAAGCTGTGAAGGATTAGAATACTTCAGAATTTTATTGAACTTGTTGGCAGGGCAAGTGTAAACGAGCTATGCAATGGAGGGATACCCCTGGCTTTCTTGTGTAGCTCCCTTGTTCATCAAACAGGTTGCTACATTTTATATACACAAAAACCCTGCTTAGACACAAGCATGCATATAATTCCGTCGCACTTCTGCCATGATTTATAACTCACTATCTCAATTCAGATGGATAAGCTTTCATGTTGACTAACTGTGTCAACACCACATCTTTCATGAAGAGAGCAATGATTATTGTCAAATGGGTCAGATTTATGACTCAGTGACTGCACTTCATATGACAACTGTTCGACTGCCCATTCACTTAGCATTGCTCTGATACATGTCACTGAGCCAGATGTTGGTCACTGCAGCATCTATACATGTCATTAGAAGTCTTATGAGTCAGTGAAAGAGCCACCAGTTTCAATGGTAAAGATTAAAGCAACAGCTTTAGTGACCTCATTGATACTCTGAAACCAGTCACTTGTAAGCACTCGAAGTTTGTCTACTGTATCAAATTGAACCCAAGGGCCATTACTACTTTTTTTATTTTCACACAAAAAAGTGGGGGGGGGACATTTCATATTATGTCCCCCAGGGTCAAAAATGTGGGGGGACATGTCCCCCCCCCATCCCCCACCAAATTACGCCCATGCATGCTACCTCTCCTATGTTCAGCATAGCAGTGATACACATCACAGGTAACATACACATGTCATTAAGTTCCCTATGAGTCAGTGAAAAAACCACCTGCTTCAATGGTGAAGATTGGAACAACACCTTCAAAGACATCATTGACAATCTGAAAACAGCTAGATGTAAGCACTTGAAGTTTGTCTACTGTAACAATATTTTCGACATAATTATTCTTGTGCATTTTCTGGTGGGGGTGGGTTCGACCACACAATAATGACCATCATACCTAAACGAAGCGACAGCTGGTGATACATCTCGAATAGGAATTTTAGAATTTGGAATCCATATTGGTGAGGCAATTTGCAGCCATTAAAAACAGTTTTCAAAATTAATCATCTTTGTTTGGAGGGTTCAACACTGCATCCTCAAAGATATAGTTAGCAATTCGATACTTATAAAGTCATATTCTTGCATACTTTTTATTTGCTAAACAAATCATAACTCTATATTTTGAGAAAAATGTGTGAGATATCAAGATATTCAGTTACATAGTCTGACGAGTAAGTGTGTTGAAGGAATCAAGTTGTCTGCATTTTACTGTGTATATATTTGAGCACATATTAAATTCCCTTGGGTGTTATAAAGTTCAAAATACATGCTGCGTTTGTTGATTATCAAAATCCCCTAGGATGCATAAAGAGAGTGTTAAGTTATATGATTTAGCATTTCGTATGAAGATCATGTCCAGGATGTAAATTGCGTGCTGCCTTTGAAAAATGACAAACTAAATCATTTTTTAAGTATTTTTATTTTCAGTTCTTTATCCGTTGTTTGTAAGCTTGAAGCTTACTCAAGGTACAATCAAGGATTTTTGAAATGTCGAAATCAACTCTCTAAACAGGAATTATCAGGGCATTTTTACCTTATGCAATATGCAGTGTGAACTACGATTTACTCCTTTATTTTAGTTTCAATTTCCTGAAGGCTCCAGATGCTGTTTTGATGTTACAAACTCAGTTATGGCCTTTATTATGAACATCATGCTCCAGTGATTGGGAGAACAGAAGAAAGTACTAGAGGCTAAAGGCTTAAAACACTGGGCTCGTCCGGGATCTGAACCCTGGACCTCTCGCACCCCAAGCGAGAATCATACCCCTAGACCAATCTTAGAAAAACTGGCTCTTAAGCTGTGTAGTGGCGCCTATGGTTATGCCGGGCCAAAATAAAATTCTCGAAAGCATTATTTTCAGACTTTGCAAGTCGTAACCATAATGTGAAAAAATTATAAATCATACTCTCCAATGAGAAGTATCACTGCACGGACAAACACCAACATTTCGTTTCAGATAATTATGTGGACCTTTCGCAGAGTAATCAGGAGAAATGAAACTGTGCAAAAGTTGACCCCTTATGTATGTGTATTGTTTAGTTATACAAAAAAAAGACAAATACATGATATTAAAGGAACAGAGGTCATATGCAGTAACATTCTCATGACATTTATGTCCATTGAAATTACAAAAATCATGGTGGGAGCAAAAAGTACATCAGAACGAACCACAAATTATTTTCCAACAGAAAATTGCGTCAGCAGACTGAACTTGCATTTATAAAATTTTTGCTCGGTGTTTAAAATAAAACTTTATTGGCCAGTAGGGGAGTCTGGGTCGAATGAGACAGCAGGCAGAGTGTGTTAAACACCCTATTTACAAAACAACTCTGCTTGAGGTAGTAATAAAAATGAGTACAGAAAATATTGTCATAATCCATAATTATTATGTTTAAAGTTTTTTTAAATTGCATATGGTGAGTGAAATTTCATATTGTTTTTTCATCTACAATGTAGACATTTTTGTCAAATTAACTTTTGGTCATTATTCCCCAGGCCAGCATATTTGGATGATGGAAATCAATCATCAGTGTTTCTATCCATGGTATTCTGTCTTAGTTTGACTTACTAATAATGATCCTCTACCATCGATTAATGAGTTCACAAGTTTCTAAATACATTAGATCTTCAATTAAGGTGTTTCTGTTACATTGTAATGTATGAATTGAATGAGGTGGATCATTACGGTAACAATTATGTGATCATTCCGGTTAAGTTAATTTTTGTTTCACAGTTAATTATGAACATAGGCTGCACAGCAGCAAACCTTTAGCGAATAACACCGTTAGAAGAAGATCACAATTACGTCATAAAATTGGTGTGTCTACTAAAATTGCATATGGGTATGCAATGGTGGTCAAGTTGTGGCCTTGAAATATCTCTATTTGTGTGCTGCCCTGCTATCTGCCCATCTACTTGCCAGGGTTTGTAAAACCAGGGAAGGGCCTTATTAGACTAATTTTTCTTGGCACTACTAGACCATTAAGCCATATGTGTACCAAACTTTATCCACACACCTGCAATAGCAACTGAGTCTTGGGCCAGGAACAAAGAATAAATTATTATACTGCAGCAGCTCCTGCTTGCTGCCAGTATCTACATTTCGTAGGAGATTTCTTACACACTTTGCCAAATTTTATATTGCCTGGTGCTATCTCCTGAGGCCACCTCCAATGTTCTTCTTTGCACACCATTAACTTACCATCATTTCCTAATGTGTAACATCTTTAGATTTCTTATCCACCCCCCGGTTTTGTCAATAGGATGCAAAAACTGCACATTTTCCCCTCATATCCATTCTGTCAAGTTTGTTCTACCAGTTTTTGCTACCCCCTCAATTTGCTCTGCCCCCCATCTCTCTGCCACCTCATGTGCATGCAAGCATGACCATATGAATGTTTACCACTTCTGTTTGATAAAGGACATGGGCACTTGAGAACACATCAGTACAAGTATATCAATGAAATTAGGTCTTGCATGATTATATTCACATGTTCTGGTTGTATGAATGGACTGTATGAATTATGAATGGTGTAGGTAGGCCAAGTGATGACATTACTATTGAATCCAGAAGTTAATTGCAAGTGAAGCTTGATCTTGAATTGGTGTTAACAGTTTCATAAATTGAATGAAAATCAATTTTTCACATAAAGTTGCCTTTTGATGACAATTTTTTTTACACTTTTACATGAAGCAAAATTATTTACAATCATAATATGTTTTATTTTTGATCACTTGTCACTTAATGATTTTGAGAATTGATACTGGTAGGAATGTTTTCATTCAGATTTGTTTTACTTATTATTTTTTTTCTCATTGAAAGAACTTGAAAAAATTGGCAAGAAATTTAAAAGATAGAGCCAACACAGTTCTGGAGCCAATAAAAACAATGGCAGAAAGAGCCCTTATTGGCCCTTAAAATAATTCTGGGTAATCTCATCTGGCAAATACGGTATCATTTATAGTTACGTATGCAATACATTAGTTCTGACTTTCTTTTAGGACAGTCCCCAATAACTTGGCTCTGCTGAGGTGATTACCTGATCTATTTGGTTTAAATATTTAATGGGGGTTAAAAAAGTTATAGGCTGCAATTCCAAAGATTTATCCTTAAAAGCTGTATGTATATCTGTTAATCTAAAAGTTGCTTTAAACAAAATTAGAGTCATATTTAACTTCTAACTGTAGTTTTTTTTGTAATTACCATTATAAGCCCAACGTAAACGATACTATTTTCAGGGGTGCCGCTACTGGAGGGGGACGGGTGGAGGGCGATTGCCCTTCCTGCCCTTGTCCAAGGGACAAGGGAGGCAGGACCCCGGGGGGCAAGGGCGCCCTTTAGATCTTTTAGAAAAAAAATATTATTAGGCCCCCTTTTAATAATTTGATGCACAAAGTGTATTCAAAATTATTATTGACTCTCTATTTAAGATTTGTCATGCAAAATTGGCGTGAATATGATTTGCCCTTTTTCGTCTGACCGCCCTGCCGCCCGTGATTCCTTCCGGGACCCCTGGTATTTTTGTTCGATCCAGTGGTTTCTAAAGGCATGTCAAGCAGCTGCTGCAGTATGTCACACACTGTCAGAAGTTTGTATACCTTCGTAAATATGTGTTCATTAGGCCAGGAGGTTTACGAACACTTCTCTTACGCCCCTATCATGTTGACATCTAGTTTTTCTTTTTTTAAATATATCAAAAAGTATGTATACCTAATGTTTTCCATCAAACCTTTCAAAGGCACAACTAGACCATATTGGTTATATATTATGTGCACCAAACTTTATTCATGTACATGCAGTAATTCTTCGCCCGAAAACATAAAAAAAAACTGTATTTTTAGCATTTTTTCAAAAATTATAGAATATCTATCAATGATACCATCAAAAGGCACAACTAGACCATATAGGAAACATTTGTACCAAATTTCATCCATGCGCATGAAATAGTGACTGAGCCCTGGCCCAGAAATGAAGAAAAACAATTTTCATATTTTTTTAATTATTTCAAAAAGTATGGAATATCAATCCATCAGACCGTCAAAAGGCACGACTAGACCACAAAGGCTATATGTGTACTAAATTTAATCCATGTACATTTAATAGAGGCTGAATTCTGGCCCAGAAACAATCTATCCGCCCACCCGCCCACCTGCCCGCCGGGCAGCCGGACATCATTTTACCCAAGTAATAACCATAGTACTTAATTAAACCAGACCCTCTTCGAACTTCGTTCACTGAAGGTAAAAAGCCTGTAACCTTCACATTTATATAAGTCACAAAAGCTCACAAAGGATCTTGTGCTGTGGAGGCCTTTCAACTGGCCTGGGTTCAATCCCAGGCTTGGGCATGTAAACATAAATGTTGGCAGTGTTGATGTTTAGTGTTTAAAAGTAGTTGTCCAACCATTTTGCTCAATCATTACAGCGAAGCACTTTGATATAGAATTAAAGTGGACTGTGGCACTGTGAAAATGGCACTTTGTGTGCCATCATGCTGATGATTTGTCATGATCAAACCCAATACTTTCAATGTTAATTTGATTGGAGGAGACTTATCCCACTTGTTGGTGACAGCCAAACGAAAGGATTATGCATCTGATTTTGCACTCTAAAATTTGTTATGAGAAGTCAAATGTCTTACTCTTGATCATGACTAATCAAACAGCCTCTATATTTCCCATGTTGAAAGTAGAGAAGATGACACTTCATCGGCTATCATGAGACACAAAGTGCCATTTTCACAGTGCCACAGTCCACTTTAATTCTATATCAAAGTGTTTCGCTGTAAAGCCGACTCAAAATTAAAACAATTTACAATGTAGAGTCAGGATGGATGATGATATGTCATCATAGTATGAGTACCTTTAACATGGCTATCTCAGAAGCTTTCTGATGAGTCATGACTGCAAGGAAAGCTAGCTTACTTGTGAGACAATTGATTTCAGTGAAAGAATCGGATCTAGATAGGTAATAATTTTTTGGGCTAGTAAACAACAAGCAGTAGTGTAGACTCATTGAATTAAAGTGATATGGAAAATGTTTAACTCCTCGTAATTGTTCGATCATGACACATCATCAACACCATGACACATAAATTTAATCACAGAATTGTGTTTTCCAGTTTCCACATAACGAATCAAAAAGTGCACTTACGACTCACGTATACAAGCACATACATGAGGTTCTGGATGCAGTTTTACAACCCCCTGGCCATTTTACTTTTGAATTCCTTGTCCCTTTGCAATATTTCTAATTGAATTTTGAATACAATATGTCCCTCAGCTCTGGATTGGTCTTCCCATGTCCGTTGATCATTTTACTTTTTAATTCCCTGTCCCTTGGCCATTTTACTTTTGAATTACCTGTCGCCTGTATTTCCACCCAATAATTTCCCATCCAAAGCTTCACATGTCAGTAAATTAGCCAAATATATCTTATGTGACAAATTCACCGACACATGTACATGTGTACAGCAACAAGAAAAGCTGATTTGTGGATATGATCAGAAGTGCATGTTCAAATTAAAATTGCCCAAAACCATTATTTCCAAGTTGAGAAAATTTCTAAAGGGCCGACCAGACGATAGTGGGGGGGGCTATGGATTTAACACCCAGGACAAGCCTTTTGTCACTTGCGAATTGTCGACGAACAATTTTTTTCGCATGCCGACAAGCGACAGACTTTTTTTATTGCAATTTGAACATTATGGTACCCTAGTTACAAAAACAAGCTTTTTAACATTTTTTCATGTGTTGAACCAACAATTAAGAAATCAATATCAAAGTAAGTGAGGTCAGATGTGAAAACATTCTCATTACATTTCTGTCCATTGAAATTATGAAAAATTATGCTGAGAGCAAAAAGTACATCAAAACACAAATTAATTTTTCAACAGAAAATTGTTTTGGTAGACTGAACTTACATCTATCACATTTTGTGGACTAATTTAAAATGAAAAACTGTAATTGTGCCTGTGGCCTTTTGAACTACAGAGTGAACCAGACAGTTAAAAATCATATGTTTACTTTATTCTGACAGCAGATAATAGAATGAAAAACAGGGAATGCTCCATATTGTCTCCTTCAGCCCAGATAAACAAGTAGAACAATAGCCTACTTTTCATGAGCCAGAGATCTGAGCTTTGGAAGATCTGTCGGGGTCTCTTTTCATTAAAAATGCAAATTTAGTCAGTCAAACAATGATCAAAATATATCCAACAAAGTTACTCGAAATTATCTATATTTACAGCATACGAAAAACGAGTGCTGGCATTAAACTATTTTAATAATAATAATAATAATAGGCATTTGTATAGCGCTGATTCCAGTAAACTGCTCACCAGCGCTTGTGCAAGATGGATCTATTTGTAGAAACTGTTAAACAGATGAGTTTTAAGATTTCTTTTGAAACCGTCAAGTGTCTTGGAGGCCTTGACATTCTCAGGGAGTTGGTTCCACAGTTTTGGAGCGGCATGTGAAAAGGCTCTGTCTTCGTTTTGGGCTACTTGAAGTTTCTTTATTAAGCGACTGGATGTTCCATACAGAAGACCATTTCCATAGTCCAGGTGACGAGTGACAAGCGCTTTGACTACTGTTTTACAAGTTGGGTCACCAAAACATGCACATTAAATGCATGGGAACAAAGTGTGTTACTACAAAGCTCATCGTAAGATATATTGGGCAGGGAGAGCTCTGAAGTACCTTGCAAAGTATGATTAATTCTGGCCAGTTGATTAAGACATGCTTTGGTAATCCAAAAGAGACTGAGCACTTCAACAAAGTTTTCCAGCATTTATGCGAATATCATAGATCAAGCCACGCACCACATTAAGGTTATGGATTCTTAACTTCATCATACAGTTTCAACCACAATTGATGTATTTACCTGACACACTGGTGTGGCTTAGACTAGGTTGGGTATGTAAAGCTTACAGTTTTCATACATTTTTGCAAAAATAAAAGGATTTTTTCAATCATAGTTGCTCTTGAAAGTATCCCCTCCCCCTCAGATATTGAAATCAGTTTAATGTATTTCATAGGATGCCTATTGTCTAAAAGCAATGATATTTTCTGCATTATTGATGCAATTTGTACAACATGCAATTGAGATTTCCTTCTACATTTTCTCTCAAGGCCAATACGGGCCATTGAATTTGTAGCAGGGGTCTTTAATCGGGATAGGTTATAGTTCTATCGAACACGACCCCTGTCCAGAATAAAAACCCCATAACTATTCTTTGAGACTGCACCTTACATTTTCCGTGAATTGACATAGTAACAGGAACAAGCCTCCAGGACCGTTTATTCTTTCTATTAACATTTCTTGATACTAAAAGGCAACAATGAAACATTATTAATAATAATGGAAGCAGTACAAGTCATGTGATATCGTAGCAGAATAAGACAGAAAACATCCAAATAGAATGGAGTAAAGTGTGTGGATCGAGAGCATGGGAAATCCTCGGGGGGGGGGGTAGGTAACTTGTCAATGTATTATTATAATAGTGCCTGTGACAAAGTTGGTGTGTGTTAGCCATATTGGAAATGGCAGATGGATGACTGATTTACTTCATCCTGAACCGTTTTACTGCAAACATTATGAACATATTAGAATCACTTCAGTTCAGGTAAAAATAAGTAAATGGTTGCTATTTCGAACATTGCCAGCTGTAAGAATGGTTTACAATCAATTGATGTAAGGATTACATCAATGATGCAGGCTGCCAGGGCCGTAGGCTGAACAGAATCCTAGGGGATGGGGGCAGTGAGTGGTGCTGAACGATATGTACTCCGGAAAAACTCAGAATATTTCAAATTTTTGCATGTTCAACACCTTAACTTGTAAAATTCTAGGGGGGGGGGCAGCTGTACTCTCAACTTACCCCTTTTCACTTCCACCACCCGCAACTATCCTCAGCTTCCCTCAACTACCCTCAACTTAACTCAACTAAACTCAAGTAACCTCGACTAAACTCAACTAAACTCAACTTGCTTCAACTAAACTCGCTCCCCCTCAACTAAACTCACCTCCCCTCAACTAAACTCGGCTCCCCTCAATTAAACTCGGCTCCCCTCAAGTAAACTCGGCTGCCCTCAAGTAAACTCGCCTCCCCTCAACTAAACTCGCCTCCCCTCAACTAAACTCGCTCCCCTCAACTAAACTCGGCTGCCCTCAAGTAAACTTGCCTCCCCTCAACTAAACTCGCCTCCCCTCGACTAAACTCGCATCCCCTCGCCTCTCCTCAAATGAACTCGCCTGCCCTCAATCAAATTCGCCATCCCTCAACTACCCTCAGTTACCCCATGATAAAACAGTGGTAACCCCAGGGGGTTGAGGGTGTATCCTGCCATGAGGCCTTAAGTCATGTTGACGGTCTGCGAAGCGTGTGCAATGCAGCTCATGTGCGTGACATCATTCAAGTAAGCTGTGCAGCAGCAAACTCTCTGCCTTTATACCAAGGGGGCATATCCAACACTATAATTATCTGATTTTCACACTTTAGACATCATATCATATCTACACAATGCAAGCAGTGTCATCAGGCTATCTTCCAACCCTTAAAATCCAATCCAGTTGCTGAATTGCAAGATTCTGTAATTCATCAAATATGATTTTGGTGTGACTGGCCTATCAGTGTGCGCTGTAAATTATCTGAGTAGCAATGAATCACAATGCCATGTCCCCAACAGGGCTTTTCTAGTATAGTATACAAGTTCCTTTATGTATCTGCTCTTCTAAACCAACTTCTTTAGGTTCCAAATGGAGAAAATCTTCGTGCAGAACCCAAAATCACCAGATTGATACAATTACATCTGTGACAAAAATAGGTATACAGTGGCCATATTGGAAATGGCAGATGTAGAATTGATTTACATCATCAAGGCCAATTTTAATGTATTCCTTATATATGAAAACCTATATGTAGACCCAAACATTATGAGAATATGACAATTACTTCCGAAGTTATGGACAAAAAGAGGTTTACGGCGGCCATTTTGGAACATGGCAGCTATAGGAATGATATACTTAATTCAAACCATTTTTAATGCATTCCCCATATATGAAAACATATATTTAGACCCAAAAATCATGAAAATATGACAATTATTTCCAGAGTTATAGACGAAAATAGGTATTTGGAGGCCATTTTGGAAAATGGCAGCTGCAGGAGTTATGCTCAGGATTGGCGATGTCTACCCAAAAAAAATTGAAGTTTAGACACTCACCAACAACAATCAATCATAAAACTTAGCACACATAGAAATTTCTGCGGGTCTATAGGCTGGCTCCAGGACTATAAACTGCCGTCTTTACAATGTGCAGGTCCGTCTTTTTTCACTTGAGGGCTCAAGAGACTTTACGGCAAATTCTGTTTTATGGAACTTTCTCATTTCTTTCTAACTGGTGAGGAATAGTTAAGTTAAGTTAAGTATATTTATTGCAACAGATGTAGATAAATCACATTGTTGAATTATGGGAAATATATGAATATGAATTATATGTACAGGATAATAAAATCACAGGTATAAGTTAAAAATGATATATATACATAAAATATACAAAAGTAATATAAAATTCACAATAAAAGCCAGAGTCCATAACATCACAAAAAGTGTCTGACGCAATACTGCACAAAACTGTTGGCTAGTCTTTTTGTCTTCGGCTGACTCAATTTATATGGCGCTGGATGTCGCAGGTCATGACCTATATTCCTGGCTGGCGGAATGAGATCACTGAGTTTGTGATTGCCCTTTAGCATAGATTTAAACAGTTCCTTACACTGGCTCTCACGACGATAGAACAAGGTATCTAAATTTGTTGTGCGTAGGGCCTCATCATATTTTTTGTCTGGAAAAATTGTTGCCAAAGCTCGTTTCTGGATGCGCTCAATATCTGAATGTAAATATTCTGGGAGTGATGTGTGCCACACAACAGAGCAGTATTCCAGTACAGATCTTACAAGGCTGGTGTATATAGTGATAAGGTCACTCGTTTTCATGCCTGCTCTTTTGCAGAGGCGCAGTAGATATAAACGTTTGTTGGCCTTTTTGATGATGGAGGACACTTGTGAGTTCCATTTTAAGTCCGATCTCACAATTACTCCCAAGATTTTTGCTTCGTGGACTTGTTCGATTTCAGTGTTCCCAAGTGTTAGTCTTTGTGGTGATAAACTCTGTCTTGAGAAGTTAAAAACTATCTCCTTTGTTTTACTCACATTGAAGCGCATCTTATTCGAAGAGGCCCAAGAGTTGAGGTATTGAATCACTCCTTGCAGAGATTCCCTTTCACTTGCGTCTTTTGATGTGGAATGCAAGATGGTGGTATCATCCACATATTTCACCGACATAACCGAATCCGGTAGACACAAGTCATTGATGTAAGTGATAAATGCTAGGGGGCCTAACAAAGTTCCCTGTGGACACCCTGCATTCATTGTGAGCACTTCCGATTTGTGGGATCCAACTTTGACATTTTGTGATCGATTATGTAAAAAATTTGCTGTCCACCTTGTAAGCGACTCGGGTACACCCAGATTATGAAGCTTCTGAACCAATATTGAGTGATCCACAAGATCAAAAGCTTTTGAAAAATCACACAAAAGCATTCTTACGGTGTTTGAGAAGTCGTCTGTGTGTTTTGCGACATAGTCCAAAATTTTTAACAAAGCCATTGCTGTTGCTGATCCTCACACACCACCAAACTGATTCCGGTCAATAGATTTTTCCACGCAGCTGTACATACTATTAACAGGGAAGTATTCATTGACCTTATCTGCTACTAATGTAATCGAATTAGGCCTCAGATTGGATTCTATAGATCTGGCTGGCATTGTTTTGTGTAAGGGCACAGTGTCAGAAAGTTTCCACACATCTGGCATGAAACCTTGTCGTAATGAAGAGTTGGCAATGGATGCTAGTGGGGCAGCCAGTACGTGCGCAAAATCACGAAAAATCCAGACGGGCAGTCCATCAGGACCAGGTGATTTGTTGGTGTTCAATGACAGAAGATGTTTTTCCATATCACTGATGCCAACGCAAAACTTGTCAGGGAGAATGGATTGCGAGTTCAAGAACACATTATCTGGAGTCAACGGATCTATATGGTTACCAACTGATTGAAAAAAGCTATTCACTTTGTTGACAAAATTGTTCATATCTCCACCGGATACAGACTTAGCCATTGAAGTTAGAGGCTGGGTTGATGTGGTCTTCATGCCAATCAGTTCCTTCATGTGCCTCCACCAATCCCGACTATTCCTCGCCTTCAGATGTTCAACTTTGCTCTGATAGAAATTCCTATTGAGTTTCCTGCTGAGTCTATTTATCTTGTTCCTCAGTTGCTTAAATCTTGGCAAATTTCCGGATTTCAAGGCGTACTGGCGTTGTGATATTAAGGAACGGTACTGGTCGGTCACCCATGGTTTGTCATTGCTGTGTCTTTTCACGGTTTTGAGCGGGAAATGTGTATTGAACAATTCAGATAGTGTTCTGATGAACATCTCAGCCTTGTCAGACACGTTATTCATGCGATAGAGGCTCTCCCAACGGAATTTGCACAAAGCATCAGCAAAGAGCGCTCTAATATGTCTTGGGACGAAAAACCTTCCTTCAACCTTATGGGCATAAAAATAAGTTTTACACAATAGAAATTCTAAAAGTTCTTGAGAACTGCCTCTTGACAACAGATTGTTTCAGCCTAACCGTCTCAAGCGCTGTCAGAGTTCCCCCGTGGCCTAACTGGTAAGTGCGCTTGTCAACTGGCTTTCAGGGCGTGGGTTAAAATCTCACCCCGGGAACTCACTTTAGTCCGAGCCCATGGGACATTAAATGGAGGCGGGTTGTATCCAGTGTTCTATGCTGGGGCAACTGAAAGATCCTAGACAACCCTGACTTAATAGGGTATGTACCAGACTCACAGTCTTCTCATCTCATCATCATGCCTGCCTCGATATAGCCCACTAAGATGCTGCAGAGGAGTGATAAAAAACAAACAAATAAACTTGATATATGCAGGTTTTTAAATTTTGAAAATCGGATGTTTAATATTGTTTATTAAGGTTTCTGGGTCATGTTTTGCATTGAAAATGATGTATACAATCTTTGGTGACGTAAAAGACTAGCCATGAAAATCGAGGAGCTACTCTGAACTGAAGACCCAAGCAAACTTCTTTTTGCAAGGTAGGGTTTCTGGACTATTTGGGCAAACAAAGGACAACCTACAACAGCTGCCGTTTGAAAAATGGCCACCAATTATGTATATGTATACATATTTCAATATATTTACCTTCTACTTAGGAAGTAATAGTTAAGGGTTCATGCCTTTTGGCTTTCCATTTCTGAAAAAGAAAATTTGCCCCAGCAGACGAGGAATCCTTATTTTGAGATAATAAGACGGTAGATGGATTGTTTTGAGTTTCATAATTGTTGGATAAGTGTTTATCTTTGACTCACCCAATTTGCATTTAATGAAATAAGCACGAAAACTCAGCAGATTCTTTGAAGTCCGGGTCCTCGGGTGAAAAAACAAATTTCTGACACTAAGTCATGAATGTTCATGTTTATTTGCCCTAAAAATAGATATTATTTTGAGCATTGTCTGTTTTTCATAACAATATCTGCAACTATCAGAATAAAGTAAAAATTTATATGACAAATTGTGTTGACTGTCTGGTTCACTCTGTATTTCACAAGGCCATTGGCCTGTATTTAGCTTTTTTTCACTTCAAATCAGCCTGCAAAAAATTGATACATGTGAATTCAGACCAGACATTTTATTTTGTTAAAATCACCCGATACAACAGCAAGTAAAAATAACCTACAGAAGTACATAGAATTAACATCCCTTTTTACTTCATATACCAGATATAATAAATTGTTTGCTTCTCAGATTGACTGACCCAACAGATTTTCTGCCTATGAAAAATAAATTTTGCTTTTCCCCTATTTTCTTTAACTGACATTATAAAAAATTGTTATTTTAAAATGATTTTTTATTATTTCATCTAACAGAATACCCTCAGAAAAATGCTTTCAGAAGATACGAGAAGCGCAAGATCAATTATGTCTGGCCTTAATCTGCTGACATAATTTTCCTCCAAAAAAACATTTGGTTTTTCTGATATACTTTTTCCTATCATCATAATTATAGCAATTTCACGATTACACATATAAATGCCATGAGCATTGAAAATTGAAAAATGTCATATCTGACGTCACTTCAAAATAATAGATTACTTCATTTTTTTGTATAACCACTCTGTACATATATATATGAGACCAACTTTCACACAGTTCAATTTCTCCTTAATATTATTGTCAAAGGTATAAGTATCCATCAGAAACAAAATGATGCTTGTCCGTGCAGGGATACTTCTCATACTAGGCATTGGTGAGTTTTATGAATTATATAAATGACATTTTCTTTTATTATCAATCCAATAACTATATATTATATATATATGCATCCTTCAATAGGTCTGTCTCCGTTTGTAGTTCTGAATTTATGTACAGGTGGTGTCTCCAAGCAACAGCAGCTCTGATGGAATCCCCTTTGCCTTTCAGCAAGGTGATTGGTGTTGTTGACCAAACCAAGGAGTCTCACTTAATGAGTGTTTTTGTTGAATGTTTGATTGTTTGGGTCAGCTACACTGTCATGATTATGTTCTCAAAACAGTAGTTCAACAAAAAAGAGTGTTGTTATCATACAAATTTGGGGATTATAACATGTTAACAAGCAGATTATTATTAACGGTTGGTCACAGGATTTCACTTTGCAAACAAACCAGATAATATGTTATCAGGTGGACTTCCCCAAGACAAAAATAGCACTCCTACTTTATGGTTGCACCACCTACTGATAATACCTGTCGTAATCCCCATATGGAGACAGACCTATTCTTACTTCTTAGCAAGAAAGGATGATGTCATGCTGGTCGTGGATCATCCTGGTGTTTGGCAATACATAGTAAAAGATAACTAACTTAAACCGCAGTATTTAAATGTACAGGATTAAAATAATAGTTTGCGACTAGATACATTGTAAGTCTGTTTGTGTTCTTTGATTTCCAAACACAAGGTTGATCTACAAACAGTCGCAGCATGACATCTTATTCTCGGCTAATGAAGCAGATTTGAGTTTGAGGGACACTTAGTTATTGGATTTATAATAATACTGTTTGCTTCGTTTCATTCACAGACCATTGGCAATCCTTTTAAAGCAATTATTGCAGCAGATTTAACCAAAAATTTTGATGAATATTAGTTACAGCTTACATCTTCTGACATGATAAGTTGAAATATATCTATTCTGGAAGAAGTTTATTCATCATTAATTTCATTTTATAAAACAAGAAAGTCTTGCATTGCTCAGAGTTTTTTGCAGATTGGAGGTCCTCCTGGAAAAATTGATTTTCTTATTTTCAATTTGTAAACTGCCACATCATTGACCATTTTCTATTGGTCTCCTAATCTTCTTATTTGACGAAGTACCTCAAGTCATTTAATGAGGTTGTTTATTTTTGTCTGTGCTGCCAGATATGACAAGCCCAGAATCAACTGATTTTAAAACCAGAACTGACACAAACAAAGCATTTTAAACCACTGACATCACACGACAAAGTTGAAAGTTAATCTTGAAACTGTTTGGACCACTACAGTGGTACCTGCGTTATAGGACTGCCCCTTCTGCTGTCGTGAAGTGGTCTCTCGTGTGGCGCAGTCTCTCATCAGGGTGCAAAACGCACTAAAAATACTACTTCTTCGGGGATGAAGATGGTCACACAAGCAGATCACCCGATTCAACACAGAATTAAAATTTCAGTTTTATAAAGATGACAAATTGATAGATTTTATGTATAGTATGCAGTTCCAATCAGCAGAATTGTGTGTTTTCCATAATTGAGTGAATTTAATTGTTTTTATTGCAGGCACCTACATCGCTTGATTTGTAAACAAAACAATACTTTTAAAAGTCATGAAAAACCGTTGTCTACATTTTCAAGGAAATATATTGCCATCACAATAGAAATTTTAAAAGTAATTTTTTTTTTCAACTAGAATATGTCAGATATGACTGAAATCTATTAAAGTCAATTAAATATACGGGCTAAATAGCTTTAACTTTATTGCTTCTGGATACAATGTGTCTTTCGATTGTGGTTAATTTGTCACACTGAGACATGTGAATCATTTGTTGATATGCCATTAAGACACTCTCATTATTTAAGCTAATTATTGAAAGTAAATGCTTATAGGATTAAGGGGGGAAGTTATGAATAATTGGCAAAATAAACCTTGTTTGCCATTTGTAATGAAAAAATGAATTGTTCAACTCATGAAAAAAAGTTTGTTTCCACATGCTACATAAAGTTTGATAAAAATTAGAACTTAAAGTCGAATCCCACACTTGGCAAGAAATCTAAAATCCATGAGATATTCATGAAACTTTTCCAAAAAGTTCTTCAAAAAGATAACTTTCCAAAGTAAAGAAAATAGACGGGCTATCCAACATAATTTTTGTACCATGATCTTTTCAATATCTTATGTCATTGCATTAAAACATACAGTAAAATACTAAAAAAGTATGGGATTTATAACGAAAAGCAGCATCACTCAAACAATATCCAAGAGATAATTATGAAAAATTAAAGGAATATAGCTAAAAATACACTTTATTGAAAAACAAGTCTTTGAAGGAGGGTAACCAATGTTTTTTGAGAGTTATGTGGTGTACAATATGAGAAAATTATGAAAAACAGTTCAATAAAAATAAGTCCCCCTTAAAATAAACTTGAATATCTCAAAGATTCCTTCTCTGATTTTTATGAAAGTTGTATTGGATTATAGGCCTGTATATCGACCAAAAATGTGTGTATTTATAGTTTAGTGCCATTATTCCTCTCTGAGCCAGCAGCCTTCGAGTGAGCCTACTCCTGTTTTCAAAAATCTGTGGCTTTTCCAATGCATATGAACAATTTGACCAAGCGGGGGAGCCACAAGCTGGGGTATTTTTGTTGAACCATTTGTTACCTGTAGTACAGTAGGTGGAGCAGCTGTATTCTGTGGGATTCAACTTTAATGACCAAAGTTAAGTCTAAATAAAAAAAACCCATATGCATGTAATGACAATTGGTCATTACACCTTTGCAAATGAGGTTGGCCTTGCATTTTAAAGTAAAGTAAAGTTATCTTTATTCAACGTCGGATATTACAAATCAAAAACATAAGCACAAGTGCTTTTTGCCGACAGAAATAAAAACAATGAGTATAGATATAAAAATGACAAGATTATGTACAGATGAAGATGATACATATATGACAGCTGATGGTAAGGTAAAAGTTGCTAAAAACAATCATAGCCTATTCATAACAGCATCTAACATTCATAAATAAAAAATGGATAAAATATTTAAAAGCTTCTTAAAAAAAACTTCTTTTTTTTATCTTTAAACCTTACACAAAAACAACATATCATGCACAGAGAGGAAAGCAAATGCATAATCATTCAATAATGTGTTTACTTAGTTCTATTTTGAAAGAGTTGAAATCTATTTGATTTGCAATAAAATTAGGGGTGGCATTCCACAATCTACTAGCTTTGTAATTTATAGAGTTTTTTGCCGTATCGACTGTATTATAGTGAGGCTGTCAAATAAGAAGTTGTTGTCTCAAATCATAGCATAATTCCTGTATCTCATAAAAATCAGAGTCAGAAAGGGGTGATAGATTGTGAATTACCTTATAGACATTTTCCAATAGCTTCTTGCTTCTGCTGCTATAGAGTGTATTTATCTTAGCTTGTTTCAGGAGAAATGAGTATGAGGATTGGAAATCATTGAACACTACTCTTAATGCCCTTTCTTGAATTTTTTCCAGTTTCCATTCATTTCTGGTACCACTTTCATGATAAACTAGAGAGCAGTAGGATAAAATAAATATGTGCAGGATTTTCAGCTTACTTTCCTGACTAAGTTGCTTTGTCAACCGTCCAAGAATGTTCACCTGTTTAGCAGTCATCTTGCATAAACTAGAGACATGCTAGACGAAGGACAAATGCTTATCGAGATGCACATCCAAAATATTTATACTCTCAGAGGGTGTGATAACTTCATCATCATTATTAAATAAAATGCAGTCTGTTTTAGACTGTCTCTGGAGTGTCATACACAGAAACTTTTTGCGTTTGCTTGCATATTGTTATTACAGATCTCATATTAGTGTGCCATGTTCTTTTCAACTGCCACAGTGCTTATGTGATGTCAGTATCAGCATATTGATTTCACTGTCGGTATATTCGCAGTTTCAGCTGTGTCACTTGGAAACCATACTGATCACACCATTACAAATCCATAAAAAGCTGTTAGATTGTTGCTCAACATTGATTATTCAGTTTGATGTTTTGAATAGATCCAAAAGTTACAATATCCAGCTATATATATTGCATGGATTTTGTGTATAACTGCTATCAGTTTTAGCACTTTTACGACAAAACAAATTCATTCAGTCTCTCATTCATTTGTTGGTCTAAGAGGTTATCATGTGCTGCTCTGTCTTGGCAAAAATAATATACTCAGGAACCATTCAGAATTTAAGACCTAAGGGGGGGGGTGGGTTTTGCTTGGGGGCATTCTTATCACTGATTTCCAATAATGTTTATTTGATCATCAAATTCTTAGCCTCCTTGTCTGGCTTTTTCCCAAATTTTTGGGGAGCAACTCCCCCCCCCCAATTTCTCGTCCTCTGGTATGCCCATGCAACACCGCCACATTCACTTCCAAAATCTACCCATCATCCCCATTCCAGTCATCAATTCTGAACAGTTTCTTTGGCGCAGATCTCACCTCAAAAGCTGAAAAGCCACAAGGCGCTGCCCTCAAGGAGAAATTTCACAACAGGACACCTTGAATGTCCACGATGAATCAAGCAAGTGGCTCAAACATATCAGTTTCACCTGCTCCAACTGAATCAAACAACCATACCAATGAATGCAGATTAATCAATTGTTTTTCACACTTAGACAGTCCATAAGCCTAACTTTTTGGTAGCAGTTGGAAGCAACACTGAAGCTTGGAGTGCCAATAGTGATGTCAGTATTGCAATACTGACATCATCTGTGCATAGATTCACATGGAACATGGCACCGTGTATGTATACGAGATCTGTAATAATGCTAAGCATGATGTTACTTTCTTCAAGAGTGTCTTTCATGATAGTCACATTTTCATGTCTATGGCATAAGGAATTATCATCTGCATAATTGTAGATATCGCAATAATTCTGCATGTATACTACAAAGTCATTAAGAAAAATGTTGAAAAGCAGGGGTCCAGTCAATGCCCATACCGACCCTATATTTAAAAGAATGACCATTTTGAAACTAGAGGGCCTTCTTCACATTCAAGAAATTAAATTTTACCATAAGATAAGAAATCGAGATGTCCCTAGATATTTTCTTGCCATTGATTTCCCAATGCAGTCAGACATTCATCCCTACCCTACCAGAGAACGGCACAACTTTGTTGTACCACGACTGCACTACCATATTTCTGACAGCTCAATCAAAAATAGAATACCAAAAATTGTGAATGAAACTGCTCCTGGAATTCTAGATAAATTGCAAACCCACAGTCTTGGGGACTGAGTTTTTATATTAAAAGGATACGAATCAATTCCTACCAAACAGAATGTACTATTCAAAATTGTTACATTTGTGGTATAAGGTAGCCCACTGATATATATGATATGATATCAAAAATGTATACTGGTAATTATAATATAGTTGACAAAAAGATGAGTTTTTGTATTGTGCCCATCATGTAGTAACCTATCAAACCCACATTTAATATATCTTACTCCATCCTAGCAGCGTGTACCAGATGTATATTGTACCTAATTTGATTTTGTGTAGTTAAAAAAAAAATCCTTATATTTGTATATTCATTATTACATTTTTTGTCTCCACTTATTTGCCAGTAGCGCAGCATAATTCCGGAAATTTATGAAATACTTTAAATTTGTAATTGTTTATTAGGTGTGGCTGGTGCCCCTCAAAAATGAAAAAATTGGAGGAGACCCCTGTACCAATTTTTGGTATTGTGGTTTGACCCAAGGGACATGCCTGAGAAATTTCATGGGAATTGATAAACGTTTACCTTGAGCACAATGCAGTAGAAGTTTCTTGGCGGTTTACTAAGAACGGAAGTCGCGGTATTGCATTACTTTGTCAATATACATTCTACAACAATAAAACCTGTATGACTGGACAGGCTTCACTCAGACCTTCATTTTGAATACCAACTTCGATGGTTTTGGATAATTTCGTGCATTGTCAATCTTTTATTTTACTGCTTCTGGTTACGTTTTTCTTCTTTCCTATCAGATACATGCAAACTCGTGTTGATTTTCAGGATATTTTACATGGTGACTTATGTCAGTAAACAGCATGATTTTAATTTATTTCAATAACTCTTAAGAACCTGGTACAAATTAATAATACCATGTGGTACTTGATGTGTATTAAACGCTGATGAACGAGATCACATATTTTAAAAATGTTATGGAGGGAAAATTTTTGACATCTGTCCATTTTCATGGCTGACTTGGGCACACTAAGTACAATTATTAAACAAATGTTAGTTAAGTTAGAGATATATCTAATATCTATTATGGTTTAATTGTTTGATCGCATGCACACAATAGTAAAGACATCCAAAAACATATGTTGCATGGCGTAAATTCTGTAAGAATACTATTTCCATTGCATCGTAAGATGCATTGTCACTTGCTGTGGTTTTCTACACTATGTACCTGAGAAGATAACTTTACAGTTTACAAATCTGATTTCAGGTTCTTAAAGGCATTATCAAAAAGAAATGTATTCACTGGGCCCGTAGTCAAACATATTTTATTTGCAATTAGAGGAGACTATAATATTGCAAGTGTCAAAATGTGGATATATCATTACTGGTTGAAATGTTTGAAACTGCTGTCCAACAATTATAAATCCAGTGATCCCATTCCCATTAGAGCTGGAATTAAACCCAAGGCCCAGCAAAAGGAGACCCAGAGCACTCCCCCTTAGCTAACCATGTAATGCCCTGTAGAATTGTTAGAAAAATGCATGGACTCCGATATATAACAGATCATTAACTTGGTACCATCTTCTTGGTACCAACTTAATGATCTGTCATTTCATAAAGTAATTCATGTTTTAGCTATATGTTATTTTTAATTTTTTGAAAATGTGCTATGGTGTGCAAAAATAAGATATTGAATACACAAAGTCTAAGAAACTCTAAAATGTGTGACGAATCTGATGATGTGAGCGTAATGTTAAAATTCATGATCTCAATAATACAGGCTTGAACACTGAATGCAGATTTTGCACTTAAGAAGTCCAAATATAATCAAAATATATTTTAATTATCAAGACATTGTCCTTGGCAGCCTGTGGTTAATATATGACCTGATTAGCAACAAAAGTTTTGGTTTTTTAAAATATACAAGTTATTTCCCGAACAAGCACAGGATTACCAATTTGATGTACTATGTAAAATTATCCGAGACCATCGAAGTTGGTACTCAAAATGAAGCTCTGATTAAGACAAGTTCAACCATGCAATTTTTATCAGTGTATGACCAATATTGACAAAGTTATTCAAAACCGCGGTTTGCATT
The DNA here is from genome assembly GCA_026936325.1 of Platynereis dumerilii. Classification (NCBI taxonomy): domain Eukaryota; kingdom Metazoa; phylum Annelida; class Polychaeta; order Phyllodocida; family Nereididae; genus Platynereis; species Platynereis dumerilii. The sequence continues at coordinate 18,355,961 of JAPTHN010000002.1, read as the reverse complement.
TATAAACAAAAACCAGAAAATTATAACTGCATTGTGCTCAAGGTAAGCATATTCCGATTTCCTTTAAACTTTCCACACATGTTATGGTGACCAAAACACAGAACCAAAACAAGGTACAGCTTGATCTGACAACGTTGGGGCACCAGCCACACCCTATTGTTTATATAGGGGGTCATACACGATAGAGGCACGAGCCAAGGTGTATGCCTCCTAGACCAATTTTATATCGATAACTTCTTATAATTGCTGTAATCTTTATCTGGGTCAAAATAAATTAAATCTGTCTGTCTGTCTGTCAGTGACCCTTGGGGCACTCCATGTTTCATTGATTTCCATGAGCTATACACATTTCCAATTTTGACACATTGAGGTCTGTCAGTCAAGTAACTCTTACAGCAAAACACTTTGATATAGAATTAATGTGTACTGTGGCGCTGTAAAATGGCACTTCATGTGTCATCATGCTGATGATTTGTCATGATCAAACCCAATACTTTCAATGTTAATTTGATTGAAGGAGACTTATTCCACTTGTTGGTGACAGCCAAATGAAATGATCATGCATCTGATTTTCACTCTTAAATTTGTTATGAGAAGTCAAATGGCTTACTCTTAATCATGACTAATCAAACATCCTCTATGTTTCCCATGTTGAAAGCAGAGAAGATGACACTTCATCGGCTATTGTGAGTCACGAAGTGCCATTTTCACAGTGCCACAGTCCATTTTAAATCTATATCAAAGTGTTTCGCTGTAATTAGTTTCATGGAGCATTCAGATATACTATAAGTATAGAGTTTTGCTCGTAGCAAGTTATGAGGCGGGGAGTCAAAAGCCTTGGACAGGTCCATTGACACACTTTGGAAAGATATCGATTGTGCAAATATTTGACAGATTTCTGTACACTGAGGATAGACTCCTGGGCCCGTTTTCACCAACATGGTATTAAGAGTTGAGCCAGGTCTGAGCTAAGACCTGGTCTGGCTAAGCCAATCACTCAAGCGGAGCAGGATCAAGGAATTTCAGTTAAGTGAAAGCTTACACATATTGTGATAACAGATCAGCTGTTACAAACACAATGTCTCAATTTCCCAAACAAATGCAAAGATATGGCTACACAAAAGAGGGAGGGGCTTGGAAATTTTTATAATAGATAATTGCCCAACCAGTCTTGTTGGAAAAAAAAAATAAGTTCAAAACTTCCCCCTTTTCCATTAACCAACCTATCATTGCTATCAAGGAACCACCAAACAACACAACAACCTGTGCTATGTCTGTATTCTCAAAGTATCACAGTCTATGGCACAAACATCAACTTTCATATATATTTACTTTTTTGTCTATATTTAAGATGACATTCAAGGTGTTCATCACAGTCAACATTATCAACCTGCTCTACCCGAACCAAAATGAGTTCAAAGTTGGTAATCTAGATTTCCCACAAATGAGCAAAATGTGACGAGAAGTCACATTTTGGTGACATCTTGGTGTTGAGGTCTCTGACCTTCTGTAGCGACATATTTTGAATTGCATCATCTAGACGGCATAAATTTTAGTAATATTTATTTGATTGCTGGCCCGAATTTTTAGCTTTGAAGATGTTACGTTTTTTTTTTGCCGGTTCATTTTGATATCTTTGAGAATCTTTGCTCTATGATTTACCAAAGTGTGTGAAATGGTGAAACTGGCCTCATTTGCATAACATACACGTACTTGTGTATTGGCCAGCTTTGGAGGTGTGTCTGACCTATTCACTGGGTGGAAATAAACTTCTTTTTTTATGTGCTGAACAAAATTTTATTTTCCAGTGTCATGTGCTGAAACTTTTTTTCATCAAAAGTCCAGCCCCCCTCCCCTCATGTATTATCTGGTCAGCCCCAAAGGGACACCACTTCAACAGTTTGACATCACTAATCTGTAAGTTGTCTAACAATAAATTGTCAACCACTGAACCTTGACTAGTCTATAGACTAAAACTCAGTTGGTGAAAGGGACTTCACTAAACCAGGTATAAGGCTGTTAAGACCTGGACTAACTGTTAAAACTATCTTGGTGAAATCGGCCCCTGATGTTTCTATAAGTTGGGTTGGAAAAATTTAAGCAAATTTAAGCTTTAGTAAGATTTGGATTTGGGGCTTAATGAATTACTCATGAATTTTTCCACATTGATTTCTTCAATATTTAGCAAGCCAATTATGGCGCAGGTCGTTCTGAGGTTAAGGATGTTTTCAATGTTTTGATTGGCTATATGCACAAATGCTTTTTTTTTCTGCACTTGGATGAATTCAGATAAAGTTTGTTACTCCTTCATTTGAAAAAAAAATACATTAACCTCTATTGCTCTGTTAAAGTCCTTATTTGTAAGATACATAGCAAAGATAGGCTATGTAATAAAATTGGGGCTCACTGTTTTTTTTTTCAAAACATTTTTAAATTTCGCCAAAGAGAATCTGTTGCAAATTTGTCAAAAATCGCATGGCGCTTGTCAAAATTAAATTTTGAATTTCTGAATATTGAAGATATGATGCTGAAGCAGCATCACCAAAGCCCAGCAGAAATAACAACATTCCTGTAAACCCTTGCATGCAGGGACGTAGGCAAGGGGGGATATAGGAGTCAGAACCCCCCCCCCCCATTTGGCCCAAAACTTAAATCACATTTACCAGACTTTTAAAAGCAAGTCCTCCATGTGCTAAATGCATGTGAACTTGAAGTTAAAAAACAACTTAAAAATTATATATTTTCATAAAAAAATTTGTTCCATGGTTTTTCCTTGACGTCAGACACATATTTACGGGGCAATGAGCACAGATTTTACAAAATTTGAAACATTTCTTTGACTCGTTCATTTAGATCTTGCCCGTTTTTAACAAAAATTCCTTCTGTTGCAATTTTAGTGTAATTAAGTCAAGAATATAAATCGGTGGAATGTCTGCTGGTCAGCTTTCATGTAAATATATGGAAAATCAGACTTGGAGGGCCTGTAAATTTTAATTCTTCTTCAGAAACGCCACTTTTGCTAAAAAGAATTGCCTTTTAAATCTATGGTATTTTCTTCTGTGAGACTGTTTTTGCGTTCCTACGCTTTGCCATAAGACAAACCATGACAGGAAGGATGTTTGCCAATTGATTAGTGTTGATCATTTTAAACCCAGAAGTCTATGCTAAAGTTATTAAATCAATGGATTTAGAATCCAGAAAATCACATTCTTGCAAATTTTACCAGTATTTAGAATAGGGGCTGATGTGTAATGGACACTTATGTATTCGTATTGCAATCTCCTGTGCTCTCTCTGATTGTGCTAACAACCCATGGATGAGAGTTTCACTGACACACTCCCTTGCAACATGACAAATATTCCAATCCAATCCTAAGTACGAAATAAAATTTAAAAAAACATTATTGGAGACTTTGCCATATATCCTGATCATGGCGCAGAGTAAGGGGGGATTCTCAAATAGTTTGTATAATGATAACTGACAGAAAAGTTTTGAAAAACCAGCATTTTTAGCTTTTTATACCAGACCTTCCATGAAAAAATAATAGCCTTAAAACTACTCAGATTCGATATCCAGCAACATAACATCTGTTGGCTTATGGGGGCCTAAAGCGACCCCCTGCCGAATAAGCTCCGCCTCGGTGGGCCTGCCAAAGATTGTCTGGCACAAAACCAACCCCTTTCCTGGTTTCTGGCTATGCCGCTGCTTGTATGGTTGTGCCAAAGTATGCAAATTATTGTTTCAAATGTGCATCGAGTCACCATTATCAAATGTTTTAGCATATCAGATAACTACAGTTTACTACACTGTATCTCTTCTAAACATCTGTTTCTTTGAATCATTTTAACAGGTTGCCTGGAATGTTGTGAAGAAACCAGATGCCAGAAACTAACAAAAATGGCTACAACCTTCCTTGAAGGACTTTCAACTACAGGCGGTTATGAAGGCTTCATAAACATGACACAGCGTGATGTCAAGTTTGATATTACAGACCCTGAAGCACGAAAAGAAGTCCTTTGCAGAATTGCAGGTACAGTACAACCCAAAATCAAGTAAGAAAATTTTCTGTAAGAAGTAGGGCACTACACCGGTTCGATAAACACCGGCCGTGCCGTTACAGTCTGCCGGTTCCCAGTTCCCGTACCGGTTTTCAAAGCAGCACTTTCGGTTAATTTAAATTATGCCATATTCAGCTAAAAAAGCCTTTTTATTGCCTCGAAAATTGACAGAAAATATCCATAAAATCATGAACTGAACTTAGGAAGATCATCATCTTGACGTCTGATCTACTGCGAGATCAACTTTCCGAGCCAAAAATTCTGTTGTTTGGGAATCAGATTCTTTAAAATGCTGATCGGCCAGAATTTGCGGACCCATGGTACGAATCGTGCATCGATCAAATCATATCGAATGTCGGCAATGATATAGAGCCCTAGTAAGAAGTCCTCCATTTACCTATTTTGCCCTCCTTTTGCTTCTCCACCCCAAATCTCCTTTAATGTGAATTAAATGTAATTTTAAAGGTAGTTTAAAGTAGGAAAATGTAGGATGCATTAGGCCTCATGACAGGATTCACCAACTCCTCTTTCTTATTCCTGCAATATCAGTTATCCCATTTTTTACCCCTGATTTCCCCCTGCTATCTCCTTTTCACCTCACTTACCCGACATTCCCCCATTTTCCCCCCGCTTCCCCCACTTGACCCCTGCTTCCCCTCGCTTGCCTTGATTTGAAGGTGGTGAATACACAGTTGCTCCTGACTGTAAGCCCAAACCATCAATAAATTGATCTGTCTCATCTATATATAACTTAACACAGCTGTTGTTATCTCAGCAGAGTTGTTTGAATAATCTGCATTATGTCATGCAAAGTGGTTCTGACAGCCCATTGGCTGTTAGTGAGACTTCATTTTTCTTCATCAAGCTGTAATATCCGTTTATCAAACTCTGCATACTATTCTTAGAAATAGTGTACCAAACACAAGCACAATGGTCATCGAAATGTAAAAAAAAAAAGTTTTCTCGCTAACATTTCTCTCATGAAATTACTGCTACCTAAAACATAGGGTTCTATACCCATATTTTGGTATGGAGATAAATAAGGAACAACCAAAATGTTGAAATTGAGATACATTCATATTTTTCCCCGAACAAATTTTTTTTTGTCCTAAAATTTTATCCTGACCATGTTGCGTATTCACAATAGTGTTTTTTAACCACCCGTTGTTCCAGGCTCACTGTTTTGAATACCCAACATTTTACAAATGTTATTCCATTATTCAGATGCAACAACCATTCAAGAACTATATGTGGTCGTACAGGATGTAGTCCAAGACAATTCGACACTTGAAGTGTTTGCAGCTGGTTATAAGCACGTTCAAGATCATTTTATTCGCAATCTCGGGGATACACTAATATGCGCAGGTAATTATGATTGGTCTGAAGTTTGTAATTTTTACAAATTGCACATAGGTATGCAATAGTGACCAAGTCGTGTCCTTCAATTATCTCTATTCGCCGCTGCCCTGCCATCTGCCCATCTGCTTACCAGGGTTTGTAAAACCATGGAAAGGCCTTATTAGACTAATTTACACACATTATGGAACAGTTTCATGCATTTACAAAGTACATTGTATAGGTTACGAGCTGTCAACTGGAAACCAAAACATATTACGCTGTTATATTTTTCTCAAGTTTTTCCAACCATTCAAAAGTGTTAAATACACAAATACAGAATTGTTTTTAAATGAACATGAAATAGAAAAATATACATTTCATTTATGCATTGGTATAGCTATATAATACTATTATGTGTAATACAATTTTATGTAATTCAATTATATACATTACAAAAATAAGAAAAAAAATATTGACATTTATTGATAAATATAGTTTTGTTGTTTCTCAAATGCTTCACACATATAATCGCTAGTAAATCTAATAATTTCATCCTTCATCAAAATTTTGAATTTACTATCTTCATTTAAAATATCGAAATAAAAATGTGATTGTCGAATTTTTTCAAAGAAATTATACCTTATATCATTATAAAAAGGACAATATAACAAAAAGTGAGTTTCAGATTCAATCAAATCATCGTTACATATATATAAACAAAAACTTTCTTCAATAGGCACATCATTAAACCTTCCAGTTTCTATAGCTAAGGGTAGTACACTATAGCTCAGTTCTGCTATTCAAGATCGTTTCTTTCTTCTCTTAATGTCCATAACAAAAGGATCAACCGTATAACTTGCTTTAAATAAGCCATAAAATCTTAACTTAGGAGACATCTGCATTTCATTTTGCCAATTATTGCAAAAATATCTGTATAATTTTTCTTCGGCCATTTTTAAATCTATATATAAGTTGTTATCATATTGTTCAACTGTTCCAATTTCATTGCAAATTCCTTTTATTTCATTACTCCAATTAAGGCCATCATGACTTTTGTCCCATAAAAACACATTTTTATAATTCTGTTTTCGTCGAAATCAATCAGTCTGTTCCATAATCGTAGCATTTTTAGTTTTTGCCTTATTTCACAGTTTAGCCATCCCATATCACCATTTGTAGCTAAGTTAGATCTACGCAAATCGGTGAACACCTAGGTAAAATCTAACAGCTTTATTTTGTACAGTTTCCCCTTTTTTGCCATGTTTAAAACCCCAAACTCCATTACCATAGTCGATTATAGGCACAAGACCACTGTTGTATAACTTCGAGTAAGTTGTGCATCCTAGACCCTTGTTTTCTTTAAATTTTGAAATTTTAGCTGCCAAGAGCTCTCTGAGCCGATTTTGCTAAAATATCAGCGGTGGTATCAAAATTCAAAGTATAGTCTAAAAACACACCTAAATACATATATTTATCAACATAGTCTAGATTTTCATCACCATATCTAAATATAAAATTAGATTCTTTTTTGTTTTTAGGTCTGCAGTGTAAAAGTTTTGATTTGTTTATATTTACAGACATTCTCCATTTTTGACACCATTCATATACTCTAGTTAACATATTTTGTAAATCAACCTCACTTTCACTAATTAGGACAATATCATCAGCATATAGCAAACAAGTTATTTGTTTGTCAAGTATTTTAATACCATTACAATGGTTCAGATCATCCACAATATCATTAATATACAAAATGATTAGTGTTGCTGATAGTGAATCACCTTGTCGAACACCTTGATCCACTTTAAACCATTGACTTAAGAGACCATTTACATTAACTCCAGCATGGGCATTAGCATAAATGTTTTGTATTATGTCATAAAATCTACCAGATATGTTATATTTTAATAATTTATGAAAAAGTAACCATCTATCTACTTTATCAAATGCTTTTTCAAAATCAATGAAACAAATAAAAGTTGAAAGCTTTTGATTCTTTCGATTTCTAATAATGGAGGTCAACGTAAATATATGTTCTATACATGAACGACCGTGTCTAAATCCATTCTGTTCATCTTTATATAACTCTGTATCTTCAGCGACTTGCATAAGTCTCATGTTCAAAATACTTGCAAATAGTTTGTATACTATACCTCTGTATTGTAATGGAATTCTCGCATCTGTAAGGGACGATTTTGGAATAGGCAAAATAATACCAAGATTCCTATTACTTGGGACAGTGCTGTAGCAGAAAAGTTTGTTAAACAGCAAAGTTAGTAATTTTATAGATTTTTCGTTTTTTAGTACTTCGTAGGGTAAACTGTCAACACCAATAGCTTTATTATATTTAGAATTTTTCACACATCTTCTGACTTCATTAATGAATCGATCAAGGTCATTTACACATTCAGTTGCAAATCTGAAATCATCTAAACCTTGTTTAATTTCATTATAAGTGTTTTCATTAAAGTTATTATTTGCGTTGCTGTTGTACAGTTTTTTATACTCATCAGACCATTTTTTCATTACAACATTACATTCAGTTTGAATTATTCCGGAGTCATCATAGATTTCAAAGGGAATTTTCTGATGTTTTTTTAGGACCCAATGGTTTGAGCATATTCCAAAATTCTTTTGGATTATTTGTACATACATTTTCAATTTTCGATAAATTTTCGCGATGAAATCGTCTTTCATATTTTCTATATGTTCTATCAAAAGTATGCTGTGCACTAGTGTGCAGCTCTAAAATCATACAATGATTTCTGTCGTTTTGTTTTCATAGCACATAAAAAATCATTTTCTTTGGTTCGGAGATCTCTCCACAAAGATTGCAATTCATCGCACCAAAATGGTTTTGACAACTTTAGCAGTTTCTTTTTGTTTTTTGGTATTAAAGTCTTCTTTTTATACAACATATTCATTTCAGTATAGTAAACGTCACAAAAATCAGAATATACATCATCAATATCATTTCAAGTTGTGCTTTTTCACAATGTTCAATTTTGGTAGTTAAACATGATTACTTAATATTGACATTTTCTGAACATAAAAAATCTGTTGACCAGTACATTAGCACATGGAACCTTTGAAAATATGAATTAGGAATATGACTTTGATTATAATCAGTTTGTTGATACATATGACAGCTGTTAACTGACATGTTAGCTAAATCTCAGTTTATAATGGGTATCTCAATTGTCAAACATAAGAGAGAGTGATCAGGCAGAGTACCAACCAAGTCCAAGGTGGTAAGATCACAGTATTTTTCAAAAAGTTCACTTGATAGCAAAACTTCAAATTTAGAACAAGTAGGGGAACGAGGGGCAAAACGGAGCGGCGGGGCAAAACGGTTTTTTAAGTTTTCTCTGAACGTTTTGACCTGCCTTCTAATTTTTCGGTTGGAAAATAAAATAGGATACATGACCAACTTTTCCTGAGAGTTTCGTTGATGAGAACGTTACAGGTATGCAGCTACCTTAATTTGAAGTTTTTGATCAATTTTCTTAAAAAAATCATAATTTTTGGAAATGGTGTAATACCTCCAATGACGTTCCCAGCCAAATAATTCGTAGTCAGTGTTATTAGAGGACTACTAATTTCACTAATTTTGTTTCTTTTGCAACCTAATGTTTATGGTTAAATAATTTGTCAAATAATTACATAGAATGTAGAATAACTAGCATCACTTCCCAGCTATAAATGCATCCTGTATTGAGATGTTGATTTCATAATTTATTGCTATGTTTACTCTTAGTATTCTGCAATATTCTCACCTCGCAATGACATAAATTAATGCATTTTTGTTTGTCAACATGCTTTTTAGTTAGGCTATTATCAAAACAGCTGATTTATTGCAGAACTTTTGCAGCTTTATTTCTTTCCATTTTGCCCAATATGAAATTTCATTTTGCCCCAAGCATGGGGCAAAACGGGATAAAGTTGCATTTTTGAAAATGAAAAAGTTGAATTGGAACTATCAAAAAAACATTTTTCTGTGTTTGAGCAAGTGGTATTGGTACTTCTTCATGGATCAGACCTTATTTGGCATTCGCATGATATATCACCTTCGTGCAGCGAGCCTTCAAAGTTAGGCGGCCCATTTTGCCCCTCGTTCCCCTATGTAAATCTTGAGAGGATACAATAAAATAATCAACAACTGATTTACCTCTTGATGATACAAAAGTGAAATTATCAAGTTTCTCATTGCTTTTTCCATTAACAATACAAAGCTTATTTTCAATTAAAAATTCAATTAGTGAATCACCATGTTTGTTACATGTTTTATCAAGTATCAATCTTTTGGGAATTATATCTAAATCCTCTATGAAGTCATGTTTGTTTCCTACTCTTGCATTTAAATCACCACACATATATTTATAACATCACATTCAGAAGCATGAGTACAAATTAAATTGGTCAAATGTGCAAAATAGAAATCAGCATCTCTTCCCCACGGGGATCTTTCAGGTGGTAAGTAAATAGTAATCAACAGAATTACATATGAATTAAACTTGTGTTTCAGTAAGAATAGTACAACACCATCAATAGTTTTATCAAGAACAATAATATCATATTCAGTAGTCAAAGTATTTTTGAAGAGAATAACAGTTCCACCAAATGTGCGTTTTGCGTTTCTGTGTTTTTCATTACGACTATGCATAAAACTTTTGTAATTATCAAGATCAATGACATCATATGTTTTTAAATGTGTCTCTATTAATACAATCACATCGAAGTTGAGATTCAATAAAATGTTATTAATTGCAGCTCTTTTCGTTGTTATAACCATTGATGTTCCAACTACATATTTTCAATTTTTGCGGGATACAGGTTGGGGGCTGTGCATTGTCCTAGTGATAACAAGAAAAGTACCCTTAAAAAGGGTACTGTATCGATTTTATCATGAACCTGAAAACATGTGGCATGTAATTAAAAAGTTTTAATATCTAAAATGAGTAAACATTTTTATGAAACAAATGTCTAAGCCTCCCCTTGTTTCATGCATATCTTACTTAACCAAGAAGGTTGCAAATAAAATTAAACCTCAGTTTTTTTTTAATTAAAATGGTGCCATTTGTTATTTTGTTAATTGCTATGTAGAAATCTGCATATTTGTTTGTACAATTGAATTAACTGTTTGTTTTTATTATGTTATGCATTTCTCAAAGAAACTGTATCTTTCAATTCAACTTCACACCTATTCAACAAAAGTTGATTCCCCCCCCCCACAAAAAACCCCTAGATATGCCACTGGTCGATTTTGGCCAACACTGTAAAACCGAAACCGTTGGTTTAACGGCATTACCGGCAGCAAATTAGCCGGTAACTTGCCGTAAAATCAACGGTAATGACGTTATTCAATTTACGACAAGTTGCTGTAAATTTAACACTCTCATGCCGTAATTTGATACTGACGGCAAATTGCCGTAACTGTAATTTTATGCTAACGGCAAATTGCCGTACACTTTGCCTTAACAGTAAGCTGCCGTAAATTACAAATTATGTCGTTACGTCACGTTACGGCAATATTGCCTTAATTTAACTACAAATTTTCAAAGCTACTGTAGGGATGACGGCAAGATGCTGTAAATTTAATGGTATGTGTGATCAGTACCTTTATATAAAAAATTTAAGCATACTACAGATTTTAATTTCAGTGAATACCCCTTATGGATTATCAATATGTATATTCATTGCAAGGTAATTCAAATTAATTGGCCGGCTATCCTCACTAATGCTATTGTTCGTCTGTGATTGCAGTTCACCAGATGTCACCTTCGCTCTTTCAGGGAATTACAGTTAATTTCTACTTTATGCATTGATCATTTCTAGCGTCATACTTTATTGCAACATTATCATTTGAGAAAGTATCAAACACAAAGAAAGCTTGTCATAAGAACACATTTATTAGTGGATATAAACAAAAAAACGATTATTAAAATAAATTTTTAATTTTGATTTTATTTCTCATTCATCCAAAAGTCTAAAAGAATATTTATCTAAGTTGAAATTGAAATTTTGTCCATTGGTTCTTTCCTGGGTCAAAATGGATTTTTTGTCTTCTTTTGGTTTGTCCCCAAACTTCGAAGCAATGGATCTCTCTTTTCTGTCGCCTGGTTCCTGAAATGTGCAAACATAATGACAGAAAATGTACAATTTATATGTATGTTGTTCGTAATTCTCAAAAAAGTGACATAGTCCTCTTAGGTCAATTATATAAGAAGGGTTCATAATTGATTATATAATTAGCAGGAGAGAGTGTGCATGTTAAACCATATAAAAATTTAGTATGCGAGGGGTGCTCATAAAATTTAATTATTCTAAATATATAATAATGAATTCTTCAATGGGTAATAGTTTTGATATGCATTATGCATTTGTAAAGCATAGGGTAATTTGGAAATTTTAAAGTTACAAAAACCAAACAACAAGAACCGATGACTCAATGTGCAGTACGGAGGTGTATTACTGCCAATGATATTTTTTATTTTTGATTTATTCCAAAAACATCTTGTTTAAACCAAAAACATTTTTTTAATTTATGAAAAACCTTTTGGTTTAATCCAAAATTGCTTGGTTTATTCCAATAGCTTTTTGGTTGAAATTCAAAAGCCTTTTTCATTTAGTCAAATAAAAGATTTGGTGTAATCCAAAAACCTTCGTCTAATTTAAAGAGTTTTTCATTTGAACCAAAAAACATTTTGATTTTTATTGAAATATCTTTTTGTTTAATCCCAGATTTTTTTCTTTTGAACCAAAAATCTTTTTTATTTAATCTATAAAAACTTTTTCAGTAAAATCCGAAACCCTTTAGGTTTTATTCAAGATTAAATTTTTGATATAACTTTTAGTCTTAGCAAAAAAGCAGGAAGAGTCAGGAGAAATGAGTTGGGAACAGTCATGAGGAGGCAGCTGGGGAGAGTCAGGAGGATGCAGTCTGGGTTTGGTAATCGGGAGGATGCAGTGGGGGAAAGTTGAGAGGGAAGTCACAGGGAGAGTTGGGAGGGGCATCGGGAGAGGAGTCAGAAGGCGAGTTCGGAGGATGCATGTATTTGGGGAGAATCTGGGAAAGTCATAAGGAGTTGGGATTGAAGGGCAAGTCAGGAGGAGCGAGTGGAAGAGTTGCTAGAAGGGAGTAGGGGAGATTCAGGAGGGGGGTATCAGGAAGAAGGAGTTGGGGAAAGTTGGCAGGACATAGGGGGAATCAAAAGGGGAGTCAGTCGCGGGAGTTGATAAGTCGGGGGAGGAGGGTGTTGGGAGTAATCAGGAGGAGGGAGGCAAAATTGGGAGGAAGGGAGTTGGGAAGAGTTTCATGGAAATTCAGGAAGGCAGTCTGGAGGAGAGAGTTTTTGAGAGTCATACAGTGATGGAAATGGAACATTTTTTGTAAGGGGAGCTATCAGCTGTCGCGGCACAGGCGCGCCATTCCGAATTTTTAAAAGGGAGAAAAATTCCAATCCAGGGTTTATTTTTGGCTAAAATTAGGCCTACCTGGAGGACCGAAAAAGTGAACATGATAATTATTTGTTTCTTCTGATGATTGGGGGAGCTGTAGCAGGTCATAGCTCCCCCTGTTTTTTTTTATGAAGGGAGCTCAGCTCCCTTGAACTCCCCCCCCCCAATTCCATCACTGGATTCAGATGAACGAAACTGGGGAGAATCAGTAGTATGGAGGTTAGTCTGGAAGAGTGAGTTGTTGAACGTTGGAAGAAGGAAATTGGGGAGAGTCAGGAGGAGGAGTTGAGCACTTTGCAGTCAAACCCATAGCTGGAACCTTTTTCATATAAAATAATTTTAAAGTAAAATCTATAAACAAAAAAGGGGTTTTTGTTCAAATGAAAAACTTTAATCCAAGAAGCTTTTGGTTTAATCAAATTTTGGCTTAATGCAAAAACATTTCCATCTCAGCAAAAAAGCAAAAGGGGTTAAAGGAGAGTAGAGAGTCGAGCAGAGTCAGGAGAATGTAGGGATGAGGGAGTCAGGGAAAGTTTGGAGGAGATTGAAAGGGGAAACAAGAGGAGAGTCAGAAGGAGAGTTTGGAAAAGGGTCAGACAGAGTTGTCAAGAGAGTCAGGAAGTGAAAGTTGTGAGGAGAGTTGGGAGAAGAGGGAGAGTCAGGAGGAGGGATTTGAGAGTTGGGAGGATGGAGTTAAGAGTCGGAGTTGGAGAACGAATTTTACAGAGTCAGGGCCTAGGGGAGAGTCGGGAGTTGGGAAGAGTCAGTAATTGGGATAGTCGGGAGGGGACACCAAACTCATAACTCCCAACTCTCCCTGATTTCCTTCTTGCGGCTCAATAACTCCCTAATCCTGATGCACCTTTCGACTCAACCCCATCTCCTGACTTAAAAAATCCCCTCTCCCCTACTCGGTTCTCCAGACTCTCTTACCAATGATGCAGTCAAGGTTGAAACATCCGAGACCAAGGCCAGGCCAAGGATTCGGCATCCGAGACCGAGCCAAGGCCGAGGCCATCAAAACATAACCCAGAGACGGGTCTTGAGGATGAGTCTTCTCTAGGCCTCCAACACTGGCCCAAAGACACCTGAGACTGAGGCAAAGCCTGTGATTTGGCATCCAAGACCCAGCCAAGGCCAAGGCCATCAAAATATAACCCCGAGGCTAACCTCGAGAACAAGGCCGACATCGCTACCTCCAACAATGTCCCTTTCAACTCTCTTCTTGACTCCCTTCTTCCACCTTTCCATGACTCCCTCCTTCTGACTCTCAACAATTCTCTCTTCCTGACTTCCCTCCCACCTCTACCTGAACTTGCCCAAACTCCTGTCTCCGACTGCTGTTTTCTCCCAAATTCCTACCCTGACTGTCCTTCAACTTCACTTCCAACTCTCCTTCCATCTTCAATTCCGAATATCCTTCCAACGCTCCTTCCAACTGCCCTCCCAATTCTCAACTCCACTTCCAACTTTCCCTAACATCTGACACTCCGATGAAAATTGAAAATTTCTTTGTATCAAACCCGAAATAAAAAATCTTTGGCGGTAATACGTTTCCGCAGTCTCAATGAGGCACAAGATGCTATATTTTCATATCATATGGAAAGCTAGAAATCTGACTTCTGGTCTGCAGCGGTGCTATATTTTATATAGCACAGCCGATTTTTGCATGGCAAGTTCAATGTGTAAAAGATTGAATTGACATTTCACATTCCCACATTCTGTTTTTAGATTTTTTTTTCTCCCATTTGCCTTATTTATTTTGCTTATATGATACTTAATTGTTGGTGCAAAAGTTATTGAGTTATGATGAGATATGTTTAAAACAAGCATGCCAAAAGAAACAAAAACTTCACACGTCTGATTTCCAGCCATTTTCTTTGCATTTGCAACCAAAAGCCATACTATTTATCAGCGCACAGCACCTGTTCAATATCAGTCACTGATTTTGCAACTGGATAACTGTATAATATCTCATATGAGATTGCCTAGAAAAAAGTTGTTTTATTTGGCATACAGTATCAGCCCAAGGCAAACGGTGACAAAACTTACCATTTTACTTTTTATGATGTCATATCGTATAATACATTTGGGCAATATCTCTGAACCAAGGCATCACAATGGCATCCAAATTTAAAGCTGTCCATCCTGGTTTCAGGCAGCAACCTTACAATTCTCTTTCTGGAAAAATAAATAAATAATCTTATTCAGTGTTCTTCAGAAAAAAATAAGTTTAAAATATCTTATACTCTGACATGATGTTTATATAAATGACTTACACATTGTTTGTATGAATATTGCTGGTCATTGGCAGAGGTGAGAAAGTATGGGTTGAAATGGTGATATCATCAGATGGAATAAGATGACTTCAGTAGGAGAGTTTCGGATGGTACTGCATCTTGACTGGTTGCAGAAGGACAACATTTTGCAGTCACTTTAACTGGATTTTATAAGGTCCCCTGCAACAAAAAGAATTGTTATAATACGGAAGCTGTTTGCTGAAAACTTAATGACATCAGTAGATAACACAGACTAAGTCGCTGTGAAGGAACCTAAATCTTGTAGGCAAACCGCAAATTTTTAAAACTCTCAAAAATTATACCTCCTCAATTACATTGAAATAGCTTTGGAGTACTGTCGATCAATAACTTTAATGTATAACGGATACTGGGGGTATGTTGTGCCAAAGGGCAACTTGTGTAGCCCACTTTTGGAAGAATTTAGTAAAGAAGGCAATGCCATCCATTTAAAGGGCTCAGTGGTAATGTTTGGCCAACTGACCTCAGGGACACTGGTTCGATTCTCAATCAAGGCAACCCTTGTCAGAGGGATCTTTCATCTTGTGCAATGGTGCACCTTGCCTCAATGCTGTAGTCCCTAATCTTATATTAAGCTAAATAACTGCATATATACAGGATATAAACCTGAAGGATCCTTCCCTTGAAATGGGTGAATCACAAGATTTTTTTGGAATAAAGTTGGTGCTACAAATTGCCCCATCAAGGGACAAAACGAATTGTACCAGCGACTTACATGTAGTTGTGCCACTTGACCCACTTTTCTCTAAGGCCTACCATCATCATCCATGTACATGTATCCCAATGTGCGAAAGATAACTTTCCCCAGTCTTCCTTCCCTATCATTAATAGAAACACCCTCATCTAATGACAAATGAGGGCAGTGAGCCCTCATTAAGGCTGAAAAATGTGTTATGATTCCATCTTGACAGACTTTTTTTAATCAATGGATTGATTTTTCAGGGGCAGGGAACTAAAGCTGTGTATTATTCACAGGCCCGCATGCCCAATGAAAGGACAGAGCGAGTTCTAAAGGCAGGTCCTACAGAAATGCCAAGCTCTGCTTTTGGATCCGCGGATTATTGTTTAACATAATATTATATGACCAGTATTCCAAGCGCATTTGCAAATCTTACTATATTTTGTTACCCAATGACACTCAATATGACTACATACACAATTTTATGTCTTGCCATTGCTGTCGTATTGAACTTTTACAAAAAAAACTTAGGTTTTAGTATTGTTCCTTAATGGTTGGACATTTTAAATAGCTTTACAGTAACTGTGTTATCAATATAATGTATGCTAATAATTTATGAAAGGCTTACAGGGTGAGCATAAAATTGAGCTGTGTCGGGAGACCATTGTATGTTGTGCCATTTTTTGCTTCAGGGAGATTCCCAAAAAACCAAAGCTTGATCATGTAATCTGATAATTAGATATCAATGATATAATAAATTGGCCAGAATCGAAGCGAGTTTCAGGGCGACCAGCCAAGATAGAAGATCATGGCAAGTGTTTGAAAAAAGTAGGTCAAGTACCCAAGTGCTGGGGTAAGTTGTGCCACATGATGGTGAAGATTGTTCAATTTAGTTTATTCCATTAAAACCTATCATTCTGCCTATTTCTCCCGATATAGCATGAGTTCAGCATATGGCTGATATGCTACATGAAACTTATTAAACAGTTATAAGCCATTTTACACAAAAATTCAAAAGTGCTGCAAAATCCAGATTATTAATTGTTAAGACGGAGATATAACACTTTTAACAATTCTTCTCAGTGTAAGTTGTTTCACAAGATGTCTACGCTTTGAGTAAAATGAAGAGAAAAATAGGTTTAAAAAAATTAAATCCTATGTCATGCCATTGGCACAACTCAACCCACTCCAAATTACACTACTTACCCTAAATTGATTTTCTGAAGAAAACTGGTTGTAAAAAATAAACCAACAATGGAGAAAACTGGTTGTCAAAAGTAAACCAGCAATGCAAGATTTCAAAATCTGACAACACAAATATATCTAGATATACACCTTAACTCCATCCTATCAGAAGGACATCATCTTATACCAATACCAGATGACTGAGAACAAGAATGTCAGTGCTCCGTACTTCCAAGGTTTCAATAACAAAATTGAACTTATGAGTGTTGCTTTTCCTAGCATTATATTTGGCAGTTTTTTTTTCCATGGCTCATAATGACATTCACCAAATGTGAATACGTGAGTGGCATTGCCTTATTCACCCAGATCTTCAATTCACCCCAATGATAATACTTTATTTAATCATGGAAAATAACGAAACTCATTGGATTTAAAACAGTGGGTGGTACAACTTATCCCATGGTACAACTAACCCCATTCTCCCCTACTGCTCATAAAAAAACCTCCAGTGAGTAGCACAATTTACCCCAGTACCTCCTATTAGACTCCTGCACATAAACATATTGTAAAAGGCTAGCAAATGAATAACAAAACAATATAATAATGTACTTGGAAATATTCATATTAGTAATGCATAATTTCACAAGAAAATTCATTTGTTTATATGTAGCACTAATATTGAATTAATTATTTTGCAGTCAGCCACACCCACCTCTTTCACTTAATACAACATTCTCTGGGTAGGTTGATACTCCTGTGTTAATAGGCAGATGTATATTTAAAGTGATATTACCTTGAAACTTAAAATTTCCTTGTGAATACATATCTTTTCAGTCTCTCATACAGTGTTCAACCAGCAATATAGTTGACAGAAAATATCATTAAGGCAGACTTAAGTACAATAGATTTAAGTTGTCTAGATTATTGCTATAAATCATAAACAGCCAACAGTCATGTTTGCAGAAACAAACAAACAAACTGCTTTGACAGCATTGTTTGTGTTGTGGTTCAGAACAGTTGGCCTGCTGCAATAAAATTTCAACGGTAAGCTGCTGTAGTGCATAATTAGGCCTATACGCCAACTTCGTAAAAGTAACAGTTACCGTAAAATCAACAGTAATTGGCTAATTGCCGTTTTCTTGATCTTACGGCACATTCCTGTTGGTTTTGCGGTAGTCAATGTCACATTTACGGTTTACTGTTGAATTAACGGTAATTTACCGTTTTTAAAGATATACGGTAAGATCAGCGTCAGTTTTACGGCACTTTTTCAACGGCACCTACGGCATGGGTTTACAGTGAATGTGTTTCAGCAATTGAAGTAATATCCTCAATGCGTAATGCGCCGACATGCTTATTTACGAACTTAAGTGCAATGAATTCGGAGCAGTTTATTTGATATATCCAGGTTTTTAAATTTTGAATATTGGACATGTATTAAGGTCTGCAGCCCAATTTGTACTTTCTATCCCTCTGAAAAATGTCTAGCTTCGCCACTGTAATACACACTTTTTGATGACGTTTCACACGGAAAAAATATCGCCAGAAATATTCCTAATCTTGTTGAATCGATATACTGTCAAGAATACTTACATATACATTTTTTTTATAGGTTAAGACATCGATACAAAAAGGTGGGGTTGGGGCACTGGGGTGAGTAAAGTGAACAGCTGGAGTGGAGGTTTGAGGACATTCTCGAGTACTGTTTGTAGTTATGGAGTTTCCATTGTACGCAAAAGTGGGGGGACGATCGCGGTTTTCAAACTCATTTCTTCGTTGGTTTTCATATTCATTTCTTCGAGCGTTTTCAAACTCGTTTCTTCTGTAATGATACAGATCATTTTTTCTCACAAGTTTTCCATTTCCGGTTATCATATACTCGTTCCCAAGAGGGATGTTTTCAAGTAAGGTTTTGAAGTTTTGTTCCATCATATACATTCCTTCATTTTTTCTCATCTTTTCAAAACTTATAGAATATCTATCAATGAGACCATCAAATGGCACATCGACGGGTGAAAGCCATAAGGTTACAAGTGCCATTTTGGCCAAAAATGAGTTATGTCTATTTTTGACATCTAGAAGGACGTATCCTTCATTTTAGCCAATAATGAACTTTAAAAAAAATGTATTAACCCTACAGGAAGCATTTTTAGAAAAGGGTTCAAGTGCCAACCTCTGATAAAGCATTGAGCCAGAAGGTTATAAGTGCCACAAAAATCGCCAGAAGGGTGCAAGTGCCAGATTTGCGTCAAAGTAATTTCAACTTTGTGTTGGTTTGTACCCTCAGTCATGTTCACATGGCCCAGATATTGCAGAGGGTAGCGATGTCTGTCTGTCTGTCTAGCTGTCCGTCTGTCTAGCTGTCCGTCTGTCTAGCTGTCCGTCTGTCTAGCTGTCCGTCCATGTCTAGCTGTCCGTCCGTCTGTCTGTCTGTCCACCATTCCTGTGTACACAATAACCCTAGTTATTTTGTTCCGAGGATGATGAAACTGACATGGATTTTGTATCACCATAAGACCTTGAATGAGTATTGACATGGATGACCTTGACCTACTTCTGTGACCTTGGCAGCCATGTTTGTTAAAAGCTTGTGTACATGATAACTCCACTTATATTGACCCTAGGATCACCAAACTAACAGGGATTTCATATCACCATAAGATCTTGAATGCATTTTGACATGAGTGACCTTGACCTACTTTTGTGACCTTGGCAGCCATGTTTGTGAAAAGTGTGTGCGTGCGATAACTTATATTGACCACAGGATCACCAAACTAACAGGGATTTTGTATCACCATAAGTTATTGAATGAGTGTTGAAGAAAATGACTTTGACCTACTTCTGCGACCTTGGCGTCCATAATTGTGAAAATCTTGTGTGTGCAACAACTCCACTTGTATTGACCATAAGATCATTAAACTCGCAGGGATTATGTATCACCATAAGACCATAAGACATTGAAAGAGTTCTGAATTGAGTGACCTTGATCTACTTTGTGACCTTGGTGGCCATATTTGTGAAAGCTTGTGTACATTTTAACTGTATTGATCATTGGATCACCAAATCACAGAGATTGTGGATCATGGTAAGACCTTGAATGCGTTTTGACATGAGTGACCTTGTCCTTAATCTTTAAAAAAAAAGCACTTTCATCAGCAGGTATTTTTTTCTCTTATTCAACTTGCGACCTTCGAAGTTGCACATATTCCTTAGTAGGCCTAATATATATATTACACCAGCGCTGATCAACACATAAAAATGCCTCTTTTGATTGTAAGGTCACAGCCTTGCAATTGGAAAGATTTGAAACCAGTGATGCAGTCAAGGCGAAGACAGCTGAGACTGAGGCAAGGCCAAGGATTGGGCCTCCGAGACCGAGCCAAGGCCGATGCCATTGAAATATGGTCCCGAGGCCGGTCCGAGGCCCCTACCACTGGCCCGAAGACACCAGAGACCGAGGCAAGGCCAAAGATTTGGCATCCAAGATTGAGTCAAGGCCAAGGCCATGAAAATATGTTTCGAGGCTGGTCTCTAGACCTCCAACACTGTTGGAAATGTTTCTTGTTTTTATGACACTCCTGTGTTTTGCTTGCAAAATCGATGATAGGTGTTGCAATGTTTTTTACAAGAAGGTTAGCTAGTATGATTTACAATATTGTGGAACACGTTCATGATGAAATTTTGAAAAATCCAACTTTGATAGCTTATTTACGACTACAATTCTCGATTTTAACCATATTTCCAAAGAAACCATCGGCAAATCACAGAATCGCTTCTATCATAGTTAAACAAGCTGAAGATTTCATGTCGTTGAGAAAAAAACTTCGTAATTTATCATATCGGGTGGAAAACATGCTAAAACTCCGTATTATGGACAAAAACGTGCACATACGTGTGAAATATCTCAAAACTTATAAAATATAGGAATTAATACGAATTTTGTCAAAATATAGAAAATTATAGGAGGCCCAAAAAAGTACAGGAATTGTAGGAAATATAGGAAGATTTGGAACCCTGAATTATATTTATTTTGAATATGAGTTGTCCAAAATTGTATTTTTTATTAAAAATGCAGTTTTTAGATTTCTTTAAATTAAAAATTTGATATTTGGAAATCCACCAAATACAATATAATTTTTTTTCAAAACTGCCTGAAATTATTCATTTAAGATATAAATTACAAGCCCCCCCCCCCAATATCTGATGCCATTGCCCAACCCCCCCCCCCCTCCTTAAGAATTATCACTTCATAGACCTTCATCATCATCACATTGAGGCTGTGGGTTTGCTGTTGTCATGCACTCGGTGTTTGTAACTGGTACCCAAGGCACCTATTGCAACCTAAACCACATTGCCAATTGTCTACTGCAGCTACCAGAACCACTGCACTTTGCTTGGTACTTGTAACCTTCTGGCCACTCTTGTGGCACTTGTAACCTTCTGGCGATTTTCATGGCACTTGCACCTTTTTGCCCATTTCAGTATGTTAAATGCTGTGCATGGCTTTGGCATTCGTTGTAATGACTTTTATTAGTTTAAGTTGTCATGCTATGCTAAGATTGGATCTAAACAAGAACCTGTTTTCTTGCACAGAGTGCACATGTTGGCACTTGTAACCTTCTGGCTCTTCACTCAAAAAATTTCTCACTGTTGCCGAAACAGCCAGAAGGATGTAAGTGCCATTAATTTATTTTCTGTGCAACTGTTCATCTAAACTTTATTTAATCATTGTGTAGGCACGTTATAATATTGCTAAAATACTCATATATTCTTAAAAGTGATCAGTAGAGGAGTTTCAGGCCATTTTTTGTTGTGACTTGAACCCTTCTGGCACTCGCATTTCAGTGCGCTGCACTTCGTAAAAACCAGCCATAAGGGTGCAACCACCATTTTGCCAGTTTTCTCCACAAATAAAATTAGTAAAATTATTTTAAGTAATAAAGTTTGTGCCCGATTTTATACTCTAAAAAATGACACCAACATTGTGCTCCAAAATTGTGTAATAATCCCAGGAGGTAGAAAAAACCCTCTCTTGTAAAATTACCAAAATGACACTTGTAACCTTATGGCTTTCACCCGTCGACATATAGACCGGCATACAGGCCACCTGTACCAAATTTTATCCATGGATGTACAGTGGTGACTGAGTCTTGGCCCAGAAACGAACAAAAGAAAAATTTTATATCTTTTAAATTATTTAAAAAGTATGAAATATCTATCATCAAAAGGCAAAACTAGACCTCACAGGCTACATGTGTACCAAATTTTATCCATGTACATTCAATAGAGGCTGAACGGGAAACGATCTGTCCGCCCGCCAGCCCACCCGGAGGACAGACAACATTTTTGATTGTTTCTTAATATTAATAGCAGCCATTTATTAAATCTAATTCATTTACAGAAATCTAGATTTAAAATTCAGTTGGAATGCACGCCAGCGGCCAATGCCAAAGTGCATGTCTCCTAAACTATACTTGAAGTTATTATAAATTGTTTTTGTACTAATATGTAATTAATTTGGTAAAATAAAATAAATCTGTCTGTTAGTTGGTAATCATGTCGACTGGTTTTATATGCCTGTATGTTTCTTTGCACAATCTAACTATATCTTTTAAATTGTGATGTTACAATTTTTTTAATATTTCATACAGGTTGTTTCAAATTTACTCTGATTTTCGAAATTGGAAGGCCCAGCTTAAATGTGGTGATTCTCTTCAAGAACGGACTGACCTTCCGACCTTGACCCACTTTCTGGAGGTCATGCAGGTCAAATACGGGTCAAGGTGGATGTCTTATATCGCCAATTCTCCGTACCAAAGCGTCCTGGTGGAAAATACCACAGCATTTGCTGAAACACTCTATGGTAGGCTTCATTTTTTTAATTTGGTAGCATGCAGATTAGGAGCTATTAGGCAGTTCATTTTTAGATGGGAAAAAATTATTTTGTGAATTTCACATTGCATACCCTCTTATTTGATGAGGTTAGGTATAAAACTGATGCAGGTGAGATTTTAAGGAAATCCATAAAGCAGAAGCGGTCTCCCAAATGCCCTAAAGTTTCAATGTTTTTAAAATTTTCGACCATTTTCGCCAATCCGCGGTTCTCTATAACTGCGTCAGTACAGCATTCTAATTGCTATGGTTGGAAAGCTCTCAAAAATACCTACATTTAGAATACCAACATCAATGATCTAGGACGGCATCTTGACTCCCATTGACTCTTCAGCCTGCACTTTTCTGAATGAGAATGTTGCTGACTGTCTAATCCTATCAAAAAAAGACTTTTGAATTTTTTTCACTGATAATTGCTGTGATTCACTTTCTTCAAGTTCCAGAATAAGCAGATATAATGTTTTTTAAATTTTTGGTTTTGGAAAATACTGCTTTGTAAGCTTGGAAGTTTTAATGCAAAATTTTGTCTGAATTATTGAAACAATTCATGGAGGGGCTGTTATATTTCATATTTTAACTTCATAAGAATTAAATATAGGACAACATCATTGGTACCATGAGAATGCTAAGAGTATTTTCTTTCATTTGGTACCACTCATGTTGGTCTGCAATAAATTCTGACGAACATATTATATGTAATGCAACAGACCCCATCTCACATTTTACGACTTTGCAAGTAACGTTAACATTAAAACTTCATCACTCACAAGCCAGGGACTCCCACGGTAAAAAATTTAAAAAAACTTTGTATTTGGTCATTCTGGAACTATGAGAATGTGAATCACTGTAATTATCATTGAAAAAATTCCAAAGCCATTTTTTTTACAGGATTAGACAATCCGCGTCATTTTCATACCAAAGAGTGCAGGCTGAAGGGCTAATTGGAATCAAGATATCGTCCTAGACCATGGATGTTGGTATGCAAATTGAAGGTCTCTTTGAGAGCTTTCCAACCATTGCAATTAGAATGTTGTATGACTAATACTGATGAAGTTATAGGGAACCGCGGATTGGCGAAAATGGTTGAAAATTTAAAAAACATTGAAACTTTAAGGCCTTTGGGAGACCCCTCCCTCTTGTTGGATTTTTATAAAATTTAAGCTGCATTTCAAAGTGTTTTGGACCACCCTACTGCAGATATATGAAACACTCTATGGTATGCTTCATTGTTTGAATTTGCTAGTCTGCAGATATCTGAAACACTCTATGGAGTATGGTAGGCTTCATTGTTTGATTTTGGTAGTCTGAAGATATCTGAAACACTCTATGATAGGCTTCAATGCTTGAATTTGGTAGTCTGCAGATATCTGAAACACTCTATGGCAGGCTTCATTTTTTTAATTTGGTAGTCCGCAGATATGTGAAGGTGAAATTTATATTCACAAAATATTGTTAAAAGCATGTCTTTTGGACTCACGTATACATATTCTGAAAGAAAAGTCCAAAGCAGTGATTCTTACTATTAAACTTTAATTGGTCTTCAGGTCATTTTTCAGGCCATCTGACTGGATATAAACATCCCATACTAACATGTTGTAACTGGCTATGTACACAGAATAATATCCTAACCAACAGCATTCATTCTTGTTTGTACGTATTATTCTGACCCCAGGAAGAATCAATGCTTTCCAATTTTGCAACAAAATATATATTCTAATGCAACGAACCACTTTATTTGTTCATGACGGTTTATTTTATAGTCAAGTGGTACTGAGGTGTGCATTCCTCCAAGTACTAAAAAGAGTAGGTTTGTTGTAACATAAATAAGCTCTTTAATTGTTCATGATTATTCAACAACCCAGTGGATATAAATGTCACAAATGATTAGTAATCAACAAAATAAACGTGGTTATCACATGACAGTACTCTCTTTCTGGTAATTGGGAATGCGTGAAAAAAAAAATTCAGGTCCTCCTGTAGCAAAGTTTGCTCCATGATTGAATAATTTTAACTTGTATTGAATATAGCAACGGAACCACGTTGATGACGCAGTTACACTTGCAGTATATATATCATTAGAACTAGCTAACATGAAAACGTCATTCAAAATCATTTTTTGCCACAAGGAACGTGATTTTCTCAAAACTGTCAACTCTCTTTCCTTAATTTTTCTTTTCAATTTCAGTCGATGGAGCTGCAGCATCTGAAGGAATTGCGAGTCTCCTAGGAATAGACAAGAGTCGTGCTGATGCATTGGTGAAAAGTTTCAACGAAAAACCCAACTATGACAAAGATAATGAAGTTAATGAAGAGCAGAGTCGCCAGAAAGAAGAGCTCCAGGCTAATTTGCTGACACAAATTGGAGATATGGGATATCTTAATCTAAAACAAGATATCATGGGCGCTCTATAAGATGAAGAATCAAATGAGATGCTGCATGTTTGTTAGTCTTCTTTGGAAGAAATGCATTGATCACATGCCACATTGAAATAAATTGTCGATTTCATATATTTGAAAGGCTTAAAGTTTTACTGATGCTAAGGTTAAAACTTTATGGGCACTCCCGGTCAGATGGTACTTTTCCAGTTCTGAACAGGCAAGTTGCAGTGGTGCACATGTGGCTGAAATAGAACCTTTTGGTATTCGCCATGAGAAGGTCTATAATGTATAATGTATGACTACATGTTTTACTTTGAATATTTGCATTAAGAAATTTTTACCAGGCTACATTTCCTTTCATAATATTATGTTTTTAAAAAGAGTGAATAAGATAGCTTCTTTTAAATTTTAGTGTTTCTTAGTTGTAGCCCGCAATAAGCTATGTAGCTGTGATACAAGTTTACCAAACTTCTGCATATATAGGTAAATGGTGCCAAATCCTCTCACCATGCATACAGCGTGCCAGATACTGTGGGAGTAAAAAATCCTAAATGCGAAACAAAAAAAATAAAAATGAAATTATAAAGAATAAATAAAGCTTTGTAACATACATTGTAGTAATCACACAGATTAGATTGACATGTATAATTACTCTATGATCAAATATTCTGAACACTGCGTTCATGAATAATGTTTTGGGTTTAAAGAATTGAACAAATATGCCACTATCGTAGTGTTCAAGAAGACACTCAAAGTATAGAAGTTATTGATGAGTCAATGAAACTAAAGTTACTAGACATGTGTCTGGGAGCTTATACTAGCCACATTAGAGACGAAATGCTGATAGAGTTGAAGCCTAATGAATGGACTTAGAATAAACTGATCTCATAATGATTTACCCGTATCACATGGTCTTGTGCTTCAAATGAAACCGTGAATTCTCAAGCCTAGTCAAGGAGTTTTCAGATCAGCGATGACTCAGCATTTTCTCATATTTTGAGAAATTTCTCGAGAATTGTTGCTATTGATAGCACCTGGAATGTTGATCAATGTTAGGCAGGTTCATTTGTTTAATATTTGTAACAGTTACAGAGCACTATAGGTTGTCGTTTTGTTCTGATTGATCTTACTATTTTTTGTTAATTGCACCGTTGTTCAATTTAAAATCCGTTGATGACAATCCCCACGGTATATCTGATAAATGCTGAAGTTGAACTTCTAACAATTTTGGCCTAACTGGATGTTAGCTGTGATATATATAGAAACAAAACACACATATTAACCTTAAAACTAACAGTGTTGGAGTCGAGGCCAGGACATCCGAGACCGAGACCGAGGCATGAGCATCAGAGACCGAGACCGAGGCATTGACCCTCCGAGACCGAGACCGAGACCTGAGCACCCGAGACCGAGACCGAGGCCGGCTGGACAGAAATGATCGTTGACTGCCAAACTATTTTAGCTTGGTGTATAATCGGCATTTACTAGCGATCGCTTATGATCAGGCTATAACAGTACAATTAGAAATTCACTTAATGACTCAAGTAAAACACTGAAATGAAGACAGTAAGGGGGCAACCATTACATTTTTAAAGAACAGGACATGGATCTCACCGGCAATTTTGATTTTTATGGAAACAGTCACAGATTAGATTTGTTTTGAGTGTCTGACAACCTCAATTATGTTAAATTATTAAAGTTCTAATTGTTACATTCAATGATTCAATATGTTGTGACAATTATGTACTTGTAATATGTAACCCTCTGGTAAATTTAAATATTAATTGATTTATAGCGACAGATAAGCCCCCAGAAAGCTGGGTATCACAGGTCGTTTATGTTGTATTATTGTTAATTTTTTATGTATACCTGTCACTTAAATAATAAAGAATCAATCAATCAATCAATTCTAAATCAAACATTGCAGGCTGAGATAGACCATCCACCAGAAATTCATTTCAAGATTGCTGGGAAAGAATTAATTAATCTTTTTCACCATGACAGGAAAAAATTGGTTAGTTTTTAAAAAAAATTTGAGGCAGCTTATCACTTTCATTACAGGCTTTACTGTAACTGATTAAAAAATTACACTTTCTGGAATCTAGATACATGTATATAGATACTCTGAATTGCTGGGTTCCAATTTATTGGGCAGTGGCACATTTTTGTTACAACAAAGTTTTTAGGAAAATCTTATGAGGGACAAATGAGATTCTGTCACAAATTTTGTCCCATTCCATTTTGTTGAGTTATTTTGAAGTCAGACACTCTTGTGTGTGAAGTTAACAATCAGGTAATCAGGTACCAACGCATCTTCCATTACATGTAAAGAAAAACTTTAAAACCTCAAATTGTTATGGTCGAAATTTACATGAAATAATGTTCAACTCAATTAGTGAAGGAAAATAAAAATTCAAAAATATTCAAATACTGTTGGTCAATTTATAATTTCATATCTATCACAAAAATGGCACCGCTTATAACTTGGCACTCGGCCTAAAATAGGCCTAGATATGCCTACAAGACAGTCTTTAAAGACAAGCAGAAAATTATTCTATCAGAATCTAATATATAGGATAATAGGTTCCTTGTGTTAGATAAACTGACAGATAATAATTATACTGAACTGACAGGAAACTTTTGTGTGACTGTTCCAGCAAATTGTACTTTATTAATTTCGCTGGCCCCGGACGTGCCTCGGGCAAATATCCGAGGCCAGAGGATCCGAGACCAAGTCCAAGGCCAAGGACTGGTCAGCCGAGACCGAGGCCGAGGCCATCAAAAATGGCCCCGAGGCGAGGCCGGCCTCGAGGACTCCAACACTGAAAACTAAAGACAATAGCAAAAAAAAAACTTGATCCATTGTGTGGTTAAATCCTGTTGGTACACTGTATATCATTGTGGCCACGGAAGGAGAACGTCCCAGATTTCTTGAGAAATTCTCGATTTTCGTTCACTAGACCATGACAATTATTTTGAAAATCACTAGTGAGACTCGTTGGTAAACTAATGACACTTTCACACCTGTGCATAGCATAATGACGTTATTTTGACATACCGTAATATGGGGTGAATAGGGACAAGACAGGGATGTGTATTATTTCTTCAAAGATCAACCACTTCTATTCAACCTAGGGAATTTATTTTTGGCACATGTATAGTACACATACCAGCCTAATTGTGATAGAATTTCATACTTCTAACTGCAGGCAGTAAGGAACTGCAGCACTTTAAAGCCTGGCCCTGCATAATTTTAATTTTAACATGCTGGTCAAAACTTTGCCCATTTCTCAAAAAATATAAACACCAGAGCCATCAAACTTTCAGGAAGCTTTTTAAAAATTTTAAATGGTATTAGGGAACCAGAATAGTAGACTAGATGTGGGATTATGTTTGTTTGGTCTTGGGTTAAGATCCAGGTCAATGGCAAAGTTTCGGGAATGATAAAAATATACTCCACCAATTTTCATTTGAATGTACTGGCATGGCTTTTTGATAAATATTATTGAACTTGGCATCATTTATTATGGATTTAGTCAAGAATTTGTAATCACCTGCAAAATTAGCAGATTACTACAGTTTTTGACAGTTTTCTGTCATTTAATCACATTTTTTATAATATGTATATTATCAATAGAAATGGTTTCAGACTTCCCTCAAAATAAATATTTTGCATTTTAAAGATGTTTTCTAATGTTTAGTCATAAGAAGCAATCACTTAAGGAAGCTAGGTAGCATTGATTGTTGAAATAATGGAGTGTCCCGATTCACCCCAAACTGTGGGGTGAATTGGGACAGTGGTTTTTTGGGCCCTGGGCCTTGGTAATTTAAGATATCATTTCAAGCTCCTATGGAAAGTTAGACCTTCTGCTGGGACACAATTTGACACCATATTTCGGTTTCTGAGTTGATTTTTGTCCATTTTATCACAGAAAAACGGCCAATTTTGTCCCGATTCACCCAATATTACGGTACTCAACTACTTCTGTGCCTATACTTTTGAATTACGCTGTGTGTTTGAAAAGCAAGTAAAAAGCCAACACCACACTGTAAGTACTGCGGAAGCCGGGAGGGGTGAACGGAGTTAGAGGTGCTTGGTTTTTTTTCTATCGTATAACCATGATACATGTACATCAGAGGCCTCGGGGAAAAACCAACCAGGATATTGAAACTTTGAAAGAAGCTGCCATTGCAAGGTTCAGTATTCCAACCATTCCAGTCATTAAACAGACACAAGTGACTCCCAAATATAAAACGCACATAATGGAGTAGGCAGGAATACACCACTGAAAATGCAACTTTGATAAGTCTTCTTTTTTGAGGCCTATATATGTATACATTTGCTGGTGCCTCTTGCTGGTGACAAGAGGCACCTCCTTATGTATTTTTATCCAAAGTACAACGTATTTTTAAAGCCCTCAGAAGTGAAATTGACTCCTTCATACAGGTGTCACTATGTCATAAGTCATAACAGAGTATATATCTTATAGGGTCAAAACATCTGTTTTTAGAAGATTGTGCATAATTTCTCTTTGATTAGAGCAAATCACTGTGGAATTCATGAGAGTGATTTACTCAAATCAGTACTGTGATGTCATCACTGGTCAGCGCTGAGATGTCACAATAGCTCTAACAATGGTGTTGTCACTATTGTGATATCATGACTATTGTTGCTGCATTGATGATATCATAAACAATCCTCAGGTTGCAATTGTGACATCATTGTTTATCCTGTGTACCCTGTCTGGTGACAACAGAAGGGGTATATGGTCTCATACACCTCGGCTATCAGCCAATCAGATTCAAGGATAAACACTGGACTGAGGATAAAATGCAATAGGCCTACCACATGGGATAGGCCTATATCCACTGCTTTTTCATGTGGTATGGTAAACACTATGGGTGATTATCAGTTATACCCTGCTTGTTTGGAGGATATGGGAATATACACCATGAAGGACTCTATAGATACACCACGAAGCCGAAGGCTGAGTGGTGTATGGAGGCCTGAGTGGTGTATATTCCCGTATCCTCCAAAAACAAGCAGGGTGTAACGGTTTTATCCTCAGACTTCTTGTTTTACTGACGCCAATAAGTTACCTTGCAATCTCAGTCAGAAACGTCACAGTCACAAAGCAACAGTATTGTGACGTCACCACCTGGATGATGTCACAATAGCTCTAACAAAGGTATTGTGACGGCATGACTATTGTTGCGGCCTTGTTGACGTCATAAACAATCCTCAGGTTGCAATTTTGACATCATTGTTTATCCTGTATACCCTGTCTGGTGTCAACAGAAGGGGTATACGGTCTGATATACCTCAGCTCTCAACCAATCAGAATCGAGGATTAACACTGGACTGAGGATAAAAGTATATATTTCAAAATTAGCACACAAAAAATGGGATAAAATACATAAGTTAATTAATTAATTAAGAACATATAAGTATGGCTTTGGCAAATGATACTAGAAGTCAGGTTGGATAAAGACAAAAATTAGCTGTTAAGTATCGGATTTTAACATTAGGCTTAAATTAGAAATTTTGCATGTAAAAGTAAAGAATAGGCTACCTCAAAATTGTGATTTCATCCTTCACATTTATCACTGACGACAGTTGATTTCGACACGACAGTTGAATTCGTCATGTACACTGGGGGCTTCAAGTGCATTTGACAAGTGCGCCACCTGGAGTATAATTCTTCGTAGTTTTGGCCAAAGTGTCAACAACTTTTTGCCGAGATTGAAACAGTTGTTATGCCAGTTTATCAAGTGTCGAATTCAACTGTCGTGTCGAAATCAACTGTCGTCTATGGTAATGTAATACGGTACTAGGAACAAGAATCCATAATGAACTTCAAAAAGAAGCCCAAATTTTAAAGCGGTAAGTGAAAACAACCATGAACTTATTGGCCTATACATTTACTGTATTACATTACATTGTGTCTCTGCACGAGAAGAGAAACATGGCCAAATGATTCACCAGAATGCAATCTTGGGTTGCTTCTATTTGCCCAAACAGCAGAAGCACAAAGGCAATTGCCCAAACAAATACATGTACAGAAGGATTAGCAAGATTGCCTTTCTGCCAAATTGTCTACTTCCCACACAGTCCTTTGATGCTAGCAGCTGGCCTTATTTTTCTAACCTTCTGCCATCAACTAAGGAATCCTGCAATTCTCCACCTGAACAACTGAAGCATTCAGAAGCATTCATTGACATTTGGTTTATTTGGTCTTGAAGTCCTGCGGGTTGATTTGGCCCTTGGGACCAGGTCTATCCAAAAGGTGCCACCCTTTGAGCTCGACCTTTGAAAAAACGCCAACTTATGAGATGAAGCAAATTAAGGTCATGACGGTGCACTGTATAGGTTAGGGCTGTGTCTGCACATGCCGTCAAAAACATCACAAGGGATATAAGATTTTCATAAATCCCATCTAATGAGGCAAATTTATTTCTTTTCATAAACCCTATAGACACTGTGTCAAAGGCTACAAATCCTGTCAGATGAATGTCTTGCAAAATATGCTCAAGACATTAATTAATAATCGGCCAAAAATAGAAATTTATAAGATTATTTCCTTCAACAAGCTCCCTGTTGGATTTTTGTTAATGGAGCAATAATTTTCCAAGGGCGGTAATAGGTAGACTTTAGATTGATTTGATTTGATTTATTGATAATTTTCTACAGAAGAAATATCCTTGTCTCTATTTTCGATAAGAATTCACTAAATTTAGCAACATAAACTGGAAATACACATATACCCCATAATGTTTACAATACCACATAAAAAAGCAGTGGATATATCCAATGTGGTATTGTGTTGTATACTCAATTGTTTGATCATTGTTGATGATGTCATTGCATTGTTTGCAATTGTGATGTCATGTCCATGGTGACGTCACAACATTGTGACATCATCACTTGAGCTGCTATCTGTGCTCTGATTGGCTGAGGCCACTGTTGAGTATTGATCAACTGAGTGAAGTTCAGCTTTCTTTTGAGTTACAATATGGGGTATAAATAAGACCAAATGGCTGTATGGTGGTATTTTGAGATGTACTTCCACTCGTGAAGATATCCTGAGTCCTCTGTACCCACTCATGCCGACGCACTCGTGGGTACAGAGGACTCAGGATATCTTCAACTCGTGGAATACATCTCAAAATACCACCATACCCATTTGGTTTTATTATTGTACAAGCTCCTTTAGAAGAGTCTAAAAAAGCTTGCGGTTACTTTTCTGATCGATCTTACTTCTCCTTAAGTGTACATAAATTTTGCATAAAAAAAAACACCAACTGATGGTCACTTTGACCTCTCACATTTCTGTTCCGCGTTTTAGTTTCCAATGGTCCGTGAGGCAATTTGACTCATGCTCCTCAACTCATCACTTCTCTTTTATCTGTTAGAAAGGACGGATGTTTTTTATTTCATTACCTCAAGTAAATGTGAAGTTAGATGGAAAAATAAAAAAGTTAATGCTAAGAAATTTTGTAATCTCAGTGATCTGCTCAGTAATCTTTGTAAGGACATGAATATTTGTGGTTAGTAAACAAAAATATGAGGTCAGGAGTCTTTTCTAGCTCTCTTTAGAAAGTTCCTCAGTCCTCACCATAATTCAATCTTGTCCACACATTGCCTCTCTTTGTCAGCGAACCCACACAGATATAGAACAAGGGGAAATGGCTGAAACAAATACAGATGTATTAGCAAGATTGCTTTTCTGCCGACTTGTCTATTTCCCATTTTTAGGGGTCGGGCTTGGAGTTTTTCGAAATAAATAAATTTCTTGCTCAGTTTTGGTGAAATAGATAAATTCTGTTTGGGCAGTCTTGAAATGAAGAATTTCTCACAGGGGTATTTATTTCTTGATAGGACGATGCTTGATTTTGGAATGAAATAAATAAATACTGCCGCCGTTGCCGTGAAATAAATAATTTCTGCCCAGGAAAACTCCAAGCCCCTATGACTCTGTGCATAGAGTGTTTGTCTCACAAGCGAGGGACCTGGGTTCAATCCCCAGGCTGGCCATCATGTCACTCAACGACGTCGTCGTTCGCATCAGACATAAATTGGAGGTGCCGTGGGCCCAACTGGAAACAAGTCACTGACTCAGCCTGGCTACTCGTGTAAAATAAAAGTAGTTTCCAATGGTCCGTTAGCCAATTTGACTCATGCCCTTCAACTCACCACTCCTTTTTAACCGGCAGAGAGGAGGAATGTCATTCATTTTATCACTTTAGTACATTTCAGCTGCTATGTTCTCTCAACCGTTAATGGTAAAATCAGAATGACCAGCCAAATGTTATGGAAATTCCCACTGGGCTGTTTCAAACAACTTGAGATAAAGCGCACCACATACATTAATATAAAATTAATGCTAAAAAATGTGGCAGTTACAGTCCAATCCTCGCTCAGCTTTGTAAGGACATGAATCCAATTTATCTGAAAGGAAGCAGGTTAAACAGTGCATAGGACCGTAAGTGCAGTGCACTTCACATGCTGCACTGACAGAGCTGCATTTTTGAAATGTATAAGAAAAATTGGACCAAATTCATACAAATCACATCTAATGAAGTGAATGCCATGCAAAATACTCTCCAGATGCTAATTGGGCTGCTTCCTTCTGATCATATATTCTTCTGGTGCTGGTTTCGTGATCTGACTGTAAGTCTCTCAGGAGATACATGATATGCGCAAGGAGTCGGATTGCTTTGGAAGGGCTCACTGCTCACGAAAGCTTTCGAGCAGCTTACAGCCAATTTCATAATTGCGGATACTAAGCCTGAATACCAATTTTTTTGCAGGACATGTTATTCTATAGGGCAGAGTGAAGTCTTTTGATGTCACCTTTCCATATAGAATACATGTCCAAGAAGGGTTGAAAGTTTACAATTACGAAAACGACTGTAAAGAAGCCCGGTTGTTTGATTCATCTCATTTTGACATGTTACTGTGCATTCAGTGGATTCATGGTTCTCTTTGGCGGGCTTGCTGAATCTTTTATACATGATAAACTAAGGAAAAAAATCGCATTGAATCTTCCACCTTTGACGAGAATTCTTCTTGAAGATTAAAGATCCAGTCATTTGTTTTGTCTAACAAATACTTCCAACACCACCACATCATTATTTTGTTACAACAAGAGACAGAAGGTTATTTGGACTGGCATAGAAGACAAATCCTTTTGAAATGGAAAGATTGTCCTCTTTATGCACAACCTACTTTGAGTCACTTGAGTTATACCATACTAGAATACCCGCTGGAAATAGATTTGTTACATATGAAGAGTTTGGTGTATGCATTTAATATGTAAATGGCATGGCCATGAAAGGCACGCATCACTTAAAAAGTTGTTGTAGGACTTATTGTGTTACTATAACTTTGATTTGTATTTCATATTCAATGTATGAAAGGCAGTCATGTAACTGTTGAAAAGGATAGTGAACTATTCCATACACACGATAAGTACAGAGAATATGATTGAAGAAAATGGAATTTGCAAGGCACTCTTGAATTTGTATGTTTTGTTAAAAACGAAAGTAAATCATTGATAAGAAGCTGGACCCGGTTGACGTAATTCCCTGCTGTGGACTGTTGATGTTGAGACCATTACTGCACTTATTTGTGGGTTCTCGCTTGGGCTCAATTCGCTGCGCGAATATGAGACGGTGGCTTCAGTTGTATGTTGCAGGGGGGGGGGGGAGGGATTGTCAATGTTAAATGGTGGGACAGACTAAAGAGCTGTCTATATGTGTGTCTATCTATCTATTAGTATATCTATCACTATCTATCTATCCAGCTATGTATGTAGCTATAGGCCTATATGTATCCATAAATTATCTATGAATGTATGTATCTATCAAGATATCTATAGATGTATCTATCCATACGCACTTGCATTGTAAATTTCCATAGATCCATTATTGCACATATTTTTTGAGTCCTCTCTTGGTCTCAATTCACTGCGCGAGTATGAGACGGTTGCTTCAGTTGCATGTTGAAAGGGGATTTTCAAGGTTAATTGGTGGCTGTCTATATATGTCTGTCTATCTATCTGTTTATCTATCGATGCATCCGTCTCTATCTATCTTTCTATTTATCTATATCTATCCATTCGCTTTTGCATTGCATGTAAATAACCAAAGAATGCACTTTAGGGAAGGCCTAAGATGCAGCATGTGGCGCCATCTATATAGCAACCATGAGCATGGCATTTATTCTTACATGTTTTGTACTTCTCAGTAAATAGTCATACTTAGCAAAGAAATATGAAAACACTAGATTTACCCATGATTTGGGGCAGGACTATAATGGGGAATAATTAACTCCCCCCCTATACCTGCATGGGCATCTGGGCCCGTGTTGCATGCTGAGCATTTGAAATAGCATTTGAGTGATAATGGTAATGTAAGTACAGATTGGTGGTAGAAGAATCGAAGGTACAAATGCACTGCCATATGTATTGGTGTAAAGTGTGAGAGTGAAGTGTGTGGATGTTTTTGGCGGGAAGGCAGACGGGTGGCTCGAGTCCTAAACGTGACCAATAGCGGAACTACGATGGAGATGCATGCGCCCCTGGTGGGGAAAAACAGTAGAGGCAGAAAACGTAAATAAGGGAGCTGTTTCACTGTTATTTGCTGTTATTAGAAGGACAGGATAGATCAATAAGGATAGGTGGACAGTTTAGGTGAGTGGCATTGGTGGGAGAGGAGTTTTTAGCTGTTGCAGGTGTGAGCATGTCACCCATGATTTTTGCATCTTATACCCGGCAGGGATGGGTAGTCTCTTACCCCTGAACAATTTGACATGCAGAGTGAAATCAAATTCCTATAGACGGGGAGTCGGGGACACATATTCTCTAGAGAAAAGAGAAGATTGACTGTAAGACTGGTCACGCAACTGCCAATCTGGTTGTCCTTGGCTAATTGCCTCACTGTCAGAGATTGTCCCTCACCAATAGACTCCTTTCCCT
Source organism: Platynereis dumerilii (assembly GCA_026936325.1). Taxonomy (NCBI): domain Eukaryota; kingdom Metazoa; phylum Annelida; class Polychaeta; order Phyllodocida; family Nereididae; genus Platynereis; species Platynereis dumerilii. The sequence goes on along the minus strand of JAPTHN010000002.1, from coordinate 18,319,675 downwards.
CCAAAATGATATCCTTGAATTAGCGAACCCGATAACCTCGGTTTCTGATGAACTCCTAATGAATTTCTGTCTCCTGTATTGATCAACTCTATACCTATAATAAATGTATTGGCTGAAAAAAGCCTGTTATGAACCTTTTTTAGCAACTACGAAATATACTGTAGCCTGCTTTTCACTGATGCAATTATACACCATGAAGCAAACAAAAACTTTATCAAAGCCTCAAGTGTATGTTAAGTTCACAATAAGCCTCACAATACGTGTGTGCCTCTGACACTCTGCAACACAATTGATTCACAATTACCATGAAGAACAAGCAAAGACAAAAATAGTCATAGGGACTAGAAGTCTTTTACCCTGCATGGCTACTTGTTAGGTCTCATGTCAAGAAACAACGAAATGCTCAGACAAGTTGTCAGAAGTGGAAGGTGATGTGTCTGCACCTTCCAGACATTTTACGCATGATGGCAGCCAAAATAATACAAAATTTGCCTCAGTTATTATCCACAAATACTCAGAGCTATTAAGACTACAGAAAGGACTGCAATGCACCACTGTCCCTAAATTAGGTATGAGGACAAAAACATGATCAGACACTGTAACAAGACAATAATTGCGAAGGATTTAGATGATCAAGTAATGACAACCGGCAATAAAAGAAGTCATCTCTCTTAACTTATAACATAATAATCAATGGATAGTTGTGATGCAACATTTGGACGCTTTAATAATGAATTAAGGTTTATGATAAAGGTTTTATGAACGCAATCAAAGTCTCATCGCCATAGTATATATAGAAGTCGGCAGTCTTTGTTGAACTCTTTTGAAAATTGCTTCCTGATTGGAGAACACTGCCTATTTTCAATAATGCTTATCATGACAAAAACAAATTAACAGGATGTCTGTTATCTTATAGGATTCCTCCATAAATTATCAACGTATTATAAGTGTGAATGAAATGCCACTCAGCTAAGAAAAGTAGTCATGACGCCAAAATTGTTTTGTAACAGTAATCAATGGCAGTGGCTCTATAAGGAGTTAAATTAAAGGATTATCATGAAAGGATAAAGTTTGGCTTTAAAAAAGTAAAGGGCAAGCTGTACTAAGCTTGAGCTTTCGAAACAAGACATTGAAGTAACATCTCCAAGGCTAGTGGTACAGAAGATGCAAACGCAATTCATGAGGAGATCAATACAGGAGTTCCAATGTGCATGAGGGTCACATTGAGTCACACTGAGGCAACACAAGGTCACATGAGGTGTCTCGAAGTGATCATGAAGTCACATAGAGTCACAAATGAAATGAAAGGAGGTGAGGTCTTCATTTAGTCAGAATGGACAAGATGCTAATCCAATCACCCTCCAAGGAACCCTGGGTTGTGACCAGCCTCTCTGATTGCCTCCTTGGCCCAGCCGACATCAGTGGACATGTCAGGTGGGAGGGCCAACAGCAATGTACAATTGTACATCTCATACAATCAGAAACTCCCATATTCCCCCTAGTTGGCAAAGTGCATGGATTTGATACTGGACAAAAAGCCCCAAGTCAAAATGACCTTTGATCACTTCTTTAAGTTAACGGAAAATTGTAGCTACTGCATTATTATAAAATAAACCCAATGTGCAGAGCATCTTAAAATAGGTTGCAGCCTCTAGCCAGTAATGCTGTAATGAGCGCCATTGTTTGGATAAATAAAGGTTCTCTTGGGTTCAATAAAAGTTTTGATATATTCTGAGTAAACCAACGGGAGAGGTTTGCTGCTTACAAGAATCCCTAATGAAATTTCAAGAAAACACGCAACATTTAGGATTTATGTTTGGAGGCCATGCTTAGGATATAAATGAAATAGAACAATTTAGGAGACTTTGCCAGTCTTCGTGAAAATCTAAGTTAATTTTGTTGAAATAGATGATAGAGAAAGACTTGAAGTGCCTGTATAATATATACATTTTTTAGTATATCAGTATAAATCTGAAATAGATGAGAAGCTGGGACAGCAAAATGTAAGTCAGTACAACTGTAGCCTATCTGTAACAAGAAAATCAATTTCTCATTGCTGTAAGATAGGGCATGATCACATCTGGGACAGAAATTGGTTCTGAACTCTAGGAGAAGAGTCTGGGATTATCTATAACAATGTCGATGTGTTCGGATGATAGCAGATGATGGATGGGAACATAACCAGTTGTGCCAGTTGTGCGCAACTACACTCTACAATGTATATATTGCCTTGTTTCCTTGAGAAGACACAATGTACAACCTCAAATTTTGGCATGTATTTCAACTCTATATACATGTAGCATTTTATACATACATAAATTCAGCATGAAATCACATTCAAACTTGTGTATGGCATCTAACATATTTCCAAAACATTCAAAAATGCAGATACTCACCAACTTACATCAGATTTTCTTGATGTTATGTATTCAGCTACTCTCTTCCCCATGATAAATCGCCCAACGAGGGTGACAAATCAATCAGCCACTCTTATTGATAACATCTTTACAAATGACATAATGAACATATCACATTTCAATGGCATTTTTGTTTCTGACATAACTGACCACTATCCCATATTTACTATTAATTCAGGTGCAATCAAGAAGAGAGAACCTGGTCTTATCAAAAGCAGAAAAATTGATTCTATCTCAATTGAGAAATTTCGAGCTAGCATGTCCAGTGTGGATTGGAGTTTAGTGATGGAAAGTGAAGATGCAGTAGCTTCTTTTGACTGGTTCTATAACACTGTTGTAAAAGTATATAATGAGTGTTTTCCAGTAAAGTACTCAAAGCAAGGGCACACCAACCGGAAACCTTGGCTCTCAAACGGTCTGAAATCCTCAATTAAAACAAAAAACAGACTCTATCACACAATGAAAAAAAGACCCACCCAGACCAACATTTCCAACTACAAGTCATACAAGACTTTCCTGCTGAAACTACTGAGGAAGCAAGAGCGCAATTACTATAATAGGTTGTTGGAGGAAAACAAAAGTAATATAAAGAAAACCTGGAGTATAATCAAATCTGTAATAAACAAACGAAAGTCCAACTCCACAGTAGAAACTTCAATTAGAGTTGGTGGTTCCATTATTCAAGATGGAAAACAAATTGCTGAAAGCTTCAATAAGTTTTATGTAAATGTAGGCCCTAATTTAGCTAGACTTATTCCTGATAATTCTGCTGATCCTACTTCGTTTATTGACAACAAGGAAAATTCTATTTTCCTCAAAGAGGTAACAGAAAATGAGGTGATGAATATTATCGAACTTCTGAAGGATAGTAGTACTGGTCCAGATGGAATCAGTAGTAAAATTTTAAAGAAAAGCATACCGTATATTGTCAAGCCTCTTGTTCATACTCTGAACTTGTCATTGACTCAAGGATATTTTCCTCAAAATCTGAAGACTGCTCGGGTTATACCTATATATAAGTCTGGAGATCCCTTAGAAATGAAAAACTATAGACCTGTGTCTGTTCTTAATACTCTTTCCAAGGTTTTTGAAAAAGTAATGTATACACGCATGTATGATTTCTTTGATATAAATAACACTCTTTACAGAATGCAATTTGGCTTTAGAAAAAAACACAATACAAATGTTGCTCTAACTTATTTGTTAGACAAAATTTTATCATCCTTAGATAAAGGAGAAATTGTTATTGGAACATTCATTGACCTCAGTAAAGCATTTGATACTGTTAACCATGCCATCTTGCTTGCCAAACTGCTCAAATATGGTATAAGAGGCAGCGCATACAACTGGCTGAAAAGCTACCTTGAAAAACGATCGCAATTTGTGTGCTATGACAATTTTGAATCTTCTAGACTTGACATTACATGTGGTGTGCCCCAGGGGTCCATCCTTGGCCCATTGTTATTCCTAGTTTATATTAATGATATAATGCATGTTTCTTCCTCAGTTATGCCACTTTTATATGCTGATGACACAAACTTGTTTTGTAATGGTAAAAATGTTCCAGAAGTTGTGCATACACTGAACAATGAGTTAAAACATTACATGAAATGGATGGAAGCTAACAAACTAACTGTCAATGCTGGTAAAACTAAAGTTGTCATATTTAGGAAACCAAGAGTGAGGTTGCCCACTGTCATTGACAATATCGTCATGAATGGTTGTATTATTGAAAAAGTACCATCCTTGAAATTTCTTGGAGTAGTACTAGATGAAAATCTCTCATGGCTCAAGCATATTAATTATATAAAGAATAAGATTGCCAAAGGAATTGGTGTGATCTTTAAGGCGAGGGCCTTCTTTTATTCTACCACTCTGCTGTCCTTATACTACTCATTCATTCAACCGCATTTGATATACTGCATTGAAAGCTGGGGCTGTGCCTTTAAATCATATCTGATGCCTTTATGGAAATTGCAAAAGAAGGCTGTGAGATTGATTAAGTCTCTGCCCTATAGACACGAAACTCGCATCTCTTTCAAAGAACTGAAGATACTGAATGTTTTTGAAATTTTACACAAATATTTAACATTGCTTTTCATGTTCAAACTTCGGAAGAATAAGATGCCTAACATACTCCAAGACTTTTTTGAACATGCTAATCACCAGTATAGTACAAGAGGCAATGCATTGTATAAAATCCCATACTGCAAGTCTGCTTTTTCGCAAAGAAGGATGCGATATATTGGAACAAGACTCCATAATGATTTCCAAAATATTGACTGGAACTGCAGTTTTCACTGCTTTAAAAAGAAAATCAAACTATATATACTAAACTGTGAAATTATTACAGCATGAATTAAAGTGCCCTCAACTTCCTGAAATATACTTTCTAGTATGTTAGTATGTGACTCTCATCTAAATTTTGCTATTTTTGAGGTATGTTTTATGACTGTTGGTGTGAATTATTCTCATTCATTTGGAAATACTCTTTGACGTATTGCCTTTTACAATTTGTAAATGTCATGAAAATTTTATGAAATATACTTTCTACAATGTTAGTATGTGACTCTCATCTAAGGTTCCTACACTGACATTTAACAATACCAGTGGAAATGTTTTTACTTCATTTAAAAATTATTTTGATATATTCAATTGGATTTATCACAGAATATAATTGCAGGTAAACATTATTTATCTATATTTGAACAATTATTGAATCATACTTTTCCATTATCGACTCTTGCAATCTGGCAGTGCTGGCGAAAACGTTTTTCTATTATTTTGAATAAATTACCGGAAACATACTCTTCTTGCTGTGAGTATGTGACTTAAATCTGAGTTTCCACGATACTGAAATTTGACTATGCTGGTACATGGGTTTTTGTTTTTGTTTTTGTTTTTTCTGAAAAATGATTCTGATACGTTACCTTTTGACTCCCTTCAAAAGATCTGACATACTTGTTGACGAAAATTCTTTCTCTACATTTCTGTGGTCAATTCTGCAATCATTGGAAATATACTCTCTATAATGTCAGTATTTGTCTCATCTTACACTGATGGAAATGAATCACAAATTACAATATTTTGTTACTAATTGCTGCAATATGATAATTCTAGCAAAATGATGTTATCTATAAATTCCTGTAACTCTGGAAATGTTCTTCCTTCATAAGATATTGATATGATACACTCATATAAGTTTCTAATTGGTTCAATAAGACAATATTTTCTTTTCTATATTTTGAATTTACAGGTAAATGTTCTGTGGTTGTAAGGTTAGTTGGGATGTATTAGTCTTTTGTTTAAAAGAAGAAAAAAAAAACAACAAAAAACTATACTATACATGTATATATATATTTGTATCATGATGAGTGTGTGTGTGGGTGCAGCAAACTGGGCAACGTTCATCCTTTCACCTCATCCTCATGTCATGTCTGGCCCAACATAATCATTATTTTGATTCTGAGCCTTCATGTTCATCCTTCATCTTGTGTAACATCATTATGCTTATAAATATGTCACAACCACAATGTAAACCATTACTATAGTAATAAATATGTGAATACTGTAAAATCATTGTAATATTGAGGAAATAATTAGTCAATTTCACGTTAAAGAGACCCTTTTTGTTGAATGTTAAGTTGTGCATCCATTTGGCCCGAATCCAGTTGATTCACCCCGTCATTTGCCTCCATGGTTGTTTTATTCTAATGGACAGTTCGAAACCTTCCCTGAAAATGCATGTTTCCTCAGGGACTAGACATTAAAGAGAATGTGCACAGTGTGTCTGCCTCTGATAGAATGTGACCTGACAACTTGAATTGCCAATAGGAACCTTGGGTCAAATCAGTCTTCTTTCTGAAGTCTGGGGTGGGGTCGAGAACAGTTACTAGCAAGACTTCAGTTTAGGGTGAAATGGTTGCTTCGAGGGGCAATGGCGCTGCCTGGGGTCCACTGTCAATATATAGTCACAATTGAATAGCTGGTACTTAATGAAAATGCTTACAAGTACATGGCTCTATAAGCCTTGTAACCACTAAAGTCCATCAATTTGTATGATAATGATTTTGTGTGGTATTTGAATGCGAAGGAAAATGACAATGCATTCATTTGTACTATAAAATGTGAACAGCAGTACAATGAGGTAATGGGGCAGACTGTGCTAGTGGTCTTGTAAACCTTAAATGGACTTTGTTCATTTGGGAAGATACTTTTCTTGGCTTGCTTCTTTGCAACAGTCAATAAAAAAACAATAAAAACATTGTATAAGTATTTCAATACAAATCTAAAATGGTACATTTCCTAACCAAGCAGAACCATATTGCACAGGCATGGTTGTTCTTCTTAACCGTCATTCCATAGGTATCATATTGACAATAAAATTCTATGATCATTTTAAATGTAAATATGTTCACACACATCGCTACCCAGGAGGACGTTTTGAAGCAGACTCAATATACATATCACTACTAAAAATAATTACTTTCATCACTGATTTGACTGAGCATTTTTATATATCATATAGAAATCATATTCAGTAATTTGTCTGAGCTTTAAATATATTCTTCAATTGCAGTAACTGCTTATCCAGTGTACCAGAGGACAGAATACAAAATTAAAAATCCAATCTACAACTTCTGATCAAATAACATGCCCAACAGCCTTGTGATATCCAAATACAAAACTACTCAATGAATCTGCATAATCCCTTCCACTATCCGGTTGCAACAGATCGTGAGTCCACATTTTGAGTGTCACCATATCTACATGAAGAGCTCATTGCTGAGTTATTGGTTTGATATTGCACTTCGCCAACCAATCTGCATATTTAAAACCTCCCATCCTCTCATCAGATTATCAGCTACTCTGAATAATAAAACTGTTTGTTGTCATCTGACTTTGTCTCTCTTTTTTCAAAGTGAAACGTATGCAAAAAGTACTTATTGTTTCTCTGTGAATTGACGGAAGTCGGCAATGAGAAATCACGACAAGCTATTGTGTTGTGCTGTTTCATCTTCTTCTTACCCTCAAACATTCACCAAATACTGATGCTCTCATTCTCAAAGTCAAAAGTCAAAGCCAAAAGTGTTTATCCACGTCTCCTCTTCCAAAACGTGTAGTAAAACAGTTAGGGGCCGACCAGACGATAGTTGGGGGGGGGGGCTATGGACTTTACCCCCGGGACGAACTTTTTTTTTCGTTCTCGGCGCGTCGATGAACAATTTTTTCGCATGCACACTCGCGACAAACTTTTTTATCGGAATTTTAACATTACGGTACGCTAGCTGCAGGTGGAAACAAACTTTTTTTTTATTTCCATGTGCTGAACAAACTTTTTTTTTTCAGTGTCAAGTGGGAAACAATTTTTTTTTTCACCAAATATCCATAGCCCCCCTCCCCAAACGATCATCTTGTCGGCCCGTTACATATTCAATTCATTTTAATTTGTTGTTTTTTTGTGTCATTTTACTCATAAACCACAATTTTGTGAGATTTCAATGTAGAATGTAAACAGGATATTTGAAAGTTAACTATACATATAAGTGTGGCAATCTCAAGAATTATGGGAGACAAAAAAAGATAAACACAATGTGGTCTAAAGCACACAGTGTACAAGTTATTGATAAAAACAAATTACAAACATTTCAACATGTAAAAGGATCAGAGAACGTTATCCACCATACAAAAGTGTGTTCTCATTCTTGTAAGCAATATTGTTCTTTTTTTAAGAAGCATTCTGCTCTAAGAATGTGGATAAAAGGGAAAATACACATGAAACTTCTTTAGGTTATCCAGATAGGTTGCAAAACGTAAAAATAAAAGATTCTCTGTACCCTTACCTGGGACTGTGAATTGGTGCTGGGGCACAGTGAATCAGCTCCATTTTTGGGCCTATTTCCTAGTCTTAGACAGCTTACTAGATATATCTACAATGTAAGTTTACTGATTCACTGTGTCCTGTGATTCACTGTGTCTCCGTTCCCCCTTATTGACATACACTGGCTTTCTATGTGGATTAAAGATAAATTACAGAGTGTAAGTTTTGATCTGACTTGGTTTAACAGTATGAATGCAAGATGACAGCTGAGATGAAATAGCCATGACTTCAGTGTAGTTGTAAGCCATACACAATCCAATACAGCACCAGGAAAGCAGGACTTTCATGTTAATCCCATCTAATGAGGGGAATGTCTTGCAACAAACCCTCCAGACACTAATTGGGCTGCTTCCTTCTGGTCATATTCTTCTGCCACTGGTTTCGTGATCTGACTGCAAATCCACCAGGAGACATCAGGGAGTTTTGGGCAAATGGCTTTGAAGGATACCCAGCTATTCTGGCTTACTTGTGAGTGGCATTAAGAATGACTTTGTTGCTGTCCATCAAGTTGTCAAGCAGCATAAAAAACCATTCTAATGCTGATGTTGATAGTAAAAAAAAAAGATTGTATCCTTGGTGTGTTAGTACATGTAAAACATGTATAACCGCTGTGACAAAATTGGCTTCTAGCAAATTTTTGTTCATATTCATACCAAACTATGCTATTATTTCAAATCCGATCTGTGTCAAATTCAGCTTTTGATGGTATTCAGCAAGGTTGGAAACTTTCTAGGCACTTGTATTTGCAGATGTCTATCAATCTGCCAGTCCTACAGTTTTGGTTCAGCCTGTGTGTGGCAAATGATAAAACAACATACAGTGAGGGAACAAGGGAGTTGGACATGGCTGTGCGGCTGCAAAAGCAATGAGGTATAATAAATTTAATCAAAAAATTTCCTTCTGCCGATTGTGAACTGACTCATCAATGAAATAAAGAAATCTATTAGCCTTGACACATATATCTTGGATTGCTCCGGCTTTTCTATCACAAATTCCAGAGAGCCTTTTGGACAAATATTCTGCTTTGATTAGCTATTAGTTTGTTGTTATCAGCAGGCCATAGGCAGCAACACTGCCCCTTGTGGCATCACATTCCAGTCCAAACCAATTTCTTGTTCGGATTCCTGCTCCCTTGGAATTCAGAAGGAAACTGATTTGACCCAAAGGTTCTAATTGGCAAGTCAAGTCATCCGGTCACACTCTATCAGAGTCAGACACACAGTGCATGCTCCATTGGACATTGCATTGATCCGGAGTCTCAGGAGTGAAGACGGACCTGGTTTAGGGCAGGGTTCAGACAGGAGACTGGTAAGTTATGTCCTTGGACTCTTAAAATAAGAAACAATTACTTCAAAGTAAACTGACTCAAGAAAATATCTTTATTTTGTTTTATTTTTCATCAGGATTATGGATTTAGTACAAGTAATAAGAATTCACCTGTATGTCTAAGCCATGGCCACTATACTTTGATGATTAGCCATCACAGTCATTTCTAAAATAAAGTTCTTCGGACGAATTTCAGTCCAAGGCAAATTGTTCCTTTTGGATGAAAATAATACACCAAAAATAAGACTGGCCCTGACCCCCACCCCCAAACAGTTTTGGAATGCAGAATGAAATCAAATTCCAACAGATGGGAGCACATCTATCCCCTGAGGAAAATGAAGAGATTCTCTGTTAGATGGTTTGTCACAGTGTCCTTGAACGAAGTTTAGGGTTAAAAATTTTTTACAAAGAATCTGTCAACGCAGCATTGTAGTATGTGGTCTCAGCTTCGATTTGATGTAAAGATAAAAAAAATCTGTTGAGAAAATTTTGAGAAAATTGAAATTTAAAATTTTTGGTTTTTCACACCCTTGTTGCATACAAAATATCTGCTATAGATATATAAAATGGCTGTTCAGTGATACTGGAACATCATAATTTATATAGTTATACATTAGTATATACAATCAGGTAACAAAATTAAAGAAAAACCTTTTATTTTCAATTTTCACACCATTTCCAATAGTAAGGGGTGTTGCAAACTCCCAAAATGTTATAATTTGTTTAAATCATATATAAGCATGACCATTTCGGCGTTATTATTTCTTGAACTAAGGAAACGCGGCAAATGAACCACCAGCATGTCAGAAACTGTCTTGTTAACTTCATTTTTGATGCAAAGTGAGATTTTTAGCATTTCACCAGTTGATGTTTTTCAAAAGAGATTCACAAAACATCTGTAAAGTTATCAGACAACAAACAGCGGACAACTGTATTAATACCTAGTGCTGGGATCTGACAAATCTGTATCTTCACCGTAGCCTTGCATTTATATTAGGTTGTATTTGATATTTAAGGAAATTATATATTTTGATAATTTTTTTTTTTTAATCAATACAAAAAACTGTGCAAGTGGGCTAATGAACATGTAAAATGACCAATTCCAAGTTGTATTACAGTGTTTTTATCCATACTGAAATATAGGTAGCAATTTGTGGTCTTCTGAAGGATTTTAAGTGCTTTGTTTACCCGTTTTTGTTGTTAAGATTACTTCTTGGAATTTAGTAGTTGCAAACTTCCAAGATTGTTTAGTAGTATCATGCCTTTGTGCAATCAACATATTGTCAAACTATTAGTCAACACATTCTACTCTGCAGTCACATAGTTAACATCAGTTATCTGTGAACTTTCCATACAAAATAAAGAGTTATCAGCATTCTTAACAAGTTAACTTCACACCAGAAGTTCTGAAACAAATAATTATTGGCGAAATACTTGTTTTTCTTTCATGGTCAGATTGACAACACACAAAAATGTATCTTATATGTATTTTCTTGCTAATTTGTTGCATTAGTGATGCAAAATCTACGGAGAAAGTAGGCCTACTAATTTGAGAGTTTTGCACAATTTGAGAAAATCTATAACATGCCTTCTAAAATAAAGTCCCTGGACAAAAATATCATATTTAAGGAATTGACAATTGAGACAATCATATTTCTTCAGATTGGAATGAGAGGTTTTGATATTAATTTGGAGAGATGCACTCTGTAAGTGTTGCAACATATGTCTCGGGATATGGGTATAAAAATTCTACAAAATATCTAAATATGTCTTATTATTGACTATATTGCTGCAGTGTTTGGCTACTTAACTTTTGCACTCAATGAATTAGTAAACCTATGCAAATTTAGTTGATTAGATGTATTAAAATGTGCTCTGAGAATTTGGGATGCAGTCTGGCAAGTTTGTAACACCTTCTAAATACATGTATATTCCTTTAAAATCTACTTAATCATAATTCTGAATTTGTTCAACTGTTAATATAAGAACCATAGTGGTCAAAGAAAGCATTTTTACATTCAACTCATTCAAATAGATCGTTTTCAAAATTTAATAATGGATATTTGCACGCCACAAGGGTGTGAAAAACCAAAATTTTTAAATTTCAATTTTCTCAAAATTTTCCCAACAGATTTTTTTGATCTTTACATCAAATCGAAGCTGAGACCACATACTACAATGCTGCGTTGACAGATTCTTTGTACATTTTTTTAAACCCTAAACTTCGTTCAAGGACACTGTGTTGTCTAACTGCCAATCCCCTTATCCTTGGCTAATTGCAGACCGTCAGAGAACGTCCTTCTGTAATGAGGTTCCTTGCCCTCTGTCTCAAAGTCGTACCTTTTCTAGTGAACTGCTTTAAATGATGTCTTAGGGGGAGGGGGTGTTGGTCTAGTAGTGGTGTGCTATAGGCCACCAATCAGGGTTGGAATCAAGCCCTTGCCGAGTAACCTGGGCCTATGTTCGACAGCTGTTTCAATCATCCTTCATCTCAGTGCAGTGTCCCCCTCCTGTCAAGATTAGACTACCAAATGCATAAATACAGGTTGTAAAGCCCCAGACGGCAAGAAACCTCATTACAGAAAGACGTTCTCTGACAATCTACAATTAGCCAAGGATAAGGGGATTGGCAGTTAACAAGAATAGAAGTATCCTTCCGAATCTAAAGTCAACAGCAAAATATCTTTTTATGATTAATAGACTGTTGATCAAAATGCTGAAGGAATTGGAATTTTGTAGGTGGCAGGGCAATATTTAAAAATTAGTCATTGAATGTGTGGAAATTGTTCATCACAAAATATTTACGTTCATCTCATTATCTGAGGAACAAATATTTGCAATTCCACACATTCAACGGCTAATTTTAGAATATTGAAATCCTAAATCTTTGAAAATCCTAATTATTCCAGAATTTTCAAGATTAAAATGATAAGATGGCCCAACAACGTTTCCTATGAGGAGGAAAGCAGACTTGAAATAATAATATTCGGTTTACAAATTATTTCTTATTTGTAGACGTGAGACAGAATGTGAATTTTTTTTTCTTGGACATGTATTTCTATAGGGAAAAATGATGTCACTAGCTATTGATGTCACATTTCTCTATAGAATACATGTCCTCAAAAATAATTCATATTCAGTCTCAGTGTCTACAAATATGAAATCATCTGTAAGGATTGCTGAAAGGCAGAAAGATATAGAGCTGTCAAAACACATATCAACAGACATTCGAGATTCAAGGAACATCGAAATGCAAAAGCAATTCATGAGCAATCGACATTTGTCTCTGAGGTCAATACAGGAATTCCACTGAGCACGAGGGTCACATAGAGGCACACTGGGGCAACACAAGGTCACATGAGGTCCCTGGAAGTGATCATGAAGTCACATAGAGTCACAAATGAAATGAAAGAAGGTGAGGTCTTCATTTAGTCAGAATGGACAAGATGCTAATCCAATCACCCTCCAAGGAACCCTGGGTTGTGACCAGCCTCTCTGATTGCCTCCTTGGCTCAGCTGACATCAGTGGACATGTCAGGTGGGAGGGTCACATATATCTCATGCAGCGAATAACTGTTACACAACCATAGAGCCTTATAAATCTGCAAAACCTTCCTATATCTTTCTTCTCTTTTTTCTTTGCATGTTGCGGAGGAGATTATGATATTGTCAACAAAATGGCATGTTACCATACATAAAAATATATATTGTACATATCAGTTTTATTTATGTGAGTCTGCCTTTATAATCTATCAATCATGAGACTGCATGGTATTACGTGTATATTACTGTGACTGCTAGAGCAGCTACTAGAGATCCGTGTTTAAAAATTAAAACATTTTTAAAGCTTCCAGCCACTGTACCTTATGATGTATGGACAAATAATAACAGGGACTCCTCGACAGCGGCACAACATTGCCTTAGAGGAGTTCCTGTAGCTTATATATTTATGTTCATTGTAAGATAGGCCTACTATGGAATTATAATTACAGTTTATTAAATGTACATATATGAGCTACAAATATATAATCTGAATCTGAATCTGAATCTGTTTGAAGTGGCTTCCTTAAAAACAGCATGAGTAACTGGAAGTAAATCCCTGTTCTAATTGCAAATTACTCATTCTATTTCAGCACTACACTCACATCATACATTTATGTTTTATTCATTGCAAATAAGCACAACAAGCAGTATCGTGACTGACCGCCCTCATTACATCCACCCGTGCATGAGTTTCATACCGAAAAAAGAGAGAGGGTTCTGGTCTATGTAACACACAATGTATGACTAAAATAAAAAAAGAACTCATGCTAGATGACAAACAATATATTCTTTCATTAAAAATCCATTGATTCATTAATTCATGTGTATTTGTATATATACATATTTATTTATTTATTTGTTTCTAATTTCAACTTCCAATGATCAGTTGAATTGGACAATAACTTCTTCTGTCTCATATGCCTTTATCTTCTTGATGGCCATATTCACTTCGATGGTCAGTTATAAAGCATCACCTTCCTATCAAAAGTAAGACATCTTATGTCAATTATGATGTCATAAGAAAAAAAGCCCCTTTATTTCCATGGTACAAATGAACTACATCAAATGTTTGCTCATTTGGGTATGTTTACATGACGTGGAACTCGTTGAAAAAGCATTATTTGCGTTATTTTGAACTATGAGAAAATGTCCTATTTCCATGCATCTGTGTTTGTCAATATATCCACCAGGGTATATTTTATTTACTTCTCACATTTATGAAAAGGGAAGAAAGTTGTACCAATAGATTTATATAACCCGAATATGTCAACATTTATATAAACTGAAAAACGAGAATTGTATATGGTTATGGGATTGAATGAAAAATATGACAATCTTTTTATCAGTACAAGTTCAGGGAGGAATTCAAATGAATAACTAAGAAACATTTTCAGAAATCTGCACATTAAAACTGGTATAATGGGGGATTCCTGTTCTTTTAAATGTTATTGGTAAATTTGGTCGCGAAGCCCCTTTGTCAACGAAATAAGCGAAAAACACAATTGAAGGGTATATAAATTCATACGGCAAACAGGCACATCTACATTGCAGTAATGTTATGACAACACTGCAGATGTTTTTGGAAATTACATAGAATTGTAGTGTAGAAATGACATTGTCACAAAGTTCTAGTTTCTCCAAGCCCCCCCGGGGCCCCCTGAAAATCGAATGGTCACTAACTTTCTTTTGCTTATAAGTAGGAGATTTAGATAAGTGATGTATACAATAGGTTGAAAGGTATGGATGACTCAATTATTTGCATATCTTATTTCTACAAATACACAACAATGTAGGAGATGTCTGTTACCGCCAATATCCACTATTATGCCCAATAGGCCTATTGGGCATGGATATTAGGCCTTTGGGCAAAATATAGGGTCTTTTGGCAAATTATAGGGTCTTTGGGCAACTATAGGGCCTTTGGGCATTAGGCACCTTTTGGCTTGACTTTCCCAAAGTCATCGCATCCTTCAAAATATCCGCGAG
Organism: Platynereis dumerilii; assembly: GCA_026936325.1. NCBI lineage: Eukaryota > Metazoa > Annelida > Polychaeta > Phyllodocida > Nereididae > Platynereis > Platynereis dumerilii. The sequence continues at coordinate 18,304,522 of JAPTHN010000002.1, read as the reverse complement.
GCCTTTGGGCAAATATAGGTCCTTTGGGCGCATGCCTAAATCACTCATTATCGCTCACTCCTGACTATAGTGGATATTGGCAAAGATCTTATACTTTGGATACATGCTCAAGTCACTCGCAATATCTCTTTTATACTATTGTGGATTTTGACAAATATCCAACTTTGGATAATAGTGAACTGACCAATGAGAATACGCCCTAGTATCTTGACCAATGAGAATCCACCCTAATATCCACAGTAGAGGGCACTGTAGTTAATAGTTTGTCCAATGAGAATGCCACCAAATATCCTGCCCAATGAGAATCCGGCAAAATATCCTAGCCAATGACAGTCAAGCCTAATATCCACAGAGCCATGGTTGGCCAGTGGATATTAAGCTGCATTCCCATTGGACACACTGAGAATTCAATTAGATCCCAGTCTAATATCCAACAGCCAATGAAAATTGAGCCTAATATCAAATAGGCTAATAGTCAAATAGGCTCTTTGGTCAAAGTCAAAAGATTAAGCCAAAATCCATGACAGTCTTTTGTGGATATTTGCGGATTTTGTGAGTGATTATATGTGCTTTGGGCATACACAATGTCTGCCTTACAAATATAGGTAATTAGGCAATCATTTGCAAAAAATCAAAATTTGTTTATTTCAAAACTGCCCTTGAATTACGGATACTCTTCTTGACATTTCTGCCTGAGTCAGTTTCCCTGAGTGATAAATAGGATGGTGATTCATTACAAAATCTAACTTTCCATTACTCAGATATGACTAGCATGACTGGCATCACTGAACGCTTTATTGTTCAAAGTGTAAGAAGAGCGAATGAAACTTCCTCATGCGATTGGATCAAGAATGGTGTAGTTTTGTTATAAAGTTTATGTCAAGCAGATATATTTCTTCCGAGCAAACTTTTTTAATCCATTAATTTTTAGTTATTTTGCTTTTTTTTAAAAGTCACACAGTCACGGCGTCAGTGGGACCCAACAAGGAAAGTACACATAATGGAAATGTGCAGACGACATCCAATCATTTCATTTCTGAAGGAAGTAAGGCATGTTTACACAAGCAATTTTTCCCTCGACCGTGTTGAGCCGATGACGTAAAGAATCGCTCATGCACGTTAGAGGGAGGAAGGGGAGGGGTTGAAGCCCTTCTATAAAAGCAGTTGGATCTGGCTGCTTAAGCCTTGAAACATTGAAACAGGTAAGGCACTTTCAAATTTCTCATTGATGGTTAGACGCCAATTTTGGGGGTTCTGGCAGATCCAGGATGTACATTAGAACCAAAAATGACTTCCTAGCTTTGACCTTATACACTTAAAAACTAAAGCGTTAATTTTAAAAGTGGGTATTATAAGCTTGCCATTGCATGCAATGTTTTTAAACTATCAATTTAAGAGCATTGTTAAATACAATATTTTTTCTTAAGGTTATGTTTCGTATAATAGTAATAGAAAGCAGTTACCTCAGGCCTACCTTCTTCTTTCAGCACAATGAGGGGCCTTATGTTGCAGTTATTTCTTGCCATTATCATTGGCTCAGTTGTGACTACACATGGTAAGATTGTCTCTTCTTTTTATTCTTCAGAAAACTTTCTTCACTTTGTGCTACATTTCAGTCCAATTCTGTAAATACAGTTATTTAACAAAACATCTTTTTTTCTCATTATTTATGTTTAATGTAAGTTTCAAATGTGTTACAGTGGCTACAATATATTATGTGACAGGATAGATTGATGAAGTAAACACAGAATCATAGGCGTATTTCGCAGGGGGTCAGGGGGGCTGCAGCCCCCCCCTGGCATCAGGGCAAATGGCATATATCAGGGCAAATCCTGACCAATCAGGGCAGATCCACTGCCCTGGTCACATTCGCGCCATGTTAAAATTTCAGGGCAAAATAGTCACAGCCGTCCCGCGAGACAGCCGTCCCGTACGCCTATGCACAGAATTATAAAGAGACAATTTTGTTGGTTTAAACTTGGCTATTCACATGGTAAAAGTGTGATACATGGTGAAATCTAAATGACGCGTCAAAAAAAATTAACAGGAGTAGTCTAAAATTAAGTTTAATATATAGGTTTTTCCTGGAAATGAAGAAAATCTGAATTAATTTACGTCCTTACAATGATCAATACTCACGATAATTTTCTGGTTCTTTAGTAAGAATTATCTTTTCTCAGCATTGAATGCACCGACTTGTGGAAAAAATCGATACAGCAACAAACTTCCAACACGGTCATCCCCTCTGAGACGTCTGATAACAAAAGTGTTCGGAAACACAGCAAGAGCCGATGCAGTGCTGTCCAAAGTTCTGAATGGAAGAAATGCAAAAGAGGGCGAATTTCCTTGGATTGTTTTTATTGACAACCAGGCTCATGGCACTGTAAGTTAATTTCTATGAAGTTTATTTTCTCAATTCAAGACCTTATAACCAGCAGTGGATAATTCATACGTGTTTCGTCAGACAATTGGTCACAACAGCCATGGGACGTGTAACAGAATAATCATCTACGATTCTAAATATACTCTTGAATATGAGCAAGTGCTTTTTCGGTATTACACTGAATCATAGTGATTTTTACTAATCCAGAATGTCATTTATATTCTACTGTTTTTGCCTGCCTTAGGATGCTAGCAATCCAGTCACACTCACCATTTGGAATGTAAATGTCTGTACTAGCATATCTCTGACGTGTGGTCCTTACAGTCCTAGTCATACTTACGTGGAATCTCAAGGTTTTTTTTCTATGCTGTTGAACTGTGATGTCAGAGATGACTCTATTCTAGCATTGCAATATATGTAAATTAACTACAAGCTGTGATGTCACTTCAAACTGGGTCAGATTCCCCAGCTTCTAGCCAATGTTGATCCTCCTGAACTGAGCGTCACAGTTTCAACACAGTGTTAGAGTAAGAGTTTTATCAGGGATAGCCCCTACAACTACGTCATCACAGCTTGATAGCCAATGGGCTGACAGTAAACTATGCATCACAGTTCAAACATTGATATATTGAAGGAAGCATTACATTTGTGATCCCAATGATTTATCACAGCAATCACCAGTCTACCAAATGGCAGCTTTGTGAGCATTCACAGCAGACAAATGTTATAATCCTCACAGAGTTGTTTGATTAATCTACAAACTTGCTAACTTACAACTTTAAACTTTTGGTGGAAGTTGGCATAAACAGAAGGCTTTGAAAATTTTGTTTATAAACACATGGCTTATGTTATGTATATTTGTTCTGGCAGCCCATTGGCTGAGAGGCTGTGATGTCATGGGTGACTTGCATGGGTTTTCCCAGACCCAATATTCACTCTGACACTGAGTTGAAACTGTGATGCTCAGTTTGGTGGATTCGCATTGGTTAGAAGCTGGGGAATCTGACCCAGTTTGAAATGACATCACAGCTTGTAGTTAATTTACATATATTGCAATGCTAGAATAGAGTCATCTCTGACATCACAGTTCAACAGCATAGAAAAAAAAACTTGAGATTCCACGTAAGTATGACAAGGACTGTAAATTAAATTGAGATGAATTATTTTGCTTCTGCAGCAGTGTGGTGGAAGTCTGATTGACGAACAATGGATCCTGACTGCTGCCCATTGCATGTATTCTATAAGGTAAGGCCTGACGTTCTCTTTCATTTGATTCTTTCCATATACAAACTACACTCTTGCCCATGGGTATGGGATACATCAGCAATTTATATAATTAGATGACTTCGGCAACTTCTGCTGGAGCACATGGACTATGATATTACGATTCTTCTAATATAATGACAGCCAACGGGTTGAACATGTCACAGTTTAAAACTTGTGACACAGCATTACATACAGGTTAGGTTACTACAAGGTGAAATACGAAAATTCAGGGGTTTATCAGGGTGGGCTCTATCCAGAAAATGTTCAAAAATTTTGCTCAAATAGGAGTTGAGGCTTCAAAATGTGTTTAGGGAAGATACAGAGTCTTTGGTAGATAATGGATTTGTTGGCATTCAAACTCTAACTTTAAAAAAATTTTTGCCACTTTTTCTCCATAATAAATATTCCCCGTATTCATGAGCAAGAGTGTGCAATGAATCAAAAATATTCAAGATCAGTTTTTGAGTGGTCTTTGGCAATGACCAGGACAAGTAGCGAACAACGCAAAAGTTCACAGTTAAGATTTGTCACAAAAAAGTTATGAACTGTGCACTTGAAATAGCAGTTCTGAAAATAATGTTTTATGTTTATTAGTGACGGTAATTGCTTTCACATACAAATGTGCCACTGAAACTTCAGATTATTTCTGTGCATTTAATTTAGTTTGTATTACATATACATATAATTTAGTTATATTTGATGCTATGCAGAGAAAGGTTGCCATGAAACTTATATTCGCGGAGCAATGGGCGGTTTTAAATTAAAATGATGGATTCGAGCTCCGCGAATCTACATGTATGGCATTTCCATCTACATATCAGCGAGCCTTCCACACTATGACACAGCTCAGGACAGTTTCAGAACAGCGAACCAAGAACAAATTTACATACATGTATGACATGTTCCATTTTTGATGATTATCGTGTGATGATGAGTAATGAGAAGACAAGGAGTCTAGCACATACCTCATTCATTTTGAGATATCCACAGTGTCTCTGAATTTCCCTAGTCTCAATTTAATGCCCCATCGGTTCACACAAAATTGATTTTCATGAGTGGCATTCGAACCAACAACCTCAGAGCCAGTGGTTGCGCAAGCTCGTGCTCTTAACTATTAGGTCAAGGGGAACTGTAAATCAGATGCTCAGTATTCATTTTTCTATTTTCAGTAATAATGAGTTCATTGGTAATAAACTGGATCAAGTGAATTTTTATCTTGGTGAACACAACACAGACAAAAGCGGATCAGAATTTGCAGCAAAGGCCGAAAGGGTTATTGTCCACGCCATGTACAACAGTATGTAACTATGTATTGTTCGTTTAATTAAACTAGTTATGTACTCTTGAGCATATAATGCTATACATATCTACATTTTCCTGAGAAATTGAAGACTTTGACAACTGCCAATTACTGCCATGCACTGGGTTCATAATGGTCACACACAATTTTAACCACTGGCAATGGCTTTCATTCCAAGTAAGATCTCATAAACCACTTATAAAAGTTATAACAAAATTAGCCGAAAATACTATTGAACTTTTTGAACTTTGAACTTTTTTTATTGTTTATAGTGGCAGGTACAGTACATTTACATTTCATAAAAAATTCATTATAGTAAAAATACCCAGCCCTAATAGGGCTTATCTACCACTTCATGACAGTTACAAAATAAAAATCCAGGCGTACAGTGCCAACAATTCACAAAGAGTCAAAATTTACAACTTTAAACAAATTAACGTAAGTGACAACTTACAATTTCAAACAAACAAATGACAGCTTATATATTGTATAACTTTAAACTTCTTATTTCCCATGATTTTTCAATGTATTTACATAATTGATTCGGCTCATTTTTAAACATATATACAAATTTCTGTGCTGGTTCCAATTCAGTAAAATTATTACAGGTTATACTGTTGTATAATTGTGTTCTAATATCATTATATGCTGAACAATTCAATATAAAGTGTTTTTCATCCTCTATGGAGCTATCTTCACACATTTGACATAATCTTTCTTCTACTGGCTGGTTTCTAAATCTGCCCGTTTCTATATTTAGAGGTAGTATACCAAGGCGTATTTGGGCCATTAATGATCTCCTTTTTCTATTTTCGATAAACACATAACTTTCAGTCTTAACATTACTCTTAAATGTTCTGTATGTTCTTAATTTTGGTTTTAACAACAGCAAATCACACCAAACACTATTACGATCCTCGTTAAGCTTCTTTTCAATTGCTTTTGCATTACAAACAGTCTTTTCATAAAATATTTCAACAGAATCACAGTCTTGAAATATTTCTAAAATTTCTTTAGACCAGCCTTTACATATTTTGAGATCCCATTCAAATACCTTTTTTGTGAGTCTATCATTTTCCATAAGTACAAGCCTATTCCAAAGTTTAATCATGTTAACATTTTGTCTAATCTTACAATTACTCCAACCTATATCTCCCTCTAAGCCTAAAAGAGCTGCCTTATTGTGAACCCCAAGAAAGTATCTAATTGCCCTATTTTGAATTTTATCTCCTTCTATATGACTATTATATCCCCATACCCCAGATGCATAATCTAGTATCGGAACAACATTTGCAAAATACAGTTTTTCAAAGGTATTGAACCTCATGTTCTTAATTTGTTTAAATTTAGATATCACTCCACTGAGTGCTCTACCAGCTCCACCTGCTAGAGTTTCTGAAAGCAATGTCAGATTGATGAATTCATTAAGAACTACACCTAGGTATTTATATTTATCGACAATTTCTAGTGTTGAATTATTGAATTGAAAATTGTATTTAGTTTTAGCAGATCTTTTAGGTCGAAAGTGGACAATTTTTGTTTTATCTGTGTTTACTTTCATTCTATAGTTATTACACCATTGTTCGACATGTTTCAAAATTGAATCCAAATCTTTTTCATTGTCAGCCAATAAGACTATATCATCTGCAAATGCTAGAACTGAAATTTTGAACCCATCAAGATCTATACCAATATTTAAGTTTTTCACCTCTTTAATGAGCTGATCTATGAATATACAAAATAATGTAGGGGATAAAGGATCACCTTGTTTAACACCACTTTGAATTTCAAAAGGTTGGGTGTAGTAATTATTAATTTTAATATAAGCAACATAATTTTCATAAAAAGATTTTATACAATTGAAAATTTTTCCTTGGATTCCACTCTTTAGTAGAATATAATAAAGTAGGTCCCTGTCTACCCAGTCAAAAGCCTTTTGCATATCAATAAATGCACAGTAAGTACTTAGGCCTTGCAGCTGTCTATTCCGTACTATACATGTTAAAACAAATATATGATCTTCACATGATCGTCTCTTCCTGAATCCATTTTGTTCGTCTTGCAAAAGATTGTTATTTTCACTATATTCATAGATGCGACTATTTATTACAGCAGAAAATAGTTTTCCTACACAAGAAATTAGACTTATACCCCTATAGTTCAGTGGTATTTTTGGATCTTTTGAAGAACCTTTCGGGATTGGTGAAATGATAGATATTTTCCAGTTTCTCGGTATCATACCTAAGCTAAACAACTTATCCATAAGGAAATGCAACTGGATAAAAATAGACTCAGTTTTTAACACTTCATTTGGTATGTTATCGATTCCGGATGACTTATTATTCTTAACTTTCTTTATAATTTTCTTTAACTCCCCAGGTCCAATATCTTCATTTAGTACCTGGTCATAGTTTTCCATATTCTTCTCAATATCATCCTTCTCTTTCATACATTTTTCATAAAATGCATTGCTTGTAGCTTCATTAGGTCTATTTAGAAGTTCGGAAAAATCACAGCGCCACTTATTAAGAACATAATTAATATCATCATTGAGCTGTCCATTTGAGTCATAGACCACAAGTGGTATTTTCGTATTATTTCTTGGACCAAGCCTTTTTACTAATTTCCAAAATTCTCTGGGATTATGTGTACAAGTTCTTTCAATATCATTTACAGTTTCTCTATTATACAGTCTCTCAGCATTTTTAAGTGCTCTGTCAAATATCTTTCTCTTAGATATAAAATCATTTCGTAGCGCTTCTCTGATATGTCTCTGCCCTTTAAATTTACAGAAAATTTTTTCTGCTTGACACATTGTTTTCCATAATTCATGCAGATCATTATTCCAAAAAGGCTTACTGAATTTCTGTGTTTTCTTTTTTACAGTGTCTTTACATACAAATTTCAGATGATTTTCCATTTCATTTTCAAGTAATAAACAAAATTGACCATACATTTCGTCCAAGTCTACCTGCCTTTTTACGTGAGGTAATTGTTGTATAATAATACTATTTAGCTCAACATTGAAATCTGGAGAAGTCATAAAGGCTTCAGGAATTTCGTTACAATAATACTTTTTTTGTGTATGCATAACATTGCAACATTGAGGAATATCAATTGTTTGTACTGGCGATGTGTCATTTTCTAGGGAATTTTCAAAGTAATTTTGAACTTTAATCTTTGAATATAAAATCGAGTGGTCTGGTGGTTTACAATTTGTAGCTATCAGGTTTGACAATTGGAATGTCTCCAGCAAATCACACATCGTTAGCACTCTAAAACATACACACTTATCAAGACAATCATGAGGCACTAATACATAGTCAACCACTGATCTTCCTTTCTCCGAGATATAGGTAAAATTATTATGTTCTGGATTTACTCTACCATTCAACATACATAGTTTTGAGTCTTTTATGAAATTCAAGAGTTCTTCCCCGTGTCCATGAATCAAACTATCAATGCTATTTCGAATGGGTATGTCATCAATATCTGGAATTACATCACAAGCATTTCCTGTTCTACCATTAAAGTCTCCACATAGAATCACAATATCAATTTCATTATGAACATATAATTGCTGAGTCAAGTGATTAAAAAAGTCTACACTATTTTGGCCATAGACTGAGTTTACTGGTGGGAGGTAACAATTATATATAATTATAGAATAATTTGTAACTTTCTCAATAAACAAAATACCTTGAATACCATCTAAATGTTCGTCGACAACTGAGACATCAAAATATTTAAGAACAGAGTCTTTTACAAATGTACCAACTCCGCCAAATGTTTTTGGGGCTCGTCGATGAGTAGTTTTCCTATTATGTGCAAAAAAGGTATAATTATCAAGAGCTAGAGATTGTTCTTGGCACAAATGCGTTTCAGAGATACAAACAATGTCAACATTCAATCTTTTTAATATATTTTCGCGGATCGGAGCATTGTTTTGTGTCCATCCTCGAACGTTCCAGGAGATTATTTGTAAGTGTTCGTAGGGCTGGGTTACTTCTCAGTTTCTGGATTCTTGGGTCGTACCGTGATATCGTGGGGCGGATGTAAAGCTGGAGGGTTCGAAATGTTGGGGTCGGGGAATATTTGGGGTAGGCCAACGGGGTCCATATTGGTTCGGCTCAGGAAATCGAGGCGGGGGCGGAGGGTATCGGTTGGGCATATCGGAATTGGGAAACGGTGGTCTTGTGAAGTTGCTTCTGTCGTTGTTCAAGGGAGGGTCTCTAAAGTTGTCTTGAGATCGCGGGTCGTTGTTCAAGGGATGGTCTCTGAAGTCGTTTTGAGGTCGTGGGTTATACGAGTAGTTAGCAGGCACTAAACGTCCATTTCCGGATATCCTGTACTGGCTTCCATACGGCAGTTGTTGTAGCAAAACAGACAAATTGGACTCCATCAGTCGTTCAGCGTGCGTTTTCGAGCTCCGTATATAAACTCGGTTGTACCTTGGATTTTCTTTCAGTTTCTGTTTGTTGCGGAGGACCTTGATTTTCTCTTCCAGGGATCGGAATTCAATCTTTAATAGACCAGGTTTACCATTGTTACTAGCTAATCTCTTAGCTCTGACAACCAGAACATCACGAGTATTTGTCCCTTCGTAAATCAATTCTTCAGCAAGGGCAACGATTTCTCTTCCTGGGGAAACTGGAACATTTTGCGCAATAACAGTCAGGTCACAGTCAAAGTGGTTTTTCTCTTCAAGTTTATCTAGTCTAGCTTCGATCTTTTCACATCTTGTTGCCATCTGGCCTATGTCAATATTGAGTTGATTACGCAACTCTTCAATGTCCTTTTGAAAGTCTTCTTTCAGTTTTCTAACTGGATGTTCACTGTCTTGTCCAGTTGCTGATTTTGTCATTTCTTGTATTCGTTTATCAGTGTCAAATCTATAGGCACGAAATGACACAGACAGTGCAGAAATCATTTTTCTCAGATATTCAATTTGCACTTTTTGTGTAGCAGATGTTTCAGGGGGTTCGGAACTCAAGTCAATTTGGGCAGCTGTGAGTTTGCCGGGTGAAACAGGTGGGTTAACTTCACCATGATCATGCAGGGGCTGGGTGATTATAGGAGCATTTGCTCCATTTTCATTGTCTGACATCGTTTTTACATTCGTAAATTAGCAGCTACTATTGAAGGCTACATTCCTGGGACTTCAGTATAGTCTATTTGCAAAAGCACCAGGTGGCGCCCTGAACTTGGTTTGTTTATACTGCCATCTTGTGTTTATCTTGGCATCTTCACATTTTGGAAAGTTTTCAATGGGAATGGCAAAAATCGTTTTTGTCAACAAAATACTCAAATCTGATTCAGTTATCCACTTCCTCCAAGTCCTTGGATACTTCTTACAACATTTGCAACACTTGACAGGTTGTTTACATCTTCGTAACTGGTGAGTTCTGATGTTTTTCACGAGTCTTCTTATGGTGCGTCTGCTCCAAGTGCGATGACGTCATTCAATTGATTGGATTTAGTGAAAATTATTCGCTTACAGAGAGTTAGAGTGAGAGTTAGAAAATCTTTATTGACATCGGCCGAAGCACCCAGCCCACAAAGGGCTTACAAGTCACAAAAAGCTTTATAAAGGACACACAAGTGAAACACATATATATACAAAAAGGACATACAAAATTACAACTTTCACAATTTCAACTTAATACATAATATTTTCTTATTGTATATAAATGCATTCCCTCATTCTTTGTATAGCATCAAATAAAAATTTAGCAGTATATTTTACAACATTTTTTTACATCAACAAAACAAGTTTATCCTCTACGGTCAAAAAAATGTAACCGGGCTCTATCTGTAAAACATGATCTAATAAGACTGCTCTCAAATCATCATATACTTGACAATACAACAAGAAATGAATTTCATCCTCAAGATATCGATATCTGCATAAAGTACATAAACGATTTTCTAATGGAATATTCTTGAATCGGCCTGTCTCTATAGCAAGGGGCAGTACACCCAATCGGAACTGTGCAAGCGTGGATCTATAACCTTTATTAGCAATTGTTTCTATATATGGCTCAATACCAAATTCATTTTTATACAACGCATAAGTTCTGAGCTTTGGGGAATCTTGAATCATAGCACTCCAATCTTCTCTACATATATTTATCAATCTTTGTTTCACTTGCTCAATATTCAGTTGTTCATTTTGAATGTACTGGTCTGTCATATTAATTTTCTGCAAAATATTAAAAACATCACAGCACCAGGATTTTTGAGTACAATTTCTATCCCATTGAAACCCTTTCTTTGTAAGCCGTGTACTATCCATAGAAATTAGTCTATTCCAATAACGAATGATACTGACATATCTCCTAAGTTTACTGGGTAGCCATCCCATATCACCATTAACACCTAAGTTTGAGGTAAATCTATGAACTCCCAAAAACAAACAAATTGCACGATTTTGAACTGCATTAATGTTATCAAAAACACCATAACCCCAAATACATGTACCATAATCAAGTATACTTGTTACTCTGCTGTTAAATAATTTAGTGTAAGTTACATATCCGAACCCTTTATTTTTCTTATATTTACTATAGATTGCCCCAAGTGCTCTGCCACCAGAATTAGCTTACACATCAGAAGTAATTTTATAGTTTAAATTTTTATTGAAAACAAGTCCTAGGTATTTATACTTATCAACTAAACTTACATTTGGATTGAATGGTCTAATCCATGAAACTAGCAAACGTCCAGTTTTGCAGGATGTACATGTATGTATATTAATTGTTTATAATTTTCAGATACTGGGAATCACAATGATATTGCTTTAGTGAAACTGAAGTCTCCTGTGACAATAAATCCACAGAAAAATGTCGCTACGATTTGCACTCCTCCCACAGTTGCAGCTATCCCACATGGCGCCGTGTGTTTTGTTTCTGGATGGGGCATTGACGAGAATGGAAGTAAGGGCATTATACTTTTCTCATAACCGATGTACATATATATATATATATACTTTTTAAAGTCATTTTCTTTAAGTATTTGAGTTTGGGACTTAAGTAAATTAACCCAGGCAGTAAATAGTGATTGGCTAACATGATTGTACAGTCAACACAGAAATTATTTGCACGCTTTGATTTTTCATGATATTTCACAGAAAAATGGCAGTATGATAAAAAGAACTGCCCTATGTTTTAACGTAGTGTTAGTAGGTTAGGTTCCCATGGATTTCTTTTTTTATCAAAATTCATTTTCTTGGAAAATGTGAAAAAATTGAATTTTGAAAACCAAAAAAATATTTGCACGCTTCAGCAAACTGCCAGAAACTGAATTTTTAATGATGATACTCAATTTTCTCTTTGGAGCTACTGTTGTTTATGGTATATTTAGCTCATTTACATCAATCGGACATTATTTGGGGTTCACAGGCTCCTGCTCCTGCGGGATTACAGGTGTTACTCAAGGAGTACACCCATTCCCATGTTTTTCTCCTACATTTAGGTATAAATATTAGCCTACTTAAAAATAGCAATTGTCATGAAATTGGTCTGTGAAGTCCTTTAAAATAGTCAAATTGTGAGAAAAAGATAAAATATGCAGGTTTTTGTGAAGAACTATGTTCAATATCTCATCAGGAAATGTAAAAAAAAAGGCTCTTGGTGAGTTTGTGCTGAGGTACAACTGATGATTTGCCTCTGACGAGTTATTTAACCACTGGCTTATCAAAAGCTGTTAAGAAAGAATATATAGAGTTGTTTTTATTAATATTTGCGCACAAATTAGGTTATTATTCGATTTTAGCATATATGTAAGTTTAGCATATTCAATGCGTTGTCATGCATCGATTATTAAGATCCACCCAAGCTTGTCTATACAATAATTATGGCCTAAATTATTATGACAGTGAATAGTTTTCATTGTTCAAAGCTTATTTTTACAAAGGAAATTATTGTGAAATTTTCACTCATTGAGGTCCTCCATGGGAGTACCCTATGAAGCAACACTTGTTGTAGACTGCATAATGGTAATGATATAGTGCAAAATTCGAAAACGACTTGTTTTAATTATCTCAGCTGACTTTCTCCAAAATTATTAAAACCTATTGGTCACAGCTCACAGTCAAAATAGTCCCCAGGGGCAAAATTGAGTCCTGTAATTAAGATTTTTTCAGTTTGATTCTACTCGTGTTACTGTTTTCCAGCATTTTGTGGTTGCATGTAGAACACAATTACCTACCAATACCTGCCAAATTACTTTTTCTTAGACAAATAGACATAATTATGGAGTTTACTAATCAGTATCATGTGAGTTACTCTTTTCTAGCCATATTTCTATAGCCATACATTGAAAAAAAACATGGGATTGAGTGCTTTCCTTTGGTAACACCTGCAATCCAACCTGTGAACCCCAAATAATGTCTGATTGATGTAAATGAGCTAAATATACCATAAACAACAGTAGTTCCAAAGAAAAAATTGAGTATCATCATTAAAAATTCAGTTTCTAGCAATTGGCTGACATATTTTTTGGTTTTCAAAATTCAGTTTTTTCACATTTTCCAAGAAAATGAATTTTGGTAAAAAATGAAATGCATGGGAACCTAACCTACTAACACTACTCTAAAACATTGGGCAGTTCTTTTTATCATACTGCTTTTTTTCTGTGAAATATGATGAAAAAATCAAAGCGTTAAAATAATTTCTGTGTTGACTGTATGTCCCCATCCCAAATCAGGCATTTAAATTTGAAAAAAAAAGATATTAATTTTGTGTTTTGGGCCTGCACAGCCATGTATACAGTATCGATTTATGTTCAGATGCTCCTTCAATTCTGAGGACAGTAGAACTCAGAACAATGAGTAAGAAGAAGTGCGCTCAAGAACAAGGAGAACCTGTCGCGAAGGGAATGCTGTGCGCCAAGAAACCTCCAGGAGTTGACCTTGCTGATGCTTGCCGGGTAATTTTAAAAATTCTTTAATCTTCTTTGTCACTCCTGGATTTTCAAACTAGAAACTTTCAAAGCTCACTTATTTTATGTTTTATTCAAGTTTTAATCATATGTGTTACACAATAATTTATCTTGCATTTTATGGTTTTGACTACTAATAGGCCTACCCTTCACATAATCCTTTGTGATTTTCAAATGGTAATACTTTGTTTTTGCCAGGATTAGACCTTTCTTCAAATCTCTTTGTTCCCTTAGATCCACAGTATGTCAGAATTTATCATTATGTTTAGCATTTTATATATAACATATAACTTCTTTGTTTTAGGGTGATTCTGGAGGACCACTCTCCTGCTTGGTTAATGGAACATTCTACTTGGCGGGAGCAACATCTTTTGGCGTCGACTGTACCAGCGGCAGCAGTGCTCCGGGTATTTATGCCCATGTCCCTCATTTCTACAAATGGATACAGGATGTGATGGGGGGAAATTACAAAAGTACTGCCGGAGGAGCCAGCCCAACTGACGGAGGAGGTGCTGGAGGAGATGGTGGAGATGGAGGTGATGGGGGAGATGGAGGAGATTATGAAGGAGACTATGAGGGAGATTATGGAGAAGATGATGGAGATTATGATGGCGATGGAGGTTATGGAGGGGATGAAGAATATTGGGGAGGAGAAGACTATGGTTATGCATATGATGATGAGGACTACTCCTTAGATGATGATTTTGGTTATGGCTGGCTGTTCCTGGTGTTATTGAGAGAAGCATCAAGACATTAAAGCTTCAATCCTGACCTGGATGGACTTTTTTTGGAACAACTGTTTCCTGGACATATACCTGTTAAATTGAGAGACTGGGAAAATAAATACAAATGTGTTCATTGTACAATTCAATGTTTTTTGTTCTGCATTTTGAAATTTTGTTTTTGTAACTATCGAACTTTAAATTAGTCCAGCTTTTAGCTTCTATATTTTAAACTATAACACCTGGAGCTATCAGTAGACACAAATAATTGCAGAATAATTATTGTTGATCTGACTAACATGCATATGAACACTAGCCACATTGATTTAGACTTAAGTTGTGCAACATTATTGCCTTTCTAGCCAATTTGGCTCAGCTCGCTGATATATGGCTCTCTTAGATATAAAGTATTGTAATTAGACCCATTGGGTATGGTGGTATTTTGAGATTTACCCCTACTCGTGAAGAGATCCTGAGTTCTCTCTACACACAAGTACAGATTTCATACTGGTTCGCATGTCAAATTATTTTACAACAGTTCTTCTTTGAAAAATAATCATATCAATAGGTTTACATAGGATAAGTCTACAAGATGAGATTGATTAGCATTTGCTACACTGTTCATAGCATTTACCTCAAGCACATTAGTTTGGCAAAATACATCACTACCTCAGCAACTCACAGGTCACTATCAAACCTCAATCACTTCGATAATACATTTCCAAGTGACAGCTCAATGGCTATACAACAGCATTTTTCCTTTATTTGGCCTTATCAGGCGAACACCCTTGGCAAGTCATCTGTCAGCTCTGTACACCAAGGCACAGCTCTGTAGCCCATTCTACGATGCATTTACATCAGCTTATCATAGCAACGATCTTTGTAGTGGTCTATGGGGCCAGCAAGAAAAGCAGGTCCCGGGGATTTATGTGACAAATAGCCAAGATGCAAGATTAACTGGTTATGCATTGTGAATGCTGCAGGCACCCCCTTAAGCAATGGGAATTGCAGCCTAATCAGCTCTTATCAGAATGGGAAGGGACTGGCAATGCCCAATTGCCCAGTGATTTGTCTCTCTGAGCACATAAGAGAAATCTTAAGTGACAAAGAACTACCCATTGAATCAGAGAAGAAATCAGAGCACTTCGGTTGGTATGATTGCAGCACAAATAGCTTATCTACAAACATATCAGTCCCATGGAGTTGTGTTGCCACTTGAAGTGATCCATTTTCTACTGCTTGTTCATTATTACTAACTACAAATACAGATATTCCCTGAAGGTATCTGATTCTGTCATGTGTAAATCGGCTATTGCTATGCTTTTGGGAGTCCTGGGGACATTGATAATGATCCAGATAATCAGAATAAACAAGTATTCCTTGCCCTTAGGCAGCACTCCGTGAGTCTCTTTGTGGGCCGGATAGTTTGGATAATTTGCTCTTAATACTTTGGCTTCAAGCATTGTGCTTTTAGTCAAACCACACTGCAATGAAATATTACATAAAGCAACATACTGGTCAGATATTCCGTGAAAATGATTCCATCATCTCAGCGTGATTAACATCTTCTGACTTTGGCATGGACAACCTTTTTTTTATCATCAGACTCTTCGTAACAACGATGATTCCATGCATAGACTTGTAGGGACACTTGCCACACTAACATTTTGAGACTGCCATTGAGAAATGTGTCTAATCATGAATTAATGACACTGTCTGTCAGCTTATGAAGCGGTACAACACCACAAAGTTGCAAGCAAGTGTCTGAATTTCCTTTTAAAAAATGTGGCAGACACCAGCATGTGTTGTTTAGAAAATCGTACAACAAATTTCATTATTGGTTCAACTTACTCAAATTCAGATTGCTAAACAACTCTGTTCCACATTTTTTATGCTGTTCTTGTTTTTACATTATGCTTGAATTAAGATGTTCAGTTACAGCTTTCTAAATAGACTCCAATTTCTAGATCTTTGAGTATACAAACTGAATTGATAATGTATGATCAACAAGTAGTTTAACTTTAATTTATAAATTTAACATGTATCATGAAAGTTTTTTATAAGCATAGTTTTTTTTTTGGCAAAAACCTAGTGATTCTGTGCAAGGGTGTAAATATTTCTATGACATTTCACTAAATATCCTGCGAAGTCCGGACATGCAGAGAGCCAACCTTCACTTTCACATCTTTTCATGACAGATGAGATTTGTCATGATTTCACGAAGATCGGTGAAAAACAATGGCCACTGAGTAGTGGTTATTACCCCCATTCAATGTTTCTATTAACATGCTGTCACACAGTGTCCTTGAACGAAGTTTAGGGTTAAAATCAGGTAAACAAAGCAATTAAAATTCTTCAAAAGACCATTAAAATTGCTATCTACATTTCAATACGGTCAGAAACATTTTAATAAAACTAGGAATTGAAAATCTAGGCCATTAGACCACTTGCATAGATGTTTTTTGGTTGATTTGAAAAATAATTCTATCATTGCCACTTTTCTCAAGTTAAAGAAATAATAAAGCCAAAATTACCTTGTTTATATTTGATTTGGCACATTTTATGATTCGGCAAGTTTGCAACACCTCTAAATATTGGAAATGGTGTGAAAATTAGAAATAAAATGCTTTTTAACATTTTTTTCAACTGATTCAGTAACCTAATGTATAACTAGATCAGCTGTGGTGCTTTGATAACACTGCAATGCTATTTGATAGGTCTAAAACTGATATTTTGCATGCAAAAAGGGTGTGAAAAACCACAAATTTTAAATTTCAATTTTCTCAAAATTTTCCCAACAGATTTTTTTTATCTTTACACCAAATCGAAGCTGACACCACATACTACAACGCTGTGTTGCTGGATTCTTTGTACATTTTTTTTAACCCTAAACTTCGTTCAAGGACACTGTGGTCAACTATTGATTCTAAGGCGAATGCCTTGTTTACTTTAAGCTAATACTTTCTGTATATGCCCAAACAATTGCTCTGTCCTGCAGTGCCATGGGTCCGATGGCAAATACAACAAGCTAAGCATGGTATTTCCCTAACTTGTGTCTCAGGGCCATAAATGGTGTAAACAATAAAACAAACATTTACACGTATTTAACTTCTACGATTTATCGATCGAAGCTTTAGAATTAGCTTAGCAAAGTACTGTGATGCTGAAATAATTTAAAAGACAAGGGGCAGACAAATGAATATAAGACTGTTTTACCTTGATGTGACCTTATACTGGAGAACAACGGGCATCATATAATTCAAATTTGGTCAGACATAGCGAAAAATAGCTACTTGGATCGACAAACCCAACAAAAAAATTTGAAAGTTAAAACAATTTTATTAAATTTCTCCACAATTAAAACGAAGAGTACAGTTCTTTTTGTTCTGCTAACCGAAATTTAAGAAGATAAGAATCGATAATGGCTCTCCTCATCTTGACAGCTATCGTCTTAGCCCTACAAAGAGTCACAAAAAATGGCCAGAGCTGAGAATTTAGCTTTAAATCCAAAATATGGGATTAACTTACTATGCATCTTGTCTGCTGCAGGTTAGTGTTTACAACCCGCTTATTCATCTCTGAAATGCTGGGAGTTGTTTTGTGCACTTGGGATGGCTTCTTTGCATTTGAGTGACAAATCACTTGACGATCTCGCCTCTTCAATTACAGTGCCAACTGGGTTATCTGTAGAAGATGTATTCAAACATCAATCCTGAAGACAAAGGTACCAATTGCTATTGTGCTTTCTTAGAGCAAATATACAATATTCCCTTGAGGAATACAGTTGTATCATTTGTAAATCCAAATTTTCTTTCCTTTGTGGGCCAAGGACATTGATAGCGGTCCAGATAATCAGTATACACATAGCTCCTTTGCCCCCTAGTTGGAACACACAACGAGTTGTAGTTGTAAGAATTAACTGCCATCAATGCCTGTTTATCTAATCAAAATCTCATAAAAAGCAACAGTATTTAACTCTGTATCTAGTTTATGATACCGTTGTATCAATTTTGTGTGGTTCCATTCAAGTGAAGGTGTCATTGTCCTGATCACCAAATTGACACTCCTGCAGGTTCCTACTTTGTCAAGCTTCTCCCTCAATCACTGTTCAGTATCAATAAGACAGACAATCTGTAACAACCCACATAGGCCTTTTTTCTTGTGTCACAAAATTCAGGCCGACACAAGTCCTGAAGCACATTATCTGTCCTAAAATTTTAGGATATAAAACTCTCATCACTAGTTTCTTTCATAAATAAACAACTAACAGCAAATGTCAACAGATGTCACATCCTCCATTGCTCAAAGCTCAGTTTCCAATCCAGACAGTAAGTGAAGCAAATGCTGATGGATTGTGATTGATCCTGTACGCTGACTTTTTCTTCACCTGACATTCAAATAAATCAAAGACGACAAGAGTTTGTCTCGTGTCTTGACCACACTTGCCTCCTTGACATGGCCAAGTCTTTCTGGTGAATGAGCACAGGTCCATAAAGACTAAACCGAAGATCCGGCATTTATGCTTGCTGAGAAATAAATTTGTTTGGCAGATTTGTTGAAGGTAATGATCACTTGTGGAAAATTGCAAAAAGGTAACAGAACAGACGTGAATGACCTTGAATGTAATTGTGGTTTGAAAATTTTTGAACAGTATTGTGAGCACAAAGAGGGAAACTATTCACGCTAAAACTATTGCCTACATTATGCTGGCCCATCCTCATCTTTGACAAAAATAAGATGAAATAGATAACTAAGCAGATATAGTACAAACATGATAGTAACAAAATGAAAGAGAAAACAGAGCACAACCATAAATAGAATTTAACAACGAGAGAAGTTTTTGATTATGCGATTAAAAATAACTTTTTAAAAGCAATATTATTGTTATATCAATTGACAAAGAGATGACTTTGTTTTTACCAAGATAAGATGTCGTGCCAGAATAAGCGGACTACTGCATGTACTTGTCTTGACCGATGCTTTTTCCGGACTCCTCTCCCTTCCTGCATCCCAATGTTTTCATCAACACTCAGCACTGACCACTGCCACTACATCACCTGACCTTTATTGCTCGTCTTTGTTTGCAACACTTGTGCTGCTTGTGTCAATGATTGATGTCAACAGTATCGTCTGGACTAGCTCTAGAAGTTTACAGTGGTGAAACATGCGATCAAAATCAATATTGGTATTACAGTCCTTGTCATATTTACATGGAATCTCAAGTTTTTTTTCTATGCTGTTGAACTGCGATGTCAGAGATGACTCTATTCTAGCATTGCAATATATGTAAATTAACTACAAGCTGTGATGTCATTTCAAACTGGGTCAGATTCCCCAGCTTCTAACCAATGCGAATCCACCAAACTGAGCATCACAGTTTCAACTCAGTGTCAGAGTTAAAATTGGGTCTGGGAAAACCCATGCAAGTTTGACATCACAGCCTCTCAGCCAATGGGCTGCCAGAACAAATATACATAACATAAGCCATGTGTTTACAAACAAATTGTCAAAGCCTTCTGTTTATACCAACTTCCATCAAAGTTTAAAGTTGTAAGTTAGCAAGTCTGTAGATTTATCAAACAACTCTGTGGGGATTACAACAGTTGTCTACTGTGAATGCTCACCAAGCTGCCATTTGGTAGGATTAGACTGGTGATTGCTGTGATAAATCATTGGGATCACAAATGTAATGCTTCCTTCAATATATCAATGTTTGAACTGTGATGACGTAGTTTACTGTCAGCCCATTGGCTATCAAGCTGTGATGACGTAGTTGTAGGGGCTATCCCTGATAAAACTCTTACTCTGACACTGTGTTGAAACTGTGACGCTCAGTTCAGGAGGATCAACATTGGCTAGAAGCTGGGGAATCTGACCCAGTTTGAAATGACATCACAGCTTGTAGTTAATTTACATATATTGCAATGCTAGAATAGAGTCATCTCTGACATCACAGTTCAACAGCATAGAAAAAAAAACTTGAGATTCCACATAAGTATGACAAGGACTGTAACTGTTACCTGTCTGAAACCGATTTATTGCAAATTGAGACAAAATCTGATGAAAAGAGCCATTTTTGTTTTTTTCAGGAACCAAAAAATATTACTTTTTAATTGCTTCAAAACTATAAGAAAACAGCAAGTGTCTAAATAATTGTTGGTCTGACTGAATATCATCTGGATTTAGTTTGGATATGTGTCATTTGAAATGGCGACAAATCTCCATTGCCTTGCCTACTTTCGATACAATATAATACTTTCCATTTACTTTATGATCCAAGTTCTGATGGAAGCTTGACCATAATCTTTTCCATATGACTACTTCATCTCCAATAAAAACAGAGACTATCTTAATTTTTTTGTAAATAACCAATCATAAAGAATTTGATGATTCAACAAATAAAGAACTTCCTTTGACCCATTTTTAATGGATATTCAATACTGGGTAAATAAGAGAAAACAAGCCAGCAAACCCAATTTTGAGATTATGCTCTGAGTTTGTAATAATATGTTTGAACAACGTGTGAGGGGCTGTCTCACAAGTCCTCCAATCTGATTGAGCATTTTAGGAACGAAGTTATTATTAGTAAAGGCCACTTTTAATATCATTAAACATGTGACGAAATAAAGTTCCTGTTCATGCTAAAAATCTTACATAAAAACTTGCTTTTCTCCCTATGCCTTTAAATTTATCTGATTCGCATTGAACCCTGCATGGAGTCCTTTTAATGATTTCTATGCAGTGCCCCATGCTGCTTAAATCACCATGATGCTGTCCAAGTTGTATTATTGTATTGTAGCGGATCAAGTAAGAGATGTGGTTCTATTTGCCAGGAATATCTCAATGCAGGAGTGCCACAGTACCCAGAGAGATCCAGAGAGAGGACAATTTGGCTTATAAGCAATCTGGCTAATACTTAAGTTTCTGTATTTTCTGGGACAATTGCTCCTGTCCTGTTACTGTTGGAGGCCAGTAACAGTCACTAAAAGCATGTGATGTTGTTTCCTGAATCTGTGTAGAAGGCATAAGATAACTGTAAGCAAGCAGCCGAACATCCACATTGATTTCCAGTCTGGTGAAACTGAGAACTGCATGCTGCTGCCACCTGGCACAAAAGTTGATTTCCTATGCTACAGCATTGCTGTCCCAAGAAATAGTTCCAATTTCATTGCACATTCACAAAATTTCTATTCAACATTGATGTATACCAGAGTCAGACTCGGCAATCACATTCTCTAAAGAAGTAGACAAGGCCATCAGCACATTCAGAAACAGCCCTGGTGTCTTCCAGACAAAATTGTGTGTGTTCTTCTGGTCCAAAGTTGGTGGACTGCTCGCAGAAGCTCGCTGAATAGCACACTAGTCACTAGGTGGCAACACAAGACAGCATATGTTCTGATCTGTGGCAATGCAAGAGCAGTCCACTTGTAGACAGATTGATTTCTGTATCTACGAAAGTATCTGCTCCACAATATTTTTACAGAATGACATACGCTTCAAATTTGACCACGACTCATGCATAGTCCTGTTTATTGTTTCCTTATAAGTGTATTATGCATTGTGAGAAAGATTTAATTTGGTAAAAATTATTTATAGTCCCCATTCACAAAGTGTGAAGAGTGCAATTAACATATGAAAATGAGC
Organism: Platynereis dumerilii; assembly: GCA_026936325.1. NCBI lineage: Eukaryota > Metazoa > Annelida > Polychaeta > Phyllodocida > Nereididae > Platynereis > Platynereis dumerilii. Next base: position 18,282,267 of record JAPTHN010000002.1, on the reverse strand, counting down.
TCCATTTTGTTCACAATATAAAGGCAAAAATACACCTGCATTGGCATCCGCCTGCCATATACTATATTGTGTTTTGGTGATGGAAAGTATAAACAGCATTGCATATGCAAATATGGTCAATAAACTTACTGACTTACTAAACATACTAACTTACTGAACTTACTTACTTACACATATTCCATTAATTCTGATACTGCCCTTTTTACATGGGCCTACATGAACACTTGTTGCATACGATAGAGCAAGCTTGCATGCGATTACTGATTTCATTAGGCAATCAGCATGAATGCAATTTGGTTTTTTGTTCACCCGTGCAACAGAATATATAATTATAAAGTATAAGACCTTAAATTATCTTAACCTTGTATCAGTGTCTGTGCTTGTCAAGTAAAAGATCCCTGACATGCCGCAGATTTGTTAGACAAACATGACTACTGTAGAAACTCATAGGTCACTATCAAATCTCAATCACTTTGGTGACACACTTACAGCTCAATTGCTACAGTACTAGGAGTACAACTCAAAATAAAGTATGACTACCCAAGCAGGAAGGAAGAATCAGCCACTACTTTAAGGAGAAAGGAGGGCAAAATAGAAAAACAGAGGTCTCCTGACAGAAAATGTTCCTCCTTTATTTTGGATTGTACTGCATGTATGCAACATCATTTTTCCTTTATTTGGTGTTATCAGGCAAACTCCCTTGGCAAGTCGTTTGTTAGCTCTGTACGCCAGGGCACAGCTCTGTAGCCCATTCTAGGATGCATTTACATTAGCTTATCATTGTAACAATCTTTCGTAGTCGTCTATGGGGCCAGCAAGAAAAGCAGGTCCTGGGGATTTATGTGACAAATAGCCAAGATGCAAGATTAACTGGTTATGCATTGTGAATGCTGCAGGCACCCCCTTAAGCAATGGGAATTGCAGCCTAATCAGCTCTTATCAGAATGGGAAGGGACTGGCAATGCCCAATTGCCCAGTGATTTGTCACTCTGAGCATATAGGAGAAATCTTAAGTGACAACGAATTACCCTGCAATTCAGAGTAGAAATCAGAGCACTTCGGCTGCTGTGATTGCAGCACAAATACTTTATCTACAAACATATCAGTCCCATGGAGTTGTATTGAAACACAAAAGTGATCCATTTTCTACTGCATGTACATTTACAAGCAACGAAAGATATATCCCCAAAAGCTATCCAATTCTATCATTTGTAAATCACCATTGCTTTCGTTTGGACCCCTAGGACATTGATAATGGTCCAGATAATCAGAAAAAACAAAGATCCCTTTCCCGAGGGCATCATACTTGGTGGGCCACAGCAGTTTGAACTTACTCTTATTTATAGTTATACTAAGTGGATGACCACTGGATATGGTGGGGGGTTTTGAGGTCTTTTAAATAAATTATTTCTTGCTCAGTTTAAGTGAAATTAATGAATGTCTTAGGACAGTCTGGAAATAAATATTTTCTGTCGGGGTATTTCTTGATAAGGTGTTGCTTGATTTACGAATGAATATTCGGTACTTCACATGCTTGAAATAAATACCGCCACCATTACCATGAAATAATAATATTCCATCAAGGAAAACCTCAAGCCCCTTCAAGCATTGTACTCACAGGCAAGCCGCAGTGCAAAAAAATGTAACATAAAGCGTGCATGCTGGCATATATTTCTGTAAAATTATTCCGCAAACTGTGAAATAATAGGAAATTGAATACTGATGTCCCATGCAAAATAAAATGTGGCAGATGCTAGCATGCGCTGTTTAGGAGATGGTATACAACAATACAAGTTCTCATTTTTTGAGTCAGGGGATGCAGATGTGCTCCCACAATGTCCTATATATGCCATATACTTACCCCAGTTCAGATCGCTGAACAATTCTGTTCCACATTTTGTTGTGCTGTTTGTTTCCACAAATGTTTGCTTGTACATGATGCTTAAATTCAGTACGTTTTCTAAATTAACTCCAACTTTTAGATCTTTGAGTGGACAAACTTGAAGTCATCAATATGTAGTTTAACTTTAAAAAGTTTAACATGCGTCATGTTTAATGAGTATTGTTGCACCTTTACTTTTTGGCGCAAACCGAATGATTCGGTGCAAGGCCATAACTAGTTTTATGATATCTCACCAAATATCCAGCCGCTAGAGTTATGTAACCTTGACTTTCACATCATTTCATGATTGCTGAGATTTATCATGATTTCACAAAGACCGGTGAAAAACAATGGGCCACTGAGTGGTGGTCATGACCCCATCACGCTGCATGGTAGTTAACCATTAATCTGGAGGGCGCGAGTGAAGGCTTGTTCTTTGTTTTTTATGTAATTTCAGCTAGCCAGCTGTATACTTTAGAGTCAACGGTGCTTTGAGTTTTGTCAAATTTGGAAAACAGTTTTCTGGACATTCAGAAAAGTTATAAATTTAGGATTGAAAAATCACAACATAATTTGTCGCAGGCACAGCATATAGCAACAGTTTCTCTAACCTGTTTTTGTAGTTATCTTATCACCCATTGTTGTTATTGCTGCAATGTTTTGCACTTAAATAGAAGACTGTTCTCAAAGATGATTTATGGGTTAGTTATGCTGATTTGGCCTGAAAAGAACCACTCTCTACCCTTACCACTCTGATTGAAATTGCTGTGTCAAGGTCCTGGAAGATTTACAGCATCAGTGGCAATAGTGTGACAGAAACCTTTTTACTGATAGCATTTAGGCTGCTTCTGTGCTCCCTTGGGTGATAAAGAGGCCACAATCATTCTTCAATGTTTACATATGGATGCTTCCAGCCACACTGAGATCCCTCTAAGTGCTTTGGGCAAGTTGAATTGAAAAATGGGTGGTATTTTTTCTACATGTGGAAAGCATAGTGTCCCACAGCAAACAATATACCAAACATCTCATTGAAAGGTTGCAGGCCTACCTTTGTTTAACGTATATAATTATTGGTGGTTCCTGGCACATGAACTCATTGAACTGTCTTTGAATATTATTAGAATAACAGCTTCTTGTGATTTTTAACAGTGATATTTTGTACTTTGAAATGTAATGAAACTGTGGCTTGCCACTTTAGTTATTGAGTCATGGCCAGTTTAATCATTTTGCCTCCAACATGATTGCAGATGGTGTTTTAACTTTTTTGATCATCAATTAAAAGCAATTGGAACAATCTGTTGAAATTCCATATCGTTTTGTAAGTAAGAATTACTTCGAATGAGTACATGAAAAATTACACAAAGACCTACATTATATGTTAGAGGTGTTGTTGAGTGAGCGGTATTGAGGGTACTGGATAACTCTTAAAACTGCAGCTCACAAAGTGTTCCACCTTGGGGCAAAGGATCTTTGTGTGTTCCGATTATCTGGGCGATTATCAATGTCCTTCGGCTCCATAGGAAAGCGATAGTGGATTCGCAACGTCTCAAGGGAATATTTGTATTTGCTCTAAATGGGCTGTGTGCTGCAACACAGTAGTAAATGGATAACTTTGAGTGGTGAAGTAACTTTTGGGGATTGATGTTTGAATACTTCTTCAGCAGATAACCAATTGGTGCTGTTATTGAAGAGGCCAAAGTGCTCTACTCATATCTTAAATGCTGAGAGGGGGTTTCTTGCACATGTGATTACTTCTATATCATTTGACAAATCACTTGGTTATCACATCTTCCTCTTCTTAAGAGCTGATCAGACAGCAATTCTGATAATAAAATTGTTTGAGCACATAACATCCTGAGATTGTTATATTTTTGCTGGACATATACAACCACGGGGGCCGGAGCAATTGTTTGAGCAGATACAGTACAGGAAGTATTAGCCCGATTGCCTACCCACCAAATTCTCCCCTCTATTGCTCTTCTCCCTAATGCTCATTGTCTGTAACTGATACCAAGAAGTAATGACACTGAAATTTTGAGTTTTCCCCGAATTCAGGGAGTTTCGTCTACACTGTACATCTCAGTGAACAAGTGAGTCCTTCTAAACATTGCCTTGGAGTGCTCCATACTGATGACTCTGTCAAAGTTCTATTGTTGTATAGGGCAGGATCATTGCTGAGGGGCTGTTCTTGACATAGTGGGGCAGATTTGTTAGGAATAGGGAAGTAATTATGCATTTATCCATAGTAACATGAACCTTGGCATACATAACTGTTCAAACACAACTTATAGAATATATTTAGGCAGGGAGCCACTTTAGATTTGACCTGGTTGACCCATGGGGGCCATTTTCTAGAATGGCTGCTAATTCTTTCATTTTCCTGCTTTCTGTGAAGTTCCTGTAGATTGACCATACAAAAACATTGCTCATTATTCATTCTATAGATCTAAAAGACATTATCAATAGATTTCTGGATTGAACTAAGGAATTTTAGGGTAGTCACTAGTCAGGGTCCACTTTGTCAGGACTGTTGAAGAAAATGCAGCATTTTCGTGGTTTCGCATAGTTTCAGGAATCTCAAGTGATATTTAAACAGACTACATATTTGAATTCCTTTTAGGAAAAGCTTTCAAATGAATGGTACCATCAATAGGTTACGTTAATTCTTTGTAAAAAATCAACGAAAAACTGAAATCTTCAAAAAACATGTAATTCTAATTTTTTTCTGTTTTCATTGTAAATTTACGAAACCTAATGATGCTCTTCTTACAAGGAATTCTAATATGTAACTACTTTTGAGATTTATAGTAATGTTCTGAATACCAAGAGAAGGAATGCCAAACACTATTTGCATGTGTTCTATTTCTAGGAACCAGACAGAAAGCAGCGAAATGGAAGAGTTGACTGCCATTTTGGAAAATTCTGCCAGTAGCCACCTAGGCTAAATCTGAGGTGGCTCCCTATCCTAATATGTTTGTAAAGATGTTTTTAAGTTTGCGCCAAGTTTCACGCTTAGGGACCGTTCAGAATTTATAACTGGGGGGGGGGTGGGAGTTTTGGCCGAGGGGGTACTAACTTTTCACACGTGTTTCAAGGGGGGGGTATTTATTTTTGACAACACTTCCAAGGGGGGGTACGAAATTTTAACAGAGAAAAAATGTTTAAAAACACGCATAAACTCATTTTATTTGGACTTTTTAACTCGCAAAAGTCCGCGAAATGACGCGAATCTGTATGCGTGTCAGTGTATAACAGTATATATGTGTGTATTGCTTTGTATGTCCAGAGGGGGGGGTACTAAAAATACGCGTGAAACCAAAGGGTGGGGTACTAAAAATCCGCATGAAACTCAAGGGGGGGGGTATCAATTTTTGACGGGAAGTTCCAGCAAAACTCCCACCCCCCCCCCAGTCATAAATTCTGAACGGTCCCTTATATAAATGCACACTGTTTTTTATATACCTGCCCGCTAATACACAAAACTGTGATCCGCTAACCCAAAGAACTGCCAGCTCAGCAGAGAGTAAAAAGCGATGCAATTCTGTTGGTGAGAAAAATTCAAAGGCAGGACTGACACAGTAGGCAGAGCGATCGAGAGAGAGGACAATTTGGCTGATAGGCAATCTGCCTAATACTTTCTGTATTTGCTTGGACAATTGCTCCTGTCCTGCAGCTGTTGGGAGCCCTATAGCAATCACTAGAGGCAAGGGATGGTGTTTCCTTAATCTGTGTCTCAGATATAAGATAGCTACAAATTAGAGCAATATAGATTTTTTGTACATAAGTTATGCTATATAATATGTTGTACAGATTAATGCATGCTTCAGATTTGAATAAGCCAAATCCTCAGTACAGTTTTTTGTTTCCTTATTATGTTCCAGTGTATTACATCTTGTGACAAGGACGTAATGCTTTGAAAATATATGCATTCCATATTTGTGTTTAAAGCAGTTTCGAAAAAGAATTGTGAGAAGGATGCAATTAAAAAATAGACACTGGGAGCTGCATAGTTCACATGTGGCATAAAATAGAGAAAGCTTGCATGAGATCATTGCTTTTACAGTCCTCTTCATACTTACGTAGAATCTCAAGTTCTTTTCTATGCTGTTGAACTGTGATGTAAGAGATGACTCTATTCTAGCATTGCAATGTATGTAAATTTAAACTGCAGGCTGTGATGTCATTTCAAACTGGGTTAGATTCCTCAGCTTCTAGCCAATGTTGATCCTCCTGAACTGAGCATCACAGTTTCAACACAGTGTCTGAGTAAGAATTTTATCAGGGACAGCCCCTACAACCACGTCATCACAGCTTGATAGCCAATGGGCTGACAGTAAACTACACATCACAGTTCAAACATTGATATATTGAAGGAAAGCATTACATTTGTGATCCCAATGATTTATCACAGCAATCACCAGTCTAATCCTACCTTATACCATTCGACACCTCTGTCAGCCAATCACATGCCAGTATGTCAGGGAAATAATTCCCATATTCTTTGTTGTCCAGTTATCCTCTCATGTTTGACTGTTTGAGTGTTTGTCTCAAGGTATAAGCCAGTTATTCAACATGGGATCAGGAATATGTGTTTATCACACCTCGGGCTAAAGCTCTCAGTTGATAAATCACATATTCCCTCTACCGTGGTGATTAACCTATACAAATGGCAGCTTTGTGAGCATTCACAGTAGACAATTGTTATAATCCCCACAGAGTTGTTTGATTAATCTACAAACTTGCTAACTAACAACTTTAAACTTTGAGGGAAGTTGGTATAAACAGAAGGCCTTGACAATTTGTTTGTAAACACATGGCTTATGTTATGTATATTTTTTCTGGCAGCCCATTGGCTGAGAGGCTGTGATGTCAAACTTGTATGGGTTTTCCCAGACCCAATTTTCACTCTGACACTGAGTTGAAACTGTGATGCTCAGTTCGGTGGATTCACATCAGCTAGAAGCTGGGGAATCTGAACCAGTTTAAAATGACATCACAGCTTGAAGTTAATTTAAATATATAGCAATGCTAAAATAGTGTCATCTCTGACATCACAGTTCAACCGCATAGAAAAGAACTTGAGATTCCATGTAAGTATGATGAGGAGTGTAAAAGGCAATAAGCACAGATGTATTTTTTGTGATTTTGTTGTCTGTTCATTAGAATATATATGTGAAGAAGAGACATTGAATTGCCTTCTCTTTTGCCCAGTAGACAATCCTTCACATGAGGTAGATGAGGTAGATGTTGATCACTGCTGCTCTCAAAAAAGCAAACAAAGTTCACATAAAGTTTGTAAATAACTCTGATGCCTTCTGAAGTGAAATTTCATTTTTTATTAATAATGTAGCAGGCATTGATTGCATAGCAGACATTGATCAGCAGACGACTCATGTTCTGCCACTATCCACTAGGGGCTCTGCTGTACTTCCTCCCAGCATGCCACAGGAGTGGAAGGAATGATCAGACTGACTTGAGGAGCCAACCGAGCAACACAGAAAGCACAGATCACAGAAAGCACAGTACAATTCAAAGGTATAGCACATTGCTTCATTTGGTGTCAGAACTAAATCGGAACGCCTGGAGTTTTGCTTGATCACATATATGATTGTGACTTGAGCATTTATTTAGCTTGAGCTGACTTTGAAGTTGGCTTATTTTTGAGAATTTCTGTTCTTGCCTTATACATATAGGCTTGAGACAGATTATTTTTTCTTTGAGGTTGCTTGCTGTTCTGATTTATTCTCTGTCTGATTGATAATTAGAGAGAGATTTTGCCAATATTACTCAGTCTATGATTTGATTATTTCTGTGTGAACTTAAACTTAGACACTTGAATGTTTACATTGTTTGGGTGTCATTAACAGTTTACACTTAGAGGATTAGCAACAATTAAGTACATAGTTAGCAAATTAGACTTCATATAGTTTGCCAATACTTAATGATATTTAATACTTAGTCATAGACTTAGAATATTTTTTTTACATTTAGGAGAAGAGAATTACTTTGGTTTCTTTTGTTGCGGTGTGGTAACATACTGAGGCAATTGAGACATTTGTATTCTCAACTCCATTACAATTAAATTGTAGTTTTAATTTTTCCAAAATATTAAAACACGTTTTTTGGAGTTTGTGTAAGCAACAATTTCATTAGAATATATATGTGAAGAAGAGACATTGAATTGCCTTCTCTTTTGCCCAGTAGACAATCCTTCACATGAGGTAGATGACTTAGATGTTGATCACTGCTGCTCTCAAAAAAGCAAACAAAGTTCACATAAAGTTTGTAAATAACTCTGATGCCTTCTGAAGTGAAATTTCATTTTTTATTAATAATGTAGCAGGCATTGATTGCATAGCAGACATTGATCAGCAGACGACTCATGTTCTGCCACTATCCACTAGGGGCTCTGCTGTACTTCCTCCCAGCATGCCACAGGAGTGGAAGGAATGATCAGACTGACTTGAGGAGCCAACCGAGCAACACAGAAAGCACAGATCACAGAAAGCACAGTACAATTCAAAGGTATAGCACATTGCTTCATTTGGTGTCAGAACTAAATCGGAACGCCTGGAGTTTTGCTTGATCACATATATGATTGTGACTTGAGCATTTATTTAGCTTGAGCTGACTTTGAAGTTGGCTTATTTTTGAGAATTTCTGTTCTTGCCTTATACATATAGGCTTGAGACAGATTATTTTTTCTTTGAGGTTGCTTGCTGTTCTGATTTATTCTCTGTCTGATTGATAATTAGAGAGAGATTTTGCCAATATTACTCAGTCTATGATTTGATTATTTCTGTGTGAACTTAAACTTAGACACTTGAATGTTTACATTGTTTGGGTGTCATTAACAGTTTACACTTAGAGGATTAGCAACAATTAAGTACATAGTTAGCAAATTAGACTTCATATAGTTTGCCAATACTTAATGATATTTAATACTTAGTCATAGACTTAGAATATTTTTTTTACATTTAGGAGAAGAGAATTACTTTGGTTTCTTTTGTTGCGGTGTGGTAACATACTGAGGCAATTGAGACATTTGTATTCTCAACTCCATTACAATTAAATTGTAGTTTTAATTTTTCCAAAATATTAAAACACGTTTTTTGGAGTTTGTGTAAGCAACAATTAATTGGACTTCTCTGCATAACTGTTTTCAGCTGTTTGAGTGGAGTTACATTGCACCAACAGAGATCCACAAAATCTTAACTTGGTTGCACATGTCCCATTTATTTATGCTGTCTGCATAGTGCATTGAGTTAGGTTATTTTGTTGCCTTACCATTGACCATACTTGATAAATTTTTCTGTAAAGTGGTTCTACTATATAGTGCTTAGATCTTGACTGTTGGTAACTGCTGAGGGCATCAATTTGCCATTCGGCAGTGTAGCAGTCATATTTTCTTTCCTGTGACTTCATAAATTCAGAGAGCAGAAATACTCATTTTTTGCACTCTCTGAACTGGTTGTTTTCACAGCTGGGGTACTTTGAGAATTATCCAGGGATTTGGATACTTGTGAAAATTCACACTTGACCAAGCGGATTCAGACGTGTGAGCAACAGAATCAGTTGTGATTTGCACTGAGTGGTCTGTAAAGGTCAGATTGTTACCTCATTCCTTTAATTAAAATAGGGGAGAGTGGGGTAAGATAAGCTTGCAAACTTAAGCTTTCAACTTTGTCGCTTTGTGGAATTCTGTGGATTGCATGTGTTTAGTCATATAGCGGCTACAGGTATTTAACACTGTGATATAGTTTAAGGCAATTGCAACTAAGTTAAGCTTTCAACTTTGTCGCTTTGCGGAATTCTGTGGATTGCATGTGCATAGTCACATAGCGGCTACAGGTATTTAGCACTGTGATATAGGTTAAGGCAATTGCGACTTAGTTAAGTTATTATATCAATTGAGAGTTAACTATTTGAGTTAAGCTAAAATTGTGGTTATTGTTTTGTCTACTGTACATATAAGTTCTTAGCAATATAAACTTAGAGTAGTCTTTTAAGCCACTTGATTGTTCAGCTTAATATAAATTTAGGCTAAAAAATAGTCAATAAGCTATTTAAGCTTTTAAAAGTTGAAATAAGTCTGACAGCCTTCAAGGGGAAGTGAAGGGACCAAGGGCACTCGTCTTTGGCTCAGTGGTACTTGGTTCTACTATTCTCTCTGAGGGCATTATCAGCTTCTTTATAAGGTTACATTTGTTGATTGAATTGATTGAATTACGGTCTTTGTGAAGTTAAAAGTTAAGTTAGTTTTAAGTCACTAACTCTCGCACTTTAGCCCGTTCGAATTGTATCTCAAGACTCAGTAACTTCGATTCCCAGTCGGCCAGGTGTAGCTAGGTTGCGGTTGTCAAATTGTCTGAAGGTTAGCAGGTGCTCTGCAGACTGCCGGTTCTGTACTTGGTTACGGTAACTGGTGGTTAGCGAGCGTTTGTATTCCGTAAGACCTTTCAGACGATATCAGCCTGATACCCTGGTAAACTTGGTAAATTTGTGGATCTCACATCAGGTGAGCATGATCGCCAATTAGTTCGTTCTCGGTCTCGTTATATGATACTGCCGGTTTATATATCCGATATTCACTAGTGTGAACAGAGTACCCACCAGTACCATGGAAGCGGTGAATTTATACACTGCCGACGAGAAGGAACTGAAGACGTTGTACAACGTTGGTCCGGCTGCAGCAGCGAAGATCATTATCCTGCGGGAACAAGAACCCCTGACTTTCCAACTCTTGGCTGCAAATTCCAAGATTCCTGTAGAGCAGTGGCAGTCTTGGCACCAGCAGGGCCATATCTCAATGGTGAAGCCAGGAGCGCCCGAGGATAAAGGAACACCGGAGAAGAAAACTGACAAACAACCTGAGAATGACGGCACCCGGAAAATACCTGATAGTTGGGAAGAAGCTCTTCAGGAAGCTCAGGCAGATAGTTCTGCTGCAGCGAAGGAGCATGCCGATGACACTATATCATCTCTGACAGACCACAGCAGCAGTGTGCAACCTAAGAACCATCTGTTGACTGATGTATCTTCCCAACAGGGTCTTCCTCCTTTCCAACAGGGCCAACCTCTACTGAATGGAATCCATCAGCGACAGGGCCAAGCCCCACTGGACGAAGCCCCTTCCCAGGATACCCAGACACCGTCTGCTGCCCATCATCAGATGCCAACTTGGTTTGCTGACTGGCGGTTAGATATGATGACGATGGCAAACAGACAGGAACGACAACTGCATGAACATAACATCCGAATTAGCAATCAGGAAGAATTGCTTCGGCACTACAACAATGAATTTGATGACTGGAGGCGACATCGGAACGAAGAATGGGACAATTTCCAAAGACAGCTGGACGCCACCCTAAGAGAGGGATTGAGGGACAGAGCCACAAGGAGACGGAGTTATAACTCAAGATCATCAGGAAGATCTACCCCTTCTGGGCAATTACCGACAGACTCTGATAGTCCAGCCACTGGGTCCCCTAGTTCGGCCAAAGATACCATTCGAAGATCTTACCAAAGGCTAATTAATAGGGAAATGGGCTCCAGGATAGCCAGGAAGGACGACCAAGGAACCTCTGGTACCTCAACAGGGCAGATTCCAAATTTAGACGGCCCCGACAATACTCCATTTAGACCGATTTCAACAAGTGAGACCAGAGACGGCATACCTAAGACGACTGTCACTGACCAATCCTGTGAAGTGGTGGTTTCGACTGTTCCTACAGCTACCAGTAGACAACCTTCTCAACTTGTCACCGAGAATGCGGCAAAGGACATACTGCGGAACAACCAACCAAAGCCCACTAAGGAGTCAAGCCTGCCTCCAGAGACAACTACTGCACGCAGGACTCCGGAAGATTTTTGGCGGATCACCGATCACATCCCTTATAATCGGGTATACCGTTCTTCAGATGGGATTGGGGCACCTTATGATAGCATGCACTCCGCCCCACCCCAGCAGAGAGATAAAATAGGTCAGACGGGGATCCGTGAGGAAGTCGGGAAACATTCCCAGGCTGCCCATGGAGTCCCTCTGACATCCTCTGCTACCCGGCAGGAAAATGACAGGGGCCAGATGGGGATCCGTGAGGAAGTCGGGAAATATTCCCAGTCTGCCTCCTGGGACCCACTGACCTCCGATTGTCTTCCAAAGCCCACGGAATACGAGGAAGATGCCCAAATGTCTCCAGGGGAAGCGTCACTCAGTTGGGATGAAATGCCGGATCTACTGTCACCTCATGGCACAGTGTTGACAGCCCTGCCTGTTTTGCGACCTGGGACAACTTCCATGCTTCGTGAAACTCAACCAATGGAGAAGACTGAAGTGACACCAACAGTAAAGAAACAGACACCCATCCGGGCTACAACAACCAGAAGTAAACCATGGATATGGCAAGAGCATTATGTGGAGCATCCAGCAGAATCCAATATGAATGAAGCTGGTAATGCCCTAATGCAAGAGTCGAGACTCCCTGCGACGACCAACCAGCACGTTCCAAAACCTGGCACTCGAATTGTGCCCCCGGCAGGAATGTCCAGAAAGACAACTCAACTGCACCACTCACCAGATAGGAGCCAGGGCCGACAGACACTTACAAATGCTACCCTTCGCACTGCACGACAACTATGTAGTACTGATGCAAACCGAACGAGGCCCGGGTATCAACAACCTGAATACCCCCCTAGTGGTGTACGCCCTCCAAGACGACTGGTGGAGTGTAGTGATGACAGAAGAGAGGACACTGCCGCCAGGGATTTTGAAGGGACTGAGAATCAGATAAAATATGAGCAGCGGCCTGCAACAACAAGACATGTCCCCCATCAAGGCTATGGCAATCTGTCCTTGCCAAGGCCTCTGACAACCCGAGCCCAGGATCAAGCATATAATGGATCACCACATCTGGCAGGAAGTGACAGTAGGCTTTATAATGACATGGTGACTCCTACTGGCCGACCATCTGGTGATCGTCATCAAGGATATTACCAAGCTTCAAATCAACAACCATGTGGTTCATGTGCACCACAGGAACAGAACCAACCCCCACTGGTTCAGCCAGCTTCATTTATCCAGCCTGCTGCATCAACTCCTTCATACATCCATCCTGGTGCGCAACAGTATCATCAGCAGCCGCTTCAACAGCCATACCAGCAGCAGCCGCCTCAACAGCCATATCAGCAGCAGCATCAACAGCCGCATCAGCAGCCGCTTCAACAGCCATATCAGCAGCAGCCGCTTCAACAGCCATATCAGTCATGGTATCAGCAGCAGCATCAGCAGCCGGTTCAACAGCCGTGTCAACAGCCGCTTCAACAGCCACAGCAGCAGCAGTATCCGCTGCATAATCCCCTGCCGTACCAACACCAGGATCCATCACACCCTCGTGGACAGCATCCACAACCAACCGGAATGGTCCCTGAAGCACCGCTTCCGAATTTACCAAGAACTCCGTTTCAGCAAAAGGACAGTGGCCGCATGAACTACACAGCGTCACTACCACCAGTTTGGCCAGGACCACAAATGGGAGTTCCAGAACCTGACAGCAGCTCTTCAGACTCAGATGATAACCTTGGGGCTGCCACAGTTCCAGTGAACTATTCTATAGTATCCCGGCCTGGACATCAGCAGGGACGCCCGGAGAAGTTGAGACTGCCTGCACCCAAAATGCCACAGTTCGATGGCACAATGGGAGATTGGGATAACTTTATATTCCAATTTAATAATATGTGTGACTACTATCAACTGGGGAAGAAAGCCAAGCTGCAATATCTCAAAGGAAGTCTGAAGGATAAAGCCATCAACTTCGTCAGGACTTTGCCGCCAGATAGTTGCCGACGTTATGGCACTTTGATCAGGCGCCTGCAAGATAGATTCGCTGGACTGGAGCGTGCAGATGTCCTACGGCGAGACCTTCAAGACCTCAGACAACGAGTTGACGAAGCTACCGATGAATTTGCTGATCGGGTCCAAACACAGGTCAATCTGGCCTATCGGGGATTTCCTCTAGACATCGTCAACACAACAGCGACTGAGATCTTCATGCGAGGCGTTCGTGACCGAACTGCCGCATACGAGACAGCCAAGATTCAACCCATTAACATCCAACAGGCTTTGTGGAGCGTCAAGAACCATGTATCTCTTCTGAAGGCCATCATGGGAAAGTCATCCTTGCCATCCACCAGACAGGTGTCTTTCATGGAGGATCCTGTATTCACACGGCAGGCATCCACCATCAGTCATCGTCCGGTGACTCCACCTCAGACACCTACAAGATCCATGGCGATCCAAACTGACAGATCACCCTATCAGTACAAGTCATCTCCTCGCTCTCCAACTCGCAGGAACAGGCCAATGCATGACAGATGCTTCAATTGTGATGAGGCCGGGCATTTCCGGGCTGAGTGTCCTAAACAGGACACCCAAAAAGCCAACGGACAGCAGTAACTGGTCAAACTGCTGTCCACGGCCCACATGTCGACCATCCTCCTGACACATTGAGGCCATCGCAACAATCACTTGCCCTGACAATGACAATTCCCATCACTGTGAACAACATAAGGACATCGGCAGTGATTGACACTGGTTCCCAGGTGACGCTTGGAAGTAAGGAATTGTGTGAAGCAGCTGGTATTAAGCCTGTGGAGGGTCACCAAATCTCCATTCGGGGTGTAGGTGACGAAATGGGCATGACAGCCAGCCTTGCTCTTAATGTGCCATTGGCGATTGGCAATGCCATCTACTACTGGAGCATCATTATTGGCAGCATCCGAGAAGATTTTATCTTGGGTCTGGATTTCTTACACGAGGTCGGCGCCAGTCTTGACTTCAGTAATGGATTTCTGCAGATTGGCGACGCCATTGTTGTTGCAAAGTTCACATCAGATCTATTGGGTAACCAATCTAATGTGTCACCAGTGAGAGCTACTCATCGGTTGGCTGTGCCAGCCCTCTGCTGCCAAACCATTGAATGTGCTGTGGATGAAGTATTTGATCAAGGAGCCGACATTGTCATCAACCCGCTGCCAGGGAAATCATCAATATTTTTTCCTGCTTGTGTGACATGTTGCGAGCCCCATGTCAACATCACGGTTGTGAACACATCTGACACAACAGCACACATTCCTGCTGGAATGCTCATCGCAACGGCCCGACAAGCTGAGGAGATTATCCCCATGGATGAAGTCAACACTGCACCAGCAGAGATCGCTGATCTAGGTGCCGTTCATGGCGCCGTTCCTGATTGTGACAACACACCAGAAGATGAGGCAACTAAGGATGCACAGGACAAGGATGAACTTCCCCCACATCTGGTTCCTCTTTACCAGCGAAGCATTGCCAATTTGGAGGGGAAGGAGTGTGAAGCATTGCGGTGGTTACTTTCGGCTTATGGTGACGTATTCGCCCGTCATGATTTTGACTTGGGCGAGTTTTCCACCATAATGCATCGAATCGATACCCGTGATGCCCCTCCTGTTCGACACGGCCTGCGACGCACACCTCTTGGCTTCCAAGGAGAGGAAGAGGCCCATCTGAAATTGATGGTGGAAAATGGGGTGATCCAGCCTTCAGCCAGTGAATGGGCCGCAGCACCCGTCATTGTGAAGAAGAAAAATGGACAATACAGGTATTGCATTGACTACCGGAGTCTGAATAAGGCTACCCGGCGTGACAGTTACCCTCTACCCCTAATTGAGGAGTGTCTGGACGCGCTGGCAGATAACCTTTATTTCAGTACTCTGGACATGGCAAGTGGTTACTGGCAGGTCCTTATCGACCCTCGTGACCGACATAAGACGGCCTTCATCACCAAACACGGACTGTATGAACATGTCCGTCTTGCCATGGGTCTTTGCAATTCGCCGGCAACGTACCAGAGAATAATGACCTACGTCCTCCAGAACATGCTCTGGAAGAACGTCCTGGTCTACCTGGACGACATTATTGTACTAGGACGCACCTTCGAGGAACACTACCGTACTCTCGAGTCTGTCTTCCAGCGGTTCAGAGAACACAACCTCAAATTTAAACCAAAAAAGTGTGAGTTGTTCAGAACCGAGGTTGACTTTCTTGGGCGGCATGTGGGCCGTAATGGCATTAGCATCCCGGAGGCTAAAGTCACCAGCGTCCTTCAGTGGCCGGTACCTGTCACCAAGACCGAATTAGAATCCTTTCTAGGATTCATTAACTATCATCGGGACTTCATCTCCACCCTGGCTGAGAAGGCGGATCCCTTGTGCCAACTAGTAAAACATACCCGACCCAATGACAAACTCGCCTGGGACCATGAACACCAGCTGGCCTTTGATGACCTCATTCGCTGCGTCATATCCGCCCCAGTTTTGGCTTATCCCAACGCCACTGGCTTGTTCATTCTTGATGTGGATGCCAGCGATGTGTCTATAGGAGCTGAGCTGTCGCAGGTGCAAGATGATAGCGAGAGAGTGATCGCCTATGCAAGTCAGTCCCTGTCGTCAGTGCAAAGGAGGTATTGCACCACAAGGAAGGAACTGTTGGCGCTAGTGACCTTTATGAACCATTTTCGGTTTTACCTCCTGGGTCGGCATTTCTTGGTACGGACAGACCACAACAGCCTCATCTGGCTGATGAGGTTTAAGAATATTGAGGGTCAACTTGCCAGATGGTTGGAGGCAATCTCTCAATTTGACTTCCAGATTGAACACCGACCGGGGCGCCAACACTCCAATGCTGATGGTCACAGTCGTATTCCCAAGAAGAATGCCCCTATTATGAAGTGGGGACCTCAGTTGAATCTCTTCCATGTGGAGGGTGCCAGTACTGCACCCGTATGCAGGCCCAGTGGGAGCGATTCGATGAGTTCGTGGACGACGTTCTGCCATTGTCCGTAAGACAGTTGACAACTGATGATACCGAGGGGAGTGACGAGATGCAGAGAGCCCTGACGGAGGAGCAGGACTGGAGGACTCAGCAACGTGAGGATCCGGAACTGAACCTTGTTCTCCGCTGGTTGGAGGAAGAGGAGGATCCTGAACCAGGGGTGCTATTCCTTCAGAGTGCCACTGTGAAGCAGCTCTGGCGGCTACGGGCTCAACTGGAGATCATCGAGGACATCCTATTTTATAAATGGGTTGGACATTCTGGAGTGACAACTCGCTCTCTTTTGGTAGTCCCTCTACGACGAAGACATCGCATCATCACCCTGGCCCATGCCAATGTGTGTTCTGGGCATCCCGGACCGGAAAAAACGACTCAAATCATCCGACGCCACTTCTTCTGGATTGGGATGAACACGGATGTCAAGATCTATGTCCAGACCTGCGATCTCTGTTCCAGAAACAAAAAGCCCAACAGAACACCACGAGCACCAATGAGGAAATTCCATGCAGGTGAACCTATGCAGAGGGTGCATGTCGACATACTTGGACCGCTCACGGAATCGGCGCGACACAACAAATACATTTTGGTAATGGTCGACCAGTTTACAAAGTGGGTCGAACTGAAAGCGCTGCCAGACCAGACTGCCGAGACAGTAGCCCGCACCTTCATTGAGGAGTTTGTTTGC
This sequence comes from Platynereis dumerilii, assembly GCA_026936325.1. NCBI lineage: Eukaryota > Metazoa > Annelida > Polychaeta > Phyllodocida > Nereididae > Platynereis > Platynereis dumerilii. The sequence goes on along the minus strand of JAPTHN010000002.1, from coordinate 18,264,837 downwards.
CGAATGGGTTGCGCAGATCACGTTTTCAGCGACCAAGGACGAAACTTCGATAGCAGACTTTTCCAGGAGGTATGCAGCTTGTTGCAGATGGCCAAATCCCGTACCACCCCCTATCGACCTAGTTCGAACGGGCAGGTGGAACGGATGAACAGGGAAATTCTCAACAAGCTGCGTGTGCATATTGACGGTCACCAAGCAGTATGGGATCAGTATCTCCCGTTCGTGGGCATGGCCATCCGAGCGACAGTTAACAGGTCAACTGGCTTCACGCCCAATATGTTGATGTTGGGTCGCGAAGTTACCCTACCAATGGACCTCCTGGCTGATCTACCCAAAAATAAGGAGCTGCCGGAAAGTGAAGCAGAGTATGTAAGCCAGCTACGACTCACCTTTCAGGAAATTCACAACTGTGCTCGAGAACGACTTGGTGCTGCTCTCCACAGCCGTAAGAAGAGTTATGACCGAAAGGTCAAGACTGATACTTACGGTATGGGAGACCTGGTCTACTTGTTAAACTCGGCGGGGAAAGTAGGGCAGAGTAAGAAACTCCAACCAATCTACACGGGCCCTTATCTCATTGTGAAGAAAATCTCCGAAATTCTATTTGCAACCGTGAATTCGAGAGGCAGACAGCAGGTTGTTCACCATGATAGGCTGCGGCGTTGTTCTGATCAGAACGTGCCGCTTTGGGCACGCCGTGAGCGTGCGCGCCTTCAGGACAACCCACCAGATGTACAGGAGGAAGCAACCGATTGGTCGCTACCTCGTCTGTTCCAGGAAGACCAACCTGCACCAGAGTCCGAGGATTTATCAGATCAGAGTTCAGAACCAATTCTCCCGGAGCTGTCCAAATCCGCGACCACTGCCGGTCCAGCAAATCCTGAGTTACCACCTAGCCGGCAAAGCAGCCGACGGCGGCGTCAACCCGCGTGGCTGCGAGATTACATTACCAATCGCGGCATGGCAGGAGCACCAACTCACTAATCATTAGTATTAAGTAAAGGTGCCTATCAGGCACCTATGTGCTCTTTAATGTCATGTGACTTTTTCCTTCTTTCAGATGGACACTTTCCGGCTCGTTCGCAGACAGGATCTCCGGATCCTGGAGGAGAAGCGCATTGAACCCTCAGGATGGGTAGTTATCAGACGGAGGTATTACGATGGGCCGGATTTCGTTGAATTTAAGGATATGCGCTGGGCGACAGCTGAGGATGTTGAAAATGCCAGACTGCCACCAAATCTCTTTGATGATGGAGTGGCACCAAGAAGATTCCGCGACTTCGAAGAAGTGGAAGAAGAGGAGGACACGCTGGTCATTAGTGATGGAGAGGGGGGAGAAGACCCACTTATCAGGGAAGACCCACTTATCATCAGTGATGGAGAGGAGGAGGAAGAAACGGAGGCATCTCCTTTCGACGAAAACGACCTTCGGTTGGATCTGGATCTGGAGGCAGAACCCCACGAGGCCTTTGTTCTCGAGGTGGACGCTCCCTCTGGATTCGAATCCGACGAGGACCAGGTACCGGAGGATCCATCCTTTGCCCCTGCCGAAGAGGACCCCATGCCAGCAGCTGTTGCGGGGCTGTCCAGGCAACAGAAAAAGAACCGGCGCCGCAGAGAAAGGCAGAAAGAGAGGAAGGCCCTAGAAAGGGAGCAGGAGGCTGCCGTGGAAGACCATGACCCAGAGGACGAAGAACAGGAGTTCATCACCTTGGACGAGTGTGGGGTATTTCCAGATTCCGAGGACCCCGTTCCCTCTACGTCAGGTATGCCTTCACCAACTGGGGGTTTCTACTGTCCTGTCTGTCGCCGGCGGGTCACGGTTCGGACGAGACGCCATGTGGAGGCTGACCATCTCCCTTGGTGGATCACGCCGGACCGAGCCTGTTGGCGCTGCAGGCGGTGGGAATCTTCATTGAGCAACTTAAAAAGCCGCCATGCGTCCAGCTGCCCACCCGCTGCGATGACTGAGGAAAATGCGACAACCTGGGCACACCTCTGCAATGGGCTGCTGCAGCTAATCCGTAAGGACTTCAGCTGCAGGTCCAATGCAGAGTTGCTACATCTGGTTGTGCGTAATAATTACTATCCACAAGACCGCTCGCCATTCCATCTCTCCCTCGAGCAGCGGGTACTGTTTAGACTTTGGGAACAACGAAATGGCACTGCAGTCACTCCCTTGGAGGAGTTGACTGTACAGCCACCGTCAGTGGTGGCCTGCCTCTTACACCCCAAAGTCTTGGCATGTATCATTCCCCATTTAAGTAATGAGGCAGCAGCCGCAGTGGCATCATTCGATCAGCGACCCCCCGAGGAAGCGCCACGCCGTGTCCCGTTGGCACCATACACAGTGGATGCACATCTTCACCTTGACCGGTTGGGGCTTGATTTTCAGCACCAGCTGGGCTCGGTTGAGGATTGTCGCATCCGGTACCATGCCCTGATTGCAAACTTCGTCTTCCCTGGACGATGGGCCATCTGGGATCAATTGCGAGACCAACAACCGGACACTGGTCCCAGACTTCGAGCCACGTTTGGCATTCACCCAGCCACCTGTGGTCATCAACCAGGCGTGCTCCTCCAATGGGAGGCGGAACTACGGGAACGACTATCATCACCTGGTTGTGTGGCTCTCGGGGAGATTGGCCTAGATTATGTTAGATGCTTGGCCACAAAACAGCGGGAAGAGCAGCGGGAAGCCCTCCATGCCATGTTGCGCCTTCGCCCTGAAGGACTGCCCATTGTAGTGCACTGTCGTGGTGCTGGCGCCCCGGCTGACTGTCTGACTATCCTGAGGCAGCATGCGGAAAGACACACAATCATTCAGTTACATTGTTTTTTGGGTGATCGGGCGGATGTGCGACGATGGCAGGAAGCCTTCCCAAACTGCCTTTTCAGCTTCTCACATTTGTCACTCTCGCTTGTGGGTTCCGAGGCTGAAGAGCATGCTCTGGCGGTCCGAGGCCTGTGTCTGGACCGGGTCCTCATTGAATCTGACGCCTCCTACCTGGAAAGGTCTGCGCGGGTGATGCGAATGGCCGCTGGTCCTGCATCCCCGCGACGTGACTTATACCAGGTAGCGGAATGGATTGGTCAGCAGAAGGGCCTTTGTCCATCAGCCGTCCTCGAGGCCGCGGGGCATAATGCTCTTCAGGCCTTTGGAATCAGGAATTAAATCATTTTTGGTTTCTTTCAGGGACCGGCCCGCATTGTAAATAGATCATCTCATCTCATCAGGATCAGCTACTAATCTCCAGGGATTGTACATAAAGAGGGATCTAACACTGCACCACTAACCGGGAGGATCAAAGTGCACTCCAAGATTCGGTCATGGACACCAGGAACTAACACAGTGGATATCGGAACTAATACCCAGGACACCGTGGATCGTGAGGAATAAGTCGAGGACCAAATGACATGGGGAAGAGTGTAGCAGGCATTGATAGCATAGCAGACATTGATCATGTTCCGTCACTATCCACTAGGGGCTCTGCTGTACTTCCTCCCAGCATGCCCCAGGAGTGGAGGGAATGGTCAGACTGACTTGAGGAGCAAACCGAGCAACACAGAAAGCACAGATCACAGAAAGCACAGTACACTTCAAAGGTATAGCACATTGCTTCAATAATGAGAACTCTCAAACATGCGGCATTTTATTTGCCATAATATAGTCATTCAACTTCAGTGAAAAAAAAAATCATTTACGCTGAGGCATATCTATTTGGACAAACATTTCCATTGTAAAGTCTCAGCGGTCAATATTAAACCTCAATCATTTGGGCAGTACACTCACAAATTGCAGCTCAATGGCTACACGCCAGCATTTTGCTTTTGTTTGGCCTTATCAGGAGACAACCATAAGCAAGTCATTTGTCAGCTCTGCAAAAAGGACACAGCTCTGTTACTCATTCTATGTTGCATTTACATGAGATTATAACTATCAGCAAAAATATGTTCCTGGGTCATTCCACAGTAACTGAGTTTTTTGTGTCACTCAAGCTTTTTTTCAGCAAATTATAATATTAGGATTTTGTTTCTAATCATATGCCTTTCCCCCTCTTTTAAAGAAGTTATTTTCATTGTCAAATGGAAATTATCATCTACTGCTTATATTGTGCACCCTTCACAATATCCAAAATATGGCCAAAAAGTGATGTCACAGAAAATTCTTCTGTCAATTATCATACATTTTTAACCATTTCAAATCAATGTACAGATTTGTGGTGGGTCTAAATCTCAGGACAATTACTCCACATACTTATATCCCAAGACCAACTGAATTTTTCCTCTTCTGTGTGTGCTGTGGAAAACAAAATGACCTCGTCACCAGAAAACATGTCACTGGTGTTACTCACTAAATAAAACTTGGTTGTAAAAGGAATGCTTCCTTCTATCTTTGGTCTAATGCCATAGGGGGCTTCTTCTGATGGACAGACATCCATGATAACTGCAGATTTTGTCATTTATCTGTTTTTAGCAGGCTTGGTGGCTCTACGGTGAGTTGAAATTAAGGGTATTCTTTTTCTGTGTCACTGGTGTTACCCTAAAAAAATGGTCTATAATTCTTGAATTTTCAAAAACTGCCTCAGTCATAGGATATGTCCTGTTTACAGAGATCAATCTTTGGCAAGACCTGTTCAAATCATTGCATCACTGTGGGAGCAATTGGTATTTCAGAGCAAATTGTCACTGGTGTCACCGTCACTGGTGTTACTCAAAAATGGTTAACACAAGTGTCCAATGGTAACACCAGTAATTAATGGTGACAGAAAATCCAATTAAATTCATATTTCAATGGGAAATACTTCAAAAGATTATTAATTTGTTGACTGGTTTTACTTTGAGTCAATTGTGTTTCTTAACTTTTACTGTAACACCAGTGACAGTTTTGTCTCAGTTATTGTAGAATGACCCTCCTACTGGTGAATAAGGCCACCGGGTTCTAGGGATTATGTGCCAAATAGCCAAGATGAATGATTAACTGGTCATGCATCGTGAATGCTACAAGCCAACAAACACAATTACGTTTAAATTACCTTTATAAACGGTCGAAAATCCGTTGAAAAACCGTTTTTTCACTACGTTTTAATTATGTTAAATTGGATGGTCCAAAAAACATGATTTTAACGTTTTACACAAACGGTCAGAATTATGTCATGCCGATGTTTCCAAAAACTGTTTTTTGATAGCGTCAAATAATCAGCAAAATCATGTTTTCATGAAACGGTTTTTCCAAAAACCTTTTTTTAACGTTATTTTGATGTTTTCTCCAACGGTTATAATTTATCATATATTTTCTGTTTATTTGACATTTTTAATACACTGATGGAGGGAACATTTATTTAACGCATTTGAAAAATGTTTTTAGAATGCTTGCTATGCATGCTTTTATAACGTTACTTGTGGAATGGTTATATTACGTTATGAAAAAAACGTTATTTGACGTATTTGGAGAATGGTTTTATTACGTGATGGGGAAACCGTAATTTTTACGTTTTGATGAAACCTTTTTTCAACGTTTTTGGGAACGTTTTTATCGCGTTGTGGGGAAAACCATTTTCAACAATTATATTGAAATATTCTTTCAACATTGGAGGAGGAATGGCTTTATTATGGTCTGGGGTGTTGGGGTGCAGGGGTAAACATTTGTTTGTTGTTTTTGTTATATTCCTTGCATCTTGAGTCAGGGTCTTGTGTCACTGCTGGCCTCATCATGTTCTTCCGCTGCAAAGAAAGTATTTGTTATCAGTCATTCACTAGTTAAAAGGGAATAAGGCAAACATGTAACAAGCTGTACGTAAGATTGATCAGAAAGATAAGATCAGCCAGGAAAGATCAATTTGAGAGGTTTCATACATGTAGATTAGATAACATCGATAGAAGAGCGACAGATGGATAGATAGATGGATAGATAGATAGATAGATATATAGATAGATAGATAGATAGATAGATAGATAGATAGATAGATGAATAGGTGGATAGATAGATAGTTAGATGGATAGAATGAAAGATAGATAGGTAGATAGGTACCCTATCAGCGTGCCTCGGCAGTCCAACGTCGGCCCGAAGCTTGTCCGATGCTACTGACATCGGACTGAGGCTGGGCCAACGTTGGACCGCCGAGGCATGCTGACAGGGTAGATAGATAGATAGATAGATAGATAGATAGATAGATAGATAGATTTAAGTCACAGAGCCTAAAATTGAATGAAAATCTTCCAGTGCATTGAAAATGTCTATATAAGAGTGCAAAGTATACCAAGCTAAAGTAAGTTTTATTCCAACTGCAGTCAAATCCATACCTTAGATCTTTGGAAGTTCATTCATTTCATCTTTGGAAGTTCATTCACTTGATTTTGACTAAATTTCACTAATATACATAAATATTTCTTGTAAATGATTAAGGGAAAACAGGGTTTTTAACCCAGATAGATTGATAGATAGATAGATACACTTTGATAAATTTGTAGGTAGCATAAGCAAGATTATACTTAAGGTGGCTCGCTACTCATGTAAAATGGTAGTTAGCGCACATTCACGCGCAGCCAGGCAGGCCCTATCTATTGTAACGTCACCATTGCAGCTGACACTGTTTCAGGCTTTTTTTGCACTTTTGAGAATTTCATACGTCGGCCGCTTCGTTTGCAATTTGCGCCACTTCTATTGGGGTTAGAGACTTCTCGTTTAGAGCATTAGATGCGCTATGAAGAGGACTACATACAACCGCAGTTTCAGCTTGATACTCATAACAGAATTTTTTTACAGGTGATTTTCGGAAAGCAGGTCTAATTTCTCGAAAATGACTTTGCGACATAAATAAATTTGTATATCAATTTTAAGTGTGGTAGGAAGGCTTGTCTGTATCATCATATTGTTCCCCACTATTTTTGGAAGTAAATGACAAAAAAATACAAAATCCTATCCCGTAAATTTTTTTTAGCACTATGTTTTGTAAAAAAGTTTAAATTTTCAAAATCGAAACTTTTATTCTGAGCCCCTTGGAAATCCCTTTAAATTAAATATATCTTTCTGAAACTGTCACTATCTTTTCCATAAAACTGTCCTCTTTAATTCCATGCTTCATTTATTAACATAGCATGAATGGCCAATGAATGGCATGGAAAACTTCACAGTAAAAAATTCACGAAAAAAACTGAGTTTTTTAGGTTTGCGTGAGTGACTTTCTTTTACATAATCTCAAATATTTTGAAAGAAAGGCTGGTAGCGACCTCTTTTGTTTATATATCCTTGCTATAAACTATTTTTTGGATCATTTTAAATAATTTTTAAGAAATCATATCTTGGAAAGTTCATGAGTATCGAGCCACCTTAATACCTGGGAGCTGCAGCCAAGAATTCCTCAAGTGATTGTGTATCTGCATGAAAATTCTGGAAGAACAAGTGAATTAATACAATGTGCGTTCTTCACATATTTCAAAATATTACCACCAAAATAATGTAATGCATGTTTCTCAATTGATAAGAAATATTGAAAAACTCACCTATGAGTCTTCAGCATGATGTTGCCTGGACAAAATCTGGACACTTCTGAATTCTATCAACTCTAGTACATGTGCATTCAGCCATGGAGGTTGTAAAATTGAGTTTCTTGCATAAATTATAGGGGTAAATAGGGGGTAATTAGCTCCAGAAATGTAATGTGACTCTGCTTTATTACAATGAGCAAACTATATTGTAAAATAAATTCTTGTATATTTATATCTGTGTATTTGAATCTAAAATTAGCATTGCATTTTAGTTAATAGAATTTAAAAATAAAGGACACTTAGCATGCTCAGATGTTGGATTATCATTTGGAATATGCTACACAAGGTCATAATTATAGCATGCCTATATTATGATATTGTGCTATATGTAGATCCATAAAATTAGTAAATTTGACCTATCTATCTAGCTATCTATCTAGTTATCTATCTAGTTATCTATCTAGTTATATATTTAGTTATATATTTAGTTACCTAGTTATCTGGTTGTTAGTTATCCAGTTATCTATCCAGTCATCTATCCAGTTATCTATCAAGTTATCCATCTAGTTATCCATCTATCTATCTATCTATCTATCTATCTATCTATCTATCTATCTATCCATCTATCCATCTATCTATCTATCTATCTATCTATCTATCTATCTATCTATCTGTCTATCTGTCTAGCTGTCTGCCTATTGTTTGTTAGTTAGTTAGTTAAATAGTTTGATTTGTCTAAAACCGTCTATGTATTGAACACATTACAATGACTCTACTGGAAATGAAAGATTGGGCCTTCTGTGCATAGAACAAAGAGGAGCAGGGGGGGGGGAAATAATCAATCTATGTTCCGTCTATTGATCAACTATCTATCTATCTATCTATCTATCTATCTATCTGTCTATCTATCTATCTATCTATCTATCTATCTATCTATCTATCTATCTATCTATCTATCTATCTATCTATCAATCCAGTCAATCTATCTAATCTATCTATCTAATGTATCTTCCTATCTGTCTAATTCTAGGACGCATGATATTGCATGGTCATTTTAACATGTGAAAGATTGGACGGACCTGAGAGGAAACACCATGTTTTCAGTGCTGCTGCATCCACAAGTGAAAAAATGTTGTGTTTTTCAATTTTAGTAAAAAAATTCATTGCACAGCAACGGAGGCAGATAGGAAGATAATTTTTGGGGCAAAAGATGCGCATATCAGTGGGCTAGGTGATATTAGGTTCCTGTCCTAGTTGTATGCATTTTTTCTTCAGAATAAAGCATTAAGTGGCTGAAAAACGTCATTTTTCCGATTTTGTGTGTGACTTTTTTGTGTTGAGAGGGCCTAAAGTCTACAAATTTTGAGGAACACAATTTTAACAAAACCCACCATCGAGTATATCATCTGTGGATTCCAAAAGTGTGAACCATTTTTTTGTTGGTAAAATAGTTGTTGATTGATAACGAGATACATTTTAACATGCAAGTGAAATAAAACTCAACTCGACTGACTCAGGATAGTTGAATATGTCATCAGAGTAACACAGGAAAAGCATGACATGCTCAGACATTTCTGAGTCTATGCTTTTGATTTAAAAACTTTATGTTATGACAACCTCATGCAGGGTCTTCAACCAAACACGTTTGCTTTCCACATATTTCCAACGTAAGAATAATGTATTTTCCATGTTGCAGAAAAACGTTTTCAAATAACATATTTTTAACGTTTTCATTATACATATTAGAAACGTTAAACAATGAAGTTAAAAGTTTAACATTGTCGTTCAGTTTCAAAATTATGTTGAGAAACATTTTTTTCAAATGTTTTCAAATTGATCATTTATAATGCTTTACTGACACTTTTCAATATATGTTCTGAAACAGTCTAGGATAAATGGTTCTGTGACCATATTGTCAAATGAACAAGTTTCATTAATCGTTTTACATATTTTCAAGACATGGGAATAATGTTTTTTCCATGTTAAAGATATATGTTTTTAAATAGCATATTTCTAACATTTTCTTGAAACATTTTAGAAATGTTAAAAAATGAAGTTAATGTTGCCAATCAGCTTAGAAATTCAATTGAAAAACGTTTTATTTTAACATTTTGAATTGGATCATTGATCACGTTTTAAAGACATCTTTATGTTAATGTTCAGAAACACTTTTGAAAGAAACATTATAATATGCATTATACAAACTTATTTTCAGGCAACTTATTTTCAACATTTTCATTAAACGTTTTTGCCACGTTAAAGAAATACGTTTTCAAAAAACGTATTTCTAACATTTTCTTGAAACATTATTTCATCGCTAAAGTTAGATGTTACATTGTCATTAAAACTTTACCAACATCCATAGTGTTAGAATAATGTATTTTATGCATCATACAAACTTATTTTCAGGCACCTTATTTTCAACATTTTCATTAAACGTTTTTTCCACATTAAAGAAATAGGTTTTCAAAAAACATATTTTTAACATTTTCTTGAAACATTATTTCAATGCTAAAGTCAGATGTTAAATCAACATTAAAACTTTACCTACATTCATCATGTCAGAATAACGTATTTTATGCATTACAGAAACTCATTTTCAGGTACATATTTTCAACATTTTCATTAAACGTTTTTTCCACGTTAAAGAAACACGTTTTCAAAAAACATATTTCTAACATTTTCTTGAAACACCTTTTCAATGCTAAAGTCAGATGTTAAATCAACATTAAAACTTTACCAACATTCATAATGTCAGAATAATGTATTTTATGCATTACAGAAACATATTTTCAGGTAACATATTCTCAACATTTTCATTAAACGTTAAAAATATGTTAAACTTTAACGGTTGGAATAACACGTTTTTCAATAACATTGAAATTTGGTAAAAAAACGTTATCAAATAACGGTTTGAGCACCGACTGCTTTAAAACCGTTGAAAAACCGTTTGTGTTTGCTGGGAAGCTCCCTCTTGAGCAATTAGAACTGCATGATGCATGATCTGCTTTTAAAAATCAAAATGGGAAGGGACCGTCGATGTCCATTGCCCAATCGCATTACTTTAGCGAAAAGGACAAGAAAAGTTCAAAAGGTTCAGAGATGTCAGAATAAACAAATATCCTTTTCTTTTTGAAATTGCCATAAAATGTTCATTCAAAAGGATTGCACCAGAACTAATCTAGGCCAGATATCAGACATTAATGGTGTCTTGCTTTAAAATATCCAAAATATAAGATTAACTCTCAATGCATCTCGTCGGCTGCAGGATATATTGATTGAAGCCATTTGCTGCCTAGTCAGCTCTTATCTAGATGTGGTTCCAAGTGACCTGTCACTCAAACACATAGAAGAAATCCCAAGTATAAGAGACCATCCCCAACATTTCAGAGAAGAATCAGAGCACTCTCGCCTCTTCAATTAGAGCAATAATTGGTTATCTGCAGAAGGTGCATTCAAACATATCAATCTCCAAACGTTGCATTGCTGCTCAAAGTTTTCCATTGCTACTGTATTGCAGCACACACTTCTCTTTATAAGAGCAAATAAAAATATTCCATCATTTTTAAATCCAGGATTGCTTCTCTTTGTGTCCCAAGGACATTGATAATGGTCGAGATAACCATAATGCACTCCACAAAGCAACATATATTGTATCTTGGTATCTAATTTATGATATTGTTTCAACAATTTTGTGTTGTTATACAATCAAGGTAAGGAGTCAGTGTCCTAATCACTAAATGAAATATATGTCGACTGACTTCCTCTTTGCCTGAATTTGGGTCTTTTCTCAACTCCCCCCCCCCCGCTCTGATAAGCCTATGTTTCTCCCTAAATAACTGTTCAATATCGGTAAGGCATATATATGAGAGCCCCATGAAGTATTATTTTCTTGTCTAACAAAATTAAGGCCAACACAAATCCTGAAGCATTTTATCTGTCATAAAAGGATACAAAACTCTTAACAATATATTTACTTTCATAGTTAATCGATTGACAGCAAATGTCAACACATGGCACTCCCAGTAACATCCTCCATTACTCAAGGCTAGTTTCTGATCCAGACAGTAAGCAAGGCAATGCTGATGGATTGTGATTGATCCTGTCCTTTGACTTTTTCTTCACCTGACATTCAAATAAATCAGAGAGGACAAGAGTTTGTCTCTTGTCTTGACCACACTTGCCACCTTGACATAGCCAAGTCTTTCTGGTGAATGAGCATAGGTCCATAAAAACTAAACCGAAAATCTGACGACTATCCTGAGAAACAAAAGAATTTAACAATGATTTTTAGGCGGGCATTTTTAGAGCTTATAACTATCGCAAAAGATCTAGGAAAGTAGTAGTTCAGTGAATGTAATACATCAGAGGTGGGTCCAAGGGGTCTGGACCCCCCCCCCCCATCTTTTCAAGCTAAGTTATTACATCCTGAGATGGAGATCCCAAGTTGAACTGGCTTCGGCCCTTTGGGTCTAGCTGCTAGACATCCCCGAATTCGCACCTGTAAATTAAATTTATAGTAGTACAGCTGCTCCACATATTGGTCCTGCTTCTGCACAGAAAGAAAAATAGAACACTAAAGATAGGAGAATTGTGACAGGTAAGAGAAATCTTTTTAATAATAGCAAAAGAGAGAAAACAAACCAAAAAGGAAAAAAAGCACATATATCTGTAAATACAATAGAATCGTGTGACAAAATTATCATTATGAGCATTGGCTTCTATTTACAAAGAGGTAACCTTGATTGTGCCAGGATTGCAGGACGTGCAGAACATTCGGACTACTGCATGTGCTTGTCTTGACCGATGCTTTTTCCGGACTCCCTCTCCCTTCCTGCATCCCAATGTTTTCATCAAAACTCAGCACTGACCACTGCCACTACATCACCTGACCTTTATTGTTCATCTTTGTTTTCAACACTTAAGCTGCTTTGGTCGTGATTGATGTCAACTGTATTGTCTGGACCAGCTTTATGAGTTTGCCGCAACAAGCTGTTGCTACAAATCTCCATTGCCTTGATGATTTAATACATCTACATGGTATGTTTTCCATGTAGAGGGTACTCTCCCACCACATTGATTCAAATAATGTTTCAATATTTTGGAAGATCCACAACATCTGTGGCAAAGGTGTGACAGCAGCCTTTTTGCTGATAACGTTTAGGCAGCTTTTGTGCTACTTTGTGTAATGAAAGGTGATTATTTATTCTCTAATGTTTACATATGGATGATAGTGGGGAAAATGTATCCCACTATCTAAAGTGCCATTATTATGTGTTCTTGGAAAACGGAATAGTATCATGGCTTTTCGTTGAGGACAATCAGGTTCTTTATATGTGTGTTACAGTAGACGAACTTCAAGTGCTTACATCTGGCTGTTTTCAGAGTGTCAATGATGTCATTGAAGGTGTTGCTCCAATCTTCACCATTGAAACAGTTGGTTTTTTCTTCGACTCATAGACATGTATGTAACCAGTGATGTGTATCACTGCTATGCTGAACATAGGACAGGTAGCATGTGAGTCAGAAGCAGAGCTGTTGATGTGTCATATATTGTGCACACTTGACAATGTTTGTTTGAGATCTTGTACATCTGCTTCCAACCAATTTATAACAATTATCCTATAACAGCTTTCAGTCTAAAACATATACATGCATACATGAATATTATATATATATATATATATATATAATTTTTTTCTGTTAGCGGATTTGGTAACTATGCAATCTATCTTGCTAATGTCTTTCTTTTGTGTAAGATCAGCAACAATCATTCTAATCCTGCATCTTTTACTCAATATTACAGTTCCATAAAACTGTGAAATTTTTGTCCCCAAAAGCGCTTGAAGGTTCAACACTCAGAGAGAAATTCAGTGAGGTCATTGGGGAGTCTATTACTCACATGCAATTACATGTTATGTATAGGCTCTGAGTCACTGACACATTTATGAGTAATAGAAAGCATTGGTATTAACATGGCAGGTATAGGGAATGACATCATTGACAGCCTGAGAGAGCAGTGAATGTAAGCATTTTTATTTCGTCTACTGTAACATAAATACCTCATAAGAATGCAAGCATGAACTGGTGTTGATACAATGTAATACTTTGTAATACTTTCAATTGACTTATGGTCCCAGTGATCAGTTTTGGGTAAACAAGGGCTAGTGCAACAGCCTGAAAGCTTCCAATATAGCTGTTTGTATACTATTAATTGGAATACTATGGTCCTGGGCAGTTGTATTGGATTCTTGACCACCTCAACCTTTTCCTTACTACTACTTCATCTCAGATAAAAACTGAGATTATCCTTATACTTTTTGTAAATAACCAATCATAGAGCATTTGATGATTCAACAAATAAAGTACTTCTTCTGGGCAAATAAGTGTCATGGCCTGAAAACAAGCCTGGAATCCCAATTTTGAGATAATTGAAATGCATTGAGCTTACATGTTTGAAGAACGTGTGAAGGGCTAGGCCACAACTCATCTACTCTGATTGAGTGTGTTAGGAAGGAAGTTATGATTAGTAGAGGCTACACTTAAATCATCAAACAAGTGAGGAAATAATTGAAAATTCCTCATCATACTAAAAAACTGTCATTGAAACTTGCTTCCCCCCCCCCAAAGTTTTGAGTGTCTCTGATTCTCTTTGAACCATTGAGTCTCTTTAATAATTTCAATTCAGTGCCCCATGCTGCTTAAGTCATGATGACTCTATCAAGTTGTGTTATTGTACTGTGGCAGATCGTTGATGTCGAGTTGGTCTTGACTGTGACCTGCTCATTTCTGAAATCCGCAGGCTCGGCAGAGACAAAAAAGATGCAGTTCTGTTTGCCAGGAATCTCCAAAGGCAGGACTGCCACAATACCCAGAGAGATCGAGAGAGAGAGGACAATTTGGCTGATAGGCAATCTGCCTAATACTTTCTGTATTTGCTTTGACAATTGCTCCTGTCCTGCAGCTGTTGGGGGCCAGTAGCAATCACTACAGGCATGGGACGGTGTTTCCTGAATCTGTGTCCAAGACATAAGATAGCTGTAAGCAAGCAGCCAAGCACACACATTGATTTCTGTATCTACAAAAGTATCTGCTCCACAATAGTTGTACAGAATAACTTATGCTTCAAATTTGATCAAGGCTCATACTCAGTGTTTCCTTATATGATAACGCTCCAGAATAGTATGCATTGTGACAAAGATGTAATGCTTCGAAAAAAGATATCTGTATTTTCCCCATTCATATGTAAACAGTCTTGAATAATAACAGTGAGCAGAATGCAATCAATACACAACAATGACCTACATTTAGTAGACATATTATATTATTTCGATGCTGCCCTTTTTTAAATGGGCCTACATGAAATCTTGTTGCATAAAATAAGTATAAGCTTGTATGAGATTACTGCATACATAAGACAATAAATATACATGTCTAATGTTTTCACCTACGAATCAGAATATATTATATGAAGACAAGACCTTAATTTATCTTACCCAGGTATCAGTGTCCATGCTTGACCAGTAAAAGATCCCTGACATGAGGCAGTTTAGTTAGACAAAAATTACTGCTGGAGAAACCATGGGGCACTATCAAACCTCAATCACGTCGTTAATACACATACAAGTGACAGCTCAATGGCTATACAACAGCATTTTTTTCCTTTATTTGTCCTCATCAGCCAAACAACCTTGGCAAGTCATTTGTTAGCTTGAATCACCGGGGCACAGCTCTGTACTACCGCGTCTGTAGCCACACCACACTACATTTACATCAGCTTATCATTGCAACGATCTTCGTAGTGGTCTATGGGGCCAGCAAGAAAGGCTGGTTCTGGGGACTTACGTGACAAATTGCCAAGATTTAGATTAACTGGTTATGCATCGTGAATGCTACGGGCGCTCCTTTAATTGCAGCCTAATCAGCTCTTATCAGAATGGGAAGGGACTGGCAATGCCCAATTGCCCAGTGATTTGTCACTCAGAGTGCATAAGAGAAATCTTAAGTGACAACAAACTACCCTGCAATTCAGAGAAGATATCAGAGCAATTCTGCAGCTGTGGTTGTAAGACCAATACCTTATCTACAAACATATCAGTCCCATGGAGTAGTATTGCCACTCAAAAGTGATCCATTTCCTACTGCATGTTCATTTACAAGCAACAAATAGGTATATCCTCCAAAGCTATCCGATTCATTTGTAATTCGCCATTGCTTTCGTTTGGAGCCCGAGGACATTGATAATGGTCCAGATAATCAGAAACAACAAAGATCCCTTTCCCGAGGGCATAACACTTTGTGGGCCACAGTAGCTTGAATTTGCTCTTATTTATACAAAGAGGATGACCATTTGATATCAAGGGTTGGGTTTTTGAGTTTTTTAAAAATAAATTGTTTCTTGCATAGTTTTGGCGAAATGAATAAATATCTCAGGTCAGTCTTGAAATAAATATTTCTTTCAGGGTACATCTTGATAAGGTGTTGCTTGATTTAGGACAGAATATTGTGGGCGTTCACATGCTCGAAATAAATACCGCCGCCATTACCGTCAACTAGCAATATTCCATCAAAGAAAACTTCAAGCCCCCCCCCCCGGAAGTTAAATGGTCGTCTCATTACGCTTCAAGCATCATACTTTCAGGCAAGCCACAGTGCAATAAAATGTGCACATAAAGCAACATGCTGGCATATATTTCCGCAAAATTATTCCGCAAACTGTGATATTACATGAAATTGAATATTGGTGACCCATGCAAAATAAAAAGTGGCAGATACTAGCATGTGTTGTTTGAGAGTTGGTACAACACATTAAATGCAAGTTCACCTTTTTTAGTCATGGGATGCAGATATGTCCCACAATGTCCTATATGCCATATACTTACCCTAATTCAGATCGCTCAACAATTCTATTCTACATTTTATTGTGCTGTTTGTTTTCCACAAATTCCAGCAGGTACATTATGCTTAAATTCAGCACTTCAGTTACAGCTTTCTATATTGACTCCAACTTCAAGATCTTTGAGTGGACAAACTGAAAAGGCAATATATTTTCAACATGTTGTTTAACATGAGTCATGTATATTTTTAAAGCGTATTACAAGTAGCAACTCTTTCTTTTAATTGGCGAAAACCAAATAATTCTTTTCTAGGCCATAAATAGTTTTATGATATCTCACCAAATATCCGGTAGCTATTCAGAGAGTTATGTAACATTGATTTTCACTTTTTTAAATGATTGATGAGATTTGTCATGATTTCACAAAGACCGGTGAAAACAAATGGGCCGCTGAGTGGTGGTCATGACCCCATCAGGCCCATCACTTGCATGGTAGTAAACCATTCAGGGATGAGTGAAGGCGTATTCTTTGTTTTTCATTGACCTGGCCAGCTGTATAATTCTGAATCAATGGTGCTTTGATTCGTGTTAAATTTGGAAGAAAGGTTTCTGGACATTCAGCATGGTTATAAATTTAGAATTGAAAAATCAAACATAATTTGTCATAGACACACCATATATTAACAGTTTCTCTTACCTGCTTTTGTAGTTATCTCAGCACCCTTTATTGTTTTTCTTTGAAGTTTTGCCCTTAAATATAAGACTGTTCTCCAAGAAAATTTATTGCTTAGTTAGGCTGACTTGGCCTGAAAGGAGCCACTCTCTGCTCTTACCACTCTGATTTAAGTTGCTGTGTCAAGGTCCTTGAAGATTTACAACATCGGTGGCAATTATGTGACAGAAACCTTTTTACTGATAGCATTTATGCTGCTTCTGTGCTCCCTTGTGTGATAAAGAGGCCACAATCATTCTTCAATGTTTACATATTATGGATGCCTCCAGCCACACCTAGATCCTTCCAAGTGCTTTGGGAAAGTTGAAACTGCGAAATGGCTGTTATTTTGCAAATGTAAAAAAATAATTTCCACCATAAATGTCAAAAGAATAGTATCCACAGCTAATAACACATACAGTACAATCCAAAATAAAGTATGATTACCCCGGCAGGAAGGAAGAATCAGCCACTACTTTACCCTTTCACACCTTTTGACTACCTCTGAATCACTTCCTACTTTTACCTACTTGAAACTACCTTTTAAAATTACATTAAAATCATATTTAAACAAAACCAATTTAAACTCAATCACCCGCATTGTTATTGATTTACCTGATATTTTGCACCTCTGCTAATTGCAGTTACCTAGGTAGCTGTCTAAATAGAGTTCTTAATGTGGGCTAAGGTTGTTGTAAGGAGTCAAAGGGAGTTGTAAGGAGATTTGGGGTGGAGAGGAGAAAAGAGGGCAAAATAGGTAAACAGAGGACTTCTGACAGAATATTTTCTTCCTTTATTTTGAGTTGTACTGTACATGTACAATGCATTTGATTGAAAGGTTGCAAGCCTACCTTTGTCTAAATTATGTAATCATTTGCGGCGCTTGGCATATGAACTGTGGTTGAATATTTACTAGAATAACAGCTTCTTTCTTATGATTTTTAACATCTTTTGTACTTTGAAATGCACCACACTTGTAATTGAGTCATGGCCAGTTTTATCCATTTTACAGGTCCTCCGACATGGTTGCAGATGGTTTTTAAACTATGGCTACAGCCATATGTTTATTGTAATGCAAAATGAATTCCCGTAATCCTATCGCTCGACATATCTCTTTTAATCTGCCAAACATACCTTCAAAATTTGACATACCCTTCTATTTTCACCCGACAATTATGCCCGGTTATATATCGTCCGTCTTAGATGGCTCTTTGTTCTATTTGCCGACTCGCTTCGTAAGCTTTTTGCGGCGTCTTCAGAATCCACACAAAAACCGATAAATATCGCGGCGTCAATCAAAACACAACCGTGACGTCACAGAAAAGTTTATCACGTGACCGCGCACCAATGCCATTCTGGCGCCAACTAGACTGTTAAAACTGTCCAATGTGTGCTGGGCGGCATAGGACAGTGGGGGATCTCTGTCTTGCTCTTGTGTAATTGGTCGGCAACTTTCGCGGGCTCTTTCGCGCCCTTGCAGCTGATAGGCTGATGCATAATGATATGCAGAAATAGGCCACTATCATTGAGAATCAACAAACACGTGGATCAGTTCAATTGAGCCCCATTACTTATCAAACAATATAAAAAACGTTTTAATGGTGCAGTCATGTTGCATAGCATAGACCACGTCAATATCAACAATTCTCTGCCACTGTCAAGCCTAGGAAATCTTAGATGCAGTTGATTTCACGATTTTGAAGAGTGCAGGACGCCATTTTGAATCTCAAAACATGTGGACAAAATCAATTGGCTCACACAAAGTTTTCAGAAATTACAAAACTAATAAATGGTGTAAGAATGCTCTGAAACACTTGCCTTTCAAATCTCGACAATTCACTGGTAATGTCAAGTCCATATTATCCAAATTGCTATGGTATTTCCTAGAGCTGTTAACTTGTTGACATTGCGCCGATTATCGGCCGCTTCACTGCCATGATTAGATTTTGTTCATCCACCCTTAATTTAAATTTGGTAATAATTTCGAAGTTCAAAATATCATGAAATCATGAAGTTTCAACTCCCCAATGAAGCAATGCATGGAACTTTGAGTATAACTTCATATTTCGCAAAGAATGCATTGATGATCCCGGGAACTACTTCTCAGTCCTTGAGTAGGAATCTCTAAAGCCTCGCTAATGACGTGTTTCCACTTCCGTAGGGAATTCCCTGCAGATTTTATGACCCCCTACTGTCCTAATACCGCCACGATTGCCCCTGGCGGATGGACAGTGCAACAGTCTAGGCGCCAACTTTCGGGCGGGCAGGACTTTTTTAGTTGATGCGAAAATCGGACAATTTTCGATCTAAACGACGTATTTACTAATTGAACAACACAACAACTTGATGACAAAGGACTGATATCACTGGAAATTCGATTTATGTGATTGGATTACCTTTTCTGCGAAGATTACTTGCAAAAACTCGGCCGCAAAACCTACGAAAATCGGCGAAAATCTTTCCCAATATGGTGGCGCTCAGGCCTAAGGTATGTTGAGAAATTATTTGTTGAATCCCTTGAAACACTTTTAGTCGATTGTTAGCTAGCTGATCCTAGATGATTTTTAGATGTTTAATGCATCGAATTTGATATTGGTTGATTGTTGTTGAAAAGTTGCCAAATCGCGATGTTTTTTTTCGTGCACAAAATGGCTTTTTTCGGACCGTTTTTGGTGGTTTTACTGTCTGTTACCTATTGAATCGTCTTGCAAATAATTTCAGAAGACTTTTGCACTAATTCGAAGGTTTCTAACTGCTCTGTAGGCTGTTTAATCGTCCGAAATGTGTCGGAATTTATATGCGGAAATTAACTTCCTGTTGTCATTTTTTTGACAGAGGCTGGGGAAAATCACTGCATGTCAACTGTGCTGTGGCTTGCCGAAAATGGTTGTCTCGATCACAGAAGTGGTTGTTTCGCTCTGGGAATGTTATTGATTGAATAGAGGGATTCTTGAGGATCATTGTGTTATAAATTGGACTCTTCTACGTGCGTTTAAAGCGATCCCTGAGCGATTTGAAATTGCAAAGTTGAAATGATGTTTTGACACTGGATTTTCGCCCAATTTACGTCGTGGAAATTCGCTCGCCGTGAATATACGGTCGCTCAATCACATTGTGAGTATGTTAATAGAAAAACAGGCATTTTTCTGAACATTTTGATGTCAGTTTTGTTGTTCTACCTTGAGTTTTCATATTATTTTGGTAACTTCAAAGTTGAGAAATGAAATTTTGGCCTATCTTGAAGTTGAACTGTCAATTTGTCAAAAATGAATAAAAGTCTGTGTCTACGACTTGGTAATATTAAACTGACCAAAAAGTCTGTTTCTGCAACTTGGTGATCCTTGCCAATTTGATGTCTACCAGTTGGTAGTACCGGTGATCAGTCAAAACGCCTACAAGCAAAAACGGCAACAGACAGTAACGCCTACAGTTTTTTTTGCATGCATTGTCAAAAACACCTACAGCTAATTTTCCTTTTGCAAGACAGTGTAAAAACGGCTATTGGCCATTACAAAAACAGCAAATGCACTTTACAAAAATGGCTATTTCCGATTGACCAAAACGGCTACATCATTTCACTTCTGAAAAATTTTCTACAGAATCATGATTGCAATATTTGATCCAATTGCTAATTGTCATAATGTCACATTTTCATGTCACATGGGTGATCAGTCAGAACCCCTACAAACAAAAACGCCTACTGACAAAAACGCCTACAGTATTTTTTGCATTATCAAAAACGCCTACAGTTAATTTTCTTTTTGCATGACAGTGTAAAAACGGCTATTGGCCATTGCAAAAACGGCAACTGCACTCTACAAAAACGCCTACACTATATATTGCTATTTATTTCTATAGACTTACATGCGTTTTTGACATCTATTAGTAGGCGTTTTTGCATTGCTGTTCTTGCATTGTCAGAAATCACAGTAGGCGTTTTTGTCTGTAGGCGTTTTGACTGCTAATCGTCACATGTATACCAACACACAGATCTGTATAAATGATAGTTGCTATTTAGCCCTTCAAAGGCTGGTAGATGTTGAAGCTAGTTGGGTTTTCTGTCACACCTACTAATGAATTTTTGACACTTGACCTGAATATTTTTTGACAAGCATAGAAATGTTGATTACCATTAAAACTTATAAATTCTTTCTTCTACTAATGTATTACAAAATAATGCTTTTGTTCCCATGGCATTTATTAATTTAAATTACCAGTGTAAAAAAACTATATAAACTGGATCAAAATGAGCACTCAAGCTTTGTCTCTACTGGAATACACTTGCTGCTTATTTCTGACTATAGAAAAAAAGACAATTGCTCCTTGGGATATTCATTGGACACCATGGACAGTAGTTCCTGTATAAACACTAGGCGCTTTTTTAAAGTGGTATAGCCATTTTGGTGTTGACTTGTAGCCATTTTGACATCTAATAGTAGGCGTTTTTGGCGTTGCTGTTTTCGCATTTTCAGAAATCACAGTAGGCGTTCTTGTTTGTAGGCGTTTTTACTGCTAATCATAGAACCTGTTGTCTACTAGTTGGTTGTCTACCAGTTGGTTTGTGACCGTTTGTCACGACCTTTTATTTCATGATTTATTTAATTTAAATAGATTTGTTTGATTTAAATCAATTTATTTATACCTTTGATAGTTTCTATATATTTTTTCTTATTCAGAATAGATCTTCCCGAATAATACATAAGGCCACACATAATTGATTCTTAGCTTCGCGGACCCGCCGACACAATAGATTTACTGCCGATGGAAAAAAAAAATTGAAAAAAAAAAAAATTTTTTTTTTTGACATTATAAAAAAAAAATTTTTTTACCTTTTTTTTTTTTGTCCTACCGACCGACCCTAGAAAAAGGGCCTTGAGAGGATCCGAGAAGCTAAAGATCAATTATGTGTGGCCTAATGTCCACATTTTCATTTCATCAAATGAATGATAGTAGCAGTTTTCGTAGTGGTTTATACTGTGATTGATTTAAAAAACAACTCGGTTAGAACTGTCATACTTACTATTTGTTATCCTTTAGGTCTGTGGACAACTTGCCAGGGGACTGCTCGCCAGTGGACTACTCACCAGTGGACTTGACCCATTTCCCGCCAGTTCCCCAACTCGTCAGGTTACCTGGAGCTGAGACGAAATGTAGGTAATTTTCGCTAAATAAAACTGTTTGACAAATGGGGTAATATTTAGTATAGCGCAGCCTTTAAAACTCACTCTGACCTTTTACTAGGCATGCGGGCCGATAAAAACGTAAAAAAATCATGAAAAACGAGTAAGTTATAGTGACGTTTTCATTAAATCTTTGTAAAATGTAATTGGGGGCGGCAGACCCAAAAATTAAATATGGAATAACAATTATTTACACTTGTCAAATATGACGGCCTGGTATACTGAATCTGCATATATGGTGAGCAATAAGTGAATTGAATTGAATTGAATTGAATTGAATTGCATGACCATATCATTTTGTGATAAAATATCACTGTGACAGCCAAAATGTTTAAATGATGCTATCAACAGATGACGGCGATGTAATTTTGCTTTTTTTTTTCAAGGTTGGTAATCGTTTTCAAGTGTTTTTTTCATAATCTTAATCAAATGAATCTCCTTAAATCAAATAAATCTGTTTAAATAAAATGCGTCATGATTTCAGTGCCTTGAAATCAGGGTCCTGGATTCCTGGTCGTCCTATCGCCTGAGACACCCAGATTTTGAGAAGGACGACCAAGATTTGCCAGGATTTTACAATAAAATGATAAGCTGGGCTCCCTGCATGTGGTGAAGTACGCCCAAAATCTGGCAACAAATCTGGGACCCTGCTTAAAATCATCATTTAAACCGTGATTTAAATTGCCTATCGTTTTTACTTTCTTTTCAGCAAGACAGCAGCAGAACTCGATGGTAAAGCCGGATGACATGCATGCGTATGTGCAAGCAGGTTTAAAACCGATGTATAACGCTAACTACAAGATATTGCACTTGACATTTTCATGGTATGTCAAAACAAAATTACATGAAGGCTTTAATCTTTTTAAGTAAATGAAATAAATTATTTTTAAAGTACTGTACTGATCAGTTAGAGACAAATGAAAATTACTTGTGTGTTATACTGAGGTTGTGCTGCATGATAAGTGATTTAAAGCAGCACTAGCAGCGTTATATGCAGCATGAGGCATGGCTTTCAGAACGCCCTTGTCCGAACTTGGATGGCACACTAATTGACATGTTGATTATTCATTTTTCAGTAGAATTTCACTGGTCCAAAGCTTTTTTCAGGTGGTCAGGATGACCGAACTGTTTGTCAAAACTAGTGAAAATTATCTAAAATAATTAATTGCACTTTCTGTGATAATTTTATTGCATTACTTGATATCTTGATAAACAATACATTTTCTATCAATTGCAATTGTGCTGCCTTATAGTATAGTTCATAAAATTAGTTGAAGGCAAGTTCATACATTTAATTAACAATCATTCATCTTTCACTGTTTCAGGGGGAGAGTAAAAATAACATTAATGGATATGCTGCCTTCAAGCATCGATTCCCCCTTTGCATCTTGAAGACCAGTACAAGGTAAATCTCGCAAAAATTGATAACAGTAAATTCGGCAAAAAAACGTGAAAAAATGTTATTTTCTCAATGCTCCATGATTCCGTCAATTTTGGAGTTACACTGTGGAATTTTGCATTTAGATGTCTAAGTTATACCTTTTTAAATGACTAAACTCATTTGGAGGGCCTAATTTGTGACATTTTCATAAAAACCAAAAAACTGGGAAAAATGAGGATTTATGATGTATTTCTCAAATTTTGGTTTCTCAAAAATTAATGGTAAACAATAAACAATAAATTGGTAAACTTCAACAAATATTTACACTAAATTGGTAAACTTCAACAAATATTTACTTAATCATTTTGGGAAGTTACTTATAGGCCTCTGTCTCTGTTCGAGACTGACAAGTGGCAGCAGAATGCTGACAGTCCCCGGAAAATCGAATTGGGTCAACATCAATTCGATCTGTGTTGGACAGATCACAAGATCAGGTCGCACAACTGCTGTCCATATTACTACGCCAAACTACTTTCACAAAGCATGGTTGCTGGCAAAGATCCAGTACACTGCTTGACATGAAAATGTTTGGAAATCATCAGACAAAAGAAAGTTTTGAAACTTTTGCCTGTGAAAGGGATGATTTTACTCATCAGAAGATTGATGGTAACCTATTCAATCTACTTATGAAATTTAGCACATGGTAAATTGCAGTCAGAAAAGGGTCCAAAAAGAATGCTCTCTCACTTATTTGCATGTCCATACAAAAGCCAATGTTTTTGCTTTGTGATATCAAAAATACTCATTTGTATTGATTCTGTTACTTTATGGAGATTTATTAAGTAGGACAACAATATAATTTACAATTTTACAGAAGCTGTGTTACACTCAGCGAAATTTCTTGTCTGGTTTTATTTCAATATATTTGAAACAATCACTGAATCAGGTTCTTGATGTTTCTTGACTCTGTCAGACTTTTCAGAATTTGATGTTTTTGTGGCATTTACTCTGGCAATATATGCATGTCAAGTAGCATTGTCATTTCCTTGATTACAAAAGCACAGGCAGTCGCCTGGACTGACTTTAAGTCTGTTTAAAATTATACTGAATATCCTTTGACTAATACAGGGGTGGGCCTGTGACAAAAGGCATTACCTACATGTTGCATTATCTTTTTCAAAAACATTTTTTGTGAATTTCTTGTATTTTTCCTACTATCCAAAATTATGCTTAACATGAATCCAGTAAGTTCTAAGTATTGATGACTATTATACATGGATATCACTATCACCCACTCCATGTAATACCAAAACGGCAAGCTTTGAATCTCCGGATTTTTGTTTTTATTCAGATAATTTGATTTAATTAACATTTCTTTTTCTTGCAGTGAGCAGACTTTAGTTTGGAGTTAAAGGACTAAAACACAGATATATGCCTTTCACAGAAACATGTACAGCTGTAGCAATTGCTTCAAGATGGAATGTTTTTGACCTTTAGGATTCTTCTTTGGGTGCTCCCAGACGGAAAGAGTTGACAGAGCTCTCTGGGTGAGTAGAGAGGTTTGTGTTGAGAACTTAATTCATTAGATTTTCAGATATTCTTGGTATATATCATGTATTTACCATAGCTAATTGTAGTGCTAATAAGGTATATATACTCCTGTGAGGCCTGATTTTTAGCTTCTTGGATCTTCTGAAAGCCTTTCAAGGTCAGTGGAAGGCGGTAAAAATCTCTCAAAAATAAACTGATTGTTCAGCACTTTTTTTTTCCTGAGTAGAAAGTCTTTTCGGTCTGTTGATCTGAGAAGCTGAAAATTAAGTATGTTTGGCCTTACTAATTTTCACAGACTCAAATCACAGATAAGAATTTAGAACTGAATCATGAATTGGATACTAATGGATAGATTGAAGATAGTTAAAACTTTATTGTCCCAGATGGGAAATTCTTTGGCATACATGTACATTGTACAGGTTTAATAAATCTGTACATGCATATATATTTAATTAATATAAAAAAGAGTCAGTATGTTATCATCTGGTATCATTTAATTTAAGATTCATATACTTGGGACCAGAAAGGATTTCGTGGTTCTTCTCTGGGATTTTAGAAAATTGTTTGTGCCAAATAAAATTTATTTGATTGAAAAAAGAACCAGTATGATGTCAAATGATATACGTGTAGAATGCAGACAAACCAGAGCTTGTACTGACATCGAAAACTACAATTTTTTTTAACTGAGCACTACAAATAATGTTTAACAAAAATCCTGAATGAGGATTACTTTTGCCACTGTGATCATGGTTATAATTTATTTATTATTTTCGTCTTACAGTGGATATAGGAGCTACGTTGAACTGGAATTGTACAGCTTGAAGTTGAACGTTCATGCTCGTCAGAGGTCATTGAAACTCTTATGAATCTTCATCACACTTAAAGACATTCAATGGATCAATCAGTGAGTATATACAGAACTTATGCCGCTGATTGATATTTTGAAGCTACTGAATTCAGGAATGATTCCTATTTCTGTTGAGGCCTTGGGTTTGACATCTTTCAGCTTGTTCATTCTGATTTCTGAAGAACGTTTTTCTCAAACACAGAACAACAGTACAAAGTTATCAAATGTAAAATCGACACTATGTTTTTGACAACTTTCTTTAGCTGTTCGGTATGTTGTGGGAGTCGATAAGATAAGACATAGGCTTAACAGTTTTTTCCTTGATTTCAGACCAGGAGAATTTTCATTAAGTGAACTCCTGCAGTCATTCATTTAGATTTATTTCAATCAACAGTTGTGCATGAATAACACTTGTACATACAGATGATGTAAGAGTTCTTGATGCAGTAATTAAGCTAATTTCTAATGCTCAAAATTGCTTGTGGGTCATTCCTTTATTATAACATTCAGTAAGGTATCTCTATTTTGTTCATCCCCATGGACCACTTCGATTCAGTACTAGATGCTCCCATGTTGCATGTAATTGAGGGCTGGCAAATTACACTAATATTAGATAAATGAAATGCAATGAAAAGATAAGTAAATAAAAGGAGCCCCCTTTATTTCTCCAAAATAAACATTTCATTCAATTTTATGTCTCATCATGAATTTAGGTTTCTTCATTAATCTTGCATCCTTGACCTTGTGTTAGATTTTTCTGCATGGCTTGAGAACCTAATCACCTTTTATAGGCCTGTTGTGAATTCTGTGTTTTCTTGGGTTAGCAGACAGGTTTTGTCCAATTTCAAATTTACAATGTTTTCTTGATACATCACTGCTGTAATTAAACAAAATGTTCTTATTATAATTTCAGACAGAAGAAAACAGATCTGAATGAAATTTAAAATGAGGCACAGCTTTGAGGTAAAATAGCAGTTTAAAGGCATACTACTATTTTGATGTCATGGTCTTAGGCCACACATAATTGATTCTTAGCTTCGCGGACCCGCCGACACAATAGCTTTTCCGCCGATGGAAAAAAAAAGTTTTGAATAACTTTATAAAAAATGTTTTTCTTACCTTTCTTTTTGGTCCTACCGACCGACCCTAGAAAAAGTGCCTTGAGAAGATCCGAGAAGCTAAAGATCAATTATGTGTGGCCTTATGGATGATGAAAATGGCCATTCTTAACATTTTCTAAGAAATTATCTAAATGTGTATTGTCGTATTGTGTTTATAACTTTTAATAAAGGCAACCATCACATTGCAGCCTTGGCTCTGCGGCTTGTAATATATTCATAATTTTAAGACTGAAAAATAACTCCCTAAATTTTCTCTCAGTGATATACTTAAAATTCTTCATTGAAGGTTTGTAGAATATGAAAGTCTTGGAGCTGTCTGTAATTCTTAACTCAATAGTTTAATTTGTTTTCACCAAATAATCAGATAGTCATGCAATATACCTAAAACTTTAAAAACTTTAATGAGATAATAAAATTTATAATGACTTGGGTAAATGGATTGTGACTTGAAAAATTATAAACTATTTCAATGTATTTCTTTCAATTTTCAGGACAGGAGCCAAGGGTTAATCAGTCTCATCCTCAGATGTATGGTTCTAGGATGTGGTTTCAACAACTATAATGGGACATCTCCCAGTTCATTGTGAATTATGGTAAGGAAATAAGTGCAATGTATATTGTTCACATGATATTGTATTTTCCGAGGGGAAACTGAATTTAATGATTGCCCAAAATTTCCTACAGGGAGTTACAACAGATTCGCCATGTTTTTTTGTCTTAAGAGTCAAGGATGGTAATTCCGTCCACTTTTGGCTAAAACTGTATTTCTAGGACAATTGGAATATATTCAGAAATTGAATTTAGTCCATTGGAAGGAACACATTCCGAACTATCATTAGCAGCCAAGAAAGTGAAATATTCAAATAATTCTTTCCAAAACCATGGCAACACATATTGAAGGTTAGGTCATCTCAATCCGTCCAGTGTGCTGCTAAATCCGTCCAGCAAGGATGCTAAATCCGTCCACAGGGCATAATTCAGCCCATACCTATCATATTTTGTTAATGGAGTGACGAATTTCGTCACTCCAGTAATAGAACTGTAAAATGGGAAATTTTGTCAAATTTTCAAAACCTCAGTATGTGGCTTTGGGGATCTTGAGCATCACAGAAGTTGACCTAATGCTAAACAAATTACAGCATCTTGTCCGCCAGGCACGTTTTTCAGGTGTTGATGCCTTGAATAGATCGTTCTGGAAAACACAATTTAACCCACGTTGTTGACAAGGCAGGGATTGCCATTTTGACAGCAACACTATTTGAAATGGTAGCAGGACGTTTCACCGCTGGGACGTTTCACCGTCGGCAGTGTGAGACGTTTCACCGCCAGTCAATTTTACTATTTTGTTATTAAAGTATTTGGAAATGATAACTTAGTTGATTGTTTTAGTGAATTTTGTTATCCTTCGTTATTCTGGTAATCACATTGTCCATTTAGTTATGTTTCGTTGTTAGTTTGTATACTTTTAGCTACATTGTAACTTTTGAATCGAGACGCAACAAATGTTCCGTCTTTTTGCTACAAAGTAACAAAAAAATAGATGATCATAGGGTACATTCGTTTCGCTACTCCAAAGTGCTCCTGGAGTGGAGTAGTTCACTCCAGATCATTCGTTTTGCACTTCCGGGAGTAGTTCAGAGTAGATTGGAGTAGATCGGAAGTACTCCAAGAAACTGGGATATCCCATGACGTAGGATTGTTTACAAAGATAGATGACACTTCAGAAGCTTTGATTTAGTCCCTAATTGCTTTTTTCTGGTGTGAATTTCCGTATTTCAATTCAATAAATTAAGAGCAATCGATTGAGGGTGTCGATTGACGTCGTAATTGCCATCAACTAGGGAATTCTAATTGCTAGGGAACCCCCAAGTTATGACGATTCTAACTACTCTGTTATGTTCGATTTGGACCAACCTTGGAGTAGTTTACTCCAGGAGTAGAAACGTCACTTCCTGGAGTAGATACGTAACTTCCGGAGTAGTTAGAGTAGATCGAATCGAATGTACCCACTGATAGTGTAGCAACACAGACAATATTTTGCGTGTTTTTGTTGAATTCTGTCCATTTTATTGCATATCAGGCTTATACAAGACAATTATTGCTTGACTAACATTGTTATAAACCAACGGTGAAACGTCTCACTACTGCCGACGGTGAAACGTCCCAGCGGTGAAACGTCCTATAATCTTTGAAATCACGAATCTCTATCCTCTAAAATACAGCCGAAAATTATCATCACAGACCCGAAATCAAATACTAGACAGTTCCACATGATGCACCTTCCGCCACTCGTTTGAATGGCTATCTTCCATGTGTTTACCTGAAATGAATGTTCAAAACTTTATTTCCAAATTGTCTCTTGCATGTCTTGGCCATGTTGGCCCTGCTTGAAAACTTGTGCACATTCTGCACGAAAAGTGTGACGTCATCGATTTGCGCTTAGTTTTTGCGCCACCTGGATGTTTTTTCAATAACTGCACAGCAGCAAACCCCTCAGTTGCTTTCAGTTCAGTTGGAGTTCAAATGTTCAATGAATTTCATTTAATCCGTGGACACCTCAAGATTTCAAGAGCTATGTTACCAGGTAGTACTGCATAGTAAAATGCAAAATAAAAAATATAAAAGGCTTGGGATAGTTAGTCACCCAGCTCTGGTCCATGAGTTGAGTGTTTGCTGGTTGACTTGAAATGAATAACTTTGTAATTTATGGCTTATTTTATTATATAAATTATAATAATAAAATAAGCCATTAATTACAAAGTTCTTCATGTCAAGTCAACGAGATAACGCTCATTAATTTTGAATATATTTAAATAATGTGTGGATGGATGATTTGGGCTTTACGTCCTGTATTTATGACAATTAGGATGAAACAGCAATGAAGTAAAAAAAAAAAAAGGATAAAATATACCAGGCCTATACTACGAGTAAGATAAGGAAAAATACATACATGTAAATACATACATGTATGAATAAACTAAGGGGGCGACCATTCAATATCTATTGGGGGGGGGGGGTTGTAGTCTCTTTTTAAATAAATGATTTCTTGCTCAGTTTTGCTGAAATGAATAAATCCAATTTAACTCTTCCGATCTTTATTTTTGGGTTATGACATGTTTGTGAACATATATGTATACATTTGGAAAAATATTATGGCGCCATTTCGACCCATGCTGCATCTAGTTTATAATAGCTGGCTGATTATGCTAATTGCAATTCTGGGGATTCTTAAGCTTTGTTTCTCCCTCAGTTTCCTTAATTGCCATTGAGGGACATCAACTTATCATGTCAGGATGCGTGAAGCTGGACCTGGCAGGTGTCAAGTTTGGTTGCACTTTACAAAACTATTGTCATTAGTCAAATTGATACTATTTTGATTTGGTAATCTTGGAGGTAGGCCAACTATATAGCCAGCCCTTGATCATGTTGATATTAGAGGAATTGAAACCAATTTACTCAATGTTTCCATGATGTATTTTACAATCCTTTGAAAATTGATGTTTTTTTAAAAAACAATTATGAAACAGCTTCTGATTTATGATGTAATGTTTGCAACTTTGCATTACCGGGGTTTGATCATTTTTTAATAAATTTAATTTTTTCGCCAATCTGAAACTAAAAATAAAAAACAAGAACCTGTCGGTTGCAAAATAAGTAAATGCTTAACTTCAAATTTGCTAGTTATTATGTGTTGTTGATTAGCTAGATGGTGTCTGAATTATCTGTAATAACATATATATATATGTTTATAAAATGGCCTAAATTTTTGTTGAGGATCAGTCTACTGGTGCAGATGCATGTGCCAAATAAACACATTGACAGGATTGACCTATATGATGTTATTATATATCTTATTGGGAAGTATTGAGGTACTGTAAGTTAATAATTTGTAAACATTCTCCAGAACCTCGATCTGTTCTCATGATTTCCAGGTGTCATTTCAGATGAAATAGTTTACTTGGTTCGGTAATTTCTTTCTCTTCACCGATACCCCATGCCCATTTTACCAAGTGTCTTATCAATGCATGCCAAGCATGTGTAAATATTAATTGTCATAAATACAATGATGTACATGTATGGCACTCCATTTTGCAATCCGTGGATTCTTGTTATTTCTTTCAGTTTTGCAATTTATTAACTTTAACAAACTTTTGTGTTGATTTTAGAGTAATGGGACAATGACAGAACGAGAAATACAATAATGAAAAAGTATAGATCAATTTCAGTGCAAGAATTTCAATTGACAGCCTCAATTACATTTAAAGTACCCTTTTAACCCAAACAAAGTGGCATAGTTGCTTCAATCGACTTTCTGTAATCTTCTGTATGCCGTTTATGAATATTAAAAGTCATAAAAGCACTCTAAAATATATTTGATGTAGGTGGACAGATTTGCAAACCCTCAATCAGGCCAGTTCTGAAATAATGATGGTAATTCCGTCCACCTTTGTTTCCATTGTATTTCCTTTAAAAATTTCACAATGGGGAAATTTAACAAATCCTACAAAAAATAATTAAATTTTACATCATGTTCAATAATTTTTTACTTTAAATTCAATACTTGTTGTCAGGAATAGGCCTTCAACTTGGCCACCAAGTCTTAAAGGGTCATTTTCACAAAAACGCGCAGTAACGGTAAAGACATTGCCAATTTTTTATGTCAGGAAGCTGAGCCAATAATACTCAACTAATATTATCTTCTATTCATATAATGCAATATGTAGTACTACAATGATGCATGTAAAAGGATAACTAATTTGGGTGAATATGTGACATTTTCAATTATTTTGAAAAATTGTCTTTACCGTGCACAATAAAATCAAAGTTAATTTACTCGGATGTCTTTACCTTGGCCAGCCTTGTCTTTACCGTGTCTCAGTATATTTGCATTGATTTGACTACGGTAAAGACAGATTTTGGCCACGGAAAAGACACGTTATGCAGCATTTCATCCAGAAAAAGTGGACTACATCATTCAGAGTACCACAACTACTTCTGGAACAGCCTCCTATACCAATGGTGTCATTTACATCATCATACCATTTCAACTCCCTCTGCTGTTGAGGGTTCGGTAAAGACGAAGTTTAGTTGCGACAACGTCAAGATAAAACCTATTTCTTCGTCTGACTAACAGATGGCAGCTCTGGCTTTCCCAATGATATGTTAAAAAAGTAGTTATATCCTGGTTCTTTACACTCTAGTGGTTTCTGGAGACATCATGCTGTATTAACTTACTCTGGTGGCAACTTTACCTCTGTCTTTACCGTGGCCAAATAGTTTATCTCAAAATTGGAACACAGCTTCAACACGCCCTGAGATGTGGATAGATTAGTTATATTTCCGAAAAAACACTTCTAGGTAGTTAATGTAACATATATCTAGAAATCTACACTTTGCATGTCACATTTTATGCAGTAATTTTCAATTTGCACAAGTTTAAAATTAAACTGTTGAGTTGCGGACATGCCACGGTAAGGACATTTGGACTACTTAATGGGTGATATAGCATGTTCAGCATGGCCGCTACAACTTAAATTTTTGTTTTCTTCTAGGAAAAATGTTATTAGAAATATTTGGCCAAAAATCAATTTCAGTCCAATAAAGGCAGACACACACGAATGCAGGACATCAAATTGCGCGTTTTCGCGAAAATGACCCTAAAATGTCTGTGATGATGTCAAAGGATTTGATTGTTTTTATTCCACCTTGTTAAAATAGGCTGGAAGTATTGTTTAAATACCTGTAAAAACAATAAAAACGACAAAACTTGTTTACAAACGACTCTCTCTTAATTTTAAAACCCAAACAACTGTAATATGTATATATATACACACAAAGAAGGGGGTGGACGGATTTACCCTCCTGGACGGATTTACCAGCATTGACTCTAGTGAGTCACAATAGCTCATACTGGCAGTGCATTTTTTAACATAGTAACTGGGAGACCAAATGGTCTCCCAGTGGACAGAATTGGTATCCCAGTAATTGCTAAATTGGCGTCACTGGGAGACCAATTTTTTTTCCAGGGACTTTATTAAGGAGGCAGTTTTTATAAGATTCAGGCACTTCACCATTGGGGGTGATACTCACCCGACTCGGATATTGTTGTTAACATTTTTTCCCTTCTGATTACTAAAAAGTGGGAAAAATGCATTTTTAGACCTCCATGCCTTTTATGTAATTTTTGAGGGCCCTTTGAAATATCGGGCCAAAATTTGAATTGTGTCAAAGTCCAGATTTCAAA
This sequence comes from Platynereis dumerilii, assembly GCA_026936325.1. NCBI lineage: Eukaryota > Metazoa > Annelida > Polychaeta > Phyllodocida > Nereididae > Platynereis > Platynereis dumerilii. The sequence goes on along the minus strand of JAPTHN010000002.1, from coordinate 18,231,477 downwards.
TTCCATTATCTCAGTATCTGCTTGATGTACCTCAGTTATATTTTAACAGCAAAATATATTGACCCAACAGTATCATTTGGTATCGCATTTAGGATGATTGAATGTGGGCACAAGCACTCATGAGGGTTGACTGATGAGATGGGATAGAGAGTGGGAGTACTCAACATGCTACACATTTACCCCATTTAAGGAATCCTTTACTTGCCCAGCTCAGACACTGAAACACCGGGGCCACCAATTAACATTTTTCTGGTGAAGGTGGATTGAATTTTTCGGGTTCCCCATGCCATCCTCCATGTTGTCAGTGGTGGTAAGACCCAGTAGCCCTGAAGACTGATGGGTTTGAACCTGGGTCAGTCAATTTGGGATATTGTCAGTTTACTCTCAAGTCTCATTATTGTTATGTCTCGCAGAATTGTTTAATGTCAATTGGTTGACTATAAGCCTATATTATATAGTATATAAATGGTAAATGTTAAATATTAAGATCAAAATCCAAGGTGGGTGTCATTCATAGGAGATGTTAAATCATTGTCTCTTTCGATCATTTTCAAAAAGGGTAAGAAGACTCCTGCTGTATCTCATCGATCAACCTGTGATCACCTGCTCCTCTTAAATTGCTGCACTGGTAAATACCATATCTATCTAGATCTATCTATCTATCTGTTGATAAATCTATCTATCTATCTATTGATAAATCTGAAAATACCTGTCTGAATAGTTAGGGCAGTGCAGGACAAATGATCTGTTGGATTCAGGGGATGTGAACTTACAGACACCGCACCACCTCCCATTTTGAACCCTGGGTTCTTGTATGCATAAAAATCATGATTTGAATATCTCCTTGATTTTACTGTGTCCAGTGAATTCGATAGGCCTTAGGTTGCTCATTCTATGGATGTTGTGTCATAAAATTTTATTTTTCTAATAGGCCTATTTCAAAAATCTTTTTCAGATATGCCATTGGGGTGACATGGAGACATCTGTACACAACTCAGAAGGGCTGATGAGGCACATGTTACTGTCACACACCAATCCTGCTTACACTTAAATTACACATCAATTTACATGGCTCAATGGTAAATTATTGTAATTAATGTGATGCATAATATAATTAATCAATAAATTTTGTATAATACTTTTGAAAAATTTTATGATAAATAATGTAAATATATGTACAAGTTGTTCTTTTATATGCCACTCTGAGTATGTGAAGCTTTTGAGAAAAAAAAAATTAGTGGTTAAGGGGAGGTATGGGTGAGAAATTCCCCAAAAATATGTAAGCTTCACATATTCAGTTTATGGCACATCTTTGACCAACACCAACCCAGGCAGCCAGTCCAAGCTTCAATTATATTAAAATATGTCTCTGTCATCACTTAAAGCCATGTCAAATACCAAATCATCGCCAAATTTTCGTAAGTAAATAGTGGCGTTGTGTCACTTCAAAGATGTCCACACAAAAAAGTAGTTACCATGGCAACATGGAATTTACTGTGGTGAAACATAACAATGATAACTAAGTCGTTGCAAAATTTTGTTCCTGTAGCTCAATTAGATTTGGAGAAATAGCCACAAATATTTTATCTAGTGGTCAATTGCCTGAAATGACGTTAACGTCACGTTTTTGCCATTTTCCGCAACATGTGAAAATCAACTTTTACCCCGTACGGGATGTGAAAAATCTTGACAACCGTTTGTCGTAGGAACCTGTGGGATACATCATCGGAATCCTCGAAAAATTGTCTTGGAGATTACAGACCAGATTTTAAAAAAAAATTTTCGTTGCAAAATTATATGACATCGTAGTGATAGAAACGAGAAATTTTTCAATAAAAATGACTTTGGACTACTTTACCCTAATTTCTGACACTATGAAAAGAAATATCAAAAATCCGCTCTGTAATTCCCTGCGTCTTGCCTGTCTTCATTTGTAAATTTTTTCAAAATTTTTCTATCATGTCTGTAACTTCAGAAATTTCACATCCCGTGAGCAGTAAAAATCAGCCTTTTTTGGCCTTTTAAACTGGTTACCATGGCAACCATTCATCATAACAATGCAAAATGACCTGAAATCATCTAATTTAACTAAAACCTAACTTTTTACCCCGCTGGCTATGTAATAGCCTACGGGGTACTGCAGTCCTCAATGCCTCAATGTGCTGGGGATTTCGTCAAGCATAACTCACTTTGTGTTGCTCATATTTCATTCAAATTTTGCCTGTTATCTTATATTGTCATGCAGATGGAATGACAAGTCCGTACGGACACGCGGACGTACGGACACACGGACGGACACACGGACAGCTAGCTGGACGCACGGACGGATGGACGGACGTACGGACGGACGGACACACGGACGGACGGACGTACGGACACACGGACGGACGGACAGACGGACACACCGACGTACGGACACACGGACGTACGGACACACGGACAGAAGGATGGACGGACGGACGTACGGAAGGCACACGTACGGACACACGGACACACGTACGGACACACGGACGGACACACGGACGCACGGACGGACGGACGGCCGGACACACGGACGGACGGACACACGGACGGACACACGGACACACGGCCACACGTGGACGGACGGACACACAGACGGACACAGGGACACACGGACGGACGGACACACGGATGCACGGACACACGGACGGACACTTGGACACACGGACGGACACACAGACGGGCGCACGGACGGACGGACACACAGACACATGGACGGACACATGGACGCACGGACGGACGGACACACGGACACACGGACGGACACATGGATCCGAATGGTCTCAATGGCTTCACATAGAGCCAGCGGGGTTTACGTGCTTGCACGGTATTTTTATACCAAACTTTGTTCATTAAACTTAAAATTGCAGAAAAGTGCCCTTCTCACCCATACCTCCCCTTAATGTCTGTGACTTCATTAAAATGCTTAACCTGAACTTCAGGCTGAAGCCTGTGAAATTCATCAAATGTTGGTCTGAGGAAGGTTGCTTTTTTTAAAACTTTTGTGAGGATATGAAAATGTTTAGCAACAATAGCATGTGAATTTCATCCAATCGTGTGTATCAAAATAGAAGAGGCTTATATAAGTCAATTATATAAATTGGAAAAGGTCTGAAATATGTCCTCTGAATTTCATTCAGCGATTTTGATTCAGTGTGTTTGATTTGGCCATTCTGTGGAGCCCTATCTCTTGCGTCTCTGCTCTGGTTCTGAGTCCCCATCTTTTGACAAACTGTTTATAATTGTGCATAACCTAATTAAACAAAAATGTCAACCTCTAACATTTGGCATGTGAATTTCATTGAAGTGGGGCAGAATAGCATAACGTCTAAATATCTTGACTGAAGTTTTAATTACCTAAGCCAAAGATTTCACCGGCCAAGATCCTGGTGTGAAAAAGCATGGAAGTTCTATAATATATTTTCTCGTGGCTCTCAGTTGTGTCTGGGTCTAGGCACTCCTGAGAGATGATTCAGTTTCAAATTTGGTTTCTTTTCATAGTCTTGTTATTGGTTTTATTATTGTCAAAACCAAAATGCCAACCTCAGATAGCTTTGGATTTTCGAAAATTTTGGTTTGAATATTGAAGTTGTCAAGGTTTTTGGGCAATGATGGATCCATAATTTAACCATTTTTCCATGCAACATATTGAAGAACAAGTTTGGTCACAATTGACCTGGTGTCTGCCACTCTCTTTCTCGGGTATACATGGGATTATGTGCAAGGCTGGGTTTGTTTAAGAAAATGTCCGACCTGGCATGTGACTCTCATCAAAGCTGAAGTGGTAGATTTGAGGTTATCTTTTGCAAGTTGGCATGACACTTCCACAATTTTTCAATGAATTTTGAATTGTTCGAATTTCTTGATTCACGTTTTAAATGTTGTATAGCTGTATTACTTCTGGATGGTAATGTCACTTTATGTGAAGGCCTATGGTTGAAAGCTATAATGGATAGCAACTTGCCTCTATATGGTTGAGTGGAACTAGTATGATCAACCAGGGGTGATTTCTATGCCTGGGAATTCTTTATTGAAATAGTCCCACTACTGTGTTGTGGCATTATCATATTATTTAACTCATCTGCAAAATACAATGCAAATTACAATGATTATATATTTCAAGCTACGATGTATATATTCTTATATTGGAGTTGATTTAAGAATTGGCACTCAAATTCGAGAGCTTGTGTTGTTGAGGGTTTCATTTGATCCCTGGTTGTCAGATTAAAAGGATATGTTATCACTCAATTTATTACTTAGAATTTCTGTTCACCTCACTCTGCATGTAAATTAGATATTGTTGAAGTTTATAAGGTTTAAAGTGAAATGATACAATTGCTTTTTCCTTTTATTCATGATCAAGTTGGTTGGAATGTGGGTGTGTCATAAGGACTATACTATAGGCCTATATCATGCTATATGCAAAATAGTACACAGTTAAGGGGAGTTGTAGGGAGAGAAGGGCACTTTTCTGTAATTTTTGGAATATTGGCCCATGTTTGGTATCAAAAGATAGGTTTTGGCCCAATTGGATAATTTCAGACTATTTTGCATTTTTGCCATAATGATTGCCATAGCAACAATTTTATACGCCGGAAAAGTACCGATTTTCATTGTTGAAAGAATGTGAAATTTCTGAAATTACATTTGTGAATTAATAAAAGATTGGAAGTGTATTATTGCCAATGTTGACGTTTTCTTTTTGAAGTTGCCTTGTCGAATATTGTGTGGGTACACAAGATATATTTTTTGGAGGGACATTCAAAACACTTACATTTTTCGAACACAGAATGTTCATTATTTAGAATTTCGTACGAAATCATCAGCCAGAATCTAAAACTGAAGATGGCGAATTGTTGACACAATAAAGCTGTTTTATTTCAAAATTCAAATACAATTACTGCACCTTTTCTTATCAACAAGGTTCTGAAAAAACAGACTTGGGCGCCAGAACCACAAAGTTGATCCCTGCCCTCGTGTTCCATCCTCAGTGTACCGAGCACCTTTCTGTGTGTATGTGTGCATCTTTGGTTTTAATTATAGACTGATATTATTTTAAAACATTAAATTAATGTCTTTTGAGGTCTGTTAATTCCCCAGCCATAGTTTTACATGCTTTGCATGGTATTTTTTAACTTTTTCGATCATCAATTATAAGCAATTTTGGTCTCATACCAACCTCTGGTCAAAATTCATACACGTATAGCTTGATTTAATCTGTTGTCAATTCTGTTGCAACAGACAATTATTTGAGTTTATGTTCACACTTGCGATGGAGTCTTGACCACCTTGGACTTTTCCCGATTCCAACTTCACCTCAGATGAAACTGGGACCCTTTAACATTTTGTTCAATCAGGACTTCAATTATTCAGCGAATAAGGTACTTCTATCGCGAGTTTTGTTTAATTGAAATTCAATTCTAGGTAAATAAGTGTGATGGCCTGAAAACATGCCTTTAATCTCAATTTTGAGATAATGACAGTGCTTTAAGCTTGTAATGTCATGTTGGAAGAATGTATGAAGGGCTAGCCCACAATTCATCTACTCTGATTGAATGTGTTAGGAAGGAAGTTATAGTTAGTATTGGTCACTTTCGAATTATCAAATAAGCAAGGAAATGCAAAGACCTCTTGTTATTAATAAACTGACATTGAAAAGTAATGCCACTGAGTCCTTCTAAACATTGCCTTGGAGTGCTCCATACTGATGACTCTGTCAAAGTTCTATTGTTGTATAGGGCAGGATCATTGCTGAGGGGCTGTTCTTGACATACAGGCAAATGTGATCTGTTAATATCTGAGATCTGCCGGCTCAGCAGAGAGTAAAAAGAGATGCAATTCTGTTGGCGAGAAACATTTAAAGGCAGGACTGACTCAGTAGGCAGAGCGATCGAGAGAGAGGACAATTTGGCTGATAGGCAATCTGCCTAATACTTTCTGTGTTTGCTGGGACAATTGCTCCTGTCCTGCAGCTGTTGGGAGCCCCATAGCAATTGCTAGAGGCAAGGGATGGTGTTTCCTGAATCTGTGTCTCAGACATACGATAGTTGTAAATAAGAGCAGAAATTGATTTTTTTGTACATAAGCAAGTTATGCTATATAACATGTTGTACAGAATAACACATGCTTCAGATTAGGAAATATAAAATTGATCAATGGTGTCTTGGATTGCCTACTCTCGATTATATTTAATTTGTCAATAAATAAAATCTAGATACCTTTTTTCTTGCTGACAAAAGAAAGATTTAAGAAACTGAAAATCAATTATGTCTGGCATTATCTTCACAGCTATCTTCTTTGCCAAATAACCAAAAACCTGTTGGAGCTGAGAATATGGCAATAAAACTATCCAAAATATGGGATAACCTGACTGTGAATCTCGTCGGCTGCAGGAAAGTGCAGTAACCACTTATGCAATGGGAATTGCTGCCTATTCAGCTCTTATACAGACGTGGTTCCGAGTGATTGCCAAGTGACTCTCAGAGATTCAGATTCTGATCATTTTATTTGAAGCTCTGATTACATCATTTTGATGAGCTATATGTGCGTAGTTCAAGAATTACAAGATGAGCTATGCAGGGACCCCAAAGGTCAATAAGTGTCACTCAATACATAGAAGAAAGTGCAAGAAACCATCCTATCATTTCAAAGAAGAGTTAGATCACTCTTGCCTCTTCAATAACGGCACTAACCGGTTATCTGCAGATGATACATTCAAGCATATCAATCCCCAAAAGATGCATTGCCACTAAAAAGATATCCATTTGCTACTGTGTTGCAGCTCACAGCCACACTAAGAGCAAATACAAATATTCCCTCAAGGCATACAAATCCATCATTTGTAAATCCAGTATAGCTTTCCTCTGAAGCCTAAGGACATTGATAATGGTCCAGATAATCAGAATACACAAAGAACCTTGCCCCAGGGTGGAACCTTTTTATGAGCTGCAGTTGTCGTAGTTATCTACCACAATGCATCTCACAAAAAAACTCCTTTTTTAAAAACGGACTTATATTGTGTCTTGAATCTACATGTATTGATGTCAAATTTATGATACTGTCTTCAGGATCAACTTTGTGTTGTTACAATTATGGTAAGGAGTGCCCTAATCACCAAATGACATTTGCCCAAATTTTAACAATCTAAATTTTATACTGTGACGAACTAGCAAGCTTGTTGGTAATGTTTCTTTATTGAACAATGAATAAGTTTTCCAATTTTGCATCAATTAAATCCGGAAGAAAAGTCTTGTGTATAAATGATTTGAATTGTCTTTTCTTGTTTAAATTCATGGGTTTAATGCTTTCCAACTTAGTATTCTGCCTGTGCACCAGTTGAGAGGGGCATAATTCTAGTAGGTGGGATATTTTGAGTAGGTGGGGTATTTTGAGTAGGTGGGATATTTTGAGTAGGTGGGGTATTTTGAGTAGGTGGGGTATTTTGAGTTGGTGGGATATTAGGTGGGATATTTAAGTAAGTGGGGTATTTTAGATGGGTGGGATATTTTGAGTAAGTGGGATATTTTGAGTAGGTGGGATATTTTGAGTAGGTGGGATATTTTAAGGAGGTGGGATATTTTAAGGTGGGATATTTTAGGTGAGGTATTTTAGGTGGGATGTTTTAGGTGGGATATTTGGTGGTTTATTTTAGATGGGATATTTGGTGAGATATTAGGTGGGGTATTCTAGGTGGCATGTTTTATGACAGAATGTCATAAAATGGTAGCACTTTCTGCAGATGTTTTGGATTTTCCAGCATTTTTCAAAAATATCCAGTTCATGGTAGGAATTTGTTGCTGTTATATTTTGGAACCCTTAGGTGTCCTGTTTCATCTGGCTGAACTGTCATCTTCTGTCTTGACTTGAATGTCTGTAAGTCTTGGGGAGTCTTTTTCCTGAGGTCTTGACACAGCAGTGGTCCAGCAAAGACTGATTCAAAACAATCACGGCACCTCTATTTATCAACTTTAGCGCCTTCCCAGCATGCACTGCTGCGCTCTGGGTCATGTGATTATCCATGATGGAGGGAATGTTCAAAATCTGTGGATTCACTGATTTGCGTCGGACGAAAAAGCGATCCGCGATGATATTTATGCCCTCCGGATCTCTTTGAAAAATGGAAATATCAATCCGTGAGTCCATGACGATTCTTTTGGTGGTAAAATGAAGTCTGTAGCACTTCTGAGAGCCGAGATTTTTGGCTTTGAAGTCGGCGCTAGTGTTTATTTTGTTTATTTCACACATGCTGTCAATCGTGACATCATCGATCGTCACATTCCCCTCTTCTAATATTTTTCTTCCCTCTGGGATGTTCTTGAAATTCCAATGTTAATCAATCGGATGTAAGACATTCTTTTGATCCTGTTTTGGAGAGTGTGAAATTCCAATGTCATGTTATCGGATGTAAGACATTCTTTTGATCCTGTTTTGGAGGGTGTGAAATTCCAATGTCATGTTATCGGATGTCAGACATTCTTTTGATCCTGTTTTGGAGGGTGTGAAATTCCAATGTCATGTTATCGGATGTAAGACATTCTTTTGATCCTGTTTTGGAGGGTGTGAAATTCCAATGTCTTGTTATCAGACGTAAATTCAATCTTCTGATTCTATGGAATAGGCCACTAAGTCTAAATGTTCCATTCTGTGTTAAACTTTCAGGAAGCGCAATTTAGTTGTCCAGAAGACAATCTTCTTGTTAAGATGAAGGAGTGTGATTCGTTCGAACCACAAATTTTCGACCGACAAGGAACTGGCTGTACTGACGGATAAATGGCTTCTCCTTGCAGGTAGCCTCCTCATAAGGTCTTTTCAGCATTTTCATTCTTTTATGTGGTGGAAATTCTTCCTCCTTTGTTTCAATGTTAATGAAATCTTCTGAACCTTCAGAAACGTCGTTGAATTTCTCACTTTTCCCAGACTCACCCGACCCTGGTGAGATATTATTTTCCTTCATCTTGCAAATTAATGTCTCCTGAACCTTGAATTCTTGAATTTCTTCAACCTTGTCTTGAATCTTTTCTACAGATTCCCAAATTCTTTTACAAGTACCAATTCCTGTACTTTTCCCGTTGACTTTTCTCAGGGATGTCTCCTGGAGCCTTCCCACTCGCTCCATCCCTGACGTGGCTGACACCATAATTTCTCTTTTTGGACTCAGAGTGCATTCCTCCAACAACGGAACATCAGACTTCCTAGGCTCACCAATACTTGACACTTGTCCCTGTACCTCTGTACCTGACACTGATTGTCCCTGTACCCTTGTACCCGACCTTTGTCCTTGTATTGTGAACTCCTCCTCAGAATGTGTTCCTCCAGTGGAGCACTCGCCTTCCATTTCTTTGTTTGAATATGTTTCAAATTGTACAATTTTATTAGAGGCCACATCAGGGTCGATTGATGTGACCTTTAACAGTTTAACGAAGAGGACTCATTCATCTCTTCACTTTCAGGGTTTACCACTTGGCAGTCTGCGCAACTGGTTACTCTTTGGATCTGCTCAGTCTGTGACTCGGGGCATTCTCTCTTGAAATGTCCTGACCGGCCGCATTTGTAGCATTTCCTTTCTTGCATTCCTGTTTTGGTTTGAGCCTGGCCAGAAATCAAGCTACTCAGCTGAACGGTGAGCTTTAACAGAGCCTGTTTGATTTCCTTTATCTCATTGTCAGGATCAGTTTGGTTATTTGAGGCAGTATATGTTGGTCTTGTATCTTGGACAGCCTGGATTTTAATTTTGGCTGTATTCTCCCTTTTTATCTTGCGAAATTCATCGTGTTCATAAATGTGATCAACAGCTTCATCCAGATTTCGGGGCATTTTCAGATATTCGACGTTGTATCTTAGGTCTTCGTCACTGAGGCCGTCAAAAAATTGTTTGATCAACATCTGTTCCCTTGCCACATCATCAAGGCCTTGCGGATAAGCTTTCCGAACCAGGATTTTCAGATCAGCAGAAAACTGTTTAATTGTCTCACTAGACTGTAGTTTCCTACGGTGAAACTGTCTGGCACAAATTTGGGGAGTTTCGTTGATTCAGAATCTTTGATCCAGCTCTTTCACTAGAAGGTCATAGTCTCCTCTCAAGTAGGTGTCCAACTCAAACACGAAGTCGGCAGCATCACCACTGAGACATGCCAAGAGATGATGCAATTTCTGTTCTGTAGCCCAATCTTCTGTAATTGACTCAAATTGCCTATTAAAAGTCTTCCATCTTCCTTTCCCATCGAAACGTGGCAGAGAGATTTTCACCTGCTGAGCTGAGGTTAGCATTCTCCTTGCCGAGTTCTCATTCCACCTACATCGAACCGATTCATTTTGGGGAAAGCAATTTCTCAAGTTTTGGGCGAAATAATTGTCTCTCAATTTATCTGGGTAAATTTTGTGACTCCAGGTTAGGCCATCACATCCATTAAATCCAGTCTCCCTTGCGTACTTATTGCCTGGGCTCTCGAAGAACCAGTCATCCGTCCTGGGTTGCCGACTGTCTCGCCTTTGATGCTGATGTTCTCTCATGGGTGGAATGCACCTCTCCGAAGTCGGGGACTGTCTTCGATCAGGATTCCAGCCCTGCTTGTTTTGTGGGTGACGGCTCATTGGAGGAACTCCATCATCATTCGGCCTTGCTTTTCTATATGGATTGCGGAAATCTTGTTGTCTTTGCTGTCGGCTGCTGTTTCTTGAATAAGGCCCATGGCGACTCTCTCTGTCAGGATAGTTCAAAGGTTCATTGTCAGGTGAGTTCACATGGTTCCAGTTCCTGTTTCCGTGCATCGGACTGTAACAATCTCTTTCTACAGTATTCACTGGAAGCCTAGAGGAGCCTTGTCCAAGTCCTTTAGAATCGTAGGAGTCCGCTGACATATCAATAAGATCTCCTTCCTCATTGAAACCATCTTCATGTGCTCCTTGAGTGACTTTACTACTTGTTTTTTCAGCCATTTTTATTGTTCAGCAAATTTTTTTTTGTTTTTTGTTTTTGTTCAAGTTCAATGTTCTTTTGGGTTCGTCTCTCTGGATCGCTCTTGACCGATGAATCTTCAGCCTGCGATCCCACTTCTGACACCAATTGTGACGAACTAGCAAGCTTGTTGGTAATGTTTCTTTATTGATCAATGAATAAGTTTTCCAATTTTGCAATTTTTAAATCCGGAAGAAAAGTCTTGTGTATAAATGATTTGAATTGTCTTTTCTTGTTTAAATTCCTGGGTTTAATGCTTTCCAACTTAATATTCTGCCTGTGCACCAGTTGAGAGGGGCATAATTCTAGTAGGTGGGATATTTTGAGTAGGTGGGGTATTTTAAGTAGATGGGATATTTTGAATAAGTGGGATATTTTGAGTAGGTGGGATATTTTGAGTTGGTGGGATATTAGGTGGGATATTTAAGTAAGTGGGGTATTTTAGATGGGTGGGATATTTTGAGTAAGTGGGATATTTTGAGTAGGTGGGATATTTTGAGTAGGTGGGATATTTTGAGTAGGTGGGGTATTTTGAGTGGGTGGGGTATTTTGAGTGGGGTATTTTGAGTAGGTGGGATATTTTGAGTAGGTGGGATATTTTGAGTAGGTGGGATATTTTGAGTAGGTGGGGTATTTTGAGTAGGTGGGGTATTTTGAGTAGGTGGGGTATTTTGAGTGGGTGGGGTATTTTGAGTGGGTGGGGTATTTTGAGTGGGTGGGGTATTAGGTGGGGTTTTATAAGTAGGTGGGATATTTTAAGTAGGTGGGATATTTTAAGTAGGTGGGATATTTTAAGGAGGTGGGATATTTTAAGGTGGGATATTTTAGGTGGGGTATTTTAGGTGGGATATTTTAGGTGGGATATTTGGTGGGGTATTTTAGGTGGGGTATTTGGTGGGATATTTGGTGGTTTATTTTAGATGGGATATTTTTGTCAGAATGTCATAAAATGGTAGCACTTTCTGCAGATGTTTTGGATTTTCCAGCATTTTTCAAAAATATCCAGTTCATGGTAGGAATTTGTTGCTGTCATATTTTGGAACCCTTAGGTGTCCTGTTTCATCTGGCTGAACTGTCATTTTCTGTCTTGACTTGAATGGCTGTAAGTCTTGGGGAGTCTTTTTCCTGAGGTCTTGACACAGCAGTGGTCCAGCAAAGACTGATTCAAAACAATCACGGCACCTCTATTTATCAACTTTGGCGCCTTCCCAGCATGCACTGCTGCGCTCTGGGTCATGTGATCATCCAAGATGGAGGGAATGTTCAAAATCTGTGGATTCACTGACTTGCGTCGGACGAAAAAGCGATCCGCGATGATATTTATACCCTCCGGATCTCTTTGAAAAGTGGAAATATCAATCCGTGAGTCCTTGACGATTCTATTGGTGGTCAAATGAAGTCTGTAGCACTTCTGAGAGCCGAGATTTTTGGCTTTGAAGTCGGCGCTAGTGTTTATTTTGTTTATTTCACACATGCTGTCAATCGTGACATCATCGATCGTCACAATACCATGTCAGTTTAAGTGGAAACCACTGATTTTCAATAAGTTTTTTTGGATCACTTGCCTGGATATTTATCCCCCATTGCTTGAATTTGGTCCTTTTCTCAATTTTGTTTTGGGGGGGGGGGACAGCAGCCCTCCCGAACCCCCCCCCCCACCTGTAAGCATATGCTTCTCCCTCAATCACTACTCAGTATTGGTAAGGCTATCTATGATAGCCCAACCAAGGCCTTTCTTTTCTTGTCTAACAAAATTAAGGCCAACACGAATCCTAAAGCATTTTATCTGTCATTAAAAATTACAAAACTCTAAACACCAGTTGCTTTCATAAATAATCAACTGATAGCAAATGTCAACACATGGCACTTCCTCTCAGTAACATCCTCAATTACCGAAGGCTAGTTTCCAATATGGACAGTAAGCAAGGCAATGCTGATGGATTGTGATTGATCCTGTCCGTTGACTTTTTCTTCACCTGACATTCAAATAAATCAAAAACGACAAGGGTTTGACTCTTGTCTTGACCACACTTGCCACCTTGACATGGCCAAGTCTTTCTGGTGAATGAGCACAAGTCTATAAAAACTAATCCGAAAATCTGACAACTATCCTGAGAAACAAAGGAATTTAACAATAGTTTTACGCAGGCATTGTCAGAGCTTAAGACTTCCCGCAAAAAATCTAGGAAAAGTAGTTTGACAATGTTTATTACAGTAAATATAACAAGGAGCAGTTCCATACTCTCCCGAGACTATCAGATGCCGATACCAATGATGATAATTTATTATATTCATGTAATACCACTGCTCAGAGTCTTTGCATAAGCTAATATCAACATATTGGTCCAGCCTCTGCATAGAAAAAATTGAAACAAAAGATAGAAAAATTGTGATAGGGAAGATAAATCTTTTTAATAATACTATGATTATAAATGAAGAAAAAACAAATACAAATGAAAAAGGAAAACAAGCACATGTATCCATAGATACAATAGAATAATGCGAAAAATTCTTCATTATAAAATTGAAATTATGTACTGACTTCTATTTACAAAGAGGTAACCTTGATTGTGCCAGGATTGCAGGACATGCAGAACATTCGGACTACTGCATGTGCTTGTCTTGACCGATGCTTTTTCCAGACTCCCTCTCCCTTCCTGCATCCCAATGTTTTCATCAACACTCAGCACTGACCACTGCCACTACATCACCTGACCTTTATTGCTCGTCTTTGTTTGCAACACTTAAGCTGCTTTGGTTGTGATTGATGTCAACAGTATTGTCTAGACCAGCTTTATGAGTTTGCAGCAACAAGCTGTACAAACTGCACCTCTCTTGACTGAATATTGATGGCCTGTTGTACTTTATTGTGTTGATTTAGCTTGCAAATATATCATCAAATGTGTCACACTCTTTTAATGGTGACAGTGATCTTTTTCTCCAGAAGAAAAACTTCTCCTAGAAGTCTGGTTTATTGTACTATGTATGTCGAAACCTTTGAAGACTGTCTAACAGTACTGTAACACAAGTGTGAGACTAACCTTTTCACTGATCTGACACCAGGCTGATTATTTTCTCCCTTGTGTGGTAATAAGTTAATAATTATTGTATAATATCTGTGAAATACTCTTGGAAATGCATCGTGACAGACTTATTTTAGCGATTAGCATATTACAGTACAACCCAAAATAAAGTACGATTACCCCAGCAGGAAGGAAGAATCAGCCACTACTTTACCCTTTCACACCTTCTGACTACCTCTGAATCACTTCCAACTTTTACCTACTTGAAAATTCCTTTTGAAATTACATTAAAATCATATTTAAACAACACCAATTTAAACTCAATCACTCCCATTGTGTTTGATTTACTTGATATTTTGCACCTCTGCTAATTTCAGTTACATTGGTAGCTGTCTAAATAGAGTTCTTAATGTGGGTTAAGGTTGTTGTAAGGAGTCAAAGGGAGTTGTAAGGAGATTTGGGGTGGAGAGAAGAAAAGAGGGTAAAATAGGTAAACAGAGGACTTCTGACAGAGAATTTTCTTACTTTATTTTGGGTTGTACTGTATATTGATACAGCCAGGGTGCTGCTGACTACATGTACATTTCACATCTATGGATGATATGTGGTTTTAGGGTTTGGCTTGATGCTAATCAAGGAAAAAGATATGTCAATGTGGAGTGTTATTGAATGCCGCAAAGGATCTTTGTTTATTCTGATTATCTGGACCATTACAGACATATCCTCGAGCTCTAAGGGATAGAGGTAGTTGATTTCCAAATGTTGGAATCGGATGTTTTCAGGAATATTTGTTGCTGCTGAAGGTACAGTGAACAGGCCTGGTCAAAGCTGTAGGACTTTATTTTACCCCTTTTTGGCTTATCTGTCTGTTGACCCTGTGGTCATGACCACATAATTTTAATGGCCATAAATTCTTAGCTCATGTCAACACCACACGAGGGACCCAAATCCAGAAGGTGGCCTACATAGACATTGAGATGCACATTGTATATTTTACCCCCATGTCCCAGAACCATGCTTACTAGTATTGGCAGATCCTTGTCAGAGTAAAATTGCCAACCATTCTGGAACCAAAGATAGTTCTTAGGGCAGGGCTGAACAGTTCATTCTCAACTTTCGCTTGGAAAAATTGGATATTGGCAACAGTAAAAAAAATCTTTAGTATAATAAAAAGTAGAAGAAAAAAACAATAATTAACACTTTTCAGTAGGTCCATCAGATACATGACATATGGGTCATTTAATGCCAAATCACCTAGGGCTCCCCAGTTGACCCCTTCAGAAAAAATTGAAAAAATCCACAATTGTTCACTCACCAGATATAAATTTGCTAAATTGTAGTTCTGTGACTGAAAAATCTCTGAGATAGGAGCCAAAAAAAGAATTGTGTTTTAGGCCAACTTCAGAGATGTATAACTTCCCAAATAACAATACCACACATTTTATATTCTCACACTGGAGCAACCTCCACCCAAATTTTTCATTTTCGGCATCAAAACTCAATGTATCTGGCTTAGATGTGTTTCTAGAAGGGCTCAAGAATGGACGAAAACGCAAAATCGCCAAAAAGGGAAAATGCTTAGGCCTATTTGCAAAATAAGAGAAAATGGTGACTCATCCATGTACATTTTTTCTGGCTTGAAGAGGTCCAAATTATTGCTATGAGGTCAATTTGAAAAATTACAATATTTTAATTTTTACAAAAACACCTCTTATTCAAACCTCAAAATCACCTGGTTGACAGTTAACCAACATTTTCAAACTTACACCATAGATTCAGTGGTATTCACAAAGTTTCTGTTCCGGTATCTGAATCCTTCCATTTTTAATATTTTATGTAAAATAATTTAAATTTTATTAATTATTTTTAAATTGTGTTTCGGCCAACTTCAGAGATGTATAACTTCCCAAATAACAATAACACATATTTTACATTCTCACACTGGAGCTACCTCCACCCAAATTTTTCATTTTCGGCATCAAAACTCAATGTATCTGGCTTAGATGTGTTTCTAGAGGGGCTCAAGAATGGACGCAAAATCGCCAAAAAGGTGAAAATGCTTTATTTGCCAAATTAGAGAAAATGGTAAGTGGCTCAACCATGTGAATTTTACCTTAGAATGCTATCTTTTTCTACATGCGATTTTTGTAACAATGCCTGTTCTTAATTTGAGAGGTGAAACTCATCTGATAAACTGTAAGTACTTATTTGGACCTCTTCAAACCAGAAAAAATGTACATGGTTGAGCCACTTACCATTTTCTCTAAATTGTCAAATAAGTATTTGCACCTTTTTGGCGATTTTGCGTTTTCGTCCATTCTTGAGCCCCTCTAGAAACACATCTAAGCCAGACACAAGAGTTTTGATGCCAAAAATGAAAATTTTGGGTGGAGGTTGCTCCAGTATGAGAATATAAAATGTGTGGTATTGTTATTTGGGGAGTTATACATCTCTGAAGTTGACCGAAAACACAATTTTGAAAAAACTAAAAATAGCCTTAAATTTCAAGGGCTCCTATCTTGGTGAGTTTTGAGTCACAGACCTACAATTTCTGCAAATTTGCATATTTATATAATTGTTAAGTGAACAACTGTGAATTTTTCCAATGTTTGTCGGAAGTCATCTGGGGCACTTCTTTAATTCTGGGTGATCTGGGTGATTTGGCACGGAATGACCCTTATATATTAAAAAGGGTAACACATTCATTGAAATTCGACTGACTTTGTTTGCCACATTTAATCAAATGATCACTTATATATTTAGCAAGATTATCTGAATTCTTGGCATACATTAACACTGTTCCATCCTGGTATCTACTGAAGTTTCATTTCTAGTTTAATACTTGTACATTTTAGCATCATATTTGACAAAATTGTTCAGGAGACTCCAGCAAAATAAATAAAAGGGATGAACAGGTACCAGAGAAGATTCTAACATTTTGAATAATTAGTGAACACGAGAAAGTTCCATTTCAATATTAGCCCTATTAGATACAGTTAACATTAACACATTAAATAATAAATATGTCATATTATGAAGTGGAGGTCTTCTTTCATGAAACAGTATTAATTATAAACAGGCTAAAACAGCTGTTTATTTAGTTTATTACCATGACTATCTCTAAGATTAAAATCATAATTTATAGAGTGTATCAATCAGTAGGTCTTTGTGAATTGCGCAACCAAGTAATGCCATGTCTTAAAAGTTAAAACCAAAAATGATTTTTCTTCAAATTAACTGCTTTTGATCACTAGATATCAAGAACATAAAAAGACAACTGAGTAAGAAGTGTTTCATGGAAATTTGAATAACTTTCTTTAAGTTAACAATGAAGTATACAGTGGCAAATTGAAATTGAGGATTGTTTGCAAAGTAAGCAATGATAAAGCCATGGAGCAATAAGTTTATTGTTATAAGGTAGAGGGGTGGGGTGAGTAATAATTATATTCTACAACTTAATGTTTGTAACACACAAAATAATCAATGCTAATTTAAATAAAGGAGGCTGAATTCTAAAATGTATATAAATTAGTCAGAAGTCTTAAGTATTTTTCTGCAGGATTGATCATCGTATTTATCTCCTTCAAGAAAGGCAGCATCCCTCCCCCCAACCTTATTTAGTAATTGTATTGTTTGTTATATATACACAAACTATTTTATTTTAGAAAAGTCATTTTGTGCAATGTTACAATGAAAAGTTACTTGTTCTTTAATTTGTCATCCAAGAAATCCACATGTAATTCAGATAGCTATGATGCTAGTCTCCATAAATTCTTGTCTGCCTGTATCCTGGAATGCTACTGAGTTGGTCAATTATACACCTTTTAACCATGTGATATTATACTTACATCCAAACTGAGTCAGAAGGGTAGAAGGAAACTAAGGACATATGGGGAGCATTAGCTTTACAAGGTGATGATAAAAATGACATTTAGGGTGATAAACGTTGGTGGTTTGCAACTACTGTAGATTGGGGTAAAATGAAGGGGCCAGATTCTGGCCCTATCCTTGCAGCTTTGCCCAGGCCTGTGAACACAGTAGGTAGCAAATGAATAAGTTGAATGGCAATACAACTTCTGGGAAGTCATTGTGGATAAGTGGTTGGTGATGCAAGCAAAGAGGTTGACGTGATCTCATTCTTCTCTGAATTGTGGAAGTAGGTAGTTAATTTTATGTCATTGAAGATTTCCCTTATGTATTTTCTGAGCGACAAATCCCTGAGCAATTGGGCATTGCCTGTCCCTTCCTATTCTTATAAGGGCTGATTAGGCAGCAATTCCCATTGCTTGAGGGGGTTCGTGCAGCATTCGCGATGCATTACCAGCTAATCTTGCATCTTGCCTATTTGTCACATAAATCCCATGCACCTGCTTTCTTTGATGGCTTTATACACAACTTAGAAGATAGTTGTGCCAATAAACAGATGTGAACACAGCATGGAATCAGCCACATAGCTGTGCCCTGTTGTACAGATCTAACAAATGACTTGGGGAAGATTGTCTGTGATAAGGCCACATAAACGCAAAATGTGGGTATAATAAATTGACTATCCTTCCTGCATCCAGTTTACATATATAGATAAAGACCTTTGTTTCTTCCTTTAGAAGATAACATGTTATTCTCTATAAAATAAAACCAAAATGCAACATTGCACTCATCAAATGCTGAGAACATTTCGGGACAGAGGCAATTAATATTTCACTTACGGATTATTGTAAAACATCGAAGAGGATATAGTTCTAAAAAAGCACCACTTGGAAGCTAGGGTTTTGTCTCACTCTGCCCCACTTCTGACTGTGTCCCGTTTTCCCCTACAATGGGGCACAGCACCACAGCCGATTCTATGTTGCATTTACATCAGCTTATTGGAACAACTACCTTCTTAGACTGTATGAGGCCGGTGAGCAAAGTGGGATCTATGTGACAAATAGCCAAGATTTAAGATTATCTAGTTGTGCATCATGTATGCTGCAGTCACCCCCTTAAGCAAAGGGAATTTCAGCCTTATTATCAACAATAACAATAACAATAACAATAACAATAATCTTTATTTTCTGTCATGATTTCAAATACAACATCAAACATTAGCTATAAAGCTATTACATGACTAAAATATATGACTAAAAAATATTTACACTATGTACAGAATAAAAACAGTCACATTAAAAACCTACAACAGTCGAATACAAGAGCAATTCTCCCACTTCTTCAGGTTACTCTTGAATTCATTAAAAGTAAGAGCACCTTTTATATGTATAGGTAAGTTATTCCATACTTTTGATCCTAAATAAGTAAATGAATGGTAGCCATACCTAAAAGTCTTGAAATGCCTTTGTTCCAATTTTAAATTATCCCGCATATTATACTGGCGGTGGCTTTTTACAAACATTGAACATAAAAAATCTGGACATAGTTCATTTAAGCACTTGTAAACTTCAATAGCAATAGTATGCATAAACCTGACAGAAATTGACAAACTCTTACTTTTTTCTAAAAGACTTTCAAAAGAAGAATCAAAATCATCATACACAAATCTCAAAGCACGAAATTGCAACTTTTCCAGTTTTTTCATACCTCCCTGACTGCACATTTGCCAGACGAGAGGACAATAGTTGAAATTACTCTTAATAAATGAATTGTATATTGCCTCCTTTACATTAACATCAATGATTTTACTCAATCTCCTCACAGCATTTATTTGCCTACTTGCTTTTTGACATATCATTGTGATATGACTCTCAAATGTCAGTTTAGAATCAATTTTTATACCTAGCAGAGTGACCTCTTTCTGACACTTTATCATGTTGCCTCTGACATTGAAGCATATCGGCAGGTCTGACTTATTGCCAAAAACAATGGCTTGGTATTTTTCTGGTTCACTTTCATACCGTTATCTGTAAACCACTCCGTAATAACACTTGCATCTTTTTCTAAATTTGTCGTGAGATCTTCAGGAGAGTTTGCCACAAATGAAATAGAATTATCATCAGCGTAATTATATATATATGATTCCTTCACAAAATAGAACATATCATTTACAAAAATATTGAATAAAGTCGGTCCCAAGACAGAGCCTTGGGGGACGCCTTTTTTCAACGCTTGCCATGAGCTTCTAGCATTGCCAATTTTTGTTCGCTGTTTTCTTCCACTTAAATAACTAAGAATCAATTTCACAAAACTTTTTTGGAAGCCATATGCATCTAATTTGGCAGTAAGCAGACCGTGCGGAATGACGTCGAAGGCCTTACTAAGGTCCATCAGTATGGCCCCAGTGTACCTACCATTATCTAGAGCTAATTTCCAATCTTCCACAGCTTTGATAAGAACAGACTGAGTGCTGTGCTTTTTCCTATAGGCAGACACATTACGCGCAAGATTGTTGTAAAAATATGAACCCATCTGTGAATCAATCACTCTTTCAACAACCTTTGACATACAAGGAAGAATGCTAACAGGCCTGTATTTTGATTTATCTAAACGACTTCCATTCTTAAAAATTGGGGAAATCTCGGCACACTTAAGTGCATTTGGAAAGACTCCATGTTTGAAAATTTCATTAGTCAGATTTGCCATAGGCAAAGATAGCTCTTCCCTTGCAAGATGAAGCATTTTAGGTGGAAAATTATCAAAACCAGTGGCCTTTTTAGCATTAATCCTAGACATAATAACATTGATCTCTTTTTCAGTCACCATGCTGAATTTGAAATTTGAAGGAGTACAATTTGACTTAATACTTAACACACTCTTGTGGCTATTATAATTTTGAATTATATCATCGATTTGTAAACCACCAAGTGCTTCATTAATTCCAATTTCGTCAGTAATGCTACCGAAGTAATTATTAAAAATTTCAGCTAATTTGGAATGATCTGCTATTATATCATTATTCTCAGACAGCATTTTGACTTCGGAGTCCATGGATTTATCTGTGATATAAGGTCTTACAGTTTTCCAGAAGTTTTTATCCTGTACTCCCTCACTACATTTTCTTTTAAAATAATTCTTAAGGGATAACCTGTTTTGTTTGACATATTCATTGCGACATTTCCTGTACTTATGCCAAAGTTGAGGGTTCCCTTTATTCTTCCAGTATTTATTTTGAGACATTCTTTTACTGTACATAGCCTTCTTGAGTTTACTGTTCATATGAGGGGACTGTTTCTTTACATACCTAATCTTAACTGGGGCATGCTCATCAACAACATCCATTACAAGTTTATCATATGCCCAATACTTATCATCAATTCCATCAAAAACATCTAATAGTTGAAACGGTATAAACCTAATGTCACGCCTAAAAAGATCATCATCAAACTTTTTATAACTTCTGTATGATATAACTTTAGTTTGTACTCGTTCAAGCTCCAATTTCGTAGTAATTGCAACAAGATTATGCCAATCACTGAGTCCACAATTCTTGTTAAATGTGACACCAAATCTCTTTGGGTTTGACACAATGCAAAGATCAATAGCAGTTGGAACAATACCCTTAAAACATGTAGGGCTCTTAATCAAACATGTCAAATTAAACAAATCTAAAATGTCCTTTAACTTTTGGTATTTGCAATCATGTTTTAAGATGTCAATATTAAAATCTCCAATAAGAATAATCGTGCTGGACTCTTTAAGCATTTTATCAATAATGGTGCTAAGTTTTTCACAAAAGTATTCAATATTTCCACTTGGCAACCGATATAATGACAGAATTAACCACTTTTCCTTTTTCACATGAATTTCAATACACATACTTTGAATGTTGCCATCATTAATATCAATATCAGACCGCCTATTCATTGGTATATCACTTCTGATCCATGTAATTATACCACCACTTCTTGCATTACTGTCTTGCCTAACGACTGAATAACCCTTAACATGAAACTGAGAAACTGGAAAGCTATCATCAAGTTTGCTCTCACAAATGCTGAAGAAATCAATCAAGTTAGATCTGAAAACATCTGATAAACAGTGGAACTTATTACGAACACTGTTTATGTTTAAGCTCCCAATTACAAAATTCTTTGGACTTCTAGCCCTGTAGCATTTTAAGTCATACCACAGATCATTTTCCACCTGCATTGGTATTTCTTCAACATCAGCACAGTTTTCAAAAGTACATGTATCATCTTCAGATTGCATAATAGAATCATTGTCACATAAAATACCCGACTGATCAACACAATTTTGGAGTAAAACATCTTGGTGTTCAATGATGCGATCAATTATATCAGTAATTTTTGATTCATAGTCACAGACAGTGGTACTTGCAATTGCAGAGTCATAATTACTAATAGTAGAGTCATTAAAAGTTACATTAAAAACCGAACCAGTAACACCATTAACATTCTCATCACAATGAGCAAAATTAACACTCTTGATTAAAGTGGGATCGTCTACATGTGTGATAAAATTGTCAGTGTCAGTTATAAGCTTAAAAACACATGCTTGACGGAGCTGGAGAGTATCATCGGCCAGTATGTCATGGCCAGTGTCCTAGAATTTGTTGACTGTATTACAAAATTTCTGTTTGTGGCCATGTTTAAAGCAACCATAGCACAGCAAGGGTGAAGAATGTCTGCAGGTTCTCACATTGTGAGATTTTTCGCCACAGTTATAACAACGAGGTTGATGCTCACTCCTAGTCGGATAGTTGTGTCCACTACGTTGCTGTGGGTGGTGCTGTTGGTAATGCTGTGTGTATGGCCGAGTAGAAACACTTTTTGGCAAGTTTTCGCGCAGTGTCATTAGGAGACGACCAAGCATATTTAGTCCCGTACCTTGTCGACCACGACCCCAGTACTCGTGAAATGTGTTTTCAACAAGGAGTAGGCCGGTGGAGGCCTTCAGGTCACTCAGGAAGGTGGGACATTGTTTTGCCTTTTCTTGTAGCAGCTCGTACATGATACTTTGCTTCATGTTCTTCCATCTTTCATCCGTTTTTATTACTTCAGCTTTTATTTGAGCAGCTCGTGCAGTTGGAGCATGTCTGATTGACTCAGCAGTCACATGCTGACCCATCTCTATAGCCTTTCTATAGTTGTACGCATGCTCGTTGGTTGCAAATGTAATGCCCCACATATTGATAGGAGAAGTGTAGAAGTTGCTGAAAGGGTTTTTATGGCCTCTGAACAGAATAGGCTGCTTGTCACGATTTGTACTGGACTTGCTATCAACACTGGCTACTGCAGGGGCAGGCTGAGGGATGGGAAGGTGTTCACTCCATGAAGATTGGGACGGAACTGCAGTGGGCTTGGATAGGCTATTTTCCTTCCAACGATTCACAGGGCCACCACCAAAAGTGACTTTCACCTTTTCCTCCAGCTTCAGATTTTGTATCAACTTCTTCGCACCAGAAGCTGACAGATGCAGTTTGTCGGTTGGCATGAGAAGCGTTTCATCAACACTGCTATCTCTGTACCGAAAATTTTCATCATTGTTTATGAAATTCACATTCAGGTTGTTGGCAACAGTAGTGAGAAATTGATTCACGTTGTCTATTTTCGTTACATCTGCTTGAGCATCAGCCCTTGGAAGGATGCTGGCAACATGCACATTTTCACACTTTTCAGCTGCTAATGTAAGGACTGTCTCAAACTCCTTTCCAATTTTTTCTGCTGCTTTTCTGGTTGCAGTGTCATTCGTTCCACAGATTATATAAATGTCTTTGAAACGTTCTTTTTTGGAGTTTATCTGTTTGAGAGTCCTTTTCATGTCACACAACTTAGCTCCACTGATGCTCTTGATTTTCAGGTCATCTGCAGTTGACTCAAGAGATCGAATAATACTATCTCCGACAACTAGTGATCCACTTGCTTCAACCTCATCATCTTCATCATCATCATCATCATCTTCATCATCATCGTCATCTTCATCATTATCAACATAGCCAGGAAGCTTAGATATTGATTTCACTACCTTTTGAAATTCGCCCTTCAAGTTTTTCAGATCTTCAATTTCAGTAAGCAGTGTAGAAATGTGTTCAGTTGCCTGGACATGTTGTGAAGAGATTGACTCTATAAGCTTCTGATTTTCCTTCACAATGTCTGTCAGCTGGCTATTTTGCAATAACAGTGATTCAATCTTACTGTACAATTGATCCAGAGTTCCAGGCATCTTTCTACACAGGTAGCAAGTCCATACAGTTGCATTTTCAGGTAAATCCACACATTCAACATGACATAAATGTGTACAAAGTGAACAGCTGATTTGAGAAACATTTCTCACCTTGGCATTCCCTTTGTGTTTACAGTTCATGAAACAGATTCTATCTTCAGTGTCAAGCTTTGTCCATTGATTGTTCATTGTTGACACTGTGAAAAACCCTAGATGAATGCAAACAGCTGATTCCTCCGTCAATCACCAAGTCCTTGATTATGAGAGGTTGCAGGTCGTTATCAGCTCTAAAAAGAATGGGAACGGACTGCATGGCAATGCCCAATTGCCCAGTGATATGTCACTCAGCGTAAATAGGGGAAATCCTAAGTGACATAGAACAACTTCCACATTTCAGAGAATAATGAGATCACTCTGATCTCTTTGCTTGCATAACAAACCACTTATCTACAATCATTTCAATTCAATCCTTCAGAAGTTGCATCTCCATTCCAACTCATCCCTTTGCTACTGTGTTTGCTTTACCTTCAGCAACAATGAAAATTTCCTTAAGCCTCTGATTCCATCATTTGTTAATCCACTGCATCTTTCCGTTAGAACTTGAGGATATGTCTGTAATGGTCAAATAATAAGGACGAATCTGATGAACCCAAGACTCAAACAAAGGCAACTATCCTAATCATTATGCATTAACATTGATGCTCAGTGTTTTGTTCTGATAACTTCAAATGATATCTACTTTGAAATGAGATGGGCCAGCCAACAATGATGTACCTTTAAGGATCATCACAGTCCATCTGTTGCTTGATTTATCTAATTCATTTTTTCTGAGGTACAATTATATTTATAAATAATTTTTATCTAGCTCAACTGTATAACTGGCTCGTTGGTCTAGGGGTATGATTCTCGCTTTGGGTGCGAGAGGCCCCGGGTTCAAATCCCGGACGAGCCCGGTGTTTTTCCCGGAGCTGGAAAAGGTGTGAAAATGTAAGTCCTTATTGAAGCCCTCTTGTTCTAGCTGAATATGAGGAACCTTGGGTTTATGAACCACAAAGATGATGAAACTGTGGAATGAATAGAACAATTTTATCTGGAACGTTTCAAAATGATAGCTATATGTCAGATGATACACAGAATGCAGGATATATATATACATTAATCAGATCTTTTATCATATTCCACGATATGTTGGAGTGTAATATAATATAAGAAAACAATAAACATTACTTTGCTTTGCTTTGGTCAGATTGGATGCAGATGGGATTCTCCGTGACACAATGTATACGGTAGATACTTGTGAGTATAGAATCTCAAATCAGTTTGAGTGCTTGATTACTATCGTTTTGTGCCTGGAACAAAGGTTTGGGAATTGATATCATCCCGTGCCTCTTGTGATTGCCCCTGGCCCCCAACAGTTGCAAGACACGACCAATTGTCCCAGCAAATACAGAAAGTATTAGCCGGATTGCCTATCTGCCAAATTGTCCTCTCTCTTGCACTCTCTCTTTCTCTGTGCCTGATGTGGCTGTACCAGCTTCAAATGTTACAGCCAAACACTTTGATAGAGAATTAGAGTGGACTGTGTCACTGTGAAAATGGCACTTTGTGTGTCATCATGCTGATGATTTGTCATGATCAAACCTAATACTTTCAATGTTATTTTGATTGAAAGAGACTTATCCCACTTGTTGGTGACAGCCAAAGGAAAGGATTATGCATCTGATTTTCACTCTAAAATCCGTTATGAGAAGTCATATGGCTTTCTTTTTATCATGACTAATCAAACAGCCTCCATGTTTCCCATGTTGAAAGTAGAGAAGATGACACTTCATCAGCTATCATGCGTCACAAAGTGCCATTTTCACAGTCCACTCTAATTCTATATCAAAGTGTTTGGCTGTAATGCCCAACAGAATTTTATCTCTTCTCTGCCGAGTAAGGAGATCTAAAAATGATCAGATCACGGTTTTGTCACGTCAGTAAAGACAATCCCCAAGGCAGTAATCTTTCCAAAGCAAATCAACACAACTTAGACAGAGTTGTCATTATTGAAGCAGCATTAAACATTCTCGTGCTCGCATATAAGGAAGCACCCAATGGTAGCAAGTGTGTAAATTTTTTAGAGGATTGAATTAAAATTATAGTAGACAAGTGGTTGGTGATGCAAGAAAATAGGTTAACGGGATCTCATTATTCTCTGAATTGTGGAAGTAGTTCTATGTCACTTAGGAAAACTCCAAGCCCCCTGATTATTAAATGGTCGCCCCCTAAGCATCCGGATCCTCACTTATCAGTGCAGAAGCTGAGAATCTATCAGCTGGTGATACAAGGTGGTGATGGAAAGAATAGTACAACTAATATTTCAGTATCCTGTTTCAAAATATTTTCCCTTTATACCAAGTAAACATGAAGATCTAACAAGACTATTCCATAGAGTTTATTTGTGTTATAAAGGCTGTAAAAGTTATTTAAGTGCTGTGTTAAAAACAGACACAGTGCCAAATGGGCCCATCCATGGTTTGCAGTTTCTTACCCAGACCCTCTAACACACAACGCAAAAATCTAAAAAGCAGTACTTCCTTTATCAGTATATCACAGTTTAAATAATACAAAGCATTTGATTCGTGATAGACATTCTCTTGAATAATATAGTTATTGCTTGATGTTGTCTCTTATTTGACAGTCCTTGCCTGTTTTTAAATTGTGTCTGACTGCTGAAATCATATGTAAAAATCATGTCAGATGTTCTTTGTGCAATTGTGTATCATCATATGCTATCAATACTTTTTATCCCACATTCATAAATGCTGTCAATTGTGTATCATCTGACAAATAGCAATTATTTTGGAATTTTCCAGATAAAATTGTTCTATTCATTCCTCAGTTTCATCATCTTTGTGGTTCATAAACCCAAGGTTCCTCACATTCAGCCAGAACAAGAGGGCTTCAATAAGGACTTACATTTTCACACCTTTTCCAGCTCCGGGAAAAACACCGGGCTCGTCCGGGATTTGAACCCGGGGCCTCTCGCACCCAAAGCGAGAATCATACCCCTAGACCAACGAGCCAGTTATGCACACATTTGAGCAAACTGACAATGACTAACAATTATACCTAGGAAAAAGTAAACGTCATAAATCATGCAACAGATGGACTCTCATGAGCATGATAAGTATAGCTATCTTTTTTCAAAGTCAATATCATTAGAAGTTATCAGGTCAAAACACTGAGTATCATTATTAATAAATTGTTATGAGCATTTTTTCCTTTACTTGATTCTTAGAGCCATCAGATTTGGAGCAGGTAATGACTATTATTTATTTCATGGTAACGGCGGCCTTAATTATTTATTTCAAGAACGCAAAGATTCATTCCTAAATCAAGCATCGCCTTCTTAAGAAAAACCCCCATCAGAAATTATTTATTTCAAGAATGCCCTGAAACAATTTATTTATTTAACCAAAACTGAGCAATAAATTATTTATTTAAAAAAACTCCAAGCTCCCCCCCTTAAGATTAAATGGTGGCCCCCTTATGAGATGACAGGGTGGGAGGTTGCAAGACAATTTGGCTGAAAGGAAATCTTGCTAATACACATTTTAGTTGTGGAGGCATTTGCTACCCTCCTTTTGGTGCCAAGGTCAAGGGGCAATCAGTAACATATGAATGTAATATATTTGCAAACTTCATCTGCATCAGGGATATTGCTGTTTAAATCAATATTGTCGTGTTGCATTTTTGTGATCAATATCATTATAATGGCTTTCCAAAAAAAGAGCCTTTGTCAATTTGATGTGCCCAACTCAGACAAGAAAACCCAAGAGTTTTCCGATGCTTTTCTCTTGTCACTGATGTTCTGGACATGGTGCCACAAATCAGATTGAGTGAGCAGAAGGCCCTAGGGAATGCAGCAAGGCTGTGTTTGACAGCTTGTTTGCCAGCATCAGAGAGTGCCTTCCTCATCTTCAGCAGTTTTCTGATTATCTTTTACATCTTGCCAATATTTTTGCTTCTCATGTGCCTTCCAAGCAAACCAATAACATTCTCAGCAGTCAAAATCACGAAAAAATAGTTGAGTTAACACATTTGTGAACTAAAAAATAACAGGGGTATTGCAGACAATTTCGGGATGGGGGAGTGGCGGGGCTTAAGAAATTTTGAAAATGCTAGAAAAAAAAATCACGTACCGGCCTAACTTGAGGGAACGGGGTTGTACTAGAAAATATCATTACAACCATCTAATCATATCGCTCCACCATTGATAGGAGAACACCACAGAAGTTGTCACCTGCTTTAGAAGTCGTTATATTACCTGCTCTGAATCTGACTCGAACGAAGGCAAAAAAAACTCATCAAAATACATTAACATAGACACTTAGGGCGAGGGGTTTGTTCTGATAGCTCCTAATGATTTTGGAAAATAATACCGCTTACAAAGCTACACCTTTCAGGCTTATCATATAAGACCCATATAAGTCCACCAGATGTTGCTTAATTTATGACATTCATTTTTCTGAGTGATAATTATTAATAATTGTCAGATGGTTCAAATGAGTGTATAACCAGCTCGTTGGTCTAGGGGTATGATTCTCGCTTTGGGTGCGAGAGGCCCCGGGTTCAAATCCCGGACGAGCCCTGTGTTTTTTCCCAAGCTGAAAAAGCTGTGAAGTGGGTTGACATTGATTAGGACTGTCGTGTATTGGCAAACATAACATCGAACAATAACTGTTAATTTCAAGGAAATGCTTACAACAAGCAATTGTAAAATACAATTTAAACTGTGATCGATATGATATATGTGCTTAGTCTTATTCACTTATATCTTATATACATTGACTGGATTATGAACGGTATCATCGTTCTGAACACTTCTGCTTATTCTCTTTCTACACATCTCAGAAGTTCATTGGCTCCGCCCCTGGGCGAGAGGTAATGTAACGAGTCAGGTCCACATTCCTCTGTAATGCTGTGCACAACTTCCTGACAAAATTCAAGATGGTATATAGTTGTCCTTTGGTACCATATTTTCAAATCACCAAATGACTGCTCTTTTCTATTTTGGCTCCATTTTGTGCATTGGAAGTGCCAAAAAGGAGCCAATTACATATCGCGCCAGGCCAAGCCAATGGTTTTAAGGCCAAGCCAAATTTATTTTTATGTTCAACTAGATCAGCAGCACACACCAATACTATGGTAGCATTGATGACAGGATTGATTACACTTCTCCAATAGCAATTGAAAAGATAGTTACAGTATTATTAGATGTATCCTTTATCACAGGTAAATGCTAGTTTGTATAATTACACGAGAAAGAGGGTAAAGTTTTCCTTCGATCAAGGTGCCAATCACCTGGAAGTGCAATTAGCCCTTAACCCAATAACCCAATTCAGTTCTTGTCTTTTTTCTGTTGACATAAATTATATGCCCTTTTAAAAGTGGGAGGATAAATAACTAATTGTTTTAAATCTTAATACTAGTATTTAGCAATTTTCTGCAGTTATTTTAGTCTAATCTATTTGAGAAGAAGTTGTAGACCGGTCAGCTGTACGGCTGCATTGTCTAAAGTGGTCGAGAAACATATTGTAGCACAAGTTAACATGCACTTTTGCAATTATTTTAATGACAAGTTAAGTGCCTATAGAAAAGGTACCGGCTGCGAACATGTCATAATAAGTGTAATTGAGGACTGGAAAAAGGCCCTTGATGAGAATAAAATAGTAGGCTCACTGTTGATGGACCTTAGCAAGGCCTTTGACTGTCTCCCCAATGGACTTCTAGTGGCCAAGCTAAATGCGTATGGTTTCTCTGCAAATGCATGTCGATTAATGGCATCATACTTATCTTGCAGGAAACAAAGGGTGAAATACTTTGGCGAAAAAAGTGAATGGTCAACTGTAAAGAAGGGAATCCCTCAGGGAAGTGTTTTGGGACCTGTTATGTACAATATATTTGTAAATGACTTGATGTACTGTGTTGATGAAAACCTATCTAATTATGCTGACGACAATACAGTGGCGGTAATAGGGAACGACCTTGACTTGCATTGACTGGTTTTCAAACAATATGATGAAGGCTAACCCGGAGAAATTCCAGTTAATTATCCTGGATCGGAGTTGTCAAATGTATAATCAAGCCTCGATCAATGTTAATGGTACCGTGATATCCCCTGTTACTTCTGTAAAATTGCTAGGAATGCATATAGATTTAAGAATGGATTTCACTGATCATGTTAATATGTTATGCAAGAAGGCTAGCAGAAATCTAAAGATATTGTTGAGATTATCTAAAAGAGTCGGAAATGTCAGGGACAGACATTGTTTAATGGAAAGTTTTCTTATGTCAAGTTTTAATTATTGTCAAATAGTGTGGCATTTTTGCAATAGACTACTTACAAATAAGATGGAAAAATTGTATGAGAGAGGAATTAGATTTGCCGAAAAGGATTATGA
The DNA here is from genome assembly GCA_026936325.1 of Platynereis dumerilii. NCBI lineage: Eukaryota > Metazoa > Annelida > Polychaeta > Phyllodocida > Nereididae > Platynereis > Platynereis dumerilii. The sequence continues at coordinate 18,200,917 of JAPTHN010000002.1, read as the reverse complement.
AACTAAATATGAACAATTATTATGTAAAACAGGGAAAAGTACCTTCATGTTAAATAGATTAAAGAATATTGCAGTTTTTGTATATAATTGTACACAGAAAAAAGTTCCAAAGTACCTGAGTGAATTGTATAAGGTTAAAGAACATAGGTATACCATGAGAGATGACTGTATACTCTATCAGCGCGCCTCGGCGGCCCAACATCAGTCCAAAGGTGGTCCGATACTGCTGATATCGGACTGACGCCAGGTCGACGCCGGACCGCCGAGGCACGCTGACAGGGTATAGTTGATGTTAGCAGGTTCAATACTGTTAAGTATGGAAAACAATCCTTGAAATATACGGGTTCTAAGATGTGGAACTCACTCCCATCGAAAATTAAATGCCACTTGACTGGCGAGTTATTCAATAATGAATTGAACAAGACATGGAAATGTAGGGAAAGCCCCTGTCATTTATGTATTGAAAGTAAGTACCACTAGGTGTTGCCACTGTCAGGCATTGCTCTGATGTTTTATTGTTAAGGCTTGTTTTTTGTTTTATTAGTTTTGTAGATTGTTTTTATTGTAGATTGTTTTAAACTTGAGTACCAGCTGTGCAGCTGCTGTTGTATATTGTTATTTTATATTCGAGACTAAATAAACATTATTTCTATTTCTATTTCTATTTCTATTAAAAGGTGTGGGACTTAGAAATAGGCCTACAACTAAAAGCGGGCTCAGAGAGAATGATAGAAAGTTGTGCTGGCAAATTTTACGGTGTGAGAGGATTAGGAAGCAACTGTGGACAAATTATATATATATAGTCTATATATGATATCATTTATAGACAAGGTTTCTCAAGTAGATTTTGTAATTAGATGCTGTAAATATTACGTCTGGGGATAATGAATATTTAGCAAAGTGCCAAACCATGTCTGTTTTCTCATTCATACGTACTGGTTTTATCGCAGGCACACCTGACATCATCTGACAAATTGCCAAAAATAAGTAGCTTTCGTGTTCGCGGAGCCATGTGCTCTCCGAGCGCCCGCTCTAGTTCTCCATATATCTTTACTGTGGCTGTTCCACCACACTGACAAAGCATCACATCGATTTAGTACAGATTAATCTCCACGGGAGAGGGAACATGTGATTTATCACCCGAGGGCTTTCGTCCGCGGTGTGATGAACACATATATTCCCGATCTCATGGTGAACAAGAAGGTGCACTCCTTAGAGTTTGTTGGATTGGCCAGTGGCAATTAAACTAAAGGTCAAGAACTGCGTAGTTTGAAATATTAATGTATCTGGGTTCGCAGTAACACAATTATGCGGCATGCAGTGGCTCCCTCTTTGCCGTACACATATGGTTGTCACTGCTGAGCTGAACAGAAAGGTGTGTTGCTCAGTACTCACTCATGTGTGACGCATTGGCTAGGTTGAGGTAATAATGATACACATTAAAATACTGTATCTTAGGGTGCCTCATTTCACAAAAAGTTTTAAACTTCCCACCACCTGGTATTTCATGGTGTTACTTATGTCAGAATAGAATTCCATGCCAAATCTCAAGGAAAAATATTGATGTTCTAAGGTCCCTGAAGAGTTCTGAAGATATCAGGGTTAAAATTAAGCGTTTTTAGCGATTTTCGTTAGTTATACAGGTTTCTATTCATAATTTTTTCATTGTAACAGTACAGATCATGCAAAATGTCAGTGCTTGTGAATCTGGAAATATAAAAGATGTATTTTTAAACCCTAAAATTGTTTTTATGGCAATGTTACAAATATTAAAGTATTTTAATGTTATTTTAAGCGAAAACCACCCACTTTAATGGCAATATCACTGATATACAGTAAACCGTGCTAAACTCCACTTAGTTTCTCACCTCAACAAACAGTCTGGGGGGTTCAATTCTTGAGTGGGGCAAATTATCTCAAATGTCAATCAGACTATTTATTACATAGCCAAGAAGTAAGGACAAAGCTTCACATGTTCATTTACTGTCTACACAGTCATGAATGAATAAGTCCTTCACAACAAATTAACTATGTAAATATTTTTTGTTCTTCCTCCGTTGTAACATTTTTCCAAAAGTTTCTAATTTTTTGTGTTTCAGGTTTCTAAGGAGCATTTAATGCAGTGAGTCATAAATACTGTAAATCGGCCATTTTACAGGACTATGTCGCAATTTATTTGTCCTGTGTAGATTGAGTGCATAGACAAACACGTTTTGTGTTCAATGCAAGCAATAACATGTTTACAACTTCTGAGACAGACTGTAATCTTCCATATTGATAATTCAAGGTACAATTACCAGGTTAACAGAAATTTAAAAGGTTGCAAAACTCTTGGAATTTTTCTAATGAGTTCTTAATGCTTTAAAAATGGAGGAAAAATGTTTGCAAGGTAAAGTGGTCACAATGATTCAACTCTATTGTATCAGAACTGATGAATTTAGTATTAAAGGTTCTCAGTCTGTATTAAAAAGCCTATTTTGATTCAAGATGTTAAACTGATCTTATTCTAGGGCATTGAACAGTCAGTTGTCTGCCACACAAAAATCATCTGGACAAAATGATGATGATACCTTTTATGGAATGAATTAAGAGCACATGCCGGACACTATTTTCTCTCAATTCATTATGACAAACTTTTCAGAATTAGAAATTAAGGTCGTTTTGTCCAATAGCCATTGGCTGACTTGAATATGTCATGTCTTGCATGGATTACTAATACTTTGGTACCATACTGGCCCGATGCGCAATCGCGCATGCATGTAATAAGTTTGCTTGGTCACACTGAATATGACTACAGACAAGTTGCCATGAAAGCCATGAAATATTTGTCTTAAAGCATATATGTTTGCAAAGTACTGGGTACAAATTAATGGATGTCCAAAACAAATATGAATGAGTTGCATGTTCCGCACTGTGTTTCCTGCCTTGAATGTTGTCGTCCCCTGTTATTCTGAGATGGACATGCACAAGATGCTGTCATCTTCCTACTGTCTGCAGGACACACACACAGATCAATTGTGAAATGACAGAAAGGCTTGTTTTTTGACATAATCAATGTTTGTGTTGAAATGAAATACAAAGCTACTGTAACAGATAAACAGTACTTGATTTGCAACAAGAAAATTTACAATAAATTGTGGTTACTTGTCAGGTCTTGGAAGATGAGTAGGCCTAAGCAGGAAGGAGAAAAGGAGGGTTTTAAGATTTTTGAACATTGTAGTTTATTTTCATCAATTAAAAAAGATTTGTTTTGCACAGATGAGTCAGTGTTGATATTTAGACACATTGGTGGCTGCAATGAGTTCCACAAACTTGTATTGTTTTATTTTTATCACTTTTTGGTACATTTTGCAACTATTTTATTGAAATTTTAATAAAGCCAACTACAGATGGAATATTTAAGTGTTGCAGAGCCAGTCAGACGACGAGGCCTCTGACTAATTCTATCATTGCCTGAATTTTGAGTCTGATGCCTCAGTATTATATTGTAACAGGAGCCAGGTGTATTCAATGTTTTGCAATCAGGAAATTTAGTAGATTTGTACAGGCATTAGGCAGTTAATGAAATTATTTAAAATTGCATCAGTGATTCAGAAAGTTCAGACAGAATTTGTTGAACTTGTTACAGAAATGACTCAAATGAGTTGGATATGACTTCAGTCATATATTTTAATTTTTTGTGTCAACGCAGGTCAAGCTGTCAAACAGTCTGATGCGAGGGTGGATACTAATGAATCACCTTGAGGCCTGGTATCTATAATTGAGCCTCCCAGACTCCTAAGGGTAGGAATTAAGTAGAACTGTTCCAATATGTACTGTATATCAGTGATATTTCCATTAAAATAGGCGATTTTCACTTAAAACCATTGTAAAATACTTCAATACTGGTAATATTACCATAAAAATTATTTTTGGTGTTAGAAAATGCATCTTTTTTGTTTCCAGATTTACAAACATGGACATTTTGCACGATGTGTGCTCTCACAATGATAACATTATGAATAGAAACGTGTATACCTGACGAAAATCGCTAAAAACGCTTAATTTTAACCCTGTTATCTTCAGAGCTCTTGAGGGCCCTTAGAGCATCAATATTTTTTCTTGAAATTTGGCATGGACTTGTATTCTGACATAAGTAACACCATGAAATACCAGGTGGTGGGATATTCAAAACTTTTTCTGAAATGAGGCACCCTACTGTATCTGGTGATTGTGGCTTATCTGTTTTTTGGAACTTCGCCAAAATCAAATCAGTTCTTCATTGTGGTGATAAGAAAATTCCTGCATAGTTTCATAAGAAAGTGTGCACGGGCTTTTCCTCAATCATGGTGACAAACAAACAGACTGCTAGACAAACGGATGGATGGATGGACAGACATCCACAGTAGAAAACATTAATCCCTACCTATGGAGAAATTAACTGGCTTATACGACGATGAGACAAACACTCAAACAGTCAAATGTGGGCGATAAGCGGATAACAAAGAACATGGGATTGAGCGCAGTAAAATACAGGCTTATGACTGGCTGACAGAGGTGTTGAATAGTATAATATATGTGATCTTACGGAAGTGCAACTTGTGCAAGACAAAGTGATAAGCATAAATGGTCTACATGTTTGTCTACATGATTTATGGAAACATTACAAAATAGCACCTGATCTACATGAGTGTCCTACGTCAAATTTTGCTGAATATTGACGCTCATACCTACTTGTACATGCGTACTGCACAATTTTAACTTAGGAAAAATGTTTGTATACCAATCTTCTATAAAGATTGGATTACCTGCTAGAGCAAGTGGTGTCCTCATCTCGATTTTGGCCTAATCAGCTTCTGCAGCAGCTGAACATTTACTTTAGTTTGTAATAAGATTTTGACATTTATGACGTTGAATTAGATTTGGCTAAATCAAGAAATTAGGCTTATTCATGCTTGGAACTGAATTGAGTAAAGAAACATGGAGGTCCTTGGGGTAAACATATTGGATTTGAAGATGTGGAGAATATCTTCAATGATCGATGTGTTTAACTGTTTATGATATATATATACATACATAATATAATAACTTAGGCTACATTTTTATTGCATAAACGTATAATGTAGTACCGGTACATGAGATATATAATTGAATTTAGTACAGAAGTGAAATCTTAATAAATGAATATTCTCAAAATTCATGGAGCCAGATACAAGATACAAGATACAAATTTTGTTTATTCTCGGAGGAATACAAAAGAAACATTAGCTGGAGAGCTTTTTAGTCCGAGACTACATAAAATTGATAAAATGGCAATATAATAATTAAATGAGGATAAAATTGAATGTCTTTGTGTAAATAAAATTAAAAATGCAAAAGTCTTTGAAGTAGATAAAATGTAATTTTTTAAGTCACAGTGTTTGGCAGTGGGTTCCTGCAGAGGGCGCACTTGCATGTAGGGCCAGTCCATGTACGGATCAGTGACTTAAAGTTTTTAAAATCTTCAGCATTTCGTATATGAGGAGGTAGGGCATTCCAGATTTTAGCTCCAAAATGCCTAAATGAATGGAGTCCATTTTTTGTTGTCCTGTTGTGAGATAATCTTATAGAGCCACGCGATCTTAAGTTATATGATTTTGATTGCGTATTGAAAGTCTTTGACAAATATTCCGGGCTCATTTTGTTCACAATTTTATACACTTCCTTAGCAATTGCTCGTAATCTTCCCAGGGCTAAGGTGGGCAGTCCAGCCTTCTGAAGCAGTACCTCGTAAGAGGACTCGTAGTCTGTGAACACAAACTTCAGTGCTCTGTATTGGAGCCGTTCAAGTTTCTTTGTGTTGCTCTCCCCACATAGATGCCATACGGTGGGGCAGAACATCAGATTCGATTGGACAAATGATTTGTAGAGCAGAAGTTTTACGGAGCTTTTTAAGGGGTAGGCAATACGTTTTAGGCAATTTAATTGCCTCGATGATTTTTGAAGTAGGTGCGATATGTGGCGGTTGAAATTTAAATTTTCATCAAGGTACACGCCAAGTAACTTCACTTCTTTTTCACTAGTGATTATAGTGGCTGAGTCCACGTGCACTGGTGTTCCGCTGTGCGAGGCTATCATAGCCTGAAATTTGGTCGAATTCGCTTCCATCATATTTCTCTTACACCAATCTATGATCTTCTCAGAGTGACTGGTAAGCGAGGTTGTCAAGTTCTCTAAGGAACTGGCAGCAGTGAACACAGTGTTATCATCAGCGTAATTTAGCAACGAGCCTGATTCGAAATTCAGGAAAATGTCATTTAAGAAAACATTAAAAATTGTCGGTCCCAATATCGATCCCAATAACTACCCGGGTCCATGAGCTGGTGGTGTTATTCAATTTGACTCTTTGGGATCTGTTGGTAAGGTAATCCATAAGGAGGGTAGTGGCATTTAAGTCCATGCCGTATGCGAGCAGCTTTGATGCAGTGAGGGGGTGGGACAGGCAATCGAATGCTTTTGACAGATCGACTAGGAGAATTCCTGGGATTTTTCTGTTTTCCTTAGCCTGTTGCCACTTGTCACATAGCGCAATCAAAACATGCTGGCAGCCGTGGTTTGGGCGGAAGGCTGTTAAATGTTCACTATAAATACTATCCAGCCAATGCTCTCGGAGCTGTGATTCATACAGTTTTTCTAGAATCTTAGAGGTGCTGGTTAGGATGCTCACCGGACGGTGATTCTTCTTTTCTAAGGCATTTTCTTTTTTATACACCGGGATAACTTCTGCCTTTTTTGCCTCGTTGGGGAAAATGCAGGAGTCCACGGACATATTAAAGATTTTTGTGAGAGGCCCTGCAATAATGTCAGCCACAGGTTTTAATGTCTTAGCAGGTATACAGTCAGTGCCTGTGGCTTTTTTGTCATTTAACCCCTTTATTGTCTTTTCTGTGGTTTCACAAGTCGTATGTGAGAAATTAAAGGCACATTTGTTTCCAGATTCTTGGATCATTTTAACGCTGTGGTGATCCTGGAGGAAATCTCTGATGCACATACAAAGTCCTTCGTGTTGTCAAAGTCAATGATATCTGGCATATTGGTGCAGTTGCCCCCAATGCCACTTGCAATATTTGCATAGAAATTGTTCATTGTATCTGCCACTTCCTTCGGGTCGGTCAGAATATTCTGGCCTTCTTGGATCATTAAGTTGATGTCAGATTTATGTCTCTTAGAAAGGAATGGCTTGATCGTTTGGTAGAAGTTTTCGCCTCTGGGGCCATAATTACATCTTTCCAGGAAGTAATTTTTTATAGATTTCCGCCTGATGTTTGTTGTCAGATTACGCTGGGTCTTGTATTTTTCCCAGTTCTGGGTCGTTCGATTTTTGAGGTAGCGTTTGCGTAATGTTTTCTTTTTCATGATGTTCTTTCGCAAAGTTTTGTGTATATAAGGAGGTTGCATACCCCTTATTTTCTTGTTCATTATGGGGGCATGCTCATCGAGAACTTCCTTTAGCAGCGTCTGGTATGCCCACAGCGAGTCTCCAGGGTCGTTGAAAATGTCACAGATGGAGAATGGAATGTTACCAACATCTTCCTGGTACTTTTCGCTGTTGAAAGTCTTGAATGATCTGTAAGTGATCATTTTTGCTTCTGGATTGCACTTTGTTAACTTAGCGGTGGTAACAATTACAGAGTGTCCGTCACTGCATCCGGTATCGGTCACTAGAGTGTCACAGAATAAATGTCGGTTGTTGGTGAGTGCAATGTCAATTAGGGAGTTTCCATGGTCCGACACAAAAGTAGGCAATTTGATTAGGTTTTCTAAATCAAAAAGATCCATAATGTCTTTAAGAGCTTGGCTCTTTTCGGGTCTCAGTATATCGAAGTTCATGTCGCCCATTACAAGTATTCTGTCATAGAGAGAAGTTAGCCGTTCACAAATTGGTTCCATATCAGTTGTGAACTGGTTATCTGTTACTCTCGGGGGCTTGTAGATTGAGGTAATTACCCACTTGGTTTTATTTAATGTAAGTTCCACCGTAATTGTTTCAGTGTGGGTAGTGTCAAAATTGAGTCTGCGACATGGTATGTCTGATCGAACGTACACTAATAATCCTCCACCATGCGCATTTCTGTCTTGACGAAAGGGGGGATGGTATCCATTCATGTGGAACTGTGCTGTCGTGAAACAGACAACTGTTTTAACTTTTAAAAAAAATCGAAAAATGTTTTCTGAAATGGCTATGCCTCTTTCAAAATTGAGAATTCATGTCATTCTTAGTGTGATTTACAACATTTCCAATAATAAAACTTCAGTTCCTCTGACCCCTCAATGCTAGGTTAACCACAACAACTATTTTCAGTAGCCTAATTCGAATCAAAAGTAATCTGACTAGTGACTATGTAATCTGATTACTTAGTTATTAATCTATTTGATTAATTGCAAAAACTGTCAAACACAATTTCTGGATCTCTTTGATGTTTAGTGTTAACCTACTTTACAATAACATTTTAAATAGAAAATCTCACATAAATTTATACCCAGAAATACACTGTTTAAATCGATGAACTGGGGCACATTGGGACACAAGGCACAATGGGACAGTAGAGTTTTCTTGGTACCTGACAAGGTTTGTGTTATGGTATTGCCATCAAATCTTGTAAATTCCATAGTGATGCTTTTATCCTTTTATCAGCAAATTACAGCCACATGCAGATGTAATGTGAAAAAGTATACTCAACTAATTTAAGAGGGGTTCAATTCAAACCAATCTCTGAAAAAAACCATGTAAAATGAGTCTTTCTCAATGCTTGTATGAATTTGATACACAGTAACGAACCGTTATGAATTGCTATACTGATAGACGTACTCACTGGTCTCTGAGAAATTAGCATTTTGGTGTTACTGTTCTGTCGGGGCTCATTGGGACACTGGACATGGGCACATTGAGACGCACTTTATATGGCAGAATGTAAGTGTCCAAGCAACAGAATGACCTGGGGCCGCACACAATAGGTTGTCAGGCCACAGTGAAAAGAGGCATATTGGATTACCATGCTCTGTGAACAAATACATGTACATCACAAAACACTACGTGTTACTTATATAGATGACTGCACCCAGGACAGTTTATGTTAAATGTAAACTGCTTTAAAAAGTTAGTGCACTGAACATATAGTCTTACGCACTTTCCTATGTAATATCTAGTGCACATGGAGTGTTAAAATTATTTTTAAATTGATGTCCCAATGTGCCTCGCTGGGGCACATTGGGACAGTCATGATCATGACTCACATTTTGCTGTCTGGCTGCAAAGTGTAGGTGCAGTCTAATCTATTATGCCTTGGATTTAAGCTCAATGATGTTGGTGATATTCATGCAAACTGCTGAGTTGCTCAGTGCTTTCAGCATTAGGCAAAATTAGTAGACATTAAAAGCGTTCCAATGTGCCCCAGTTCCCCCTATTTTTTTCTGGCACCTTTTCTCATTAAAAAACCATTATTTTTTTCGTCTGTACACCACAGCACTGAGTGATTCAATTACTGGTTGATATATATAGCCAGAGGAAGATGTGAGCTGACTGGCACTTCACTTTGTGTTTGACTTGGCAAGTGGAGCGACAAAAAAAGAAGGCAGTCATGTCGTCACGTCCTTGGCATTGTAAGGGGAAAAGAAGAAGGAAAGGAGTGGTTAGCAGCAAACACGGGAAAGCACTTAAAAAGATGTGACACTATAAGGAGTTGCCTGCTAGTCAGGAGTATCAAACTTCAGTGTTAGTGTTTCTTGTAATGGTTCTTGAAAATATTTGCATCTCTATCATCTGGCACACAGTTCCGAACACCTCGAAATGCTTTATTCAGATATTGGTAGTTCATAAGAGATTCACTCACCTATGTATTTTCTCGCATGGGGTATTAATGATGGTTTTAGCACATTCATGCATTGGCATGAGTGATAATATTATTCCTTGAGGTGGTACTTATTTAGCTGCTGTATAAAAATATGGATTAAATAAATCTCGGATTTTCCCTTTTGTACTATTAAAACATCATTGCAGTTGGGACGATTTGAATCACAATGTCTTGGTTATTCGTGATAACAACAGATTCATATTAAATATTCTTTATTCCTTGCCAACATAGAAACTTTATAATGTAATAGAATTAATCTTCTGGTTATGCATCAGCCCATAGCAGGATCCTGTGTCTCGGAAATGTGGAATTTTATGACCTGATGTCACAAAATGCCACCTTCTGATCACATTATGATAAGCAGGCACATTCTGAGAAGCTTTTCATGTTGTCAAAATTAGATTTGGACATTTCAGGGACAACCTTGCGTGCCTTGCAAAAGGAAATTGTGTTAGCCAAGATGTGTGTTCCATTGCCAAGCATGGGTAAAGACCTATGTCTGTTCCACTAAGAGACGCTGCTACCAAGGTGTATTAATGCAGCTAGATGATGTACAGTATCTTATCAAATCAATTTTTTCTGTGCTAAAATTATGTCAAAACTGTCAGGATATCATTTGTTATTGGACTTTCAAAACTGATGTCTCACATGCTAAACAATTTCCAATCTTGATTGCTTTATATATTATTACTGATTTTAACAGCCTCAGAATGTATTTACTTTGTACTGTCAGATTATAACAAAAACGTTTTTTTTAAATAGCGTCACAAACAAAAAATTTATTTTAAAATGAGGTAATTTCAGTGAAAATCGGTCCTGCTCCGTATCTGATCATCCGCATTTCATTTCCGCAATCCAGCATTTACGCATCAAATTCAACCGCTCTGACTTGAAATTTAACTACCACGGCAGTTCGGGATTAGAGCTTTTTCTACTAAGGCATTAACAGTTGTAAATCTCCATAATCTCAAAATTACTTTAGTCGCCTGAATTGGAAGGTGACAGTTTAAGTTGTTGGTTTCTGTTTCAGACAGTTTCATCTGGAAAAATCTTGTATTGTTGAAAAGTGGTATAACAGTTAGCACAATTCTGTTCCAATATGAATTTTATCAGTTGTAATATGTAACTGCTTGAATGTTTGCCTGTTTAACACTGTTTTTCCTACTGGCCAGTAATCCTCTAGGTGTCCACAATCGGAATTTCAAGTGATTACAACTCATAATTGCTCTGAAAAAAAACTCCACAAGAAGACGTATTTCAACAGCAAGATTAACTCTATTTGGCCTCGACCTCCTATTGTAGCGCCTTTGTTCACTAACATGAAGGAACTTCATGCCAAATAGCATTACTAAGCTTATATACATCAATGGGCTATAGCAAGACCTCTCAACGTTTTGTCTGACATTTGAATTTTCACCCTCTCAGCACTGTAATAACATGCCACTCCAATGAAGAACTTCATTTCGCCAATTAACTTCTGCTCATGCCCAATTACATTCTAATTGCATCTTTTTGCATTCTGTCAAATAAAGAAGACATGATGTTGTTAAACTTTAATTAAGTTTGGAAATTAGGTGATTGTCACATCTTTTAATTTGACACAAGATAATTTTGGGAGACCGCTTTGGAGAATCTAGCAAGATTATTCTGTGAAGTACCCTCATCAAAAACTGTTTACTGCAATTTCAAGAAGTATGAGTTTCTATGATAGGACTGTGAAACGTAACAAATATTGTTCATGTCATTGGTTGAGAAGCCTCAGAAACTCATACTAATTGAAATTGCAGTAATGTGAAAGATAATCATCGCCATTATTATAATGCTGTTATTTTGTTGAAGGTTTAATGTCAGCCGATTTTATACAAAATGCCACAACCTTTAAAACACCGACAACTTTTATGAATGGAAAACACAATAATATGATCATTATATTATTCCAAAATAGGCGACTAAATTATTCATTCAAGAACAACCATACCTAAATGATACTGTTTCGTGAACAAAACATCAATTTTTATTTTACATAGCCACAGTGCATTTATCAACATAGTAACTGGGACACCAAATGGTCTCCTGGTAGACAGATTTGGTCTCGTGGTAGTTGCCAAATTGGTGTTACTTGGAGATCGACCAACTTTTTCGAGAGACTTTCATTATTGCAAATTTGGTTTTCTTGACTTGTTCATGGGTGTATTTGAAACCAAGGCCTCTTTCTGCCTTTACAAATTATTTCTGTGTCGGTCAAACTCATCTTTATGACTTTGAATTTTCATAAGTCACTGTCTTTTTGGTTACAATTAGCCCAACTCCAAAATGATTTAGCAGTCATCTCAATAGTTAGAACTCCTATTAGTAGTGTATATAAATAGGTTTAATGAATCTTCATTTGATCTAAAGCATAAATAATGTCTCGCATCGCTATGGTAATGCATTGTTTAACGTACGTTGTTCCATTTGTCTCTCAGTCGAAAATCCTTAAAAATGATCTGCAGAGCCATTTGCCGAATTCGTTCTCTGAAAAACAGTCAATTCTTTGGGTATTGTGCATGTGCCTTCAATAATTTGACTTCGGACCTTATGAAGTGCTCATAAGTCACTTTTGCATTGGACAATGTTGAAGATGGAAGAGATTACAAGCTTCAGATTTGGTGACCACAGGATTCAAACAAAGGCAAGCACCGATATCAATACATTGATAATGATCCTTGTAGTTTTATGCTGAATACTTCAAGGGATATTATTGAAAATAAAATAGCCTCAAAAGCTGCACTTCAAAGGCTTGACCTCCTGCACTCATGGGAGTCCAGCTGTTGCTTAAGTTATGACATGCATTTCCGAGGTCTAATTATAAATACATATAATTGTTAGCTGGCTCATCACAATATGTAACTGGCTCATCACAATATGTAACTGGCTCGTTGGTCTAGGGGTATGATTCTCGCTTTGGGTGCGAGAGGCCCCGGGTTCAAATCCCGGACGAGCCCAGCTTTTTTTTTCAGAGCTGAAAAAGGTTTAAAATGGTTGACATTGTTGATGCTCCCTGAGAATGGATGTTGGCCAGATGGTAGCATTACGGAATTGTGCAGAACACTGACTATTTTCAACGGTTTTTAAAATTTACATTATTTTGGTAAATTGAACTATCATGATCCACTCTCAATCTTGCTGCGTAACTTCAGAAACAACTTTAAAACAGAAGAGAAAACTTGTGTTACCGCGCTTACAACCTCAAACAACAACAGTCAATCATTGCAGAAGGATTATCACAAGAAACTGCCAAATTTGAAATTGTGATTAATTCACTTATGTTTTTGAGGAAAACAGTATTTTTCAGAAATTCACTTCTAAATCAACTGCAGTGTACAACTTCACATCTTTATGATCTGGTAATTGACTGTCTATGGATAGATTTCAGTCATATTTAACACATTCCAGTTGAAAAGTAATTGCTGCTCTAATGGCAATGTATGAAGTTTATTTCCTCGAAAAATGTAAATAAATAGTTTTTCATGCCGTGAAAAGGCCCTGTTTTGTTTACATCTTGAGAAATGCAGGACTCTCCTTAAGTAACTATAGGCTTTACAATCATTTAAACTCACTTAATTATGGAAAACACACGATTCTGTAGATTTGAAGTGCATACTACTTAAAATATATCAATTTATGAACTATAACTACAAATTGAGTTTTACATAGAATTGGCGGACTTACTACCTTTAAACAACCATTGATTCATACCAATATGTTTTATTCCAAAGCAGAAGCTTTATCATGCAATGTAATTTATTGACTGGTCGTGCATTTGAGTACAGCAGCACTCACTGTCATGAAACCTGGGTACTTAATTTTGTCAAGAGTCACGAAATATAACCTCTTGATCACGTCACCATAATCAAGCACATGCTGAGAAGCTTTTCAGGTGCTCAAAATTAGATTTGGACATTTCAGGGACAAACTTCTCGTGTGCCTTTCAAAAGGAAACTGTGTTAGCCCTGATATGTGTCATTTTGTCCAGCATGGTAAAGCAGTTGAATCTGCTCCACTAAATGGAAATGCGAGATGGTGCTACCCAAGTGCTTTAGTGAAAAATGTAAACTTTCATTATTGATTCATTCTGATAGGGGAGAGCGGGGCACAGTGAGACAAAGCCTGTAGCGTCTAACTGGTACTGTTTACAGATCAACCCTCTTTTGTAAAGTACAAAAAGTAAGTAAGTGAGAGACCGTCCTGAATGCCTACAAAGCATATCGAGAGTGGAATTTCAATGTTTTGGTTTTTAGCCAGTAAAAGTAAATAATTTTGCTAAACAACTTTTTGTTATGATTCCCAAGAGAAACGGTATAATGCAAATCAATTGCCAGGGATTCAAACCTTGATTATTTGTCTTAGTTTAATGAGATGATTATCCACAATGCAGGCATCCGGTCCGAAGGATTCAAAAATGATATAAAGAGAGCTGCGTGCAGCACAGTGAGACAATTTGAGGTGGGGCACAGTGAGACATCACAAATTACACTCCAAATGACTTGAATGTAATGCATGGCTCACAATTCACTATTAAAAACTAAGTTCCTACCATAAACTACTGATTTTAGTGAGTCAGGTTAAACAAGTCAAGCATTTGTCCTGTGCGATGAAGTTTCAAAACATGCTCAAAATAGGACCTAAAAAATCACCTAGCCTGCTGCTTTCATTAGAGTGCAGTAGTTTCTGTAACAACAATTGATAGAACAATTCTGCAGGATCTGAGGATCGGAGGTTATGGCAGCAGATGCCCTGTCTCACTGTGCCCCGCCTGCTGTCTCACTGTGCCCCGCCCACGGGGCACAGTGAGACACTTAACGAGCATGGACGTAACTCACAAATTTCTCCAAACTTGTGAAAGGTAGGAACCTGAAACTACTGGACAATATACCCAACGTCATTATCTACAATGTGGACCTGATCTCTTTAACTCGTTACTGTCAACATTTTGGAACACTTGAAAATAAAAAAAAGTCTCACTGTGCCCCACTCTCCCCTACTAGCATGGAAGGTAGGGGAAAGATGAGCTAAAACACTTATAAAATTTTCAAAAATGAATATAAAAAGGACTACATTGATTATCATGTTTAATCCATTTTGAGTAAATATCAAACCTCAAGTATTCAGCACAGTGATTGGAGCTCACACTTATTGTATAATTACAGACATCACTTTTGCATTGGACAATGTTGAAGATGGAAGAGATTACAAGCTTCAGATTTGGATTCAAACAAAGGCAAGCACCGATCTCAATACATTGATAATGATCCTTGTAGTTTTGTGCTGAATACTTCAAGAGATATTATTGAAAATAAGCTGCAATTCAAAGGCTTGATGTCCTGCACTCATTGGAGTCCAGCTGTTGCTTGAGTTATGACATCAACTTCCGAGATCTAATTATTAATACATATAATTGTTAGCTTGCTCATCAAAATATGTAACTGGCTCGTTGGTCTAGGGGTATGATTCTCGCTTTGGGTGCGAGAGGCCCTGGGTTCAAATCCCGGACGAGCCCAGCTTTTTTTTTCAGAGCTGAAATAGGTTTAAAATGGTCGACATTGTTGATGCTCCCTGAGAATGGATGTTGGCCAGATGGTAGCATTACGGAATTGTGCAGAACACTGACTATTTTCAACGGTTTTTAAAATTTACATTATAGTCGGTTCTCTTGTGTAATTCCGTGGGACTTGCATGTTAAAATTGGCAAACATGCATTTTCTTGTAGATTTGGGTGCATAGAACACGTTTTTGAATGATTGCATTTTTTTCGGACGGAACTTCCTGTAAAATCCAAGATGGCCGCCAAGATGACTGACGAGAAGCATTTTCGACTTACTTCGGTCCATATTTAACATAGATTAACAAGTGACAGGTCATTTTCTGTATTTTTGGGTCAAGGAATTCATTTGTGTAGGTTTCAATGCCATAAAAGTAATATTTGATGCATATTTATCCATGATGGTAACTAAAATAGCAGCGCAATCATTAGTTACTCTTGTTCCAGACAACTGTGGTAAGGTAGCAACCAAAGAGTATATTCCTTTTTTTAACCCATATATACATGTTTAATCTTAGTGCTTTTGGCAGGATTTCCCTTGTATTTTTAATTGGCTACATAATAAATAAGTGGCAGCGCAATCAGAAGTAGGCCATCTGCAGGATTTTGACATCACTGATCAAGTGTGTGAAGATTACAAACCCACACAAATGTTGCAACCCTTGGCCCTCAAAGACCTGGCCTGGCTGACTTCTTAAACTGTGCTGCTAAATCTCTGATGGTTATCCATCTCCAAAAGACATTCCCACTTGGGCTGCTTACACTGCTTACACTGACAGGCTTTGAAAAGTCAACCACAATTGTGGATGCACCGCCATTGATTCCTGAGCCAAATGACTGGCAGACATTACTTACCATTTTAAAGCAAGCTCAGAACATCAATACAGCAATAGTGGGTGCTAACAATAAAACAGTTATTACTTTAGACATGCAGATCTATTAAAAAGCCAAAAAATTGCAAATGTCATATCCAGAATACAGAGACAAATGGATTCTTCGCATTGGTGGCCGGCACACCGGCATGGCCTCATTGAGAGAATTGGGAGCTTATGTGGAAGACATTGATGAGGCATGTATTATGTCTAGCCTTTGTGGCCCACAAAGTACAAGACAGATCCTTGATGGAAATCATACGAAACAAGCTTTAATAGTCACCAAACCACTCAGCAAGCACTGTCTGAATTATACGGGGCAGAATTTGTAAGATTGCACCAAACGCCATTAAATGCTTTGACTTTTCCGATGAAATTGCACATGCTTGCTAAGAGTCATCCTTGCAGGACATCAACTGACCAATTTGTAGCCTTCCTGGAAGCAAATCAAATTCTAGAAGGCCTTAATGAATTTGACAAAGGTAAGAAGTCCGCTTTAAGCCTGTTCAAGTTCATTCGGTAGTACATGCTGCAAGTCCATGCCATCCTCCAGTTTGTGACAGCACCACCTCGAGTCACTGGATCGGTTGTGCAAATAAGTTTTTTGCACATAAGTATGCCAGGATGGTGCCACTCTATCTGGCAGAAATGAATTCTTCGGACACATCAAATCCAATGATCTGGCGGGAGTTTGCAGATGGAAATTTCAGTGTTAACAAAAATCAAACACCATTCTGTGCAAATTGGGGCAGACCATGGTATAGAGCATCTGAATAAATGGATGAAAGGTCATGGAGTTTTGGTGGGGATTACGCTCAATGACAACGCTTGTGACAGATTTTTCCTCACAGCTCCTGAGATGGCAAGACTGTCTGAGGAAGCTCTTGAAATGCTTGGATTGCAGAGTACTCAGAGTGGTAAGCATCATGAACTTACACCAGCTGTGCAGAGACGTTTTGATACATATGTTCACTGGATGAAGCAGACCAAAGTTGAATTTGTTGCAACAAGGATCAATACTGACTCCATTAATATCTGGTTTCGAATGACAACACTTGGCTTGACTTGCAATATGCAATTGGGTCTTGTGAGTTCATTGCCATACCACAATCTGTCTTTCGGTCAGATGGATCTCTTGCTATGTGTACTGTCACTTGAGAGCAAGCTAATGCCTTGTCTGGAGCAAACATTAAATGGGGATAGAGACTAAGAGTGTCTCAGGCCTTACCAGAATGTCCTGTTAAAGCTGCTGTACTATATGGAATGATGGTAGTTCAAGCCCTTGGAAAGCCAAAAAATGCCCAGACTTGTGAGGATTTTCCAGAACATTTGTTTAGGTTGTGGAGGCAAATTTCCGAGGGCACCAAGAAGGGCGTCTTTTGTTTGACAACTGTTATATGCTCTCAATGCGCACTCTTCAAAAGATCCTATCCGAGAAAAAAAAATAGTTGGGACCGTGCAGCAAATTAACTTACATGTCGATGACAGAACATCTATTGCCAATGTGAGCATGAGGCAATTCCTGTCAAGTTCCATAACAAAAGATAAACTAATATGTGACCTAGCAAAAAAGTGCTTCAGTTACTTTCAGAACAAGAAAAATACATTCATAGTAACTTCAAGGGAAAAAGTTATGTCAACTGGCTGAAATGTCCAACGTCTTGAATGCACACATGAGGAGGTGGATGGTCATTTAATCTTGCATGCGGTAGACACAGCTAAAAGTGGTGCTGATGTTGTTGACGTCTTCTCTCAAGACACAGATGTTCTTGTTCTGGCAGTTAGACACATTCCACAGCTTGGCAAAGAAACAAACTTCGTAACGGGTACTGGAGCAAAACGGAGAGCTATTTCGGGGAACCAGATACATGAAACGCTGGGGGAGGAAAAGGCTGCAACGCTACCAGGTTTTCATGCTTTCTCAGGTGCAGACATAACTGGATATTTTGCAACAAAGGGCAAATTTACATGTTAGAAGGTCTTCTGTAAGGTTGATGATGATGTGATACAAGCTTTCCTGGTTCCTGGTCAACATGACGAACCTGAAGAATCCATCCAAGCAGGACTTGAAAACTATGTTTGCCAATTGTATGATCCACAAACAAAAATAAAAGATTTTGCAGAGACGTGCTGGCAGTGCTTCAAGAAAAATCAATCCAAGGGCAAAAGCTACCACCAACAAAAGGAGCAACAAGCTGTTCTCAGAGCCCGGTACCAAGCAATAGTTTGGCAAAATGACATTGTGCCAAAGCAAGCCATATTGAATCCCTATGAATTTGGCAGGACATTTGAAAATGGAAAAACCTTCCCGTTACCAGTGCATTTTTTAACATAGTAACTGGGAGACTAAATGGTCTCCTGGTGTACAGATTTGGTCTCCCAGTCATTGACAAATTGGCATCACTGGGAGACCAACTTTTTCCAGTACTGTCATGAATTTCTTATTCGGTTTTCTTAATTGGTAGATTTTAGGCACATTCGAAACCAGGGCATCTGCTTCTCATATTACAAATATTATTCACAATCTCTACAATATACTTTTGCTTATCTCTTCCTTCTGATTTCTGATTGAAAAAAAAAATTGTGGCAATCAGTGCAACTCTTATATTAGCAGCCAGCTCAACAGTTCGAAATCCTTTGGCAAGCAGATCATTATATTAATATTATTGTAATGGATCTACATGTGCAGCTGCTGAGCTATAAATGTCGCATAGAATGACTCTACAAAGTCGCGTCGGTCTCCCAGTCGAAAATCCTTAAAAAATGCTCTGCCCGTTACAACTTTGCTTCCTCCTGCCCTTGATGCTGTTGTTCAGTTGATTAAATGTGGATGCAAAAAGAACAGTTGTGCAAGTTGGTGTTCATGCCACCAGAATGATCTTGTGTGCACTGACCTCTGTCTTTGTGGAGCCGATGAAGAGGTATGCACCAACACTGACTCTGTATCTCATGATGACACTTCATCTGATGAAGATGATACTTTTTAAGAAATTGGTTAATTACATCAATTCTGATAATTATTGTTGTGATATTTCCTTATGAGAAGTCCTGCACTGTACGGTGTGCACGGATAGCTTTAGTGACTTGATGAATCAGATGTAATTTTGTACGTAATAATTATGTCATGTAATCATATAATAGAAGATTGTTTGGAAGCTTTAATTATTATTTGTTCTGTTTTATAGACCATTTCTAAAATATGTAGGACTATATGACATTGTATTATGCAGTAAACTTCAGATTATAGTTAAATGGTTCATGATGACAGCTTTCGCTTCTGATAAAGTATATTTCTGTTTCGACACTTTTTTGATTGCCGTTGTACTGTATGTATTGATATGATTATTCCTTTTGGCATTAAAATTATCATTGCTTTCTATAAATTTCGGTGGATTGTTCATTTCTTTACATAAAGCCAGGGAAAATACATAAAAACAATCCAAAGATTGCAAATAAGCATAGATTTGGTGAAAAATATGACTGTTTACAGCATCAGCGGCCATCTTGTCCGCCATCTTGAATTTGAGTGGGAAGATGTAATCAGAAAAAATGCAATCATTGATTTTTTAATTCTACACAAAATTCTGGTCTAGAAACACCAGGATTGCAAATTTTAACATGACATTTTCACGGGAGCCAGTTTAGCTACACAAGAGAACAGACTATTATTTTGGTAAATTGAACTATCATGATCCACTCTCAATCTTGCTGCGTAACTTCAGAAACAACTTTAAAACAGAAGAGAAAACTTGTGTTACAGTGCATACAACCTCAAACAACAACACTCAATCATTGCAGAAGGATTATCACAAGAAACTGCCAAATTTTATTAAACTTCACCTACACATAGGTGAAGTTTCTTGTAATCGGTAGAATTTATTATTTATTATTTATTCAAACTCATCGGAGAGTTTTCAAAAAATTCATGTACATAGCTTACAATAATCTAAGAACGCGTTTTTTTTATATTTGACCTTGACCTATTTTTCAAGGTCACAGATCCTTTTAAAGTCGGATTTTGCAATATTTGAAATGCATGTACCTCATCCGGTTATTACCGGTTTTCATTTTCCTGCACATGGAAAGGTCCCAGACACTTTCTTCACAGTTTGACCTACTTTCATGAAAGTAGGTCAAGGTCACATTGTACAAAGTCCATTTTTATGGTTTGATGTCTATCACGGGATCTCAGAATCCGTAAGTCGTAGAGTCATACCGATGGTACCAAAACGTGCTCAAAGTCACGGGACATCTGCCCGACCCTTTATTTTTCATCGACAGTACCGGTTCTTGAGTTACGTAACTTTAAAGTCATACCGCGTCACCAAAACCGGTGACCTTGAGAATTTTACCTTGAAATATCGATGTTAGCTCATAACATGTCATAGTAAACCCCCCAAACATACACCTAATAAGCCCATACTGACCTTTAAATTTGACCTTGACCTCATTTTTCAAGGTCATTCGACCCGAAAAAGTTTGAAAAGTTGCCATTTTTAACAATTTTTTTTACCATGTTATTTTTAAGATAACAGCGTGATTCACAGGTGACAGATGAACATTGGCCTGTTTATTTGTAATATCAAATCATATTTTTAGTACCTCCTTCGCCGGATTTATGAAAATTTTTTTAATATTGCTAACCGACAAAGGTTAAAAAATGACACATTTCTGCGTTTTTGACAAGGAAATATTGATTGTACAGGGTTACAATGCATGGCTGACCCCCCTTTTTCATACAATGCCATTATGAAAATCATATTTATTTTGACCTAGAAAATGTTTTTCAAGGTCAAACTCAAGGTCAAACATGTCAAAAAATTTTACATTTTTGACATTTCATATTTTTTAACAAAGAAGGAATCTAGATATTGTTACAAAAATGGTAGACATACTTGCTACAATACTCTAGAGGCTTCTTGTAAATTTACAAGGTCCTCGGATTGACCTACGTTGCACAGTAAAGGTCAAAAGGTCAAAAAACGAGCGAAAAATTTATGATTTTTTTTCACATTTCTCAAAGATAGCGTAATTTCAAACGGCCGTAGCTCCGATCCTAATTAAGATAGAGAGAATCTGAAAACAGATTCGGAAAGGACAAATTCTCGTCTAGTCTTCATTTTCTGAACATTTTGTCGTAGCTCCGACGGTTAAAAAGATCGCCGGACCCTGAAAATTTCATGTTTTTTGTCGAATTTTCACAATATATTATTATTTCGACATGGAAGGAATCATCCTTTTTTGATCAACCTGCCTGGACCTATTTGTAACATCTGTTTACATAATCCTGGCAAATTACGTATGTTTTCATTGAACCGTTTTGGTTATACAATGATTTTAAATTAAAAACTACATTTTTTCAGGTATTTCTAAAGTTCATATTACTGAATTGTACCATAATTTTAATCTACGATAAGTCCGGTTCTAATTAAGATACAGAGAATCTGTAAACAGATTTGAAAAGGCCAAATTCTCCTCTAGTTTTAATTTTTGAACATGTTGTCGTAGCTATAACGGTTTAAAAGATCGCCGGACCCTGAAAATTTCATATATTTCTGAAAAATCAATGTTCTCAGAAATCGCAGAAGATGTACTGGTGGATGTACTGGTTCATGTATTGGTTCATGTATTGGTTCATGTATTGGTTAATGTACTGGTTCATGTACCGGTTCCTGTATGGTTCATGCACTGGTTCATCTACTGGTTTATGTACTCGTTTTTCTGTGCATACTTGCATGTACTCAATGTACAGGAAACATTCTTGTACATGTATTCTTGTCTGTATGCATGTTACACAATTATGTCTGATTCCTGTGTACTTTTCCATGCACCTTTTACTTGCTCATCTACTTGTGTCTGTTCGAGTTGCTGGGACCACAGTAGGTGAAGTTTTGTTACCGCTCGCGGTTACGTCTACTAGTTTAAATTGTGATTAATACGCTTATGTTTATGATAAAAACAGTATTTCTCAGAAAATGAAGAACTGGCAAGAAAGTACAATGTGACTGTCGATGTCATTATGAATAACGTCAGCCTATACCTCTTCAGAATGATGATGTGACATGTCTTTTATTAAACATAAATTTGTTTTGCAACTGTTGTGAAAATAACAAAGGCATGGGATTTTTTTTTACATCTTTTCACATTTGAATGCCATTTCTTTTTTATTCTACACACTACAACACAGAGCGATTTAATCATTGGCTGATATTTGTAACACTGAGGTTAATGTTAGGTTTCTTAAAGTGCACTTCACTCTGCATTAACCTGGCAAGTAATAAAGAAGCACAAAAACTCAGTCCATGTTCTCACGTTCTTAGCAAGGGAAAAGAAGAGGAAAGACGAGGTTTGCCAAAAACACAGCAAAGCACTTGAAAATTGTGACACCACAAGCAGTATACAATTTGGTGTATATGGTTCTTACGATGCTTCCAGAGGACATTGTGTGTGGCATGAAGGAATCCCCGAGAGACGATTGCCTATAGATTTCAAAGAAAATCACTTTCAAATCAACTGAAGTGTAAAACTTTGCATCTCTAAGATATGGCAAAAAGGACAAAGTGCCTTCTTTTAAACAACAAAAGAGTCTTATCGATATATCTCACTCTTCTTACAGTCCTTGTCATACTTAAGTGGAATCTCAAGTTTTTTTTCTATGCTGTTGAACTGTGATGTCAGAAATGACACTATTCTAGCATTGCAATATATGTAAATTAACTACAAGCTGTGATGTCATTTCAAACTGGGTCAGATTCCCCAGCTTCTAGCCAATGTTGATCCTCCTGAACTGAGCGTCACAGTTTCAACAGTGTCAGAGTAAGAGTTTTATCAGGGATAGCCCCTACAACTACGTCATCACAGCTTGATAGCCAATGGGCTGACAGTTAACTACGCATCACAGTTCAAACATTGATATATTGAAGGAAGCATTACATTTGTGATCCCAATGATTTATCACAGCAATCACCAGTCTAATCCTACCAAATGGCAGCTTTGTGAGCATTCACAGTAGACAACTGTTATAATCCCCACAGAGTTGTTTGATTAATCTACAAACTTGCTAACTTACAACTTTAAACTTTGATGGAAGTTGGTATAAACAGAAGGCTTTGACAATTTGTTTGTAAGCACATGGCTTATGTTATGTATATTTGTTCTGGCAGCCCATTGGCTGAGAGGCTGTGATGTCAAACTTGCATGGGTTTTCCCAGACCCAATTTTCACTCTGACACTGAGTTGAAACTATGATGCTCAGTTTGGTGGATTCGCATTGGATAGAAGCTGGGGAATCTGACCCAATTTGAAATGACAGCTTGTAGTTAATTTACATAATATTGCAATGCTAGAATAGAGTCATCTCTGACATCACAGTTCAACAGCATAGAAAAGAACTTAAGATTTCACGTAAGTATGACAAGGACTGTAAAACAGAAGTTTTATTATACAATATAGTTTATTGACTGATTGTGCATTTGTGTACAGCAGGAAAGATTCTGAACACAACATCCTTAACTCCTACTACTCTTATTTACCACCAGGAGGGAGACAGATCTATTTCAGTAAAAACTAATCAAACCAAGACTTATTTTGTAAATACAAGTTTTATTTCGTTGAACAAAATTTTAATGTTTACTTTAGTTCATTGAGATTTAGAATTTAAATCAAATTTCCTCTGGAATCTATCTATCTATCTATCTATCTATCTACCTATCTGTCTATCTATCTGTCTATCAATCTATCTATCTATCTATCTATCTATCTATCTATTTGTCTATCTATCTCCATGTCATGAAACTGGGGCATTTTACAGTCTAGAGTCACAAATATAACATTTTGATCACATCACCATAGTTCTGAAAAGCTTTTCATGTGGTCAAAATTAGATTAGGACATTTCAGGGACAACCTTGTTTTGTGCTTTGAAAAGGGAAATTGTGTTAGCCCTGATGTGTGTTACTTCGCACAGCATGGTAAACAATTGAATCTGTTCCACTCAAGACTCAAGACATTTATTTCTTCCTGAAACATACAAGTTGCTATGTTACAGTAAAGAGGGAGGACATCTTTAAGACAAGATTTTTGTCTCTGGAGGTGCCCCCCCCCTAAAAAAAAGACTAGTTGTCATCGCAGAGAGGCCCATGAGGTTTAGATGTAAAGCGCTTAAAATGTATATAGTCTGGGGTCCACATCCAAATTGGCAAAAACTTTGCCCCCGATTATTATATAAAGAAATTTGGTATCGTTGGATAGGTAACAACTTGAGCTTTCAGAATTTGCTAGGTGTCGCTGTGAGACCATTCGCATAAGGTTATTTTAGTATTTCATCAATATTTTACAAAATATCGAATAACAGGAGAACTTTTAATGCTACATTCACCAAATTTTGCAAGTATTTTCAGATTTGGGAGTTTTTTATGACTACTTTTTTGTTTTGACAATAAATTTTAAAAACCTTCCATTTTTGGGTGAAAATAACCTTCAAATACCCCCTTTTTCCACTATGTGCTATATTTAAAACTTTGCAGCTCAACCATATATCAATATATATTCAATTTTTATTGTGCATTAGAATGCCCTGGAAGTGGGCTACACATTTGCCATATAATAGCCAAGCCAAGCCTTTGCATTTCTGTTGCCATGGCAACATAACATTATAATTCAAAATTCAAAATGTCCAACTCGAAAGCATGAAATGTGACATAACTCAAAGACTAGACCTTCTATCATCATGAAATTTGGCAAATGTATGTAATTATTAATTGTCCATCAGGTAATATAACAATCTGATAACTTTCTTTTTAAAAAGTTCCATTTTTAGGTGAATTAAACTCATAAATACCCCTTTTTCCACAATTTACTATATTTCCAACACTGCCGATCAAACAAATTTTGATTTTATATTAAATTTTTATTGTGCATTAGGATGCCCTGAGAAAAGGCTGAAAATCTGATATATAATGGCCAAGCCAAGCTGTTGCATTTCTGTTGCCAAGGCAACATAACATTATAATTCAGAATTCAAAAGGTCCAACTCTGAAGTACAAAATGTGACATAACACGAAGACCAGTGTATATATCCTCATTAAATTTGGCAAAAGTGTGTAATAATGAATAGTCCTTCCGTGGATACAACATTCAGGTGACTGTCATTCAAAAAACATTCTATTTTGGGGTAAATATTACCCATAGATACCCTTTTTGAAATAACATTTGTATTTCAAACCCTTTTTGTGGGCTATTGTATCATATATATATCAAATCTATTTTTTTTTTGGTCTAATTCACCCTGCAATGGTATGTTTCCATATGACAGTTATAGAAATTGTGTATAAACTGTTGAATTATTAATTTTTAAATATTCTTGCCAAATCTCATGAAGATCCATGAACCAGCTTTTGAGTTATGCCATATTTGATGCTTAATAGTTTGAAATTTTATACTTCCAAATATATTGTTTTGTTGCCATGACAACAGAAATGCAACAGCTTGGCTTGGCCATTATATATCAGATTTTCAGCCTTTTCTCAGGCCATCATAATGCACAATAAAAATTTAATATAAAATCAAAATTTGTTTGATTGGCAGTGTTGGAAATATAGTAAATTGTGGAAAAAAAGGGGTATTTATGCGTTTAATTCACCGAAAACTTGAACTTTTTAAATAGAAAGTTATCAGATTGTTATATTACCTGATGGACAATTAATAATTACATACAACTGCCAAATTTCATGAGGATAGAAGGTCTAGTCTTTGAGTTATGTCACATTTCATGCTTTCGAGTCGGACATTTTGAATTTTGAATGATAATGTTATGTTGCCGTGGCAACAGAAATGCAAAGGCTTGGCTTGGCTATTATATGGCAAATGTGTAGCCCACTTCCAGGGCATTCCAATGCACAACAAAAATTGAATATATAATGATATATGGTTGAGCTGCAAAGTTTGAAATATACAACATAGCGGAAAAAGGGGCATTTGAAGGTTATTTTCACCCAAAAATGGAAGGTTTTTAAAATTATTGTCAAAACAACCAAGTAGTCATAAAAAACTCCCAATCTGAAAATACTTGCAAAATTTGGTGAATGTAGCATTAAAAGTTCTCCTGTTATTCGATATTTTGTAAAATATTGATGAAATACTAAAATAACCACTTTTATTATGTTTTGGTTGCCATAGCAACCTTATGCGAATGGTCTCAGAGCGACACCTGATTCTGAAAGCTCAACTTGTTATCTATCCAACGACACCAAATTTCTTTATATAAAAATCGGGGGCAAAAACTTTTTAAATATGCACCTTTTTCTTGGTTTGACCCCAGACTAGTACTATTGCTCTAAATTGCATGTATATCCAAGCAAAGCAATGTAGGCTACATCCTTATGCGAATGGTCTCAGAGCGACACCTAGCAGATTCTGAAAGCTCAACTTGTTACCTATCCAACGACACCAAATTTCTTTATATAAAAATCGGGGCAAAAACTTTTTAAATATGCACCTTTTTCCTGGTTTGACCCCAGACTAGTACTATTGCTCTAAATTGCATGTATATCCAAGCAATGTAGGCTACATCTGTGGTAACCAGTGATATGATTTATAAGTGTGTGAGAGGAGGAAAAAAAGGAAAAACCACAAAATGGTAAGGTATGCTAGCCCTTGAAATGAACCTTTGGATGAAAGCCACATGTCATTTTTCAATGATAATTTTAAACAAGACCAAGAATGGAACCAAAACCCAAAGGAAATGTGTGATGGTGCTACCCAGTGCTTTTGTGAAAAATTCAAACTTTCATTATTAATTCATTGTAATGCCAGCATGAAAAGCAAATGAAAGATGAGTCCTGCTAAAACATAAAAGTGCAAAAACGAAAATAAAAAGAACTGTATTGATTATCATGTGGAATCCCTTTTGAGTAAATATCACACCTCAAGTATTCAACACAGTGATTGGAGCTCAAACCAATTATATAAATATTATTACAGACATCACTTTTGCATTGGACGATTTAAAGATGAGAGAGACTACAAGCTTTAGACTTGAAGACCGCAAGATTCAAATGCAGGCAAGCGCCTATCACAATATATTGATAATGATACTCATGATTTTGTGCTGAATACTTGAAGAGACATTGACTTAAAAAATAAGATGGCCTACAATGCCACACTTCTATGGCTTGACTTACTGGACTCATGGGAGTCCAGCTGTTGCTTGAATTATGACATTCATCTTTTCCGAGGTCTAATTAATAATATGTATAACTGTTAGCTTGCTCATCTCAGTGTGTAACTGGCTCGTTGGTCTAGGGGTATGATTCTCGCTTTGGGTGCGAGAGGCCCCGGGTTCAAATCCCGGACGAGCCCAGCTTTTTTTTTTTTCAAAGCTGAAAAAGCTTTAAATGGTTGACATTGCTGATGCTCACTGAGGATAGATTGTGGTCAGAGGGCATTATTAAAAGGTTAATAACTACAAAGGCGCTTTGCAACAGTTTCTAGAATTTGCAAAATTTGGGGAATTGACTTCCCACAATCCACTGTCAATCTTGCCACAATATTTCTCAGAAAATGAAGAACAGGTAAGAGAGTACATTATGAATAACGTCAGCCTATACATCTTCAGAATGATGATATAATATGTCTTTGTGCAACTGTTGTGAAGAATCACAAAAACATTTCGATTTTTTTTTTCATCTTTTCACCGCCTTTTTATTATTCCACACACAACAACACTGAGCGATTCAATCATTGGCTGATATTTATAGCCCTGAGGTAAATTTGAGGTGTCTTAAAGTGCACAAGTGGAGAAACGCAAAATATCAGTCGATGTTCTTACGTCCTTGTCGTCAGGAAAAAAGAAGTAGATAAAAAAGGTTAGCCCGAAATACAGGAAAGCACTTAAAAAGATGTGACACCACAGCCAATATACAACTTTGGTGTCAATGTGTTTTATGATGCTCCAGAAGTCATTGTAAGGCATGAAAGAATCCTCGAGGGACCATCTCTATGATCTGACAGACAGATGATTCTGTGGCAAATGCCTTCTTTTAAACAACTGATTCATCTTTTGTTCTTCCAAAGCAGAAGCTTTATTATGCAATCTAATTTATTGACTGATTGTGCATTTTAGTACAGCAGGACTCCTTGTCATGATACTGAGGCATTTTCAGTCACAAAATGTAACCTTTTGATAACATCAAGATAATTATGCCCAGGGTTCAGATCCCAGACGAGCCCTGTGTTTTTCAGAGTTTGCAAGGCTTTTATGTCTATTGTGTAAATGCCTGTTTCAATTTGAGTAATTTTGACCAGTGACTCACACATTTTAGAAGGTGCCTTTGAAAATGTAGGACTGCTCCTTTTTTCACAAAACAGTGTCTGAGATGCAGGTTTGTGCCGGAGACAAGGGCCGATCCCAGGCACATTCATCGGAATTTGTACCTCTTAAGCTCAATGCAAAGACAAACCACAATTGTCTCAGAATATTTTAGCACATGCATTTTAGCAAACATTTGACTCTTGATGAACTTCATTTGTTAATAGATGCAAGGAAGAAGTATTGTACAGTAGGTCCCACTAACTGAAGCAGGCAGTTCTTCTGCTGTCAGAATGGAGGCACAACATAGTACAATCTGGCTGAAAGGCGATCATGCTAATACTGCCCATGTCAATGACTGATTCAAAATGCAAGGTCCTGGCAATTTGACATCATAAAAGGTGTTGTTAAAAATTATCTGAAATGTTTCAGGAACAAGATTGCGAACGCATGAGGTGTCTTACTTATTTATAATCATTCATGACAAATTGATAACATTATCATCAATTCATTTACTCCGTGACACTCTCTTTTTGATTAGATGGCTTTGTCCCAAAACAGACCTTTGTCACTTGCCGGAGGTAATACACATCAAATGTGTCTTTTGCATCTTTCTGGACTTGAACATCAGATCTTACAAAAATTAATCAGATTGAGTGTCTGAAAAGTGAGATCCAACAAGCCCAACTTGCAAACGTGTTTACTGAAATCTTTCATGAAAATACAATTACTACCTCGTGCCTCCAACATGTCAACTGTTGTCTGATCAGCCTCCAGAATCTGCCAAGCTTGGTTATTGTTAGCTTTTATCAAGATGTTGTCATTCAAATTGGAAAATTTAATTTAGCTAAATTGGAAGGATCTCGCAACAGCAATTTCCATATTTACAAAGTTTGCTTGGCAAGTTCTTCTCGAAGTTTATTTTTCCCTGTGTTATTCTGTTTGCCTGTCTGTGAGAATATGGTCTTTGGTTTGAATTTGGTATGTGTATTCTTTCTTTTCTTCTCAGCGGGCATTGTGATTTCCAACCTGTATTTTGCAAATTAACTCCTGTCCATGCCAAATTACTTTCATATATCTTTGCATTATGTCAAATTAAGAACACATCCTGCTAAACTTTAATGACGTTTGGAAATTTGGCAAATATTTATCTTCCCGTCTGTGACAAGATGATTCAAGGAGAATCTTGCAAAGATAATTTTGCAAACTATACATGGGGTTTGTGATGATAAGTTTTTCACTCTGTTGAATTTGAACAACATTGACTAGCAAAATACTATATCTTTCGGGCTCATCTTACTATATTCAAGGAGTCCATCTGTTCTGTGATCTGATGACCAGTTAATTGACGATAATTTTTTTTCTGTCTGCTTTCCAATCCTTGCTGGCTCTCTGGTCAAGGGGTATGATTCTCGTTTTGGGTGTGAGAGCCTGAGTTCAATTCCCAGACGAGCCCTGTGTTTTCCAGCTAATGAAAGCTCTCAAAATTGTTTTTGTCCTGAGGCGATTGCATTTTTTAAAAGAAAGGCATTAAAATATGCGCCACTACGAAAACAGCTTACCTAACCGATAAGGAATATCCAACTTTGGTGTTTGTGATTCTTCCCTGTGGACTTGATGACTGTAGGACAGAAAAGAAGGCAAACACTGATCACAATACATTGATAATGATACTTGTGGTTTTGTGCTGAATACTTCAAGAGATGTTGACTTGGAAAATAGGATAGCCTACAATGCTGCACTTCTAAGGCTTGACTTACTGGACTCATGGGAGTCCAGCTGTTGCTTGAATTATGACATTCATCTTTTCCGAGGTCTAATTAATAATATGTATAACTGTTAGCTTGCTCATCTCAGTGTGTAACTGGCTCGTTGGTCTAGGGGTATGATTCTCGCTTTGGGTGCGAGAGGCCCCGGGTTCAAATCCCGGACGAGCCCTGTGTTTTTCAGAGTTTGCAAGGCTTTTATGTATTGTGTAAATGCCACTTTCAATTTGAGTCATTTTGATCAGTGACTCACACATTTTAGAAGCTGCCTTTGAAAAAGTAGGACTGCTAATTTTTTCACAAAACAGTGTCTGAGAAGTAGGTTTGTGTCTGAGACAAGGGCTGATCCCAGGCCCATTCATCAGAATTTGTAGCTCTTATGCTTAATGCAAAGATTGAATAGTGTCTGGCCGCTACCAGTTGCATTAGTACAAATTCTATTTCACTACTCAGTCCGGGGTAAGTAGTTTGTTTAGGTTGAAGCCACAACTCATAAAGCTTGTGTTACATTGTTAATCAATCACAAGGGCAAGTTTTATGCAAGTGATGCAGACTGGAGTGAGCAATAATGGTCAGGTGAAGTAGTGAATGACCAGTGTTCAGTGCTGAATGATAATGCAGGAAGGGAGAATAAATTGTGAAAGAAGCATCAATCACAAACATGGGGGAGCTGACTAGTTTCCTCTATGACACCAAAGGCAAACGATCCTGTAGTGAGGCCACTCAGTTATCTCCGGCCACTCAGTTATAATAATTATTTCATTAAGAGTAGCAAAGACATCTGTGCTGTAAGGCAATCATGCTAATACTGCCGATGTCAATGACTGATTTTGTCATAATGCAAGGTCCTGGCCATTTGACATCATAAATGTGTTATTGAAAATTATCTGCTTTTTTCAGGAACAAGATTGCGAATGCAAGAGGTGTCTTTCAATCATTACAAAATTTATAACATTATCATAAATTGATTTACCCCATGATGGTCTCCCTTTGCCTTTGTCACTTGTCTGAGGTAATGCTCGTCAAATGTTTCTTTCGCATCTTTCGGGTCATGAACATCAAATCTTACAAAAATGAATCAGATTGAGTGTCTGAAAAGTGAGATCCAACAAGCCCAACTTGCAAACGCATTCACCGAAATCTGTCATGAAAATACGATTACCACCTTGTGCCGTCAACTGTTGTCTGGTCAGCTTCCAGAATCTGCCAAGCTTGGTTATTGTTAGCTTTTATCAAGATGTTGTCATTCAAATTGGAAAATTTAATTTAGCTAAATTGGGAGGATCTCGCAACAGCAATTTCCATATTTACAAAGTTTGCTTGGCAAGTTCTTCTCGAAGTTTATTTTTCCCTGTGTTATTCTGTTTGCCTGTCCATGAGAATATGGTCTTTGGTTTGAATTTGGTATGTGTATTCTTTCTTTTCTTCCCAGCGGGCATTGTGATTTCGCACCTGTATTTTGCAAATTAACTCCTGTCCATGCTAAATTACTTTCAGATATTTTTGCATTCTGTCAAATTAAGAACACATCCTGCTAAATTTTAATTAGGTTAGGAAATTTGGCAAATACTTATCTTCCCATCTGTGACAAGATGATTGAAGGAGAATCTTGTAAAGATAATTTTGCAAACTACCAGGGGCGTTCAGAAAGTTTGAGGCTTTTTTTTATATGGACACTTATTTTCATTCTAGGACTATGAATTTTTCACAGGATAAAATTCAGCATATGTGGAATAGATTTCCAAAATTTTGGACAATTTGGACATTTTTAAGTCATTCAGTGGTTGCTATGGAAACTGAAAGTTCAGCTTCTTGGGGCAGATAATACTGAAACCACTAAATTTTGGCCGTGAGAGACCTCTCTCTATCACTTGCATTAGTGAGATTGACAATATTTGTCACAAGAAATATAATATTAGCCTTAAAAAATAGGCTACTCCAAAGCTCACCAAAAGCATTGATTCATACACCTGACCCATTGAAGTAAATGTTCCTTTAAGTCCTCCAAACAAAGTTCTGTGATAGAATTTCGGTCATCCAAAGCCTTTTCTCCTCCAGTGCCTGAAACTATATAGCCCCCATGGACTAAAGTAAGGGAAACCCAGGACTTATGTATAGCAGCATGTCACAGGAATAGCT